>CM035837.1:355793072-357216129 GCA_020510985.1 Pholidichthys leucotaenia | reverse complement strand
GAGCCAAATGAGGCCCAGGTAGATGGTGGGACCAGAAAGATAAATATAAAAGCACAGCACAGGGTGAGCGAGAAGCAGGAAGAGACAGCTACCAGGGTGGCTGAGTCAGTGTTGGAGGATGAGGATGACATCGAAATAGATGAAGAGTTATGTAAAATCTCCATCAAGCGGAAGAATTTGGAAACCAAACAGCAGAGGGTCAAAGTAAAAAGGGTTGTCAAAGAAAGTTCTGAGGTTTCTCTATCTCAGCCAGATTCTTATGCTGGGTCTGAGATAGAGAGTGATGGTGAAAGTAGTGATGATGTGGCCAGTGGAGGTGGTTACCCCTTCACAAAAATACAGAAGTTTTTGCAGGACACTAAGGGGGTCAGAATGGTTAAAGTTGAAAGCTTCTTCCCTGATCTAAAACGTTTTGTTGACTCTGCTCGGGCCTACATGAAAAATAGGGGAGAGCTTGAGCAGGAAAGTTTTACTGATCAGGAGATCTACAGACTAAAAAAGCTTGTACTAAAAGTTAAGAACCAAATTGCCCAGGATGATTAGTCTTTTATCGCTCATTCTTTCTTTTCTGTTTTTGTATTGGCTTTGCCCTCTTATACACATGTGTAGTTTTAATTTTGGCACACTCAACATCAATGGAGCAAGAGAAATGTCCAAGCAAGCGAGTGTTTTTACTCTTGCAGAATGCAAGAAAATTAATGTTCTGTTTGTTCAGGAGACTCATAGTTCTGAGGACAATGCTGCTGACTGGAGGAGGGAATTTCGGGGTGAAATTATTCTTAGTCATAGAAGCAGCAAATGTGGTGGAGTGGGTATTTTATTTTCTCGAGATTTTATTCCACTTTCTTATGACATTGATGAGATAATTGCAGGCCACATTTTAAAAGTTCGAGCTGTATTTGAGAATGTGAAAGTTGTTTTTATAAATGTGTATGCTCCAACCGTAGGCACAGAAAGATTGGCCTTTTTAAATATTTTAGATGACACGATCAAAAATTGCAGTAATGATGACTTTTTATTTGTGGGAGGTGATTTTAATTGTACAGAAAATCCTCTTATGGATAGGAATCACCCAGAGCCACATGCTGCATCCAAAAGAGTTTTAAAAGGTCTCATAGAAGCTCATGATCTGTGTGATGTGTGGAGAAATTTTCATGGCAAGGCTAGACAATACACGTGGAGCCATAGAAAGGACAATATTTTGTCCTTAGCTAGACTGGATAGGGTTTACAGTTTTAAGCACCATTTTAGCATTTTTAAAAGTGCTTTTATAGTCCCTGTTGGCTTCACAGATCATTCCCTGGTTCAGTGTTGTGTTTTTATCAAGAATATAAAGTGCAGTAGTGCATACTGGCATTTTAACACGTCACTTTTATCGGATAACAGTTTTAAAACTGCTTTTATGTTTTTTTGGAGTAATTTTAAATTGACAAAATCAAATTTTAGTTCTTTGCAGCAGTGGTGGGATGTAGGGAAGAGCCAAATAAAGAATCTGTGCCTACAGTATACTCGCAATGTCTCTGGAGACTTGGCCAGGTCTGTCAGGGACCTGGAGAGAGAAGTAGTGGAGCTGCAGTCTTTGGCAGGCTCCACAGGAGAAAGAGGACATTTTGAGGCCCTCAATGGCAAAAAGTCTGTTTTAACTGACCTACTGGGTGTGGCTGCCAGGGGCGCTGTGGTACGCAGTAGGTTCCAGAACATCGCACTAATGGACGCTCCATCTCATTTTTTCTTTGGTCTGGAGAGGAAGAATGGTCAGAGGAGGATGATCCACTCTCTCAGCTCCGAGGACGGGCGGCCGATCCATGAGTCTGCGGAGATCCGTCGCTTTGCAGTTGCTTTCTACAAGGATCTCTTTAAGGAAGAATTTGTTGAGAATCCACATGCACTGAGTCATTTTTTGACGGACTTGCCAAAGGTGATGGCTAGCGTGAATGCGGAGCTGGAGAGTGGGATCACTCTGCAAGAACTGGCAGTGGCTGTCCAGTCTCTTCAGTGTGGAAAAGCCCCAGGGATAGATGGCCTACCAGCGGAGTTCTACAAGGCGTTCTGGTCTGAGATCTGTGAGGACTTGCTGGAAGTACTGTCTGACAGTCTGCGGAAGGGTCATCTGCCCCTAAGTTGTAGGAGAGCAGTCCTCACCCTCCTTCCAAAAAAAGGCGACTTGAAAGACATTAAGAACTGGCGTCCGGTGGCCCTCCTCTGTACTGACTACAAAATTCTCTCCAAAGTGTTGGCTACCAGACTGAGGAAGGCGATGGAGCAGGTCATCCATGTAGACCAGACCTACTGTGTACCTGGTAGGTTGGTTACAGACAACATTTTTTTAATTCTTGATGTTTTGGACCTCTCCAGCTCATTGGTCAAAGAACTTGGTCTTATTTCAATAGACCAAGAAAAGGCGTTTGACCGAGTTGAACATCCATACCTTTGGCAGACATTAGAGGCCTTTGGTTTCAGCTCAGGGTTCATCGCCATGATCCAGGCTTTGTATAGAGACATTGAGAGTATTCTTAAGATTAATGGTGGTTTGAGTGCTCCTTTCAAAGTTGAGAGGGGTGTCCGACAGGGCTGCCCCCTCTCAGGTATGCTGTACTCTCTTGCCATCGAGCCCCTCCTTTGTAAACTAAGGCAAGGCCTCACTGGTTTTAAAGTCCCCAACTCTGACTCTGTTTTTAAAGTGTCTGCATATGCTGATGACGTTGTTGTTTTTACAAGAAATCAAAATGATGTAGACTACCTTTTAAGAACTGTCAATCTTTTTGGTGAGTGCTCCTCAGCGAGAGTGAATTGGGGTAAGAGTGAAGCTGTTGTGGTGGGGGGGAGACCACAAAAACTTGCCCTACCTGGTGGCCTCTCGTGGACACAAGGTGGTTTTAAATATCTTGGTGCGTTTTTAGGAAATCAGACTTTTACTGAGAAAAATTGGGAGTGTTTTTTAGAAAAAACTGAAGGAAGACTAAAAAAATGGAAATGGATTCTGCCAAACTTGTCCTTCAGAGGTCGTGTTTTAATTATCAACAACTTGATTGCTTCAATGCTGTGGCATCGACTGTCTTGTCTGGACCCTCCACCCAATTTGCTGGCCAGAGTGCAATCTATAGTCGTGGACTTTTTCTGGGACCGTCTTCACTGGGTTCCACAGAGTATCCTGTTTTTACCGAGGGAAGAAGGTGGTCAAGGGCTCATCCATCTGGCCAGCAGGGGGGCTGTCTTTCGCCTGCAGTTCATTCAGCGACTGCTGAGTGGCCCCCTTGACCTTGTGTGGAGACCTATTGCCAGGGCTGTCCTGGCTCGCTGTGGAGGGCTTGGACTAGAGGAGTCGCTGCTTTTAATGGATTTAAGGGGCCAAAAACTCCCAGAACTTCCCCAGTTTTACCAAAGTGCTTTTAAAATCTGGGGACTTTTTAAAAAGAACTCTCCCCAGGCTTCCTTGCCGCCTTTCTGGCTTTTAAAGGAACCACTTGTGTTTGGGACCCGTTTTGATGTGGGCAATGTTTTAGGACCTTCTGTTTTAAAAAAGTTTATTTTTGCAAAGGTTACAACGCTGGGACATTTGGTGAATTTATGTGGTCCTAACTTGGACAATGCTGTTGCCCTGTGCTCGGCTCTTGGCGTCTCTTCAGTCAGAGTTATAATGAACTTGTTGAAAGATTGGAGAGACTGCCTGTCTGCAGAAGAACACTCTGCTATTGTTTTACAATGCGAAAACTCTGTACAAACTGCTGATGAACCTTTTCCTTTTAGTATTTTATCTCCTGATTTTAAAGATGGCACTGGTGTGTTTTTAAACTCTGAGCACATTAACATTTGTGACTCTCCTGGTAAAAAAATGTATGGACTTTTGGTGAAAATTCTAAATGTGAATAAGTTAAAAGGTCGAGCTGATACACCATGGAGGAAACACTTGGGTCTGGGTCCAGAGGTGAGGCCTGCCTGGAGAACACTCTATAAACCACCTACCTAACCTAAGAACCTAAGAAGGTTGGAGACCTACAATGGCGAGTTTTACATGGTGCTGTGGCTGTAAATGCTTTTATCTCTCTTTTAAACCCAAATGTTGAGGTTTGTCCATTTTGTCCTCAGAAAGAAACTGTGTTCCATTGTTTTCTGGACTGTAACAGACTGCAATTGTTGTTTGTTTTTTTGGGGAAGCTGTTTTATCTGTTTGGAGAAGTCTTTTCCCAGCAGATTTTTATCTTGGGCTTTCCATATAGACAGAGGACTAAGAAAAAGAGTGAACTCTTAAATTTCATCCTGGGTCAGACTAAAATGGCTATTTATGTTAGTAGGAAAAGAAAAATTGAACAACTGCTGGATTGTAATGTAAAAGACATGCTGGTTGGCATGATTAAGGCTCGAATAGTGATTGATTACAATTACTATCATCTGATGCAGAATGTTGAAACCTTTGAGGCTATGTGGTGCTTTAAGCACATCCTGTGTTGTGTTAAGGAGGGGAAAATTACCTATGGTATAATCCTGATGTAAGAAGCAAGTTTTTTGTTTTAGTTTTCCTTGTTTGGTTACTTGTGTCTTTGATTTCTTGTCAGTGAGACATTTTTCTTTTCCATTGCTTCTTTTAGTTGTTTTAGTTGTTGTGTTTTTCTGTTGAATTTGTGACAATAAAGGTGTGTTGAAAAATCAAAAATCTCTCTCTCTCTCTCTCTTTCTCTCGTGCGCATGCGTGGGCGTTTGTGGGAGCGGGGGTGTGGAGTGGTGTCGAGTGAGTACGTTAAACTTTGTATTTTCTAACTTTTTCTCTATCTTGTGTGTTTGAGGTGTGTGTGTTTAATATAGTGGGTTGAGTGTGGGTGTGTTGGGGTGTGAGTGTTGGAGTGAGTGTGTCGGGGAACGGTAGCTTCTGCTGCCGGTTTTTCCCGGCCGGCATCATGCCGGTGATTGATGGTGGTGTGGAGTTTGAGCGCTTAACCCGGCGTCATGGCGTGAGAATCCTCCCGACAGTTCCCTGTTCTGTGGAGGAGGCCAGCCTCGCTGTAGGACAGGTGGTTGGGCATGGCAGCATAAAATCAGCATCGAGGATGAACAGCGCAGTTGTGATCTTTCTGGATTCGACTGAGAAAGCTGATCAGGTGGTGGCACAGGGAGTGGTCATAGGTGACACTTTTACTCCCGTTTTACCGCTGGCGAATCCGTCTAGGAGGATCACCATCTCAAACGCTCCTCCTTTCGTTAAAAATGATCAGCTGATTAGAGAGTTGTCCCGTTTTGGCCAGGTTGTGTCCCCTATCAGAATGGTCTCTCTGGGTAGTAAATCACCCCTGCTGAAGCATGTTGTGTGTCACAGGAGGCAGTGTTTCATGGTGTTGAAAGACAGCTCTGCTGAACTGAACGCGTCTTTTAATTTCAGGATTGACGGCTTTAGCTACTTGGTGTTTGCAACATCTGAAACCATGAAGTGTTTTGCGTGTGGCGCAGAAGGCCATCTTATTAGGTCATGTCCTGAAAAGGCGAACACAAAGAGCACTGGCGGTAAGAAAGGTGACGCCGCTGTTTCTGGTGGTCCGGAGGGTAGCGCTACATGCGGTGCGGCGGATGCCGCTGCGGCGCCCGCTTCTGCTGGGGCGGTCGCGTCCGCAATCGCGGCCGCGTCTGCTTCTACTTCTGCGGGGGTGTCCGCGTCCGCGTCCGCGTCCGCGTCCGCGTCCGCTTGTGCTGGGGCGGCCGCGGCCGCCTCTGCTGAGGTAGCCGCAGCGGGCGCGGTAGTTGCCCCCCCAAACATTGATGGTGGGAAATTTCTGTCTGGCGGCAGCTGTGATCATTGTGACGAGCCTGTCACCCGGAGTAAAGAGGCGGAGGGTGTAAGTAAGAGTGCAGTTAAACGAAGGAACGTGGGTGAGCAGACTTTGCAGGCGGGGGAGGAGCGGTTTGAGGCTGTAGCGGACACACAGAGCAAACACTGCATGACGAACGTTGCAGTTCACGAAGAAAAGCAGGAATGTAGTTTTGTTGAAGAGGATCCTTTTAAAGCTGCACAAAAAAGAAAAAGTGCTGAAAACTTGCAGAGCTCTGCTAAATCTAGTAGGGTTGGGAAGTTAGATTTACTAGATGAGAGCGTCTCTGACGAAAGTGGAGCTGAGTCTGAAATGATGCAGACGCAGGAGGAGCAAAGCTCCTATTGTTTTACCAAAATTAGGCAATTTCTCCAGGTGACCAAGGGGAGCAGAGCTGTGAAAGTGGAAAATTACTTTCCAGATATGGAGTTATTTGTGGCATCAGCTCGCAAGCTGATGAAACTGAATGATGGGAATGAGACTTTTACTGATCAGGAAATTTTTCGTTTAAAGAAACTGGTTGCTAAACTGAAATCACAAATTACTAACAGTCATGTTGACTCTTAGTTTGTTTCTTCCCTTTTATGCTATGTGTGTGTTTTTTTACTGTACCTTATTTTTATCCTTTTTAATGCCCCACCTTAGAATTGGCACTCTTAATATAAACGGGGCCAGGGATGATGTAAAAAGGGCCTCTTTATACAAGCTTTTTAATTTAAAGGCACTTGACGTGCTGATGGTCCAGGAGACTCACAGCACTGTAGACATTGAGTGCCAGTGGAGAAAAGAGTGGGATGGCTGCATTTTTTTTAGCCACAAATCCAATAATAGTGGAGGGGTGGCTGTACTTTTCTCTAGGGGTTGTGTGCCTGTCTCTTATGAGGTAGAAGAGGTGGTGAAAGGACATGTACTCTTGCTAAAGGTACAGTTTGAAAACGTAAACTTGGTTCTTATAAACGTGTATGTGCCAACCCAGAGAGCAGAAAGGATCAGGGTCTTTAATATGCTATCAGATACGGTTAGATCCTGTAATCCAAATAGTTTTTTATTTCTGGGGGGTGATTTTAACTGTACATTAAACCACAGACTGGACAGGAACCATCAGGAACCTCACCCTGCTTCTGCCAATAGGCTGAGGGAACTAGTGAAGGCACATGAAATGGCCGATGTGTGGAGATCACATCATGGGGACCAGAGGCAGTACACCTGGAGCCATGCTAAAGATAACCTCTTATCTATGGCCAGGTTAGACCGTTTCTATGGTTTTAAACACCAAATGAGTGTTTTTAAAAATAGTTGTATCTGTCCTGTTGGTTTCACTGATCACTGCCTGCTGATTTGTTCTGTTTTCATTGAAAATGTAAAGTGTAAGAGTGCTTTTTGGCATTTTAATAATACACTTTTAAATGATGTGTTTTTTAAGGGAGTTTTTCATGATGTATGGAAGTCACACAGGGAACAAAAATCTTCTTTTAGTTCTCTCCAAATGTGGTGGGATTTTGGTAAGGCACAGATAAAACAATTCTGCCAACAGTACACTCAAAATGTCACTCGTAGCTTGACCCAATCCTTGAAAGTTCTGGAGACTGAGGTGGTAGAGCTAGAGGAGTTACTCAGTTCTATCGGAAAACAGGAGCACTTAGAGGCTCTTAAGTCAAAAAGGTCAGCCTTGGCTAGCTTGCTAGGGGTCACCGCACAGGGTGCTCTGGTCCGCTCACGCTACATGGATGTAGCTCTGATGGACTCGCCCTCCCAGTACTTTTTTGGACTGGAGGGGAAAAATGGACAGAGAAAGCTCATTCACTCCTTGTTGGGCGATGACGGGAGAACAATCTCCACAGCAGCAGAGATCAGGAAACACGCTGCTAGCTTTTACAGTGAATTGTTTAGAGCAGAGTGGAGGGAGGACACGTCACTGGGCCAGGTTTTCCTTGATGGTCTTCCAGTGCTCTCAGAGGACCTTGTTGCCGGCTTGGATGCTCCACTGTCTCTGTCTGAGCTGCATACGGCGCTAATGAGCCTCCAGAAGGGAAAATCACCAGGCATAGATGGTCTCTCTGTGGACTTTTTTAAGGAATTCTGGCCCCTGCTTGGTCCAGACCTGCTGGAGGTTCTCCAAGATAGCTTGGAAAGGGGGACCCTACCCACGACCTGCAGGAGGGCCATCATCACACTGTTGCCGAAAAAGGGGGACCTCCAGAGCCTAAAGAACTGGAGGCCAGTCTCTCTGCTCTGCACAGACTACAAGATTCTCTCAAAAGCTCTGGCCCGAAGACTGAGAAAGGTGATGAGCGAGCTCATTCATGTAGACCAGACTTACTGTGTGCCTGGCAGGCTGATTAGTGACAACGTCACTTTAATTCGGGATATTTTGGAGGTCTCTGGTTCATTGGCGGTAGAAACTGGTTTGATTTCAATTGACCAGGAAAAGGCGTTTGATCGGGTTGAACACCAATATTTATGGACAGTTTTAACAGCTTTTGGGTTCAGCCCAGGCTTCATAGCCAGGATACGGGTCTTGTACAGTGACATTGAGAGTGTGCTGAAGATAAATGGGGGCCTGTCTGCCCCTTTAAAAGTCCAGAGGGGGGTTCGGCAGGGCTGCCCTCTCTCAGGGATGCTGTACTCCCTCGCCATAGAGCCTTTGCTTCACTGCCTGAGAAGGGATCTATCAGGAGTTACTTTTCCTGGCTGTGACACCACGTTCAAGCTGTCGGCCTATGCAGATGATGTAGTCATTCTGCTAAACAAGCAGAGTGACATTGACGTTCTGGTTAGGAGTGTCAATCTTTTTGGCCAACTTTCCTCTGCAAAGATAAACTGGGGAAAAAGCGAGGCTCTGATGGTGGGGGAGAAACTAGAAAATCAGCTCACGCTGCCGGGTGGGTTGATTTGGAAAAAAGGAGGTTTTAAGTATCTTGGTGTCTTTATTGGAAATCAGCAGTTTGAGCAAAAAAATTGGGATGGGGTCATAGAGAAAATTAACGGGAGACTAAACAAGTGGAAGTGGCTAATGCCAAGAATATCTTTTAGAGGAAGAGTGCTCATTTTAAATAATCTTGTTTCCTCATCCCTGTGGCACCGCCTCATGTGCATGGACCCCCCTGCTGGTTTGTTGTCCAAAATTCAGTCTGTTTTGGTGGACTTTTTTTGGGGGGGTGGACTCCACTGGGTTCCTCAAGCCCTGTTATTTCTTCCCAAAGAGGAGGGGGGGCAAGGAGTGATTCATTTAGCTAGTAGAGGTGCTGCTTTTAGACTGACTTTCATACAGAGACTGCTGACGGGCCCCCAGGACCTGGTATGGAGGCCTTTGGCCTGTGTTATTTTACAGAGAGTCCTTGGGCTTGGGCTAGACCTCCCTGTGTTTTTAATGGATTTTAAGAACTCTAATGCACTGTCTTTGCCCAGTTTTTACCGCAGTCTCTTTTCAGTGTGGACTCTTTTTAAAAAACAAAGAGGGCCATGCGATTCCCTCTACTGGTTGTTGAGGGAGCCGCTGGTTTTTGGTGGTCGCCTTGGTGTCCTGCCGGGAGTTGGAAGGACCTTCCTTGATAGGCTGTGTTCCAGGAATATTCTCACTCTGAAGCAAGTGGTGGAACTGGCTGGTCCTGGCCTCAACAACGCCTCAGCTTTAGCAGCTCATCTTGGTGTCAGGTCGAATCGTTTCATCAATGGTCTTCTTGCACACTGGAAACAGGAGCTTCATGGACTTGAGCACTCCCTACTCTTGGACTTTTGCAATGGCACGCTGCAGCCAGAAAGCACGGACCCCTTTCCCTCTCTCACGCTCTATATGGACTTTGACGTCGCTCCTTGCTCCTTACTGGCATTCTGTGCTCCCACTGGTGTGGACTTTGGAGGAGCCAGTGGTAAGGCACTCTACAGACTGGTGGTGATGGCACTCAACAAGGACCGATTGAACACCTGTGTGGACACTCCTTGGAGAGCCTATTTTAAACTAGGTAAAGGGCATCGGCCTGCCTGGAGGGCTCTTTACAAAGCCCCTCTCCCTAAAAGGCATGGAGACTTACAGTGGAGGGTCCTGCATGGTATTATAGCTGTCAATGCTTTTGTTTCTGTGATTAACAGCAGTGTCAGTGATCAGTGTGTTTTTTGTTCCTCTAGGGAGACTGTTTTTCATTGTTTTATTGAATGTCAGCGCCTGAGTGGCCTCTTTGAACTTCTCACAAAACTTTTTCATATTTTTAAGGAAGTTTTCTCTAAGCAGGTTTTCATTTGTGGTTTTATGTACATTCGTCGTTTTAAGCAGAAGTGTCAACTACTGAACTTTGTTTTAGGGCAGGCAAAGTTGGCTATCTATGTAAGCCGGAGAAGAAAACTTGAAAATGTTGAGAATGATGTAGATGTCAAAATTTTATTTGTGAGGCTACTTAAAGCCAGAATCAGGCTGGACTTTCAGTTTTTTATGGGGAATGGGGATGTGGAAGGTTTCAGGACCCTCTGGTCCCTGGAGAATGTCCTCTGTTCAGTTCATGATGGACAGCTTTTTTTGGGGCGTTTTTTGGGGGATTAATTTTCTGTGTAACATAGCATGATATAGAAATTGTATTGACTGATGGACAAGTGTGTTTATTAAAGATCTTTTAAAAATCAAATCTCTTTCTTTCTCTCGTGAACATGTGTGAGCATTTGGTGAGCAGGTGGAAGGTGGGATGAGTTTGACTGAGAGTTTGTAATTTCCTTAAAACTTTCTTTTCCCTCTTTCTTACTGTTATCTGTAAGACGGCTGTGTAGTTGTTGTGTTATATTGTGCTTAGGAGTGTGATACGTGGTTTTTCATAGACTGTGAGTTTGTCTTTCCTCAGCGGGAATGGCATTAGCACCATCCCTGATGCTACATGTCCACTGGTCCAGATTTTTTGCAAAGGAATCAGCAGACTGCAACCTCTGAGTGTGATGACTCACTCTGGGCCATTATCATCCACAGCTGCGTGCACACAGGCTCCTCGTCAGGACAGGACTATTTAACCTCACTCAGCCTGCTGGCCTGCACAGAGCCGTCTGTCTCCTTGGTTCTATGAAGCGCATCTCCCGACTTCCTAGCCATCATCATCATCACGATCTTCTACCTCGCCACCTCAGCATTAACTCCCAGAGGATCTCCTCTCATACCCAAGTAAGTCAATCCTTTTACTCACCTGTTCTCCGCTACTCCCCTGTGCACAGGCAGAATCTTCCGGCAGCGGAATTGTCTCCCTCGGCGGCGGTCTCCGCTCTCTCCTCTCCACCATCTGCACGACCGCAACGACGCTGGGACAGTAGGCACTGTCTACCTGGCCAACGGACGATCACCATCTGCCTGGAACAAGTAAGCCACAGTTACACCTAAGCGTGAGCCCAGCTAGCTCCTTGCTAATTGTGTGTCTTGTTCCGTCCATAGGGTTGCCAGGCTGCATGGCATTCTGCTCCCTCCCAGCTGCTCGAAGTCTCCAGCCAGCACTCACATACACAACATAACACATTCACGCATCCACACACTATACACTGGGTCAATAAAGATAATTGAATCCATTTCTGAGTCCGTGTCTGTTCCCTGGGTCAGCCATTATGTCAGTACAGCTCCATCAGAACGACCCAGCGAACAGCGCGTTAGCACAACGATTTAACAACTTAGAGGCTCGTGTGGATCAAATTGCTTGCCAACAGCAGGTTATCTTGAACCAACTGACCCAAATTAACAGCCGGTTGGATCGTCTGGCAGGGCAGCAGGCATTTCCACCTGTGCCAATCAGTGCTACAGCTTCCACTAGCTCCTCCATTAGCCAGCCTAGCCAAGCTACCCCGACCCGACTCACTCCTGTTCCCACGCCCTCCCGCTTTAGCGGTAAGCTAGGGAAGGCCCGTGGGTTTCTCCTCCAGTGTGAGATAGTTTTCCAGCGTGTACCAGGGGACTTCCCAACAGAGCATAGCCGGATAGGTTATGTTAGCAACGTTTTGGAAGGGTGAGCACTAGCTTGGGCGTATGCTGTGATGGCTAGGGCAAGCTATGCTAGCTTAACCTATAGCCAGTTCGTTAGCGAGTTCAACGAGGTATTCGACCACTCTGACCGGGACAATGTGCTCACCACCTGGTTGTTAAATCTTCAACAGGGGGGCAGGTCCGTGGCTGACTATGCCGTCGATTTCCGGGTGGTAGCAGCGGAGGTGGGGTGGGAGGATGCCTCATTGTGTAGTATTTTCATCAGGAGCTTGAGCCCTAGCCTGCGGGATGAGTTGGTCCACTTAGATAAGCCGGAGAAGCTCACGGTGCTAATTTTCCTTGCCATCAATTTAGATAATAGGCTGAGGGAGCGGGCAACCGAGCGGAGAACGTCCGGTCGCTCGGGTGTCCAGACCCTGCGCTCCCCCCAGACCCCGTTACTGGCCCTGCCTTCCCTTGAGTCAGCTGACACACAGGAGTCTATGGTTATGGGGTGAACCAAGCTTTCCCAAGCAGAGAAACAGCGTCGTAGGGAGCTAGGCTTATGAATGTACTGTGGAAGTGAGGACCACGAGCTAGAAGCCTGCCCCATGTGGCCAAAAGAGGGGGTCCGTGCGCCACAGTAGGGGGACTCACGGACCAACCTTGGCCAAATCCCCTCTCCAAATGCACATTACCCATTAGATTCATACACAACAGGACTGAATTTTGCACACACACCCTGGTTGACTCGGGAGCGGAGCAGAGCTTCATCTTGGGGGAACTGGCAATCCGATTGGGGGTCCCCTGCCATCCTTTGAAGGCCCCCCTTCAGCTCATCGCTCTGTCCAGGGCGCCATTGGTGACAGTGACTAAACAAACAGCCCCTGCCTCAGTGATCATCTCCGGTAATCATCGAGACGATGATTAACCTCACTCAGCCTGCTGGCCTGCACGGAGCCGTCTGTCTCCTTGGCTCTATGAAGCGCATCTCCCGACTTCCTAGTCGTCATCATCATCATGATCTTCTACCTCACCACCTTGGCATTAACTCCTGGAGGATCTCCTCTCATACCCAAGTAAGCCAGTCCTTTTACTCACCTGTTCTCCGCTACTCCCCTGTGCACAGGCGGAATCTCCCGGAGGCGGAATCGTCTCCCTCGGCGGCAGTCTCCGCTCTCTCCTCTCCACCATCTGCATGACCGCAACGACGCTGGGACAGTGGCCACTGTCTACCTGGCCAACAGGCGATCACCATCTACCTGGAACAAGTAAGCCACAGTTACACCTAAGCGTGAGCCCAGCTAGCTCCTTGCTAATTGTGTGTCTTGCTCCGTCCATAGGGTTGCCAGGATGCACGGCGCTCTGCTCCCTCCCAGCTGCTCAAAGTCTCCAGCCAGCACTCACATACACAACATAACACATTCACGCATCCACACACTATACACTGGGTCAATAAAGATAATTGAATCCACTTCTGAGTCCATGTCTGTTCCCTGGGTCAGCCATTATGTCACTGAGGAGTGGAAAAGGGGCGTGTAGCATAGTTCTCAGCTAGGAGGAGTCGAACAATGTAAGAGGAAATACTGGAATAGTCATTATTAACCATGAGCAGATTGTTTTTAATAGTGTTGGTATGTTTGTGCTACAAAAGGTGACTTTGTCATCATCGCTGATGGTTTTGGGTTCACCCAATCCTACAGACCCGCACAGTGCATGTCGAATTTGACCGCCTGGTTCGTGAGCTTCGGCTGGATGAGTCCGTGTTCCACTGCTCTCCACGCCTCGTTCCTTTGTATGTATGATGGCAAGAACTGGTCATATAGTATCGGGTTGCCTGAAATAGCGGTTTATAATTTCTCCTTCAAGTCTTCATAACAACAGGTAATGTACAGAGCTGCCCCCAACCCCCCACCCGTTCACTGGATTGGTTGATGGGTCTAGCTGTGGGCGGTCTTCAGCTCTTGGCTGCTACCAGAAAATATGGCGTCCTTGGTCTCCATATCTTTAAAACAAATCAGCGAAAAATGTTTAACATTATTTAGTGTGAGAAATAATAGGTTCAGTTAATGTATCCGTCGTTATTTTGATATCAGAAACTGCTGGTTTAAAAGTTCAGGACAAGAGTGCTGCCTCCGGTTCGTGACCATACGGGAAAAATCTTTAACCGAGGTAGATCTTTATTCAAAAGAGCTCTAGGGTACCTACGGGCAACTCGGCACAAGAAGTATGGTTTTCAACCGCTCCTCACCCAAATGCTTTCTGCTGCGTTTCCAATACACAATGAATGGGAAGCGGTAAAATGACGGAACCAGTGGACACGTAGCATGTCTCTGAAGCATGGAGTTCTGGTGGTACCGCAGCCCAATACCTCAGTGGAGCAGGTGTTGTTGGCGGTTGGAGACCAGGTGTGGCATAATAATATATGCCTCTTGTATGAATAAAGGAGTTGTGTTTTTTGTAAAAGATCAGGCCTTTGTCAATGACCTTGTTGAGAGTGGGTTAAACTTGAATGATGAATTTATTCAAGTTTCACCTCTTGCTGTGCCGTCGACCCATGTCACTGTGTCAGAAGTTCCCCCTTTTATCCTTAACCAGGTTCTAGAACAAGAACTTAGGCAGTTTGGAAGGTTTGCGAGCAGCTTTAGAACTGTTAGGCTTGGCTGTAAAAATTACAAATTAAAACGTGTCCAGTCTTTGCGGCGACAAGTGCTCATGTTTTTAGACTCTCCCACGCAAACGTTGGAGGTTTCTTTCCATGTAAAGCATGAAGAGGGTTTTTATATGGTTTATGCAAGCTCAGGAAATATGAAATGATTTGAGCGTGGAGATATGGGTCACAAGAGAACTGCTTGTCCACACGGACAGAGGGCAGCGGAGCCTGTTGCTGCAGGTGAGGGCCCACACGGGCAGCAGGCAGTGGGGTCCGCTGCTGCGGCTGATGTGGGTGGCAGGCGCAGTGGGCAGCAAATGCAGGCCACTCCTGTGTCTGGGATAAGCACACAGAATAAGGAAGATGGCTTGTTAGCTGATGCTTCTGCTGCTCATTGATCTGCTTCAGGGGCTGATGTGGAGGTGGTGAAATGTATTGATGAATCTGTAATTCAAACTGAGGACATTGGCTCTGCAGCGGGACATGCTGCTGGGGTTGTGTGTGTGTGTTTCCTTGTGCTGATGGTTCTGTGGTCACAGTTTTTTTCCGCCACTCAGGTGGTGGCTGAATCAGTGGCCACTGGAGAACTGGTAAAAAAATGACAAACAGGAGCCAGGTTTGGGGTGCAGTACAGAGCAGGGCAGGCTGGGCAGTGAAACAGAGGTGCAAGCTGTAAACCCTGTTAGCTCCCAGGATACTACTGTAACTGACATGGAGACTGTTTCTGACTCTGATAATGCTTCTATTGCAGACAGTGTCTCATAAAGTGATGACTCAGTTAATGTAAAGATTATTTTCCTGATGTTGACAAATTTGATCAGTCAGTTATATGTAACTCTACAAAAAGTTTTGGGCCTCGATTTACTAGAAAGCGGTATCGTCTTAAGAAATTTGTGACTGGCCTGAGGAAAAGTTTAGAATCACCACATTCAAGAGTGGTCAAAAAAATGAAAATTTATAAATAAAGGTGCCATGATCATACAACACTGGGTGGTTCAGCTCTGCTGTCTGACTTTTTTCTGGGCTGCCTCTATCCTCTTAACATGCAGGGCTTACGGGTGGGTTCATTAAATATAAATAGGGGTAGAGATGCACAAAAGAGAGCCTTGGTATCAGAGATGATAAAGCAAAAAAGACTACATGTATCTTTTCTACAAGAAACTCACAGCGATTGTAAGAATGAAGTAGACTGGGGTACTGTATGTGGTGGGGAGGGAATTATGTCCTTACTCATGGGACAAATTTTAGTGCTGGAGTTGCCATCTTATTTTCCTCTGAGTTAGATGTGAACATCAAATCCAGCATTGAAGTAGTGAAGGGCAGAGTTCTTTTGGCGAAAGCTGAGATTAAAAGTTTGAGATTTATTTTTATAGATGTGTATGTGCCCAATCAAGGCTCAGATCGTGACGAGCTTTTTAAATTATTGGGAGAAAAATTAAATAATTTTTATTCCAGGTGGTGTATCATAATGGGAGGGTATTGGAACTGCTGCACAGATTTTACTTTGGACAGAACTGGAGAGAAGCCTCACATTCATTCATCTCATATTTTATCAGGTGTTGTAGAGGATCGGTTTAGTTGATGCATGGAGGATGAAACATCCCCTGGATAGGCAGTACACATGGGTTAAAATTCTAGATGACAGAGTTAGTGCAGCTCGACTTGACAGATTTTAGTTTAATATTAGGCTTTTGCATGACTACATTTTTTGTGACAATTTTAAATTATTTTGGGCTAACTGGAAATCTAGAATGTGTTTTCTTCTCTTTCCCAGTGGAGGGACTTTGGAAAAGCTCAAATAAAACTTTTTTTTGTCAGCAGTACACATCTTATTCCACAGCTGACATCATGACAACTGTGAAGGAGTTGGAGGATGAGATAAGAGACCTTGAAAACATTCAATCTTCACAGATTGTGTTATGTCATAACTCGTAGACAAGGGTGATGCCAGGAGTGGAGCTGAACACTTCTTTATTATTAAGTTGATTTCAGTGCACCTGCCGTGCATGCAGCCACTGACAGAGGTAAGGCAGAAGAGACCCCCCCCTCCCCCACCTGCAGCCCCTCTTATACCATCGGGGCTGGTGGGACCGGAAGCCGGAGCCACCACCCCGTACCACACAAATAAGAGCTCCAATAAGAACAGTGCAAGAACAGTGAACAAATACATAATATTTCCCCCTCCTGTAGAAAAAATCCAAAACACACACATAATCAGCCCACCCCAATTTGCAACCCGAATCATCCACTAAACATAACTAAACTCAAATCACAAAAGGGGCCTATTGCATTCACACAAAATAACTAAAATTAGAGGGGACGGGTAGACTGCCGTCCTACCCCCCCAAATGGCGAGGCAGATTATTCTGCCGCCTATGTTACATAAAAGTCCAGATATCAACTAAAAGAAAATGCTGCCGTGTCTCCTAACTACAAAATATAGTACTAAAACAATCCCCAAAACTATTAACACAGAATGAAATTTAACAACTGGAACACGTCCATGATTCGGTGAAGATGACCCGTGCCCCCCCCCCCCCCCGCCCCAGACCCTTCACCATCAGTCCGCCCCTGGAGGCAGTCTGCTTCCTAGACCACAGCTGGTCACCTCAGTCTTGAAGCATCTTCTCCTCCACACCTCCGAGTGCTCCATCCATCTGGGGCCGTGCCTTTCCGCCTTCCTTGGGGCACACTGTAGCTCATTAGGATGCCATCCGACAGCAGGAGATAACCATCATGCCACACATTCGTCACCTGCAGCCGACCCTAGCACCACTCCATCTTCCACTTTTCCCTCACCCACCTGGACCTCACCTCCCGCTGAGCCTGAACCCAGCCCGCGACTCCAAGTGGGGCCTTGCATGGCCTGCGGTGTCTCCACCTTGCACTCGCTCCTCCAGTGCCACTCGGTCCTTCCCCGACCGCTTGTAGATCCACTACTGACCCCACCCCTGTAGTCTCGTGTTCACCAGTCCTCTACAGCCGTGCTCCGGAAACACCTGAGACCATCATTTGGGCATCGCTCCTGGCCGCAGATCCTCCCCCAGTGCAGATCCGCCCCCATCCAGGGCGACCATGAGCGTGACATGGCCTGTTCACTTTCAGGAATGCCCAGCAACTGTTCATCCCACACAGCATCGTCCCAAACTCTTGGAACCAGTTGGTCCCACAGTCCGCAGCCCAACCACTCTTCCCCAGCGCCAATCTTCAAGGAAAATTCAAGTCCATAAAACAGGTTGCAGCCCATGATGTTAGAACCATAGGCCATCACGCTGAACTCCACAATGGCCATCTCCGCCGATTTGTACCGAGCCGTCAGTGTGATGGTACCCACCGAGGCCAGTCATCCTCCTCCATAGCCGCAAAGTGGCACTGAGACACATCCAATCCTGTAGTGGGAAAAACATTCTCTATCCGTAGCCCAATTCAGCACCGAACTCTCCCCTCCTGTGTCAACCAGCATCGGTACCAGAACTCCTTCCAGAACCACCGTGCAGCGTGTGCAGCCACTGGTACTCGGGGACACTGTGTGTATCACCGTCGGGGCAGGGGGAGTTGAATTCCTGCACAGGCTCTCCTGCTCAGCTGACTGGCATACTCTTGCAAAGTGGTGTAGATGGCCACATTTGCCGCAGCGTTTCCCTCTTGCTGCACACTCTCTAGCCTTATAGTGGTGTTTCGCGGACCCACAACCCATACACCTGGGGTTCCCTGGGGCAGACCTCATCCATGCAGCGTTGGCCTCCTCCACATCGTCCCCGACTCTCCCATCGCTGTCCGGGTCCACTACCTGTGCGGCCATGGGGGATCTTGAATTTTCCAGTGAAAGACACTCGCTTAGCTCCCGAGTTAGCTTGTCCGCTGCTTCCAGCTGTAGCACCAACTCGACAGCCCTAGTCAGCATCAACTCACCCAAGAAAGAGAGCAGCTTGGAGCGGACCGCAGCACAGTTGGTGTGTTCCGCCAATTGATCTCGAACCATTTCTTCCTCCAACAGCCCGAACCGACACTCAGCGGCCAACTACCTTAAGTCCGACATGAACCACTGGGTTGGTTCGCCTTCCTGTTGGCGGTGCTGTCAGAACTTAATCCGTCTGATGATGATGTTGTCCGGTGCCCTTAAATGGCAGGCCATTAACTTGACCACTTGTTCGTAATTGTCCGTATCTCCAAGCGTGCCCAAAATTCTCTGTCCCTTCATTCCTAAGTTGTGTACCAAGAATGCACGAGCTTCTCCATTCGTCCCAGGTCCAACGCCACCAAGTATGTCCGGAAAGCCTCATACCAACGAGGCCACAGCGCAGGTGGCTCCCCCGGGAGCTTCAGGAATGGGCAAATAGGTGTTCCACACGCCTCCATGAGTTCACCTCTCATCGCCAAATGTTGTGTCGTAAGTCATAGACAAGGATGACACCAGGAGTGGAGCTGAACACTTCTTTATTATTAAGCTGATCTCAATGCACCCGCCGTGCATGCAGCCACTGGCAGAGGTAAGGCGGAAGAACCCACCACCACCACCACCACCTGCAGCCCTTTTTATACCACCAGGACTGGCGGGACTGGCGGGACCGAAAGCCGGAGTGACCACCCCATACCAACCAAATAAGAGCTCCAATAAGAACAGTATAAGAATAGTGAACAAATACATAATAGATTGGTCAAGAAAATTATGATCTCCTTGCTACAAAAAAGGCAGCAACTGAGCTCCTTTATGCAAGAGAGAGCTAAAGGAGCTTTAGTTCGAGCACGTTTTATGAAACTCCAGGACATGGATGCCACCACTGTCTTTTTTTTTTTTTTTTCAATCTTGGAAAGTCGGGTGTCCAGAGGAAACAAATGGTTTGTCCTCGACATCCGCATGGAAGTGCACGGTGGCGCTGCTCTGCTGCGACCCGGGCTATCTTGTGCTGCTACTGTGGTTGCAGCACGGGTGATAAGCCCAAGACAAATTGCCCCTTGAGGGACAATAAAGTTTATCTTATCTTATCTTATCTTATTTTAAGTGTAACCACAGATCCAGCGGAGATGAGGAGACAAGCAGTTGACTTCTATACAAATTCGTTTAAAGTGGACCTATGTGATAATAACTCGGTCGTAGAGCTTCTGGAAGGGCTTCCTCAGCTTAGTCAACAGGATCAGGACACACTAGGATTGGACATTACTTTAAATGAACTTACTGCTGCTGTGTCTCAAATGGCTACAGGAAAGTCTCCTGGTATAGATGAGTTACCTACAGACTTTTTAAAACATTTCTGGTATGTTTTAGGCCCGGATCTTCTGGAGGTTTTTAAAGAAGGTTTTAGAAGAAGGACTCTTCCAGCTTCCTGCAGGCATGCAGTCTTTTCTCTGCTGCCTAAAAAAGGGGACTTGACTTTTTTTTTTTTTAAATTGGAAGCCAGTAGCTCTTTTATGCATGGACTATAAAATTTTATCTAAGGTTTTGTCAGACAGACTGAAAGTTGTTATTGATTTAATGATTGCTGCCAATCAGTCATATTGTGTACCTGACAGATCCATGATGGATAATATGTTTTTAATGAGGGACATTTTTGATATATGTAAGTCTTATAATGTCAGTATTTGTATCATTTAAACTGATCAGGAGAAGGCTTTTGATTGTGTTGATCATGCTTTTCTTTTTTCCACATTGGAAGCCTTTGGTGTGGGGGAGGGATTCCTTTCCTGGATCAAACTTTTATATAATGATGCCTGCTGTGCGGTGAAGGCTGGGGGAGGTTTCAGCTGTATTGTGCCAATAAAGAGAGGTATTAGGCAAGGCTGTCCTTTTTCAAGCCAACTTTACAGCATTGCCATTTAGGGCTGTGCGATATGACGATATATATTGGATGACGATATAAAAACGTCTATCATTTCATAGAATACACTATTGTTTATATCGTTATTTAAAATGCACATACTCCCATTTATTCAGTAAAGCTCCTCACCACTACTTGTCAGCGCCCCATCTCTCCTCTGCAGTGCGCACAGCAGAACAGGTGTGGGTGGCTAGGCTTCAGTCCAGTGGATGATGCTAATGCTAACTCCAAACCACCAGGTCAGATAGCTGCTACTCCTGTTTGCCAGGGATGTGGGACTGTTTTCCATCGTGCTGCATCAGACAGGATAGTTTTCTAACCTCGTTTTAATAGGAGGTAAGTAACATTAACACTATGTCTAATTATGAAATGCTAAGTGACAGTGCTAAGTTGTACTAACTGGAAACCAAAGCAGACCATCGTTTTTTGGTTTAAATTACTGCTGATTTTCTTAGTTCAGTCTGAAAATTTTTTTTTTAAAGCTGCAAAAGTGTATGATGGTGGCATATACGCGCAAAATAAATAAATACATTAAAACGGACCAGAGGAGCAAGTTGGCTCTTAATGTAATTTATTTGATTTGTAATCATTTTAATTAGTCAAGTAGCAATAATGAATAAAGTTAAAGTCATCACATGTATTTTATTACATTACCTTTTGTGTCTTTGATTTTCAGATCATGACCAAATTGAATTTTTTTTACTAAGAAGCAAACAGGCTAAATCAGGCCAAAATGGCAGGCTGCAGATCTACACTTAAATTTTCACTGATTTAAACTAACAGCTAATTTACATCTGTAGGTGACAGCCATGGGTAATTTTCTCATTTTCAGACATTTTTTGATGTTATCTGTTTTGTTGTTGTTGTTGTTGTTGTTATTGTTTTTGCTTTTCTCCTCTGGCTCAGGAAATATTTACCTCCGCCAAGGAGGTTATGTTTTCATCGGTGTTGGTTTGTTTGTTTATTTGTTTGTTTGTTAGCAAGATAACTCAAAAAGTTATGGGTGGATTTTCATGAAATTTTCAGAGATTGTCAGAAATGGGGTATCCTACAGATGATTAGATTTTGCTGGTGATCCGGATCACCGTCTGGATCCTGGAATTTTTTAAAGGATTCTTTTTTTTTAAATTTATTTATTTAACATTGTGAGATAGGGCCATTTTCAATATTTTTTCAACATTTTTTTTTTGTGCATGTAACTCTGACAAAAAATCATCACAACACTTGGACAAAAACAAAAATACAGGACAACATGCCCACAGGGGAACTGTGGCGCTTGGCGGAGGTCTGCGCTCTCCGAGTGCTTTTCTAGTTAACTTATTGATGTTTACTTTTTATTCATATATGATTTAGAAGAAAACCCTGATATTTATGAGAATCACGTCTCAAATGCATATTTTTAAAAGCTATTTTATAACAACACTGCAAAAATTACGAGGGAAAAAGGTACATGTAAAAAAAGTTTTTAAAAAAAAGATGGTCCTTTTATGTGATTATCTAAACTGTAGAATTTACAGAAAATGCATATTGTGATATATATCGTTATCGTGATATAAGATGACTTATATCGTGATATAAGATGACTTATATCGTGATATGAATTTTTTGTCATATCGCACAGCCCTATTGCCATTGAGCCTTTTCTTTCTAGGTTGAGGAATAACTTAAAGGGTCTCTCTCTGCCAGGACTGGTGCAGGCCCCTCCTATAGTCGTATCAGCTTATACTGATGATATTTATGTTTTTATTAAGGGTCAGGTGGATGTGCAAGAGTTAGCAGAGAGTCTGATTTTATATGAAAAAGCATCCTCTGCAAGATTCAACTGGGGGAAAAGTGAAGCCTGTTTGTTGGGTCAGTGGGATATGGGGAGTGTTCCTGGTCTTCCTGGTGGCCTTAGGTGGCGGAGGACAGGGATTGAAGTTCTGGGAGTTTATTTGGGTAATGAAGAATTTCAGAAGCAGAATTGGGAGGGAGTGCTGGAGAAAGTTGAAGCTTGATTGTCTAAAAGGAAATGGCTGCTTCCCCAGCTATCCTACAGGGGTAGGGTTCTGATTGTCAATAATCTGGTTGCCTCATCTCTGTGGCATAGACTCATTGTTTTGGTGCCACCAACCAATTTTGTTGTGGAAGTATAATGGACATTGGTGACCTTTTTCTGGTCTGGTCAACACTGGCTGAGGGCCACATCTCGATACCTTCCTGTGGCTAAGGGAGGGCAAGGACTCATAGACATTCTGTCCAAAATCGCGGCTTTCAGATTACAGAACGCTCAAAGGCTCCTATATTGTTGTGGTTACAGCTGGATGGCTACTGCCTGTTTACTCCTCAGGAAGGCTGGAAAGCTGGGCCTGGACAGACAGATTTTCCTACTGAGGGCATCAGAAGCTGACCTGACTGGACTTACTCCCTTTGATAGATCAGTGATCAATGCCTGGCAGACACTGACAGTTGTGTGGACTCCTGAACCCAGACCTGGAATGTGGCTGTTTTAAGAGCCTCTCTTTTATAATAATTTCCTCATAACTTCAACTCTAGTCTCCACTACCCTCGGAACAAAGCTGATTGAAGTTGGCATCACTAAATTTGGTCACATCATACGGACTTCAGTTGAACATACTGGTGCCATTACGAATATCCACCCCTCCAGAGTGTTGAAGAGGACTGTGGAGGAAATTTTAGACTCTTTGTTGGTGCCATCAAGACAATTTGCTATCAATCGGACTCTGGCTGATCAGTGGAATGATGATAATGAGTACATGTTTCCATCCCTCTCTGTCAATCCTGTTGTAGATGAGTGGCGAGAGGTGAGTGGATGACTTCTTTCACTCAAAGCACCAAGGATGGGTGACTTCAGCTCTTGTGGGAAGAAATTATTATATCAAAGCTGTGTGAAGGTACTAAATATTCGTTCTTTGACTGATGTCAGAGAATCGAGGTGGACTAATGTTTTTTGATTCTGGCTGTTCCTCTCAAGGTAGTTGGTGGATTCTGTACAAGTCTCCCCTTGAAAAGTGTATTGCTGATCTGCAGTGGAGATTTGTTCATGGAGCTATACAGTTAGGCCCAAAAATATTTGGACAGTGACACAAGTTTTGTTATTTTAGCTGTTTACGAAAACATATTCAGGATACAATTATATAATCAATATGGGCTTAAAGTGCAGACTCTCAGCTGTAATTTGAGAGTATTCACATCCAAATTGGAGCAAGGGTTTAGGAATTACAGCTCTTCAATACGTAGCCGCCTCTTTTTCAAGGGACCA
Source organism: Pholidichthys leucotaenia (assembly GCA_020510985.1). NCBI lineage: Eukaryota > Metazoa > Chordata > Actinopteri > Cichliformes > Pholidichthyidae > Pholidichthys > Pholidichthys leucotaenia. The sequence continues at coordinate 357,192,683 of CM035837.1, read as the reverse complement.
AAAGTAATTGGACAATTGACTCAGAAGGCTGCAAAAAAAAAATAATAAAATAACAAGGCTGCATGGGCTCTTCCCTCGTTAACCTGTCATCAATTAAGCAGTTAAAAGGTCTGGAGTTGATTCCAGGTGTGGCGTTTGCATTTGGAAGCTGTTGCTGTGAACACACAACATGCGGTTAAAGGAGCTCTCAATGGAGGTGAAACAGGCCATCCTGAGGCTGAAAAAAAAGAAGAAATCCATCAGAGAGACAGCAGAAATGTTAGGAGTGGCCAAATCAACAGTTTGGTACATTCTGAGAAAAAAGAGTGCACTGGTGAGCTTGGGAACTCAAAAGGCCTGGACGTCCACGGAAGACAACAGTGGTGAATCAAAGAATCCTTTCCATGGTGAAGAACAACCCTTCACAACATCCACTCAAGTGAAGAACACTCTCCAGGAAGTAGGTGTATCAGTATCTAAGTCTACCATAAAGAGAAGACTTCATGAGAGTAAATACAAAGGATTCACTACAAGGTGCAAACCATGAATCAGCCTCAAAAATAGAAAGGCCAGAATTGACTTTGCCAAAAAACACCTGAAGAAGCCAGCCCAGTTCTGGAACAGCATTTTTTGGACAGATGAGACTAAGATCAACCTGTATCAGAATGATGGGAAGAAGAAAGTTTGGAGAAGAATTGGAACAGCTCATGATCCAAAGCACTACATCTTCTGTAAAACATGGTGGAGGCAATGTGATGGCATGGACATGCATGGCTTACAATGGCACTGGGTCACTTGTGTTTATTGATGATGTGACAAAAGACAGAAGCAGCCGGATGAATTCTGAAGTGTATAGGGATATACTTTCTGCTCAGATTCAGCCAAATGCAGCAAAGTTGATTGGACGCCGCTTCACCAATGATCCAAAACATACTGCAAAAGCAACCCAGGAGTTTTTTAAAGCAACGAAGTGGAATATTCTGCTATGGCCAAGTCAATCACCAGATCTCAACATCTCAGCATGCATTTCACTTGCTCAAGACAAAACTTAAGGCAGAAAGACCCACAAACAAGCAACAACTGAAGACAGCTGGAGTAAAGGCCTGGCAAAGTATCACAAAGGAGGAAACCCAGCGTTTGGTGATGTCCATGGGTTCCAGACTTCAGGCAGTCATTGCCTGCAAAGGATTCTCAACAAAATATTGAAAAGTAACATTTTACTTAGGGTTATGTTTATTTGTCCAATTACTTTTGAATCCCTGAAATGAGGAGAGTTTGTATAAAAATAGCTACAATTTCTACATGTTTAATCATATATTTTTGTTCAACCCCTTGAATTAAACCTTAAAGTCTTCACTTCAATTCCGTTGTAGTTGTTTCATTTCAAATCCAATGTGACGGCATGCAGAGCCCAAATCATGAAGATTGTGTCACTGTCCAAATATTTCTGGGCCTAACTGTAGCTACAAACAGACAGAGAGCTCACCTGGATCCAAGCACTGAGGAGGGCTGCCCTTTTGTACCCAAGTGCAGACCTTAGAACATCTTTTGATTTTGTGTCCTCGGTTAGGTAGTCTGTTTAGTGTATTACAGAGGTGGGTGGAAAACTGGGAGGAGAATTTTCAGTTCCATTTTTTGTGTTTGGGCCAATGTATACCGTAAGAAACAGAGTGAAATTGGTTTTAAAGGGTACCTGTAGTGAATTTTAATCAAAAGCTACTGTATTTCAAAGGATCAAATATGATACTATGATACATTTAGTGGTTCCGTCCAGTAATTTTGGTCATGATTCCTTTTCATATATGCGCAAGTTTCAAGTAACTGCTCTCTCAGTCAGTCATGGTCAGCAATATCTTGCCTCCTCCATGACCAGTTTCAGCACGATAGTGACGCACAGTTGTTGCTTTGTGCGACTGAGTGGGCTGCAGTATAGCAGTCAACAAAGTTTTAACATCAGAATTTTATGTAATTTTTTACAACCGTGTACAAGCAAATCTTAATTTAATGAAAAAAATTTTAGTAAATCAAGATTTATTCACCGTGTTCTGAAGTTACTTGACTGGAATCTTGCCTGTTCATCAGGTCCCCTTCAGCTGCTGGTCCCCGGAGGTACCTGCAGATTATGCCATCAATGAAGGCCATTTCCAAGGACAGTTTGGGCAGTATATATCCGTGCAGATTTTGCACCATTTTCAACTCGGATGGTGGGGAGTTTCTGTCTGGCGGCAGCTCTGATCATTGTGACGAGCCTGTCACCCGGAGTAAAGAGGTGAAGGGCAAAATGAGTGCAGTTAAAGGAAAGAACGTGGATGAACAGACTTTACAGGCGGGGGAGGAGCAGACCGAGGCTGTGACGGACACAGAGTAAACACTGCATGACAAACGCTGCAGTTGATGAATAAATGCAGGAATGCAATTTTGTTGAGGAGGATCCTTTTAAAGCTGCACAAAAAAGAAAAAGTGCTGAAAACTTGCAGAGTTCTGCTAAATCTAGTAGGGTGGGGAATTTGGAAATACTGGACAACAGTGCTTCTGAGGAAAGTGGAGCTGAGTCTGAACTGATGCAGACGCAGGAGGAGCAAAGTTCCTATTGCTTTACCAAGATTAGGAAATTTCTCCAGGTGACTAAGGGGAGCAGAGCTGTGAAAAGTGGAAAATTACTTTCCAGATCTGGAATTATTCGTGGCATCAGCTCGCAAGTTTATGAAACTGAATGATGGGAATGAGACTTTCACTGATCAGGAAATATATCGTTTAAAGAAACTTGTTCTTAAACTGAAAACACAAATCACTAACAGTCATGTTGTCTCTTAGTTTGTTTCTTCCCTTTTATGCTACGTGTGTGTTTTTTTACTGTACCTTATTTTTACCCTTTATAATGCCCCACCTTAGAATTGGCACTCTTAATATAAATGGGGCCAGGGATGATGTAAAAAGGGCCTCTTTATACAAGTTTTTTTAATTTAAAGAAACTTGACGTGCTGATGGTCCAGGAGACTCACAGCACTATAGACATTGAGAGCCAGTGGAGAAAAGAGTGGGATGGCTGCATTTTTTTTAGCCACAAATCTAATAGCAGTGTGTGTGTGTGTGTGGGGGGGGGGGGGGGGGGGGGTTGGCGGTACTTTTCTCTAGGGGTGGTGTGCCTGTCTCTTATGAGATAGAAGAGGTGGTGAAAGGACTTGCACTCTTGTTAAAGGTACAGTTTGAAAATGTGAACTTGGTTTTTATAAACGTGTATGTGCCAACACAGAGGGCAGAGAGGATCAGGGTGTTTGATGTGTTATCGGATACGGTTAGGTTGTGGAGGATCAAATAAGGAACCCAGTGTGGAGGCACGGAATAAGTGCAGGCAGGACACGGCGAATTGAAGTTTAAAAGGGTGTTTTATTCATCCTCCATCACGAGAGTTCACCCCAGCGCTGTGGCAGCGCGCTGGAGCGATCCCTCCGTCTCTAGTAGCAGCAAGTCATCAGAGTGGTCAAAAAGCGAGAATAAGAGCGAGAGCAAGCGATATACAGTTGCCTTATATACCCAACTAGACAATGCATGCATGGCACATTAGCATCACAGTAAACTGCAGGAAGGCATGGACATTTGCATTAGAGTCACACATATCAATAGCAGGATTACTGGCGCAGGGATTAGACAAAGAGAGGCTGCCTATTGATATCAGTCCATACATCTCACTGTTCTGCTAATTGCTCCAGCTGAGCGCTCTGCTTGACCCGTAGGCTGTGGGGGTCACCCACAACACTCCCCCCCAGAGGGCTCAGCAAGGGGCTGAGGCGTCGATCGTCCGGCTTTGGAAGCGAGCTGCGGGAAAAGCTCTGTGCCGGAGGAGGGGGAGGGAGGGGGTGGGGGTAGCAAGTGCCGGCCCAGGACGGCAAAGTTGTCCGGGCCACGCAAAAATTGCGTGTGGATCCGCGATGGTGAGGTGCTTTCCCGTTGAACGTGGCGGAGATCCACAGCGGCTGTGAGAAGAAAAATTTGTCTCTGACTCCTCTCGCGGTTCCGTACTGCGAGGACGCATAGCAGCCATGAAGAAAAACAGGAGCTGAAGCTGTGTGAGGGACTTGGCGTGTTGGCTTTAGGTGCGCGTGCAGCCCTAAAGCCCTCGGGGACAGCTGACGGCTGAAATCCCATTGTGCGCCGTGGCTGAGACCCATACAAAGTCCTGTGTGCTGCGTGTGTGCTTCAGGTGTGTGAGCAGCCCTGAAGGTTCCGAGGATGGCGGTCAGCCGTGTTTCTCGGGCGTGTGCAGCAGCGGAGGACGATGGCAGTCTGTGGAGCCGGTATTGTCCTGTGCGTGGTGCGCTGTCCTCGTAACCCCCCGGTGTGCGTGCGGGGGTTCGGTGCGTGAGTGGTCCGCTGTTGAGAGGTGGGTCAGGGTCAGGGAGCTTGATGGAAATCAGCGTCGTCGGCGCCGATGGTCCTCCCTGTTCGGGCTGTTGCTGTCGTTCGCTCGTGCCGGGTCATGGTGTGTTCTGGTCCATGCGCTGCATTCTCCGTCCGGCCCTGGAGGTCGCCGTCGTGGAGAGAGGTCGAGGTGCGTGCGCGCTCGTGTGGATGCGGAGGGGCGGTGAGAGGGAGTAGATGTTCTGTGTCCCTCGGCCAGTCCCAGCGTGGATGTCCAGATCTGAGGCGAGGGTCGCACAATGACGCCTTCTGCAGCTTCCCAGACGTGGATGATCTCTGGGGAAGTTCGCCTGGTGTTGGCTCTGCGTCGAGGTCTCCCGCGTGGCAGAAGGGAGGTCAGTCCATTCGCGTCAGGTTGCTGCGTTCATTCGTCGTCGGAGTCACCGTGGGGGGCTGCGTTCATTCGTCGTCAGCGTGTTCTTTGCTTCGGGGTCACCAATGTGGAGGATCAAATAAGGAACCCAGTGTGGAGGCATGGAATAAGTGCAGGCAGGACACGGCGAATTGAAGTTTAAAAGGGTGTTTTATTCATCCTCCATCACGAGAGTTCACCCCAGCGCTGTGGCAGCGCGCTGGAGCGATCCCTCCGTCTCTAGTAGCAGCAAGTCATCAGAGTGGTCAAAAAGCGAGAATAAGAGCGAGAGCAAGCAATATACAGTTGCCTTATATACCCAGCTAGACAATGCATGCATGGCACATTAGCATCACAGTAAACTGCAGGAAGGCATGGACATTTGCATTAGAGTCACACATATCAATAGCAGAATTACTGGCGCAGGGATTAGACAAAGAGAGGCTGCCTATTGATATCAGTCCATACATCTCACTGTTCTGCTAATTGCTCCAGCTGAGCGCTCTGCTTGACCCGTAGGATGTGGGGGTCACCCACAAGGTCCTGTAATTCGAATAGTTTTTTTTATTTCTGGGGGGTGATTTTAACTGTACATTAAACCACAGACTAGACAGGAATCATCAGGAGCCTCACCCTGCTTCTGCCAATAGGCTGAGGGAGCTGGTGAAGACACACAAAATGGCCGATGTGTGGAGTTCACATCATGGGGACCAGAGGCAGTACACCTGGAGCCATGTTAAAGATAACCTTTTATCTATGGCTGGGTTAGACCATTTTTATGGTTTTAAACGTCAAATTTGTATTTTTAAAAATAGTTGTATCTGTCCTGTTGGTTTCACTGATCACTGCCTGTTGTTTTGTTCTGTTTTTATTGAAAATGTAAAGTGTAAGAGTGCTTTTTGGCATTTTAATAATACACTTTTAAATGATGTGTCTTTTAAAGGAGTTTTTCATGGTGTATGGAAGTCATACAGGGAACAAAAACCTCTTTTAAATCTCTCCAAAAGTAGTGGGATTTTGGTAAGGTACAAATAAAACAACTCTGCCAACAGTACACTCGAAATGTCACTCGTAGCTTGACCCAATCCTTGAAAGTTCTGGAGACTGAGGTGGAAGAGCTAGAAGAGTTGTTCAGTTCTACAGGAAAACAAGAGCACTTAGAGGCTCTTAAATCAAAAAGGTCAGCCTTGGCTAGCTTGCTAGGGGTCACCGCACAAGGTGGTCTGGTCCGTTCACGCTACATGGATGTAGCTCTGATGGACTCGCCCTCCCAGTACTTTTTTGGACTGGAGGGGAAAAATGGACAGAGAAAGCTCATTCACTCCTTGCTGGACGATGACAGGAGAACAATCTCCACAGCAGCAGAGATCAGGAAATATGCTGCTAGATTGTACATTGAACTGTTTAACGCAGAGTGGAGGGAAGACACGTCACTGGGCCAGGTTTTCTTTGATGGTCTTCCAGTGCTCTCAGAGGACCTTGTTGCCGGCTTGGATGCTCCACTGTCACTGTCTGAGCTGCATATGGCGCTAATGAGCCTCCAGAATGGAAAATCACCAGGCATAGATGGTTTTTCTGTGGACTTTTTTAAGGAATTCTGGCCCCTGCTTGGTCCAGACCTGCTGGAGGTGCTCCAAGATAGCTTGAAAAGGGGGACCCTACCCACGACCTGCAGGAGGGTGCCGGGAGTTGGAAGGACCTTCCTTGATAGGCTGTGTTCCAGGAATGTTCTCACTCTGAAGCAGGTGGTGGAACTGGCTGGTCCTGGCCTCAACAACGCATCAGCTTCAGCAGCACATCTCGGTTTTAGATCAAATCGTTTCATCGGTGGTCTTCTTGCACACTGGAAACAGGAGCTTCATGGACTTGAGCGCTCCCTACTCATCGACTTTAGCAAAGGCACACTGCAGCCAGAAAGCACGGACCCTTTTCCCTCTCTCACGCTTTATATGGACTTTGACGTTTCTCCTAGCTCCTTACTGGCATTCTGTGCTCCCACCGGTGTGGACTTTGGAGGAGCCAGTGGTAAGGCACTCTACAGACTGGTGGTGATGGCACTCAATAAGGACAGATTGAACACCTGTGTGGACAGCCCATGGAGAGCCTACTTTAGACAGGAAAAAGGGCATCAGCCTCCCTGGAGGGCTCTTTATAAAGCCCCTCTCCCTAAGAGGCATGGAGACTTACAGTGGAGGGTCCTGCATGGCATTATAGCTGTCAATGCTTTTGTCTCTGTGATCAACAGCAGTGTCAGTGATCAGTGTGTTTTCTGTTCCTCTAGAGAGACAGTTTTTCATTGTTTTTCTGAATGTCAGTGTCTAAATGGTCTCTTTGAACTTCTCACAGAACTTTTTCACACTTTTAAGGAAGTTTTCTCCAAGCAGGTTTTCATTTGTGGTTTTATGTACAATCATCGTTTTAAGCAGAAATGTCAACTACTGAACTTTGTTTTAGGGCAGACAAAGTTGGCTATCTATGTAAGCTGGAGAAGAAAACTTGAGAATGTTGAGAACGATGTTGATGTCAAAATTTTATTTGTGAGGCTACTTAAAGCCAGAATCAGGCTGGACTTTGAGTTTTTTATGGGGAATGGGGATGTGGAAGGTTTTAGGACCCTCTGGTCGTGTGTGTGTGGTCGTTTTGACTCCTTTGATTTTAGCACAGAAATCCAAGATTTGAAACAGAAACTCAAAGACAATCAGCACTTTAATATTGAGATGCAGGATGTTAAAAGGGAGTTCCGCGCTGTAAAAGTGAACAAAAGTCAGGGCCCTGATAATATATGTGGACGCCTGGTAAAGTCCTGTGCACATGAACTGAGTCCTATATTTCATTATATTTTCAATAAGTCCTTACAGACACAACATGTGCCTAAGATCTGGAAAGATGCCGTGGTTGTTCCCGTTCCAAAATCCAGCTGTCCTAAAACGATAAATGACTTTAGACCAGTTGCTTTGACTTCAATTTTAATGAAAATTTTTGAAAAACTGGTCAGACGTGAGGTCCTAAGGCAGACTGAACATGCATTGGATCCTCTGCAGTTTGCCTATAGGCCTCACAGAGGAGTGGAGGATGCCACTGTCACTCTGTTTAACATGCTTTTCAAACATCTGGATTTTAATGGGACACACGCCAGGCTTTTATTTGTGGACTTTTCTTCTGCCTTTAATACAATCCAACCTCATATTTTAGTTGAAAGGCTCCTGCAACAATTTGATTTAAGCAATAATCTGGTGGGTTGGATTCTGGATTTCTTAACCAACAGGACGCAGAGAGTAAGGGTCAATGGCACATTGTCTGACCTAAAGTGCTCTTCTACTGGCTCTCCTCAGGGGTGTGTGTTGTCACCACTACTCTTCATCCTGTACACAAACATGTGTCGGAGCAGACATGACAACAGACACATTATAAAGTATGCTGATGACTCAGTCATTGTCAGTCTCCTCCAGGATGGTGAGAGTGGCCACGGCCCAGTAGTTGATGACTTTGTTCACTGGTGTGAGGATTCCTACCTGCAGCTGAATACAACAAAAACGAAAGATATGATTATTGACTTTAGGAGGAAAACTCCCAGGCACAAAGTCACCATACTAAAAGGCCAGACCACCGAATGTGTACAATCGTACAAATATCTTGGGACAATTATTGATAGTGGATTGAACTTTGAGGTGAACTGTGAAAGGGTGTGCAAAAAGGGTCAGCAAAATTTGCATTGTTTGAGGAAACTTGCACGCTTCCAAATTGACCGAACCATAATGACTATGTTCTATCGGGCTTTTATTGAATCTGTTTTATCCTTTTCTTTAATGTCATGGTTTGGTCAGATAAAACTGAAACAGAGGAAATCCTTGGATCAGGTAGTCAGATGGTCCAGTCGTTTGCTTGGTGAGTCACAGCTGAGCCTGACATCCCTGTACACCAGACAAGTACAGAGGATGGCCGACTCGATTTTAAATGATGACTCCCACCCTTTGCACTGCAACTTTCAGCTTCTTCCCTCCAGACGGAGGTTTGCTGTCCCAAAAAGTAGAACCCAGCGCTACAAAAACAGCTTTGTCCCTGCTGCTGTCAAAGAGTTGAACAAGCTATAAAAATTATATTGTACATATTTTATATTTACCTATTTTGTAAGATGTGTGCCTGTGTTTGTGTCTATGTTGAATGTAATTAGTGGCTTGTAAATATGGATGTCACCAACTGCAAAACAAATCTACCTACGGGTACAAATAAAGTAACCTGAACCTGAACCTGAACCTGGTCCCTGGAGGATGTCCTTTGTTTAGTCCGTGATGGGCAGCTTTTGTTCGGGCATTTTTTGGGGGAATAATTTCTTTGTAATATAGTATGCCATACTGAATGATGGAAAAGTGTGTTTATTAAAGATCTTTTAAAAAACAAATCTCTCTCTCTCTCTCTCTCTCTCTCTCTCTCTCTCTCTCTCTCTCTCTCTCTCTCTCTCTCTCTCTCTCTCTCTCGTGCGCATGCGTGAGCGTTTGTGGGAGCAGGGATGTGGAGTGGTGTCGAGTGAGTACTTTAAACTTTGTATTTTCTAACTTTTCTCTATCGTGTGTGTTTGAGGTGTGTGTGTTTAATATAGTGGGTTGAGTGTGTGTGTGTGCTGGGGTGTGAGTGTTGGGGTGAGGGTGTTGGGGAACGGTAGCTTCTGCTGCCTGTTTTTCCCGGCCGGCCATCATGCCGGTGATTGATGGTGGTGTGGAGTTTGAGCGCTTAACCCGGCGTCATGGCGTGAGAATCCTCCCGACAGTTCCCTGTTCTGTGGAGGAGGCCAGCCTCGCTGTAGGACAGGTGGTTGGGCATGGCAGCATAAAATCAGCATCGAGGATGAACAGCGCAATTGTGATCTTTCTGGATTCAATTGAAAAAGCTGATCAGGTGGTGGAACAGGGAGTGGTCATAAATGACACTTTTACTCCTGTTCTACCACTGGCTAGCCCTTCTAGGAGGATCACCATCTCAAACGCTCCTCCTTTCATTAAAAATGATCAGCTGGTCAGAGAGTTGTCCCGTTTTGGCCAAGTTGTTTCCCCCATCAGAATGGTCTCTCTGGGTAGCAAGTCCCCCCTGCTGAAACATGTTGTATGTCACAGGAGGCAGTGTTTTATGGTGTTAAAAGACGGCTCTGCTGAACTGAACGCGTCTTTTAACTTCAGGATTGACGGCTTTAGCTACTTGGTGTTTGCAACATCTGAAACCATGAAGTGTTTTGCGTGTGGTGCAGAGGGCCATCTTATTAGATCATGTCCTGAAAAGGCGAACACAAAGAGCACTGGCAGTAAGAAAGGTGACGCCGCTGTTTCTGGTGGTCCGGAGGGTAGCGCTACATGTGGTGCGGCGGATGCCGCTGCGACGCCCACCTCTGCTGGGGCGGTTGCGGCTGCGGCCGCATCCGCGTCCGTGTCCGCTTCTGCGGCTGCGGCCGCGTCCGCGTCCGCTTGCGCTGGGGCGGCTGCAGCCGCCTCTGCTGGGGTGGCCGCGGCGGGCACGGTAGTTGCCCCCCCAAACAGTGATGGTGGGGAATTTCAGTCTGGCGGCAGCTCCGATCATTGTGATGAGCCTGTCGCCCGGAGTAAGGAGGTGGAGGGCGAAATGAGTGCAGTTAAAGGAAAGAACATGGATGAACAGACTTTGCAGGCGGGGGAGGAGCGGTTTGAGGCTGTGGCGGACACTCAGAGTAAACACTGCATGACAAATGTTGTAGTTGACGAGGAAATGCAGGGATGTAAGTTTGTTGAGGAGGATCCTTTTAAAGCTGCACAAAAAAGGAAAAGTGCTGAAAACTTGCAGAGCTCTGCTAAATCTAGTAGGGTTGGGAATTTAGATTTACTGGATGAGAGCGTCTCTGACGAAAGTGGAGCTGAGTCTGAAATGATGCAGACGCAGACGCAGGAGGAGCAAAGCTCCTATTGTTTTACCAAAATTAGGCAATTTCTCCAGGTGACTAAGGGGAGCAGAGCTGTGAAAGTGGAAAATTACTTTCCAGATCTGGAGTTATTTGTGGCATCAGCTCGCAAGCTGATGAAACTGAATGATGGGAATGAGACTTTTACTGATCAGGAAATATATCGTTTAAAGAAACTGGTTGTCAAACTGAAACCACAAATTACTAACAGTCATGTTGACTCTTAGTTTGTTTCTTCCCTTTTATGCTATGTGTGTGTTTTTTTACTGTACCTTATTTTTATCCTTTTTAATGCCCCACCTTAGAATTGGCACTCTTAATGTAAACGGGGCCAGGGATGATGTAAAAAGGGCCTCTTTATACAAGCTTTTTAATTTAAAGAAACTTGACGTGCTGATGGTCCAGGAGACTCACAGCACTGTAGACATTGAGTGCCAGTGGAGAAAAGAGTGGGATGGCTGCATTTTTTTTAGCCACAAATCCAATAATAGTGGAGGGGTGGCTGTACTTTTCTCTAGGGGTTGTGTGCCTGTCTCTTATGAGGTAGAAGAGGTGGTGAAAGGACATGTGCTGTTGCTAAAGGTACAGTTTGAAAACGTGAACTTGGTTCTCATAAACGTGTATGTGCCAACCCAGAGAGCAGAAAGGATCAGGGTCTTTAATATGCTATCAGATACGGTTAGATCCTGTAATCCAAATAGTTTTTTATTTCTGGGGGGTGATTTTAACTGTACATTAAACCACAGACTGGACAGGAACCATCAGGAGCCTCACCCTGCTTCTGCCAATAGGCTGAGGGAACTAGTGAAGGCACATGAGATGGCCGATGTGTGGAGATCACATCATGGGGACCAGAGGCAGTACACCTGGAGCCATGCTAAAGATAACCTCTTATCTATGGCTAGGTTAGACCGTTTCTATGGTTTTAAACATCAAATGAGTGTTTTTAAAAATAGTTGTATCTGTCCTGTTGGTTTCACTGATCACTGCCTGCTGATTTGTTCTGTTTTCATTGAAAATGTAAAGTGTAAGAGTGCTTTTTGGCATTTTAATAATACACTTTTAAATGATGTGTTTTTTAAGGGAGTTTTTCATGATGTATGGAAGTCACACAGGGAGCAAAAATCTTCTTTTAGTTCTCTCCAAATGTGGTGGGATTTTGGTAAGGCACAGATAAAACAATTCTGCCAACAGTACACTCAAAATGTCACTCGTAGCTTGACCCAATCCTTGAAAGTTCTGGAGACTGAGGTGGTAGAACTAGAGGAGTTGCTCAGTTCTACAGGAAAACAAGAGCACTTAGAGGCTCTTAAGTCAAAAAGGTCAGCTTTGGCTAGCCTGCTAGGGGTCACCGCACAGGGTGCTCTGGTCCGCTCACGCTACATGGATGTAGCTCTGATGGACTCGCCCTCCCAGTACTTTTTTGGACTGGAGGGGAAAAATGGACAGAGGAAACTCATTCACTCCTTGTTGGACGATGACGGGAGAACAATCTCCACAGCAGCAGAGATCAGGAAATACGCCGCTAGCTTTTACAGTGACTTGTTTAGAGCAGAGTGGAGGGAAGACACGTCACTGGGCCAGGTCTTCCTTGATGGTCTTCCAGCGCTCTCAGAGGACCTTGTTGCCGGCTTGGATGCTCCACTGTATCTGTCTGAGCTGCATACGGCGCTAATGAGCCTCCAGAATGGAAAGTCACCAGGCATAGATGGTCTCTCTGTGGACTTTTTTAAGGAATTCTGGCCCCTGCTTGGTCCAGACCTGCTGGAGGTTCTCCAAGATAGCTTGAAAAGGGGGACCCTACCCACGACCTGCAGGAGGGCCATCATCACACTGTTGCCGAAAAAAGGGGACCTCCAGAGCCTAAAGAACTGGAGGCCAGTCTCTCTGCTCTGCACGGACTATAAGATTCTTTCGAAAGCTCTGGCCCGAAGACTGAGAAAGGTGATGAGTGAGCTCATTCATGTAGACCAGACTTACTGTGTGCCTGGCAGGCTGATTAGTGACAATGTCACTTTAATTTGGGATGTTTTGGAGGTCTCTGGTTCATTGGCGGTGGAAACTGGTTTGATTTCAATTGACCAGGAAAAGGCGTTTGACCGGGTTGAACACCAATATTTATGGACAGTTTTAACAGCTTTTGGGTTCAGCCCAGGCTTCATAGCCAGGATACGGGTCTTGTACAGTGACATTGAGAGTGTGCTGAAGATAAATGGGGGCCTGTCTGCCCCTTTAAAAGTCCAGAGGGGGGTTCGGCAGGGCTGCCCTCTCTCAGGGATGCTGTACTCCCTCGCCATAGAGCCTTTGCTTCACTGCCTGAGAAGGGATCTATCAGGAGTTACTTTTCCTGGCTGTGACACCACGTTCAAGCTGTCGGCCTATGCAGATGATGTAGTCATTCTGCTAAACAAGCAGAGTGACATTGACGTTCTGGTTAGGAGTGTCAATCTTTTTGGCCAATTTTCCTCTGCAAAAATAAACTGGGGAAAAAGCGAGGCTCTGATGGTGGGGGAGAAACTAGAAAATCAGCTTACGCTGCCTGGTGGGTTGATTTGGAAAAAAGGAGGTTTTAAGTATCTTGGTGTCTTTATTGGAAATCAGCAGTTTGAGCAAAAAAATTGGGATGGGGTGATAGAGAAAATTAACGGGAGACTAAACAAGTGGAAGTGGCTAATGCCAAGAATATCTTTTAGAGGAAGAGTGCTCATTTTAAATAATCTTGTTTCCTCAGCCCTGTGGCACCACCTCATGTGCATGGACCCCCCTGCTGGTTTGTTGTCCAAAATTCAGTCTGTTTTGGTGGACTTTTTTTGGGGGGGTGGACTCCACTGGGTTCCTCAAGCCCTGTTATTTCTTCCCAAAGAGGAGGGGGGGCAAGGAGTGATTCATTTAGCTAGTAGAGGTGCTGCTTTTAGACTGACTTTCATACAGAGACTGCTGACGGGCCCCCAGGACCTGGTATGGAGGCCTTTGGCCTGTGTTATTTTACAGAGAGTCCTTGGGCTTGGGCTAGACCTCCCTGTGTTTTTAATGGATTTTAAGAACTCTAATGCACTGTCTGTAATGACGAGGCGCACACACACCGGGTGTCAGTTAGAACTTTTTACTTGTCACTGCAACTTCAACCAACAACTAATCACAGTGGCTCATGTACAACTCCTTTTATACTCAGGTCATGGCCAGGGTCACACTGCCCTCTTGTGGTGACTCTATAGGAACTTCACATATCAATACATCTCCCTTTTTTTTTCAAGTAAAGGTCATGTCCAACTATAAACTTTTTTTTTGTCAAATTTCAATAACCCAAATAACTCCATTTCTTTTTACATCTTTGTCAACCTTGTACACTGAGTCACAACTTTAACATTTCTCTGTTTACAACTCAACATCAACACATTTTTTTTTTTCATTCATCTCAGTACTCCTTACATTTCCTCAATTAATCTTTTCGGTTTCACAATTTGCCTTTGTGAGCATCTCTTTTGTGTCACCTCAGTCTGTTCTTTAGTGTCTGTCTCTATGTTCTGGTTCTCAGCCATTTCTGGTTGTTCGGTTTGGCTGGGAATTGGCATGTCGCTTGTTTCGCTGTCTGTGACTCTCAATTTGGTCTGAGGCACTTTCAGTAAGTGACGTCTGTTTCGCCTCATTGTTTTCCCATGCTCTGTGATGACTTCATATGATCTGGGAGTTGTTTCTTTGACCACTTTTGCCAGCGGTCCCCATTCTCCATCACATCTCACTCGCACAATGTCCTCATGTGCAAGTGGTCTCAGAGGACGTGCTGTTCTGTTGTACAGTTCAGTTTGCCTCTCATCGCGCCTCACATCTCTCTTTTCCATCACCTGAGATGCTGATGGAAGTTGCGTTCTGAGTTTTCTGTTCATGAGCATTTCTGCTGGGGACAGTCCATTCTCCAGTGGTGATGCTCGGTAATTCAGGATCGCCAGATGTGGGTCTTCTGCATTGTCTGCAGCCTTTTTCAGTATGCGCTTCACAATTTGCACCCCTTTCTCTGCTAACCCATTCGACTGTGGGTACAGAGGGCTTGAGGTCACGTGCTTGAACCCATATGTGTCTGCAAAGTCTTTGAAGCACTGACTCGTGAATTGTGGTCCGTTATCACTTACAACAGTCATTGGAATTCCATGGCGTGCGAACATTGTCTTTGTGTGTGCAATCACCTTTTCTGCTGTTGTGTCACTCAACCCTGCAAACTCTGGGTAGGTGGAATGATAGTCCAAGACTAACAGATAGTCCTTGCCCTTAAGCTGAAATAGATCCATGCCCACTTTTCTCCATGGCCCTTGAGGCTTCTCATGGGGCCTCATAGGCTCCTTTGGCTGTTGATACCTGTGGCGCTGGCAAGTCTCACAGCGCTGTACATATGCCTCAATGTCCTTGTGCATGTTGGGCCAATATAAAACATCACGTGCACGTCTTTTGCACTTTTCAATACCCAAATGCCCCTTATGCACTAATTTAACCATTTCTGATCTCATGGAGGTAGGTATGACTATCCTTGTACCCTTTAACAGAACCCCATCTAACACAGACAGTTCACCTTTAAAGTGTTGGTAAGGCTTGTCAATCATAACCTGTCCTGGTTGATGTATCTGTTCCATTACTCTTTTTAGTTTCTCATCTTTTTGTGTTTCTTTCACTATCTTCGTCCATTTTGCATCTGACACTGGCATGTGTGCCTTAATAGAGTCTACATGTATTTGCACAGCTTCCTCTGTTGTGCTGCTGGTGTTGCTCAAGCTAGCCCTACTCAGCGCATCGGCTACAATTAGTTGCTTGCCTGGTGTAAACTCAAATTTCAAGTCATATTTCTGTAATCTTAACATTAGACGCTGGATGCGCGGTGGTGCGTCATCCAGTGGCTTCTGTGAGATAGCAATCAGTGGTTTGTGGTCTGTTTCTAGTATTACTGACCGTCCATACACATATTCATGAAACTTCTCACATCCAAACACTGCACCTAGAGTCTCTTTCTCTATTTGCACGTAATTTTTTTCTGCGCTTGTCATGGTGCGCGATGCGTATGCGACTGGATACCACTCTGAGTCATGTTTTTGCAATAGCACAGCTCCTAGGCCGGCTTTGGACGCATCTGTGGACACTTTTAGCAGTTTGTCCTGATCATAGAATTTTAACACTGGCTCCTGTATTAGACTGCTTTTGAGCCACTCCCATTCTCTGGCATGCTCTGCCATCCACTGCCACATTGTATTGGTCTCTAACAAGCTTCTAAGAGCTATTGTGTTAGCTGATAAATTTGGGATAAATTTCCCCATGTAATTGACTAGCCCTAAGGCTCTTTGCAAGTCAATTTTATCCTGCGGTACTGGCAGCTCTGCTATGGCCCGCACTTTTTCCGGATCTGGTTGCACGCCTGCCCCAGATAACTTCACTCCCAGGTATGTAATCTCCTGTACCCCAAATTGGCACTTACTCTTATTCAGTTTCATACCTGACTTTTGCGCCTGTGTGAGAACTCTAGCCAACCTTTCGTCGTGCTCCTCTTTTGTTTTTCCCCAGACTACCACGTCATCAAGAAAAACTCCCACCCCTTCTATTCCGTCAAACAACTGCTGCACAGTTCTATGGAAAATTTCAGGGGCTGAGCTAATCCCGAACGGCATTCGTAGAAAGCAATGCCTTCCAAATGGCGTATTAAATGTGCACAATTTAGCGCTTTCCTCATCGAGCACTATTTGGTAAAACCCAGATTTGGCATCTAATTTTGTGAAGTAACTTGCTCCACTCATTGTGCTGGTTATGTCAGATTTTGTTGGTAGCCTGTAATGCTCCCGCTGTATTACTTTATTTAGATCTTTCGGATCTATGCACAATCTCAAATCTCCATTTGGCTTCTCCACTATAACTAGGGAGTTAACCCATTCAGTTGGTTCTTCTATTTTTCTGACCACTCCGTCTGCTATCAGTGAGTCTAGTGTTTCTCTCAGCCTCTTTTTAAGAGCTATTGGCACTTTTCTTGCTGGATGTATGACTGGCTCTGCATTCTCTTTCAGCCTAATTTTTTGTTTGCCTGGTAGGCGGCCTATTCCTTTGAACACCTCTTTGTATTCTTTCACCCAATCAGTGTGTTTGTGCTTACTTGTTGTAGCCTCTGTATTTTCTCGTGCTGTCACCTTGTCTGTATCAATGACATTCACCCTCTTGATCAGACCTAGCTGATCGCATGTTTTTAAACCCAAAATTGCTTGTCTATTTCCATCAACAAGTACAAACAATGCATTCACTGTCTTATCTTTGTTTGACAGTGTAACCCTGCACATTCCCTTAGTGGGTATTGGCTTATCGTCATATGTTCTCAGATTAATCTTTTTATCTCTTATTTTCGGTTTGTTTTTCAGTCTTTTAAAATCTTTCATTGGCAGGATGTTTACCTGCGCACCTGTGTCAAGCTTCAGTGACATGTCCGTGCCATTCATATCCAAGCACACTATCCATTCGTCAGCGCTCGTCTCTCCCTCGATGGCGTCCACGTAAAACTGATCCTCTTCGCTGTCGCTCTTTTTCTCCACGAGTTGCACCCTCTTCTTCGAGAAGCAGGTCTTTGCGAAGTGATTTTTTCCGCCACACTTGCGACATTCCTTCCCGAATGCTGGACACTGCTTTGGCGCATGTTGCATTCCACACCGCTCACAGTTCCCGCGTGCGCGCTTTGCATCTTTTTTCCTTGCATACAACGTTCCTTTCGGCTTCGCACGCTGCACTGCATCGACCTCAGCAGTCTCTCTTTCCTTGCTGCTAAAAGTCTTTAATTGTGCCTTTGTACTCTCAGACGCTTGGCAAATCTGTATCGCTTTCTCCAGCGTTAAGTTAGTCTCTTTCAGTAATTGCATCCGCAATTTGTTGTCCTGGACCCCAATTACAATTTGGTCCCGTATCATTGACTCACTCAATGTTCCAAAGTTGCATGACTGACATTTCAACCGTAGGTCTGTGACATACAGCTCGATGGACTCTGACTCTTTCTGAAGTCTTTTTCTGAACACATACCTCTCGTACGTTTCATTCTTTCTCGGTGTGCAATAATCGTCGAACTTCTTCATTACGACGTTGAATTTGCCGTTTTCTTCTTCCGTGAAGATGAATGTGTTGAACACATCTAGCGCCGCTCGCCCTGCTACTGTTAGCAGTAATGCTATCTTCCTCTCCTCGTCACGGAGACCGATAGCTAGCGAATAAAGTTCAAAACTTTGTTTGAATGCTTTCCAGTTCTCGTTGACGTTACCGGTCAACTTTAACTCGTCCGGCTGTCGAAGAGCGTTCATCTTCGCCGTCGGTTCGTATCTTTTATCCTGGTACCATGTAATGACGAGGCGCACACACACCGGGTGTCAGTTAGAACTTTTTACTTGTCACTGCAACTTCAACCAACAACTAACCACAGTGGCTCATGTACAACTCCTTTTATACTCAGGTCATGGCCAGGGTCATACTGCCCTCTTGTGGTGACTCTATAGGAACTTCACATATCAATACACTGTCTTTACCCAGTTTTTACCGCAGTCTCTTTTCAGTGTGGACTCTTTTTAAAAATCAGAGAGGGCCATGCGATTCCCTCTACTGGTTGTTGAGGGAGCCGCTGGTTTTTGGTGGTCGCCTTGATGTCCTGCCGGGAGTTGGAAGGACCCTCCTTGATAGGCTGTGTTCCAGGAACGTTCTCACTCTGAAGCAAGTGGTGGAACTGGCTGGTCCTGGCCTCAACAACGCCTCAGCTTTAGCAGCTCATCTTGGTGTCAGGTCAATTCGTTTCATCGATGGTCTTCTTGCACACTGGAAACAGGAGCTTCATGGACTTGAGCACTCCCTACTCTTGGACTTTAGCAATGGCACGCTGCAGCCGGAAAGCACGGACCCCTTTCCCTCTCTCACGCTCTATATGGACTTTGACGTCGCTCCTTGCTCCTTACTGGCATTCTGTGCTCCCACTGGTGTGGACTTTGGAGGAGCCAGTGGTAAGGCACTCTACAGACTGGTGGTGATGGCACTCAACAAGGACAGATTGAACACCTGTGTGGACACTCCTTGGAGAGCCTATTTTAGACTAGGAAAAGGGCATCGGCCTGCCTGGAGGGCTCTTTATAAAGCCCCTCTTCCTAAGAGGCATGGAGACTTACAGTGGAGGGTCCTGCATGGTATTATAGCAGTCAATGCTTTTGTTTCTGTGATTAACAGCAGTGTCAGTGATCAGTGTGTTTTTTGTTCCTCTAGGGAGACAGTTTTTCATTGTTTTATTGAATGTCAGCGCCTGAGTGGCCTCTTTGAACTTCTTACAGAACTTTTTCACATTTTTAAGGAAGTTTTCTCTAAGCAGGTTTTCATTTGTGGTTTTATGTACAATCGTCGTTTTAAGCAGAAGTGTCAACTACTGAACTTTGTTTTAGGGCAGGCAAAGTTGGCTATCTATGTAAGCCGGAGAAGAAAACTTGAGAATGTTGAGAATGATGTTGATGTCAAAATTTTATTTGTGAGGCTACTTAAAGCCAGAATCAGGCTGGACTTTCAGTTTTTTATGGGGAATGGGGATGTGGAAGGTTTCAGGACCCTCTGGTCCCTGGAGAATGTCCTCTGTTCAGTTCGTGATGGACAGCTTTTTGGGGGGCGTTTTTTGGGGGATTAATTTTCTGTGTAACATAGCATGATATAGAAATTGTATTGACTGATGGACAAGTGTGTTTATTAAAGATCTTTTAAAAATCAAAAAATCTCTCTCTCTCTCTCTCTCTCTCTCTCTCTCTCTCTCTCTCTCTCTCTCTCTCTCTCTCTCTCTCTCTCATTTTCTTCATTCATCAGCTCCTCAAAGTACTCCTTCTACCTTCTCAGCACACTCATCACTTGTTAGTACATTACCATCTCTGTTCTAATTCAACCTTTCCTACTGCACATCCTTTCCCACTCAATCTCTGTCAATCAATGCAAGTCCTTTTCTTCTTCCTTAGTGTCCAACCTGTCATACGCCTCAATATGTGCCTTTTCCTTTGCCTCTCTGTTTGCCATATGCCTACACTCCAAGTACTTCTGTCTACTTTCTTCATCTCCCTTACTATCCTATTTTGTCTTTGCCAACCTCTTCCTTTGAATACTTTCCTGTACCTCCTCATTCCACCACCAAGTCCCCTTGTCTTCTTTCCGCTGTCCAGAGGACACACCACATACCTTTCTTGCCATTTCCCTCAATAGTTTTGCTGTATTTTCCCAGTTCTCTGGTAATATTTCCTACCAGCCAGAGCTTGAGTCAACTCCTTCCTGAACTCTGTGCAGTCTTCTTCCTTCTGTAACTTCCACCATTTAATCCTTCACTCACTTCCTCTTCTTGCTTTCCAAAGTCTTCCTACAGACTAACATCCAGTGCTGCCTAGCTACATTCTCCCCTGACACCACCTTGCAGTCTCCTATCTCTTTCAGATGTCTCTCTTCTGCATACAATGTAGGCCACCTGTGTGCACCTTCCTCCACTCTTGTATGTCACCCTATGTTCCTCTTTAAATAATTCCCCATTGCACAACAATGGGAAATTATTTTCATTTTTTTTCCACCATTTCTGAAGTGATATTAGACATCTGGCTGGGACAATTTCCCAAGAAAACCTGAACATTCCACTGAGCCCTGGTTAAAAAAACACTGCTTCAAGTGAACTGGACCAAGGTTCAGTTTGATCTGGACCGAGACCACCACTTTTTGCCAGACCAAATTTCAGCTCTTTGGTCCAGAACATGGTTTGAGAGGAAGTTTCATGCCTAAAATTTCGGCCCAGATCAAACTATAAAGTCTGAAATTCTGAACTTCGCAGGTTAGATGTGAAAACACCCACAATGACTTAGTGAGGACTTTATAAGCTTTTTAGAGTTTCAGTTTACCAATCCATTCAGCTAAATGCATCACCATTCTTAGGCTCTTATATCAGGCACCTCTACTGGAAGCAGGATTTGCTCATGTCTCTACAGACTTTGTGTGAAGGTATCTAGCAAAGATCAAAACTCCACTATAACACTATGAAGTGTTAAAGAAATCTTTTTTTTTTTTTAATATATATTTCTGGTCTGGAAGAGGAATACTGAGTACCCTTAGGGTTATGTTGCTTTTTTTGGCTAAAAGCAAAATCCCATATTTTGGAGAATATGCTCTTGCAATACCAGAGGCATATCAAAATTCAATATGCAGTTTCAACTATATTTTGACTAATATAACAGGGAAAATGTGCAATGATATGATTTCAGCTTTTCTTCCTGCAAGTACAGAGAGTTATTGTATTCTTCCACTGTTTTTAGAGCAAGCCCCAGTGCTCCAGGAATAAAAAATCTGATTTTTAAAATTACCTCCAGCATCCCTTACCACCATTTCCCTTAGTAACTTCATACAAAACACCAATTCAGAAGCCCAAATAATATGGTTCAAAGTTCCATGAAGAAAAAGTGGGCGATATTGAAAGACAAAATGAGTTCATGATTTACTTACAGTATGTTTGTTTGTTTTTCTCTGTGTCTTCTGCAGGATATACAAAACAAACAAAAGTATTATTTTCATCCACAAATTAATTGAGTGGTTTGTTACACACTTTGTTATCAAGTTGCAATTAATGTCTTCACCTTCAATAACCTTTTCATTACCGAAGAGAGTCTGTGGGGCTTTCCATGAAAACCAAGACTGTATCAAAAGTAAAAATGTGGCCATAAGAATGGGAGATGAGTTTATTTTCCAAAATCAAATTAGAAAAGCAATTATTTGTATTTGTAAATGAAGAAATAAAACTATTTTATCATGTGTCATACCATATTGTTTAGGTGTTTTAGCAAGTCTAGCAAGTGCCATAATCTTGCAGAGGGCTTCTTGCCTAATAGAGGTCAGAAAAACCCAGACACGACAGAAGGGGAGACAATAAACAGACAGCATGAGGCCAAAAGAGAGTTTGCACACTGGGAAAGAGACTGACAGAGTCTGTAAAAGAGTGATCTTAAAACAGACAGGAAAACCAGGCCTAGAAAGGATATAACAGATACAGTATATAGTGTTTGAATCCAGTACTGAAATTCAGTTTTTAAAGTTTTGTAATGATTGTTGATAATTTTTTTTGTTAAAATCAGTGTTTGTATTTCCCCTGTGATCTGGTAAACACAGATGCTGTGGTTTAGTTGTTGAACTTCTCCAGCAACTTTTCAACAGAGCTGAAAGATAAACCATTCACACTGGTGATTACATTAACTGCTATCTAGCTGTTAGCACCAAAGGAAAGCAAACATACTTAGTGGAGTGTTCCCTATCTGGTCCAAACTAATGCACACTACACACTTTATATTCATTTTCTTTCCAAGTATGTATACTCTGTGTGTGTGTGTGTGTGTGTGTGTGTGTGTGTGTGTGTGTGTGTGTGTGTGTGTGCGCGCACGTGTGTGTGTGTCCGTGCACATGAGCACTTTTATTCAGACTGTACAAACACAGGAACAGATAAGCGGGTAATTCAGTGAAAGTGTATATGACACTAATTGGCCAGTAATAAAACCACTGGCTTAATTACTCCTACAGATATTTAGCTTGTTCAAGAGAGACATCACACTAGTGGAAAATTCTATACAAGGTCATTGTGTATCGTATTATCTGAACAGTGTGCCTAAGCTATGTATACATAAATGTATGTACTCTATGTTTTAGGATGCATCTATCTGTCTGTCTGTAATTTCTTAGTTTGTGTTGATGTTTTTTCTTTTGGACTTAGATATGCTTCATAAAAGTGATCATATGATATTATTAGTGAGTAGCTTTACAGTAAGAAACATAATCATATTTAGTAATACAATTTATATAATAATAATTTATGCAAATGACTATGTTTTTATAATTTTATAGTATGTATGGCTGCTGTCTGTAATTTTTGTTAAATGTGCTGCTGCCTCTTGGCCAGGACACTCTTGGAAAAGAGATTTTAAATCTCAATAAGGTTTTCTTGGTACAGTTAATCTCTGCCAATATCTCCTTCTTGTGTTTAACCTCTTGCACTCCGTTGTACCACGGGCGGGCAAGTCTCTGCGTCCCAGAGCGCACGAGAGCGCTCTTGTGCGCCCTCGTGCGCTCTAGGACGCATGATGGAGATGGAGATGGTGATGGCGTCCAAGCGCGCACTGAAAATAAAAGCTGCAGACACAGCCGCGAGCAGATTAGTTCATCTGATTGACCTCTCATTCGACTAATAAGAGCCTTGAATTGGGTTTCTGAAATCTTGAAGAACCAATGACTGAAAACCTAGCAAGAAGGACCCGCCTACCAAGGCTGTGAATGCAGTGAGCCAATTGAAGCAGAGAAGTTCGCAAGCTGTTTGTTTTTAAGGCTGGGTGAAGAGAGACTGCTGCAGCGGATCAAAAAAGGACCCGCAGGAAGAACCGTCACAGACCCAGCAGCATGGAGACCACCCACAAATGCAACCTGTGTGACAGCGACTGCCATTCGCGCATCGGCATATTCGGCCACAGGCGGTGCTTATTTTGTTTTTGTTCCAGCAGAGTAGACGTTATGATTTCTTCCATGGTCATCATAGACCGACGGAGGCTGATGACGAAGGCTGAGTGACACACACGGCACACACGCCCACACACGTCCAGAAAGACAGACCGCGCTTGTGGCCCTGGAAATGAACAGGTACAATGTAGACATACCTGTACTTAGTGAAACAAGATTGCCTAGATATGACAGCTTGGAAGACCATGGGTACATCTTCTTTTGGAGTGGGAGATCAACTCAAGAAAGGAGAGAAGCAGGAGTGGGCTTTGCAGTTAGAAAGGAGATAGCAGCAATGCTTGATGAGGAACCTGTACCAATCAATGACAGGATAATGACTATGAGACTCCCACTACAGTGGAAGATGTATGCCACACTCATCAGTGTACACTACCGTTCAAAAGTTTGGGGTCACCCAGACAATTATTTTGTGTTTTCCATGAAAAGTCACTTATTTACCACCATGAGTTGTAAAATGAATAGAAAATATAGTCAAGACATTGACAAGGTTAGAAATAATGATTTGTATTTGAAATAATAATTTTTTCCAGATACTCAACCTGCTCAAAGGAAGGTCAGTTTTATAGCTTCTCTAACCAGCTAAACTGTTTTCAGCTGTGCTAACATGATTGCACAAGGGTTTTCTAATCATCCATCAGCCTTCTGATGCAATGAGCGAACACATTGTACCATTAGAACACTGGAGTGATAGTTGCTGGAAATGGGCCTCTATACACCTATGTAGATATTGCACCAAAAACCAGACATTTGCAGCTAGAATAGTCATTTACCACATTAGCATTGTATATTAGATATTAGAGTGTATTTCTGATTAGTTTAAAGTTATCTTCATCGAAAAAAACAGTGTTTTTCTTTCAAAAATAAAGAAATTTCTAATTGACCCCAAACTTTTGAATGGTAGTGTATATGCCCCAACAATGACCAACACAGAGGAGGTGAAGGAAGAGTTCTACAGTGATTTATGTGAGACTATCAGGCGTGTACCAAATGATGACAGCCTGATACTCATTGGAGATTTTAATGCCAGAGTTGGTTTAGTTAGTTAGTTAATTCCCTTCACGCCATGAAGGCGCATGGGGCGGCGCCCATCTCCATTTCTCTGACCCTAGGCCACACAGCTACTGTAAGTAGTGAAAGCTACAGTGGGGGGTCAGTCCTCTGGTAGCTCTGTGCGTAACTTTACTTTCTTTGTTCCATTATGCGGAGCACCATGCTAGAAGGCAGAAAGTACCATTTTTATATGGTCTTTGGTATGACCCGGCCGGGATTTGAACCCCTGCCTCCCAAGTGTGGGGCGGATGCTCTACCAACTGAGCCACCACTCCGGTAGAGTTGGTTTGGACACTGAGAAATGGAAAGGAGTGCTAGGCAGTCATGGAGTAGGCAAGTGCAATGCTACTGGAGAACTTCTACTTGCACTATCTTCAAAGTACAACCTTGTGATAACCAACACTCTATTTAAGCACAAGGACACACACAAGAAGACATTGATGCACCCAAGATCAAAGCACTGGCACTCATTAGACTACATCATAGTCAGGCAGAGAGACATAAGGGATGTATTGGACACCAGAGCAATGAGAGGCGCGGACAGTGGTACTGATCATGTTATGCTGAGATCTAGATTAAGGATTTGGAGATGAAAACAGCACTGCAGGACGGGTGCGAATCCACCACGGAAGCTAAACACTAGTGCACTGAAAGGCCAAAAGAAGCAGGAAGAACTTACACAGGAAATGGCTGAAAACTTGAAAGACTGGGACAGCAACAACTCAGAGAATGACATAGAAGAGAAATGGGCAACATTGAAGGATATGGTGTATTAGACTGCGAGTGATGCATTAGGCTACCCTGAGAGGAAACATCAAGATTGGTTTGATGAGCATGATGAACACCTGAAGAAACTACTAGAAGCGAGGAATACAGCTAGGCAGGAAAACCTACAGTGTAACACAAGGTCGAAGAAGAAGAAATGCTCAAAGGCTCAGAGTGAGCTACAGAAGAACACCAGAGAGATGAAGTCCAACTGGTGGGATGAAGAAGCAAAGGAACTTCAAACTGCAGCAGACAGGAGGGACATGAAAACATTCTTCACAGGTTTGAGAGAAATCTACAGCCCTAAACCAAGAGGATTGATCCAACTAAAGGCTATGGATGGTGAAACGGTTTTGCAGGAAAAAGACAAGATCCTGGACAGATTTGCAGACCACTTTGACCAACTACTAAACAACCCTGGAGATCTCACTGAAGAGGCTAAAGAAGCTCTAGTGCAGCGACCAGCTGTATCAAGTCTAGATGAACAACCAAATTTTGATGAACTAATGGCAGTTATCAGGACAACACAGGATGGTAAAGCTCCAGGAAGGGATGGAATTCCAGCAGAAGTGTGGAAATTTGGTGGTGTTCAGCTGACCAACTGCCTGCACAAGCTCATTCAAGAGATATGGGATGCCCAGAAAGTACCTCAAGAATGGAAGGATGCAAGTTTTGTGCCTTTGTTCAAAAAAGGTGACAGGAAAGATTGTGGAAATTACCGAGGTATATCACTGCTAGCCACTGTTGGTGAGATTCTTTCACGTGTACTACTGAACAGACCCAATGAACACATCTCACAGAATGTACTACCGGAAACCCAGTGCAGCTTTAGAAGTGGAAGAAGCACAATGGACATGATTTTCTGCTTGAAACAGGTTCAACAAAAGTGTATCAAACAGAACATGCCGCTTTATGCAGTCTTCATAGACTTCAGTAAAGCCTTCGATACTGTTTCGCGACAAGGACTTTGGCAGGTACTCAAGAAATTTGGCTGTACAGAGAAGTTTGTCAGCCTGATTGAACCACTCCATACAGGTATGCAAGCAAACGTGGCAATGAGTGGTTCAGTATCTAAAGACTTTTCACTAAGCAACGGGGGGAAGCAAGGGTGTTTGTTGGTGCCTACACTCTTCTCGCTATATCTGGCAGCCATGCTTGAGGTGGCCTTCAAAGACACTTCAGAAGGAGTATACATTCAAACAAGGAAAGAAGCAGACTTGTTCAATGTGGCACAGTTTAAAGCCAAGAGTAAGACATCAATAAAGGAAATGCTCTTTGCCGACGACAGTGCTCTAGTTGCACACAGTGTGGAAGATACAGTATGCAATCTTTAGTGGAGAAATTTGCAAGAGCAGCTAGCCAATTCAGCCTCCAAATCAGAGTGCCTTTATCAACCACCAAAGTTCCAATTATCAACATCACTACCAGAAGAGATCAGCATTGGTACAGAGCCACTAGTCAAGTGCAAGACTTTCAAGTATCTAGGGAGTACTATTTCAGAGAATGCTAGGCTGGAGGATGAACTATCTCTCAGAATGGGAAGAGCGAGCGCTGTGTTTGGAAACTTGAGGGAGAGACTGTGGAACAATCAACATGTGCCTATCTGTGTGAAATGCAAAGTGTACAGTGCAACAGTACTGGCTACTCTATTGTATGGTGCTGAAACTTCGACTGTCTACAGAGTGCAGGTGAAGAAACTCCACGCATACATGATGAGACACCTTCGAGCCATAATGAACATCTCATGGAAAGACAAGACAACCAACATAGAAGTGTTGAAATGAGCTGGTCTACCATCAATGGGGGACATGCTAATACAGATGAACCTGAGATGGCTCGGACATGTTGAGAGGACAGACCACCAGCATCTCCCTCGGCATTTCTCTACTCACAGTTATGCGAGGGCAAACACAATCAAGGTAGACCAAGGCTCAGATTTAAAGACACTGTAAAAAGAAACTTGAAGAAGTAGGATATAGACAGGAGTTCCTGGCAGCGGAAGACTAAAGACAGAGCTGTGTGGAGGAATCTGATCAGACGTTAATGAGTCACTGTCGCCCACGACAGACTGCTATGATGATGATGATGACACCAAACACACATTTATTGATATCCAGACAGTTCAAAAATAAAGACTTACAGAAATGTAACAGTTGTGCACAAAACGGCTTACACGAATTGCATGCAGTGGGCAGACGGCTGTGTACCATGGCCACAGGAAAATAATGCAAAAATAACACACATGCACTCGGGAGAGCGAGGAAGACTTTAGGAAGCTCTACTGACACAGGGAAGCAAACTGGGCAATGGCCTAAGCGTAGCAGTTAAGCTGCAGGGAGAAACGCTACCAGATAAGCGTAGCAGCTAACCTGACAGAGAAACGCTAAACAATTTACTCACGGGCAGAAGCAGTCCAAAAGGTCCAATTCTCTCATGGAGCATGAATAACCAATCCTTCGAGACGTGACGATCACACGATGGGAAACGACTGTGTGACTTGTACAATGGTCCAGCGGTGTTTGACTAGCAAAGAGCTGCTTGTGTACAAACACCGCTGGCCTAACAAATTGGGAACACTTGGGCGAGGCGCGGGAAAGATAATTACTGGGGCAAACAGCTGACTGTCAGAGAGAGGGGGGCATGGTCGGACCGGCGAACGCTAGACAGCACCCACCCAAAAGTGGATCAAACAGCTGCCTAAGGATCGCCGGCCAGAGCAGCGGCGAAGCACAGAAATAACCACACAGGTGAGAGAACAAAACACAACCTATGACCAAGAACGGTCAGAACCGAGCCCGCAGGAGAACCAGGCTCGGTTCATGACAGCCCCCCCCCCCCCCAGGGTTGGATACCAGACACCCAAGGTAACATCATGAAGACCCCCCCCCCCCCCAAACAGGAGCAACAGCAACAAACAACACGAACCTGGGTGGGAGGTAGGGGGAACAGGAAGGAGGGAACACAATACCTCGCCCAGGGCCCACACTTAACCCCCCAAGTCCGTGGGCGTTGGGGCTCAGGAGGCTGCCCAGAGTCCCAGGCCCAGCAGAAGGTCCGGTGGACGGAGTCCGGCGGCCTGCCGGAAAACATGGGCCACCAGACCCGGGGAGTCAATTCTTCCGCCGGCCGGCCAGCGTTTTTAAACCACCAGGACCGAAGGGGTGAAGCAGGAGGTGGCCTGCCCACCAGAAGGCTCACTGGTGGGAAACCGGACCGGGGCGAGGGAACCTCCACAGCGTCGGGCAGGGAGAAGGGGACCATGGTGTCCTCCAGGTGGTCCACAGCACCCTCGATGGTTCCAGCTTGGGACACAACTGCACTTCCAGTGGGCCCCGACCAGAACGGCTCTGCTGCACCCGCGGTGGGCCCCGACCAGGCCAGCTCCACTGCACCCGCGGTGGACCCCAACCGGGCCTGCTCCGCTGCACCCACGGTGGACCCCGACTGGGCCGGCTCCGCAGCACCAGCGGTGACCTCCAACTGAGGCTCAGCAGCACCCGCGGTGGACCCTGACCGGGCCGGCTCAGCTGCACCCGCGGTGACCTCCGGCTGAGGCTTATCAGCACCCACGATACACCCCGACCGGGCCAGCTCCGCTGCATCTGCGGTGACCTCCAGCTGAGGCTCTGCAGCACCCACGCTGGTCCCGGTCTGGGACGTAGCTGCACCTGCGCTGGTCCCGGTCTGGGATGTAGCTGCACCCGTGGTGGGCTCTGGTTGGAGCACCATTGCACCAGCGGTGACCCCCATCGGGGGCCTCATTGCTCCCGCAGTGGCCTCCCTAGCGAGGGAGGTGGTGCTTCACGCGCCACCTGGTGCTGGACCCCCATCCTCGGCAGCTTAGGGTGAGATCAGCTGCTCTCCGGCGACCGTGGCAGGGGGCTCCGAACCGCAGGGAGAGAAAGAGAGACTGGGTCAGGGTCGCCAGCAGCGGCAGAGCCCAGTGAGGCAGCCCCGAGGGCTACTATGAGTTGCCCCGGGCCCTCCTCACCATGAGTTGGGCGGTGTGACATTGACATATTCAGGACTGACACAATAGAGTGCACTTGCCTGAACTCGGGCTCCACCGCTGTCCAGGACTCCGGCGATTTGGGGTGCGTCGACTCTGTCGTCTCGGCCGGTGCTCTGCCCCTGTCAACCTCCTCAGGGACCGCCAGCCTCCCGTCGTCATCAGTAGGCCACTCCGGTGGTGGCTGCTCCTCTCCGGCGACCCTAATGAGGGGCTCGACAGGCATAGGAGAGAAGGAAGGGTTAGGGTCGCAGGCAGCAGCAAAGCCCGGCGACGGGAGCCCAGGTGCGGCCAGAAGCCGCACCCGACTGTCCTCCCCAAGAGCCAGACAAAATCTCTCAATCACAGTCAAATGAACTACAGGAGAGATAACATGCCTGTGCTCGAGCTCTACCGCCGTCCAGGACTCTGACACTGCTGATGACGATGGACCAGGTCCCATCGGCTGGGGGTCTGGTCCAGGGAATGACTCTGCTGCAGCGATCCCCGCAACAGGCGTGATGGTGGTTGCAGTCTTGGTCCTCTGACGTTCCTCCTCGACCCGGCTGTTGACTGCAGCGAGCAGGTTCGCCCACTCCTCGTCCGACAGAGAGTCCAAAGGTTAAGCAGGCGTGGGAGGGGGGGGACCCTCACAGCCGGGGGAGTGCGTCCTCGGACCGCCCTCTCTCGGCGCTCCTCTTCGACCCAGCGATTGAGCGCGGTGAGCAGAGCTGACCACTCCTCATTCACCAGTGTGGATGCAGGGAAATGCCTCCGTGCGGCTCCTGGGCAGCATCATCCAGGGCCTCAACCTCCTCCATCGTCTGACGGCTCGGTTCTTGGACCGGCAGGCCCTCAGGAATTAAGGGAAGAGACACGGAGAGGGGAAGGCAGCAATCATTATTTGTAGCTGGAGGAGAGGTCCCAGTGGATTGCTGATACTGAGCCTCTCCCTCTGGAGACAGGCAAGATTCAATGTTAATGGATGTTTTTGAATGAAACAATACTTGCCTGTCATCCCGGTTGATGCAGTCCGCAGCTGCAGGCAGCAGACATTCGTCCCTCTCCGTGCCAGCGGTGACGTAGGTCCTCTCAAGGGCTGCGGAGGAGCCATCTCCATGACGACGGAGGTGGGCGTTCCCGGGATGACCTCAGCGGACCTCTCAGCAGCCGAAGGGATGATGGCAGCTTGCGGAGGAGAGGGCTTCTCCCGGCACTTCAACGCAGGATGACGCTGTCCCCTATTTATCGGTACTGACCGTGCTGGAGCAGGAGGAGGGTCGGGTGAAGAGTCCCGGAGAATGAAGGCTTGTTGGTCTCCGGGTATCAATCTCGGCACCGTGGGGAACATCAACCCGGGGAAGGAGCGCTGGAGCGAACACACTGTGGTCAGCAGGTCGGCAAACTCGGGGTAGTCCCATAACCCGGGATACACCTCCAGGACCTCCACAGCTCCTTCCAGGCAGTCCAGCCTTTTCTTCGGTCCCCGGGTGGTGAAAGGCTCATTCACGTAGCTATGGATAAATTCAGCGGCCCATCCCTCCTCCACCGTGGGAAACTCCGCTGCCATTCCTCTTCTGCGTCGTCAAGAGTGGGGCATGGTGAACTCCAGGAATAGGTCAGTCCAAAAAATAGCACACAAAAAGGGGGGAAAGGGATGTGTGGGTGAACCCGCTAAATCCTCTCGGCTGGCTGGACCATTCTGTCATAAACTTCCCTGTGCGCTTCTCCACAGCGCACGGAGGAAGAGAAGGAGGAATGAGGATTTAAGCGCAGGGTACACCAAACACACATTTATTGATATTCAGACAGTTCAAAAATAAAGACTTACAGAAATGTTACAGTTGTGCATAAAACAGCTCACACGAATTGTGTGCAGCTGGCAGACCGCTGTGTACCGTGGCCACAGGAAAATAATACAAAAATAACACACATGTGTTCGGGAGAGCGAGGAAGACTTTAGGAAGCTCTCCTGACACAGGTAAGCAAACTGGGAAACGGCCTAAGCGTAGCAGTTAAGCTGCAGGGAGAAACGCTACCAGATAAGCGTAGCAGCTAACCGCATAGAGAAACGCTAAATAATTTACTCACGAGCAGGAGCAGTCCAAAAGGTCCAATCCTCTCATGGAGCACGTATAACCAATCCTTCGAGACGTGCCGATCACATGACCGGAAACGACCGTGTGACTCGTACAATGGTCCAGCGGTGTTTGACTAGCAAAGAGCTGCTTATTTACAAACACCACTGGCCTAACAAATTGGGAACACCTGGGCGAGGCACGGGAAAGATAATTACCGGGGCAAACAGCTGACTGTCAGAGAGAGGGGTTCGTGGTCGGACCGGCAAACGCTAGACAGCGCCCACCCGAAAGTGGGTCAAACAGCTGCCTAAGGATCACCGGCCAGAGCAGCGGCTAAGCACAGAAATAAACACACAGGTGAGAAAACAAAACACAGCATATGACCAAGAATGGTCAGAACCGAGCCCGCAGGAGAACCAGGCTCGGTTCTTGACACATTCTTCCTCTTTCTAACGACTGGGAGGAGCCAGCCTCCACCGACACAGGACAATGAATGATTACAGGTTCACTTCGAATGGAGAATGGAGGTGAATGAAGAATGAAGGTGGTGTCACCTACAGGCCGAGGGAGCACAATGCTCCAATCACGCCATTAAGCATGGAACACAACCAGATGAGTTCAACTGCTTTACTGTACTTAACTGAATGCATACAAGCTAAGTCGGTTCTTCCAGGTAACCGAAGATGAAACAAAAACATTTTCAAACACAAGGCACACACGCTGGCTTAAATGAGGGGAAAAAAACAACAACTAAGATGCAACTTAAGAATCTGCTGCGACCCCCAGAACAGATGAGGGACAACTGATGAGGCCAGGTTGAACCTATAGAAGCGGGTAAGTGTTGAGGAAGAAGCCCAGCCAGTGGTTGTGCATACAGCCTCCAGGGGTGCACCCCTAAACGGTGCCCATGTAATGGCCATTTCCCGTGTCAAGTGAGCCACCAGCCTAGCTGGTGGTTCTACTCCAGCCTGAATACATGCGAAGGCAATCAGGTCAATTATCCAATGGGACAGGCGCTGCTTATAGATAGGCATGCCCATTGTGGACTCCCCATAGAGCACAAAAAGCTCTTAAGGGCCCTTACCAGCACAAACTATGGAGCCTTTCAGCCTCTGAAGAAGTGTGTGGGGGAGGGTAAAATGCTTGAAGCACGAGAGGTCGGGAAACAAACCCACTAGTCAGCACTTTAGGTTGAAAAGCTGGGTTGGACCGCAGGTGGGCCAACCAATCACCATCAAACCTAAGACATGCTGCATCCACAGAGAGCGCATTCAGTTCACTGACCCTCTTGGCTGAGACAATTGCCAAGAGAAAAGCAGTCTGCCCAGAGATCAGATGAAGGTCAGCAAAGGAGAGTGGCTCAAAAGGGGGCAAGCATAGCACCCTGAGAACTGTCTGGAGATCTCAAGTGGCCAGCAAAGGATGCCAAGATGAGTGGTTCCATCTCACGCCTCTCAAAAATTGCTTAGCCAAGGGATGTGCCCCAGGCGACAAGCCATCACATTTTTCTTGGACAGCTGACAAGTAGCCCCTGATAGTCGACTCCACCCAACCTTGGGTGGCGGAAAAAAACAAGATGACAGAGATGTGACATGCCAAGGGATTCTCACCCTTGGTCTGACACCAGTTCAAAAACACTCCACTTTACATTGTATTGTAGCTGAGTAGATGGGGCCCGTGAAGCCTGCACAGTATCTATAACCTCCTTCTCTAAGCCAAGTTTACACAATTGCTCCCGTTCAAAGACCATACATGAAGCCTCAGGAGCTGGAGATTTGGATGCCAAATCCTGCCCTGTACCTGTGAGAGCATATCCCATCTGATTGGGAGAGGCCAAGGATGGTCCTCCAACATCTTGTGGATCTCTGCCATCCATGGTTTTTGTGGCCAATTGGGGGCTATCAAAATTACTTGGACAGTGGTCTCACCTTCATGAGGAAAGCTGGCAGAAGAGGCAGTAGTGGAAATGCAAACAGTTTCACTGGAGGCCAGGCAATGCTCAGAGCATCTGTACCTAGTGGACCTGGCAGGCTTGAGCCCACAAGAGCAGATGGCACACCCTCACATGGAGAGAGGGAGACCTCAGTTCATCCTGCTGGTTGATGTACGACACCATAGCTGCGCTGTCCGTATGTACCAGAATTTTTCTGCCCTGAGTGACTGGAATAAAAAGCCCCAGAACCAAATGCACCGCTTCCATCTTGGGATGGTTTATATGCCAAGACTGCTGTGCTGGACCCCAGTGACCCTGAACAAATCTGCCCTCCCAAACTGCACCCCAGCTTGTTTGGGAGATGTCGGTTGTAATGGTCACCCTGCAGCCCTCTTTGTCCAGGGGAACACCATCTTGGACTGCTGATGAGTGTCTCCACCACCTGAGGACCATGAGGCTCCTTTTGGAAAGAACAAGCCTCCTCCTCTTGTCTCTGGGCAAAACCACCTTCTGAAGTGCAAACCACGTTGAAGGGGACGAGTGTGTAAAAGAAGTAGTGGCACCAACTGGGCAGCTGCAGCAAAGAAACCTAAGATCCTCCGGCACTGCTGCACTGATACAGTCATCTGTGAAATGCAGCCCTTGATGCATTCCTGATAGTATGCCTTCTCTTTGGAGTTAGGGATGCTCTCATAGCAACTGAATCCAGGGTAAGTCCCAAGTACTCAACAATCTTGGTTGGAACCAGGTACCTTCCTCTGCATTTAAGTGCAAACTGAGTACAGCCAAGTGAGCCAATATGGTCTCCATGTGGCTCCTCGCCACAGCCTCTGATGGAGCACAACCCAGCCAATCATCCAGGTAATTGAAAACTTGAATGCCCTTTTGCAGCAGTGGGGCAAGTGCAGCGCCCATGCACTTCGTGAACGTCCCAGGTGACATTGACAGACTGAAAGGTAGGACGTTGTATTTGAAGGCCTTGCCCGGAAAGGAAAACCTGAAGAACTTCCTGTGGGTCAGGTGTATGGGAATATGAAAATAGGAATTGCAAAGGTCCACTGTTGTGAACCAGTTGCCTGGCCTTATGGCCTGAAATAATGTCCTCAGCCTGAGCACCGGAAAGGGAGCACCTTGAGATATCTGTTCAGCCGCCTCAGATCTAGAAGTGTGCAGAGACCCCTGCTTCACTTAGTTAGTTGCTACTGTAAGTAGTGAAAGATAGAGGGGGGGGCAGTCCTCTAGTAACTCTGTGCATTACGTACCAGTTCGTTTGGAGACAAGAAAACAGGCAGAGTAAAAGCCTCACCTCTCTTCTCCTGGAGACAGAGAGCATATTGCATTCTTTCCCAGCAGGGCAGACCTTGCTGCCCAGAACCACAGAAAGAGAGTCCTCCTTTATTTTTGTTTCCAAAACCCCTTGAAGTTGGGGGGGAGGGTAGGATCTGAATTGTAGGTAGTATCCAAATTCCAGTGTATTCATCACCAATGGACATGAGGTGTACAGATGCCACCTTATGAGGTACGCTGCGGAGAAGGTCAACATCAAGGGAAGCGCACCATCAGGTACATTGGCAGGGCTTAGCAGGACCACGACCTACACGCTCCTGAGACCCTGGACGTGAGTGGACATGAGTGCTGTTGAACTTGCACCTGCTGCCGAGAGACCCTCTGTCTCGGGTGACCCAAACTCCGAGAGGAACTTGGCTCTGTGAAATGAAGCCATTGTGGATTCTCACGCTCCTCAAGAGGTCTCTGGACACTTTACCTGGATGGTCCTGGCTGTTCAAAGGACTGTGTGCCACCCAGTTCAAAGGCAGACAGTAGGTGTCAAGCTTTGGGCAGTACTGAACTTTTGGTTCAGGTGTGCTTTTCCAAGACTGATCACACTCCTCTGCTGTGTTCACAAACCTGCCTACATCCTTCCACTGCATGTGTTTAGGCTTGATCAGTGCAATGTGTGGTGTCTCCCAGTGTTTAAAGTGGCTTTTATCTTCATCTGATAACCTTACAGATGCTCCTGCATAGCCCTTTGGTGACCAGCACAAATTTGCAATGACTATTCTGGAGGATGAGTTTGCAAAAAATGTTTTCTCAAATTTGTCATTTTGGCCACTGAGATATCTGTCATACATGTTGCAATGATATTGATTTGTGGCCTGCACAGTTGTAGGAACCTGTGTTTTGAAATATTGCATTATCTTGGCTTCCAAGCTCTCAATCACTCCAGTTTGTCCGGCCGGTACCAAACGAAGCGAATATGAGTATCTTGGTACTGCAAAATGTTGCAAAACATGAATTTCTGATGAATGTAGAAAATGTGATGCCCTCATTCCACCTTCTGTCGGGATTACGGCAATATTGAGGGTCGTGAGCAAATCCCTTCCCAAAAAGTTAACTGGACACACTTGTGACAAAATGAATGAACCTTCCGCACTGTCCCCTGTAACAGGATCTTTTACTGCTACAATTTCAGAAAGACATTCCTTTTTTAGCTTCCCATTTGCTGATTTAATGATCACTGTGTGTTCTGATTTTGTGAGCCCCACAGCATCTAGGCCTGAAATAACAGATCTGCAAGCCCCAGTATCACAAAGAAATTTCAAAGGAGTTCCCTGAACTTCTAGAGTAACCTCTGGTAAGCACCCTAGTGTCATGATTAGGTCAAAGTCAGGTAAATGAAATATGTCAGCTGTGCCATTGTCATTTTCAGTAGCTGTACTTAGCTTTGCTTCGGTCAGTCACATGTCGGGATGTGATGAGTCCGGTTGTTGTTGTTGCTGTTGTTGTTGAGCAGGGCATAGTCCCCTCCCCTCTCTCCAGCTCCCTGAATGTGCAGGGCAATGCTTTTTCCAGTGGCCCTGTTGCCCATAGGCATGACAACAGTCACGGCCCCACCGCTGGGGGTTTGCAGACCCAGCACCACGGCCCCTCCTCCCTCCTCCACGCCGGGGACCCTGGAAAAATATAGAAGTGTGAAGGGTCAGCAATTACATAAACAGGAGTGGGCTTTGTTTTAGCCTTCTTTTCTTTTCTGTCCACACGCTCCCCCTCCAACCGTTCTGCATGTTTTGCATATGTCAACACATCAGCCAATGAGCATGTACAATATGTTACCAGGTGTTTGTGTACATACTGTGATAAATTTGGATGCATGTTCTGTAGGAATACACTTTTCAAATGTTGCAAATAGGGTTCTGAACCCGTATCTGCAGTGGGATTTTCCAGACCAGAATGACTGTCAAAAACATCTTGCAACCTACACCTATAGGCTTCAACACTTTCTGTTTTATGTTGAGTGACATTTTGAATAGCGGTCCAATCATGCTTTAATCTCCACTTGCTCCCAATGCGTTCATTTAATTCTCTCACCCGTTGAGCTAATACTGCATCAGTTGGTGTTAAAGGTTGACCTGCATCATCTTTGGGGTTCCAGTTGCCTGAGACTGTACACCAATAAGTTTTTAAGACCTTTCTGTATGCTCTCTCTGTTTCCTGGCCATTTAATTTGAAACTTTGAAGGAGGTTTGCCATCCCTTCAAAAAATTGAGTCGGCTTCTCTCGGGGGTGAGGGATTTCCTTCACTGCCTCACTGAAATCTCCATCAGTCCATGGACTGTAGAATAGCACAGTGGGAATATTTTGAATAGTAGCTTCTGTGTCCCCAGCCGCTGGGCCAACATAAGCTGGGTTAGATAATTCAATCATAGGAAATTGTCCTAAGTCTGCTGCATGTTTTTCTTCCTTAATGTGTTTATTTAAGGATGAGGATGTGTGTGCTTTTGAAGTGGCATAATGTGAAGGTGCATTTACACCTATTACACTTTACACTTATCTCTTTTGCCCGACGAGAAGGCTGGACCTTAGGCTTGATATCTGTCATGTGTTGAAGGGAAGGAGGAGGAGGCTGGGGAGGAGCCAGGTCTGCCGCCGGTGCCGTGGGGGCCACCACCATCCCAAGGTTCGGATACAGGGGAGGAGGGGTCGGGTCTCTACGTCACTTGCTCTGACCGTTATCTTCCTCCTCACCTCGGTATTTTGAGAAAGAATGTGCATTAGTCAAACCCTTCTTAAGGTCTGGTCTTGTCTATTCAAATCAGCTTGCCATTGCCTGGCAACCTGAAGCCACTGTTCAGCCTCAAAAAGTCCATATTTTAACTCTTTTCGTCTACTGCCATCTGCTGCTAATTTAATGGCAGAAATCCAACTCTCACAATCTTTAACCCTGAGTTTTCCACTGAAATTATTTTTTTTTTCCATTTTGCCAGAAACCTTGTGCTATGTCTGTCTTCTTTGTTCATAAATTTACCATCTCCTGCCAAAACATAAATTTAATTCTCATCTTGCTGTGTTCTGCAACCCTTACAGCAAAATGAGGCATTATTTCTTCCTGTCTGGACACTTTGTGGCTGTTTTATCTTTTTGCTATAACAGCAACCCATGTTTGAAAGATTTTTTTTTTCCTTCTTCTCTTTTTGCCAAGTTTCCACACACAAATCAGTGGCTACACAGCTTTTCTATTTTTCCCCCCCAAGCTCTCTCTGTTTCTTTTTCCCCTCTCTCAAGGACACACATACACAGAATCACAAACAGATACACATAGATTTTCAGACATTACACACAGACAGACAGATAGGGCCCAACATGTTTTCTTTTGCATTATCTCTACAAGGTCATACAATAAAGACTTTTAGGTTCATGCCAAAACCCAAAACAGCATGAGAATTACTTCAATTAATCTCCAGATCTGGCAACCTCAGTGGAAAAAATCAAATATGGCAACCCTCACACCACCACTTGCA
Organism: Pholidichthys leucotaenia; assembly: GCA_020510985.1. NCBI lineage: Eukaryota > Metazoa > Chordata > Actinopteri > Cichliformes > Pholidichthyidae > Pholidichthys > Pholidichthys leucotaenia. Next base: position 357,154,854 of record CM035837.1, on the reverse strand, counting down.
GCGTGAAGCTCCTTTTTTTTTTCTCTCTTTTTCTTATACTGCCATAAAGCACAACACCAGTCCACTGTTTCTGCTCAAGGCTACTATTTTCAAATACCTATAATTTTAAACACTTCCCAAAAGATAATTAACTAACCAACCCTTTTATGCTCCACAAATATTAGGAACAAAAATCACAGACATCAATTTCACACCCTATTCACTCCGCCTCCATGGGAACTCAGCCTCTCTGTGTTTCACACCGGAGTGGATTTCATGTAACACAGACAAAACAAACTCAGACCGCAGTAACTTTTTTTTTTTCTAGCGCTTCAACAAACTCACAAAATAAAATATTTCAATGGTCATGTTAACCCCCCTGCTGTGTGCCTAAAACCCAAAGTTAAACCTCTCTCGGCATCTTGCAATAGCTCACCATAGTGGGGGCAATGGGCAATGAAGCAGACCCAATAAGGGCCCGAATCTTCCGTGAAAAAAACTTTTCCCTTTGGGGTTCACGTAGCCTCCCCACTAATGCTGAAGGTCCAAAACTGGATCATAAGCAGCAGCGGTCCCAAGAGGCATGAATCTTACCCCGAAAATTCACTTCTCTGGGATCACGCCACTCTTCCGGACAGGAATGAGACCACGAATCTTTCCCGTTTATCTCCAGATCTGGCTTCTAGACCTCCACTGAACTTACTTGAGCATCGGAGAACAGCGAATTTCTAAGAATTACCCCAGGTCTTGAAATATCGATCACCGTTTGCAAAGGAAAAACTCGTTCCTCCCAAGGGATTATTGCGATACTCGCACCGTGAGTAAAATAACTCATCAATTAGGCCGTTAGTCTCATTCTTTCAGTCTTTCGCCAGTGTACAATTGGTCTAGGCAATCACTTGCTGGCCATAACAACAATAACAAAAACTGGAATAAATTACTCACACCTGGAATCCGCCTCTGAGTTCTGGTAGACCCGTCAGAGCTCCACGTCGCTCCCCGACGTCACCAGGGCCTTTGAAGAGAGAAATTCAGCGGGGGGTTTTTAGCACTTCCTAGAAGTGTGGGCCTCTCCTCTTCTTTCACTGTGCACTTGTCCCAAGTCCAGGTCCGTCAGAAAACGCCGTGGACCCCTTTATATGGGTCCCACGCCGGGCGCTAATAATGTTAGATCAAAAATGAATTGACTGAGGCTGAATCAATAATTAATAGGTGGTTTTCCAAGTTCTGAGCCATTTATTCTCTTTCTGATCAGAAAGGAGTTAATCAGTAACAGCAAAACTTGCCTCAGAGCTTCACAGCACCAACTCCCTGACATGTGTTCAAGGATGTTGCTTCTTATACCTCAGTTCCTTATCTAAGCTAGACTGGCTGGAGCCATCTCTTCAAGAGACTGCTTCTAATCTATGGTCAGTAATGAACATTCTGCTATGATCTTTACATGACCTGGTCATCCTAAGTCACTCTAACTTACAGTACAGTACAGCTTGGTATGATAAAACAATGAAACCTTCGTCATTATTTACAATCTTGCTCAACCTAATCTTACACTGAAAAACAGTCTTTCCAAGCTCTGAGACAATGAAAAAAATCACAGTGAATCAGACATTGGCTCATTATATGCACCAGATACAATTATAATATAAAATAGAATAATACAGCATTAAAAGCATATAGAATAATCAATGAAACCTGAAAATATCCTATCAATGACCATGGAATCACTGTGTTTGATTGGCCAGAAAACTCTCCTGACCTAAACCCTATAGAAAATCTATGGAGTATTGTCAACAGGAAGATGAGACACCAGACCCAACAATGCAGATGAGCTGAAGGTCACTATCAAAGCAACCTGGACCTTCATAACACCTCAGCAGTGCCTCAGGCTGATCACCTCCATGCCACACCACATTGATACAGTAATTAATCCAAAAGGAGCCCCGACCAAGTACTGAGTGTGTATATGGACATACTTTTCAGTCGGCCAACATTTCTATCAAAAAACAATTTTTTAAAATTAATTTTATGTAATATTCTAATTTTTTGAGAAACTGAATTTGGGGTTTTCATGGGCTGTAAGCCATAATCATCAAAATTAAAATAAACACTTGAAATATATCACTCTCTGTGTAATGAATCTATATAATATATTGGTTTCACCTTCTGAAATGAGTGACAAAAAATATTGAACTTTTTCATGATATTCTAATTTTTTGAGATGTACCTGTATAATTTATAATGCTATGGTATTTTAAAATACACAGGAAATCATTAAACAGTTTTCTTGATTTGTCTTCACACTAAATGCTCAGTAAACTGTTATAAAATGAATGTCTGTGTCCATGACTGAATACCTCTTTAACCCCTTGCACTCTGGTCAATTTCCCTAAAAACGCCAAAAAATAACGTGCCCAAAGTAAATCAAAAGCTGTTCTTCAACCCTTTGCAGCATCTTCATGGGGTTGGTCTCATTTAAAAGAAAACACTTTGAATTTTTTGGCAAAACAGTCATAATCTCTCTAAGTGCTCCGGCCACTGAGTAACAGTCATCTAAACATAGTGAACTTGAAGAAAATAAATTTCGCCTGGGTGTTTTTTTGGATACAAATGCTTGCAAATAACACACAGCTTCAGATCCGGACTGGAAAATGCAACAGAAATGTAGAACCAAGTGTTATCCAGCTGAGGTCAAAATTTTGTAACAATACCACAAAAAATGAATGTATTACACAGCTTTTTTGTCAGGTAGTTCCCAGGCGTTTTTGAACTGTGCCAAATTGTGCCAAATGGCACAGTTTGGAAAAATGTCTGTAACTTTTGAATGATTCAATATAGAAGCTTCATCTTGGGTTCTAATGAAAGGTGACACTCAGGGCTGTGTGTGTGTGTGGGGGGGGGGGTTGTCCCCCCCCCCGGCTACAGAGGACGGACATCGCCCGGTGCACGGGTTCGTGCGCCACGGTCCGTCATGTGGCGATGACACACAGTTGTAATTTACCGATCGGTCAAAAGTGATTTTTGATTACAATTTTCAGGGATAAAGAATAATTTAGCTTATAACACTTACCTGTTCACAACAGCAGCGTAGCTGGCGAACTTCTCTTCCTCATTGTCAGACGAACATGAAGCTGGTCCGCTTGTTACGGACTCGTGGTTCTGGTCTCGCGACCCGGTCAAACCATAATTCCATTATTGCGGTTTTGCGCTTCCATGATTGTGGTTTTGGCAAACGATTTTTCAAAACAAATAAGAACAGTAGTTAGAAAAAAAGACTGGCGAACGCCTGTGTGTCACCCAGCCTTGCACAAAACAGCTTTTGAACTTCTGTGCTTCAATTGGCTGGCTGCATTCGCAGCCATTGGTAGGCGGGTCCTTCTTGCTAGGTTTTCAGTCATTGGTTCTTCAAGGTTTCAGAAACCCAATTCAAGGCTCTTATTAGTCGAATGAGAGGTCAATCACATCTAAACCAATCAAAGCACTCCTTTGGCTTTCTGTTCGCGGCTGTGTCTGTAGTGGAAGAACGGAAATGCAGGTGGGTTTTTTTTTCAGTGCCTCCTAGGACGCACAGTGTGCGTACTAGGACACCCTCGTGCGTTCTAGGACGCAGAGACGTGCCCCCCCGCGGTACACCGAAGTGCAACAGGTTAAGCTACAGAGATTGTTTCTAAGTGAATAAATCAATTTTCTTGGCATCCTTTATAAGAACTTCTGTAAAATGATCCTTCAGAAGCAGTATCAACTAAATAGGCAACAGCATAGTTGGTCTGTTGCCCTTGGAATGTGTCTTACATTTCTCATTGACTGTAAATTTCTAATGCTCTATAAGATGTGGGTGGAACAACATCTTATGCTAATACTTAAAATGGCAACAGTTTTTAGATTAACCAGGAATTTCATTGAACTAAATGTAAAATTAATTGTTATTGTCTTTTCTAATTCCATTTTTCCATGTGTACTTAGTGAGAGTGCTCCTGTTTGACCTTGGCTTTATTCTGCAGAGACTAATCAATTGCTGTGATTATTAAAGCAAACTAAGCCACCGGAGACAATCTGGATGCCAGATAGCAACTCTTTGTCAGGGTCGGTTATGGTGTTTTACATTTTACATTTTTAGATAAGATGGCAGTCAAATGGAGTGGTGGCCTAGTGGTAGAACATCTACCCCACAGTTGTGAGGTTGTGGGCTCACGCCCCAACCGAGTCATACCAATGACCATATAAAAACTGTATTTTCCGCCTTCGAGCTTGGTGCTCAGCATAATAGAATGGGGAAAGAAAAGTTGCTTTCCCAGCCACAAGGGGAGCTTGCGTCTTTGTGCATGGCCCGGGCATCTGGTGTAAAACACTTGTCAAATCAAATGTGCGGACTGTGATCCGCTGTGGTGACACCTGATAAGGGAGCAGTCGAAAAAAGATGGGCATCATTTTCTAACCTCCTTTTCAATAACCAGTTGATGAATGATGAAGAAAATGCATTTTTAACAACAATTTGACATTTTACATTAAGTTGTAATTATCAAACATGAACACTAGGCCCACACGATAGTCATACGTACCAGTAGTCCTATGAAGGTCAAAAACAGTACTTTAAAACATTTTCCTTATTTCATGCACAAGTAAGACAACTGTCCATGAAAGTTCACCATATAACTGCTAGAAGATCAAATTTTTGGATTGATTAACCAAAATTTGATTGGTCAATCCAACCCACTCTCGAGCCATGGCTCGGTCACCTGAGCAGTGAATCAGGAGAGCAGGTTGTCTGATAACCAGAGAGTTGGTGGTTTGAACCCCCTGCCATCATGTCCCTGGGCAATACACTTTACCCACCTTGTTTCCAATGTCCATGACATTGTTGTATAAATGTGAATAAATGTCTGGTGGTGGTTGGAGAGGCCGTTGGCATGGATTAGCACTCGCATTTTCATCAGTCTGAACCAGGATAGCTGTGGCTACAGAGGTAGCTTACCAGTATCAGTGTCTGTCTGTGGAGTGAATGAGTCATGGATTCTCTGTAAAGCAAATTACAACCTTGGCTCTCATAGTTAATTACATGCACGTTTAATTATGTGAGAATTTTATCAGCTAATTTATGGACCTAGAGTTGGTAGAAAGAGTTTCAGAAGATATTTCAGCCAATCAGCAACTCAGCTTGATTAAAATACCAACATCCAATTTCTCATTGCCACGGCACTTCATGCTAAAAATGTAAATATTTCAACCCCCTTTCATTAAAATGAATGGAACTTCTTCCAGTTTACCACATACTCTGCACTGCCTTCACGTGAAAGCAGCATTACTCTTCTGACTGAGCCTAAAAGACCAAGGTCTTTTCCCAAAATTTTCAGTGTCTAAATCTAACAACAATTGAAATCAGAAACAGGACTCGCTGGAGGCTGATGGCAGAGAGGTGGACTCTGAGGAAGGCAGAGGACACCTGAGGAAGGTAGAGGACATCATGGATAATTCTGATCATCCTCTTCATCAAATTTTAATCAACCAGAAAAGCAGCCGCAGGGGACAGCTCATTTCACTGCACTGCAGGACTGACTTACAGAAGATCCTTGATTCCAACTGTCATCAGATTGTACAACACTATAGTCAGTGGCAGATAGACTTGTTTCAGTTAATCTCATATAACTTCGAAACCATTTGTTTTTATTGTTTGATTGCATATAAAGATGGACAAGGGCTGTCCTTTACTTCTGTTATGGAAAGGTGAAATTTACCATCCTAGATTTAGGGCACTGCATGTTGCATTTTTGGAGTCTGTGTTTTAACAACCGTGAACTGAGACTGCAGTGCTAAGTTCCTGCCTATAGACCTATTACAGTCTATGCAGTGGCCCACAGGAAGTTCACTCAAACACAACCCTTTGTGACCACACTCAATCCCACATTTTTAGAGCATCAAATAATGAAATAAAACAAAACTAATTCAAAAATGATCACTTTAAACATAAATCAGCATGATAAGAATGACTAACTACTCTCAGAAGCCATTTTGTGGAAAAAAATAATCAAAGGCTGTTTTTGTCATATTGTTATACTGGAGCCAGCCACCAGGGGGTGAAAGAGATCACTGGGCTTCACTTTTGGAGGGCTCTCATGCTGCCCATCTTTATAAAAAGTCTGCTTTATACTTATTGAGCAACAGGACAGACTGAATTTACCTCTCAGAATTAATAAACTGGATCTGAATGACTGTCTAGACTCTAGAAAACCTAAATTGAAAGAAAGTCTTGTACAGACTGGAAAGAATAGCCTCTATAAGCTGACAAATGTGCAATTCTTGTTTTTGAGGATTTTTTTGACAGCTTGGCAGCAATAGTCTTTGGTAGTCTGTGAAGAGACCATGCAAAATGACATTTTATTCATATGGCATTTAATGTTACAACATTATAAGCAAACATATGGTGCAATGTTTAACCTAGAGTTATGAGTGGAAATTATACCTGTTTTTAATTTGCTTTTGGACTACTGTAATTATCAGATACTACTAAAGAGTAAAACATATCTGTTCACTGTATTCCATCTAGTCCATGTTTCTATGGAAATGTCTTTATGCATCCCTTATAGTGTAAGCTCGAAACGGGACTTAGCTTACAGTCTAAATCATCATCTTTATGTACTGTATGTTAACACCATGTAAATACCATGGGGAAATCTTTTCCAATCATAAAATTTTAGATGACATCATACGCCGCATGAAATCCACTACTTGCTGCTTTGATACTTTCCAATAGGGTTTTTAAAAACATTTCATATTGTATGGTCTCAGATCTACAGATCATAAATATGTCTCTGCATTCAGGTGTCTTCCCTCAGTGCTTAAAAACAGCTGTTATCAAGCCACTTCTAAAAAAGAGTAACCTAGACACCTCACTCATGAACAGCTATAGGCCCATATCAAACCTCCCCTTTCTTATTGTACAACTTCCTGGCATTAAATAATTGTTTTGATGTCTTCCAGTCAGGTTTTCGGCCCCACCACAGAATTGAGACAGCTCTAGTTAAGGTCCTTGATGACATCCACTCCAATACAGATAGTGGCAAGATTTCAGTCTTTGTTCTACTGGACCTCGGTGCTGCATTCGAAAGAGTCGACAATAACATCTTACTAGACCGGCTGAAAAACTGGATGGGACTTTCTGGTACAGCACTTAGCTCGTATTTAAAAGACAGGGACTATTTTGTGTCTATAGGTAACTACAAATCCGAGCGAACAAAAATAACCTATGGAGTTCCCCAAGGTTCCATTTTGGGACCTTTGCTTTTCAACATCTATATGCTCCCACTAGCTCAAATCATAATATACATATATATATATATATATATATATATATATATATATATATATATATATATATATATATATATATATATATATATATATATATACAGTATATATATATATATATATATATACACACACACACACACACACACTACCGTTCAAAAGTTTGGGGTCACTTAGAAATTTCCTTATTTTTGAAAGAAAAGCACTGTTTTTTTCAATGAAGATAACTTTAAACTAATCAGAAATACACTCTATACATTGCTAATGTGGTAAATGACTATTCTAGCTGCAAATGTCTGGTTTTTGGTGCAATATCTACATAGGTGTATAGAGGCCCATTTCCAGCAACTATCACTCCAGTGTTCTAATGGTACAATGTGTTTGCTCATTGCGTCAGAATTCTCCAGATTACCTCAACAAATTAACAGCTAGAATGCCAAAGGTCTGCAATGCTGTAATTGCTGCAAATGGAGGATTCTTTTATGAAAGCAAAGTTTGAAGGAAAAAATTATTATTTCAAATATAAATCATTATTTTTAACCTTGTCAATGTCTTGACTATATTTTCTATTCATTTTACAACTCATAGTGGTAAATAAAAGTGTGACTTTTCATGGAAAACACAAAATTGTCTGGGTGACCCAAAATTTTTGAACGGTAGTGTATATATATAATTTAATAATATATTTAACATTTAATATTTTTATATTTAATATACACACACACACATATATACATACACACACACACACACACATACACATATTACCATAATTGTGCAGATAATACACAAATCTACATAACCGTCTCACCAAGAGTCTATGGTCCAATTAAGTTGTAATAGGCTGACTTCACTACTGTCTTAATGTGGCTGTTAAAATTCAGGTCTGAGTCCAGAACCACACCCAGATTTCTGGCTTGGCTGTTGGTTTTTAGCATCATTGATTGAAGCTGAGTACTAACTTTGAGTCTTTCTTCTTTGGCTCCAAAAAACTATTATTTTGGTTTTGTCTTTGTTTAACTGAAGAAAATTCTGGCACATCCACTATTTAATTTGACCAATGCATTTGATCAGGGTTTTAAAGAACATAGCGAGGGTTAAAGGTCTGATTTCTCAGCAGGATCTAGAAAAACTTGTCCATGCATTTATCTTCAGTAAACTGGACTACTGTAATGCTGTCCTCTCAGGTCTCCCTAAAAAGTTCATCAGACAGCTGCAGTTGGTTCAGAACGCTGCAGCTTGAGTCCTCACTAAGATCAAGAAAGTGGATCATATAACTCCAGTTCTCAGATCTTTACACTGGCTTCCTGACTGTCAAAGAATAGAGTTCAAAATACTGCTGTTGGTTTATAAAGCTCTGAATGGTTTAGGGCCAAAATACATTTCAGATCTGCTTGTCCATTATGAACCACCCAGAGCCCTCAGATCTTCAGGGTCAGGCCTATTATCTGTGCCCAGAGGTAGAACGAAACATGGTGAGGCAGCGTTTCGTTTTTATGCCCCTCACATATGGAACAAACTCCCAGAAAGCATCAGGGCTGCTGAAACTCTCATCAAGGTTAAAAACTCTATTTGTCATGGCCTTTCAGTAGCCTACAATGTACTGTAATTTTTATTACCATCATATTCTATTTTAGCCTGTTTTTGTTTCTCTTTAATTTACTTTTTAGTTTTCTTTTACATTCTTGTTTTTGTAAAATATATGTTTAAACTTAAAGGGCGGGTTTGAGGCCCCCCTCATAAAAGGAGTTTATGGCTCTTTAAAGGGATTGACAAAACCAAAGGCTATTTCGATTAGTCAAAACATTGTGGGTTTTTTTTTTTTATACATATAAAAAAACAAAAGGAAAGGAAAGGAGGTTCGGGGCCTTCTAATATGTAGATTCCTTTTGCACCTTGCTGTAATGCTTTAATGTTTTTTTGTATAGCACTTTGAATTGTATTGTACATGAAATGTGCTATACAAATAAACTTGCCTTGCCTTATGTTAAACTTAACATTTTATTTTCATTACAGTACTCTGTACCCCAGGGGTGTCCAATCATGTGCCATGGACAGCCAAGACCCTGCAGGTTTCCTCTTCTACCCAGTCTCTTCAGCAAGTGTTTTCACTTATCAGCAATCAGTGGGAAGAAGTTCAGTGAAATCTGCTGTTGAAGACACTGGTTGGAGGTAAAGCCTTCAGGATCTTGGCCCTCCATAGCACATGATTGGACACCCCTGCTGTACCCAGTCAAATAGATAACCGTGACAGATGTAGAAGATGACCTTTGTTGGATATTCAGATTGTTTGGAGTATTTTGTGGTAAATCCTTCTCTAGAGAAGCTGAAAAATTTATCAGAGCAATTCCATTTACCTTCAGATTTCTGCCACTAAGAAAGCCTTTAAAGAAGCCCCAGAAGAGCAATGTTTGATGAATAATGTAAAGAGGACAATCATGACGATGTAGAACTTTTCCCTTAAGAGTGTCTTGAATAAAACACATCTCTCTGGTTGCTGAATGCCAGAGATGTGGAATTCTTTCCTCTGTAAACCTGTCACTCCTGAGCAGTGTTGGGCAAGTTACTAAAAAAATAGTAACTAGTTACAGTTACTAGTTACTTCTTTTCAAAAGTAACTGAGTTACTGGATGATTAAAGTAACTAGTTACTTGGAAAAGTAACGCGTTACTTTTAAATGCATACTTAAATCATCTTGCACACATAGCAAGATCAAGGGCCCCTTGTTCTCATCAGAAAAAAAGAAGAAAAGCTGATGAGGAAAAAAAGTCTCATAGAGAAAAAACGTGTCAGCTTTACATAAACTATTGTAATTAGTAGAAAGTCAGAAATTTACTAGAAAGAAAGCTGTAAATTCACAGAGAAAATTTTGGACCCCCTGGTGGGCTGTTTTTGGCCCATGAGCCATATGTTTGACACCCCTGGACCAGCCCATTAAAAATGCATATTTAGAGGATTTACTTCCATGAAATAATTGCATATCACAACAGCATGTAAATGAATGAGATAAAATAAAATAGAAAGCATAGATAAATAAAAGTTCACCGCTTACAAGAACTTACTGCAACAAACCACAGTCACTTTTTCTCTGTGCGTGAGAAAATTTACACACAGTTACTTACACAACTTACACATTTACACAACTGTGGACAAATGTGAGCTTCTTGCTCAAAAAACAGTCATGTTTAACCACAGAGGTAAGAGCTGCTGGGGGGCTACTCACGCTCAAACAACAGGTGATCAGGGAAGTCACCACAGCATTTCTTCCCACCGAAGGACAGGAAACCAACCCGTGGGGAAGGAGACTGACGGCTGCATCAGCTATGGTAGGATCAGTTTTATTTGCGCTAAAATATCTATCCATATTAATAAAACGAGTAACGCGAGTAACACATCTGATCAAATTTCAGTAACTCTAACGCATTTAAACAGTAATTTTGTTACAGAGCACGTTACTGCAAAAGTAGTGGCGTTACAGTAACGTGTTACTCCCAACACTGCTCCTGAGAGGGTAATTCACATTTTGATCTGCTTGTTTAATATGATGCGGTCATTGAAAGAAAAGAAGTATGCATGTGTAACAGGTAGGGTCACAGGTAGCAATCAAAGGGGAACTTTAAAGAGGATGTTAAAAGGAATTTATTTACATAAAATATATACAATGCCCACCAAAAAATTAAAAAAGCCTAAACTAAAACATAAGCTAAAAACTAAAGGCTAGAAGTGGGCTAAAAACAAAAGTCCAGGTTTGATCCCAGCCCCCGACCAACAGTGATCTGTGCAGAGTTTGCATGTTCTCCTCGTGTCTGCGTGAGTTTACTCCGGGACTTCTCCGGTTTCCTCCCACATGCCAAAAACATGCAAGTTAGGTTAATTGGCATCAAACTGGGGATTCTAAATTGTCCTTAGGTATGACTGTGAGAGTGAATGGTTGTCTGTCTCTCTGTGTTGGCCCTGCGATGGACTGGCGATCTGTCCAGGGTGTACCCTGCCTCTTGCCCAAAGATGCTGGGATAGGCTCCAGCCCCCCCGCGACCCGAAAAGGATTAAGCGGAAGAAGATGAATGAATGAATGAAAAGCTGAGGAGGGAGATCCACTGTTCCTGGCCTGGCTCCATCTACCACCACAACACCGATGCCCTCAGGAAACCTATACAGGGGAAGACACTTGCCAGAAGTATATCCAGATTTCTATTGTCATAAACTTCATCATCATAGTCATTGTCATGGGATGCTGCTATCTGGGAACCAGTTACTTATAGCCCAAGCAGAGCTCCTCACTCTGCCTCTTGCTGTCCTTCACCTGCAGCACCCCCAACTGCCCCACACAGAAGTGTCCTCCCCAAATGCAAGCATCATGGTGGTCCTGGCCGTTACTGCTCCCCCTCCTCAGTCATGCCCTCCTGCAGCCATCTTCCTGGGACTAGTGATGTTATGCTCGGCACCGCCCACTCGACACTGATTCAAGCAATATAACATGGAAATGTCGTGAGTAGAGTGTTGAGCACTGTGTCAACATAGCTGCAGTCACATGACTGTAGCAAACATGGCCTCGTTGTCGCATCACGTGATTTGAGACCTGGCGAGAAATTTAAGAGGGCTGGGCATTGCATACGTCAATAGTGAAGGATTTAAAAGGGGTCTGATTCACCACTCAAACTAAAGGTTTTTTGAGAGAAGGAGATTTGTTATCATCATTGCATTCGCTATTTGAGTAGAAGTCAGGGACAGTATTACCAAGTTAGAATTAGGTTTAGTAACATTAAACACCACATTACATTTACTAAATATTACACAGCTACAGTACATTAGTGATGGTGAAACTGAGGCCTTATAAAACAATGAACAACTCTGAAACAATAGCTTCATGATCGACACAGTGTTATGAAACATTTAATAAAGAGTGCCATCTGCTGACTGTGTCGGAACTGCATCTGAGTAGAAAACCTGAAAAAAAATAATACTTTTTTTTTTTTTTAGCATTTGCCCATCCAAGGTCTATTCAAAATTGGATGGCAGGAGCAAACAATACAACGCAAACTAAAAAAAAACCTAATTCCAATAGAACCGTCTCAAATTTTCCACAAGCCCTCAAGTCACATGATGTGATCGGCATAACGAGGCCTTGCTTGCTACGGTCACGTGGCTGTGGGTGTGCTGAAACAGCGCTCGATGCACTGCTCATGGTGAAAAAAAAAAATTGCAAGAGACATTGGACAGCTCCTATTACTATAATAAAAAGACTATTTATCAGATAGCTGTTGTGCTCTTTACTCTCTCTCCCTTTCTCTCTCTCGTGGTCACATCAGGACATTCCTCAGCTACCTGGAGGTCTTCTGTGGGGGAAAGCCAGTCTCAAAGTGTTAGGGGTATTTTTGGGTTCTGAGGACTTTGAGCGCAAGAACTGGGAGGGAATTAAGGAGAAGGTGTGTGCTCGCTTTTCTAAATGGAAATGGTTGCTACCACAGCTGTCATATAGGAGAAGGGTTCTGGTCACCAATAATCTGGTCGCTTCGGCTCTTTGGCATAGGCTTATTGCTTTGACACCGCCCAGGAGCCTGGTTGAGGAGGTTCAGAAGACCATCGTGGATTTCTTTTGGTCTGGTCAACATTGGGTCCGTGCGGCTGTTCTCTACCTGCCTGTTGCCGAGGGAGGACAGGGCCTGGTGGACATACAGTGCAAGATCACCTATTTTAGGCTTCAGACTGCACAACGGCTCCTTTACGGATGTGGCCCCTGCTGGATGGACACTGCAAAACTGCTCCTGAGGAGAGTTGGCCGCTTGGGCTATGATAAGCAGCTTTTCCTCGTGAAGTCCGGGGGTGGGGGGGGTGGACCTTACTGGACTTTCTGCTTTTTACACATCTGTCTTGCATGCATGGCAAGTCTTCACCGTAGCCCGCATTCCTGAGGAGACACCAGGCATGCGCCTGTTTGAGGAACCACTGTTTTTCAATCAATTCATGGACACTTAAGTGCTGCAATCTGTTAGTCTGCGAACTTGTTTAAGAGAGGCACGCTGTACCAAGCTTGGTCATCTTATGAAGATGTCAACCACGTCGACAGAAACGCTGGGGCGGAGTGCCAACATTACATCTGTTAGACTGGTGCATAGGGTGGTGAAGGAAGTGTGTGCTGCCCTGCCACGACCGCTTAGAGCATTTGCGGAAAACCGGACTCTTTCCACTCAATGGGATGAGGGCACTATGTCCAACTTTCCTGCCCTTTCCATAAGTCCAGCTGTGGGAGAGTGGCAGGAGGGAGAGGATCACCTGCTGTCCTTCAGAAATCCTCGTCTGGGCAAGTTCCAGTTTGTGGGGACGAAGACGGTGTATCACATCTGTGTGAAAGTTCTGAATCTGCGCTCTCTGACGGACGTGAAAGAGTCAAAGTGGGCGGGGTTTTTGGGGCTGGTATTCTCCCCGAAAGGCAGCTGGCGGTCCATGTACAAGCTCCCTATTGAGAAACGGATGGCAGATCTCCAGTGGAGGATTGTTCATGGGGCAATAGCTACGAATAAATACAGAGCAAACCTGGATCCTAATGTGGGGGAGGAATGTTTTGTTTTGTTCCCAAGTTGAGACCCTGGAGCATTTGTTTGTTCAATGTTTTCATTTATCTGGCCTTTTTGATCTTCTGAAAGTGTGGTTTCATGATTTGGGGGAATGTTTCTCTTTTGGTTTGTTTATTTACGGGCCAAAGTATAAAGTGGCAAAGAAGTCTGTGCACACTTTGATGAACTTCCTATCTGGTACTGCTAAACTTGCCATCTGGCTGACAAGGAAAAATCGGACTACTAACACTGGCAATGTGGATCCTGTGTTTGTTTTCAAGGCCTTGTTAAAAGTCAGGCTCCAGGTGGAGTACTCTTACTATAAAATGGTGGACAATTTGGAGGTATTCACCAATCGATGGACTGTAGGGAATATTTTGTGTTCTGTGGGAGAGGGGGGGTGAGTTATGTTTGCACTTTTGAAATGTGAAACACTTGGTGCAATGATATTGGTGATCTTACATTTTTGACTAGTACAATAAAGGGATTTTTTAAACCTCAAACCTCTCTCTCTCTCTCTCTGTCTCTGTCTGTTTCCGGCGGCCGAAGGAGGAGGGTGGAAATAGGGAACTCCGTGGCTTGTTTGGACTTTTTTTCGGTTTTCTACTGCTGGCCGCTTTTCAAGTTTTTGTTTTTTTTGGTGGAGGATAGCGGCCTTGGGAAAGCCACCTCCATCTATCCACCAGGGGGTGAGGATCGTTCCCCCGGACAGCGAAGTTACTGTGGAGGAGGTCCTGGAGGCTGTGGCCGAGCAGGTGGGCCCTGACGCGGTCTGCTTTGCTTCCAGAATGAATAGAGCTGTGGTTGTGTTTCTGGCAGCTGAAGACGATGTTCACACCCTGATTGTAAGCGGTGTGGTTATTGGGGAAACGTATGTACAGGTGTCCCCCTTATCTGTCCCATCAACGAGAATCACCGTCTCAGGTGTTCCACCTTTCATCACTGACGAGCAGCTGGCGACGGAGCTCCGCAGATTTGGGAAGTTTGCGGGCCCGTTTACGACTCTGCCTTTGGGATGCAAGGCCGCCAAGTTCAAACATGTGAAATCGCTCAGGCGACAGGTGTTCATGTTTCTCGACTCGCCCACTCAGACTCTGGAAGTCTCCTTCAGGGTCAAGCACGGGGACGGATCTTACATGGTGTATGCGAGCTCGGGACAGATGAAGTGTTTTGAATGTGGAGACGTGGGCCATAAACGGTTCGCTTGTCCGCACAGGCAGCGGGCGGAGGGCCCTGATGGGGCCGCGGATGGTGCCGGCGGCGAGCCCTCCGCTCACGCCGCAGCTGCGGACGGCGGCGCAGCCTCCACTCCCGCTATCCCAGCTCCGGAGCCTGCCGCTGTGTCTGTGGACGGCCCGGCTGCGCCGCCCGTGGCCCAGCTTGCGGTCGGGAGCTTGGATGGCGATGGCGCCAAAAAGGTCACTGATGGTGCGTCACAATCATCTCGCTGTGTGACGTCAACAGCTGTGCCGCCAGCAGCTGCTACCGCTTCGGAGGAGGGGACGGAGCACCGACCTGATGGTGCATCACAATCATCTCGCTGTGTGACGTCAGCGGCTGTGCTTCCAGAGGATGCTACCGTTACACAGCGGGGGATGGAACAGCGACAGTCAGCTGCTGAGGGTGGCGTCCAGGAAAATGTGGCCCATGATGAATCCACTGGCCCGGGAGAACCAAGCAGTCAGCTGAGTTGTGCTGCCGAGGAAATGGAATCTGAGAACGACACTGTGTCTAATGCTGAGTCTATTGAGGCAAAATGCAGTACAAACACGAGTTTGTATTCACTGGAAGAAATAAATGCATTTCTGGATGAAACCTATAACAAAGCCATTAGGGTTGCCGACTACTTCAGTGACACTGATAAATTCATTAAGTCTGTGGATGTGCTAAGAAGGCAGGTTGGTCTTGACCTCCTGGATGAAAGGAAGCGTTATCCCCTCAAGAAACACCTGACAGCCCTGCGTAAAGCAGCAGGGGGAACGCCGGTCAAGCGCGCCCGACAGGAGGAATGAATGGCGGTCGTTCCTCTGCCTGTTTTACACATTTTTGGGATATTGTTTGAACAGATTTGTATATGACATTTAATTGACTGTAATTGACTGTCACAGAACTGGATCTTTGAATAGGTGGACTGCAGGGACTGCTCTGTGTTGTGTGGGGGGGGGAACATTTCAGTTTGCACTTTTTCCAATGTGACACACTTGGAGGAATGATGTTGGTGTGCTTACATTTTTTTGAAGTGTGCAATAAAAGCTTATTTTAAAAGTCAAAGTCTCTCTCTCTCTCTCTCTCTCTAGCTCTATCTCTCTCTCTTTTAATATACCCCTTTTTCTTGTTAATTGGAATGTGAAGTTTGACTGATTGTGTATTTTTGTGAAAGTTCTGATTTTGTAACTCTTTTGTAACCTTTATCCTCATCGAGAGTTTGTATGTTGTATTTTGTTCTATTAAATTAAAAAAAAAAACCTGCTCAAGTCAATTAAAATGATAGATAACTGATTGACAGAATTTTTACAAGCCTGTCTGAGAAAATGACATAAAAAGTGTTGTGATATAGAGTATTGCCCTTTTCAGGTTTTCAACTCAGATGCAATTCTGACAGTCAGTTACCAGATGGCAGTCTTTATTAGATGTTTCTAGTGATGGGATAGCAGGCTCTGGAGCTTTGAGGGTGCTTCAAGCTTCTCCAGGAAATATTTGGCAAGGCATTTCAAGGCATGTATTGCTGACATCATACCACATGACTGGGTCAGGAAGCCATTCATGATTTTGCACGCAACATGAAATAAAGTGAGCAGTGATACACAGTGGAAATCCCCTCCCTCACGTTTTGTGTTGTCGATGTTTGACTGTGTAAGGGATCTGTCACCGCCAATTTTCAGATGGAGCCAGCACCAAAAACATGGACTTCTCCCATTTGGGAACAGTTTGATCTCATTTCTCCCATTGATACATTTTCCACAAATGGTGGCTATTCATAGTAACTGATGTGATGGTCTAGCAGTAACTCATCAGCCTTGAAGCTGGGAGGCTGGTGTTCAAGTCCTAGCTTGGCCATTCTTGTAATTTTATTTGTATTTGCAAGGTGAAGTATCTGTTGTGTTTCAAAGAGCTTGGATCATTATGCTGAGGCACTATTGTGCCCTGCATGACAATAATGGAAATGGGAAAAAAATACACATTAAACCAATAATACCCTTGCAAAAATCTGCATGTTGTATATGTTTTGTCGACTACATGGCCTAGTAGAGCAAATGGAGTTTCACATGAGGCTTCATCTATGAACAGTTTTGATGAAAAGCCTCAAGCCTTCAAGAAAGCCTCATTTAGCCATCACTAAGTAGTAGCTTAGAGATAAGCATCTGTCCTGCAACTGGGAAGCTGGGGCTCAAATCCCAGCTGGGTCATTCTTATAATTTATTTTTATTTGCACAGTGAAGTGTCTGTTGTGTTTCAAAGACCTTGGATGCAACAATAACACATAATTAAGTTGAAGCACCATTGTGCCCTGTGTGACAATAAGGACAGAGGTGAATGTACTGGGAGGGACAGAAACTTGTCTACCCTACACTGTACAAACTTGCAGTAGCCTTCCTTTGCACACCTGCATCCTCTGTGCTCTGAGAGAGTATTCTCCAAAGCTGGAGAAATAATCTAAAAAAAAATATATAAAATAAATTGCCTTAGTCCAAAGATTGTTGAAAAGTTATTATTTCTTAATAAAAATGAATAAGTACCACAAGCACATTCACTGTAGTCGCCCGAGTTTTATTATTTCTTTTTTCCCTTACATATGATCATTGATGTTTCTTAAAAGACAGTGCATTTATTGAAATGGGAAAAAAATAAACATTAAACCAGCAATGGTAAAAATCTGCATGTTGTATACATTTTGTCCACTAGATGGTCTAGTAGAGAAAATTAAGTTTCATATGAGGCTTCGTCTATATGAACCATTTTGATGAAAGGCCTCAAGTCCTCTAGAAACCCTCATCTGGTCATCACCAGATGTTTCATAACACTGTGTTGCTCATGAAGCAATTGTATCAAAGCTGCTCATTGTTTCATGAGGCCTCGATTTTAACATCACTACCTGGGACCAGCAGCCTCCTCTTGTCCTGGCAGGGCTCTCCTCCAGCCGGGGCCTCTCCTTCAGGCAAAGCTGTCTCCCAAGCAGGCCCTCATCCAGCTGGGCTCCCCTCAGGCAAGGCTCCTTCCTCCTTTCAAAAGCGCTCCTGTGGATTGCCAGAGCACCTCTTATATGTGACCTGTGCTGGCAAAATGAGTCAGAATGCACACCGCGTCATTGCGAGCTGCAGGCACGAGAAGTCATAAATCATGACTCTTTCTTTGTTTGCTAGCGGCAAGTCCCGGGAAAACCCCAATGAGTGCCTGGTATCATTGGAAAGCTTAGAAAACATACTTTCTAAAAATACATATGTTTTTGCGGTAGACGTAACTCCCGATTGATCGAACACGAGCTTTAAACCTAGCCAAAATATAAATAAATCATCCTTTTCCAGGTCAGTTTTTGTGCATTTCCTACTAATTAAATATCATTTTGAAGGTCTTTCAATACAGAATATGGAGAAAACATTACCTCAGTTTTGATAATTTCCTTGAAGTGACTAATTTTGCCAGCATGTGTCACATATCTTGTGCAGCCACAGGTGCTGCACATCCCCAATCCACCAGGTGTTGCTGATCAGTAATTGAGGAAGCACAGGGTGGAAGCAAACACCTCCAATTTAAAAACATACTGATTAAAATATAAAAACCACAAAACATGCAAAGCCATAAAACATGCAACATAAACTTAAAACTATATAAAACCCCAAAACACAATAAAATACTTCCTCCCCATGACACATGTAACAAAAACAGATGAAAAGCATGTAGGTACATGCTTAAAAATTGCAGTGTCTGTCACCCATATAGCTTTAGATTGTAGACAGAATTCCTACTCTTGGGTCTGGATGACTTGTTTATATTTATGCTTTCCATAGTACTTTCTATGTACTTTATCAGCCTTTCATTACAGCTGGTTGGGGATTTTCTCAGTTTCTCTCAAATTTAAATATTTTCATTTGGGGTCTATTTCGGACATCTGATCTCACACTTTCTGTAAGCAGCTGTTACATTGTGCTCTATCACATTCATGCAGTTTAGTTGTATTGAAATAAAGCATCTCATTATGCCTTGGTGAACGGAGGCATACGGTAATCATTCAATGCATCTATGTGTGGTTGTATCTGTTTGCCTTCTCACTTCCGTCTCCAAAGAGAGCAGACGCTTCTTTTCTCTCTCTGCTCTAGCTCCCCACCTCCCCATCTAACTGGATCCCAGCTTGCTGTTGTCTGTCTGCGTCTGACTGCTGATTATCGAAAGAAATTATGGAATTAATAAGCTGGGCTTTGAACGCAATTGACACTATTTTTTCAACAAGGAAAAGTGCTCCGGGGGAAGCTGTTTGCCCCGCAGGGACGGCTCCAGCGGGCTATTTACGGGAGACAAGTAATTGGAGAATCTTGTGCCTGACTAATCTCTCTATCGAAGATATTGAAGATTTGTATGTCTTCGTAATAATGGTGATTGGGATCGTTCTGATTGGATCTGGGATTGTCCTGGTGTACCGCAAATTGCTGAAGATGGATACAACCTATCAAAATGCTGGCCAGGCGAGGTGCATCCATCAAATTGAAAAAATGGAGAAGACCCTGATAGCGACAAATGGAGAACTGTCTCGGAAGGTGGATTACATCATGATTACGCTTAGGTCTATCCACGACGGACTCAATGCCCCGCAATGAAGGATTAAGTACTGAATCTGCAGAAGAATATAAAGTTCCTTCTCTGTGATCAGTTCTATTTGGCTCAATTCCCTTACAAAAATCCTCCTGATCGTCTGCAGTCTCTGTTTTTTCAAAACACTGAGCACATGGCCTTGGACAGCAGCTGCATGGACAATTGCCAAGGACAATTGCCAGTAGCCAGACAAAACATCTCCTGCCATAGTGTCCTTGTTGCTCTTACTGATACAACACTTGCTTCAACATTACATTCATATTGATCCACAAACTGACAACAAGATGATTCACTCACTGCTCTCTTTGTGTCCTGTGAACTCTTTTTGTCTGCTGATGTGCATTGAGGGCTTTTTTTTTTCTTTGTAATCATAATATTGATCATGTGACCAGTATTCTGAAATCAATGATTTTTTTGCTCCTTCCCATTGTATTATTTCTTATGCTACCTGTACCCTCCTGTTGGCAGGCGCGTTTCAGATGCATGCCGCGTCACGGTAATGCAGGTTCATTTTCTGTGTCAAGTCAAATTCTCTCATATGTTATCAGTGATCTGTTAATGTACTTGGCAATAAATCTTTTTCTGATTCTGATTCTGATTCGGTCTGTCTGTTTCAGCTCGTCCGGTGAAAATTAAGTGCATCTAAAGGCTTATATCATTGTATCGCCATATTTTCTCAACTTTTAATTTGCCAGAATTTCCAGATAAGGCTTTGTTTTCAAAATAAAAACAAATTTGACTCACCTTTACCGTCAATGAAGCCGGAAAAAAGGTATTGTAATGACTCTGCTTGGCCACTAGAGGTGGCAGTGTGACTTTTTTACAGCACACGGAGGATTTCTGTCACAGTCGATCTTTAGGAGATCTTTAGGAGATCGATAAAATAGCGGTTATTGAAAAAAGTATTCAGCTACTACACCATTGATTCGTCATATCGATTGTTTTCCCACTGGTTTTGCTGTTTAGTTTAGCAAAGGCAGGACGAGGTATTTTCTTCCTTGAGTTTTCAGTTCATTGGTAAAAACTACAAGTCCCTATTATTGTCATGTGCGCCTTTACACAGCGCACAGAGATAAGGACGAACCCAGGCACTGGATGATAATTTGCACATTTAATAAAGAAAACAACATAAGTCCAAAAATTCACTAATCCAAAATTCAATCAGGAAAACTTACAGGATGATATGGTGCACTCCTGAGCTGCCAGCTCAGGAGGAGACGAGGAAAGAGGCTTAGAGGTTGTCTTGAGGAACACTCAGCGGAGCACGTAACTGTCTCACACAAACAATGTAGTAGCAATGACAAGGTGAAATGACAGAGTTTAAATAGTCTGCGAGGTGACAAAAGACAAGACAAAGACAAAGACAAGTGGTAACAGGTGTGTGGGTCAGCTCAAGCAGGAGAAGGGAACAACAATTAATAATTGGAATCACCTGACAAAAATCAGAGGTGAGGTAGGAGCGGTTGTAAGCCTGGCAGGCGGCACCAACACAAACTCAGAGATGTCACCTCCCACATGTCAGCTCAAGGATAACAAACAGAACTGAATACTGACTAGAGAAAAATTACAGGTGCAACAGGAAAATAAATCAAACCTCAGAACACACAAGGAGAAAATACAGAAAACTGACAAAAATAATAATGACAGATCTACAAAACTCAGAAATAGCTTGAGTCTGCACTCAGAGGGGAAAATAGGAGCACAGACTCAGGCAGAGCCCCTCCATCAAGGGGTGGATTCCAGACACCCCAGGGTAACATCAACAGGAAAAAAAAAAGAAAAAACCTGCCCCTCTTCCCCCCAGCAGGATCTACAACAATCGACTCTGGGCGGGTGGTGGGGGGAACAGGCTAGGAGGGAGCAAAAACAATCCTGCTCAGGACCCGCACTAGAAGAACACAGAATAAAGGCCCCCCGGCCCATGGAGCTCAAGAGTTCGGGGGGCCAATCAGAGTCCCAGGCCCACCAGATGGCCAAGTGGATGAGTTGGGTGGTCTAACGGAGAACATGGACCACCCGACCCGGTAGAACAGTCTTTCTGGCGGCTGGCCCGAGTGTTTGAGCCACTTGAACAGGCGAGACAGCCCCTGGAGGCGGCTTCCCCATGGGGAGACTCAAAGAAGGAGTTGGAAGCTGGGGAGGGGGAGCCCCAACATCGTCAGGCAGAGCAGAAGGGGGGCCCCGACGGCGTCAGGCTGAGGAGGGAGAGGGACCACGAAGGCGTCTGGCTGGGAAGGAGAGGGGACCACGACACCCTCAGTGGTCTTGAACTGTGAAAAAGTTGCACCTGCTGTGGCTCCAGGCTGGAGTTTTGTTGCATCCACGGTGGCTCCGGGCTGGAGCACTGCAGCACCCTCGGTGGCTCCGGGCTGGAGCATTGCAGCACCCTCGGTGGCTCTGGGCTGGAGCACTGAAGCACCCTCGGTGGCTCCGGGCTGGAGCACTGCAGCACCCTTGGTGGACCCGGGCTGGGCCAATGCTGCACCCACGGTGGCCCCTGGGCTGGGGCCTAGCCCCCATAGCGGCTCCACACTGGAGCACAGCACCCAGCTCGGGCTAATGCTGGGGCGTAGCCCCCACGAGGGCCCCCGGCCGAGACACAGCATCCACAGAGACCTGGACTGTGGAGGGAGAACCCAGACGACGGTCTCAGGAAGAAGTGGGGCTGCACCAACAGTGGACCCGGCCTGGGCCATAGCTGCACCCACAGAGTTCCCGGGCTGGGACGGGACACCCGTAACAACCTTGACGGGAGAAGCTAGACTCTGGACGACCCCCAGTGGTGAACCTGGATCTTTAGAGACATCTGGTGATGTTGGATTCTCTCCGGTGACCCTGGGAGAGAGCTCAGACAGAAAACAAAGAGAGGAAGGGTCAGGGTCGCCGGCAGTGGCGGAGCCTGGCGAGGCGAGCTCAGGTGCAATGAAGGGCTGCACCCGGCCCTCCCCATCTAGAGCCAGACAAGATTGCTCCAACGCTGATAATGTCATGAGCCGAGCCGGCTTGGCTTTCCCCGGCTCAGCCCTGATCTCTCGGTGGGTTTTGGTTCCTCCGTGTATGTGCATTATGTGTAGTTGGTACTTATTTCCATATCCATAGCCACTGCCTGACCAGCAGCTGTTACTCAGCATCAGTGACCTACTTTCTCCCATGTTGCTGACAGTCTGTTGGTCCAGCCACGCCCCCTCGCTCTCCCTCTGAATTCCATCAGCTGTTCCCAGCCCCGGTAATTATCTTTCCCGCGCCTCGCCCAGGTGTGCCCAATTTGTGTGACCAGCGGTGTTTGTATTTAAGTGGCTCTTCGCTAGACAAACACTGCTGGACCATTGTACGGGTTAGATGCTTATTCTCCGCTGTCTAACCGTCATGTCCCGAAGGATCTTTTGTGTTTGTGCTTGTTGTCTGCCTTGGATGACTTGGACTGCTCCTGCACAGTGAGTAAGAGCTTTTCTGCTTTTCTGTTTGCAGTTGTGCTGCGACGCTTGTCTGTAGCCTTTTCTCTGGCAGCACAACTGCTAAGCTCGGGCACTGCTGCCCGGCTCTTCTCCCGTGCCAGTCGAGCATCCTGGAGAACTCTAATTTACATGAGCACTTTGTCCTGTCAGTTTTTGTGACCACGGTACACAGTGGTCTGCCTGCTGTATGCTATTTGTGTCAGCCGTTATGTGCACATCTGTGTCATTTCTGTAAGTCATTACTTTTTGAACTGTTTATGTCAATAAATGTGTGTTTGGTAAACCCTGTGTGTAAATCCTCATCCATCCTTCTCTTCCTCTGTGCACTGTGGAAAAGTGCATGGGGAGGTTTATGACAGAATGTTCCAGCCCTGTAAAAGGATTTAGCGGGTTACACCCACACTAATTATTTTTCATTTTTTGGACTATCCTTTTACTCACCAGTTGTTTGGAGCATGATGTCCTGGGCTCGCCAACCTCGTCGCTGCAAGGGAGGAACGGCAGCTGGCATCACCACGCTGGAAGAAGAGTGGGCAGCGGATTTGATCCAGAATTTTGTGGAGGAGGTTCTTGCGTCCCGTGGTCCCAAGAATAAATGGGAGTGTTTGCTTGGGGCTATGGGCATCTTAGAAGTGCATCCTGGCCTCTGGAGGTGCGCACAATACGCAGAGCTGCTCTCCACGGTCTGCGCGCTCAAGCGCTCATTTCCTGGTTTATCTGCGAGGACACTTTCCGCCGAGCCAAAACAGAGCTGTTCCCCTCATCGGCAATCCGCCTCCTTTCCAGCTCAGCCTGAAGTGCCAGCTCCACCACGACAGCGTCATCTAGCAGCAAGACGCCGGGAGAAGCCCTCCTCGTCGACGGTGACCGTCATTGTTCCAGCTGCCGTGAGGCCCGCTGAACTCTGTCAGCTGCCAAAACCAACAACTGGGATGACAGGCAAGTACTTTATCTTTCTATTCCATCTAAATAGTATTGAATCTTGCCTGTCTCCCGAGGGAGAGGCCCAGTTTAAGCAGTCTGCTGGGTCCTCTCCTCGAGCTGCAAAAATTAATTAATTTCTCCCCCTCTCCGTGTCTCCTCCCATTCTCCCTGACGGCCTGCTGGTCCAAGAACTGGGCCACCTGACGATTTGACCTCACCTGACAGGTTGAGGCCCTGGATGATCCTGCCCAGGAGCTCGCACAGAGGTGTTTCCCCGCAATCACACCAGCGGACGAGGAGTGGGTGAATCTGCTCGCCTTCGTCAACCGCCGGGTCGAGGAGGAGCGCTGTGAGAGGGAGGTCCGACGACCCACTTCCCCGGCTGTGAGGGTTCCACCTCCTACGCCTGCTCAGCCCCCGGATTCGCCTTCAGACGAGGAGTGGGTTAATCTGCTCGCCGTAGTCAACAGCCGGGTCGAGGAAGAGCGCTGTGAGAGGGAGGTCCGAGGACGCGCTTCCCCGGCTGTTAGTGTTCCTCCCCCTACAATTGCTCAACCCCTGGATTCTCCTTCGGACGAGGAGTGGGCGAACCTGCTCGCCGTAGTCAATGGCCGGGTTGAAGAGGAGCGTCAGAGGACCAGGACTGCAACCACCATCACGCCTGTTGCGGGAACCACCACAGCAGAGTCATCCCCCGGACCAGACCCCCAGCCAACGGGACCCGGACTCTCATTGTCGACAGCGTCGGAGTCCTGGACGGCAGAGAGCTCAGTAGAGCTCGAGCACAGGCAAGTTATCTCTCCTGTAGTTCAACTGCCTATGATTCAGAGATCTTGTCTGGCTCTGGCTCTTGGGGAGGAGAGTTGGGTGCGGCTCTTGGCCGCATCTGGGCTCCCCTCGCAGGGCTCTGCCACTGCTGGCGGCCCTAACCTTTCCTTCTCTCCTCTCCTCCTTCTTTCCTTTTTCCTTTCCTTCTCTTGCATCTTGGATCTTCAATCCAAGATGGCGCCCACAGTGGTCGCCATGGTGCTTCGCTGCGCCCTTTGTTTGTTTTTGTTTGTCAATTGTGTGTCTGCTTGCTCTTATACCCGTGAAGAACTTCTAAATATCAGGACTTTCACTCCCACGGACCTACTCCCAGTTTTTTTAGCTCCTGCCGCCGATCTGGTTCATTGCTTGGCTCGAAAAGTGAGACGGCGAAAGAGAGGAAGACGAGCGGGCGCTCTCGTCCGGCTTCGCAGGAGAGGCACGTGCACGGCGTTGCCTGGCATATTTCTGTCCAATACCAACTCTCTCTCTAACAAGGTAGATGAACTGAGACTGCTGATGCGTTTTAAGGACCTTCTTCCTCGGCTGCCCTCTGTTTCACCGAGACCTGGCTCAGGGAAAACACACCGGACAGCGCGCTGCGCCTCAAGGGATTTCAGCTGTTTCGTGCTGATCGTGACACAGAGCTCTCCGGTAAATCCTCAGGAGGCGGAGTCTGCTTTTACATCAACAGCAGCTGGTGCTCTGATGTAACGGTAATTTCCAAACACTGTTCTCCCGCCCTGGAATTTCTTTTTATTAACTGCAAGCCATTTTATTCCCCGCGGGAGTTTGCCTCATTCATCCTCGCCGCTGTGTACGTCCCTCCCGACACGGACACGCGCGAAGCTCAGCGCGTGCTCGCGGATCACATCCAACACACGGAGCGGATTTTTCCAGACTCTCTGGTTATTGTGGTTGGCGACTTTAACCAGAGCAATCTGAGCCACAATCTCCCCCGCTACAAACAGTTTATTAAATGCCCCACCAGAGGAATAAACACGCTGGATCACTGTTACACCACAGTGAAAGACGCATATCGCGCTGTTCCCCGCGCTGTGCTGGGATTATCTGATCACGTGATGGTCCACCTCATTCCCACATACAGACAGAGATTGAAGCTCACTAAACCTGTTGTGAGCACTACGAAGAAATGGACCAGTGAAGCTGAGGAGAAGCTGGAAACGTGCATGGAAATAACTGACTGGGGCATGTTTAAAGGAGCCACGCATGATCTGGATGAGTACACGGACACTGTGAACTCTTATATCCACTTTTGTGAGGAGGACATTCTTCCAACGCGCACCAGGGTGAGGTATTCTAATGACAAGCCCTGGTTCACAGCTAAACTCAGACAGATCAGGAAGGAGAAGGAAGCAGCGCTGAAAAGTGGAGACAGGGACTGCTACAGGGAGGTTAAATATCGGTTTAACAGAGAGCTGAAGAGAGCTAAATCTGTGTATTCTGAGAGACTCCAGCAGCAGTTCACTGCTAATGACTCGGCTTCTGTGTGGAGAGGACTGAGGCAAATCACCAACTATCGGCCTCAGGCTCCTAAAGGTCAGGATGACAAAGCCCTTTGTCAAAGACTGTCCCAACACTATGCCCGTTTTGACACCTCGTCATCTGTGTCCAACTCCCCCCCTCTCTCCAGCTCCACAGCCTCCACGATCCCTACTTCATCAAAGGCGCCCCCCCTCCCCCCCTGCCCTTATCATCAGTGAGCAGGACGTGCTCAAACAGTTCTCCAGACTGAACCCGCGCAAGGCCCCCGGTCCGGACGGCGTGTCTCCCTCTACCCTGAGACACTGTGCGAAACAGCTGGCTCCTGTCTTCACAGACATTTTTAACACCTCCCTTAAGCTATGCCACGTGCCGCTCTGCCTCAAATCCTCCACCATCATCCCTGTCCCCAAGAAGCCACGGATCACTGGACTTAATGACTACAGACCTGTAGCGCTCACCTCTGTAGTCATGAAGTCCTTTGAGCGCCTGGTCCTGCCCCACCTCAAGTCCATCACCACCCCTCTCCTGGACCCGCTGCAGTTTGCCTACCGAGCCAACAGGTCTGTAGACGACGCAGTCAACCTGGCCCTCCACTCCATCCTGCAGCACCTGGACTCCCCGGGAACCTACGCCAGGATCCTGTTTGTGGACTTCAGCTCCGCATTCAACACCATCTGCCCCGCTCTGCTCCGGGACAAGCTGTCCCTGCTCAACGTGCCTGACTCCCTCTGCAGGTGGATCACCGACTTCCTGACGGACTGGAGGCAGCATGTGCGGCTGGGAAAGACTGTCTCAGACTCTGCTAGCATCAGCACCGGATCACCCCAGGGCTGTGTACTTTCCCCCCTACTCTTCTCCCTTTATACCAACTCCTGCACCTCCAGCCACCAGTCTGTCAAGTTGATCAAGTTTGCGGACGACACCACCCTCATCGGGCTCATCTCCAATGGCGACGAGTCCGCCTACAGGAGAGAGGTGGCCCAGCTGGCGTCCTGGTGCAACAACAACAACCTGCAGCTGAACGCTCTGAAGACAGTGGAGATGATTGTGGACTTCAGGAAAGTCACAACCCCTCTGCCCCCCCTCACCCTCACAGGCTCTCCCATCACCACTGCTGATTCCTTCCGCTTCCTAGGCACCACCATCACCAGGGACCTCAAGTGGGAGCCGACCATCAGCTCCCTCATCAAAAAGGCCCAGCAGAGGATGTTCTTCCTGCAGCAGCTGAGGAAGCTCAAGCTACCCACCAAGATGTTAGTGCAGTTCTACACAGCCATCATTGAGTCCATCCTCACCACCTCCATAACCGTGTGGTACGCAGGAGCCACTGCCAGGGACAGACTAAGGCTGCAGCGCGTCGTGCGCACTGCTGAGAAGGTGATCGGCTGCAAGCTCCCATCTCTCCAGGATCTGTACATCTCCAGGACCCGGAGGCGTGCTGGCCGGATCATAGCCGATCCCTCACACCCTGGTCACGTACTGTTTGCCCCCCTCCCCTCAGGTAGAAGACTTCGGTCCATCCAGACTAAAACCTCCCGTCACATGAACAGCTTCTTCCCCTCTGCCATCAGACTGCTGAACACTAAGTGACTTATTGACTCTTGTGCACTATGTACAGCAGCTCAACCAGACTCATGTCAATCATCACTGTTTTCTTCCTGCATTACCGACTGCACTATATGGTTCTCCACATTATCTGCTGCTCGCTAATATATTTAACTGCTGACCAGTATTACTCACTCTTATTCTACACTTTATTGCATGTATAGTTTATTTCTTTTATTTTATCATGTTTAATGTTGCAGCATTGCACCGAGACAAATTCCTAGTTTGTGTACTACATGAACAATGGCAATAAATCTGATTCTGATTCTGATTCTGATTCTGATTCTCCCATGCCTGTCGAGCCCCTCACTAGGGTCGCCGGAGAGGAGCCGCAACCACGGGGTTGCTTACTGACAACGACGGGAGGTTGGCGATCCCAGAGGAGGTTGATGGGGGCACAGCACCGGGGGCAATGACAGAGGCTACACACCCAAATCGTCGGAGTCCTGGACGGTGGTGGAGCCCGAGTTCAGACAAGTGTGTGCTCCATTGTGTTCAAGAGAGCTGTTTAATCAATCAGTTCTGTTAAAGAGTTCCTGTAGTGAATTTTAGTCAATAGCTATTTCAAAGGATTAAATATGATACTAGTGGTTCTGTCCAGTAATTTTGGTCATAATTCGTTCTCAAATACACACAAGTATCAAGTCACTTCTCACTCAGTCAGTCATGGTCAGAGACATCTTGCCTCTTCCATGGGCTATTTCTGTCATGTTGATATAATGGTCAGCTCACATGCAGGGTGCCACACCAGAGAAAACACACACACAACACAGAGAAGCTAAGTTTAACCACAACTTATTAATCCAAAAGGGGAATGCCTAGTTAAGGAAAGATGGCACTCGCCAGAGGAGGACTCAGCCTGTAAGAGGGGGACGAAAGCCAGTTAGTAGGAGGAGGGAGATCGGGAAAGGAAAATGACAAACAGTACTTACGGGAGCTGAGCAGAGAACCCGACAGAGAGAGACCCAGTAGGAATAGATGAACCAGTGGGATGAGGCTGGCAGGGAGTAGGAGAGGAGCTGGGTGGGGTGTCTAACCGGGTGGAGATAGGCAGCTGAAACGGTGATGAGGATGATGGAGCAGGTGAGCGCACAACAAGCCCCGGGGACGCACCGCAAAGGTGGCAGCAACCTGGAAAAGGGAGAAGAAGAGGAATTAGGCACGATTCCTTAGAATCAGAATGTAACACACTTGCTTGTTTGAGAGCCAGCGCTGAAACATTCACAAATTGGTCCTTATAAGCGCTGGCAAGGCAGAGGCAGCAGGTGCATCCACTCACGCAGGTGTGATGATTACCTGCGGAGCTGGGGAACCTCTTGCAGAAAGGGAGGGGGTCACACGCTCACCTGAACATGACAATTTCAGCACCAGTAGTGATACACAGTTGTTGTTTTTTTGTGATCAGGCTGCAGTATAGCAGTCAACAAAGTTTTAACATCAGAATTTTACGTAAATTTTTACAACCACGTACAACCAAATCTACCCACATATAATTTAATGAAATAAAATTTCTAGTATATCCAGATTCATTCAATGTGTTCTGAAGTTACTTGACTGGGAATTTGCCTGTTCATCAGGTGCCTTTCACCTGCCGGTCCCCGGAGGTAACTGCGGATCATGCTGTTAGTGAAGGCTATTTCCGAGGATTGCTTGTGCAGTATTTTGCACTGTTTTCAACTCGGATCTCAACCCACTGAGCATCTGCTGAACACATTTACTCATCCGTGGTAAACACATTTACTCATCCGTGGTAAACACATTTACTCATCCTTATCAGAATTGAGCATTAAGACCAACAGTGTGACCATAGCCTAAGTCAGATTTTTTTATTGCCTGTAATTATACGGGTTATTTATTTATTTTGCCTATTTAATTCATCTTTATTTTTATACCGCCCAATTTAACCGACCTTGCTGATAAAAGTGGCAGTATTACTGTGCTAGCATTGTCATGAACTGAGCTCTGGAAGTTCTGCCAAACTCAGTCTTGTGGCTTTTTCTTTGTATTTATATATATATATATATATATATATATATATATATATATATATATATATATATATATATATATATATATATATATATATATATACTGTGTGTATATATATATATATATATATATATATATATATATATATATATATATATATATATATATATATATATATTTGTGGTATTATGTGCCTTTGAGTTTTTGTATTGCTTTCTACTTTTCTGTTTCAGCCTCAGTTTTGTTTCATTTCAATTTGTAAGTATTAATTAGTCTGCAATTGATTATATTTATTCCTTATGTTTATACTGTGGTGTCCTTCTCTGGGTTGACAGCTGTCAGGTGGCATTTCCGGTGCTCTGTGTGGGCATTACCCTGTCAGCTGTCAAGTCCAGCCACTCCTCCCCCATCTCTTCCAGCTAATCCCAGTTTTCATTGATTGTTACCTTTTGCCCACTCATGTGAACCCACACCTGTCACCTCTTATGTATTTGGTTTTGACCCTATTTAAGGGGAGTAATTTTCTTTCATTTTGCCGCTGCCTTGACTGATCAAGTTTATCTACAGTCTCTCCTCGTCTCCGCCAGAGCCTATTACTGCTCTGGCACACTACTCTAGTAAGTTATCCTTCTCATTGTTATTGTTGTATTTTGAGCACCTTGTTGTACTTGATGTTTGTTTTTTCAATAAATTGCCCAAACTCACAGTTGGCGCATGGGTCTCAATTCTCTGCCCCGAAGGGCATTTATGACAGAAGGCAGCGGCCAGTCAAGGCCCAGCTGCTGTGAGTTTGGTGATTTTTCTTTTTTTTTCCCCTGCCATTTTGTTCACCTCAGTGGCGGCAAAGCTCATTGTTTTTTTTCTCTCACCGGGATTACCGTGTCTGTCACCCCGGAGACTGCCACCCTAAAACTGAACGAGGTGGAGCGATGGTCAGTGGGAATTTTGAAGGATATTCTATCACAGGCTCAAGCCTCCTGTACTCCCGAGACAGCCCGAGAGTGTCTGGAGGGTGCGACGCAGATACTGGAGGCATGTCCCAGCCTGTGGGATCATCCGGAGCTCACGGACCTACTCCTCTCCATAATCCTTTCTCAGTCCATGAGTGATGAGCTGGGGAGGTCAGCTCCGATGCCTGCATCCGCGCCAACAAAAAGCAAGCGCTCATGCAGACGGGAACCTCCGGTCCCTCACCACTCTCTGGCAGCAGTTCCGTCTCCTCCTCCCGAACCTTGGCCCACTCCATCGGCCGAGGATCTGGAGGAGCGCAGGTGAGTTATACTTTCAGTGACTGACCTCCTCTTGGAGGTTAAGCCATGGCTCCTCCCGGATAAGGCTCAGAAGCTGGAGGAGAATTCACCAAGGGACCTGGAGTGTGAGCCAAGAAGTGAGTGTCCCCTGAGTCTGGAGCCTCTCCCTCTCCATTTTGAGCCTACATCTCTGCCTCCCGCTCCTCATTGTCGTCCAGGGAAATCCCGCCAGAAGAATGCCCCTACCTCCCAATCGGCAGCCTTATGTTTATTCCTTATATTTATACTGTGGTGTTCTTCAGCTGTCAAGTCCAGCTGCTCCTCCCTCATCTCGTCCAGCTGATCCCAACTTTCAGTGATTGTTACCTTTTGCCCGCTCATGTGAATCCGCACCTGTCATCTCTTATGTATTTGGTTTTGACCCTATTTAACCCTTTAACTGTTCCAGTCGCTGTATGGCAACTGTGACGGTTAAGGGATAAACATAACCCCTAGTGGTCAAGAGTGGTAAATATTTTTTGTCAATAAAATAGTTCAGATTTCCAAGGCTATAACTTGAAAGTTGTTAGAGATAATGGCTTACTGTCAATTAGAAAGATGTAGAATATGATCCAAAGTTTCAGATAGGAATAAATTTACGCATCTAATTTGCATAATGTCACGGCAGCTATGTAAATTACATAACTCAGTCAAAAGTGGACTTCGGACTTATTTACACAAAGAATAGTTCGGGGGTTTTTTTACACCGTTTTGTCTACAGTGGTATGTTTTATCTTACCTTCAAAGTATATGAACCAGAAAATCAACAAAATGTAAAAAAAAGACATAAATACGTCACTTACCAGTGGCGGGGGGGGGGGGGGGGCTCGCTCACGTGGTCAGTCCGTTTTCGCCAATTTTGGTCGTTGTTTTGCATTTGGTCGGTCATTTATGCTCTCTATCACATCTACAAACTCTTATGATTATCCCATGTGAATTTCGTTTGTGTTATGCGGCTATTTTTCCTGTATGATGCAGTTTCTGTGAGGATCCAGGTGATTGTGGTGGCAGCCATCTTGGTCTTGTGAGCTCATGGCAGAAAAAAGAAAGAAGAAGAATGAGGATTTCTTCTTCTTTGCTGTATTCCATGTCAGCCATGATTCCTCCAGTGCATGTCTGCCACCTTCTGAACTGTCAGACCAGTACAGCTCAGTACAAATCCTCAGGAAAGCCGGGGATGTAAGAGTAGAACCAGAGAGTTGACAGGTGCAGTTGCTGCACTGTGCCACTGGGGATGTGCGACCTGTCCATGAAATGTGGACAGTTAAAAGCTTAAGGGGAGTCATTTTCTTTCTTTTTGCCACTGCCTTGACTAATCAAGTTTATCTACAGTCTGTCCTTGTCTCCGCCAGTGCCTATTCCTGCTCTGGCGTACTACTCTAGTAAGTTATCTTTCTCGTTGTTATTTTTGTATTTGGAGCACTTTATTGTACTTTACGTTTGTTTTTTCAATAAATTGACCAAACTCACAGTTGGCGCGTGAGTGTCAATTCTCTGCCCCGAAGGTCATTTATGAGAAGCATAGCATGATCTTCTAGCACATAACTGCATCCTGACATGGTCCAAGGGAGTCAAGTCAGAGCATGGATACAGTACATAATAGGATCTTCCAAAAAATGTGCCGCTGAGTTATAGAACATGGTGAGGTTGAAGGAGAGCATCTTGAGAATATCTCAACGACATGAAAATAGCAGAAAAAAAGCAGGGGAAAAGCATAGCACCATTATGATTGCCTTCACACTCAAAGAAGTTTTCCAATTTCCAACCACATTCGAATAGGTTGTGCAGGTTGTGGAGAGCAGGGTCTTCATCCAGTGTGAAGGGGGCCGTACTACTCCAGACAGATAGGGGTAGTGGACCGTAAAAAATTGACATAAGCACCCTTACATGTATATGTGTGCAGTTAGAATAATTCCAGATGTGATCAATTTAATTGTTGAGAGAAACAAGCCAAGAACATTTGTAAAAAAAAAAAAAAAGTCATCCTTTGAAAAAATGCAAATTGATTCTCGTTAATATGCTAAAGGAATATATGTAACAACATACCATAGAACCATGAGTGACTGCAGAATTGGGGGACAAAGCAAAAATCCTTTCCTTATACTGTACAAGTGCGTGACAGCTGCAGTCATTGGCTCAGTAAGAGATCCCACCTCTCCAGTGTGACAGACAATAAATGAAGGAGAACTGTGCAGCACTGAAGCATCTGGGCCACACCCCTTCAAATAGCAGCCTACT
Organism: Pholidichthys leucotaenia; assembly: GCA_020510985.1. Taxonomy (NCBI): domain Eukaryota; kingdom Metazoa; phylum Chordata; class Actinopteri; order Cichliformes; family Pholidichthyidae; genus Pholidichthys; species Pholidichthys leucotaenia. Next base: position 357,121,404 of record CM035837.1, on the reverse strand, counting down.
AGGAGGTGGATCAGAGTAGAAAGCACACATTAATTAAACATCTATCAATATATCTCTGTCTTGCTGAGTTGAAAAAGAAGAGAGAAGAGAGTAAAGAAAGATTTGTGATATGTCTGATTTGTGTGAATGCATTTACAGCATCATCTTGTTTCCTGTGCTGAAATTTAAGACATAAACAAAACTTTCAAACAAGCTCTTAAAAATATATTTCAGTATATTTGTAACAGCAGAAATGGTGGTTCATGCTGTCTGTATAGCTGTAAGAGAAATGAAGCACCCATGTCTCAGGTAGACCTTGGGGTTTTTTTCTGAGAGGACAAAGCTTTTCCGCCAAAGTCAAAGGCCAAAACATACAGCAAATGACTTAGACAAAAATAGCTAAAAACTATATGACACCCATCAGTCCCTCCAGGCTAAAGTAAGCATCCTAAACAGCAACAGTCTTTTATAAGAAGGTCAGATACAGACACATCTGTTTATATTTTCTTTCTAAGTCTATTTTTGTTGGTAACAGAAATGGGAGCCAGCAAGAGAAGAAAAGAAAGCAAGAGCAAGGAGAAGCAGACTAAGAGTAATGAGTAGACGGAAGAAAGCTTTTGTAAAACACACTTCCAGATAGTGATAATGTCAGTGCAAGTGAGAAGATAATCACTTACTGTAAGAGTGTAAATTAGTTCTGATTACTCTGTCATTTGTGGATATGACTTTGTGGCGTCATTCTGTGTGAGGTGGTGAGAGATAAAACAATACCATTTGTTTCACTTCATTTGATTTGGTACACATCTCAAAAATTAGGCATACACAACTAAACATATTTGGCAGTGAAGCCATTAGAAAGCAAGTGGTGATATCTCTTTAGTAATCCACTTATTTCTAATAGTGATCAATATGAAATAATGTGAGTGTTATATTAACTATTGTGCCATTTATCTTGACAAGATGAAGGTTGAATTAGAAATCAGTGTCAATACCTGAAAATCATTTCCATGTTGTTTTTCAGCTCCTCAAAAAAAAAAAAGTCTTCCTGCAAAATTCTCTCAAAAAACAGCCATTCTGCGCATTAAAATTAACAAGCACTAATCTGATTGGTTAATATTTTTTTTTGAATGAGCTAATGCAAAGCAGCAAGTTGTAGCCTGTATCAGAGGGAGAGTTAAGCAGTCAACAGGAATGTGATTGGCAGTTGACTAAAAGCAGTACTGTTTTTTTTTTTGGTAACATCACAAAACCAAGGAGGTGCAAGCCACTTATTTCTATAAGTTTAATCAAAGAAAAGCACCATGAATTTCTCAGTGAAATGAATATACATATGAGTCATGGACATAGTTTATCATCACTCTATCCACCTTATTCCTAGGCTCCATGATGCCTTGCGTGAATTATGGTAGCAACTTCCGGTACTAGTTTAGAACATATGATTGTCACTGAAACGGGACACTTTTCCATGTTAAAACAATGACTTCGACATCAGAAATGCGGGAACATGGCCTCTTGCAGCTCAGAACAGTAACATAATCATACCACTTCCCACGAGTATCAAGGGATGGAAAGATGGCCTTATAAAGTGGCCTCGTACACAGTAGCTCCATTTGTTAGTGCTGCTGCTAAGATGCTAACACTGTCCATAATTAGTATAATGAGGAGCAGGCTGGAAGGCAGTTTATATCTTTATTAATAACTTATAAATAACACACCAGTCAAACAGCAGTGGGCTACAGTGCTCTGGGTCCAGGCGTCTACGACGAAAGAGAACTACTTCTTCCACCCCTGGCTTTTTATACCCCGGCCAGCGTCACCACCAGAAGTGTGGTTCGCCAGTCCCCTCTAATCCCCGGTAAATCCCAGACCGCCATATTACTGCTGATTTACGGATATAACCCCCCCTCAAAAAAAAAAAATGCAGTCACACAGATTAGCCCAGCCAACTTCATAGCCCGACTCACGCACTAACAGGGGAAAAACAGCATATACAAAAATAAACAAATAATCTATCCAGCCACACAACTAAGGCCGGAGGGCCGGGTAGACTACCGGCGCCCCCTACACGGCCAAGCGGATTATTCTGCCGCTTTTCTCATTAGTTCAGAACATAAAATAAGCCGTGTTTTCAATAAAAGAAAATAATCCCAGAACACAGCAAATACACGCGATAAATTTTAAACAATGAACACATACATCCTTCACTCCTTCACTTAACCCAACTCTGCTGGTGGCCTCCCACCCCAACACACCCCCACATATAGATACCCAAAAGAAAACAGCGTTGAGACATCCACTTTATCAGTACAAATTTTCCCATTAACACACAGCAGGTCGAGCCTCAGAGCACCTAATAATCTTATTACAATCATTAAACAGGTTTTACCTTTGTGTATGTTAATTATCAAAACTAGAAAAGCACTCGGAGAGCGCAGACCTCCGCCAAGTACCACAGTTCCCCCCATACAGTGTCTGTGTGTACGTTTTCAGATTCCTTGACCATGAAAACATATGACTAGCAACTGGATTCACAATGATAGGATTAGTGGTTCAGTAGTTATTCACGAATATTGCATTTTCCGTAATGGCGGTTTTCTTGTGGACGGTGATCCGGATCACCACCAAAATCTAATCATCTGTAGGATACCCCATTTCTGACAATCTGTGAAAATTTCATGAAAATCCGTCCATAACTTTTTGAGTTATGTTGCTAACAAACAGACAGACAGACAGACAGACAAACCAACGCCGATGAAAACATAACCTCCTTGGCGGAGGTAACTAATACTCCTCACAAGAAAATTCAAAACCAAATTCAGTACTTTCATGTCTTCTCTTTTGTGTTCGTTTTTTCTATACTTCTTTTTTTTTTTAAATAGTCTCTCCAAATACAGTCAACTCAAATCAATCTATCAAACACAATCGGAACACAACCCAGCAGAGTTAACTTATATACAGCCTGACTTGTGAAGCAATCACCGAACATTTTTTCAAATAAGCAGCTCACAGTCATTTCCCACAACTCGTGGAATGCCCCACCCCCACCCCCAGGATTACCATCCTGCGGTTCCCACCTTTTAGTCTCTGGGGACGGTCTATGTTGTCTCTTCTCCACCATCACCCAACGCAGCTCACTGGGGTGCCTCCATGTTCAATCCGACAGGCCCAAGTAGCAGTCACTCCGGGTGGCCTCCACTTGTAGCCGCCCCTGGTCATCATACAGCCAACAACGTCTATGGGACCCCCTCGACTGAGCTTCTACCCTAGGGCGAACCATATCACCAACTACCAGGGAAGCTCTAACAAGTGTCTCCGGATCCCTCCGCCGTGGGGGGGCTTCTCATTTAGACCTTGTATTCTTCCCAGTCTGGCCCTTTTCAAGGGCCGTCTTCTGGTGCGTTTCAAACGCACACCTGTTGGTCTAGCCCCGGTGCTGTTCAGTGCTGATGTCCCCGGGAGCCCCGTCATGCCACCCAGCTCCCACACCCAGGTTAACTTGGGCTTTGGCATCAGGTCCATCCTGGGGAGGCGCCCCGTGACGATCCTCCTCGCTGTCTTCTCCCAGTTCAGACCATTCGGTGTCCCAGACCACATCATCATCATCCACATCCAGCAGGGGTCGGCTCCACAAACCGCCGCCCGACCACTCCTCATCGATGTCATTGGTGATGGAGAAGCCCAAGCTGTAGAATATGTCACATCCCATAATGTTGGATCCCGTAGCAGTCACCACCACCTAGACATATGCCATGCTCTGTGACTTGTAACGTGCCATCACCTTGATGTACCCCAATACGGCAATCCTATTCCTGCCATAGCCATAGAATGGGGCCACCATCTTCTGGATGCTGGACCAGGGGAACAGGCTCTTCACCGTCTGCAGATTCAAAATCGAAGCCACTGCATCCGTATCCACCAGCATCGATACCTCGACTCCGTCCAGAGATACCATGCAATAGATACGGCTGCCGGACTCAGGCACAACCGTATGCACAACAGTGAGAGTCTTCGTAGAGGAGCTTCCTCCATTTCCACAGTCCCCACGCTCAAAGTTCTTACAGGACAGGCTCGCGCGAAATGGTGCAGCAGGCCACATTTCCCACAGCGCTTTCCCTTCGCTGGACACTCTCTGGACTTATATCTGTGTCTAGCGGATCCATAGCTGTAACATCTCGGTGTTCCCGGGGTAGACCTTATTCTGACGACGGAGGTGTACTCCCCTTCCTCCTCAACATCGTCTTCACTTACAGGGTCCGCTGTCAGGGCCTTTAACCGAGGCTCATTTAAAGATGAGGATGACTCTCCGTCGAGGTCACTTGCTATATTCTCAGCCGCCTCGAAATGCTGGACAATATCTATGGCGGTGGTCAACGTTTATTCACCCGAATGGGTCAGGAGGCGTGACCGGGCAGCCGAACACCAGACATGCTCTGCCAGTTGGTCCCAAATCATTTCATCCCGTAGAGCTCCGAAGTTACATTCCGCTGCCAGCTGACACAGGTCCACTGCAAACCTCTTCACCAGCTCTCCTGGCCGCTGGTTTCGCTGTCGAAACTGGATACGCCGAACGATGACGTTGTCCGGCACGTGAAAATATCGTGCCATTAGCACTACAACCTCTTCAAAAGTCTTTGCTCCGCCCAATGTTTCCAGGACCCTCTGCCCTTCCATGCCCAAATTATGGACTAAAATTGCCCTTGCTCTCAAGTTCTTCAACTCACTGAGGTTGAGGGCCACCAGGAAGTTGCTAAACGCCGTAAACCACCTAGGCCACAACACGGGAGGCTTGCCAGGGGCCTTCAGAAATGTCCGAAAGATTGTTGCAGCATGCTTCATAACCGCTTTCTCCTCATCGCCAAATGTGTCCATAATTAGTATAATGAGGAGCAGCGCGGAAGGCAGTTTATATCCTTATTAATAACTTATAAATAACACACCTGTCAAACAGCAGCAGACTACAGTGCTCTGGGTCCAGGTGTCTATGACGAAAGAGAACTACCTCTTCCGCCCCTGGCCTTTTATACCCCAGCCAGCATCACCACCAGAAGTGTGGTTTGCCAGCCCTCTCTAACCCCGGTAAATCCCAGGCTGCCATATTACTGCTGATTTACAGATGTAACAACTGTAAACAAATGACCCGTGCTAGTAAAATGAGTCACTTTGAAGACATTTTCAAAACAGATGTAATGTTATTTCCATATTCTGTATTGAAAGACTTTCAAAATGATATTTAATCTGTAGGTAGTGTGCAAAAACTGACCCAGAAGAAGATGATTTGTTTATATTTTAGCGAGATAGAAAACTCGCATTCAATCGGTCAGGAGTTGCATCGTCTGCAAAAACATAAACATTTTTAGAAAGTACAATTTCTAAGCTTTAAAATGATATCAGACACTCATGAGGGGTTTCCTGGGACTTTGCCACTACCAAACAAAGAAAGAGTCATGATTTATGACTTCTCGTGCCTGTAGCTCGTAATGACACGGCGCACATTCTGATTCATTTTGTCAGCATGGGTCACATATATCAATGTCTCCACCACAATAAAGTCGGTTGCATTTTGTTAAAATATGTTGGATATATTCAAATTTACCTCAGAGCAGATGTAGAGTCTAGTCAGTGTCACAAAGAACCACAACACCGTGCTTGGACATTATAAATTTGGGGTAAAACGTCAGATCTGTGACAGTCATACAAGTGAAAACCTGGCTCTTATCTTGGTGTCTGTCATGTGTCTGCACCACCAGTCACACAAACAATCATTTAGTTTTCAGTGCATGATCTACTCATTACTGTTGAAGCCACAGGTTTAGCTGTGCTTATCTGTGACTTCACACCACGAACAGCAGCAAGTACCAGAACTACGCAAAAACATTCAAAAAATACAAAAACTACAAGTGCTGAAATTAGCTGCCACTTGAGTGGAAAACACCTATGTGGACTATACATTAAAATTAATTTGAAAAACTTTTAAAAACGCTATTTTAAATGCCCCTGCTACTCCACTCAAACTGACTGATTTAACACTGGGTCAGCCGAAATTGGAAGTTCCGTCCATAATTGTTCCTACAGCGGCACCCCCAGGAATAAGGTGGATATATACGTAATTCAAGAAATCTCTGTCTATCAGTGTCACAATGTCGTGATCATAGGACTTTGTGTTGCCATGGTAACCATGTCAAAGATCAAAGGCAGGCATCACTGAACTAATGGTGACATCAAAGATCAAAGGCAAGTTTCATAGGACTCACTATGACATCATCAACGATCAAAGGCAGGCATCACTGAATGAGTGGTGACATCAATGATCAAAGGCAGGCATCCCTGAACGAGTGGTGATGTCAAAGATCAAATGCAGGCATCACTGAACGAGTGGTGACGTCAAAGATCAATGGCAGGTTTCATAGGACTCACTATGACAACATCAGTGATCAAAGGCAGGCATCACTGAACAAGTGATGACGTCAAATATCATAATTCAAGAAATCTGTCTGTCATGATGTCACGATCATAGGACTTGCTAAAAGATCACAGGACTCGCTATGACATCATCAAAGATCAGAGGCAGGCATCACTCATGATCATAGGACTCACTATGACATCATCAAAGATCAAAGGCAGCCATCACAGATCAAAGGCAGTCATCACTGAACAAATGGAGATGTCAAAGATTAAAGGCAGGTTTCACTATGGTTACTGTTGTCATGGTAACAGTAACTCTACGGGCATGCAGAAATGCTTGCTTACACTTGCTCTCTAATGGCATGCATGGGTATTGTAAACATTAATTTTCTGGACAGTTAGCAGAATCTTTTCAGTTAACCAACCAATAATCACAGAAGAAATACTATTTCTCAGCTTAACTTTTATTGAATCATGCAGGTAGTTAACATGGCCGGGTCTCAGCAGCTCAACCTGATCTCAGACCCAGAATAAAGAAATTCTCTCCGACATAAAGCTTCTGAGATGGTGGGCGGTTCACAACTCTCCAACAATACATGTACATTTATCCAACTGGTACTCTCAGGTCCAAATAGCTCCCACATCCTTTCTCTCAGTGTCCAGATGTCTCCCCTTTTATGGCTTTTTATGGCTTCCACATCCTGTTTAGGACTCTTCATGCAACCTCAGTGCCCACTGATGGAAGACTTTCCTCTGGCGTTTGTATGTGTGTGTGCATGTGTGTATTGTATATGTATAAGCAACTGATGTTTATGTGTGAATGGTGTATGTGTGGATCTGGTGGGTGGTGGTGATGCGCCTGTGGGCTGGTTGCCAGCCGCCGATCGGGTCTAGAAGAAGAAGAAGAAGCATGTAAGCTAGCATTTTTTTTTTTACATTTTAGGCAATTTCTGGTTTAGTTATGTTTTTGCACATTATAATATGACAAGCTGAGACAGAGGTGGTGGTGGTGCACCTGTGGGCTGGTTGCCAGCTGGCAGTCGGGTCTGGAAGAAAAAGAAGAAGAAGAAGAAGAATCAAGTCAGTGGCGGTGGTGCACCTGTGGGCTGGTTGCCAACCGCCAATCAAGTCTAGAAGAAGAAGAAGAAGACAGGGGACACTTAGCAATGATGATATAGAGTGAAGTACGTGGCAGTAATGCACCTGTAAGCTGGTTGCCAACCACCAATCAAATCTAAAAGAAGAAGAAAAAGACTTGCATGTCTGTGTGTGTGTGGGGTGGGGGGTATGTGTGGATCTAAGGGATATGTCTATGCAAGCACTTTGAGTAATATCTAATTAACTAATCTTCACTATTTATTATAATAATTATTTCCTCTCTTGACTCCATTTTATGAGATGAGATGAGATGAGATTCAACTTTATTGTCATTACACATGTATGAATACAAGGTAACGAAACGTGACTTGGCATTTGGGCACGCTCTGCAGAGCGCATCCAAGGCCGGGGCAGCCGCTAGGCGCCAGTCTATAGTTATGGAGTCAATAACTATAATAAACAGGTATCAGACACCTGATGTTATTCTCATGTGTGATGAGTGAAAAACCAATAAGCAGTATATACTTTCATGAGTAATCATTGTAATGCAATTTCTTTTCTGCCTTCATTCTTTGAACATTTATACAGGAAAAATTCTCACCTCATTTCTACTATCTTTGGCAAACATAAAAATGAGTCATCATTTACAAGCATTCAGTATTACAATTTCAGTATCAAAAATAATAACTTAAAAAATAAATGTATTTACACAATTTCCAGCTCTTACATCATGCTTTAATCATTATAGGAATATTGTCAATCCCAACATTTTTTCTTGCAGAGACACCGGTAGACATGATTTAAAGTTGTCTGTCCTCATCACTTGAATCCTTGTCACTCTCCTTCTGCTGAGCCAATATGAGATACTGGTATGCACCAGCAGCATGTATTGTTTTTTCAATAAGGCTTCTACAACAGGGAATGCAGCAACATCTTACACACATAAGGATGGCAATTCCAATCATAAGGGATAATATTATGGTTTTTTTTAATCACTTCTGCCCACCATCCAAAGAAGGATTGTAGCCAGGCAGTGCAGACATCGGGTACATACTCAGTATCTTGGCTAAAACTCAGTTCTAAGAATATTCTTTCCAGTCCCTGTCCAAGGAAATAGTGCAAGTGTGACCTTTTGGCCAATGCTCCAATGTTTAAATTCAACTGATATATTCGTTGCTCAGACTGCATCATGTGGTTTGTATTCCAGGTCCCTCTTTCAACGCCCTGACTGTCTGACTTAATCCAGATACATCATGGTAGTGTGGTCAGTCAGTCATACAGGGCCATAGACACGTCCCCGTTAGAGGGTAGGGGTGAGTAGACCCTATGCCCACAGAGTCACCATCCGCCATTCATTTCAAAGGTGTTGTTCTGCCCTGGCGCCATTGACGCTGGGACTACAACTGCAGATGATGGTTTGGAGGAACTGTTTGAAATGTCCCTAAGTCCTGAGCAGGAGAAATTTGTTTTATTTGTCCTACTAGCAAGAAACTCTGCATATCCCCACCAATAGTTAGTTGTGAATATCTGTTCTACATATCTTGGTGTGTGCTTGACTATAGTGCTATTGCTTCCCAATTAGGATTAGGATGAATAGTAGACCATGCCTACACTCTCTAAGGAGTATTTTCCAAGTACATTTACCCCAACATAATATTGTCCAGTTTAAGAGTCACCGGGTTCTGTGTGAATACATCAGCCCAGTTACATGGAGGAGTGCACATGAACTTATGACTCGTTTCATACATCACAGACTCAGATTCATAGTGCATGGAGTGGTCACAATCATATATATCACAATTGTTAAACTAGACTACACAAGCTTTTTCTTTAGTGCACGTTATGGTGGATGTTGTCCCTTTATCGTTAATGTCAATGTTTATTGATTTGTCATTTACCTTTTAAAATACCTACTGAGCTGCACAACAACTGTATCAGGAAGACTACGACAAGGACAAACACGAGGAACACACATGTGAACCATTCAAAAAACTGGAATCTACGTCAGTAATCTCTGAGGGGTCTTTCATTGTTAGCCATTTTGAGTGTATTCTACCTGCTGTAGACTCTTAATTTCTTCACCAAGGTTTGAGACAATCAGGTCAGCTAAAATACCCGATTCCCTTTGTAGCCCCAGACTTCCTTCACAACAGCAACACTGTCTATGGCTTCCCTCTATAGCTTCTATGGTTTGTTTTGATAATAATTTACAGTGTGTAAGGTGTACCCAGGTGTCTCTGCCTTGTGCTTTTACAACTGTTGGAATTGACAATATTATCACCTTACATGGCCCCTGCCAGGGGGCTTCTGACCAGGTCTTCTTTTAACAGTCTTTGTAAGGCTTTGGTCTCTGGGTTTTATGGTGATGATTCCTCCTGTGTGTTCCTTCCTAGGAAGAATAGCATGAACAGAATCTTTTTGAGTCAACATTTTTATCTGTCATCCACTGAGTCCTCCAACGGATGTCTGCCACCTTCTGAAACTGGCAGATCAGTACAAATCAGTACAAATCCTGAATGGAGCCGATCATGTCAGAGTGAGATGACAGGCGCAGCACCGTGCTCTGCCACTACGGGCACACAAATTCATACACTCAGAGGGTTAAGTGACAATGCATATGTTTCTGATTAGGAGAATATTCAATCTTAAGGTCAGATATTGGCTTAAGATACTGGCTTAAGGTCAGATGGCTATATTCTTCAGCAGAGGTAACAAATTGTTCAACATTTTTCCAATCCATGTGTTTGGGTCTGACCAGTGAGAAATGAGATGTGTGGAACCCCCCCCCCCCCCCTGTTTAAAATGTCTCTTATTCTCATCAGATAAGACAACGGATGCTTCCACATATCCCGTTGGTGACCAGTACAAGTTTTTTATGACCAATCTGGAGGATGGATTTGTAAAAAAAATGTTTGTTCATAATTTGGATCAGAGCCGTTCAATTGCCTATGGTACATGGTACAATGATATTGATTTGGAGATAGCCAATCAGTAGGAACTGTGGATGTAAAATGCTGTGATATCACTGAACATGGTCCGGCCACGACCAGGTAGAGTGAGTATCAGTATTTTGGATTGGAAGTCTCATAAACTATGTTTACTTCCTCAACATGTGGGTAACCTTTGACAAAATGAACCTCCTTTCAACATTGTCACTGGTAGTAGGATCCTTTACTTTCACAGATTTTGACAGATATTCTACTGTTAGTGTCATGGTCCGAGTACCGATTTTGTCCGCGCTTGGGCCAAACATCATCTCCGCCAGGTTTGACAGCAGTGGTTACCTTCTGGCTCCCCGAGCTCTTATTGTGACAGCACTCGGAGGGGCTTCCTGCTGTCAAAGCCTAACAGCTGTGCTGCATTTACGGCTCATCAGCAACCCGGCATTTAAGCGGGCGCTGGGAACAGTACTATGCAGCAGTCTCGTCAAGCAATCCCTTGCCAGACGTTGAGCGAGCAGTTCTCGCCTCAGACGTCAACTATTCCTGATCTTCGATTCCTTGTTCATGTTCTGCATTGTAAGTATGCTTGGTGTTAGCCTTACGATCTCCTGTGTCTAGTCTTGTGTGTTCTAGCCCACCGAGGCTCATTACTTTGTGTGTTATCTTGTGTTCATGAATTAAACATCAATGCAAACCTCGCCGGCGACTTTTGGCATCTTATGGTGGCTCGCGAGGGCCACCGCATGACAGTTAGTTTGCCACTTGCAGATTTTAACTGTTACTTTTCCCTCTGACTTTGAAAAGCCCTGAATATCATTACCTGAAATTACTGATCTACATGCACCTGCATCACACAAATTTAAATGGAGTACCTTGAACGTCCAACATTACTTCTGGTAAACACTATGTTGTTAACATTAGATCAAAGTCAGGTAAATGGAGAATGTCTGATATGTCAATTTTCTGTATATGTGTAGGAGTCAGTCCATTTATCTGTTTTGGTCTTAATCATGCAGTCCAGTTTTGTTGTAGCGGATGTGGCTCATGGGCGCCTCCCCCTCCCAGCGGCTGGTCTCGCTTTTGGGGACACTCTGCCAGTGATCCCATTGTCCAAACTGATGCACTCATTTCCACTGTGGGGGTGTGTTCCCTTCTCAGCCACAGCCCCTCCTCCTCCACTGCTGTCCTCTTCCCCCTCTTCCTTCTGGCTTCCTTAATAAAAAAAAAAACAGATTCATGGGGAGCCCCAGGCTCCCATGGGTCAGCCATCACATAAATAAGTGCAGGGTTTTTTTTAATTTTCCTTTCATACCTAGATTCCCAATACAGTGATCCCTCGCTACTTTGCGTTTCACCTTTTGCGCCCTCAGTGCATCGCGGATTTTTCAAAAATATTCATCAAAAATTCAAAATTGAGAAAAAATGGCACGGAAGTTGCCCGGGTGCTAGCAGAAGGCAGGGAGACTACCTTAGAACATCAGGTATCAACACGGAGAGCCCGCACAACTCAAAATCCACCTCTCTGACCACCGCTCCACTCCTCTCCGCCCACCTCTTCACCGCTCGGGAATCTCGCAAGCTGATTGGCCGAGACGTTTTACTTCGCAAGCTGATTGGCCGAGATGTTTTACCCAGCTTCTCTCCCTGCAGAGCGCCCATACCCAGCGAAGGAAGACCGCATTCATTGTTCTTTATCGCTCGTGTTGCTTAGTGGCACTTTTCACTGTTCTCTTGTGCCTTTTTGTGCAAAACAGTGCTTGTGACGCCCTTGGGGGGGGGTGACGCTACTTCGCGGTTTTTCACTTTTCGCGGTCGGTTCTGGTCCCCATTAAACGCGATAAGTGAGGGATCACTGTACCAATCTGTTAATATCTTGAAATTTAGTACAATGTCAAATTGTTTACAAGTGTTCCAGAGCAGCTGAGAGCTTTGTGTAGTTTGTTGTTATTCTAAGCTTAGTTTTCACTAACTATATTTTATTTGTCTGAATCAAGTTTAAGAGTTTGATCCCTATAAACTAGATTTCATACTTTGATTTAGGTTATAATTAAAAATAATTAAGGATAATTAAAACATTATCATTTCATCTACTTCCATATCATATCAGATGCAAAAAGATTCTAAATGTTGTTTTCCCAGTAATATGTAAGAGCACACTGCTCCATTATTCTGTAGGAAAGTGCAGTGAGAAATGTCTTGTCCAGCATGACAGTAGTGTTTGGATGACCACTAATTGATCAACTTACATAGGATCAGATGGATATAATTCTGATTTTTATTGCTTTGACATGAAGTGTGCACCTTGCTTCTGGGTTAGGGTGCAGAGTTGGTGAAAAACAAGCTGAAAAGTAATCTTTTTTCCACACTATACTGTGAATTTTAGCTAGAGTAATTTTTTATTGTTTTTTACACATACATTTTAAACTCAAATTGCTGAAATGTGTCACAATGCTCTGCAAAATGGGAGAGTCTCAGCTCAGTGCAATATGGATATGTACAGTTTTGAAAGCAGATCATGGCGCCCATCTGAAATCCAATTTCAGGTGTATTTTATGCCATAGTTGTTTAAAATAATGCCGTTGCAAGACAGTAAAAATGGTTTTTACAACATAGCATTACATTCAGCCTTATGTTGTGTAGAACTCCAGGTTCGCTGGATTTTTTTTTTTCTCTTCTCTCTCTCTTAGACTTTTAGTGAATGAAACTGCTGGTTAGTTACTAAGAAAAGTGTCTTTAGTGGTAGTCTTAGGCATCAGTTATGCAATTTTCAATTCTCGTGAACATGTGCTGATTACAGATGATTCACGGATGCTGTTTACACATGCTTGGAGAACTTATGAGCAGTTTGTTGAATCTGGAGTGGCTTGTTAGTACTAACAGTGATGGCATGGAGGGGCGACCACAGCCAATTCAAATGGGTCTGGAGAGGAACTCACACGGTCGCTGGGGTAGGGAGGTGGATCTGGCCCAGAACCACAGCCACCACCATCGTCTCGGAATAATAGAGAAACAGACACACCATTAAACAGCATCTTTTTTCTTTTTTTTTTAATTTTTGTCATGCTTATTGTTTTTCATCTCACCGTTGCAGCATCAGTCCCTTATTCTTACGGTTTTTCTTCCCTTCTTCCAATCACTTCTGTGTTTTGATCTTGTCCCTTAAATCCTGCACAACACTTTCACATTCATCTGCCTTCAATTTTCCTCTAAAACCAAACTTCCTTCTCCATTTCTGTCCACTCTCAGCATAGAAACTTCACTTCACCATACATGCACATCTCCACAACATTTATTTTTTTCTTTTTTTTTTCTTCAGTAGTGTTTTGAATTAACCCTATTTTTTATATATTCTCCACCTAGGATTTTCACAACACATTCCCTTTTATAATTAGGAGTAATTCTACTTATTCTTTCCTCTGCCCTGATTAAAGTTGAACCTCTTCACTCTCCAGCTGATTGGGGGTAGCCTCTCTGTGCCTCACTGCTCCAAAACTTGGCTATTGAGCCGGTGTAGGAGGTCTTTATTTTGCCATGCACGGTCTTTCAGAGTGGCAGCTCCTTTCAGCCAAAGCTATACTAAGGTCCCCAAAATTGTTGGAAAAATTTCTTTAAAGTTAACTTGGAAACTCGATTTGGAGATAAATTTATGAAAGAATGCAATTCTTATAGTTGACCACAAGATGGAGGCAGTTCCTTCTGCGCTCAAGGAAGAGGAGACACAGTGACGTCGCTTGAAAGCGGTCTAGCTGCCACAGCTCTAAAAGGGCACCCAGGATTGACTCACACTGGTGACTTTCAAGATGGCATTTTCACTGCTTAATCTGCACATGTGCAGTTCTCGCTCAACAGGGAATGCCACATGGCTGTTTTGGTCACACACAAATGTAAATGCGCAACGTGGCTGCGAAGCCTATTGATCACAAACCACGCCTTGTTTTTTCAAAGAAACTGGAGCGCCGTCTCCTTAACTGTATTATTCATGCAAAAATAATCTTACAACTTTAACTTTGTATACAATTCAGTGCTGTTACTTCAAACAATCTCCTCTCAGTAACTTTTATCATGCTTTAAACACAATCTCTCAGCTCAACTCAGGCGAGTGGGTGAATTTCCCTCCTCCCCTTTTGTGAACAAACACACACACAGACTCGCTTTCATCTCCTGCATGGCTAGAAATGTGCTGTTGTGGAGATGAAATAACCAGACCGAACTTTCCGAGCAGATGAACTTTATTTCACTCTCACATCTTCCAGAATCAGAACATTAAACATGTGTAGCAGGGACTGTCTCTTTTATATCCCAAAACTCACACCTCCCTGCTACCTGAGGTCCTGCATTCACCATTCACTCTCCCAAGACAATTCCCCTTATCCCCCCCCCCCCAGCCCTTTGATCTCCATGCTCTCTCAGTCTGAGAGGAAAACTACTGAACTCTACAGCATGGGTCCCCCACACTGTTTTAGTTAAATCACCTACAGTATATCCCACATACAACATCAACCTGCACAATATTTACAGAGAATTATTGTGAATATGTCCCTGCCACTTCATGATCAGCTTAAGTCCATATAGAGGTTATTTTCCCTGACCCCACGAACAGAATCAGAACAAGTAATAGCTTATTATGGAGATTAGTCCAACTCATTTAAACAAACTGGCGGTTACAATTACTGTAACATCTTATTCCATTAACATATGAAAGCCTTGTTTTACATCAAAGACTCCCTATGTATCTTTTGGTAACATATAAAAGTCTCAAGACTTTCCATGTATCCTTGGTACCATATGAAAATCTTATTTACATAAAGTCTTTCTATATATCATTAGTAAAATGTGAAAGTCTTATTTACATAAAAACTTTCCATGTATCATTAGTAACTTGTGAAAGTCTTATTTACATAAAAAAAACTTTCCATGTATCATTAGTAACATTTATACTTTATATTAGTAACATTGATACTTTATGTATCTATAACATATGAAAGCTTTATTTTATATTAAAATGTATGTATGAGAGAAATGTATGTATCTTTAAAAAGCAGCTCATTAATCTGTCCCTAACATGCAAATGCATGCATGCTTATGAGACTACCTGCATGTTTTTACAATCATAAAAATAGCCACAAAATATTATTTTTATATTAACCTTTTAACTGTCCATGTTTTCACGCTCCCCTAGTGGTGCAGCGCTGCAACTGCGCCTGTCAACTGAATCTTGACATCCCTTTAACTTCTCAGCTGTACCAGGACTTGTACTGATCGTGCCAGTTCAGAAGATGGCAGGCACACGTTGGAGGACTCATGGGTGACACGTAATACACCCAAGAAGAAGAACTTATTTCCTTTTCCTGTTTTCCTTCTCTAAGCCCAGAAAGCAAATATGGCCACCATGCACCATCATGTACCATCATATCATCACATCATAAGAGTGTCTAGATGTGGGAGAGAGCACAAATGATTGACAGAACAGAAAGTAACGACCATGATTGATGAAAATGGACCGACCACACGGGCCAGCCCCCTTCAATGCTGGTAAGTGAGGAATATCTTTGGGGTTTTTTTTACATTGTACTGGTTTTATTGTTCATATACTTTGAAAATAAGATGACAACATACCCCTGTACAAAAAATGTTGTCAAAAGACTGAACCATTCTTTGTGTAAATATGTCCAAAGTCCACTTTTGACTGTTATGTAATTCAGTATAGGTGCTGTGGCATTATGCAAATAAGATGCGTAAATTCACTCCTATCAGAAACTTTGGATCATATTTTACATCTTTCTAATTGACAGTAAGCCATTATCTCTTGCAACTTTTAAGTTATAGCCTTGGAAATCTCACCAGAGGATCTGAATGTTTTGTTGACAAAAAATCTATACCACTCTTGATCACTAGGCGTTATGTCGCCATACGGCAACTGGGACAGTTAATGGGTTAAGTTTCTTCAATAAAATGTTTTTAAAAAAACAGGACCAAAGACTTACTTTGACTGAATGTCGCAAACAATCCTACAGAGATTTTAGAAGAGGTTCTCACCTTCTGATCAGTAGGAGCCCCTGAATTGTCCACGGCATGCAGACAAAAGCTTTGTCTCTCGATGATGTCGTCAAAATAGTTGGAAAACTGCCCGCATCCAACACCAAAATTGTAAAATTAAATTTTCTGGAAAGCTAGCAGAATCTTTTCAGTTAACCAACCAATATTCACAGAAGAAATACTATTCCTCAGCTTAACTTTTACTGACTCACACAGGTAGTTAACACGGTCGGGTCTCAACAGCTCAACCTGATTTCAGACCCAGAACAAAGAAATTCTCTCTTACATATAGCTTCTGAGTTGGTGGGCAGTTCACAACTCTCCAACAATACATGTCCATTTATCCAACTGGTCCTCTCAGGTCCAAATAGCTCCCACATCCTTCCTCTCATCATCCAGATGTCTCCTCTTTTATGGCTTTTTATGGCTTCCACATCCTGTTTAGGACTCTTCACGTGATCCCCATGCCCATATATGGAAGCAGGAAACAGAGACTTTCCTGTGGCGTTTGTATGTGTGTGCATGTGTTTGTAGTATGTACTGTATGTAAGCAACTGATGTTTATGTGTGAATGGTGTATGTGTGGGTTTGACTCGCATGTCTCTGTGTGTGTGTGTGTGTGTGTGTGTATGTGTGTGTGTGTGTATATGTGGATCTAAGGGATATGTGTATGCAAGCAATTTGTGTAAAATCAAATTAACTAATCTTCACTATTTGTTATTATAAAAGTATGCACGGGCATGCACAGGTATGCACTAGTAAGGATAAAGTTCAGATAATACCATTGTTGCTGGTAAAGGCCATTAAAAAATTATCCAAAAAATACTTTTATCATGCTCAGTGCTTAGGCTGCATATCTGCACGTGTGTGTGTGTGTGTGTGTGTGTGTGTGTGTGTGTTTCTTAAAGCTGCCTCACATAATGATCTCTTAATTACCCATAATGATTCATTAAGTTTCTGTAACAGTTGAGGATATTTACGCACCTTCAACAGTTCTGTATTTAACCCACTACACTGTAAAACCAAATTAGTTCACAGAACTCAAAACTTATGTGGAAACCGATTACTTAATAAATTTTAAATAAATGCAATTTTTTGAGTAATCTGAAATTAAAAAAATTAAAACAAAATGCTGAAAATGTATTTTTTTAATGGAGTTTACTGAAAAAATCATTTACTTAAAATTTATTAAGTAATCAGTTTCCACATAAGTTCTGAGCCCTGTGAACTATTCGGTTTTACAGTGTACTGTTGTGATGTAGTTTCTAGTTGACACTAGTCTGCCAGAGTATGAGATCACTCTTGAAACACTTTGCAGGGCATTAAGTCAGACCTAAATTACACATTTTCATTTAACATACAGTATCTTAATATTACGATCTGTATGTGACTACATGTGTGATGAGATTCAATTTCTGATTTGTGGCCTTTAGTGAAAGCCTCTGAGTACGCATTGCTTCAACGAGTGCATTTTTTTTTTTTTAGCCATGGAACACTTTTTCATTCATCTTTTTCGAGTCACAGGGGGTGCTGGAACCTATCCTGGCATCTTTGGGCAAGAGGTGGGGTACACCCTGGACAAATCGCCAATCCATCACAGGGCCAACACAGAGAGACAGACAAACAATCACTCTCACACCTAAGGACAATTTATCCCCAACTGATGCCAGTTAACATAACGGGGATGTCCTTGGACTGTGGGAGGAAACTGGAGTACCCAGAGAAAACCCACACAGACACGGGGAGAACATACAAACTACACACAGAAAGGTCACCAGTGGCTAAGGGTGGTATCAAACCCACAACCTTCTTGCTGTGCTGCCACAGTGCTAACTAACTAACTAACTAACCTGCACTTATATAGCGCTTTTCTAGTCACAAAGACCACTCAAAGCGCTTTCACTAATACTAACCCCTCTATTCTAAGGGCCTATAGGAAACAGATATCTAGGGACAATTTAGAACAGCCAATTAACCTAACATGCATGTCTTTGGATTGTGGGAGGAAACCGGAGCCCCCGGAGTAAACCCACGCAGCACAGGGAGAACATGCAAACTCCACACAGAAAGGTTCCAACCCCTGCCAACCTGGGGATTTGAACCAGGAACCTTCTAACTGTAAGGCAACAGTGCTAACCACTGCTCCACCAAGCTGCTGGAACCCTTTTCACACTGAAAAAAATCCAGTGGAACCCCAAAAATCTAAAGTGTTATAAAATGACACACTGCATCCTAATACGGCAAAGCTAATAAGTCTTGGCTGGTTTATACTCAGCATGAAATGCAACGTGATTACAAATAAAGTCAATGGAAAGATGCAAACACATGGACTTTTGCTCTGGGCAATGCGAGCGCACCCGAGTATGAGTGTGTGCAAGTTGGATTTTATTCAACTTGGGCCAGAAGTTCGCTTAATGCATTCAGTGTTTGTATTGGAAGCAGCTTGAAAATGAAACAGCCTCTTACCAGAGACATCTTTTGTCATATGTGCACTGGGATTGTTTTTATGGCAGGTGTGCTTTTCTCGGGTCATCACCAGTGGACCTCTGTATCCACTGCTTGTTTGGTTTTGGGGATGGCTGACATCAGGATGTGGTTTCTGGGGGAGGTGGTGACAATTTTCCCATCCGGACAGTGTTGTAAACCTGCAGTAGTATTCGCAGTAGTAAACCTGAGGGTCCTGACACTATTACAGTCATGAAACTGCTGCCTTCACTTGTACAGGAATCCCCAACTCAGGATCACCCTCAGTCAAGAGGAGAAGGAAGAGGAAGAAGAAGAGGGAAGGACTGCATTTGCGCTGCCAACCACTGATGTGGAGGAGCCACTGCAGGCGCCAGTGCACAACGATGGCAAGTTGAAAATTGCAATCAGAAATGAAACTTTAATTTCAAAGCCAAAGCTTTAACTCAGCCAATTTGTTTAAAGTCATTCCTGAAGTACACATATTATTGTCATGCCAAGAGTTAGAGAATATCTATCAAATTACACAACCAGCAGCTGGTCAGCTTTGCTTGGCACTAAGCTTAGAGATCAGAAAACAGCTAGTTTGGCTCAGTCTAAAGGAAGTGAAATCTGTCACCTTTTTTTTTTGGCCAACCAGCTGCTGTCACTTTATATTTAATATCATATTAAAGTCATTTCATTGGAAGGCACACATTTGCTTGTTTTTAAATAAAAGTATAGGTAATACTACAATATATACTAAGTTTTACTTTTTGAATCAGAGAATGTTTTGTGAGGCAGAGGACCAACAGCTAAGTAACATGCTGTAACTCCATCTCTACATTGCACCAAGAAATATTTAGAATCAAACCATTGAGATACAAGTGCCAACCCCCAGCTTTAACTGAACTGGCTTAATTCACTATACAATAACTGTAGAGGAACTGCTTTTAAACTTGAATGAGATGGTTGAATAATCATAAACTTGATAGTTTTTAATAGTTTCCCAAGAATTCTTTAATAAAACCTGGATGATGACTCAGTAATACATTTTAATCTTCCTAATATCTGATCAGATTTTTGTTGTTTTCTCTATATATATCAAGTTTTGCCTTGATATATATAGAGAGATATTTCTGTATTTCAAATATTTCTGAAATGCAGTTCAGTAAGAGTGACATATGATGGCTGATTCAGCTGTTCCAATATATTCTACTTTTAAACCCTTACAAAACTTTCTCAGGGGTTAGTGGAGAGGATCCATATGTTGTTGCTCAACTGTTATTTAGTGCCCATACCTATTCAACACACTTCCCCCATTGCATTTAACATTGCATTCAGTTCAGTTCATGAGATCGGCCACTGATTTTCACACTGTAATGAACTCTCCATTTTCACTCTTGTGGGGAGTTATCTTTAATTACAGACATGAATCACGTCTACCTCTTTGAGCATGTTCTGAGCTCGGCTGATGATTGTGGAACAAGTTCATCATGCCCATGGAATTGACCCTGTGTGATCATCCTCTGTTGTTGCCTTCTGTGGATGTAAATGACCTCACCAGGGCATACATTTTTTCCAGTATCATTCCTTATGTCACCTCTTGTATCTCTCTGATGTTTTGGAAGCCTAAGGGTAGTGCGTCTCACAGTGCGGCAAATGCTGACGAATGCAGTGGTTTTTGGATTCCCCAACTATTCTTATGAAATGCTGAGGAACATTCAAAAACACCACACTTTTTGGGCTTCATCAGGATTCATAAAAGGTTGCAAAACAGTTTGAACAGTCTTTAAGGTCTCCAACAGTTTTGTTGTAAAGGACCTTAAACAGTTGCTAGTGTTCACTACTAGGCGAACCAAAAACAACTTTAGTGAAATGCGTTACAACCATTTGCAAATGCTTACAACTATTTTGCAAATGTTTGTGGAGAAATGCATTCGCAAAAAAATTCTGAATATGTTCACAACTGTTGGCAGTTTGTTTAGCAACTTTATACAAACCCTGATGGAAACCCAAAAAACGCAATGTTTATGAACTCTCCTCAGAATTTGCTGCTCCGTGAGATACAGATATTTGGATGAATGAAATAAAAAAGCCTACACCTGTGCATTAAAGGTGATAGAGACAATATTCTGACCTCCTGGCAAGTAGTTGATGCACTTACTCTTACTTCAACTTGATTGGTAGAGACATGTGACATCAACCTAGTTGTACTATTTGCTGTGTCATCCTTACCAGCCAACAGTCTCATCATCCAACTGCTCAGATGTAAATATTATGATAGTTATGGACCTGTAAAAAATGTTTAAAAGAATTTCATCAATATATTTGTCATAATTGCCCCTTGGGGCAGAGAGGAAGACCCACACGCTGAACTGTGAGTTTGTAATGATTTATTACAAACAAAAAGCACAACGTGCACAAAATAACTAAAGGTCACAAGAGTGATTAACACGGTGCAGAGAGAAAACAGAGTACGTCAAACTTACGTCTGGAACTAGACTACATCAGTCAAGACCGCCTCAAGGAATACAAAGAGCAGCGGTCTTAAATAAAGCATAATACAATAGAACACAGGTGTGGATATCAGAGCAGGCAAGATAAAACAATGATCTGGACCAGCTGGGAGCAATGAGAGGGGAGAGAACGGGGCTGACAGCTGACAGGGACACCACCCACATGGAGCAAAAACCCGGAAACGCCACTGACAGCTGTCAATCCAGATGGAGAGCACAACAGTAAAGATTATATAAAGAGTAAAATATCAACAAATACAGACTGAGAAATAAATGCAATCTAATACAAAATAAGAGAATAACAAAACTATAACATAAACAGGAAAGTAAGAAACAGTACGACAAATACAAAAAACAAAAGGCACAAAATACAACAAATATGCAAATATAGAGAAAAGCCATGAGACTGAGCATGGCGGAAATGTCCAGTGCTCAGCACATGACAGAGCCCCCCTCTCAAGGGGTGGACACCAGATACCCCAAGGTAGCATCAAAAAAAGACACCCCCCCCCCCCCCACAAAAAAGGAGTATAACAATAAAATAATGGTAGGGGGAACAGGCTAGGAGGGAATGAAAACATAACCCCACTCAGGACCCACACCAGGAAAAACCCCAACCACCTAAGCCCCCTACACCAAAGAGCTGGACAGTTCAGGCGGGCAGCCAAAGTCCCAGGCCCGGCAGATGGCATGATGGAAAGAGTCGGGTGGCCAACCAGAGAACGTGAGCCACCCAACCCCATGGCACATTCTGTCGGGTGGTCTGCCAGAGAGTTTTAACCACCTGAACAGAAAGGGTGGGCCAGGAGGCGGTTGCCCAAAGGAAAGAACCAGTGGTGAACCAGATGGAGGAGTCGGGGAACCCACGCCGATGTCAGGGTGAGAAGAGGGATCCACGATGGCCTTGGACAGAGGAGGGGGAACCATGACGGTGTCTGGCAGAGGAGGGGGAATCACGATGGCATCTAGCAGAGGCTGGGGAACCACAACGGCGTCTGGAAGAGGCGGGGGAACCACGACGGGATCTGGCAGAGGAGGGGGAACCACGACGCCCTCAGACTGGCCTGCAGCACCCTCGGTGGTCCCGGACTGGGACATTGCAGCACCCATGGTGGTTCCAGCCTGGAGCGGAGCTGCACCCGTGGTGGACCTGGACTGGGCCAAAGCTGCACCCGCGATGAACCCAGACTGGGCCAGAGCTGCACCCTTGGTGGACCTGGACTGGGCCAGAGCTGCACCCATGGTAGCCCCTGGGCTGGAGCATAACGCCCACGGAGGGCCCACACTGGAGCGCAGCACCTAAGTTGGTGTCAGGCTGGGGTGCAGCACCCACGACAGTCTCTGACTGGGACACAGCACCCACGGAGACCCGGACTGAGGAGGAGCTGCACCCACGGAGGTCCTAGGCTGGGACGGAGCACCTGTGACAACCTCATCAGATGGGGAAGCAGCACCCTCAGAGGGCCTGGGCTGGGACAGAGCACCTGCGACGACCTTAGCTGGAAGGGGAGCAGCACCCACAGAGGTCCCGGGCTGGGACGGAGCACCCGCGACGACCTCAGCGGGAGGAGCTGGACCCATGTTGATCTCAGGCGGTGAGCCTGGACCCACGGAGACTTCTAGCGGAGCTGGACAATCCTCGGTGACCCTGGGGGAAATCTCAGGCAAGACAAGCAGAAAAACAGGGTCAGGGCAACCGGTGGCAGTGGAGCCTGGCAAGGTGAGCTCAGGTGCAGCTGGCAGCTCCACCTGGCTCTCCCCAGCAAGAGCCAGGCAAGATCTCTCCAAAATAGAAACAACAAAGACAAAGGAGAGCACCTGCCTGATTTCAAGCTCCATCGCTGTCCAGGACTCTGTCAATCCAGGCAATGGTTTCTCAGGCCCGGCCCTCTGGAGGTCCTGCTTGAACTCTGCTGTGGCGGCCCCAGCAGCAGGCATGGCGGTCGATGCAGTCCTGGGACCCCCCCCAGCGACGTGACCCACGCAGGTGGCTCACCCGATGTGGACACAGGAGATCGACTCCCTGCTGGCACTGGATCCTGTTCTGCTGAGGTAAATGCATGTGCATCTGCTGAGGTAAATGCATGTGCCGATGATGTGCCATCATTGGCACAGGCTTCAGCTCAGTTGCAGTGCTCTCCCTCCATCCAGACTGTGGCTGTGGGGCTGGGACCTGGTTCTCCAGAGCCGCAGGCAACTCCATCATCTGGTGGCTCGATCCTGCGGCCAGCGGACACTCGGGGGGGGGGGGGGGGAGACACGGAGAGAGCAGGTGAACAGTCTAGAGCTGCAGCAGATGGTGAGGACTCAGAGGACTGCTTAATCTGAGCCCCACCGTCAGCAGTCAGGCAAGATAATTTATGCTTGATTGAATGAGGGGGAAAAAACCACTTGCCTGAAC
This sequence comes from Pholidichthys leucotaenia, assembly GCA_020510985.1. NCBI lineage: Eukaryota > Metazoa > Chordata > Actinopteri > Cichliformes > Pholidichthyidae > Pholidichthys > Pholidichthys leucotaenia. Next base: position 357,097,585 of record CM035837.1, on the reverse strand, counting down.
TCCTGGGCTGTGACGTCTCCCGCTGCAGCAGGTTGGGAATCAGCCCTCTCCGTGACTTCAGTAGAAGAGGGCCTCCCAGGGAACCCTTGAGGTGCCGCCCCTGCAGCCACAGCAACGGGCGGAGCTACGGAGGAAGCAGCTGACCTCTCAGCAGCGGGAGGGAACATTGAGGAGAAGCGAAAAACAGCAGCTGCGGAGAAGGAGGAAGCTGATGAAACAGTCGAAGAGGAAAAGTGCAAGGAGGGCAGTGCTGCGGGAGTCTTCTGCCTCAGCGAAGGGAAATCTGTTGCCTGAGAGGCAGGGATATTCCTCCGGCGGTCCAGAGCTGGATGGCAGCGTCATGGAGCAGATGAAGCAGGGGCAGAAAAAGGCGAACTGGAGGTGGAGCAGGGCGTCTACTGCGGACCGTGCTTCTGCATCGTCTTCAGGCCTGCTGGAGGTGGCCCCCACGTCAGCCCGGGGAAAGACTGCTGCAGGACGGAGAGCATAGCCAGCAGCTCCACGAACTGGGGGAGCCTCCACAACCCAGGGTGTGCCACAAAAATAACGGTCGTCAAATTCATTTTCTCCCAGATCTTCTTTGGGCTGCATGAGGCGAGGGCTTCATCCACAAAGCCCTGGATGAATTCAACGGCCCACTGCACCTCAACACTCAGGGATCCTGCTGCCGATCTCTCATTGTTTGCCGGAGGTCGGCGTACTAGGGACATAATGAGCTACACAAACAGGTGAGTGAAACAATAAACAAAAACCCACAAAACACAGCAGCTAGGTCTCTTACTGGCTGCAGTCTTCTGTCATGAATTGTCCCTCGGGGCAGAGAGGGGAGACCCACGCACTGGACTGCCGTGTGTGAGATTTATTGAAAACAACAAAACAAAACATAAAGTCCAAACAGTGCTCCAACAAAAAAATCCAAACTGACATGCAAGCAAATTTATGGAGGAAACGCACCAGAACAAGGGCTGCATTCTGGTGGAGTTGAGGAAGGAGAAACTCAAGACCACGGCAACAAGAAACGAAAACAACCACCCTTAAATAGGGTCAGAAACAAATCACACAAATAATGTCAGGTGTGGATCACATGAGCAGGCAGAAGGTAACAATGATTAATAATTTGGACCAACTGGGAGCAATGAGAGGGAAGAGACCGGGGCTGAAAGCTGACAGGGACACCACCCACACGGACCAAAACCCGGAAACGTCATTGACAGGTGTCAACCCAGAGGGACAGTAAAGGATATAAAGAATAAAACATAAACAGACTGAGAAATAAACACAATCTAATACAAAATAAGAGAATAATAAAACTATAACATAAACAGGAAAATAAGAAACAGTACAAGAAATACATAAACAAACAGGCACAAAATACAACAAATATGCAAATATAGAGAAAAGACATGAGACTGAGCATAGCGGAAACCTCCAGTGCTCAGCTCATGACAATATTATTGTTTTGAAGAACATAAAACCTTTAATTCTGCACTTTTCTAAACACTTTGTGGATGTATTATTTTTAAAATGTTTGTTTTCCTGGAAATACTATCTAGTACACCTTGAGCATGGTTCTGTCCAAATACATCTGAAATCATGAAAGTATGAGAATTTGTAAACACTCCCTGACATTTTTTTGGTTTGTTTTGTTTTTGTTGCGTTTATTACTGAATAAAATTCAAATATTTCTTTTTAATCTTTTAGGGTCAACAGTAATTTTATTGTTTAGTGTACAAAAGTTGTGTATTCAAAAATACTGTAGATGTGCAACACTTTATTACTTTATTTCACCCTCTCACTATTCCTGAGCATAAGTGTGTATCTGATAGAAAAGTTTCATATTTGTAATTTGCTTTCTCTCAGAGTCTGTGTGAAAGTGCTAAAGATGCTGATGCAGCTGTACTTTATCACTTGTTTTAGTTTGCATGTACTGTTCTGGTGTGACTGGTGCTGAGAAAGTGTGATGGTTCCTGAGAAAGAGATAATCTGTACACCAAGTTTTGATCAGATGTACTGAACCAATCACCATGGACATTTTCTCCTTCACCTCTAGGATAACAGAGAGCTTAAAGGATTGAGCGATGTGTGTTTGAGTCAGAATGATGTACGAATAGGCTCTGAGACTGTTTTTGTATTGTTCTCCACTGGCCAGTATAATTAAATTTGCTGAAACTTTGATCCTGCCTGATTCTTGACTGAAGGTTAAGAAGGATTTTTCTAACATACTTGGCGTCCAAGCACAGGGACTCCAGATATCTCTCCTCCTGCTTCCGGCATTTTTGGACCACAACAGCCAGTGCACGACTGTGGAAGAAGCCCTCCCCTAGAGGGTCGGCTTTGTGGAAGTGAGGCATGGTCCAGAGATGCTGGGAGCAGAGCCAGAGGGTGATGGAGCCGACCTACAGGCAGATTGAAGTGAGTAAATTTAATTATTAATGTTTCGTCCCGGTTACAGTTAGGGGTAGGTCTGAAAATATGTGTAAAAGAGTTGAGAATTAAGAGTTAAACATTAGTTACCATAGGACCAGATAGATCCAGGTCTGGTTCAGTGAAGCTTGACTGTGTCCCAGTTAGAGTCCATCAGAGAAATGCATTTTTACTGCGTAAATGGACACAAACAGCGCGCGGGGGGTATCGCGGCAGGATACCCCAGAAAAAATACAGCAGCAGGTTACCACAGAGTGATACAAAAAAAATATAAAAGACGAAAATTTGAGAAGATAAAGGTTATAATAACAAATAATGTTAAAGTAGAAAGACACAGACAGAGACAAAACAATAAAAGACAAAAAACAGAGAAGATAAAGGTTATATATAATAACAAATAATCTTAAAGTAGAAAGACGGAGACAGAGAGAGAAAAAAATATAAAAGACAAAAAATAGAGAATGAAGGTTATAACAAGAGATAACTTTAAAATAATGTGAAATAGCACTAATATAATAAGGATTAACTTTAACATGATAACAACAACCAAAATACCTAAAGGTATAAATCAAAATAAGTTTAAAAAAAATAAAATAACCTCTAAAAATAAAATAAAATAACCTCTAACTATAATAAAATAAATACATTAAATAAATAACTACAGTTTGTTTGTCTGGACGTTCATGTGTTTGTTTGTAATGGTTGTAGCAGAGGGACAAACCACGAGAATGTGGAAGTCAGGCAGCGTGGCAGAAGCTGAGGTTGTTTTTCTTGTTGTTGTGCAGCGCAAGAGGATGTCAATGAGATTTTTTGTTGTCAGGTGATGGTAAATTTATGCATAGGAAAGAAAGGAGCAGTACACGGGTTTTTGGCAAAGTGGAGAAAAAGATTTGGGTTTACAGGCAAGCAAAAAGTGACTGCCAAGCTTGTGTAGATGACATAAAAGAGGCAACAGATGGCAGCAGACAAAAGCAAGAAAAATATGGTCTCGTGGAAGCACGAAAATGGCTTGAGGCAGTGAGGAAATAACAGCCTGACCTAGATCTTGTGACGGTAAAAAACAAACTTCAAGACTCAGCATTCTGACAATGGTAAGAAAAGAGATTTGTCTAACCTCTGTCCTATCTCCTCCACTCTCCGTGGGGGTGAGTGCGATGAAGCAGTGCTGTGTCACACTCCTCCTCCTCCCCCTCCTCCCTATGTGCCCACCCCTGCTGCTTCCCCCCTAGTTTCTCCACGGTAATATCCGGACCTTATCAAGATGGCGGCGGCCGTGCCCTCCCTGAAGAGCCTCCTCCTCCTCAACCCACCGATGTCAGGCCCAAGGTCAAGTGCAACAAGGACTGGGGTACCAGGGAGCAGCCACACAGAGATGTCAAAGAGTTAAGTAAATATGGCAACACTGCTCAACCATACTCACGTTCTGTCACATTAGAAAATGATAGCGTGCGTGCAATAATTGAACAATTTCCAATTCTTGAGCTCTCAAATCTAGCTTCTATAGGTTCTTCAGGTAACACTAAGGAGCACCCAGAGGCCTCGCAGTTTCAGCGCACAATTTTAGTTTACAGACCATGGACTGATGATGATTTCTCTGAAGCAGTGAAAGAAATCCCACATCCAAAAGATAAACCCACACAGTTATTTGAAAGGATGGCAAATCTCCTTGACAGCTTTAAATTAAATGGTTATGAGACAGAATGTGCTTATAGAAAAGTTTTAAAAATTGATTGGTGTACAGTGTCAGGTAATTGGAGCTCAAAAGATGCTACAGGTAATAGTTTGCCTCCAAAAAATGCAGAGTTACAACAATGTGTGAGAGAATTAAATGACATGCATTGGAAATAATTGGCGAGTGAAGCATGATTGGACAAGAATTCAAAATACAACTCAAAATAAAGGTGAAGGTGTGGAAGCTTACAGGGCCAGGTTGCAAGACATTTTTGATAGCCATTCCGGTTTAACTAAGCCTGGTAATGACACAGGTGTAGAACCTTATTGGCAGCATTTGAAAAGTGTTTTCTTGCAAAACATGCACCCACATCTGGCTAAATACATCCACAGATATCTGGTTACAAACCGCACTTGTGCATTTGGTGATGTGTTAACATATGCTAGGCATGCAGAACGATTAGAAGAGGAAAAGAAGGCAAAGGGAAATAAAAAAATCAAAATCAAAACCAACCCGTTTATGTGATTGCTGACACAAAGGGGGAGGCTGAGGCTTCCCCCACCTTTGTCTTTTACCAGGGTGCAACACGCGGAGGAGGAGGATGAGGGCAAAGGAGGGGGCATGGTCGCGGAGCCACCTACCAGCAGCCATGGGCGCACGACATTTGCCGCCAATGTGGACAATGAGGGCACTGGCAAAGGCACTGCCCTGAAGGTCTGCCACAGTGGTGGTGGTGGTGGGGGGACTCCACATCCAGCCACTGCCACCTCACACATAGGACCACAACATGTGACTAACTGACCCGAAGCTAAGTACAACACATAACACTGACAATGACACAGCAGACATTTTTCATTTACCTAATTTTGACTTGATGTTGACAATGCAGTGTTTACCTGAAGTGACATTGGAGGTTCAAGGCATCCCAATAAAGTTTCTCTGTGACACAGGAGCGTGCAGATCAGTAACCGCAGGGACAGATATTAAGGGTTTCACAAAATCAGATCAAACAGTAACTGTCAAATCCGCAAACGGTAAGCTAAAAACAGAGCACCTCTCCAAAACTGTTAAGGTAAAAAAAAAAAAAATCCTGTCACAGGTGACATTGCAGAAGGTTCTTTAATATTATCACAGGTATGCCCCGTTAACCGTCTGGGAAAGGATTTGCTCACAACCCTCAATATTGCCATAATCCCAATGGAGAACAGTATGAGAGCATCACATTTTCCACATGTGGCAGGAGTAAATGTATTGAAGGATTTCAATGTGCCAAGGTACTGCTACTCACTGTGTTTGGTTTCAGCCGGACCACGCTCAGTGACATCAGACCTGCACACAAAAGCTTTGCAATATTTTGGGTCCAAAATCCCTGTTACACATCGGGCCACAGATCAATACCGTTGCAGCATGTATCACAGACATTTAAGTGGCCCAGACCCAAATTATGAAAAAAACATTTCTTGCAAATCCATCCTCCAGACTGGTCATTAAAAATCTGTATTGGTCACCAAGGGGCTATGTGAGGGCATCTGTTGTGTTGTATGATGAGGATAACAGACATTTTAAACACTGAGAGGCGCCCCACATACCACTGGTCAAACCCAAACACATGGACTGGAAGGATGTAGGTTGGTTTGTGACGACAGCAGTGGAGTGTGGTCAATCTTGGAAACAAACTACTAATCCAAAGGTTCAGTATTCCTCAAAACTTGACACCTACTCACTGCCTTTGAACTGGGCGACCAGAGTGCAGAAAAAAGTCCACATTGATGTTCCCACCTCACCCATGTGATCACTTTTTACATTAATGCAAGGAGAGGAACATGCACTCTCACAAATCCCAAATTCTCTGTGGTCAACAGGAAAGGCAGATGTAAGGTTAATGAAAAATGCAGAGTTGGTCAAAATAAATGTGAAATCACATTATAGACCATACCAAAGACAGCATCCTCTACGTCCTGTGGCCCAAGAAGGCATTAAACCAGTCATAGAGAAACTGAAAGCAGCAGGTGTCATTGTATCATGCCCAAATTCTCCATGTAACACACCTTTGGTTCCTGTATAGAAGGCTGAATCATCTTCCGGCTGAAGGATGGTCCAGGACCTTCAAGCGGTAAACAAAGTAGTCATCCCAAGAGCTATTTCTGTTCCAGACCCACACACTTTGTTAAATAACCTACAACCACACATGCAATATTTCACAGTGATAGACATCAGCAATGCTTTTTTCAGCATCCCAATACATCCAGATCATCAGTTTTGGTTTGGATTCACATTTGAAAACAAAAGGTACACATTCACCAGGTTACCCCCAAGGTTACTGTGAATCACCAACCATTTTCTCACAGGCAATGTCAGCAAATTTGGCACAATTTATTCCACCTAACTGGAGCCGGTTGCTCCTTTATGTTGACGACATTTTGCTGGCATCACCTGATGAAGAAACATGCAAACAAGACACCATTGCGTTACTGCAATTTTTAGCAGAACAAGGTCACAAAGTCAACAGGGAAAAATTACAGTTGTGGAAAAAAGATGTCAAATATTTTGGGCACATTTTGTCAGCAGCAGGCAAACATGTTGATCCAGCTCGAAAACAAGCTTTTTTGTCAGCACCAAAACCCATCACAAAAAAAGACATGATGTCATTTTTAGGTACTCTAAATTATTGTCACTCTTGGATTGAAAATTATTCATTTGAAGTGCAACCCTTATCTGATCTCATATACAAAACACACACGGCCCAGGTAGACAAAATTGAGTGGACACCTGAGGCAGAAGAGGCATTTGTTAAAATGAAAAAAAAAAAAAAAAACTTTTAGTCAGCACTGACGTCCTGGCACTCCCCAATTACAAAAAAAGTATTTGTGCAAATGGTTGATTGTAGAGAGGGAAACATGGCGTCAGTTCTTCTTCAGCCAAGTGGCACAAAAATGTGTCCGGTGTGGAGAGAGGAATAACCAGGTCGAGCGTTCAGAGCAGATGAACTTTATTCACTCTCTCACATCTTCCAGAATCAGAAAACATTAACATCATGTAGTAGGGACTTTCTTTCATATCACAACACTTACACGTCCCTGCTACCCGAGGTCCTGCATTACAATTCATTCCCGCATGACAATTCATTTTGTCCCCCAGCCCTTTAATCCCCTTGCTCTTCTGTCAGAGGAAATTACTGCATCTCCATGTCTTTCAGTCTGAGATGAATACCACAGCATGGGTCCCCCATATCGGTAGCATATTATTCCATACGACTTGACCCTGTGGTGAGGGCAATGCCGGCCTCAGCAGGGCTTGTTCTTTTTCATCCTTTGACCCAAAAGGTCACACATGCAGTATCAGTCATCTTGTCATAAAGTGAAATATCAGTCCTCTCATCATCCAGACACCTTGCATGCATGACAGTGTTGTTATCACAGTCTCATCTAACCATTGAACATTGCATGGTAACAAATCCAGCAACCTTTATGCCAATCTCAACACAAGGCGAAACTCATGACTGTTTGGCAGTAATTGAGAGTGAAACATTGCCATGTTGTGACTTGCAGGACACACTGTTGGAGAACTCTGATCTCACATTGTTTGTTGACAGCTCCTCCAAACGTGACTGCACAGGTTCAAACTTGTCCGATTTCACAGTAGTCACCCATGACACCATTTTATGGGCACAAAAACTCCCATCACATTATTCTGCACATGCAGCTGAATTACTGGCTCTCACTGAAGCTTGTAAATTAGGCCAGGGAAAAACACTCACATTGTATACTGACAGCCAGTATGTCTTCTCTACCATCCATCACTTTGCACAACAGTGGAAAAAAAGAGGCATAATTACATCATCAGGAAAGTCAATCCAAAACAAAGACCTCATCTTAACCATTTGAGTGTGTCTGTTGCCGAATTGTGACATAACTCCTAATGGTCAAGAGTGGTAAATATTTTTTGTCAGTAAAATAGTTCAGATTTCCAAGGCTATAACTTGAAAGTGGTAAGAGATAATGGCTTACTGTCAATTAGAAAGATGTAAAATATGATCCAAAGTTTCAGATAGGAATAAATTTACGCATCTAATTTGCATAATGTCCCAGCACCTCTTTAAATTCCATAACTCAGTCAAAACTGGACTTTGGACATATTTACACAAAGAATGGTTCAGTCTTTTGGCACCATTTTTTGTACAGAGGTACCTAATCATCTTATCTTCAAAGTATATGAACAAGAAATCAGCACAATATTAAAAAAACCCCACAGAAATTCATCACTTACCAGCGGCTAACGGGACTCGCTCACTGCCGTGGTTGCTGCATTTTCGTCCATCATGGTCGTTATTTTGCTTTCTGTTGGTCATTTACGCTCTCTATCACATCTAAAAAGTCTTATGATTATCCCACATAAATTTTGCTTGTATCCCGCTGCTATATTCCATGTAAGAAGCCGTCTAAGTAATGGTGCACGATGATAGACGGCAGCCATATTAACTTTCTGGGCTAAAAGCATGAAAACAGGAAAAGGAAATGAGGAGTTCTTCTTCTTTGGTGTATGATATGTCATCCATTGAGTCTTCCAACGCATGTCTGCCACCTTCTGAAACTGGCAGATCAGTACAAATCAGTACAAATTCTCAATGGAGCCGGCGATGTCAGAGTGAGATGACAGGCGTAGCGCTGCGCTCTGCCACTAGGGGCATGCAAATTCTCACACTCAAAGGGTTAAAACTGTTAGACAGTGTAAAACTTCCCTCTAAATTAGCCATATGCAAATGTGCTGCACACACCAATAGCACAGATCCGGTTTCCAAGGACAACAGCTTTGCAGATCAAAACAGCCAAAGCTGCTGGACTTGGTCATACTGGAAAGGACACATCACCAGGTCTTCTTTTAACACTAATAGAAAACTTATTACATGACATTCTCACTGAGGCCCAGAAAACAGCACCACAAGCTGAAATTTATCGATGGATCCAAAAGGGTGCGATCTTTGACAACACCTCTAATCTTTACAATTGCAGCAACAATAAACCCATTTTACCACACAAATTGTTTCAGCAGGCCTCTACTCTGCTATGTGGGGTTTCCCATGTGTCAGCGGGGGGTATGATTTCTATGCTGAACAGATCCTTCACTGCTTATGGGTTTAGTCAATTTGCAACTCAATTTTGTAATAAATGCCTGATCTGTGCAGAAAACAATGCTCAAGGGAACTTAAGGCCTGAAAAAGGCACCTTCCCTGCATCAACTCATCCATTTTGAAACATTTGCATGGACTTCACTGAATTAGATAAATGTGAAGGCAAGCAATATTGCTTGGTTATTTGTGACATGTTTACCAAATGGACAGAAGCCTTCCCTTGCACTCACCCAAATGTTGCTACAGTGGCAAAAAAAAAAAAAAAAATGTTAGCAGAAATTGTGCTCAGATTTGGAATACCTGAAAAGATTTACTCAGAAAATGGAACACATTTTGTAAATCAGATTATATTACACTTAGGCACAGCACTTAACATTAACTTGAAAAACCACTCAGCTTATCATCCACAATCTGCAGGATTGGTGGACCACACAAATAGGACCATTAAAGAAAGGCTTAGAAAAACAATGGCAGAAAGAGGACAAAATTGAATATATTGCCTACCCTTAGTTCTGTTTTACATGAGAATAGTTCCCACCAAAGGGGGTTTATCTCCATTTGAAATAATGTATGACAAACCTTACCTACCCCCACCATTAAGGCCATTCAATTCATGAGATGAGGAAGTGTGTTTAGCTGATTACATGCGAAGAATGTTGATTGACAGAGTTATTATTCATGCTGCTTTTCCCAGGAAAGACTATGGTGAAGCACCCACCTTGGCCAAACCATGGGATCTGGTCCTAATCAAAGCCACCAAAAAGAAAAACTGGGCCGACGCTCCCGGTCAAGGACCACACAAGGTCATCCTGGTGACGTCAACAGCCATGAAAGTCAAAGGATGTGACTCTTGGGTGCATTTGACATATTGCAGACTTTACCCCATTCAAAGCCCTCAGCAAGAGACTGTTTAATCCACACTGCAAACTTTATTCTACTAAAAAAATCTCAACAAGTGACTGTTTAAGTGTTTAACTGATTCTCTATAAAAGTGTCGGCTGATGGTTTGCCCCAGCAACGGCTTGTGTAGCAAAACAACTGTTGTTTATCATGGAGAGACAAAATGCAAGAGAGAGAAGGTTGGCAGCAGAAGGATGTGAATGATACACCTGTTTTTTCATCATCATCATCATCCTTGTGGTGACACTTTTGTTTTGGTTACTTTTAGCGACACCATTACCTATTTATCACAGGGCTAGGTACGTTACTCACACGCATTATGACTGGCTAGAAGGACCAGGCTGTGATGACCATGTTTATGCTGGTAACGTGTGGTGGAAGTATGCTAACTACACAGCCAAAACAGCTAATGGTTCAAACTGTTCTGTGTGTTCTTTGCTCCCACTCTCAGATGGCCAAATATCTGTTACTGCTAAACTAATGAAACTGTCAGAAGCTGTTTGTTTCTTGCAAGAGGCTATGTATGGAAATAGTACAGCAGGCATTAATTTTAATCAGACCTGCCATATTGTCTATGACTCCACTGACCGGAGACACGATGACACCCCTTATTTGGTGAAGGCAAGGTTAACCTCGCCCGGGAATTTTTCCTTTTGTCTAAAAGGGTGTGGAAGTGTTTCTTTGGGCAATTTATAGTTTTACAGGTGTGCAACAGTGCATAGTACATCTCGCCCCTGTGCTGCTACCTGCCGGACTGGTGTAGTGGGCAAAAGTTGCCCTGAAGATCCTTATTGTCAGTCTAGAAGTCTGGAAGGTGATGTTGCCCTACAGGAGCTCTCTAGTACCGCAATTTGTGATTCTCATAAGTATGGCACACATATGGTGACAGGGGACTGGTGGCTGTGTGGCCATCATGCCTGCTCACACCTGCCCATGAATTGGGGAGGGGTGTGTGCCCCCGTAGTGGTGACTGGCCATACTATCATATTGTTGGCAGGACAGGCGGGCAGGGTGAAGAGAAATGTCTCTTTTGTACCGATGTGCCAAAAGAATTCAAGTTAGAGACTACTAGGCAGAAGGTACTTCATTCCCTGTTTCCTTGGGTGGGAGTGGCTAAGAACACCTTGTGGATTGAAACAACTAATTATATATTACAATCATTTGTGAATTTTTCTTTGTCCACGTTTTCTGGTATAAATAAGGAGTTAACAGCTCTTAGACTTATGTTGGCCCAAAATAGAATGGTTCTTGATCAAATAACTGACACCCAAAGGTGTGTGTGCAATTGTGGGTGATTATTGTTGTACTTTTATTCCTGAAAATGATACAGATGGTCATGTGATTGCCTCAGCCATACAGAACCTGACTGCTTTACAGGCTGCCATGGCCAAGGACAATGTTACTGATGAACATACCTGGTTAAGTTGGTTACTCTCTTCATGGAGAAGTCTCATCATAAGCCTGTTAATGACTTTTGTGGTATTATTTTTGGTCTTTTCTTGTGTCATCCCCTGCATCCGTAGTATGATGATGAGATTTGTGCATGTTAACTTAGGGATGTACCATGGAGCAGTTGCCAGGGATGATGAACAAACTGTGTGACCTCAAGGTGTCTCTCCATGATCCAAGTACAGAGTAAAAGTATGACTGACATGCAGAAAACTGAAAGGAGTTGCATGATCATGATGTGAAGTTGAAATGTACTACCTGTAAATACATTTATGAAGTTTGAAACATTATTTTTACTTTTATTTTGTTTTTATGTTACTCTTATTTCTGTTTTTTTTTTTTTTTTTACATTTTATTATAATTGTTTTGTTTTTATCTTTTATGTTTGTTTTATGGCAGTGCGGTGGAAGAGTGGTTAGCACTGCAGCAGCACAGCAACTCACCCTTGGCCGGGGAATCCTGGGTTCGATCCCAGCCTCCGACCAACAGTGAGTGATCTGTGTGGAGTTTGCATGTTCTCCCCGTGTCTGCGTGGGTTTACTCCGGGATTTCTCCGGTTTCTTCCCACATGCCAAAAACGTGCAAGTTAGGTTAATTGGCATCAAACTGGGGATTCTAAATTGTCCTTAGGTATGACTGTGAGAGTGAATGGTTGTCTGTCTCTCTGTGTTGGCCCTGCGATGGACTGGCGATCTGTCCAGGGTGTATCCTGCCTCTCGCCCAAAGATGCTGGGATAGGCTCCAGCCCCCCCCGCGACCCAAAAAGGATTAAGCGGAAGAAGATGGATGGATGGATGTTTGTTTTATACAAGCTGCAATAACACATGTAGCTATGACACACATATATCCTTATTATATCATTACTATTACTTTATTATTATTTTGATTTCACTGTTTTTACCATTAATTACTTTCATCATTAATTACTGAGTTTTATTGTTCCATTTCTCCTCCTAAGGGACTAAAACGTTAGCCGGTACCTGGGGCAGCAGGGCCGATGGCGGACTTCCCCCGTCACTAGCTAGTTACAATCTGTTGCACGCAAATGCACTGGAGCTTAGCATAGCTGCCAGATGGGGTTTTAGATGCCATAAATTGTTCTTTTATGATGCTGTGCATGGCATCAAATGGGGGAAAATGATAGAAAACTTTCATATTTCTAATTTGTTTTGTCTCAGAGTCTGTGTGAAAGTGCTAAAGATGCTGATGCAGCTGTACTTTATTATCACTTGTTTTTGTTCTCATGTACTGTTCTGGTGTGACTGGTGCTGAGAAAGTGTGACGGTTCCTGAGAAAGAGATAATCTGTACGTCAAGTTTTGACCAGATGTACTGAACCAATCACCATGGACATTTTCTCCTCCACCTCTTGGATAACAGAGCGCTTAAAGGACTGAGCGATGTGTGTTTGAGTCAGAATGATGCGTGAATAGGCTCTGAGACTGTTTTTGTATTGTTATCCACTGGCCAGTGTAACTAAATTTGCTGAAACTTTGATCCTGCCTGATTCTTGACTGGAGTTTAAGAAGGATTTTTTTCTGACAGTATCTCTTTCATACCAGACCCATGACAGTGACAAATTCTGACATATTTTCATTGTTTATTTATAACTTTCAGCCATATTCAAATATATTTTCCATCTAAAATACTTAAATTACATGACAGATACACAGCACGCAGCATTGTCTGCTACTCTTATCCCTTTTCTTCCCATTAAAAGTGCCTTTCACATCTTTTTGTAACAGAACTGGTCATTACAGTGACTTCTGTATGCTGCAAATTCTAACAGGCTGCATGTGTACTACCACTGTGAATGGTGAACTCTTCCCCAAATGCCGCTTATTACAAAGACAGTGCTTGTTACAGCAGGTTGAAACAGTCAGGTGAATCTTAAAAATGTAATTTAAGGCTTACTACATAAAAACTGCCACAGGACACTGCAAAGAGACACTTTTTTTCTGTAGGATAGATGATCAAGTAGTCCACTGGGAGACATGTCACATGTGCACTTGCAAGCTACGTGTCAACCTGTTTATGTTTTTTTTTTTGGGGGGGGGGGGTGGGCATGGATGGAGCTTAAAGAAAAATATAAATAATGTTTCCCCAAAACAAATGAACAAAGTCTTGAACCTTCTTTGAGAGAACTAGGAAAGAGTCACAGTATTTAGAGCAGAAGGTCATTCTGTTTTTTAAACCAAGGCTGTAATTTTAATGTCTAATATTTGACAAATTACAGAGGAGTATTAACAACACTCTGATGATGATTGTTGAGAGAGAGAGAGCGAGAGAGAGAGTTTATCATTCATAATTTGCTCTATTTTCTGCTGCAACGAGAAATGCTATCATCACCCAGTTAGTACAGAAGCTGAGTATTTCCTTTGTCTCGAATGGTCATATGAATCATTAAAAAACAATATATTATACAGTTAGTGGAAGTTTAACAGTCAGTATGTCATTCCAGTTGCTATTTGGCTGCATAATGACAGAAGTATCTTGAACTATTATGCAAGTGTGCATGTACATCTTTACAGACGAATAAGCGTGCTGTTAACAGAAAGTGAAAATGGCCATCTAACAGACACAAGTTAAAATTCTGAGAAAGTTATGCTGATGTTTCTATAACACAACCTTCTTTATGTTAGACAAAACTGTAACAAAATTAGACAAATTGTATTTTTTTAATAAAATGGTACAGTGATCTTTACTTTGCTAAAAAGAAAACAAAAACATATTATTCAAGTAGTTTTATATGGAGGTATTTATTTTGTTGTTTTTCTTTAGTGTGTCTTTTACAACATAATTTGAAATCTGGAATTGACAAATCATGGTTCCATGTTTGCTTTTTATAGCTTTATCATTGAATACACTTTAACAAACCTTGTCTCAATCACATATCCAGTGTCTATTGTGAAATTAAAAACATTTTCCTGACATATTTGTCTATTTTCAATGGGAGCATTGTATATGGGCAGCATTTTAATGCATGTTTTATTAACCTGGATTGTTCTTTGTTAAAGGGGAAGAACACCTAGGGACTTTGTTTTAAAATTAGAATTAAAGAGTTCTTTTAAAAAAAGATTTTTATTGATGCATGCTATTTTGCAGCAAGCGACACACAACTCTGGAAGTTATGCAAAAACCCTTTGAAATGTCCTGGTTTTCTGCATTAACAAATAAATACAATGTACTAACCTAATGCCACACAAACAATTATAATATTTCATGTCTTTATTGGACACATCCATTAAACATCTCCAGTGCTGGTGGAAAAGGAAGTGAACTCTTGAATTTAATATTTGGTCAAACTTCCTTTGGCAACAATAACCTCCAACAAATGCTTCCAGTAGCTGCTGATCAGACCTGCACAACATTCAGGAGAAATTTTGGAATATTCTTCCTTACATAATTTTTTGAGTTTGTCATTCACAAGAAGCATTTGCTGATGTGAACAATGCCTCACATAAAAGATATCTCTAAACACCTATGATCAAGAATTGTTGACTTGCATAAAACTGGAACAGGTTACCAAGGAATCTCCAAGACTTTAGGTATTCGCCAGTCCACAGCTAGACAAATTGTCTACAAATGGAGATGATTTAGTACTAGGACTTTTCTTCCTAGAAGTAGGCGCCCAGCAAAGTTGACTCCAAAGGTACAACACAGAATGTGCAATGAGGTAAAAAAAAAAAAAAAAAAAAAAGAACCCCTGAGTAACAACTAAAGGCTTGAAGGAATCACTGGAACTCGTGAAGATCTCAGTTTGTGAGTCTACCACACAGAAATCAATGAACAGGCATGGTGTCCATGGCAGGACACCACGGAGGAAGCTTTCAAAAAAAAAAAAAAAGTGCTGCAGGCCTTAAGTTTGCAAAATTTGTAGACTGATGAAACAAAGGTTGATTTTTGCGGGAAGCACATGCAGCACCATGTATGAGGTAAAAAGGGGACCATATACCAACCTGAAAACATTCTCCCAACAGTGAAATACGGTGGAGAAACCATCATGATTTAGGGCTGCATTGCTACCTTGGGGCCTGGAATTAGGCTGCATTCAGACCAGGATAGTCCGGGAGTCTTGGTTCAACTCAACGGGGAATGCTGAGAATTTTCACACGTTCGATTGGTTTGCATTCACACTGCAGCGGACCAAACTGCCTGGACAATATCACGCAGTTACAACAACTGCTCGTTTAGGGCGCTGTAGCCAAAACCACCGCTGACCAAGATGAAAAATTCTTGGCAAAGAAGAAAAATCAGGCTCATTGATTGGTCAGGACCGAAAACGGAAATCCATTCCCTTCAGCCGGGTTGTTTGTCCGCTACAAACGAGACATTTTTTAACTTTTCTCCTTGGCTTTATCAGATTTCTCGGATTTGCGTGGTTGTCTTTATTGTTATTTTCTACCCAAAATGTACTATGATAAAAGCCATTTCTTCTTCTCAGATTACATGTTGCTATGGTTACACAAATGGCGAGGGGCACTTCCACCCTTTCGACCACTGGATACTCCGTTTGGATTCACAGTGCAAGCAGAGTTCATTTGCAAGAGAACCGAGACCCCTGTCTTCAGCAGGCCCAGACTTCACTTGTTTGGTGCACACCAGAGTTCCAATGCGCATTTGCATACGTGGAAGTCACTGTTTGGTCCTTTGGTCCGGACCAAACAGTGGCCGTCTGAATGCGCCCTTAGTGAGTGATAGACTGGGGCAGGGGGGTTGTGTGTTGGGCGGGGTTGGTCTGTGGGGGGAAAACAGCAGGGGATGTGCAATGAGAGCTGGGGGATGTAAGGGGGGAGGGGTAGTGGGACTAGATGAAGGTGGAGGCAGCAGTAGTTGATGGGCAGGCGAAGAAGAGGGCTGTTGGCCAAACATGTTAAAGAACAGGTTCAGGTCGTTCACCCACTCTCTACTCCCCACGGCCTAGGAGGAGGTATTCTGGTGCTCAGAGATAGTTTTGAGGGTTCTCAAGGCACCGCTGACATCACTCTGTTTCAGCTTGTCCTCCATCTTCTTCCTGTAGCTGTCCTTCCCCTATCTGATCTTCCTCCTTAGCTATCTCTGTACGGACTTCAGCTCCTCCTTGTTTCCTGACCTGAAGATCCCTTTCTTCTCCTTCAGCAGTGTCTTTATCTCAGGGTTAATCCAGGGTTTGTTGTTTGAGAAACACAGTATGGTCTTGGTGGGTACGGTGTTATCCACACAGAAGCTGATGTAATCTGTGATGGTGTGTGTGAGGCCGTCAATGTCCTCACTATGTGGATCGCAGAGCTGCTCCCACGCTGTGGATTCAAAACAGTCCTTCAGAGTGTCCTCCGCCTCCCTGGACCATATCTTCACTGTGTGGGTAACAGGAGATCGTCTGGGTACCTGGGGTTTGTACACAGGCAGGAGGTGAACCAGGTTGTGATCAGATCTTCCAAGGGGGGGAAGGGGTGATGAGGTGTAAGCCTCCTTGGTGTTTACATAAAATAAGTCCAGTGTTTCATTGCTTCTGGTGTGGTATGTGACATACTGGGTGAAAGTGGGCAGAGTGGAGGACAGGGAAGCATGGTTAAAATCACATCTTCTGTAAGGCAGAATGGTCCAAAATTCCCCCTGTGCATTGTGCAGGTCTGATCAGCAGCTACTGGATGTTCTTGTTGGAGGTTATTGCTGCCAAAAGAGGTTTGACCAGCTATTAAATCCAAGGAGTCACTTACTGTACTTTTTTCACCAACATTGAGAATGTTTAATGGATGTGTCCAATAAAGACATGAACTATTATAATAATTGCTTGTGTGTTATCTGGTTAAGCACATTTTGTTTGTCTACACTTGGGACTTAGATGTAGATCAGATCACATTTTCTGACCAATTAATGCAGAAAACCAGATGATTCCCAAGGGTACTATGAGGTACCAAATAGGCCAAATAGGTGAATAATTTTGATACTTTGGAAGACGTACTGAGTTAATTCATAAAATGCACAAATAAAAAAATAAAATGAGTAATCATTCA
Source organism: Pholidichthys leucotaenia (assembly GCA_020510985.1). NCBI lineage: Eukaryota > Metazoa > Chordata > Actinopteri > Cichliformes > Pholidichthyidae > Pholidichthys > Pholidichthys leucotaenia. The sequence continues at coordinate 357,080,017 of CM035837.1, read as the reverse complement.
AGTTGTAGAGTATTCTGTACTAGTAGAGAATTAAATACTGATCCCTTATCCTGTATTTTAGCAGAAAGTAAGTTTATTTTTAATCAATCACCATCATATACCTGTGGTGTAGCTTAGAAATTATTCCAAATTAATTCTAACATATTTTAGTGTATATTTTTCTTTTAACATGAGTTTTAAGCCAGATAAAAAGTAGAGAGTTCTATGCCACTGTGAGAAATCTAACAAAGCAATGCCTTTAAAGACTTCCATCCTAAATTTAGAGTTGTCACATGTATAAGAGCAATAACAGTGTTTCCCCTGTGATAACTGACACTGAATTATGAATGAATTTACAAGACAAAATGCTGTTTATTTCAGTAATATTTCAAAAAATGCATTTACTGCTTCACTTGTACTACAAGTAACGCAGTGTATGATACTGCACTTAAACTGATATTAATACTTGTAATTCATTTTGTTAATCATGTATATCATGAAAGAACTGGAAGGCAATCTACAGTACATGTAAAAAATTAAACACTTGTGCCATGTTGGGTTATAAAACTGTGGAAAGCTGAAGATATGGCTGGCCACTACTAGAATGAACAAGCTATGATTACAAGAAAAGTCACTCACATTGAATCCCTTTGAAAGACTTCCAATGGAATTATTCAGGGACCATCTTCAATCAAGCGCATTCATCGGAACAAAATAATGTAAGATGAAAGATTAACTGTAGCTGCTATAGATGGAGAATTTTTGCTATAGTGAGGGTTTACTTGCATGACGTTCCACAGGGTCTCCATGTTAATATGACACACCAGTACTTTTCCAACATGCTTAAAACAATTATGTTGAAGAATATATAACCTGTGCAAGCAGGAAAATTGCCACCTGTACTAGTCAAATAGGCAATACTAATAATTTCTGCTTCTTATGGATGCTACCATTTATGGTTTAAAAAATCAATAACATAATTTTGACAAAGCACAATAAAGAAAATGAAAACAAACATTCATCAAATAAAAAAAAATGAGAATGTGCAATGATCAACTCAATGTGACATGACAGAAAAAACATGTTTTGGGTGTTGAACAGACTGATTGACATATGTAATGCACATTACAATGAAGAATATCAACATATAGCAGGGCAGGAACATTGAGGAGTGTGTTATCATGTTGCAGCAAAATAGACACATGCTCAAAAACATGGCTACATGAATGCTATGCACACTGACAATAGGGTTAATAAAGGCTTGATGTAGTACTCATTGCAATGTACAGTGGGGAAAGTATTGAACATGTCAACATTTTTCTCATTAAACATTTCTGATGGAGCCATGGACCTGAGATTTTCACCAGATGTCAGTAATACTCCAAGTAATCCATACATACAAAGAAATCAAGGCAACTGTGTTCACAAAACAAGTTATATTTAATAAAGTGGAATGACACAGGGAATAAGTATTGAACACATGAAGAAAACAAGGTGCAAAAAGGCACAGAAAGCCAAGAAACCAGCTGAAATCCATCAGAATTTAGGAAGCCATCCCATACCCCATCAGAGCAATTAATTTCAGCTGGTTTCAGCTGGAACTGGGCAAGCCAATAAAATGCAGGGAGAATATAGTCTGGTCAGATGAGACCAAAATTGAACTTTCTGGATGCCGCAACACACAGCATGTTTGGAGGAGAAATGGCACTGCACATCAGCCCCAAAACACCATACCAACAATGAAGTTTGGAGCTGGGAGCATTATGGTGTGGTGATGTTTTTCAGCACATGGTACAGGCAGACGTCATATAATTGAAAGAAAGATGAATGGATAAATGTACAGAGAAATCCTTGATAAGAATCTGTTGCCATCTGCCAAGATGCTGAAGATGAAACGAGGGTGGACATTTCAGCAAGACAATAATCTTAAACACACAACCAAGGAAACTCTCAACTGGCTCAAGAGAAGGAAAAAAAAAAGCTGCTAGAATGGCCCAGTCAGTCACCTGACCTGAATCTAATTGAAAATCTATGGAATGAACTGAAGATCAGAGTTCATAGAAGACACCCATGGAACCTTCAAGATTTGGAGACAGTTTGTGTGGAAGAATAGGCTAAAATCACTCCTGAGCAATGCCTGTGGCTAGTTTCTCCATACAGGAGGCGTCTGGAAGCTGTTTACCAACAAAGGCTTTTCTACTAAATATTAAATGAATTTCACCAAGCGTGTTCAATTCTTATTCCCAATGTCGTTCCACTTTTTTATATATAACTTGTTTTGTGAACAGTTGCCTTGATTTCTTTGTATGTATAGATTACTTGGGTTGCTACTGATAGCTGATGAAAATGTCACGTCAATGGCTCCATCAGAAATATGTTTAATGAGTAAAATGTTGACGTGTTCAATACTTATTTTCCCCACTGTATTTGGATAGTTTCTTTTCCCACCCTTTAAACCTGTAATTCTGAGTATTGCTTAATTTTCCACAGCCATATCTATAGGATTATGAAAACTGTTTACATGACAAACATTCATTAATTAAACAATAACAAAGAATCTGATATGCAATCCACACAGCGCGGCTGGCACACACTGATAATCGTCTACATCTTTACTCAGTGGTCTTGCAGTAATCCATCCATGACTTTTAACATCCCGCAAAGAGGAAAGTGCTGTAACTAACACCTGACTACATCCCACGCAACCCTTTTTCTTTACATAAGCGACACATCTGGCTATTCAAAGTGTGATTGATTCAATAAACTGAGTCACAGTATGTCCAGTGACAGGAAGTTTGTGAGGAGAAGTGTAAAAAAGGTGAACATTTCTTCAACCATCGAGCATTTCACCTACATGTTACTCACAGATGAGGCGTGTATTGAGGCAGACGGTGGGCTGAGGGGCTGACTATGATGCCGGCATGAAAAACTGTAGAGTGTGCTTGTCTGGAGTGTGTATGTTGTAGAAAAAATCCCAGCTCAGGCCTCATTTGTGTTCCCCTTCATGTGCTCAAATGACACTTTGGATTACAAATCATCTTCTCGTCCTCTCACCAATATGAATGTGATACTTTATTACCCATTGCCCTTAATCCTTGTAATGCCATAACAGAACTAAAACAAAATAAAAATGTATCAAAAACACTGAATAGGTCAGACAAATTGCAACATTACATAAGTAGAATAAACCCAAAGGAACAGCAGAGGTTGTATAAACATTGTGCTTCTTTAATTTCACTTTGTAAAGTCCTCGACCGTCCTAGTTGTGTTTTTGTTTAAACTTTGTTATATTTATTATATATTTATATATATATAGATAAATGTACACGTATAATCCGCACTGAGGTTGGTCTCTTGTGGCAAGCAAAGAGGCTACCAAGGACACTCTTCTTTTATCCTCAGTTCTAGTTCATTATTTCCTCATTATTTGTTTATTCATGGAGTCATTCATTCATTCATTCAAGCATCCAATCATCAGTTTTTTCATCAGTCTTTGTTATCCAGTAGCTCCCGCAGTCCCAAATGCTGGGACAGTAGGGAGACAGTCTCTCTTAAAAAAAGATTTTTACCACTTTTTCCTCACTCGTTTCTTTCTCTGCTTTCTTCCAAGAAACGCTTTTCCATCATTTTATTCCCTCAGGTCCTTTGTCATCTTTGGTAGAGTGTCCGACACTTTGGTGTGTCTGGGGAATAGGGATGAGTGGCTGTCGAGGAAAGTTGTTCAAGGGAGTGGAGACACAGGAGGGGTGCACATATGGACAAAAAAGGGTTGATGAAGGAGAGGAATAGTTAAGGAAGTGACACGCTTACATGGATAAAGAGAATTAACTGTCAGAGTCTGGCTGTCAGCGATCATTGTGTTAACCTTAAATACACTAAGAGCATCAGTTGCTTATATTTAATTTTGGAATGGAGATGATATTGAAAGAAAGCTCAGTATGGAAACTAAACAAATACTTTGTTGTACTGTTATCTCAGCAGGTGGGGTGAAATGGATGAATGAAGAAGGGAAAGGCAACAACTGAAGAGGACAGCTAGGTAAGGAGACTTGGACAGCGAGGAAAGGCCCAGGAAAAGGGAGAGAGGAGTAAAAGAGTGCGAATCAGGGCAGTGTCTGTCAGCACAGACGGCGGTGGCGCTGTGGGAGGTGCTCATCATCTGTAGAGCAGTGAAAGGAGGCAGGAGAGGCCAAAGGTGAGCCAGCTGGCCAATGGGAGTGAGTGTGATCCTCCGATTAGAACTGCATTAGAAACAAAACAGAGAAAAGGGGTCATATTAACTCATGCACTGCCACCATATAATTACAGCTTCTTTTAATGAACCAAATCACCAAAGAGACAGGTCACTGATCTATTATGACAGCATGGGGAGTCAATCAGATGCACCATTGTGGTACGAAAGAAACTTTAGTGGTGTTCCCACTGCAAGATCTTTTTAAAGAGTCCATATTGTGCAAAATGGTGGAGGATTTTACTGTTTTAAAATGATTAAAATATGAAACATATACAGTGCATCTGGAACGGATTCACAGCACTTCACTTTTTTCAAATTTTGTTATGTTACAGCCTTATTCCAAAATGGATTAAATTCATTTTTTCCTCAAAATTCTACACATAATACCCCATAATAGCAACATGAAAAAAGTTTTTTTTGAGATTTTTGCTAATTTATTAAAAATAAAAAACTAAGAAATCACACGTACATAAGTATTCACAGCCTTTGCTCCATACTTTGTTGATGCACCACTGGCAGCAATTACAGCCTCCTCTTTTTGAATATGATGCCACAAGCTTGGCACACCTATCTTTGGGCAGTTTCACCCATTCCTCTTTGCAGCACCTCTCAAGCTCCATCAGGTTGGATGGGAAGTGTCAGTGCACAGCCATTTTCAGATCTCTCCAGAGATGTTCAATTGGATTCAAGTCTGGGCTCTGGCTGGGCCACTCAAGACATTCACAGAGTTGTCCTGAAGCCACTCCTTTGCTATCTTGGCTGTGTACTTAGGGCCACTGTCCTGCTGAAAGATGAACCGTCGCCCCAGTCTGAGGTCAAGACTGCCCTGGAGCAGGTTTTCACTCAGGATGTCTCTGTACATTACTGCATTCATCTTTCCCTCTATCCTGACCAGTCTCCCAGTTCCTGCCACTGAAAAACATCCCCACAGCATGATGCTGCCACCACCATGCTTCACTGTAGGGATGATATTGGCCTGGTGATGAGCAGTGTCTGGTTTCCTCCAAACATGACGCCTGGCATTCATGCCAAAGAGTTCAATCTTTGTCTCATCAGACTAGGGAATTTTGTTTCTTATGGTCTGAGAGCCCTTCAGGTGCCTTTTGGAAAACTTCAGGCGGGCTGCCACGTGCTTTTTACTAAGGAGTGGCTTCCATCTGGCCACTCTAGCATACAGGCCTGATTGGTGGATTGCTGCAGAGATGGTTGTCCTTCTGGAAGGTTCTCCTCTCTCCACAGAGGAACGCTGGAGCTCTGACAGTGTGACCATCGGGTTCTTGGTCACCTCCCTGACTAAGGCCCTTCTCCCCTGATCGCTCAGTTTAGATGGCAGGCCAGCTCTAGGAAGAGTCCTGGTGGTTCTGAACTTCTTGCTAAATCTGGCATACTTACGTTTGTATTAATGTTCATTAGTATGTAATGTCCCTTTCAAATAAACATTAAACTTAAACTTCCATTTACAGATGATGGAGGTATCTGTGCTCATTGGGACCTTCAAAGCATCAGAATTTTTTCTGTACCCTTCCACAGATTTGTGCCTCAAGAAAATCCTGTCATAACTAACAAATAATACTGTACATACACTGCTGTTATTTTTCATCCTTGTTTCTTCTTTTCTTATATATTGGACACACCAGAGAGAGAAATGGCATTTCAATTCTCCTGTATGTCTTGTACGTATAGAAGTATTGACAAATAAAAATCTTTGAATCCTTTGAAACCTTTGAATCTTGAATCTTAAACACATTCTGCATCAGTGACAACTGACTAATCGACTGTGTTGTTGTAATATGGTCCTTTGAGTTCATTTCATTAACCCCTTAGAGAAACAAGTGTGTTGAACTTCCCAAGTAATATGTCATATTTCCACAGGCAAAATGCACAAAATGAGACTTTTAAAAACCAGGTAGGTTGTCTTTTTTTTTTGGTGTGGGGAGGCACAGTTCCCTGAGAGTACCAAAGCTCACATTAGTCCCCAAAAAGCCTTATTTGGAAAGCTTCTGACGTCCTACCACAGAGCAGGGACTCTGAAAAAAAAAACCCCTAACATCTGACAACATTAGGGTTTGTAACTAGTCAAAAACTTAAGTGACCACTGATGTGTTTCATCAATCTGTGTACTCTTCATTTTTTCAATATTTTGTTTCTGAAATGGACGCAACCAACTGGAAATAGCCATTTTATGGTTTTGGCCTTGACAAAATAAAATTGGAATTGAGCCTAAACAGGATCATGGATCTGATTTCATTTGTTGTTTTTATTTTTTTTTCCATTTTATTGTTTTGGTCACAGCCAGAAGTAAGAGCCTGAAGTTACAAAAAAAAAACAAACAAAAAAAACCCCCACACACCTTTAAAATCTGTATTGTGTTAATTTATTGAAAAGTCAATGTGATAATTTATAGAAAACAAACATTACTGGCAAAAGCAATGGCTACATCTACAGCAATGGCTACATCCAGCTACAATGCTCTGCACTGTGTGTCTGTGTGTGTGTGTGTGTGTGTATATATATATTTTATAGTAATATGTACATATGTATATTAGCTGCTCTTGCTTGCTTGTTTTTTTTTTTTTCTTGCCTTCTGATTGTTGCTCTGAGTGTTGCTATCCCTGTGCTGTTGCAATCCTGGAATTTCCCCGTTGTGGGACTAATAAAGGCTTATCTTATCTTATCTTATCTTACATCTGATACTTTACAAAAAGACACAGTAAGTAGATCTAAATATGAAAAAAGTTAAATGTGACCAAAACAATAACATGAAAGAACAAAATCAGATCACTTTTTCCTGTTTTGACTCCATTCTGATTTTATTTTGAAAAGGCCAAACCCATATAAAGCCTACTTCCAGTTGTTCTGTTTTCCATGCAGAAACAAAATATTGAAAGAACAAAGAGCACTCAGATTTTCACCTGCAGCCCCCAGTCAGCCCAATGAAAACTTAAAGAAAGAAAACAAAAACACACTGATAAGGACACTCAGCTGAAACAACATTATTCTTGCTCTTGCTAACATAATGCCATTTAACAACTGCATCATTTGATTATTATGTGATTACATTATCAAACTGCTCTGTCTTGGTAAAAATGTGGCTACGATACCTGCCTTCGATACACTAAGATCCTAAAAGAGTTTGTCTGTCAGCAGTTCTCCTAAAAATGTTCCAGTACAGTCATGTCAAAAAATTAGGACACCCTGTGTAAGCCTGTGTGTGTTTTGTTTTTTTTTTACATATTTGGACATATGGATATTTAATATCAATGTTAAAAAAATACTGTGGGATTTATGTAATACAACAAAACAATTGAAAATGAATTAAAGACTTTTCAAATTTTATGTAAAATGTAATTCTGAACAAATAGTGAGGAATAAATTAGGACACCCCCATCTTTTTTGGCACACCCCCACATTCATTGTCACTTAAAATGGCTAGAATAAATGCAAATAAAAACAAAAACAAGGTTAGACATAGATATGTGAACATTTCTTAATAAAGAACTGAATATTTAAAGGAGTGTCCAATTTTTTTTTCACATGACTGTATGTTGTGGTGGTAACAGAGCTTTGATGAGCTATGATTACAGCTAGAAATCAAATTTGCTATGCAAAATTGAGTCTTCAAAGCACTGACAATTTATTTTCATAGCTTAAAATTTTTAGGACCTGTAGTTTTGCACAAATTCCACAAATCTGAAGTAGGGCTGTGTGATATGACAAAAATTTCATATCACAATATCTCATATCATGATAACGATATATGTCACGATATACATTTTCTGTAAATTCTACAGTTTAATTACATAAAAAAGACCATCTCTTTTTAAAAAAATTTTTACATGCACCTTTTTCCCTCACAATTTTGCAGTGTTGTCATAAAATAGTTTTATAATGTGCATTTGAGACTTGATTCTCATAAATTCCAGGTTTTTCTTCTAAATCATGCCATATGAATAAAAAATAAACATCAATAAGTTAAATATTTCCTGAGCCAGAAGAGAAAAGCAAAAGAAAAAAAAACATAATATAAAAAAATGTCTGAAAATGAGAAAATTACACATTGCTCCCATCTACAGACAAAAATTAGCTGTTAGTTTAAATCAATGAAAATTTAAGTGTAGATCCACAGCCTGATGACTGCTATTCTGGCCATATTTAACCTGTTTGCTTCTCAGTAAAAAATATTTCAGATGGTCATGATCTAAAAATCAAAGACACAAAAGGTAATGTAATAAAATACATGTGATGACTTTAACTTTATTCATTATCACTACTTGACTAATTAGAATTATTAGAAATCAAATAAATTACATTAAAAGCAACTTGCTCCTCTGACACATTTTTACTTATTATTTATTTTGCGTGTATGTGCCACCATCACGCACTTTTGCAGCTTTAATAAACGTTTTTCAGACAAAACTAAGAAACTCAGCAGTAATTTAATAGGAACTCCGATTATATTGGCATGTTAGCTCTACAGTATATGCTTTATTTTGATGTTAGTAACATAACTATGATATAATTTTTTTGAAAATAATTCTCAGTTTTATATTTTTTAAAAAACTTTATTACGATGTAAATCGTCATTTTTGTTTACGTCGCAATGCATTCTGGGTAGTGACGCAGAATGGTTGCAGCCGTTTTTTCTGTCTTATACAAGACAAGAAGTGAAGCTACGAACTACTGCCATTTGTCAGTGAAAATGCCACATTGCACGGCTTTTGGATGTAATTTCCAATCAAAGGGAAATAAAGAGAACGAGGTGAGCCTCCATAGCTTTCCTAAAGAGGGAAAGTTGAGGAAAAAGTGGGGCGGCAGCGGCTCAGGAGGTAGAGCAGGTCGTCTAATAACCCGATGGTTGGCGGTTCGAATCACGCTCTCCCCAGATATCCTGCCGTTGTGCCCCTGGGTAAAAGACACTTCACCCGCATTGCCTCCAGTGCCCATAACACTGGGTATGAATGTGTAAAAATGTTTAAATGTTCGGTGGTGGCCGGAGAGGCCGTTGGCGCGGATTGGCAGCCACATTTCCGTCACTCTATGAGTGTCTATGATCAAGCGCTATAGCACACGCTTGATAAAGCTGATATATATATTTATCACGCTATGATAAAGCGCTATATCGTTCAAAGCACACGCTTGAGCGTGCGCTTTGAGTGTCTATGATAAAGCGCTATAGCACACGCTTGATAAAGCTGATATATATATTTATCACGCTACGATAAAGCGCTATATGGCTCAAAGCGATATAGCGCTTTATGATAAAGCGCTATGATAAAGCGCGCTATGATAAAGCGCTATATCTAACTAACTAACTAACCTGCACTTATATAGCGCTTTTCTAGTCACAAAGACCACTCAAAGCGCTTTCATTAATACTAACCCTCTATTCTAAGGGCCTATAGGAAACAGATATCTAGGGACAATTTAGAACAGCCAATTAACCTAACATGCATGTTTTTGGCATGTGGGAGGAAACCGGAGAAATCCCGGAGTAAACCCACGCAACACGGGGAGAACATGCAAACTCCACACAGACCACTGTTGGTCGGGGGCTGGGATCGAACCCACGATCCCCACAATCCCCCGGCCAAGGGTAAACTGTGCTGCCGCAGTGCTAACCACTGCGCCACCGTGCAGATGCATTATTATTATTATTATTAAAAGTGGGAGGATGCGGCTGGAAGAGTCCAACTTCCCAAAGACCCGCGGCTGTGCTCTAATCACTTTAGCCCTGAGGATTTTGAGGATTTCCGTCCACCCCAGCTCATGAAAGAGCTCACAGGTGTGTCTGGCTACAAACGACAGCTTAATGCAAACGGCATCAAAGCTTTGATGTGCTGTGATACAGGACAGATCTGTAAAGCAGGCATGCATCCTGTTCCACCACTTTAACAAGTGACTGAACAAGATACATTTATAGCATCAGGTACCATGGACAGCGGCAGAAATGAAGTGGAGCTCTTTCCAACAGATTTTTTTTTTGCTCTTTCCAACAGCTCTCCTTCTCCGTCAGCATTGGTGAACATTTGCCACAAAAACACGATCCAACATGACCAGCTCTAGCTTCCTCGCGGCTGCTGTCTTCATTCTCAAGTCCATTTTCACGTTGTGTGTCTTTGTCATTGTCTTTATTGTTCTGGCTTCGCACTGGTTCGAACTGAAAAGGCTGTTTACAGACCGCTGCTGCTACATGCAGCACAACCATTCTACGTCACTACCCAGAATGCATTGCAACGTAAACAAAAATGGCGATTTACATTGTAATAAAGTTTTTTAAAAATATATAAAACTGGGAATTATTTTCAAAAAAATTATATTATAGTTATGTTACTAACATCAAAATAAAGCATACAGAGCTAACATGCCAATATAATCGGAGTTCCTTTTAAACCAAAGAAACAATGTCTGATACACTATTATGTTTCCAGTTAGCACAGCTTAACACCGTCATTTAGCATTTGCCATTTTATAATTAGACATGGTGTTAATGTTGCTGACCTCCTATTAAAATGAGGTAAGCAAACTATCCTCTGACGCAGCATGATGGAAAACAGTCCCATATCCTCTCTGGCAAACAGGAATAGCGGGCTAGCAGCTATTTGACCAAACCAGAAGTTCAGAGTTAGCAACCACCAGAGAGCCTAGCCACACACCACACACACTGAGCACACTGCGGGGGAGAGGTGTGGCGCTGACAAGTAGTGTGAGGAGCTTTGCTCAAGAAACGGGAGTATGTGCATTTTAACTAACGATATAAACCACAAGAGCATTCTATGAAATGATAGACGCTTTTATATAATCATCTGATATATATTGTCATATCGCACAGCCCTAATTTGAAGGTTTTAAAGCTCTTTAAGGTCTCTGTCATCATTGATCAAAAATCTCATTTAAATAAAGTCATACCTCAAATTAAAAGGGTAACTAATAACTTTTCTTTTTACATTACTTATTTCATACCTTTCCTCATTTAACTGATAATTTTATAATTGACAGTTGCTTGGATAATGTAATATAAATACAAATAAAGCCAATAACTGTACATGTAGTTTATATATTGATCTCTGCCTGAGCAGCAAAAAAAAAAAAAAAAAAAATCTCCAGTGTTACAAATGTTGAAAGAAGAAAGGAAGCTGTTTAAAAAATGATTTGTGTTTTATTATTTCACAGGGAGAAAAGAGGAAAACGGTCAGAGAGGAAAGAAGAAGGGTGTTAATGGTTAAGGAAATAGAGAGTGCCATGGATGAGGGTGGATGAGTAAACAACGAGAACAGAGGGATTCACATTGAGACCCCATACATTGTCAAGACAGCTTTGAGTTTTTAATGAGAAAAAAGTTACGACTGATGTCATCATCAATGGGTGTTGAGTTTTCTTTTTCTGCAAGTTGTGACTCAATAAGGAGATACAGTAAACACACTTTCTAATGTGGTGTAATTTAATTGTTCAGGTTTATTGACTGATATGCACATTAAAACATCTGATATTTCTACAAAGATCATCTAATATATACAGTCTTTCATCTATAAAACAACATAAAATCTTAGAAACACGATCCCATTACAGAAGCTTGCTCTTTTGTCCTTGTACGAGAGCTGCTCATTAAAAATTTCCCCTGACTCATTTCCCATGGGCTGAGATGAACCAAACTTGGCACAGTTATTAGTCTTTCTCTACATGGGAACCACCAAGGGTCACACAATTCTCCCATTGCTTTATGCAGCTGTGGAAACCTCAACTGTAGACGTCTGCAGGTTGCATCACAAGCCCCAGATTGACTTCGAAAATCAGCGTTTTGTCTTGGTAGTGCTTGTGACATGATTGGTTGACCCAGAAGCAGACTTGGACCTGAGATTGACACAATTATCTTTTATTATAGAGTGCCGCCGCCGCCAGAAGGAGGAGGTCCGCCGCCAGGAGGCTTCCACCTGTGCACAGGGGAGAAGGAGGAGAGCGTAGGAGTGAAGGAATCATGAAGGCTTACTTGTCAGTGGGGAGCTCAGACTCCCAGGAGATTCGACGGGCAGGAAGAAGCCGAGGAAATGGAACTCCAGAGCAGGATGAGTAGAATAGACGAGGAGTTCTTATCAGACTGTTGGAGGGTTGATGTCTCCGTGCAGACCAGAGGGCAGAGCGGCTTAAGTAGGCTGCTAGATGAGGCGGTAAGGTGTGTGCGCAGCTGTGGAGGTAATTAGGGCAGCAGGTACGCAGAGCGGATCATTACAGTACTATCCCCCATGGGAATACTCTCGGCGGCCGATCCAACCTACCCGAGTGCGTCCGTTGGAAGTCCCTGATGAGCTGTGGATCCATCATGAAGGAGAGATGCACCCAGGACCTCCATTCTGGACCATAACCCTCCCAGTCCACCAGGTACTGGAGGCCATGACCCCAGCGTCGGACGTCCAGGATGGAGTTGACTTTCCATGCAGGGTCACCATCGATCATTACTGGTGGGGGTGGCATCTTGGGAGGGGGGCACAGAGGGCTGGAGACGAACGGCTTGACCTGTGAGACGTGGAAGGTGGGACAAATGCGGGGGGGAGGGAGAGCCAGGCGCAAAGCCACAGGATTCACAATGTGTGTAATGGGAAAAGGACCAATAAAATGCTGTGGCAACTTCCTGGATTCAGACTTGAGGTTAATGTTCTTAGTGGATAACCATACCTGCTGCCCGACCCGGTAGTGCGGAGCCGAGGTCCTGCGGCGGTAGGCAATGTCAGCGTTACAGTCCGCCGTGCGCCAAAGCGCGGCCCGGGTAGCCTTCCACAGCCGGCAACAGCGCTTCATATGGGCCTGCACGGAGGGCACCGCGATGTCTTCCTCCTCCTCAGGAAACAGTGGGGGATTGTATCCCAAGGAGACCTCGAACGGGGACAGACCTGTGGCAGAGGAGACCATGGTGTTGTGCGCATACTCGACCCATGACAGATGGGAGCTCCAGGACGCTGGATTGGAGGTGGTGACGCACCGTAGCACTGCCTCTAATTCCTGATTGGCGCACTCACACTGGCCATTACTCTGGGGGTGGTACCCCGAGGACAGGCTTACCGTGGCCCCGATAGCCTTACAGAAGGCTCGCCACACCTTCGAGACAAACTGGGGACCACAATCGGACACGATGTCCATCGAGATGCCGTGGAGCCGCACCACATGGAGGACGAGCAGGTCCACAGTCTCCTTGGCCATGGGAAGACCCTGTAGGGGGATGAAGTGAACTGCTTTGGAGAATCTGTCCACGATCGTGAGGATGACGGTGTTGTCAGCAGATGGAGGACCTTCTCCTTGATGCCCCACGAGAGGGCACCCATGATACACGAAGGAGGCACCACAGGATGTGATGGCACCTCTGCAGCATCCAAAGAGAATTTCCTGGATAAGGCGTCAGGCTTGATGTTCTTGGACCCCGGGTGGTAGGTGATGGTAAAGTCAAACCTGCCGAAAAACAAGGACCAGCGGGCTTGCCGGGCATTGAGTCGCTTGGCCGTCCTGAGGTACTCCAGGTTCTTATGGTTGGTCCAAACGATGAACGGCTGGGAGGCCCCCTCGAGCCAGTGGCGCCACTCCTCCAAGGCCACCTTGACCGCAAGCAGCTCCCTGTCCCCGGTGTTGGAGTTCCACTCTGCCGGGGAGAGGCAGCGGGAGAAGAACGCGCAGGGGTGGATCTTGTCGTCCACAAGGGAACGCTGAGATAGTACCGCTCCCACTCCGGAGTCCGAGGCATCCACCTCCACCAGACACTGCAGTGCAGGGTCCACCTGGGCCAAGATAGGAGGAGAGAAGAACAATGATTTCAATTCCATAAAGGCTGCCTCCGCCTCCCCCGTGTACCGGAAGGGCACCTTGGTGGAGGTGAAGCGAGTGAGAGGTAGGGCAATGATACTGTACTTCTTAATGAAGCGGTGGTAGAAGTTGACAAATCCTAAAAACTGCTGTAATTGCTTCCAGGATGATGGAACCAGCCACTCTACCACCCCTTTTACCTTGGCCGGGTCGGTGATGATCTCGTTGTGAGAGATGACAAATCCCAAGAACGAGGTGGATGGGGCGTGGAACTCGCACTTCTCAGCCTTGACAAATAATTTATTCTCCAGCAGACGCTGCAGAACCCGCCTGACATGAACCCGATGTTCATCGAGGGACTGGGAAAAGATGAGAATGTCATCCAAATACACAAACACAAAAGAGCCCAAGAAATCCCTCAAAACATCGTTGATCAGACGTTGGAACACAGCGGGAGCATTAGTCAGTCCAAACGGCATCACCAGATATTCGAAGTGGCCACTAGGGGTGCGGAAACCTGTCTTCCATTCATCCCCCTCTCTAATCCTCACCAGGTGGTATGCGTTGCGGAGATCTAATTTCATGAACACGAAGGTCCCCTGGAGGGAATCAAAGGTGGTGTTGATTAGGGGAAGAGTGTATTTGTCCTTAATAGTGATGCTGTTCAGTTCCCGAAAATCAATACAGGGCCTCAAAGAACCATGCTTTTTTCCCACAAAGAAAAACCCCGCCCCCACCGCCGAGGAAGATGGTTGAATAATGCCCTAGCTCAGGGACTCCTTGATGTATTTCTCCATCGCCTCCCGCTCCAGGACTGACAGGTTGTAAAGCCGACTGGATGGCAATGGAGCTCCTGGTAGGAGGTTAATGGTACAATCATATGGGCGGTGGTGGTGGTGGGGGTGGTGGTGGGGGTGACAGCGCTTGTGTCTTACTAAAGACGGCGCCCAAGTCATGGTATTCGGAGGGGACTCGGGAGAGGTCAGGTGGGGGTGCGTCAGGGAAACAGAGGGGCACGGAGGGAGAGCAAGCAGCAGACTGAAGGCAGGCACTTAGACAGAAGGAACTCCATGAGATGATATTTCCCGAACGCCAATCAATGGACGGGTTGTGCAGCCGAAACCAAGGGTACCCCAAAATAACCGGGGAGGCCGAAACGGGAAGCACAAAAAACCTGATCTGCTCATGGTGATTGCCGATATCAGAACAAACACAGGAGCAGTTTGCTTGATGACTATGGCGAGCGGAGCCTTGGACAGATCGATTAGCTTCAAGGCAGTCTTCAGCTGGTGGCAGGAGAGCCCCAGCTGGGTTGCCAGATTTTCAGAAACAAAGCTCTGCTCAGCCCCGGAGTCGATGAATGCGTGAGTGGAGATTTCATGGTGATTGTGTATAAAACGGATGGGAAGCAGAAATTTGGCGAGGGGATTTTCCTGGAGTGAGTCTGTGAGTCCCCCTACTGTGACCCACGAACCCCCCCATTTTGACCGAATGGGGCAGCAGGCCAGCTCATGTTCCTCACTAGCACAGTATAAGCACAGCCTGAGCTCCCGGCGGCACTGTTTCTCGGCCGGAGGCAGCTTGGACTGGCCCATCACCATAGGCTCCTCAGTGTCAAAGGGATCAGAGGGGGGGAAGGCCTGCAGGGGGGGGCTGTGGGGAGCGGCGGAACTGTGAGCCCAAGCAACCGGAAGGTCAACGCTCGTTGGCCCGCTCCCTCAGCTGATTGTCAATGCTAATAGCTAGGGAAATTAGCTCATTTAGTCCACTAGGCTTATCAATGCGGGCTAACTCGTCCCTCAGGCTAGGGCTAAGGCTGCGAGTGAAAATATTGCAAAGGGAGGAATCCTCCCACCACACCTCCACCGCCACCACCCGGAAGTCTACAGAATAATCGGCCACCGACTTATTCCCTTGCTTAAGATTGAGTAGCTGGGTGATGAGCACACTATCTCAGTCCGAGTGGTCGAACACCTCATTAAATTCACTCATAAACTGGTCGTATGTTAAATTACATAATCAGACCAAGCCATTACCACATAAGCCCAAGCTAAGACCCACGCCTCCAGGAGATTGATAACATAGCCAATGCGGCTGTGACTAGTGGGGAAATCCCCTGACACACGCTGAAACACTATCCCACACTGCAACAAAAAACCCTGTGCTTCCCCTAGCTTACAACTAAATCATGTGGGTGTGAAGACTGGAGTCAGCCAAGACTGCGGGGAGGGGGAAGGGGTGGAGCTGGCTGGTCCGGCCGCACCCCCTGGAGTAGGTGGAAAGGGCTGCGAGGTTGTGAGGCGATCCAAGTGTGTGTTTATCTGCATGAGCTTAGTAAGTATGACCTGTTGCTGGTGGGATAACTGGTCTACCCGAGCCTCGATGATGTTAAGTTTTTGTACTAACGCACCGTCGGCTGGGTCAGTCTGACGGAGACGTACCGACATGATTGGTTGACCCAGAAGCAGACTCGGACCTGAGATAGACACAATTATCTTTTATTATAGAGTGTGAATGTGTGCGTGTGTGCAGGAGTGAGGCAGCTGGGCAAGCAGAGCACAGTTCACACTGGCAACCATAGGAGAGAGAACAGACAGGCGGATGAGTTAACTGAGGTAGGAGGAATGAATCAGTGAATGTACAGTCTTATGAGTTGGCTGGAGGGCTGAAGCACTGAAGAACTCCCAAGGGCTCCGGGCCAGCTGCTCCATGTCAAAGCTGCCACTGCTGACAAAGTGAAGCGGTGCAGGTGAGTTCAGAGTGCTGGAGTAGTGCAGGTTGCGCTCAGGTCTGCCGCCAGGAAGAGGAGGTCCGCCGCTAGGAGGCTTCCACCTGTGCACAGGGGAGAAGGAGGGCGCTCAGACTCCCAGGAGATTCGACGGGCAGGAAGAAGCTGAGGAGACGGAACTCCAGAGCAGGATGAGTAGAATAGACGAGGAGATCTTATCAGACCGTTGGAGCGTTGACGTCTCCATGCAGACCAGAAGGCAGCACAGCTTAAGATAAGATAAGCCTTTATTAGTCCCACAATGGGGAAATTCCAGGATTGCAACAGCACAGGGATAGCAACACTCAGAGCAACAATCAGAAGGCAAGAAAAAACAACATCTAGTAAACATATGTCCATATTACTATAAATGTATATATATATAGACACACAGTGCAGAGCATTATGGTTGGTTGGTGAATGTGCAGCAGAAAGTCTAAGCTCTCTCTCCGCGGATGCGGCGGGCCAGCTGGAAGTCTTTGAGCATGATGGTGACCCCCTTAGCGAAGAAGAGACCACCAGGTGGGCCTCGCTGGTCTCCTGCAGAGCCATGACGGCGAAGCTCAGGAAACGCAGGACGGTCTTGAAGTCCTGAGCGATCTCCCTCACCAGGCGCTGGACGGGCAGCTTACGGATGAGCAGCTCCGTGGATTTCTGGCAGCGACGGATCTCTCTCAGAGCCACGGGCCTGTGACGGCGAGGCCTCTTCACTCTGCCGGTGGCCGGAGCACCTCTCCGAGCAGCCCTGGTGGCTAGCTGTCAGTAAGTTAAGTAGGCTGCTAGACAAGGTGATCAGGTGTGCGCGCAGCTGTGGAGGTAATTAGGGCAGCAGGCACGCAGAGCGGATCATTACAGCTTGCCCTTCAAAAACGACTTCATAGTTGGAAAGAGGTGGAAGTCAGTAAAGCTGGGTTCACACTAAGACGTTTGGACCGACTTTTACTGACGTTTTGAAAAATCAGGGAAATCAGTCCAAACGTTGGTGAAATAACTAACACTAACTTTTACAAACTTTTGCTAGCATTTTCTAGTGTTGCATTCAGCGTTGTCAAACTTTTGCCAACTTAGGTTAGTGCATGCGCAGCAGTTGCCAACTTAGGTTAACTTAGGCTAAGAATACTCAGCGCAGTTCAGCTGACATCAGTGTCAGGCGACGCTCATATAAAGATCAGCATTTGTGGAGGCTTCCTGCCATTCTGGACCTGCTTTTTTGGGTGGATTCACACTACAACGTTTGGGCCAACTTTTACTGACGTTTTGAAAAAAGTCTGGCTCTGCTGGCAAAAGTTGATAAAAGTTAATGATAGTTGGTATTTGTTGGCAAACACTGGTAAATATCGTATTCATTGAGACTTTTCAGCATGTTTAAAATTTGGCGACGTTTGGAAATAAACGTTGGTGGAAGTTGTGCTGAGGTTGTAAAAGTTCCTGAGCGCTGGGCTAATTTATGCAGAGTTTACCTAAGTCAGCCTAAGTTAAGCTCCTTTGGCAAATGTTGACTGAAATGCTGGTGAAAGCAGATGTTTTTAGATCAGAACTCACTTCAGACATGCACAAACAAAAGAGAAATAGAGAGAAGGGGGAATTTAAAAAAAAAGAAAATATATATGTAAGAGGACAATGTTTGTTTGGTGATAACATGGTGCGTATGACATTTTTTAAAAATTTGTTTAATCTATGAGAGATATACAGTATATATATATATATATATATATATATATATAAATATTCATTCAAGATTCAAGAGATTCAAAGATTTTATTGTCAATACTACTATACGTGCAGGACATACAAGAGAACTGAGATGGTGTTTCTCTCTCTCTTCATTGGTGTGCATTTTATAAAAAGAAAAGGAATAAGGCTTGACAAAAAAGAAAAGCAAGAACAAACAGCGACAGCAGCAGTCTATGTAGTTTATATACAGTGATGCAACTCGTGGTGCTAATGGCAGCTAGAAGGACTCTGACCTCCATAGAGGTAAACGATTAGTTTAGGTAATATATACAGTATATTACCTAATATTACCGTTTATATATATATATATAAACAAGCATTTGATTAGTTTTGAGTTTGTGTGGGTTTTTTGCTCCAGGTGATGGATGTGGTCTGGTGGGTGGTTGTGTATCTTTGCAGTGTTATTTTTCTCCCACTAGGCTTTGCTGTTGCGCAAACGTGTCTTTTGCCAATATGGATTACTCGTTGCCTTGGAAACAACAGCTGTTGGAGACCGATCTTTTTTTTTTTTTTTTTTGCTGTCTGAAAAAACACTTTCTTGGTCCGTGGAATAAAGTTTTTATCATAAAATTTTCAGTCAGAGTCTGTCTGCTCTATACCTGCTACAAATATATGGTATAATCTCCCAAAAATGTGACAGCCCAAAAGAAAAAAACAGTCTCTTCATTGAGAAATTTACTGTTCTTAATTTCCTGCTCCGTGCGTAATCATTCTCCAGGATTTATTGGTTCATTGAGGGGAATCAAACAGCACTGATGTGGTGTCAAAAAGTAAATGGCATTTAATGGGATTTTATGTTATTTTAATGGAGAGAGGTATAACAGTCAAAATATAATCACCCGTCATTTTATTTATATGATGATACACTAAACAGTTTTTTATTCCATTCACATTCACATTTTAATTGCAGACTTAATGTTGGATTCTACATCATTCTTTTATTATTTTTTTAGATGAATGAATGAATGAATGAATGAATGAATGAACGAACAGGAGAAAATGGTATGCAGAAGTAACTACATAGGAATGTAAAACGAAAATAAATATTGAAACATATGCCCAAAATGGCTGCACGGTGGCGCAGTGGTTTAGCACTGTGGCAGCACAGTTTTACCCTCGGCGGGGGGACCGCGGGGATCATGAGATCGTGGGTTCGATCCCAGCCCCCGACCAACAGTGAGCTGTGTGGAGTTTGCATGTTCTCCCCGTGTTGCGCGGGTTTACTCCGGGATTTCTCCGGTTTCCTCCCGCACACCAAAAACATGTAGGTTTAGGGCGCTCGCGCACACAGCGACCAGCAGCCGGTGGCTTGTGACCAGACTGCAAACCAAGTCTACCTACGGGTATAAATAAGTAACAAAAAAAAAGGAGATGTGTTCACTCCAGAAGCAAAATGGCAGGAAGCCTCCACAAACACTGATCTTCATACGAGCGTCACCTAACGCTGATGTCAGCTGACCTGCGCTCAGTATTTCTCTGATTTTCAAAACGTCTGTAAAAGTCGGTCCAAACGCTATAGTGTGAACCCAGCTTTAACTTAGGCTGACTTAGGTAAACTGCATAACTTAGCCCAGCACTCAGGAACTTTTACAAACTGAGCACAACTTTCACCAACGTGAATTTCCAAAGGTTGGTAAATTTTCAGCAGGCTGAAAATTTTCTAAGAACACAACTTTCGCCAGTGTTTGCCAGCAAACACCAGCAATCATTAACTTTTGCCAGCAGAGCCAGACGTTTGCCAAAACGTCAGTAAAAGTCAGTCCAAACGTTGCAGTGTGAATCCACCTTAAGGTTGGGAGAGTAAGAAGGGTGAGGAAGGATTTCATCTGAGCTAGTTGGTGAACGGTTATGTGTAGCGATCCTCCAAAATAATGGCCTCCACTTGCCAGATGGTGTCTTCTGTGGCACACTGTGGTCATCTGAGAATGGGTGGTGTTTCTACAGATGTCCGACCACACTTGAACTGTCAATGCCAGTGCTTGACTACGTCATATGATGGGGCATCCTCCCCATAATTCTCTTTCATCTCATCAAATGTCTCCTGTGGTTTGCAGCCTCTCAAGTACAGTAACCTGATGACTGCTCTGCATTCAACTGTCTCCATTATCACACCTTAGTCCACCTTAGCACCTGTAAAAGAGAAACTCTTAGGAATTCAAAGCTGTAAATTACCACGTGACTTATAAAGATATTATTATGCATGGGCAATTTCAGCATCCTACAATAACCAGAAGGGAGTCTCAGGAAATCTTCAATGATCAGCCCTCATACACAAGTAATACACAGTAAATGCATTCATTACAAAAAGTTTTAAAAAAAGGGGAAAACGCATTTTTCAGTTGTCCATCTTTCAGACAGAAAATCAGTATAAATGTTATAAACCCTAAATCTGTATGCAAAAGAAATAAACAAAGTGCATATGCACATGTTGATCTATTACAGTATACTGTATGTACAACATGCCTTTTTACATTGCTCACTATCTGTCAATCTGTATAATATCCCTAAAAACTATCTTGTTTGCAGAAGCAGCATCCACAAGTATTTTTACCAGTGTGGTATCAATATGGGTCCCAGTATGTAACACATTTGTCTGTTAGTCTCTGGAATTAAGTGGTGTAAAAAAGATAATGGCCACATACTCACATTGTGTCCACCTGTGTGTTTTGATGCATGCCATAATACTGACAACATGCAGCCACTTTAAGCCATTTACCCATCTGAGCCTCTACAGCTGTTTCTTTGCGACACACGTGATTGAACTTGTCTGTCAGATAAAACTGGATCAATCATTTCCTCGCTCCACTTCAGTTATGGTTTAGCAATAAATGAGCATAACAATCTCTTTTAATGTGTTTATTTTATTAAGCAGTTAAATGATTGGGTTAATTAATACTGTGAGTGTTTTTGAAAGAATGGTTGTGAATCACATTAACAGCAATCAAATACAGCAAATACAGAATTGAAAACAAAGGCAAGCATACACTAGAGCACATCTTGAAAAATATGTCTCTCAAAATCAAGTGTAACATGATCTGTTGACAGCTTTTGGTATAAGAAACACATCCTACTGTAGCTTTTAATCATATACCAATTTAAGACCTTTCAAGACAAAATATATCTGGATTAATGTTACAGATTTTGTATGACTACATATCCAGTACCCCTGTCAGTGTTCATCGGATCATTTTTTTTTTTTTGTTACTTATTTGTACCCGTAGGTAGATTTGGTTTGCAGTCTGGTGACAAGCCACCGGCTGCCGGTCGCTGCGTGCGCGAGCGCCCTAAACCTACATGTTTTTGGTATGCGGGAGGAAACCGGAGAGATCCCTGAGTAAACCCACGCAACACGGGGAGAACATGCAAACTCCACACAGCTCACTGTTGGTCGGGGGCTGGGATCGAACCCACGATCTCATGATCCCCGCGATCCCCCGGCCGAGGGTAAACTGTGCTGCCACAGTGCTAAACCACTGCGCCACCGTGCAGCCCATTGTTTCTATTACTATTATTATCAGTGGCAGTTGTAGTTGTAGTAAAGGTATAAAAGAAAAAAATACAGTTAAAAATGTAACACAAAGAAACAACGTCGCCTTCCACTACCTCATCTCCAGCAAACACACATTTAAGCCAGGTGGTGCTCCGTGATTCATGCAGGTAGGGTTACACCAAACATGTCAGAGGCAATCATCCTTCATTTATAACCGTAGTCTCCTGTGTGTGCACATTGTTAACCTGAAGTAAATGTGTGCAGATGTGCACGTGCGAATGCATCCCCGAGTATGCGTTAAGCTGTCACATAGCCTATATACAAAGTACCGGCTGAGAACACTCGGAAGGTGGATTCACGTGTATGTGTGAATGTGTGTATGTGTGAATGTGTGTGTGTGTGTGTGTGTGTGAGGTGTTTGTGTATGCACTTTGTGTGTGCGTGAAAGAGACACAGACACGATGTATCAGCTGGGGGATGCTGCTGGGTTCACCTCCTCTCTCTCGACATCATGTGATGTGCAAAGTCTCAAAAGCACAGAGAGCATATCAGCAAACTCATCATGCCCTCTGTCCCTCCTGAGACTGTCTTCCAACAGAAAATGCCCTATATGATATTTTTTGCCAGCAGGTATTATGACCTATATATATGTTTTGATGTTAAGCGACCTCTAGAAATAATGGCATGGGGTGACATAGCGGAGGGTTACAGCTACAATGTGTATAAATTAGAGCCTCACATTTTCTTAACCCTGACAACCATTACCTGTAACCAATGCCTAAAAGAAATGAAGTGTGGTGCAAATGAGAAATGGAAAATAAGCACAGCAGTGACAAAAAAAAATCTAAACTTCAAGGTGAGATTTTTAATTGGGGAAGCACCTTGGAAGGTGAGGACATCATCATCTTCAAGATGGTACATATGGTCATATTCTGAGGTAAAGAACGTATGATCTATTTTTATGTATTAATTGAAGGATTTGTTGCCATCCTATATTATTAAAGCAGCACTACTGTATGCAACTTTCTTGTTCCGGTTTCAACACTGGAAAGACTATGACCTCAGTCCCAACTGCCAATCACAGTGGCGCTTAGTTGTTGGAGGCTAAAGCTCTGCCCTGTGTTTGACTGTTGGGACTCAGGTCATAGTCGTCCTGTAGTCCTTTCAGTGTTCCTACCAAGAACAGAGCTGTTGCAGGCAACGCATAGCCACTCAGGCTATGGGGGAAGTGACTTTCACCCAGTCAAAGGTTGATGGACCATCAAAGTAATTTTGGAAACACTATTTTAAGGTGAAAAATCTTGGCAATGAAACACTACGATCCTGAAAAATAAATACTTCGAGTCTGGGTCACGGGGGCAGCTGTCAAAGCAGAGAAGCCCAGACTGCAGTTCGCATGGTGAGCCCACTGGAGGGTGGACCCACGTGGCTTGTTGAGTATACTGGGTCCTTGTTGTAACTCTTCCATGGGGATCCACTGGAGTGCTCTTAGTCCAGCCCTTCACCCAGCACCAGTTTGCCGTGGCAGACCCTACCGAGGACAAGCTGCCCCCGACAACATAGCTCCTGGGATCATTAGGGCACGCAAACCCCTCCACCACAATATGATGGAGATCCACGGGGGAGAAATAAATATTCATTCATCTAAATTTTCACCATTTCTGGCAAACACAGCTGAGTCTAGTCCCTCTCTAATCCTCATTTTACTTTATCAACTCCATGGAGGTAAAATCTGCACTCCAGATAGATTATTTATTTATTTAAAACAGTGACAAGGATTCTTCAGCTGCCTGTCTGATAATTACCCATCTGTCTGCGCCGAGTGTGTCTGCCTTCACAAAACCTGCAGGACACAAAATGCGCGCACACACAAACTCAGAGCTCAAGAGCTTTCCTCTTCCTGTTTACACCTTCATTCATTATTCAGTCCATCCGCCAATGTTGTAACATGCACATATGTGTGAGATTGCGCGGCACATCCAAGCACACACTCTCATCAGCTCTCTCATACACAGCATCTCACGCAGGGGGTTTGGGAAGGTAAAAGGAGGTTGTTAATAATTCAGTGGAATGTGCCTTTTTTTGCAGTTTGTTGTTTTCCCTGGCTCAAATATTTTCTCTGAAGGAATTCAATGAAAAAGATAACAAGACTATTCTCAGCACATTCTCACCACATGTTGCTGCATAAAATCCAGCATGTCTGCTAATATAAAATGTACATCTGTTGCATGTACTTGCTGGGCTCCATCTTTTCTTGCTCACTTCTGTTCTGTTGTTCTTTTTCACTACTGAGATGCATTTTAATACATAAAAAGGCCTAAGAGTGTCATATCCCGAGCGCTTTGTCCGCGCTCGGGTTATTCCTCATCCCTGTCAGCTTTTGACAGCTGGTGTCGTCACACGGGTTTCCCGGGCTCTGATTGGCCAGACGCTCGGGAGCTCTCAGCTGTCAGAACCTGGGCAGCTGTGCCGAGTTTCCAATCATGAGCAGCTGGCTTTAAATGTCAGTGCGAGTGAACTGGACGGCGCGGCTGTCTCGTCAGAAGTCCTATGACTTTCCCCTGTCTCCTTACCACATGCTCCCTGGGTTCCTCGACGTATCCCGCGGCATGTAAGTGACTTATTTGGAACTGTCTTCTCCCTCGCTGACGTTCCTTCCTATGTACGGCAGACGAGAGCTCCTCGTCACTGCCTCAACTCTCTATTGTGAATTTATGTTGTGTTGTGTAACGAAGCCTGCGTGGCAAAGTTATGTTGTACACCTAAGTCCTGTGCTTTATAAATAAAAGAACTGAACTGCAATCTACTGAACTGAGGCGTCTTATGCTGGCTCGTGAGGGCCAGCCGTGACAGTAGACAGCCGCCAGAAGGAGACGCCGTTCTCAGTAAGTTGCGTTCTGGGAACTTTGTCCTTCCTGTCCAGGTACGCGGCGTTGGAAATATGCCATCTCAGCGGAGTCATTCTCGGGGTTCCCACGTCCTGCTGACCAAGGCGTTGGAGGAGGTAGATGAAATCCTCATTATCGCCTCCGACCTCGATGGGTATCCAGACACCTCCCTCGCCCCTCCTCTCCTCGGTTATCAGCCCAATGAACAGTGGTATTTAGACCGGGCTGAGGAGGTGCTTGACCGTCTGCCTTCCCGCTACAACGGTCACCCCGAGGTCGACGCGAGGAGACTCGACATCGCTGCCCAACGCCAGACAATTCTGATGTACGAAGAGGAGGAGGCTGCAAGGTGGAGTGATCTCTGGCTCCAGCTGCCTGAGGCGCTGGAGGAGGTGGATGACTTCATCAGCGCTTCCGCCAGCCTTGACGACTCATCCGAAGCGCACTACTACCTGGACTGCGCTGAGAGAACGCTCGACCGGTTGTCTTCCCGCTACACCGACCACTTGGACGTCCAAGCGAGGAGACAAGAGATCGCCGTCCACCGCGAGGCGCTCCAGGAGATCGAGGAGGAACGAGGCCAAAGGCGGAGTAACCGGAGCTCCCGCTGCCCGCTCTGGAATCCGGATCCTTCCCTCGATCCAGTCCTGGAGTTCGCACCATCCGGGGCCCGTCGTAGACGTCGACACCGTGGCCAGAGACGTTCTCAGCGTGACTCCCCTCCGGAATCCGCTCCGGTTCACTGGGCTGACCCCATTCATCCCACTGCTGTCTCTTCAGCGTCTCACCTGGAGGAGACCCCAGCAGCCTTTCCCCCCGGGCCTGCCTTCCCCGCTGAGCTGTCAGCGCGTCACGCCCGGCCTGACTTGGCTGTTGCCCCCTCCGCTTCGACGCCTTCTCCAGCGGCTGGGAGTTTGAGAAGTTGTGCTCCAGTGGACAGCGCGGCTGCACCATCCCGAGTGGCCCCCTCCCCTCCAAGAGAGTCTCCGGCCACCACCCGGTGGGAGGAGGATGGAATGACGTTCCCAACGGCGGGTTCCACCGCTCCTCCGGGAGCCAGGCAAGTTCAAGTTCACTTTTTTCCATCTAATAGTGATTTGTTCTGTCTGACTCCTGGGGGTGAGGCTCGGGGTTTGCAGCCCCCCGAGCCTCAACTCCCTGCTGATATGTTAATTAAACCCGCTGCCTCTGTGTCTCCCCCTGCTGAGCACGCTTCGACCTCTGAGGAGCGTCACCAGACGAGGAGTGAGCCTGCGGCTCTCGGGCAGAAGACCCCAGCCCCGCAGCCATTTTCTGGGCAGAGGAGGTCGGACGATTGGTTGGAGCCTGTGCCGACGACGGAGCGTCCCCGGGACTCCGCAGATGAACAGTCCGATCCAGCGGGCCGAGAGCCCCTCACCTCCACGCCGCATGAACTGCCAGCGTGGACGATGACGTCGGGGGGTCCTCGAGCTGCAAGAGCCCCTCTTCCAGGGGCGGATGACGTCGCGACGGAGTGGGAACCGGACGACGACCTCCTCCCGTTTGAACCCGGAGCATCGAAGTCCTGGATGGCGGCAGAACCCGAGATCAGGCAAGTGCTCTATTTTCTATCCCTCCTCTTCTTTCTGGAGCATTATTGCCTGTCTCTCGGGGGGGGCGAGCCGGGTGCAGCCATCTGCTGCGCTCGAGCCTGTCTCGCCGGGCCCTGCCGCTGCCGGTGATCCTGATCCCGGTTCCTTTTGTCCCTCTGAGCCTCTCCCCAGGGTCACTGGAGGCGAACCTGCTCTTGGTGCCACCTTGGAGGGTCCGGCTCTCGGCATGGGGTCCACCGGGAGTGCTCCGCCGGTTCAAGCGGAGCTTGACGTCATGGAGGTTCCGGCCCAATCGGGGTCCGACGCGGGTGCTGCTCTCGCCCGATCGGAGCTTGACGTCATGGGGGTTCCGGCCCAATCGGGGTCCGACGCGGGTGCCGCTCTCGCTCGATCGGAGCTTGACGTCATGGGGGTTCCGGCCCAATCGGGGTCCGACGCGGGTGCCGCTCTCGCTCGATCGGAGCTTGACGTCATGGGGGTTCCGGCCCAATCGGGGTCCGACGCGGGTGCCGCTCTCGCTCAATCGGAGCTCGGCACCATGGTCGTTTTGACCCAGGTGGGTTCTGGAGACTGTGTGGCTGACACGCCGCTGAGCGTTTTCCAGGCCATGCCCCGTCCTCGCCGTGGCCCCTTTTTCCCCACCTTTGAGACTGCGGGGGTAAATTCCGGCTGGCCCGGTTCGCCGACCTTCCCCCAGCCATTCTGTTGGCAGGCCGATACTGCTCGACCACCCGGTGACCGGCTCTTTCCTTTTGGCGTCCGGGTCCGGCCTCCTGACAAGCTGGATGGTTCTTTTGGCGCCCTGGTCCGCCCGCCGGAGACATGGTTTCCCTCAGCCCGGTGTTTGGCTGGGCCGTTAGGGCACGTTCCGCTGCTTTTGCTGGCGGCCTGGATGCTGGGTGCTGGAAGGCCTCCTGAGCGGAGTTGTTTTACTCTATTCCCCAATGTTTGTTTTTTTTTCTCTCCTTCTCTTGCCCCACCACTGACTTGTGACTGAAATACCCCACTGGGGATTGGACTTCATGTTTTAGGTGACTGTTTTCCGTGGATGGACATATGTTCTCTTGCCGTGGCTATCATGGGTATTGCATGTTTCCTTAGGGTGTGGTTGTTTATTTCCTATGTTACTCCCTTACTCGGGTCTAGTTCTCTTTTTTTGGCACCTGTGTTGTCTTTTGGTTTTGACGGTTTTCTGTTCACATTAACTTGGAGAAGAGGGTATTATTTGTCCTTTTATTTCCTTGATCCTGCCTTGTGGTATTGACTGGTGTTCCTTGTACCCTCATCTTGGCTTTCTTTTTTGTGGTTATGTGAGTGATGTCAATCTAGCGTTGACTTTAATTTTTATTCATCTCTGTCCCCGTTTATGTACGGTTTCTGCCTTTTTTTTTCTCTCTCCCTCCCTTCCCCGATGTTTTTGTTCCCTTGTTGTGAGTTGGCCCTGCTCTCCCTCCACCTGCTTCCCCCTCCACCCTCCCTGGGGTGGGGTGGGGGGGTCTGGATGTTGCGCGCGACCAGGAGTTCGCGTAGAGGGAGGGGCCCTGTCATATCCCGAGCGCTTTGTCCGCGCTCGGGTTATTCCTCATCCCTGTCAGCTTTTGACAGCTGGTGTCGTCACACGGGTTTCCCGGGCTCTGATTGGCCAGACGCTCGGGAGCTCTCAGCTGTCAGAACCTGGGCAGCTGTGCCGAGTTTCCAATCATGAGCAGCTGGCTTTAAATGTCAGTGCGAGTGAACTGGACGGCGCGGCTGTCTCGTCAGAAGTCCTATGACTTTCCCCTGTCTCCTTACCACATGCTCCCTGGGTTCCTCGACGTATCCCGCGGCATGTAAGTGACTTATTTGGAACTGTCTTCTCCCTCGCTGACGTTCCTTCCTATGTACGGCAGACGAGAGCTCCTCGTCACTGCCTCAACTCTCTATTGTGAATTTATGTTGTGTTGTGTAACGAAGCCTGCGTGGCAAAGTTATGTTGTACACCTAAGTCCTGTGCTTTATAAATAAAAGAACTGAACTGCAATCTACTGAACTGAGGCGTCTTATGCTGGCTCGTGAGGGCCAGCCGTGACAAAGAGTAGATAGACTCATATACTGTAATAATGAAAAGCAACAGAGAAAGAAAAAAAAAAGAATCTTGGCTCACCAAGCTTGATATAAGGATTGACCTTGGGACCCTCACCTGTGGCTGGGTGTGACTTCTTTTTTAGAGAGAGAAGATCTTAAGCCCGTATCTCACAAAGAGGTGAATGCTGAGAAACATTCACACATGATGCAATTGTTGGGATTTATCAGGACTCAAAAAAGGTTGCACAACAATCTGCCAGCAGTTTTTATGGTAGCAAACAGTTTTT
Organism: Pholidichthys leucotaenia; assembly: GCA_020510985.1. NCBI lineage: Eukaryota > Metazoa > Chordata > Actinopteri > Cichliformes > Pholidichthyidae > Pholidichthys > Pholidichthys leucotaenia. The sequence goes on along the minus strand of CM035837.1, from coordinate 357,051,218 downwards.
TTCTTGTCACACAAGAACAACTGTTTCAGCCACAAGAAAAAGATACCACCCAAAGGCCAAAGTCACAAGGTCGCCTGCACTCTAACTCAACAACAAAAAAATAAAGATAGGGTCACAAAACACGGTTCACGGGTGGATCTTGGGTCCCTCATCTGCGGCTACGGTTTTGTGTTCAAAAGGACAAAGGTCAAGGTCGCACGGTCTTCGGCCTGGAGAGCCGACTGCTAAACAGCATGTCACTGATGGATATGGTTGTAGTGTCTATGTCTTAAGAAAGACAAGAAGCAGAAAGGATAGCCACTAAGATCTGCTGCTAAAGAATGGAGTGAGTCTGCACCTCCTTTGAGTGCAGTTCTCCATATGTGAGCAACTTTGGTGCAACCCTAACTGAAGGCATGGGGGGAAAACCATAAGTGTGTTCTCGGTTTTTCAGTTATTACAAACTCATAAACAAACACACAGAAAGAGAGGGAGTTTTGGTCACTCTTTTTGACCTTTTCTCTTTTTGTTTCCCTTCCTAACACTCACCTCCCCTGGGCTATGAGACTCCAAACACTCACGTGGCTGTGCATTGAAACTGTTTTTTTTTTTTCTGCCTGATTTGCCCTCATGGCAAACTGCTCCTATCAAATGGTATTTGTAAGTAACAAAAAGTATTATGGGCTGACAGCTTCGTTTGCCCTAGCACAGTGTTTTGTGCATTAAGGGCAGAGGCTTAGACTGGCTTAGAATGTCAACATGGGTAGTGTGGAAAAAAAAAATGGTCAGTTTATGGTGCGTAAACCACTTTTGCTATTTTGTGTTGCTGCTCCTCTTTGTGCTGCTCTTTTTCTGACGCTCATGCTCTTTTCCTTTAAATCCTGTTTGTCACACACTTTCTCTCTGTCATCGCTTTCTGTCTCTCTAGAGGGTAAATAACGGGAGCTTTTAGAGATGAAGAGCGGTGTGCTGTGGTATGGAGATAATAAAGGGTAGATGGAGAATGGGGTAAAAGGAAAAGAGGAAGGGTATAATGAAGGCAGGTGTGGAGGTGGAGCGGAAGAGTTACAGGATGAAAAGAGACAGGAAAAGTGAAGTTATTAAAACAATAAAGGCAGAGGATGGCGCACCAATGCTGATGAGGCTTTAAGCTCTCCTTCCTGCCTCTGCCCTGTGCTGTCTACTTGTCTCTATACTGCCCCCTCAAAGACAATATTTTCTCGCTGTGCTGTATTCCCTCCCAAACACTAAAAAAAAAAAAAAAAGATATTTGGTTCTCATTTTCTCATTTCTTTGAAAATATGGTCTCTATAGAAATTCTCCTCCGCGGTGCCCCCACATTAATTTATTTTCAGCCAAAATCAATTGAGTTCAACACACTTGAATCAGCTCTGCTTCAGCTCCTTAGCAAGTGCTTTACTGGCCTTGTGAAAACAAAAAGAGGCCGAGAAACCCAACACTACAAGGGCTTTTAAGACTGTTAAGAATAATATTGCGTCTCTCATTGCTGTCGCTTTGAAGGTGCTGACAAACACACAGAGATGAAGACAAGACATTTGCATGAGTTTCTTTGTGTCTCTGTGGTTGAAAAATAATACCCCTAAACACGCACAAATTTTACGTTCTATCTTACCTGTCTTACCTGCGTTGGCTACTGTGTTCTCTTGCTTGCATTTTCCAATGGTGATGGACACGTCATCAATTGCGATATCCCCCTCAAAACTTGGACCCCTAATTCCTTCAAACACAATCTGTTAAAGAAGAAACACACAACAAAAAGAGACAAGAAGATGCTGGGTGACCATTTGGGACACAAATGCATCTGATGATTAAAAAACACAGTTTGTGAAATTTTTATTCTAATGAATGACTTAAGAGTTTTTTTTTTCTTCTTTAACTATATGAAAACCTAAAATGAGAATAGTAGGTTTTGAATAATAACTCAAATATGAAATTTCAGGTATTCAAAAGATGGATTCTTATCCTATGATTATTTGTAGAGCCTCAACAACAAAACCAAACAGAAGACTGTGAAAACTTCCCCATTTTAGCCACCAGCCATCTGGTTTGACTGACAGCCTAATTACTGTGGCGTACCAAAGCACCAAAAGCCCAGCGCACTGAGCTAATCAAAAACCAAGTGTATTCTGTCTGGCTTCAGAGGAGAGAAAAGCAAATAAACAAGGAAACTTTGTAGCTCCAAAATAACAACAAAACAACTCTTCAGACTGTGGTTGTTATTGGCTGTTGTTTCATAATGTTTAATTTGAAAAATGAGAGTCAGAGTTGTTGCCGTGCAGTCATGTGGAGCGTCTCTTAAGCGCATGAGGAAAGAAATGCCTTATTTGATCTGTTAAGTGGTTTCTGCAGCATACTGCTTTCAGAAATGGCACATGTGCTCAATCACAGCAATACTTTGTGCTGCACTCCATCTGCCAGCTAGCCCCGGAGCAAGGCACTTAACCCGCAAGTTATTTGAAACAAACAGACAAAGCAGCAGGTGCTACCATGTGTGCACAAATGCAGTCTGGATGAAAAACTGCATGCACTCTTGCCATGCCTCTATATCTACAGGTTAACGAGCAAGCAGGTGCAAGCATGGAGGGGAAGCAAATATGCATGACTGGCCTCCCTTTAAAGACTCCATCTGTTAGTGGCACCATGCTGCGGTTAAAGGAGCAACAGAGCAGGCCCACCATCAATTTGTGTGTAAATGTATCAAGAAAAAAGAGAGGGTATGTTCAATTAACCTGGTTTTCCCTCAAATGGAGGAAGAGGTTGACCTAAGGCTTTACAGGCTGGAGGTGGAGATTGGTGAAGAAAACAGTGCTAAAACAAACGCCACTGCAGAGGTTTTCCATTAGCTGTGTTTTAATGTGCTGTACATTGTGCTGTTAGTGCATAACACACATTTGAAGTTAAATTAGCAAGCAGAAATTCAAAGGGAAGAAAACAATGACTTTTTTGCCACTGACATGCTGCAATATGCATATGACTACATGCATGTGAAATATTGTCCACAATATGAAAAACACATCAAATACAAGTTAAAAGTGCAATAGACGGTATTTTCATGAAAACTTTTCTTTTAACAATAAAGCAACAAAAGTTTTAGAAAGGTGCAGAATTAAAGTCTTTATATTCTTCAAAAAATAATATATTGTTGTAAAAATACTTTTACATTTTTTATGGGTCCAGAATAATCATAATATTTATATCTTAGAAGTTAGACGACGAGACTCTGGTGGCCGGTAATATAGATATATGTATTTGTAAAGAGAGATAGGACAAGGCTAACATTTTCATGGCAAACAGAGGTGCCATATTGTGTAGGCCATTGTAGCGGTTGACGGCACCTGCAGCATTGTGATAACAGGGTACACAAACAACTTTTGCTGTATTTATTGTAATCATTTAAGTAAGCTGTGTATATGGAATGTGACTAGCCTGGTGGCAAGACAGTGCAAGTTTTCAGGAATAAAGCAGGAATAATATAATAAGGAATAATATCACAAAAGACGTTAATTTACAATTAACAAAAGTCACCACAAGTTACTATAAGCGAGTTCCAAATTTAAGAAAAACTTACACATTTATGAGAAACAAAACCTGTAAATTGAAAAAAATGTCACGAATTTAAGAAAAAAGCTTCAGATTTACAAGAAAAAAAAGTCAAAAATTTATGATAAAAAAAGTTGCAAATTTATATGGAAAGAAAATCTTAAATTTATGAGAAAAAAGCTACAAAAGAAAAGAACAACAAAACAAAAGCTACAAAACAAATGAACAAAAGCTACAGATTTGTGTACATTTTTGACCTTTTCTCTGATAAATTTCACCTTTCACCAATTTGTGAGGTTTGTCTTGCAAACTTGTAATATTTTTCTTGGAAACTTTTTTTCTGATGAATTTGTAACTTCTGGGCAAATTTGCAAATTTTCTAATACATTTAACACTTGTTTTTATTATAGATTTGCCACTTTTTGTAATACATTTTTTTTAAATGTTAAATGGCGTTCACTTACATAGCGCTTTTTACTCATCTCTAGATGACCAAAGTGCTTTACAGATCCCGCTGTCCACCCATTCACTGATCTTTACATTCATACACTTTTTACATTATTTTTTTTATATATTTGTTAAATATTCTTTTGTGTTTTCTTTTTTAATAACTTTGACTTTTTTGCCCAAAATGAATGAATGAATAAATAAATAAATAAATGATGGTAGCAGAGCTGCTATGCACCGGTGCTGGCCTGACCCACCATGCACAACTGGTCTTGCTCAAGGACCCTTCGATATGCAGACTGCAGACAGAGCGGGAATCGAACCCCCGACCCTCCGATCAGTAGTCGGCCACAGTCCCCCCCACCACACACACACATACAGATAAACAGCAAGCCACAATTTTTTTTTCTCATAAAATTTCAACAGTTTTTGTACATTTGCAAGTATATTCTCTTTGCCATTCAGTTGTACAGCATTAACTTCTCCTTACACTCTTTATGGGGATGGGGGAATGACAGGTTAACAAAGGGACGGTTTTGGGTCATTTTGCTAACAAGGGGGATACCATCCCCCCCCCCCCCTTCAAATTACCTACTGGCCAGGGGGGTCACAATGTTGCCTCTAGCTAGCACCTTCAGACATAAAGGAAAGGCTCTTTGTGACTGAAAATCTGACTGATCTGTTCAGTGTTTTCCAGCATTAGCAGCCTGATACATATATTGATGCATGGGTTTGAACCTAATGTTCTAGTCCACATGTGAAGCCCTTCAGCAAACCACAAAACTATCAAGTTGTTCAAAAAGCATAAGGGGGAAGTAGGTGTGTTTTTAATTTTCCTCTCCTACTGTTCAAATACAGCTCATTCAATGACATGCATAAAGGGCAGAAAAATACAAGAGAAGTATTATTTCTTCCCCATTTGCTGTCTAATTTATTCCCAAAAGGGGAGCTTCTCTTTGAATGAAAAAAAAAATAATAATTAAGTGGAACCTTGAAGCTGGTTGTCTTGTGTTGAGGGACACAGAAAAAAAGGCCGACAGCAGAGACTGAATGGGTTTAGCTGTTTAGCTCATTTGTGCAAAAGGGTTATTGGATCTGCTAGAGTGGAAGCTGTGAAGAAATTCAGCGTTAGTGTAGGGGGAAGAGGGTAATTGGTCAAAAGGCCATAGCACTCTAATTATAACTGATGCAATACTGTTTTCTCAATGTGTGCTGTCGTAGGCAATTAGTTTGATTTATGTATTTCAACCATTTTTTTTTATTATTCCCTTGTCCATATTTGTAAGGGTCAGTAAAAACACAACTACACAGACAGACCTTTGTACATAGGCTACAATAAACAAGAAGATTAATAATCAGAGGCAATGAGAAAAATAATTGAAGAAAAAAACTGTATGAACACTGGACTTGACAACCAAACCAGAACCTCTAAAAACCAATCTGCTTTAAGGTACAAAGCACAAACTCAGCACAATAATTTCCTCCACTACAGTACAGTGGTGTGAAAAAGTGTTTGCCCCATTCCTGATTTCTCATTTTTTTTGTATATTTGTCACAATTAAATGTTTCAGATCATCAAACAAATTTAAATATTAGACAAAGGTAACACAAGTAAACACAAAATGCAGTTTTTAAATGAAGGTGTTCATGATTAAGGGAAAAACAAATCCAAACCTATATGGCCCTGTGTGAAAAAGTGATTGCCTCCTAAACCTAGCAACTGGTTGGGCCACCCTTAGCAGCAACAACTGCAATCAAGCGTTTGTGATAACCGGCAATGAGTCTTTTACAGCACTGTGGAGGAATTTTGGCCCACTCATCTTTGCTGAATTGTTGTAATTCAGCCACATTGGAGGGTTTTCCAGCATGAGCCGCCTTTTTAAGGTCATGCCACACCATTTCAATCAGATTCAGGTCAGGACTTTGATTAGGCCACTCCAAAGTCTTCATTTTGTTTTTCTCAAGCCATTCAGAGGTGGACTTGTGGTGTGTTTTGGATCATTGTCCTGCTGCAGAACCCAAGTGTGCTTCAGCTTGAGGTCACGAACAGATGGCTGGACATTCTCCTTCAGAATTACTCTGACTAATTACTAATCACTACCACCACCATATTTTACTGTTGGTATGATGTTCCTTTTCTGAAATGCTGTGTTACTTTTATGCTGGATGTAATGGGACACACACCTTCCAAAAAGTTCAACATTTGTCTCATCAATCCACACAGTATTTTGCCAAAAATCTTGGGGATCATCAAGATGTTTTCTGGCAAAACTGAGATGAGCCTTTAATATTCTTTTTGCTCAGCAGTGGTTTTGGTCTTGGAACTCTGCCATGCAGGCCATTTTTGTCCAGTCTCTTTCTTATGGTGGAGTCATGAACACTGACCTTAACTGAGGCAAGTGAGGCCTGCAGTTCTTTGAATGAGTCGTCGCAGCACTCTTGGGGTAATTTTGGTCGGCCGGCCACTCTTGGGAAGGTTCACCACTGTTTCATGTTTTCACCATTTGTGGATAATGGCTCTCACTGTGATTCACTGGAGTCCCAAAGCTTTAGAATTGGCTAGAAAATTGAACTCAGCTTTCCAAAGATGTGATAAACCACAGTTAATTTATGTTTTAACAGGGGGGCAATCACCTTTTCACACAGGGCCTTGTAGGTTTGGATTTTTTTTTTTACCCTTAATAATCAACACCTTCAATTAAAAACTGCATTTTGTGTTTACTTGTGTTACCTTTGTCTAATATTTACATTAGTTTGATGATCTGAAATACATATTTAAGTGTGACAAACATACAAAAAAATGAGAAATCAGGAAGGGGGCAAACACTTTTTCACACCACTGGTATGTCAAAAAAAGAACAGGACTTTGCAAAGCAATGCAATATCCTGTCATGGCAAATGGTTCTGTGATTATTTTTCTGAAAAGGCTCAGGGGAAATAGGTTCTTAAACTATCCGTCGCTGAAAGAGTGAGCTCCTTACACCAAAGGTAACTGCTGGTCACTGTGTTTAGGTGAACTACATCAATAAATTTCTCTCAATTCAATACACTCAATATGCAACCACAGAGCATTCTATGGACATACAAAATGTATTCATATTAGAATGGACAATAGTTTCTTATTGAAAATGATTATCACTACAGTATCTATCTATCTATCTATATATATATATATATATATATATATATATATATATATATATATATATATATATATATATATAAAATCCAAAGGTTACATAAGATTACAGAATAATATTTATTCAGGTGGAACTAGAGAGGCAGACACATGCCTTTTAATGTCTTAGTTCCCCACCACACATACACTACCGTTCAAAAGTTTGGGGTCACTTCGAAATTTCCTTATTTTTGAAAGAAAAGCATTTTTTTCAATGAAGATAACTTTAAACTAATCAGAAATACACTCTATACATTGTTAATGTGGTAAATGACTATTATAGCTGCAAATGTCTGGTTTTTGGTGCAATATCTACATAGGTGTATAGAGGCTCATTTCCAGTAACTATCACTCCAGTGTTCTAATGGTACAATGTGTTTGCTCATTGCGTCAGAAGGCTAATGGATGATTAGAAAACCCTTGTGCAATCATGTTAGGTCTGCAATGCTGTAATTGCTGCAAATGGAGGATTCTTTGACGAAAGCAAAGTTTGAAGGAAAAAATTATTATTTCAAATACAAATCATTATTTCTAACCTTGTCAATGTCTTGACTATATTTTCTATTCATTTTACAACTCATGGTGGTAAATAAGTGTGACTTTTCATGGAAAACACAAAATAATTGTCTGGGTGACCCCAAACTTTTGAACTGTAGTGTATGTACTGCTTTTTAAAAAAAAAAAAAAAAATTGAAGTCACTATGGGCCAAAATGGATTTTGACCTTTTATGGTCCTGGTACCTTGAAATTTGATCTTTTGTCCCCAAAGCTTTAGCCATAGGTGCTAGTCCCAAGGTCAACCCATGTACCAGGTTTGGTGGCCGCAGCCTCATTACCCGTTGAGTTAGAGCATGAATGACCCTGTGACCTCGACCTTTGACCTTGTGACCCCCAAAACATAGCAACATGTGCTAAGTCCTACCCACGCCTCAACTCCATCAGCGTGTTTAAAAATATTTGAGCTCTTTTAAGAGATAGAATCATGCAGTCAACCCCAACCCTTCAGCCCCCCAAAATGTCTAAATATGAAGGATGTACCGGTCCGATTTACAGTAAGTATTGGATCGGGAGCCCAATTAAGGCCTTTGTGACTCGATCAGTATTGATGGTGACTAGGTTCATCTCCCTTCAAGTCTGTTGTTTTACATCAGCATCGCCGTAACATGGCAGCTGTACAGAGTTGCAGCAGGGAGGGTATTGCAGACATGTCTCCTTATGAAATACTCTAAATATTGAGGCAGCAAGCAAGCATATGGCTTTGATTTGTGTGATGTACTTAATGGTGCGTAGTTTGCAAGAATATGTTGTGGAAAAATCAACTGACTTTTCAGTCCATTAGATGGTGCTAAAGGCTGACTGTCTGGTTAGGTCAGCACAACAAAGGGGTGACTCCTGAGATCCAGCCGAGAGTTGAACAAGACAAACATCGGGATTGGAGATCACAATATAGGATATTGCAGCATTCAGTATATCGCAAGATCATGATAATATCGCACCGCGGGGCCTCTAGTAATCCCCAGTCCCAGTAGGGCAGATTACAACATATCCTTTTCAAAATCTGTGTATAAGTCTCAATTGCTGTCATTATACTGCATATCTAACTACTAACTAACTAACCTGCACTTATATAGCGCTTTTCTAGTCACAAAGACCACTCAAAGCGCTTTCACTAGTACTAACCCTCTATTCTAAGGGCCTATAGGAAACAGATATCCAGGGACAATTTAGAACAACCAATTAACCTAACATGCATGTCTTTGGATTGTGGGAGGAAACCGGAGCCCCCGGAGTAAACCCACACAGCACAGGGAGAACATGCAAACTCCATACAGAAAGGTTCCAACCCCTGCCAGCCTGGGGATTCGAACCAGGAACCTTTTAGCTGTAAGGCAACAGTGCTAACCACTGCACCACCGTGCTGCCCAACGAAGTAATAACGTGTGAATGTGGGTGTGAGGGAGCCTGACTGAGACAGACAATATGTGTGTGTGTGTGTGTGTGTGTTTGACTTCAGGATCAAAGGGTATACAGTAAAGTATCAGGCTGGAGTAGTGAGCGTGTGTCATTTTGTCAAGCCTTGTAACCTTTAACGTTCCCATTGATGTGCTATCCACATACCAAAGGGGACACAGCTGTGGGTGAGGAGAGTACAAAAGAGGAAGAAACGTTATATATATATATATATATATATATATACATACATATATATATATATATATATATATATATATACAGTATATATATATATATATATATATATAGAGAGAGAGAGAGAGAGAGAGAGCAGAAGTACTGGTACCGAGTCGATGTTGTGTGAGGCACAACTGTTGGTTGGCCTGGTTTTCAACAAGCGCCCCAGGTACCAAACACTGCTAGGAACACAGATGGCCTCTGGGTAATCCATGGAGGAGTGAGTGGGGACACAACACATCTACATGTTATCTATTTTTTGTAACTGGTCTGATTGGATGGGTTCATGTAATTTTGGTTTTTAAGCTGGGTTCAATGGACAATCCCATCAAGATCAATCATTTACAAAACTGTTTGGATGCTTGCAGAAATTTGTAATAAATAGTTAAGCAAGAATTATCGCGCAATCACACTGCTAACAAGATCAGTTCCTTTCATTTGTTACTCCTGTTTTGCTTTGGAGAAGGAGGTGGGGCATAACAGCTTAAAATCAGGAAAGAGGTGGTGTAACCTTGATCTTAAAAAAGAAAAAAAATCCTTACTCCTGAAGATGGTTGGGCACAAAATACAAAGCAAAAAGAAAAAAAATTCCATGGCACAAGTTCACATTTCATGAATTTACATCTTGAAGATACACAGAAAGTAGTAATCACAGCCAGCAGGCAGTAAACAATTTAAATTCTAATGTTTCCTTATCAGTTAGCCCCGCCACTGTTTACAATAAAAACCTTGTATTAATAATAGCCAGTAGCTGGGCTGCATCTCTTGGTTTAAAGGGGCAGGAAGGAAAGCTGTTCTCAAAGACATCATTACTTTTCTTGGATGGAGCACAAAGGGAAAGGAAATTCAGAGACGAGTGGCAGCACTTCAAAGGCCTTCGGTGTATACAGTCAGTGAACAGTGCACTGGACTAGAAAGTCTGAGTTGTCTATGGGCAACTCAGTATTGTGCAAAAATGAAACATCATGAATCATCAATATGCTTACTTCTGCACTGAACTAAATAACCGCCACAATAAAAGACACCTCAGATAACTTAGGTGAGCTTGAAATAAGAAATTCAAGATGAACCTTAATGCACATGAAAACTGTACAACCATTGATCTACGAAATTCAATCAAATTGATTCTTCAGTTGTAGAAAAATGAAATCTGTATGAGGTGAAATGCAACAGTCACAGGCACCTACTGCTGAACCTCCATTTAAGAGTGGCTAACATTGCCATCCCCTCCTTAGACATACTGTAAAGATGCAAAGTTAAACCGCATCATCACATTGCTCTGTTAACCAAATTTCAGAAGGCGGTAGTAACTGAACAATCTGTAAATTTACTATGTACAAAATTCCCTTAGAATTTTAGGGGACACTTTAATTAAGGGAACCCACATTAATGTAAATGTTAATAATTTGGTGCTTATAAGCACATTAAGATGAGCTCTTTATTACTCTTGACACAACAATTAGTTTTGACCAATCAATTTGACTGGACCATTGAGATGAGATTGCATTTCCCCATGCACGGACATTTCATCGGATATGCATCACTCCACTTCAGTTGTGTTCTAATTATTCTTGATTACAGTAACTATTGGTGGCTTCTTAAGATGTGAGAAACGTAATGCCATGATTTCCACAGTTAGGTGCTGTTTGAAAAGAGACGGCCTTCACAACCCACAGACTGTGTTGTTGTCTTCTTCTTCTTCTTCTTTCGGCTGCTCCTTTTAGGGGTCGCTACAGCAGATCATCTGTCTCCATCTCACCTTATCCCTTGCATCTTCCTCTGTAACATCAACCCTCTCCATGTCCTCCTTCACTACATCCATGAATCTTCTCTTTGGTCTTCCTCTTTTCCTCCTGCCTGGCAGCTCCATCTTCAACATCCTTTGTCCAATATATCCACTATCTCTCCTCTCCACATGTACAAACCATCTCAGCCTTGCCTCTCTTACTTTGTCTCCAAACCACTCAACCTGAGCTATCCCTCTGATATACTCATTTCTAATGCTGTTACTCCTAGTCACTCCCAATGAAAATCTTAGCATTTTCAACTCTGCCACCTCCAGCTCCACCTCCTGTCTTTTTGTCAGCACCACCATCTCAAAACCATACATCATAGCAGGTCTCACTACCATCTTGTAAATCTTCCCTTTCACTCTTGCTGCTACCTTTCTGTCACCAATCACCCCTGACACTCGTCTCCACCCACTCCACCCTGCCTGCACTCTCTCCTTCACCTCTCTTGTGCATTTTCCATTCCTTTGGATGGTTGAACCCAGGTATTAACTCATCTACTTTCACTACCTCTACTCCTTCCATCTTCACTGTTGCACCTGCCTCCCTCTCATTCACACTCATATACTCTGACTTGCTTCTACTGACTTTCATTCTTCTTCTCTCAAGAGCATACCTCCACCTCTCAAGGGTCTCTTCCACCCGCTCCCTATTATATATATATATATATATATATATATATATATATATATATATATATACAGTATATACACTAATAAACATATTCTTGTGTTTGTGTGCTGCAACAGCCTTTTTGAAATTCCACCAAAGATTTTCAGTAGTGGGGTTTGAGTCAGTTGACTGTGATGGCCACCCTAGTATCTTACAGGACTTCTTCTGAAACCACACCTTGGTGGACTTTGAGGTGTGCTTGGGATCACTGTCCTGCTGGCAGGTCCAATGACGCCCAAGCTTCAGCTTCCTCACAGATGGCATGACATTTTCTCACAAGATTTCCTGACACTTGATACTTGGTTGAATCCATCTCACCCTCCACATGCTGCTGGTTTCCAGTGCCAGAGGAATCAAGTCAGCCTCTGAGCATGACTGAGCCACTGCCATGCTTCACTGCAGGCAGGGTGTTCTTTTCAGCATATGCTTCATTCTTCCTCCTCCAGACATACCGCTGATCCATAGGCCCGGAAAGTTCCAGTTTTGTTTCATTGCTTCACAGAACAAAAACCCAAACCTCTTTTGGCTTAGTTAATATAGTTTTGAGCAAATTGGAGCAGACTTTTATTGTGCTTTTGGGTCAGTAGTGGTGTACATCTTGGAATTCGGGCATGGAACCATTCAGCGTTTAGCATGCACCTTACTGTGGAAACTGACACCTCAGTGCCTGCTGTCACCAAGTCTTGCTGCAGGGCTTTTGCAGTCAGTCGAGGGTTTTTGACCACCTGCCTCCTTGGGACTCTGGTGGCAGGTGCTGATAGCTTCCTCTTTCTGCCATGTCCAGGTAGTGTAGCCAATGTTCCTTTAAACTTGCAAACTACGCTTCCAACTGTATCTCTGGGAACAGTCAGTGTCTTTGCTATCTTTTTGTATCCTTTTCCTTGTTTGTGCAAGGCAATGATCTCTTCTCTGAACTTTTCACAATTCTCTTCACTAAGCCATATTTCTAACATAAAATCAAACATCATCATTAACAGACCAGGTATTTGAGGTGTTCTATCTCAAGCACATCTGATGCAACTAATGAAGCCCTTGATTGGTTGCATCAGGTGTGCTTGAGACCACACCTGATTTGCAAATGTGTGCTTTGATGAGAAATTCTATTCAGGGGGTTGTATCAAGCAGGGTGTCCCCTCCGTGGATTGCAACCTTATCGTGGTGGAGAGGTTTGAGTGCCCAAATGATCCCTGGAGATATATTGTCGGGGGCAACTTGCCCCTGGGACGGTCTCCCTAGGCAAACTGGTCCCGAGTGAAAGGTCAAACTGAGCGTGGTCCAATGAATCTCCCTGAAAAACATTACATCCAGGACCCAGTGTACCCAAAGGTGGCACATGACATGAGTCCACCCTCCAGTGGGCTCACTACCTGCCGGAGGGACCATGGTGCTATGTAAACCAGTCTGTGCTACTCTGCCTGGACTGATGGCCACATGACCTGGATCCCCAGATAAGCTGTAGAAGATGGATGGATGAATGGATTGTGTAGTAGTCACTGAAAGGAGGATTTAGTGTTGAATTTGGATTAGAAGCCAACTTTTTATTATCATTCAGTCCATACAGTCAATCATGTACAGTAGAACGAAATTACGTTTCTCCTGTCTACAATGTTAATCAAATCTAGACTCAGAGGGGCCGCTGCCATGCAAGCCATCACCACAAACAACTTTTCTTTCCCCATTCTATTATGCTGAGCACCAAGCTAGAAGGCGGGAAGTACCATTTTTTTAATATGGTCTTTTGGTATGACCCAGCCGGGGCTTGAACCCACAACCTCCTGGCTGTGGGGTGGATGCTGTACCACTAGGCTACCACTCTGGTCCTTGTAATATTAGGTTAGTGAATATTTAAACTGTTTTTATGTAATTTGGTTCCCAACAAACTTAAACTGCAATTGCAACTGTACATATATAGATGTAGATGTATACATTGAAAATTGAGTTCATTGAAAGATTGCTGAGAGATCACTGGGGGATTGATGAGATCATTGAGCACTCGAGAGATGACTTCCCTTTGGTAATCCTTGAGAAATTGCTTTGGAATGAGTCAAAATGCTGAGGACCACAGGATCACTGAGGATCTTCTACAGCGGAGAAAATAAGTATTGAACCCTTCAACATTTTTCTGAATAAACATATTTCTGAGGGAGCCATTGACTTGAGAGTTTCACCAGATATCAGTAACGACCCAAGTAATCCATACATACAAAAAAAAAAAAAAAAATTAAGGCAACTGTGTTCACAAAACAAGTTATATTTAATAAACTGGAATGACACAGGGAATAAGTATTGAACACATGAAGAAAAAGAGGTGCAAAAAGGCATGAAAGCCAAGAAACCAGCTGAAATCAATCAGAATTTAGAAAGCCATCCCATCAGTGCAAATTCATTTCAGCTGTTTAAGTCTTGACTGATTGCCTTTAACCCTTTGAGTGTGAGCATTTGCGTGCCCCTAGTGGCAGAGTGCGGCACTGCGCCTGCCTTCTCACTCTGACTTTGTCAAAAGTAAGTGAGAAATTTCTGTTTTTTTTTTTAATGTACTGATTTCTTGTTCATATACTTTGAAGATAAGATGATGAGGTACCTCTGTACAAAAAATGGTGTCAAAAGACTGAACCATTTTATTGACAAAAAATATTTACCACTCTTGACCACTGGGGGTATGTTGCAGTTCTGCACCACACACACTCAAAGGGTTAAAAAGATCTGTGAATATCAGATTGTCACACCACAAAGAACTCATGATGGGTAGAAGCAAAGTGCTCTCTCTAGACCTTACAACCTTATTGTTGCAAAACATAATGATGGCATTGGCTACAGGTGCATTTCTAAACTGCTGAATGTTCGAGTGAGCACTATTGGAGCCATCATTTGGAAGTGGAAAGAACATCATTTTACCAGAAACCGGCCACGACCAGGAGCTCCTCGTAAGATTTCTGATAGAGGAATCAAAAGAATTATCAGAAGTTATCCAAGAGCCAAAGACCACTCGTGAAGAGCTCCAGAAAGACCTGGAGTTAGCACGTATTGCTATTTCAAAGAAAACAATAAGTAATCCACTCAACCGACATGGGCTCTATGCCCACTCACCTCACAAGACTCCATTGCTAAAGAAAAAGCATGTTGAAGGTTGTTTAAAGTTTGATACAAAACAACTGGGCAAGCCAGTAAAATACTGGGAGAATATAGTCTGGTCAGATGAGACCAAAATTGAACTTTCTGGATGCCACAACACACAGCATGCTTGGAGGAGAAATGACACTGCACATCAGCCCCAAACATCATACCAACAGTGAAGTTTGGCAGTGGGGGCATCATAGTGTGGGGGTATTTTTCAGCACATGGTACAGGCAGATTTCATATAATTGAAGGAAAGATGAATGGACAAATGTAAAGAGACATCCTTGATAAGAAGCTGTTGCCATCTGCCAAGATGCTGAAGATGAAACAAGGCTGGACATTTCAGCAAGACAATGATTCCAAACACACAGCCAAGGACACTCTCAACTGGCTCCAGAGAAGGAAAATAAAGCTGCTAGAATGGCCCAGTGTCATGAGCCGAGCTCTGGAGGTTCTGCCAGGCTCAGTCTCATGGCTTTTTCCTTATATTTACACATTTGTTGTATTTTGTGCTTTTTGGGTTTATGTAATTCTTGTACTGTTTGCTATTTTCCTGTTTATGTTTTAGTTTTGTTACACTCTTTTATATTAATTTACATTTATATTTCAGTCTGCATTTGTTGATATTTTATTCTTTAGTTCTTTACTGTTGGGTTGACAGCTGTCAAGGGCGTTTCCGGGTTTTGTGCTTCGTGTGGGCATCGCCCATGTCAGCTGTCAGCTTCAGCTGCTCTCCTCTCATTGCCCCAGCTGGTCCAAATTGTATCTTTGCTTTCTCCTGTCCGCTCATGTGACCCACACCTGTCACTACTTATGTAATTGTTTTTTGCCCCTATTTAAGGGCAGGTATTTTCATTTCTGATTGCCGCTGTCTTAATCAAGCTACTCTTCATCTCCACCAGAACCCTGTCCCTGCTCTGGTGCGCTATATAAGTAAGTTTGCTTCCTTGTTTGTATTTTTGTGTTCTTAGTACTGTGTTGGACTTTATGTTTGTTGTTTTTTCAATAAATTGCCCAAACTCACAGTTCAGTGCATGGGTCGCACCTTTCTGCCCCGAAGGGCAATTCATGACAGAAGACAGCAGCCAGTAAGAGACCCAGCTGCTGTGGGTTTGTGCCTTTTTGTTACTTCTTTTTTTTCCTGGAGCTGCCAGCATGGTCCCTTACTATTCTGGTTCTATGGGTGGGCGTACATACCCGATGAGCCTGGGGTGGGAGCTTTGCAGGACACTGATGGAGGTGGATAACCGCATCTCCTTTCCCTGTGTCATTCCACTTTATTAAATATACAGTAACTTGCTTTGTGAACACAGCTGCCTTGATTTCTTTGTATGTATATTTATGGATTACTTGGGTTGTTACTGAAATCTGGTGAAAATCTCAAGTCAGTGGTTCCATCAGAAATATGTTTAATGAGAATAAATGTTGATGTGTTCAATACTTATTTTACCCACTGTATTTGAACAGTTTCTTTTCCCACACTTTAAATCTACTTTAAACTTGTAGTTTTGAGTATTGCTTAATTTTCCACAGCCATATCTAAACGATTATGAAAACTGTTTACATGACAAACATTCATTAAACTACAGCTTTTTCCCTATTACCCTCATAATTACTAGCTCAAGTAGGTTCATTTTGTCTTCTTTTAATTATTTTACCTTTTGTTCTTATTAAAGACAAAAATAGAAAGGAGATGTTTTTACCTTCTTTACATGCTTCGACTGTTCACGAAGGCTGCAGAAACATGTAAAGAAGGTAAAAACATCTCCTTTCTATTTTCATCCTCATAATTACTGCTTACTTGCTTTGGATTTTATTAGCATTTGAGTTATGAATTGTGTTCTACTCTTGTCCAGTGCATAATATGTGCATAGTATGCAGAATTATAATTCATATCTAACAGCTTGCTTATTCCATCAGTCATAGTTAATAGTCTAATTCTTATAGAATACTGATAAATGTTTAAAAATGGCTAATAAAAATAAAAACTAACAAAGATCTAATAGGCTACTAATAAACATCTAATTAACAGATAATATGTTTCCTTCACTAAATTGTTGAGGAATTTCACAATTTGGAGTGCAAAAAGTATTGATACCTTTAAAATATAATTTTAAGCCATTTGGTTATCAAAGACTTTTAGTCATTGCATAACATTTATGAAGACATCATAAAATACCAGCAACCTAAAAGCAATCCACAAATCCATTGTCATGACTAAGATTGTTTGAAGGTGTGAGCTGAAAGTGAACAGCAAAATAGACATAATAGAGCCATTCTTCACAATTTCAACTTGTATAAAGAAACTAAATAGCAGATCACAACTATGACAATTGTGTCATAATTCTCATTGTCAACTGAAGACAGGTCAGTCATTAATATCGAATGTGTGGGGGACACCAACACACCAGAGAAGAACAGCAGAGGCAAACGATAGACACAGAATGGGGCAGAGAGGATAGATTAAGGATTAACAACAACACAGAGTGGTGGTGGTAGGGAAAGGAAGGGTTGACTTTCTAGGGGGCCCATGGGCTAAAACATTTTGTTGCCCCCCTCCCCCCAGTTATCTAATGTCTGTTATCATTTATCTAAAGAAACAAATTTAACAAATTAATAGGAAACTTCTTTTTCTTCATTAGGGGTCACTACAGTGGATCATCTGTCTCCATCTCACCCTATCCCTTGCATCTTCCTCTGCAACACCAGCCCTCTCCATGTCCTCCTTCACTACATCCACAAATCTTCTCTGTGGTCTTCCTCTTTAACTCCTGCCCACCAGCTCCATCTTCAACATCTTTTGTCCAGTATATCTACTATCTCTCCTCTGCACATGTCCAAACCATCTCAGCCTTGACTCTCAACCTGAGCTGTCCCTCTGATAAACTCATTTCTAATCCTGTCTGTCCTAGTCACTCCCAATGAAAATCTTTGCATCTTCAACTTTGCCAGCTGTTAGCTCTGTCTCCTGTCTTTTTGTCAGTGCTACCATTTCCAAACTACATATTACAACATGTCTCACTACCGTCTTGTAAATCTTCCCTTTCATTGTAACTGCTATCCTTCTGTCACAGATCACCACCCACTCCACCCTGCCTGCACTCTCTTCTTCACCTCTCTTCTGCATTTTTGATTGCTTTGGATAGTTGACCCAAGTATTTAAACTCATCTATCACTATCTCTACTCCTTGTATCTTTACCATTACACATGTGTCCTTCTCATTCACACACACACATATATATTCTGTCTTACTCTGAGTGACTTTCATTCCTCTTCTCTCCAAAGCATACCTCCACCTCTCCTGGTTCTCCTCCACCTGCTCCCTACTCTCAGTGCAGCTCAGTGTCATCTGCAAACATCATGGTCCACAGAGACTCCTGCCTGACCTCATCTCTCAGCCTGTCCATCATCATGGCAAACAAGAAGGGGCTCAGAGCTGATCCCTGATGTAATCCCACCCCGACTTTGCATCCATCTGTCACTTCTACAGCACACCTCACCATTGTCTCACTGTCTTCATACATGTCCTGCACCACCCTCACATACGTCTCTGTCACTCCTGACTTTTTCATACAGTACCACACTTCCTCTCTTGGCGCCCTATCATATGCTTTCTCTAGATCCACAAAGACAGTGCAACTCCTTCTGACCTTCTCTATACTTCTCCATCAACACTCTTAGAGCAAACATTGCATCTGTAGTACTCCTTCTTGGAACGAAACCATACTTTTGCTCAGTGATTGTCGCCTTTCCTCTTAACATGGCTTCAGCAACTCTTTCCCATATCTTCATCGCATTGCTGATCAACTTTATGCCTCAGTAGTTACTATGGCTGTAAGTATCACCTTTGTTCTTGAAAATTGGTACCAGAACACTTCTTCTCCATTCCTGAGGCATCCTCTCACTCGCCAAGATTCTATTAAACAATCTGGTTAATGCAACATGGCAGCATGTATAGACACAGTGGCTCGGGGTTCTCAGCTTTCTTCCCTTGTATTTATGTTTTACTCGTGTTTCCTTTGCTAGTTCTAAGACTTGAAGCCTTAATTCAGTATAATAAGGCTGAACTGTGGGATCTCGAGTAACTGACTGTGAAATACAGACCCTTCAATTTAGTTAGGGAGTTCTGCTGCATTATAATTGTGGCTATTTATGTCCCACCACAGGCTAATGCTAAGTTAGCATTGGAGGAGCTGTCCTGCCTGATCAGCAAGCAGATGAACGCTAACCCAGAGGTGGCTGTGATCGTGGCGGGGGACTTTAATCAGGTGGAACTAAAAGCAGTGCTTCCTAAACTTTATAAATACATAAACTTTCCAACCATAGACACCAACATTTTGGACCAGATGTACTGTATCATCCTGGGAGCCTATAAGGCTGTAGCAGCCCCACACCTGGGTATATCAGACCATATTTCCATAGAGCTGATCCCACCCTACAAACTTCTGATCTGCAGGACTAAACCAGCAACCCAAACAATTCAGCTATGGACTGAGGAGGCCTCCTCTGCATTACAGGACTGTTTTGAGCACACAGACTGGGGAGTATTTAAAGAGGACACATCTTCATTTTTCAACCAAATTTAGAGCATACAGAGACGTATATATGAAGACGCCTTTTCAATGACCTTAAAAAGATGGCTTTTCATCTTTAACTTTTCTGTCAAATCTGTACGATTTTTAGATGGTTGGCAAAGTTGTCTTTTCAATCAATTTGTGCTGGGAGGGTACCTACCCAGGACCTCCTCATCATCTCTGTTCCCTTCACCTACATACCCATTAAAGCCCGCTCCAATCGCTACTCTCTCTCCCCCTGGGAACACTCTCTACCACTTCATCCAACTTACTCCAAAATTCCACCTTCTATTCTACCTGATATTCAGCTTGTGGGGCATACGTGCTAAGAACAATCAACGTCACACCTTTGATTTCTACTTTCAAACTCATGATCCTGTCTGACTCCCTCTTTACCTCCTGAACATTTTTCACATACTCTCCCTTTACTAAACCCTTCCACAAACTCTCTCCCTTTACCAGTCATAGTCCCTAGATTTAAAGCCCCTACTTTCACCTCCACAATCTTCCCTTTCCTTTTTTCTTTCTGCCTCTTAACATTCCTCCGCCTTGATCTTTGACCAACAGTAGCCCAATTTCCACCGGCACCCTGTTGGTTAACAGCACCGCTGGCAGTCGTCGTTAACCCTGCCTTGACTGATCTGGTATGCAAGTCTCATTCATCATGATCCGCATGTTTGATAAGGCAAAGGTTTTTACGCCGGATGCCCTTCCTGACACAACCCTTCCCATTTACACAGGCTTGGGACTGGCACTAAGAGTACACTGGCTTGTGCTTTCCCCCCTAGTGGCTGGGTTGCCCTAAATGTCAGTAAAAGAAATGGATGATGTAGCAGATGACCACTTTTCAGATGAAAATTAATTTAATTAGGAAATCAAGGTCCCAGAGTCTGGAGGAAGACAGGAGAGGCACAGAATCTAAGTTGGTTGAAATCCAGTCTGAAGTTTCCACAGTCAATGATGATTTGGGCTGCCAAGTCATCTGCTGGTGTTGGTCTACTGTGTGTTATCAAGTTAAGTCAGCACAGACATCTACCAGGAAATTTTAGAGCACTTCATGCTTCCCTCTGCTGACAAGCTTTATGGAGATGCTGATTTCATTTTCCAGCAGGACATGGCATCTGCCCACACTGCCAAAAGTACCAAAACCTGGTTTGATGACCATGGTATCACTATGCTTTACTGGCCAGCAAACTCTCCTGACCTAAACCCCATAGAGAATCTATGGAGTATTGTCAAGAGGAAGATGAGAGACACCACACCCAATAATGCAGACAAGCTGAAGGCTGCTATCAAAGCAACCTGGGCTTCCCTAACACCTCAGCAGTACCACTGGCTGATCGCCTTCATGCTACGCCTCACTGATGCAGTAATTCATGCAAAAGGAACCCCGACCAAGTATTGAGTGTGCACATGGATGTACTTTTCAGTCAGCCAATATTTCTATTAAAAATCATTTTAAAAATTCTTTTTTATTTAATATTCTATTTTTTTGAGAAATTGCATTTGAGGTTTTAACCAATTGCGCTCTGTTGTTCCGCGGGCGGGCAAGTCTATGATGCACGAGGGCGCACGAGAGCGCGCTCGTGCGCCCTCGTGCGCATGACGCATGATAAGGATATTGATGATGATGGTGTAGGTGGTGTGCCCTCCAAGCGCCACTCAAAAAAAAATCTGCAAACACAGCCGCGAACAGATTAGTTCATCTGATTGACCTCTCATTCGACTAATAAGAGCCTTGAATTGGGTTTCTGAAACCTTGAGGAGCCAATGAATGAAAATCTAGGAAGGAGGACCCGCCTACTGTGAACGCAGGAGCCAATTGAAGCACAGAAATTCAGGCTGGGTGAAGCGATATTTACTGCTGCAGAAGGACTCTGTACGAATCTACTACAGACCCAGGCTCACCCAGCAGCATGGAGAACACCCACAAGTGGGACCTGCACTCATTCCAGCAGAATAGACGGAGGCCGACGACAAAAGTCGTAAATCATTCGCCAAAACGGCAATAATGGAATTATGTTGATCGGGATCCACGAGCGGAGTAGCGTCGCGTTCGTCTGACAATGGGGGAAGAGCTGTTCGCCGCGACTCTGCTGCTTTGAAGAGGTAAGGTGTTATAAGCTAAATTATTATTTATCCCTGAAAACTGTAATCCAAAAATGACTTTTGACCGATCGGTAAATTACAACTGTACTGCGCACGAAGTACGTGTGCCGCGATAAACGGTTCATTTGCCGTGTTCGGACCGTGAAGGCGCACGGTCCGAATGCCCCCCGGTCCGCGGGAGGAAGCATATCAGTCTATTCCATCATGTAGCGATGGCCCTCTTCTGTAGCGAGGGGGGGGGGGCGTTCACAGTTCCCCCCCCCCCACACACACACACACAGTAGCGAGTGGGTGGGGGGAGCCGCTGTGAAAGCATGCAAGGAGTGTAATCCGTCATGTAGAGGGCCGAATTTGGTCCTTGGTAGCGGGGGGGGGGGGGGGGGGGGAACGACCCCCCGCCCACACACACACACACAGACACAGCCCTGAGTGTGACCTTTCATTAGAGCCTAAAATGAAGATTCTACATTGAATTATTCAAAAGTTACAGACGTTTTTCCAAACTGTGCCATTTGGCACAATTTGGCACAGTTCCAAAACGCCTGGGAACAGCCTGAGAACAAAGCTGTGTAAAATATTCATTTTTTGTGGTATTGTTACCAAATTTGGATCTCAGCTGGATAACACTTGGTTCTACATTTCTGTTGCATTTTCCAGCCGGATCGGACAGCTGTGTGTTATTTACAAGCATTTGTATCCAAAAAAACACTGTGTCCAATTTTTTTTTCTTCAAGTTCAGTATGTTTAGATGACTGTAACTCAGTGGCCGGAGCACGTAGAGAGATTATGTTTTTTTTGCCAAAAAATTCAAAGTGTTTTCTTTTAAATGAGACCAACCCCATGAAGATGCTGCAAAGGGTTGAATAACAGCTTTCGATTTACTTTGGGCACGTTATTTTTTGGCATTTTTAGGAAAATTGCCCGGAGTGCAAGTGGTTAAAGAGCTATAAGCCATAAACATCACAATTAAAAGAAATAAACATTTGAAATATATCACTCTGTATGTAATGAATCTTTATATTATAGGAGTTTCATTTTTTGAACTGAATTACTAAAAATAATCAACTTTTCAATGATGTTCTAATTTATTGAGATGCACATGCAGATTATGTATGTGGACAGAATAATTTATGACAGCAGAGGGGTTTATAGTTTACAATCGTCAGACTGACAGTTCCACCGCCGCTTCTGCTCATCTTGGGGAGTAGCCGACAGGATCAAACACTAGCCCAGGGCAGCCAATAAACCACAGTCTGTGTCCAGACCAGATCACAGAGGCCAACCAGCTGAGCTACCTTCTGCCTTCGCACCTCTCCTGAATGTACAGTCTGTGATGAAAAATAAAATGGACACACTCCCTGTTCATTCATTCATTACCCTAAAAAATAAATACATTAATGCTTAATCTATAGGCTGTCTACTCCTCCTGTAAGTTTGTGATTAAAATGAAAATATGAATGGAAAAAACTATTTAGTGCATCATCTATCTATAAATGCAAAATATCTCTGTCTGTTTGTGTGTGTGTGTGTTCCTCAGATATCTGTCAAACCGTTTGTCAGACTGGCCTAAGATTTTAAATGTGCTTTGCTGAGGTCACAAGGCTGTGCATCCCTGAATATGGAGTCACTCAGTCAAAATATGTAATTTTTATCAATAAAAATTTAGCCACCACTCTGTCACCGCTCTGTGTCTCTTCATGCCCTGGCTTCAGGAAGTGTGGGCGGGGTTTAGCTCTGTGTGTGTGTGTGTGTGTATTCGCTGCAGGCAGCAGCTTACCAGAGCTCTGTATAGGTTTTTCCTGAGAACAAACACTGGAAATATGCCATTATAGGGTAGCTCCAAGTTAGGAACCCGTTCAATTATTCCCTTTATCACTGGATCGTAATTTTGTCGGCTCTGACTGCACAACAACTTCAAAATTTGGAGGTGGGGGGAGGAGGCTGAAACCATCAGACAAGAACACACACAGTAACGGCACATTTACTGGATGTTGCAAATTCCTTTTTCCCTTTTAACAGCACACCGTGAGTTCTGGCCGCTGCGTAGCTCTAAAGGATAATTTGGCATATCGATAGCTGAAATTCAAAACCTCCTATCTGCAGGATTTTCTGATTTGGGGATTTCCCTTTGGATGATGAAAACAAGGAAGGCTGCTCAAATCTGTCTGCAAGGCAGTCCTGCCCTTTACTGTGACAGAAAATTATTCTGATGAAAACAAACAGCATAGCATTCTGCAAGAAAATAAAAAAGTTTTTTTTTTAGTTTTCTCAAAAAAGTGCATTTTTCAGATAGGAGCTTTTGCGTTTCAACCATCGATATGTGGAGAACATGGGGTGTGCGGGGGGGCGGGGGGGGGGGGATGCAGCCAGATCGGCTTATCGCAGTCCTTCCCAGGGAGCCAAGCCCAGCCTGCCTGATTAATGGGACGGAGTCTCGGCTGCTGCTTCACCCGTGCCACCACTGTCCTTTGTGGCTCCATGGGTTCAACATGACGCTCCTCCCAGTGCATGGCTATCTAGAAAATAAAAGTTAATAATAATAATAATAATAATAATAATACCACCATGATTGTGGAGCGAAATGGCCAGATCAACTGCATATGATATGCAGACACATATGTACGGTTTGACTAAACGACAATCGTGACAAAAAACACCCAAATAATGAAATAAATCATTTTTTATTAACTGACAAATGGGCAACACTGATGCAGCAGTTGTAGCCAAATGGGTCATTCTTCTGAATATAATAATGTTCCGTGTTTTGTACTTATAATATTGCTAAAATATAAAAGGATGCACTACAATGGATCTCAACTATTTGTAAACGTGTCCTATTATAGTACTGCATGAGTTTATTGATGATAGACTATTCTCAGGCCTCTGTCGGTCAGAGTTGAAGATGGATGAAGCATCCAAGGTCTGGTTGTCTGCTCGCCTGGAGCAGCGTCGTCTGTGGCTAAAAAGACCGATGCGGGAGTGGCAGTCTCTATCACAAAGGTCACACCTGTGTGTAGTTTCTGGTCTGTTGTAGCTGCTGCTTTCCTTCCTGCATGCTTGTTTTTCTGCAGCATTTTCTCCTCGCCTGATTTCAGGTGTTGCTTCAGGGTCCCTTTCCACTTTGCACGGTCATCTGCTAGGCTCTCCCGGGTCTCTGTGTTGATGTCGGTGGCCTTCATGTCTCTCTTAATGACATATTTGTACCGGAGCTGGGGGCGACCAGTGGATCTCCTCCCAGATGCCTGTTCTCCATACAGGTTGTCCTTTGGGATGTGCCCAGCGTCTATGCGGTGGAGATGGCCTAGCCAGCGCAGCCTGCACTGTCTGAGGAGAGTGAACATGCTGGGAAGTCCCGTGCGATTCAAGACATCTGTGTTGGTTACCCTGTCCTGCCAGGATATGCTCAGGATGCGGCGGATGCTTTGCAGATGGAAGGTGTTGAGTCGCTTCTCCTGTCTGGCATATGTTGTCAATGACTCACTGCCATACTTGCCATTCTTATAGAGGGTGATGATCTTGGTGTCGCTCATGTCCTGTGGTACAGCCCCTTTTTGCCAGCACTGACAGAGGACTTCATGCAACGGGAGCAGGAGGGTAGTCTTGCAGTGTTTGATCAGGTCCAGGGGAATCCCATCGCTGCCTGGGGCTTTGTCTAAGGCCAAGTTGTCGATGGCCTTCCTGAGTTCCTCTATGGTTGGCTCTACAGCCAGTTCCTCTATAATTGGCATACACTCGATGGCATCAAGAGCTGTGGGGGACACTGTGTTCTGTCTGGAGTAGAGGTCGGAGTAGTGTTCCACCCATCTCTCCATCTGTTGGTCCTTGTCTGTAATTACTATCCCAGTGGAGATTTGAGGGGAGCTGTCTTGCTCTGAACTGGTCCAAGCGCCTTCTTGATACCATCGTACATCCCTCTAATGTTGCCTGTAGCAACAGCTGTCTGGATGTCTTCACTGAGCTCTGTCCAGTATTTGTTGGCACAATGCCTGGCAGTCTGCTAAGCCTTGTGCCTGGAAGCCCTGAGAATCTGCAGGCTCTTCTCACTGGGTGACCGCTTATACTTGGTGAGGGTGGCACACTTGGCTTCAATGACGGGAGTCATCTCTGTGGTCTTGGCCTCAAACCAGTCGTGAGACTTGAAGGACTTCTTCCCAAAGGTAGCCAAGATGGTGCGATGCATGGTGTCCCGCAGTACTTCCCACTTCTCTGTGGCAGAGTCTCTGGGCTGTAAGGTTTGCATTTCCTTCTCGAAGGTCTCTGCAAACTTTTCTACGAGGTATGGTTGAGACATCTTGCTGACATCAATGCGGGGGTTCCCTTGTTTCTTTAAGCAGTGGATCCTCTTTGGCTGTAGCCTGATCTTGCAGCAGACCAGGGAGTAATCTGTGTCACAGCCCACACTGTGGTAAGAGCATGTGTGAAGGATGTTCTTGATGGCGGCACGCCTGACCAGGATAAGATCTAGCTGATGCCAGTGCTTTGAGTGTGGGTGTCTCCAAGAGACCTTGTGCTGAGGCTTGGTCCTGAAGTAGGAGTTGGCGATGCACAATTCATGGTAACCGCAAAGCTCAAGCAGTCATTGGCTGTTCTCGTTCATTTTGCCCACACCAAACTGTCCAAGGCAAGAGGGCCACAAGTCATGATCTGCACCCACTCTGGCATTGAATTCACCCAAGAGAACAAGTTGCTCCTTGCTGCGAATGCTGGCGACGATGGATGCGAGCTTCTTGTAGAACTCATCCTTTGTGTCTGGTGTGGAAGACAGTGTCAGGGCATACACGCTAACAAGGATGACTGGGCCTTCGGTGGTGTTGAGGCGAAGAGTGAGGAGACGCTCCGTGCCATTGCTGCCTGGCTCTACCATATTCAGCAGGTTGTTCCTCACTGCAAATCCGACTCCATGCTCCCTTTGCTCATCAGAGCCTTTCCCCTGCCAGTAGAATGTGAAGTTCTTCTCCTTCAGAGTGCCTGAGTCAGCAAGGCGTGTTTCCTGAAGGGTGGCAATGTCCACATACAGCCTCCTGAACTCATCCTTTATGACAGCTGTTTTGCTGGAGTCCCTGATGTCCTGAAGGTTTTCAGAAAGACTGGTCATCATTGTCCGAAAGTTCCAACATCCTAGTTTCAAAGCTGGTTTCTTTTGTTGTTTTGTTTTGTTCCCTGGTGCTACAATTGCAGTCTGCTGTTTGTATATTTCCTAATCCCCATGCACCCGATGAGGATGGCAGACTGTGGTGGGACAACACCTTACTGGCTAGGGGCTGCCCAGCTTGAGGCAGGCGGTAGTTGTCTAGTGAGATCCAAGGATCCCTCCCACCCTCGGGAACAACCCCTGGTGCCAAGCTCCACGCCAATTGAGCAATGACTTATAACCGGTAACTGTTGCTCCCCGTGTTGTGTTGATGCTGCAAGCAAAGCTGGAGTGACCTTTCCAGGGTGTAGGGTGTGAGTTTGTGTTGGTGAGTGTTGCTGGATGCTAGCCTGAGCAATATGACAGGACAGGCTGTTGCCCATGTAGTATGTCCCCCCTCTCAACGTCGCTGATGGATCCAAAGGAACAGCAAGGCTGTTACAGTTCAACGACGGACTGCCTTAGGGGCTCCAACTCCGGATTTTACCTCAGGGTTGACTCCCGAAGCCTTTCTCGTGACCGGGTACGCTGCAAGGCAGCAGACATTTGAAATCAGGGTTTTTCTTCCCCTAAATGGACTACCCTCCCAGGTTGTCGAGCCCCATCTACCCAAAGCAACTGGTTTGAAGGTGCCAGAGACTCGCTTTCGCTCCTTCTCCTGTCAGTAGAAGCAGTTCTACCGGTCTTAGTCTTAGCCACACAAGCAGGCCAGGAGTTGAACTTGGTTGTAAGAGGCTATTTGAGACACACGCCGTAAGGGGCATTTTCTGAGCACTGGGAGCTTATCCCCCAGCACCACTCCTAGCTATGACAACCTTGGAATCTGATAGACTATAAACTACACATATAAACTAAAACAATTATAATGATGACTGAACAACTCCCATTCCCCAAAGTGCAAGATACAACACATATGAATATAAGTCATAAAAGATCACATAAATAAGTCAAATAAGTCAAACAAATAAACAAGGGTTCTTAAAAAGTCACTAATACTGGATGTTCCATTCATTTTCAATAATTCTGTAATTAATATTCACACAATCAAATAAATCTCATTTCAGCCCCTTTCATATTTGTCATAGTCTAACGTGTGATTGCCTACATATAGGCTACACCTCTTTGTATTCCACTTTCAAACACAGCCAACATTTGGGCCTCTAAAGCCTGATTGGGCTACCTGTTTCAGACAGGAATACTTGCTTTCTACGGGCATGCACTAGTCTAATTAAAATGATGGGTGATTACATTCCAACTGTTACGTACACCTGGGCGGCAGTGGCTCAGAAGGTAGAGCAGGTCGTCTAATAACCGGATGGTTGGCGGTTCGAATCCCGCTCTCCCCAGATATTCTGCCGTTGTGTCCCTGGGCAAGACACTTCACCTGCATTGCCTCCAGTGTCCATAACACTGGGTATAAATGTGTGTAAATGTATAAAAATGTTCGGTGGTGGCCGGAAAGGCTGTTGGCGCAGATTGGCTGCCACGTTTCCGTCAGCCTGCCCCAGGGCAGCTGTGGCTGCAGAAGTAGCTTGCCACTACCACTGTCTGTTTGGAGTGAATGAATAATGTACCTATTTGTAAAGCATCTTTGAGTATATATGATAAAGCGCTATATAAAATCGATGCATTATTATTATCATCTCTGTCCATTAAAATAACTGAAAATCCCAGTGCATGCTGTGTTTCCTCGTGTGCTCCTGTCAGTAGGAGCAGCGTGATTTCAAAACACGCCACTGAAACAGCATTAACAATGCACTTCTGACAAAAGGCCACCTTGTTTCTGATCAAAAGTGTATTGTCATAAAATGCACTAAAATACCAATGCCTTGAGATTGTGCCAGTGCCACACCTCTCTTAAATGAGTCTCCCATCTTCAGCGCAACATGGACACACAGAGCTCAGGTAAAAACAAACTGCACTGACATAAACTGAAAAATCCACTGGGAAGTGTGCTGCAAATGTGTGCTGTTGACTGTTCTAACAGGGCCCTAAAAGTTAGTGATATAATATTAAAGTTGTTAGCATCAGCTGAGGGAGAAAACTCAAAAAAAGGAGAGACAGGTATGGAGCAGAGGGAGAAGTAGACTTCACCCTTCTGATTTAATTTCATCAGGCCCTTGGGGGGCTGGGTACATAAGAGAAACCAGTCAAAAAAGTGAGGGGAGAGAAAGAGTAGCAAAGCATGTTTATCAGCTCACCTCTGGCTGCTGCTGGGATCAAGGCGTCTTGCTCTCTACATTATTTAACAACTCTATTTGTTACACAGCTGTGGTTTGTGGGCGCATGTGTGAGCTGAGCAGATATATCACAGAAGAACTGAAATATCTGTTGTAATAATGGTAAAGAAAAATAAAGGTGCATTACATACATGCAGTCAGTCCATTGTTTTGTCATCCAACCGACTACATATACAGTATAATAGAGTCTTCAAAATATTCTCACATGCTTAAGGTTGGATTATCTTTTCAGTTATTTATACTTTTTAATTATCATAAAAATAAGGTCATTTCCCTCACCATACTACACATACTTACATGTATCTTACAAACCTCTGAGTTTTTTACGGAGCAGACTTGATAAATTCTCAGGCCACACACAAATGTGTTGAACTGTACAATCGTGTTTGTGGAAGTACAGTGGTGTAAAAAAATGTTTGCCCCCTTCCTGATTTCTCATTTTTTTGTATGTTTGTCACACTTGAATGTTTCAGATCATCAAACAAATTTAAATATTTGACAAAGATAACACAAGTAAACACAAAATGCAGTTTTTAATTGAAGGTGTTTATTATTAAGTTTTAAAAAAAATCCAAACCTACATGGTCCTGTGTGAAAAAGTGATTGCCCCCTGTTAAAACATAAATTAACTGTGGTTTATCAGATCTTTGAAAGCTGAGTTCAATTTTCTAGCCATTCATAAAGCTCTGGGACTCCAGCGAACCACAGTGAGAGCCATTATCCACAAATGGCGAAAACATGGAACAGTGGTGAACCTTCCCAGGAGTGGCCAGCCGACCAAAATTACCCCAAGAGCGCAGCGACGACTCATCCAAGAGGCCACAAAAGACCCCACAACAACATCCAAAGAACTGCAGGCCTTACTTGCCTCAGTTAAGGTCAGTGTTCATGACTCGACCATAAGAAAGAGACTGGGCAAAAATGGCCTGCATGGCAGAGTTCAAAGACAAAAGCCACTGCTGAGCAAAAAGAACATAAAGGCTCATCTCAGTTTTGCCAGAAAACATCTTGATGATCCCCAAGACTTTTGGGAAAATACTCTGTGGACTGATGAGACAAAAGTTGAACTTTTTGGAAGGTGTGTGTCCCATTACATCCGGCGTAAATGTACCCCCAGAATCAGAATCAGATTTATTGCCATTGTTCATGTGATACACAAACTAGGAATTTGTCTCGGTGCCATGCTGCAACATTAAAAACATAATGAGAAAAAGGGATAAAATAAAAAACTAAAGGACTAGAAACGTGCAATAAGTGATTTATTACCCTTTAATTTTTTATAAAAGTAACACAGCATTTCAGAAAAGAAATATCATACCAACAGTAAAATATGGTGGTGGTAGTGTGATGGTCTGGGGCTGCTTCAGAACCTGGAAGACTTGCTGTGGTAAATGGAACCAAGAATTCTGCTGCCTACCAAAAAATCCTGAAGGAGAATGTCCGGCCATCTGTTCGTGACCTCAAGCTGAAGTGCATTTGAATTCTGCAGCAGGAAAATGATTGAAAACAAACCAGCAAGTCCACCTCTGAATGGCTTAACAAAAACAAAACAAAGACTTTGGAGCGGCCTAATCAAAGTCTTGACCTGAATCCGACTGAGATGCTGTGGCATGACTTTAAAAAGGCGGTTCATGCTCGAAAACCCTCCAATGTGGCTGAATTACAACAATTCTGCCAAGATGAGTGGGCCAAAATTCCTCCACAGCACTGTAAAAGACTCATTGTCAGTTATTGCAAACGCTTGATTGCAGTTGTTGCTGCTAAGGGTGGCCCAAGTAGTTATTAGGTTTAGGGGGCAATAACTTTTTCACATAGGGCCATGTAGGTTTGGATTTTTTTTCCCCTTAATCATAAACACCCTCATTTAAAAACCACATTTTGTGTTTACTTGTGTTATCTTTGTCTAATATTTAAATTTGTTTGATGAACTGAAACATTTAATTGTGACAAACATACAAAAAAATGACAAATCAGGAAGGGGGCAAACACTTTTTCACACCACTGTATATTAATAGTCCACTTTATGGAGTGGACGAATGAAACATGCAAGTACACCTTGAAAACAAGAGAAAAGCAGTCAAGTAAAAGGTAACGTTCAGTTACCAAGGAGACAATGGCGATCTTGCATTCAACCAGCCGCTCTTCACCTGCAGTACCTTTACTCGAGTCACAATACAAATGGTGAGATGAATATATCACCAGCATTAAGCACTTTATTGATGGAAAATACAAGCTTCCATGATAGATTCATGTTGTTCCTACACCCTAGTTTTTCTAAGCTACTTTCTTTTGAAAGTTTAAAGTGACTAAGTATTTAAATTTGCCACAGTGTGCTCCAATTTTCCCACAATGCCTCACAATAAGCCTTCCAGTTAATATGGAAAAGGTGAACATATGGTAAGTTCTTCAAATCCGAGCCATATGTACCATCTTCACTACCTTCCCTTCTTTCAAAACTGATCACATTTGAACACAGAAGTAGGTTGGGGATGATGGACAATATTAAAAAAAATACATTTGAGCTTGTGCTATTTCCTTCCACTTCCTCATTCAACACTCCCAGTTCTTATATGATTATACATGTTTTCAGGTGGATAAGGTAGGGTAATGGGTGGGGATAGGAGCACATTATTGATGAATGTCCTCATGTTTGGCTTGCACTATGATCCATTTGTTTATACAGCACAAACTCCTAGGACAGGTGCAGAACCAAGGCACATGTCACAAAGTGAAGCAGTCTCTATTTCTTTTTTCTAACATGTTTTCATTTTTTTCTTTAATTCATCAAAAAAAGCACACTGAATGTCAATAAGGTTTTGCTATAAAGCGTAGTTTTACTGTATTATATAATGTAAATTGTTGGTGGCCAGATATTGTATGTGCGGGTTTTCATAGTTTTCAAATGTTTTGTATTAAAAAAATGAAAGAACTAGGCACACTTTTTATTGAAAACATATAGAAAACAGCTATGCTTTCTTCTTTAATATTAAATTCTTGTTTGAGCGCATTCTCAGAAAAAAAGATCATTTTACTGTTCGTCATGACACCGACATTATTTGCAGGTGCCATGCTTTTTAACAATATCCATTAACACATAACCTGCTTCCATCACAGAGACCTTTATGTCCCTCATTGGATGTTTTTGCTGCCTCTGTTTCAGATCCTTACACAATGTCCAACAACTTGCCACTATATTAACAAATATTTTCTCAATTTTATGTGCAATTGTATATTTCAATAATAATGCATTGTTGGTAAAAAATACCTTGAGTTTTCTCATAGCACATCAGTGTTCTGAGGAGCGCAGTATGAAGACCATTCATGCACACAGTAAGGCCCCATTTACACAGACGCAGATCGTTGGGTGACCATTGAGAGATCAAAAATTGACCCGATCTCTCAGTGATTTCCTAAAGCCTCAAAAAAGCTATTTCTGTGTAAATGTTTGGGAGATCATTGTACGATTTTCATAGCAATCTATAGAGACCTTTAAAAGATCCTTGAGAGATCACTAAGAAACCAGTAGAGATCACTGAGAGATCAGTAGAGATTTCTGAGAAACAAGAGGCGATCACTGAGGAATCATTGAAAGTTTGGTGGGCAACCAAAGCGTACTGTATATTTGAGAGGTTTTGTCATAAATTGCCCTTTTCAAGGGCTACTGAAAGAGTAACCCGTCAGCTGGCCTCCCCAGAGTACATGGGCCACCAGTCCACTGAGTACAACATGCCCCCCTCAGGCAGCGGCAGCTGGAACCCAGCAGACAGCAAGTCCTCCACCATGGGGAATACGGAACCGGTGCTGCGGAAGGCTGATCTCCAACAATGACTGCTGGCCAACAGTGGAGCCCAGCGATGCCGGTGGTTGACCAGCAAGGAGGCCAGATAAGGGGAGAGGCTGCTCAGCGGGGGCCTCCCGTGAGGGCGGGAAATCCATCGTGACTTCAGATGAAGGCGTGGCACCCACGGTGGCCCCGGGCTGGGGCGTGGTACCCGCGGTGGCCCCGGGCTGGGGCATAGCACCTATAGCGTCCCCAGGCTGAGGCGTAGCAGCTACGGCGGCTCCGGACTGGGGCATAGCACCCACGGCGAGAAGGCTGACCTGTGAGAGTACCAGGCCAAGGAGGTGATCTACCAGCGGAACACCAGCCGGGGGCCAGGAAGGGGGGCCCACGGCAGCCTCGGAAAGAGGCGTAGCACCCATGGAGGCCTCGGACTGGGGCGTAGCACCAGCGGGGACCTCAGACAGAGGGGGAGCAGCACCCACGGAGATCTCGGACAAAGGGGGAGCAGCACCCACGACAACCTTGGGGGAAGGCACAAACACACGACACAGACACCGGGTCATAGTCACCAGCAGCAGTGGAGCCTGACGGGGAGAGCTCAGGCGCAGTGGCCAAATGCACTCACCCCCCACCAAGAGCCAGGCAAGATCTCTCCAAGACAGACAAAGTGAAAACAAAAAAGAGAACTTGCCTGAGCTTGAGCTCCACCATCGTCCAGAACTCTGGAGATCCAAGCTGGGGCATCTCGGCCTTCTCCGTCTGAGCGTCTACCCCCGACACAGCCACCTCAGGGGAAGGAAATGGAAAAAACACCGGAGGAAGATCACCGGCAGCAGTGGAGCCCGGTGAGGAGAGCTCAGGAACAGAAGACATCTGCAACTGATTCTCCTCACCCTGAGCCAGACAAGAATGCTCAAGATCTGTAGGTGCTAAAACAGAACTGAGTACTTGCCTGGACTCAAGCTCCGCCGCTGTCCAGGACTCCGATGACTCTGCTGTGACGACCCCTGCAGCAGGCATTGTTGTGGATGCAGCCTGCAGACCTCCCAGTGTGGCGACTGATGCAGGTGGGCTTCCCAGCGTGGTGGCTGAAACGGGGTGTCATCTCACCGGTGGTGCTGAGTCCTGTGTAGATGAAGCCAGGGGACACTTTCCTGTTGGCTCAGTCTTCCGGCCACAGGAGGCACTCTCCTCCCATCCAGAATATGGCTGCGGGGCTGGAACAGACCTCTCCAGGACCGAAGACCTCTCCATTGTCCAGCAGCTCCCTCCCCGGACTGGCGGACACTCAGTGGAATTGGAGAGGGACATGGAAGAAGCGGGTGAGGATAGAACTAGAGCAGCTGATGGTGAAAGCTCAGCCAAATTGGGCTGCTGCTGCTGAGCTTCACCACCGGGAATAAGGCAAGACAATTCATTATAAGATGTTAAAAAATGAAGAGATACTTGCCTTAATTCCCGGGGCTTGGTGGTGGCTGCTGTGAGGCCAGACGTCATCACTTCGGGGGCTGCAAAGGTTGTCTGATGTGATGGCCGGAGCACCGGAGTCAGGGGACGTTCTAACGTTGGCTCAAACACCGTTCTGGCTGGTGAAGCTCCCTCCAGCTGCAGCAGAAACTCCAGGAGAAGCCATGGCTTGTAGCCCAAGATAAGCTCCCTCTCCGATGCAACAACTCGTTGACACTCCTCCAGCTCCTCTGCGCTGGGACCGTCTATAGGCATGAGGGCTGCGTGCCCAATCCAGCAGACAGCAGGACACTGGTCAGCGCGGAAAGGCGAAACTGTAGCTGGATGATGGTTCCGGGCTCGAGGCTTCTGTCCTCAGGGTCGCCTCCTCCACGACACAGGGTCTGGTGGCAAAGGGGCTTCCCCCAGCCCGCGGAGCCAGTGTTGAGCGTGGAGGACAGAGCTGAGGAGGTCTGTCAGCTCCAGGACGCTCCACAGGCTGGGGAATGCCTCGATCAGCTGTGTTGTGCTATCCCACATCTGCAGTTCCTCCTCGGGAGTGTGGGTCAAAGAGACATCCAACACAATGTCCTCTAAACGCTCAGCTGCCCAACGCTCCTCCTCATCCAGTCCAAAACTCCCGTAGTCCGTGCAGCCAGACATGCCAAAAATCGGACTAAAAATACGGGAGAACAGAAAAGAGGAGGAAAGAAAAAAACAGCAGAAACGCAAAGTGGCTTGTTTCCACATCCTGGTCATGTCCTTCTGTCATAAATCGCCCTTTTCAAGGGCTACTGAAGGACACCAAACGCACACTGTGGTTTCTGCACATTTATTAACGTAAAGACAAACTGACAGGGAACGATAAACACACATACGAAATAATAAAGCACTGGAGGAGAGTGGAGCTCAACGTCACAGAGGGAACAGAAGCCTGGGAATTCCGGGCAGAGGGCAGAATCCAGCCGGAGCACTCTCGAAGGCAGCGGGGCTCACAGCTGGAAATAAAAAGGGAAAAACTGACCTGGACGGAGCTCTCCTCTCTCCTCAACAGTGAAGCACAAACACACTCAGAGCAAGACTCAGCATCTGAGGATGTGCGGTGATAGAAGGACATGACAACAGAGAATGGTTGTTGTGCCCTTTTATATTGTTACATAATACGTGACAGGTGTGGAAGCATGAGTGGAGAAAATAACAGAATGGGGCTGCGCAGCTGTCATTCAAACAGTTTGACAGCTGGAAGCTGCACAGTGCTGTCAAAATAAAGCACACACCGGAAAATGTAAACATACTACAAATACAAAATGACAATAGCTGGACAAAATAACAGAGAAGCAGACAAAAACAGAATAAACTTAAACTGGAGACTGGGCACGGCGCCCACCCGTGCACAGGATCATGAAAGGTTTCTAGTGCTCTTCTACCCCATTTACACAGGGGTGGAGTTTGCTGAGAGATGAAAAAATGGCCAGATCTCTCAACAATCTCCACACCTGTGTTAAGGGTCTATGACACATTTAAAAGCCTTTATCAAATAATATTACTGTACAAACAACTTGAGCTACCATCCTGTATAACAAAGGAGCTTTATAACATTTTGTTTTACACTTAAATTTACTTTTAATGTTGAGGAAAAACATGGGGTCGAAAAGGCCTGGTTAATGAAGAGCAAATGCAGCCCCCAGCTACAGCCCTCAACCCGCATTTATCATGAATTCAATTTCCCCCGAGCATGAACAGAGAGTATCTGGAATCATTACAACACAACTAGCAGGCATCCCCTGCTCATAAATAAGCCTGTTAATTGACCTGTCATAGCTAATTGCTGTGGGGGATAGAAAACCGGAGACTGTGTGTTTAAAAAAAAGACTTAATCTGTACATGTGCATATGTGTGAAAGTAGCACAATATTTACACATGTGGTGTTTATTGTGAGGAAAGATAGTGTCAAGGTATAGATAAATGGACAGGGGGTGCATGTGTGATGAGCTGAAGAGGAGGACTGTCTCTGTTTGCTCTGTTGAGTTTTGAGCCATTAGTCATCAGCCTTGAGACAGGACAAAGTGAAGCGGACGCGGGCAAGAATCGACCAGGCTGGCTCTGCCGTCCCAGCACTGGGCCAGCAAGAAATATAAGGCAAAACAAAAAGTAAGAAACAGAAAGAGGCGTAGAACTACACACAAGGACAGAGTTAAAATGAAATGATCCAACATTTTCCCCCATCTTTGTGTTTGTTTTCTCCCACTGCTGGGCTCTGAGCGTACTGAAATAAACACACACATTCACAAACAGATACCATGAGTAAGAGGACCTGGGAAAAAATGAATGAGGAGACATCATGTCCAGTTAGAAAGGCAGACTGAGTCATCTAGTTTACTGTGCCACATGCCAACAGGGAAGAGCTAGCTCTAGGCGCTGCTGCTGAGGAGCCAAAGGAAGCTCAATGATGTGTCAACAGACAGTGCTCAAACACGGGCGCTTCTTCAGCCTTTTTTTTTCTACTATTGACTGCATGTGTGCAGTTACTGTGACTGAAGCTTCACATTTCTGGGGAACTTCAACAAGGGATGATGACTGTACAGCACAAAGCAGAAAAGGCTTTGCTCCTTGAGAAGTTCACACTATCTGGACATAAAGATACATCACAAAAATTAATCCTGAGTCATTTCTTTTAATTTTAGCATTCATCAATATGGTGTGTACCACACTGAACATGGACCACAGGAAGCTAAGGAGAGAGTTGTCTCAGGAAAGACAAGCATGTTAAAGGTAAAGGCTATAGGACCATCTCCAAGCAACCTGATGTTCCTGTGACCACAGTTGCCAATATTTTTAAAAAGTGTAAGGTTCATGGGACTGGAGCCAACCTCCCAGGACATGGACACAAGAGGAAATGCAACCCCATGTTGATCAGAAGAACAGTATGTATTGTAGAAAAAGAGCCTCGGAAACCATCCAAAATAATTCAAGCTGAACTCCAAGGTCAACGTCATTTTCTAATCACACCATGGATTGCATTTTGAACAATAATAGATTCCATGGGAAAGACCAGGAGGGCTCCACTTCTGATAGAAAAACATTTAAAAAAACTGCCAAAATGCATGCTTACAAGATCCAAGTTTCTGGGAGGCTGTCCTTTGGACTGAGGAGACAAAACTGAAGCTTTTGGGCCAGTTACATCAGCTCTATGTTTACAGAAGGAAAAATGAAGCATACGAAGAAAAGAACACTGTACCTACTGTGAAACATGGCGGAGGTTCAGTTATGTTCTGGGGGTGCTTTGCTGCTTCTGGCACAGGATATCTTGAATCTGTGCAGGGTACAATGAAACCTCAAGACTATCAGGGCATTCTGAAGTGAAATGTGCTGCCCAGTGTCAGAAAGCCTGGTCTCCATCAGAGGTCATAGGTCCTCCAACAGGATAATGACCCAAAACACACAGCTAAAACACCCAAGAATGGCTAAAAACAAACATTGGACTATTGTGAAGTGGCCTCCTATGAGCCCTGATCTAAATCCTGTTGAACATCTGTGGAAGGAGAAGACAGCCTTCAAACCTGAGACAGCTGAAGCAGTTTGCTGACGAGGAGTGGCAAAAATACCCGTGGACAGGTGTGGAAGTCTCATCCAGGGTCACAGAAATCACTTGGTTCCAGTGACTGCATCAAAAGGTTGTTCAACAAAATATTAAGTTAAGGGTATCATCATTTTATCCAGGCCAGTTTCATTAGTTTGTTTAAAAAAAAAAAAAAGATTCAGTTGAACCAAAAGCAATGTCTGATTTTCATTAGATAATTTTCAGATTTTTTTTTTAATTATTATTACTTTTGTCTGTTTCAAGTTACTATTTCAGTGCTTTTTTCCCAAGCATTGGTGGTAATACGAGTCCATTGCAGTAAATGATTGTGTATTCGTTTCCATGTTGACCACCCACCCTTGACAGTGCATAGGTATTGTGTACACACACACACACACACACACGCACACAGACACCTCAGTATTCTTAGCCATAATGATAGTGGATTCTTGATAAAATGAGTAATTCTCTGGTTTCTGTATGAATATGGTTGCTGCTGACATTCAGCAGAAAATGAGCTGAATGTGTGCTCAAAGGTCCTCATTTATCAATACTTCCCTCAGTACAAAAATGTCAACATGCTGTACCCATATTTAATTAAAGGAAAATGCATGCCCATACAAAGAGCTTGGGTTAATTTATATTTATCATGTTTTTCATTGCTTTCATTATACTACCTTTTCATACAAATGTGAAATGGCTTGATAAATATGGTTGTCATATTATATTGATGTCAGTCGGCAAACTCACATTATAAACATTAGTGCATTGCCAGTAGAACAAATGTATTCTCGTCTAAAACAGGTATCCCAGTCAGGCTTTACAGGCTCAAATGTAGGCTGTGTTTGAAAGTGGAAAACAAAGAGGTGTAGCCTATATGTAGGCAATCACATGTTAGACTTTGACAAAAATAAAAGGGCATAAATGGCACTAAGATTTATTTGATTTTGTGAATATTAATTACAGAATACCTAAATACTGAAAATGAATGGCACATCCAATATTAGTGACTGTTTCAGATCCCTTGTTTATTTGTTTGTCAGATCACTTATTTGTGTGATCTTTTATCACTTACTGTATATTCAAGATAATAGTGTATCATGCACTTTGGGGAATGGGAGCTGTTCAGTCATCATTATAATTATTTTAGTTTATATCACTGTTCTGTGATGGACTTCAGTATAATATTGAACTTCTTCTGTGTATCATCAATAAACTCATGCAGTAGGCTAATAATAATAATGTTTACTTATAGAGCACTTTTCACAGACAAAGTCACAAAGTGCTTAACATGATAAGAAACAAAAAAGATAGTAAAATACAATAACAAAGCAAATAAAAATACAGGGACATAAAACAGTAAAAGAACAAAGTTAACAGCAAAAAACATAAAAATACAATCAACACATAGTTAATAAAAAGCCAGGCTAAAACGGTGGGTCTTTAGTTGCTTCTTAAAAACATCAGTGGAAGGTGCAGATCTAAGTTCAAATGGTAAAGAGTTCCAAAGTCTGGGAGCAACAGCAGCAAAGGCTCTATCGCCTTTGGTTCTGAGCCTAGTGCTAGGGACTACCAGTAGGTTCTGATTAAAAGACCTGAGAGACCTGCTGGGATGGTACAGATGGAGCAGGTCACTGATATAAGAAGGTGCCTCATCATGAATGGCTTTGTTAGTAAGGACAAGAACTTTAAACTCAACTCTATAATTTACAGGAAGCCAATGCAAGAAGGCCAAAACGGGAGTGATATGACAGAATCTACTGAACCTAGTCAGTAATCTAACAGCAGAGTTCAGGACTAACTGTAGGCGGTGTAATGAGGATTTACTGAGGCATGTGAAGAGAGCATTACAGTAGTCCAAACGTGAAGAAACAAAGGCATGAATAAGATAGATAGATAGATAGATAGATAGATAGATAGATAGATAGATAGATAGATAGATAGATAGATAGATAGATAACTTTATTGTCTGACCCAGTCAGCGACAGAAATTCTTCTTCGATATGGCTACAACAATATAGCACCTTCAACACTCTCAAAGACATGTTCAAACTCACAGGATAAAAACAGTTTAAAAATGTAAAAATGGTTAAAAAGGAAACAGCAAATAAAATCATGTGGCAGAAAATATTAATAACTATTAAAAATTAATAGTGATTAATAAGATAAATGTTGATAACTAATATTGATAGCTAACTGAAGTATGATAACTATTTGATTTTGTTCAGGATTGTTACTGCAGAAAGAATAAATGATTTCTTGTAAATGTTTTTATGGGCCAATGGAACTTTATATAGTCTGCCTGATGGCAGTAACTGAAAAGAGTGATAAAGGGGGTGAGATGGGTCCTCTGTGATCAGGGTGGCATTCCTGATCACAGAGTGCTGATACAGTTCAGACAATGGTGTCTGTGGTGAGCCAATGATTTTACTAGCCTGATTAACTATACGGGAAAGCTCTGTTTTGTGCTTGATGAAGAGGAAGCTGTACCAGGATGAAATGTTAAAAGTGAGAATGGATTCAATTAATGAAGTGTAAACCAGAGTTAAAGTGTGTCTGCTGACATTAAAAGTCCTCAGTTTCCTCAACAGGTGGAGGTGTTGTTGTGCTTTTTTATAAACAGAGTCAACATCGTGTGCAAAAGACAGGCTGCAGTCCATCTCTATTCCCAAATATTTAAAAACTTGAACTTGCACAATAGCCTGACCCTGGGTTGTAAAGAGAGTAGCTGAAAGTTTTTCTCTGCTTCCACGGCACAAGTCCTTAGTTTTTGTGGTATTTAACTCCAGAAAGTTTTGATTAAAAGTCTGAGCTAGATCGTTGACTGCCCGCTGATAGTAGGTCAGTGCAGTAGTCTGTCAGATGAGCCACCAGGGCCATGTCATCTGCATATTTAAAAAGAGTCATTCCTTCACTGTCACAGGAGATGTTATTTGTGTACACAGAGAACAAAACCGGAGATAAAACACAACTTTGAGGAAGACCTGTGTTTAAAATCGACTTGCTAGATGTAAAACCATTTAAAAACACTTGTTGTCGCCTCCATCCATCCATCTTCTTCCGCTTAATCCTTTTCAGGTTGCGGGGGGGCTGGAGCCTATCCCAGCATCTTTGGGTGAGAGGCAGGGTACACCCTGGACAGATCGCCAGTCCATCGCAGGGCCAACACAGAGAGACAAACAACCATTCACTCTCACGGTCATACCTTGTGGCCTGTCATATAAAAAACTCTGGATTCATAAAATCAATGTTGGGTGAACCTGCAGGTCTGTCAGGTGATGTAGCAAGGTGCCTGTGTGTACAGTGTTAAAAGCAGAAGAAAAGTCCATAAACAAAATCTGTGTGTGTGGGTGTGAAGAATCCAGTTGTTTAGTGACAGTGTCTAGAAGTGTAAGACATACATCCTCTACACCCCGTTTTGCCTTATAGGCAAACTGGAGGGGATACAATTTGTGTGACAACATGCTGGTCAAAAAGTCACACACCACTCGCTCCATACATTTACAGAGCACAGAGGTCAGGGCCACTGGTCTGTAGTCTTTCAGGTCCTTAGGGTGAGTCTTTTGGGGGATTGGAATGATGGTAGATTCCTTCCACTGGTCAGGGACACATCCAGAATCCAAGAGATGCTGAAAAAGTCTGGTGAGGACACCACCTAGCTGAGTGGAACATTCCTTGAGGACTCTGTCTCTAAGCCTATCAGGGCCATCAGCTTTGTGTTGGTTGACCCTATGTAAGATGGACGTCACAAGTTGCTCCTCAGTGATAAGAGGTTCATAATAATTTCTAACTGACTGTAGGAAACCAGTCACCTAATTTTGGAGATATTCCTGAGGTGGAAAAAGCAACTCCGGGTCAGAGATTTGACATGCTGATCAAAACTCATCAATTGGTCAAAAATGACACCAAGATTTTTTTAGATTAGACCATACATTAGCGCTTAATGAACCAATGCTATTAACTATCTTAGGAATTAGATTATCAGGTGCTACAGTAAGGACCTCAGTTTTGTCAGCATTAAGTTGGAAAAGTTACTAGACATCCAGTCCTTAATTGCAGACAGACAATCATGAATAATTTTTAAATTGTCAACATGGTCAGGTTTAAAAGAAAAAAAAAACAGTTGTAAATCATCAGCGTAGCAGTGATAAGACACACCTTTGAATTTGCTGATGATAGAACCAAGTGGCAGCATGTACAGGGCAAATAAAAGTGGACCCAGAATAGAACCCTGAGGCACCCTACAGGTTAAAGGAGCAGAGTCAGATGAGTACGAGCCAACAGCCATTGAAAAACTCCTACCAGAAAGGTAGGAGGAAAACCAATCCAAGGATTTTCCAGAAATCCCTACCCAATCTCTAAGCCTTTGTAACAAAATATAATGCTCAATAGTATTAAATGCCACAATAAGATCTAATAACACTAAAACAGAGCATTTTCCAGAATCTGATGACATTAAAATACCATTTGACACCCTGAGAAGAGCAGCCTCTGTTGAGTGTTTCTGACGAAAACCTGACTGAAATTTCTCAAAAATATTGTGTTCAATCAGAAAGTCAGTGAGCTGCTTGGCAACAACTTTTTCTAAAAGCTTAGAAACAAAAAGAAGCTTAGAAATTGGCCTGAAGTTTTTAAAAATAGATGGATCAAGGTTAGGTTTTTTTAAAAAGTGGCTGCACAACTGCATGTTTAAAATACGAGTGGACACAACCAGATTCAAGTGAACTGTTAATGATATTAACCAGAGATGTACCCACTGAGCCAATTACCTCTTTCAACATTGAAGTAGGCAAGATATCTGAAGGGCAGGAGGAGGATTTCATGGAGCCCACTAACACTAACAAATCCTCAAAAGAAATTGGGGTAAAATAACTTAAAATGGCCTGTCTATTGGGAAAATCAAAGATTGGGGAAGAGGAATGAGTAAAACCAGCCCTAACAACAGTAACCTTGTCAACAAAGGAAAGAAACTTGTTACAGTCATTAACTGAATGAACAGTACTATAATAGGACATGTTTACAAATATTTGAGACTCAATGTAGTGCATCATTTTATATTTTAGCTTTATTTTGTTATTAAATGTTTTTTTAAACTTTAATGCAGAGATTGAGGTGGTGCTTATATTGTCGCGCTGGAGTGATACTGAGCCCAAATAATGACCTGAACCTTGAGGGCATGACCGGCAAAGACTAACAATGTGAGCGCTGCGACTCTATTGTAAACATTTGTTTTTAACTGATGCAAGATTATTATTATTATTATTATTATTATTATTATTACACCTAAATGATTGCATTTTTGACCGTCTAAACATTAACCAAAATGCGAATTTTTTTCCCCACACACCTCAGACCCAGTGAAAAATGTTAAAAACTGGAAAAAATATGTGCCCCATGCTGAAAATTTTCAGATGTATCCAGCGTATGGCTGACATTTCCCGTATTCGCGGAGCAAAGGTTGTAGAGAAGTTTTGCATCCATTTATACATGTTACTTATCAGCAACTCATAGTTACTCAAAAGTCGAAGTACGTTGAGATTAATGTCTAGTGTACCCATAAATTAGTTCTAACATATGAGTAATGCTCTCTGAACCCATGTGTAACTTAATGAACGGGTTTCTAACTTACAGCTACCCTATAATGGCATATTTGCAGCATTGGTTGACAGGAAAAACCCGTACAGAGCTCTGCTGCTGCCTGCAGTACATACACACACACAGAACTAAACACATGTACTTGTTTGTATAATGGGACCTGTCGGGGACATGTCTGAGCACTTTCAAGCTACAGGATAAAGATCCAAATCACTGTTTTAGCCCTCCTCCCATGCCTTTTTTTTAACCTATGACTGCAGTCTGTACCATTAGCTGTCCAGTGATGTTCTGATAGATATACCAAAATGTCAGAACACGGAGGAGGTGGATCCAATCAGCTGATCGCTCAAAGCA
Organism: Pholidichthys leucotaenia; assembly: GCA_020510985.1. NCBI lineage: Eukaryota > Metazoa > Chordata > Actinopteri > Cichliformes > Pholidichthyidae > Pholidichthys > Pholidichthys leucotaenia. Next base: position 357,007,470 of record CM035837.1, on the reverse strand, counting down.
CAGAGCTCAGCTGTTTTCCATGATAAATCACACTTTGCTGTTGGCTGCGCCTCTGGGCAAAAGCACACTCCATGCATTATCTTGTTTTTTTCACTTAATTGAAAACAATTTTTTTAATCGCCATCAGTTAGCATGCCTTTGAGCCAGGTCATGTTGGGCCGTTGCTTCTCCCGGCATGTTCTGTGTTGATACACCGGTGTTTTTTGTAAGACCCAGTCCCTGCTGATGCTCCGTCCAGTCTGCTCATGTGCCTCATGTTCTCCACATATGCCAAATTATCCTTTAGACCTCATCATCATGGCAACTTTATGGTATAACTTTTTTAAGCATTAAATCTTCAGTATTATCTTTTTCTATAAAATTTGTGTTTTTCACTTCCTTGTTTTGTCCAGTAAATACTGTAGTGACTGACAGGGCGTGATGCTGCATATTATCCAATCAGCATGACCGTGACATTGCATATTATCCAATCAGCACAGAGTCAATTCGAAACCCTGCCCACACTTCCTGAAGCCAGGGCATGAAGAGACAGAGCGGTGGCTAAGCTTTTATTGATAAAAATTACATATTTTGACTGAGCGACTTCATACTCAGGGGATGCACACACTTGTAACCTCAGCAAAACACATATAAAATCTTAGATCAGTCTGACCAATGGTTCAAGAGATATGCGTGGAATAGACAGACAGACAGACAGACAGACAGACAGACAGACACACACACACACACACACACACACACACACACACACACACACACACACACACACACACACACACACACAGATTCTGTGCATTTATAGCTAGATTAGACCCAAAGAAAATAATCAGTTGCAGGGCCTGAGAGGCTAAGAATGACAATGGGGCAAACACACTTCTAAGTTTACCACCAAGCAGCTGCTACAAATGACAATGGATTCTTTTTTTAAATTGTCCCTCCAATACAGTGAGCTGCATTTGAAGTAGCAGTGTATTGTGGGATTCATGTCTCATAAATGTCCAGATTTGATGCTCCTCACTTCTTTTTCTAAATCTCTATGTGCCAAAAATTCTGTGAAAAATTTGAATGGTTCCAAGTCCAAATCTGTGTTGAATATGCCTGTTTAAAAGAAATCCCCCTGCTCCTTCTAGGCTGTAGTGTAGCCTTTCCTCTTGGGAAAGACAGAGCTGAGGAAATGTCCTATGGATGAGAGAAATGAGAAGAAAATGGGATTCTTTATTCTTTGTCTTAGAGAAAGTCAGGGCAGATCTGACAGTAGTGTAGGCATGTGTGGAAAATTAACTGCCAAGACGTAAGCCCTGAAGGTAGCAACATCATGTTAACAATACTGGGTGCAATACATGCTGGCTCTTGACCATGGACTGTCTGATTTCTATCAGTTTATGAGTCTCCAGGGCACATATCTGAGCCTTCAGAGGTAGACATATTAGGTAAATATCTTCAGAGACTTAGATTACAACTTCTGTTCCGTTACATGCATTTTACAGTTGTTTCCCTAAAATGTTAAACTGCTTGGTTATACCCCCTTTACACAGGGGTTGTGATTGTTAAGCGATCGCTAAATGATGACAAAATTGCCAGATCTCTAAACAATCTTTCAATAATCTCTCAGTAATCACCAAGATCTCTCAATGATCTCTCAAGGATCTTCAATGATCTCCCTGGTCCTCAATGATCACCAAAGGGTAGTGAACTTTCAATGATCTCTCAACAAGCACTCAACAATCTCACAGATCTCCCAATGATCTCCTGGTGAATTTTCAATGAAATTTTTTCACCCCAAAGGTAGGGGTGGCTGAGAGGTCATTGGGAGAGGGATGAGATCGTTGTGTGCCCCTTGAGAGTTCATTGAGAGTTTGTTGAGAGATCACTTTTCCTTTGGTGATTGTTGTGAAGATCACTGGAAAATCAGTGAGAGAGCTTGGCGATCACTGAGACATCATTGAAAGATCATTGAGAGATAATCTTTCAATGATCTCTCAATCTCCACCCCTGTGTAAAGGGGGTAGAAGCACACAAGAAACCTCTCAAATATATTATATACAGTGGTGTGAAAAAGTATTCACCTCCTTCATGATTTCTCATTTTTTTGTATGTTTATCACACTTAAATGTTTCAGATCATCAAACAAATTTAAATATTAGACAAAGACAACACAAGTAAACACAAAATGCAGTTTTTAAATGGAGATGTTTATTATTAAGGGAAACCAAAATCCAAACCTACACGGCCCTGTGTGAAAAAAGTGATTGCCCCCTAAACCTAATAACTGCTTGGGCCACCCTTAGCAGCAACAACAGCAATCAAGCGTTTGCAATAACTGGCAATGAGTCTTTTACAGCACTGTGGAGGAATTTTGGCCTACTCATCTTTGCAGAATTGTTGTAATTCATTCACATTGGAGGGTTTTCGAGTATGATCCGCCTTGTTAAGGTCATGCCACAGCATCTCAATTGGATTCAGGTCAGGACTTTGACAAGGCCACTCCAAAGTCTTCATTTTGTTTTTCTTAAGACATTCAGAGGTGGACTTGCTGGTGTGCTTTGGATCATTGTCCTGCTGCAGAACCCAAGTGCTCTTCAGCTTGAGGTCACAAACAAATGGCCGGAAATTCTCCTTCAGGATTTTTTGGTAGACAGAAGAATTCATGGTTCCATTTACCAGAACAAGTCTTCCAGGTCCTGAAGCAGCAAAACAGCCCCAGACCATCACACTACCACCACCATATTTTACTGTTGGTATGATATTCCTTTTCTGAAATGCTGTGTTACTTTTACGCCAAATGTAATGGGACACACACCTTCCAAAAAGTTCAACTTTGGTCTCGTCAGTCCACACAGTATTTTCCCAAAAGTCTTGGGGATTATCAAGATGCTTTCTGGCAAAACTGAGATGAGCCTTTATGTTCTTTTTGCTCAGGAGTGGATTTTGTCTTTGAACTCTGCCATGCAGGCCATTTTTGCCCAGTCTCTTTCTTATGGTAGAGTCATGAACACTGACCTTAACTGAGGCAAGTAAGGCCTGCAGTTCTTTGGATGTTGTTGTGGGGTCTTTTGTGACCTCTTGGATGAGTCATCACTGCGCTCTTGGGGTAATTTTGGTAGGCTGGCTACTCTCGGGAAGGTTCACCACTGTTCCATGTTTTCGCCATTTGTGGATAATGGCTCTCACTGTGGTTCTCTGGAGTCCCAAAGCTTTAGAAATGGTTTTATGACCTTTTCCAGACTGACAGATCTCAGTTACTTTGTTTCTCATTTGTTCCTGAATTTCTTTGGATCGCAGCATGATGTCCAGCTTTCGTTGATCTTTTGGTCGACTTCACTTTGTCTAAACACAATCACTATTTAAGTGATTGTGTGTGGCTAGAGAAATTGAACTCAGCTTTCTAAAGATGTGATAAACCGCAGTTAATTTTTGTTTTAACAGTGGGGGGCAACACAGAACCTTGTAGGTTTGAAATTTTTTTTACCCTTAATAATAAACATCTTCATTTAAAAACTGCATTTTGTGCTTACTTGTGTTACTGTATCTTTGTCTAATATTTAAATTTGTTTGATGACCTGAAACACTTAAGTGTGACAAACACAAAAAAATGAGAACTCAAGAAGGGGGCAAACACTTTTTCACACCAATGTATATACCTCTTTATTTGCCCAACACCTGGGAGCGGAGAGGACACTGGCATTGTCTGTTCACCGCTTCTCCACCTGAGCTTTTAACTAGCTTTTAGCTAACTTTTCCCTCTACAATCAGTCAAGTTTTCCTGCTATCAATGAAGTTTTATACGGATTAAACAGAGTCCAGCAAAAATGTACATGTTGCTGCTGCACTGCTAGTGGACTCTCTGGGTTTGTTCGTCGTAGTAAGGAAACCTCCTGGGCCATTGCTTTCAGTTTACTGTGGCTGCTGTTTGGTGTCCATCTGAGCCGGCAGGAAGGATCTACTGTCTGAGGCTGCCGTTACTGAGAAGCTTCACCTGGACTGACTGGACAAGTTCGTCGCTGATGCTACCTGGCTAGTCCTCAGAGCCCCCCGGCTACAGAGCTAGCAACTGGCTAACTTTCTGGCACAGACATAAACATGCTGAAATATCCTTTCAGCCAGCTGATGAGCCTTAACAACTTTCCCACTCCACCATGCATCACACTTATCAAAAGACTTGGAATCCTCCACCGACTGATATGTTCATCGTTGCTCCCAAAGAAAGTTTGTTTACTCCCAGACGGGTAACGCCATCCTGGCTCTCTGGTCAGCCACACAAATGGTCATGTCTTGTCGACGTTACAGATCACTGAAGGCCAAAACCACCCGTTACAGGAACAGTTTCTTTCCTCAAGCCATCACTCTGATGAACTCCTAACATTCACCTAGTCATACCTGTTGCTGTACTCATGACTTTTCATTCATTCTTACACTGCACATAACTCTCACACTGCATTTTACTCCATTCACATTACATTACTGAATCTGAGTTCACATTGAAATACTGTATGACTGTATATTTTTTCATATATTTTTGCAAAGTGTGGATAGTCTGAGTAAATAACTGCACATATTCCTGTATATATTTGCATCCTTTTATAGAAACGTGGACAGACTGTAATTTACTGTACATACTCTGTTGTCATTGAAATCTTATTTAAATCTTACACCTGAACAATGAGAGCAAGTTTTAGCCAAAGTCAAATTCCTTGTATGTGTTGTGCATACTTGGCCAGTAAAGCTGATTCTGATTCTGATTCTGATGTCTCAATCACATTATCAGAGTGCTGGCTCCTCTTGGACTGGTAGCTCAGGCATTTCCATGGCAACATCTTCGAGAGCGCAGGGTGGAAAACATAGAGTGGATTTTAGCCTACTCCGGCCAGTACAAAGACTTACTGCTCCAGCAAGTATCAAAATGGAACTGTTTAGTGCACAGTCACTCACAAATAAATCCTGCCTAATTCATGACCATATTCTGGATAAATGTCTGGCCTTGATGTGCGTTACAGAGACTTGGCATCAACCCAACATATTTTCTGTTCTCAATGAGACCTGTCCTCCTGGGTACAGCTACCTTCAGAAAGCTCGCAACACAGGTCATGGTGGTGGCCTGGCAGTCATCTATAGCAGCAACCTGGATCTGTCCCCACTGCCCATACCTGAACTCCATTCATTTGAATGCCTTGCATTTACAGTGTCTCACAAAAGTGAGTACATCCCTCACATTTTTGTAAATAATTGTAAATAATGGTGCGGTGTTTCACCGGGCTCAGGCTCTTAATTTATTTCTGAATATTTTCTGTATTTTTCCAGCTTTGTGTTGTTTTCCTGTGTACTGAGTTATGATGCCTCCTTGGTGGTTTATCGTTCTGTTAGTTATTTATGTCTTTAGTATTAGTATTATTTTGTCAGTTCCTGTAATTTAGGGTTTATGTTTTGTTTCTATGTGACATGACTGCCTTACCTCCTCTTCCAGACTCCCATGCTGTCATCATCTCACTGCATGTTCCCTAGTTGTCTCAGCTGTGAGTTGTTGTTTAATTAGGTCACCTGCCCGCTCACGCAGCCCGCACCTGCCACCCATTGTTTCATCCTGTTCCTCAACTATTTAAAGACTGTCTGATTGTTCTCTCACTGCGGCAGTCTTAATGAGAATCCTCTCTCTTTCCCACCAGAATCCCATCCCTGTTCTGGTACTAATCTGTAAGTTTACCTCATTTTCTGTATTTGGATTTTTGCCTTGCTGAACTCTGGCACTTTGTGTGCTTTGTTAATGAAAACCACAAACTGCAATTGGCATGTGGGTCTATTTTTCTTTGCCCTGAGGAGCGATTCATGACAGTAGACTGCCGCCAGTAAAGACCCAGCCACTGCAGTTTGTGGATTTTTGCCCTTTTTGTGTGTTTTTCACTCACCTGCCTGTGGAGCAATCATGTCCCCAGCGTGTCAACCTCCGTCATCCAAGGGGAGATCGGCAGCTGAATCTCCAAGTATCGAGAAGCAGTGGGCCACCGAGTTTGTCCAAAGCTTTGTGGATGAGGCTCTCGCCTCCCGCAACCCACATAAAATCTGGAAGAGCGTGGCTTCAGCAATTGCCATAGCCAAGGCACATCCCGGGTTGAGAAAGTATCCCCAGTTCACGGAGCTGCTGTCCACGGTCGCCGTCCTGCAGCAGTCCTTCTCCGGACTGAAGTGGGGGCTGCCTCCATTGAGCCCAAAGCCGAACCGGAGGCGTGCACAGCGGGAGAAGTCCTGCTTCACCTCCAGTATGCACGTTCCTGCTCCTACTCCACTGGCTCCATCCACTCCTCGATGCCGACATCCAGCTCCAGATCGCCGGAGGAATACTCCCACCTCTCAGATAGCAACTCCCCCTTCGCCGAGGTTGAAGACCCCTGCAGCAGTGCCCCCTCAGTAGTTTTCCTCTCTGGCTGCTTCACCAGCTTCATCGTTGTCTGCGGCTGCTGTTCCTCACTTCTCCTTGCCATTCTCTCCTGCTGCTGAGAGGTTGGCTGTTTTCTCGCTGGCTCCGCCCATCACTGGTGCTGTAGGGGCGGCTCTTCAAGGTTCTCCTGGGGGGCCCTCTTCAGTGAAAATGACGGAGATGGTCGAACCTACTCCTGCTGCAGCAGGAAACATCGTGCCCCGGGAACACAGGCAAGTATCTTTTCATTCTCCCACACTTTATGATAATATGCTTTGCCTGATTCCCGGTGATGAGGCTCAGTGTTTGCAGTCCCCTGAGTCCTCACTGCCTGCTGCAGCCACCAATTTCTCACCTTTTCTCATCTTTGTTAATAAAAACCACAAACTGCAGTTGGCACGTGGGTCTGTTTTTCTCTGCCCTGAGGGGCAATTCATGACATCTAGGATATAAGAAGACTGCCAACACCCTGAAACTGAGCTGCAGCATGGTGGACAAGACCATGCAGTGGTTTAACAGGACAGGTTCCACTCAGAACAGGCCTTGCCATGGTCAACCAGTGAAATTGAGTGCACATGCTCAGCGTCATATCCAGAGGTTGTCTTTTGTCAGCATGGCTGCAGAGGATGAAGGGGTGGGGGGGTCAGCCTGTCAGTGCTCAGACCATACACCGCACACTGCATCAAATTGGTCTGCATGGCTGTCATCCCAGAAGGAAGCCCCTTTTAAAGATAATGCACAAGAAAGCCTGCAAACAGTTTTCCGAAGACAAGCAGACTAAGGACAAGGATTACTGGAACCATGTCCTTTATGTCATCATAAACTTATTTGGTTCAGATGGTGTCAAGCGTGTGTGGCAGCAACCAGGTGAGGAGTACAAAGACAAGTGTATCTTGCCTACAGTCAAGCATCGTGGTGGGAATGTCTTGGTTTGGGGCTACATGAGTGCTGCCGGCACTGGGGAGCTACAGTTCATTGAAGGAACCATGAATGCCAACATGTACTGTTACATACTGAAGCACAGCATGATCCCCTCCCTTCCGAAACTGGGCTGCAGGGCAGTATTCCAACATGAGAACCACCCCAAACACACCTCCAAGATGACCACTGCCTTGCTAAAGAAACTGAGGGTAAAGGTGATGGACTGGCCAAGCATGTCTCCAGACCTAAATCCTATTGAGCATCTGTGGGGCATCCTCAAATGGAAGGTAGAGGAATGCAAGGTCTCTAACATCCACCAGCTCCGTGATGTCATCATGGAGAAGTGGAAGAGGATTCCAGTGGCAACCTGTGAAGCTCTAGTGAACTCTATGCCCAAGAGAGTTAAGGCAGCGCTGGAAAATAATGGTGGCCACACAAAATATTGACACTTTGGACACAATTTGGACATTTTCATTGAGGGGTGTACTCACTTTTGTTGCCAGCGGTTTAGACATTAATGGCTGTGTGTTGAGTTATTTTGAGGGGACAGCAAATTTACACTGTTATACAAGCTGTACACTGACTACTTTACATTGTATCAAAGTGTCATATCTTCAGTGTTGTCCCATGAAAAGATATAATGAAATATTTACAAAAATGTGAGGGGTGTACTCACTTTTGTGAGATACTGTAAATGTAAGCCCCCATTCTCCATGACTCTTCTCATTTATTGACCACCCAAACCAAATGCCTCCTTTATCTTTGAGGTGTCTAACTTTTTCACAACCTTCTCTACATCTTCCTCTGATGTTATAATCTTAGGCAATATGAATATCCACGTTAACGCTGTCTCCTGCTATTCTGCAGCAGACTTTCTCCAATTATTTGACTGCTTAAATTTGAGGCAATTTGTTGATCTTCAGACACAGACCAGGGGACACACTCTTGACTTGGTCATCACAAACTCTGCCCCTCTCATAAATCTGCAGATTTATGATATGGTTGTATCTGACCACAGGGCTGTTTTCATGGAGTTACCATCCTCATCTGGCCTTAATAAACTTTAAAAAAAACCCAAAACCATCAAATCTGCTTCAGGAATTTAAAAAAAAAAACATCAACACAGAAACCATGTCAGCAGACTTACAGCAGCTTCCCACCAACTTTTCATCAGCTGATGAGACAGTGAACTTTTACAACAGCCACCTGAGCAGTCTACTGGACCTCCATGCCCCTGTAAAAACCAAAACAGTCACCTTCACTCACTCATCACCCTGGTTCACAGCTGAGCTATGAAAGATGAAGGCAGCAGGTTGGGTCCTGGAACGGTGGTACAAAGCCTCTGGGCTCACTGTCCACAGATAGGTCTATCAGAAACACCCAAAGGCCTACGCAAATTCTCTCAAAGAAGCACGGGCACAGTTTTTTTTCAGATGCTATCAGAAACAGTCCAGGAAATTCCAAGCAGCTATTCTCCACTGTCAGTCATCTTCTCAAACCTTAATCCCCTCTACCTACAAACATCTCAGAAAAACAATGTAATGACTTCATGGTTTTCTTTAAAACAAAAATTGCCTCTATTTGTTATGTTCGCCTCTACGAGGCAGAGAGACAAACCCATGCGCTGGATGGTGTTGTGCATTTTATTAACAAAAAGAACATAAACATCCAAAAATGGTGCAGTACATTCAAAAAATGCAAAACAAGAAAAACTTAAAGACAGGAGCGCTCCTGAGCTGGCTTGACTCAGGAGGAGACGAGGAGCTGATCAGAGTAATGAAAAGGGTCAGGATAATTCAGAGAGTAACCAGGATGAACATTCAATCTAGCAGCACTGAACAATGGAAAGGCAGTGCATAAATACACACAGGTAAATGAGCTACAGGTGTGAGTCACTGAGTGAGCAGAGCCTAATTAACCCAACTGCCCACAGCTGAGCTGAGAAGACAGGCTGTGAGCAGTGGAAGGGAGTGTCTGGGAAAGGGGAGGCGCAAGTGGAAACAACTCCAAAATATATACAGAAAACTAACAAAATCAAACTAATCAGGCATACAATACTAAAAATAAAGTGAGGGACTGAGCTCAGAGAAAACCTGAGCTCAGACACATGACAGAGCCCCCCCCCCTTTAAGGGGTGGATTCCACACACCACCAGGAAGCACCCAACCCCCCCCCCCCCCCGAGAGAAAGAGGTACATCACAAAACCACCCTGGGAGGGAGGTGTGGGAAACAGGCTAGGAGGGAAAAACAAACCCACTCATGACCCGCATCTGCGCTAAACCAGGGCCCTGAGCCCCTCTAACCAAAAGGAACCAAACAGTTCAGGTGGCTGACTGAAGTCCCAGACCAGCCGGACGGCCAGATGAAATGAGTCGGGTGGCCTGCCAGAAAAAACGTACCACCCGGCCCAGTCTTTTGGGCGGCCGGCCAGAGTTCTTGAGCCACCAGGACCGGAAGAGTAATCCAGGAGGCGGCTCCACCACCAGAAGGCCCAAAGGCGGGGAGCTGGGCCGGAGGAGGGGGACCACAATGGTGTGTGGTGGCGGAGGAAGAAGGGGGACCCCAACGGCGTTTGGTAGAGGAGGAAGGGGGACCACAATGCCCTCAGTGGTCATGGCCTGAGATAATGTAGCACCCGCAGTGGCTCCGGGCTGGAGCTGTGCAGCATCCGCGGTGGCTCCGGGCTGGAGCACTGCAGCACCCGTGGTGGAACTGGGCTGGGCCGACGCTGCACCCACGGTGGACCTGGGCTGGGCCAACGTAGCACCCACTGTGAACCGGCTGACCCGTGAGAGCACCAGACCAAGGAGGCGGTCCACCAGCGGGATACTGGATGAGGATGACAGGGGTTGGTCCACGACGGCCTTGGCGAGGGGAGCTGGTCCTACAGCGACCATGGGCGGCGAGCCTGGCTCTATGGAGGCATCTGGCTGTGGTGGAATATTCCTGATGACCCTGGGAGAAAGCTCAGACACACACATATAAGGGGGATCAGGGTCACTGGCAGTGGCAGCGGCAGCTGCGGAGCCCGGCGAGGCCAGCTCAGGTGCAGTGGGCAGCTGTACCCATCTCTCCTCCCCAAGAGCCAGGCAAGATTGGTCTAATACGGACAAAAGAAAAACAAAGGAGAACACTTGCCTGAGCTCGAGCTCCACCGCCGTCCAGGACTCCGATGATCCAGGCAATGATGGTTCTTCGGGCTCGGCCCTCTGGAGGTCCAGGGTGGCCCCGAACTCTGCTGTGGTGGTCTCCACAGCAGGCATGGTGGTGGTTGCAGTCTACATCACCCCAGCTGCCGTAACCCCCGCTAGAGGCTCCTCCAATGTGGAAGCTGGGGGTCGGCTCCATGTTGGCTCTGGAGTCGGGTCCTCCAGGGCCACAGGCTCCTCCATCATCTGGCGGCTCAGTTCTGGGACCGGCGGACACTCAGGAATAGATGGGGGAGACACGGAGAGGAAAGGTGAGGAATTATTTGCTGCAGCAGGTGGGGAGAGCTCAGGGGACTGTGTTTCCTGAGCCTCCCTACCTGGAAGTAGGCACGGCATTTCATCATAAATTGACTGAGAATGAAATGAAACTTGCCTGTCATCCTGGTGCGTGATGTTATCTGCTGCAGCTGGAGGACAATCATCCTTCTCGTGTCAATGGTGAGCCTGGGCCCCTCTGTGGATTGTGGAGGAGCCACCTCTGATGACACACATGTGGGCATAGCCGAGGAAGCCTTGGAGGACCTCTTGGCAGCAGGAGGGAACGTCGAGGTGTCCTGAGTTACGGCAGCAATGGAGAGGGCGCGGGCTGGCGTGACAGCCGGTGAAGAAGAAGAAAGGAGGGGTTCTGCCATGGGAATTGTTGGGCTCGATGTCTGCGAAGTGGCTACCGACGAGAAGGATGGCTTCCTCCGGCAGTCCAGTGTGGGATGACGCTGTTTTGGTGGAGCTGGAGTTGTCGAAGTGGGAGAGGGACTTCTGCCGAGGCAAGTGCATCTGCCTCGGCTCTGCTGGAAACGTCAGTCCAGGAGATGATCGCTGGAGCGCGGACACCGTGGACAGCAGCTCTGCATACTGAGGATGTTTCCACAACCCGGGATGTGCCTCCACGATGCCCATCGCCCCATACAAGCTCTCCCAGACCTTCTTGGGACTGTGGGAGTCGAGAGCTTCATCCACAAAACTCTGGATGAAGTCCTCCGCCCATTCCTCCTCCAGGCTAGGAGACCCTGCTGCCTTTCCTCCTTTGTTCGGGTGAGGTCGGCGAACCGGGGACATAATGAGCTCCAGAAAAACAGTTGAGTAGAAAAAACACAAAAAGATGAAAAAACACATGAACACCACAGCTAGGTTCTCTTACTGGCTGCTAGATTCTGTTATGTTCGCCTCTACAAGGCAGAGAGACAAACCCACGTGCTGAATGGTGCTGTGCATTTTATTAACAAAAAGAACATACAGGTCAAAAAATGGTGCAGTACATACAAAAAAATGCAAAACAGGAAAAACTTAAAGACAGGAGTGCTCCTGAGCTGGCTTGACTCAGGAGGAGATGAGGAGCTAATCAGAGTAATGATCAGGGTCAGGATAATTCAGAGAGTAACCAGGATGAACATTCAATCTAGCAGCACTGAACAGTGGAAAGGCAGTGCATAAATACACACAAGTAAATGAGCTGCAGGTGTGAGTCACTGAGCGAGCAGAGCCTAATTAACCCAACTGCCCACAGCTGAGCTGAGAAGACAGGCTGTGAGTAGTGGAAGGGAGAGTCTGGGAAAGGGGAGGCACAAGTGAAAACAACTCCAAAATATATACAGAAAACTAACAAAATCAAACTAATCAGACATACAATACTAAAAATAAAGTGAGGGTCTGAGCTCAGAGAAAACCTGAGATCAGACACATGACACTATTTGCTCTACCCTCACTGGTCCTGCAACCTCAACTGCTCCTCCCCCTTTTTTTCATATTATGAATTTCAGTTTTATGCTTTTTACATGTAGCACTTTGATATTTTTTTAATGTAAAGTGCTTAACAAATAAAATGCATTATTATTATTATTATTATTATTATTATTATTATAACAAACTCTCAGTGATCTATCAATGGTCTTTCCTGGTTTGTCAATGATCTCTATTGGTCTCTGAGTGATCTCTCAAGGATCTTTCATAGGTCTCTATAGATTGCCATGAAAACTGTACAACGATCTCTCAAACATTTACACAGAAACAGCTTTTTTGAGGCTTTAGGAGATCTATGATAGATTGAGTCAATTTTTGATCTCTCAATGGTCACTCAGTGATCTCTGTCTGTATAAAGGCATGTATTCACTCAACTCGTGTACTACTGAGTCTGTGGTTAAATATACTGTGGAGAAAAGAAAAAAAAAATCAGAAAGCCTTTACCTGGAAGGGTCCACTGGGGCTGATGTCGAAGAAAGCTTTCTTCCAGTCTGGACCCTGGTGACCAGATTTTGTCCACAGAACTGAATCCACGGAGGCGATGCTTCTCACTCTTAGGAGTACATTGAGAGTACCTGTGGATAGATTTCACACGTGCGTTCAAGCATTCACACACCCAGAGATACACACAGACATGGGCAGATAATTGGAAAGTGTTGGTGGACTGACATTATCTGCAAATAGCCTACTCTTTAACCACTAAATAAATGGGGTAACTCATGACATCACCCAAGCACAACAACAAGTCAAGGAAATGAAACCAACCCAGTGAAGTGTGTTATGAGTTGTGACAGCTCGGCATAAATTCAAGTCTTCCAATTTGCTGAAATATTTGATTCCTGTTTATCAATGTTAAAAATGTGATAAAACTAATCCACAGAGCACACAGCACACCCCGCCCCATCCCCAGGATACTGTCGGTTTCTGACTTTAATATACCAAAAATGACTTGTTTTCCTATTTCTTCATTGCAAATAAGATAATCATAATACAGTTTCCAATCATTTGACATCCAACTTAAGGTGGATTCACACTACAACATTTGGACTGACTTTTACTGACGTTCTGGCAAACATCTGGCTCTGCTGGCAAAGGCTGGTGAAAGTTGTGTTCTTTGAAAATTTTCAGCATATGGAAAATATGCCAACATTTGGAAATACACGTTGGTGAAAGTTGTGCTCAGTTTGTAAAAGTTCTTGAGCGCTGGGCTAAGTTATGCAGAATTTACCAAAGTCGACCGAAGTTAAAGCTGGGTTCACACTATATCATTTCGACCGACTTTTACAGACGTTTTGAAAAATCAGAGAAATTAGTCAAAATTACATTTGTGAGCAGGTTTTTTTAATCCAGGGCACACCAACTTTTACAAACTTTTGCTAGCATTTGCCAGCGTTGCATCCTTGGCACAGGCCAGCTGACATCAGTGTCAGGCTGACGCTGATGTCAGCTGACCTGCGCTGAGTATTTGTTTGCTTAAGTTAACCTAAGTTGGCAGCAGCTACACATACGCTAGCCTAAGTTGACAAAAGTTTGCCAACGCTGAATGCAACGCTGGCAAATGCTAGCAAAAGTTCATAAAATTTGGTATGCTCTGGATTAAAAAAACCTTCTCACGAATGTAATTTCATCAATGTTTGGACTAATTTCTCAGATTTTTCAAAACGTCTGTAATAGCCAGTCCAAACGCTATAGTGTGAACCCAGCTTAATGTTCCCACTCACTGCTCTACAGGAAGTACACATCGGACTGCTTATTTGAGTGTCCTAACATTACAGCATTACACTGAACTTGACAATGACATCCCACTGGACAAACAAAATAGCTAAATAACTAAAAAGAATAAAAGTGACTGGGAAAATACCAGATAGGAACATCAGTTTAGAAGAAACAGTGATGCCAAGCACAAATTGTGTTATGTTGTGTTTCATTAATTCTGTGTCCTTTAAATATGTAAGGTACAAACTGCTGTGAGACATTTGGATTAAAGAATGACACACGTTAAGTCATGGGAACGTGATCCATATAAACTCCACCTCTCCGTTCTCTCGTTCTCTCTCCCAGGTCTGTACGGTGAGAGCGAATCATTTGTCTCCTTAATGATCCCCAGTAAGCTCCTAATTGGAACATTAACCACCACGGGTCTCTTAAATAAATATGCTAGCAGGGGGCATGATCTGTCTTATATACTGTATTTATGTGCTTGCATTATGCGGCATGTATACACACATATCTAAGTCATTCTACTTAGTCTAATTTGAAGACAGATTTCTTTAAAAAGCTGAAGGACAGTTTGAACAAACTTCCGACTTTGTCATTTTAAGGTGTGATAATTAGAGCAAAGACACTGTTTACAAGAGCAACCCGATAGTTAAAAAACATGCTATTCTACATTATTTCAGTTGCCTAAAAGACCTTAAAAGAAAACAAAACTGCATTATTTTGTGAATAATAACAGCCAGTTAGTCTTTCTGATAGGAGTTAACCTGCTGTCACTGTGCCTATATGGGTTAAGCTGGGTTTATGCTCCACCTCTGTTCTGCGTGTCTATGAAGCATGGACCCTTTGGACAAGCCTGGTGTGGACACGGCTATACATATGCTTCATTTTTTTGTCTACTAGACCAAGCGTTTGGCACATGCACATAACCATCAGTTGTAGTTTCACCAGCACTACAGGTAGTACAAATGCACTGACACACCAGGTTGTTCACCAGCCATATAAAAGAGAAAAAAAACACGAGCCACATACATTTTAACAACAATGCTGACTGCACAAGAAAGAGAAAAGAAACTCCTTTGTTACCCCTCCTGTTATGGTGCAGGTCAAATTGACACATTTGAAAGTTAAAAAATAAAAAAAAAAATAGTTAAAAACATTTTTCGGTATGAAACGTTTTCTGTTTGGCTTAATAAGTGTAATTAACATATAAAATGAAAATCAATCAATCAATCAAACTTCATTTGTATAGCACTTTTTAAAACATTAGATGCTGCGCAAAGTGCTTTGCATAGATTTAAACAGCAGACACATTTAGTTACATATTTTACACAATACATCCCCACCCCTTCCAACTCTCCCATAAACATACCCACAAACATAACACACAGGCACATACATCACCCCCTACTTCTCTTACACACATATAAAATAAAAGAGACATTGCTCGGCACCGAGGCACCACGTGAAGAAGCAACCATCCTGTGAAGCCCCCCCACGCCAGGAGACCACACAGCCCGTAACCACAGAAGGAGCCACAAAGGCCACCCCAACCAGGACAGGCCGGGGCTCGCACCACAGCTGTAGGCAGTGGTATAAAACCCCCACCCACCCAAGCTAGAGCGACCCACGAGACCAACACCCCTGTAGATGGGCCAGGCAGCATCCAGCATGAGGGGCCCCACTGAGGAAACACTGGAGCTAAAACACAAAAAATACAAGATAAAACTAAGAACACATAAAATGGTTAATTTCACATACTTGCTGTTTGGGTCAATTTGACCCAGCAGTCAAAATGGAGGCTAATGGGTCAGAAATGTCAGATACTGTTTGTTTCTTTGCAACTGTGAGACATATTTCACCCCCAATCTCTCTCTCTCTCTCTCTCTCTCTCTCTCTCTTACAAACACACACACACATGCACATGCGCATGCACACACACACGCATGCACACCCCCCCACCCTTATTCTCTTGCGAAAATGCAGGTGTTTTTATGACTTTCGACAGGAAGGTTTGACAGCCTTTTCTGCTCTCGTGGGCAAACTCCAACCACACTGAGTGGGCACTCAGTAGGAGAGGGCAAAAAATATATATAAAGATTCTCTGTAAGGGAGTTCTACCAACATTACACTCTGAAGCTCCATATGATATACTCTCTGTCATAGCTTTACAGTATGAGCAGCAGGAGTAAATAGGTGACAGCCCTAGAGACTCTGGAACTCATCTTTGATCATGACAGTGAAACAGAAGAGGGTTTCCATATCTAATACTGAGTGATATTGCATATCGATACCAATATGGGTATCTGTACCAATCAGTCCAAGCTACAACTTGGACAAGTTGTAGCTTGTGAAAAAAATTGTCACAGGTTATGTTGTGTCGCCATGTGCCATGTCAAGCACAACCCTCGTATCCTGATTCTCACCTGTGTGAAATCTGCAAAATTCATTAGCACAAAATACACTGTGATGATATGTCCCTCATGTTTATTTCCACCTATGAAATTTTGTATATATCTGGTTCTAAACACTGCACAGTGTTTACTATCACAACCTTCTTCTTTCGTATGACTCCCAACGTCACTAAGCAATGTCATGTAGGCTATGAAGCCAGGTCACAGTCTCCGGGGTGGGGTTGGTGAGATCCACATAGATACCCTCAGGTGGTCCAAGGTCAGGGCACTCTAATCACTATATATCACTCTATAATTCAAGAAATCTCTGTCTGTCTGTCTGTCACGACCATAGGATTCGCAAAAAGATCATAGGATTGCCTATGAGTGCCTATGATCTCTACATGTCTATATGACGTCATATAGACACCATAGTGATTCAAGAAAATCTGTGTGTCTGTGTGTGATCAAGGGCAGGCATCACTCATGATCATAGGACATCAAAGATCAAAGGCAGGCATCACTCACGATCATAGGACTCGCTATGACATCATTAAAGATCAAAGGCAGGCATCACTCACGATCATAGGACATCAAAGATCAAAGGCAGGCATCACTCACGATCATAGGACTCGCTATGACATCATCAAAGATCAAAGGCAGGCATCACTCACGCTCACCCATGATCATAGGACATCAAAGATCAAAGGCAGGCATCACTCACGATCATAGGACTCGCTAGACATCGTCAAAGATCATAGGACTCGTGATGACATCATCAAAGATCAAATGCAGGCATCATAGGACTCGCTATGCCGTCATCAAAGATCATAGGACTCACTATGACATTATCAAAGATCAAAGGCAGTCATCACTCACGATCATAGGACTCGCTATGACACCATCAAAGATCAAAGGCAGGCATCACTGAACGAGTGCTGACGTACTTGCTTACACCCTTGCTTATACCTGCTTTCCACGGGCATGCAGAAATACTTACTTATACTTGGTTTCTACGGGCATGGGCATGCACAGGTATGTGCTAGCAGGACATTATGTGCTGTCTGCTCTGGGTTGCCACAAATACAAGCTGGTGATGAGCAAAGGCCCCAACGATACATGCTGGCATTGAAACGGCCCACTCCCATTCACAGACGGTTGAGTATAACCCAATCTCTGCAGTCAAGCTGGGCACCTGGTGGTGGTTTTGTGCTTGGAGTGACGTTGAACTAAGGGGGTTTTCTTGTCTCTTGCCAAGTGAGTCCCCGGTTTTCCAGAAGATTAAAGTTGGAAATTTCAGGGGAGACAGCATATCTACTGAAGAGTTTACAAGAGCGTAGGCGCTGAGTGCCTAAATCTTGGGCAGCTTGGATGCAATGATGTAAAAGATGCTTGTTTTCTTCAGTGGCCTTCTTCACAAGCATGTGTGTTTGATGTTTTCTGTGAAGGGAAGGAGAAGCAATGCCAGATAAAACAGGCAGGTAATCCACAGGTGTGGCACAAAGGCAGCCTGTGATTATCCTCATGGTCTCATTGAGTGTAACATCCAGCTTCTTAGTGTGCACACTCCTACTCCAGACTGGAGAGGCATATTCTGCTGCACTGTATATCAGTGCAAGTGCTCCAGTATGGGGTGTGCTTGTATAGGCTCCCCACGAAGAACCAGCAAGGTGCCGCAAGCGATTATTCCTTGATAATACTTTAGCACCCACAGAGACAAGATGGTGCTTGTAGGTAAGTTGTTTGTCAAGTTTGACTCCAAGGTATGTTGGCATGGGGGTGTATGGCAAGACTGAATCTCCCAGGGTAACATTGAGCTGGCGGTTAGCATCTGTTAGCGAGGTGGAATGCTGTAGCCATAGTTTTTTTCCATGCTGAGTTTCAGCCTCCACATCCTTAGATAGTCTGAGATGGCAGCAATGTCTTCAGTGAGAATTTTCTCCATCTTGGACCAACTGGCACTGGAGTACAGCAAAACAAGATCGTCAGCATAGCTGTATTGTAGGGAGGTTGTCCGTGGTAGATCGCTAATGTAGATGTTGAAGAGGATAGGTGCCAAAACAGAGCCCTGGGGAACACTATTTCTCAACTGGCGGAGTCTACTGACTTCTCCATCACTGGTCTTAAGGATGAAGCTGTGGTTCGAGATGATTGTGGCAATGAACTGTATGATATGACAGTCAGGAACCATCGGCAGAAACTTCAGAATCAGCCCTTGGTGCCATATGGTGTTATATGCTGCTGTTAGTGTCATAATTGGCCCTTTAGGGCAGAAATAAGGCACCATCATGTGTTTGCTCATTTAATAAAGAATAATAAGGAACACAAATATTGGCCACTAAGGGCGATTACAAAAAAGGCAATAAACATGGACCATGCGGGGTGACTACAGGAAGATACAATAACAAAAAATCATGAAAGGTTACTTACAATAAATTCACAAAGCAGAGATTTAAACAGAAATCAGACATAGGGACTCCTGTCTACACAGGGTGAGGTCACAGAGAGGAATAAACCTCGCCAGCGAGCTCAAATAATACAAGAGGAAAAACAAAAGTGTGAATCAGGTGTGGATGCTTGAGTGAGAACGTAATCAAAGACACTAAACAGCTGTGACAGGTCATGAACAGACTTGACAGGCAGAAGTCATGTCACAACGCTGTCAAAATAAAAGCACAAAATAATAATAGCAGAAACCAGGACTAATACATATACAGATAAAGGATCTTCTTCTTCGTCGATCGCTAGATGGTCACACCAGCTGCCCTGACAAATGCTGCCGTCCTGTGGAGGTCCCCGAGGTCCCCGTGCAGCTTTTGGTTCAGCGATGTGAGGTCTGGCCACGTAGCTCGTCTGAGCGCAGCGTGGTCTGGGCAGTCTTGGAGGAGGTGTTCGCTGGTCATTTGGGCGGTACCACATGGGCATCTGTCCGATTGTCCAACTTTAAATTTCTGGTGCATGTGAACATGCATTCTGTAATGTCCAGTTCGGAGTCTGAACAGAACGACTTGGTCAGCCTTGCTCAGACTGTAGTAGTTGTCATCCTTGCAGTAATTTGGGTGTTGCTGCTGCCACTTCTTGTGAAACAGGGCTTAATAATAGTTTTCTCCTCACTGTAAGAGACCTGCCTGTCTTCCTGGTCTTGCTGCCCACCCTCCTTAGCAAGTCTGTCAGCCGTCTCATTTCCATAGACTCCACAGTGAGCAGGAATCCACTGGAGTGATACGTTCGCCTGTGTGGCTAGTTGAGACAGAGTGAGGGCGAGTTCATTCAGTTCTTTGCGTCGCGGGTCCTGAAGTGCATCCAAGACAGAGAGGGCATCAGTGAAGATGACGACCCGCTTGTGTGCCTTTTCTTGATGTTCCCTGATGTGGGCCACTGCTGGTCTCAGGGCCTCTGCCTCAGCCCTGAAGTTGGTGGAGTACTTGCCAGTCGCAATGGGAATGTGGGTCTCCTCGTCAGTGTACCTGATGTACACGCCGCCTCCTCCATTCCTGATTGTTTCCATGGCAGAGCCATCTGTGTAGACGTGAGTCCACTGCTCTTCAGGGTAGGCAGACCGAATGAACTCCAGGGCCAGCGACTTCCTCTCTTGGTCTGACTGTGTTCCTTTCTTCCCAATGCCCGATATGTCTGTGCGTATGGCTGGGAAGTTCTGTCGGTTCCAGGAAGGAACAGATGCTGTGGGTGGTATTGGTGTGGGTATGTGGTCCAACAGTTCTGGGTCTCTCCTTTCGAGTGTCCTGCTCTGGTGGATGAAGCTCGATCTCTTGAGTCTCCCTTTTGTTGGCTTGGTCAGTCTGTCCTTCATGGGATGGTTTTCCAGTCTTCTGAATTTTGCAGCCTGGGTCAGTTCCTTGACGTTTCTTCTATCTTCCAGTGGTGCAAGGCCTGTTGTTGTCTCCAGCGTTTTGATGGGGGTACTGTCATCGTTCGCATGGCTTGGTTTTGGAGTCTGTCCAGCTTCTCAGTGTTGCTTTTGGCAGCTGTTGAGGTTGCCGCCATGCCATAATCCAGAACTGGCCGAATCCCCCCCACATAGAGCTTCTTCCGGACACCCTGGTCTGCACCCCTGTCTGTTCCTGATAGTTTCTTCATTAGGGCCATCCTGATCTTTGCTCTTGCCTGGTTCTTGTGCAGCTGGTTCTTCCAAGTCAGTCTGCGATCCATGGTGATCCCGAGGTGTGTGGGTGCATATTCAGCCTGAAGCTCATGGGAGTTGATCTGCAGTTTCACCTTCTGGGGTTGGGTGGACAGGGTGAAGACGGTGTATGTAGTCTTCCTCTCATTTAAGCTCACAAGCCATGACTTGGTCCATGCCTCTATCATCCGAAGAGCTTGCTGCAGTCTGTAGTTTGCCGTCACGATGCTTTCCTCACTGCACCAGAGGGCTAGGTCATTGGCATAGATGGCACCTCGTACGTTCCTTGGCAAACTCTGGATGATGTCCTTGATGAATACAAGGAAGAGAGTTGGGGAGAGCACTCCTCCCTGTGGGACTCCTTCCCTCAGCACCTTCTTCTTGCTGGAGTACTGTCTGACCTGGGCTCTGGCTCTTCTGTTGTGCAGGTATTGGGCAATCCACTTGTACATGCGCCCAGCGACACCGCACTGGCACAGTTTCAACTTGAGGCCGTCTTTCCATACCTTGTCAAACGCCTTTTCTAGGTCAATCCACACAGCAAGGGTGTGCTTCTTTTCTTGGAAGGCATCTTCTATGGCTTGAGAGATGTATGTTATTTGGTCCTCTGTAGACCGGTTCTGCCTGAAGGCTGCTTGCTCTGGGCCAATGTATTATTTTCCTTCCAAGTGCCACATGAGTCTGGTGTTGATGAGATGCTCTAGCAGCTTTCCTATGCAGCTTGTAAGGCTTATGGGGCGATAGCTTTCAGCCTTCAATTTGTCTTTGCCTTTTTTGTGCACTGGAATCATCGTGGCTTCTCTCCTGATCTGTGGCACAGTCCCTGATCGCCAACTGTCGTTGAACAGCTGCAGAAGTTTCTTCTTGGTTTTGGGGCTGAGGTTCAGCAACATTTCATTTGTGATCTTGTCAGAACCAGGGGCTTTTTTCAGTTTCAGTGTTGACATTGCATCCTCCAGCTCCTTGAGAGTGAATGGCGAGTTCATCACTGGTTCTATCTGTGCGTTCTGATAAACTTGCTGGGCTCCTCTGACATTCCTTCTTCTCTCTGGTGGAATCTGAAGGTGGCTTGTCTTTGCATACTGGTTGATGAAATGGTCTGCTGCTTTCTTGCCAGTCAGCAGTTCTTGATCTGCCTGTACTGTGATCGGCGAGCTTTTGCTGTTCTCGTCGTTGAGGGCTTGAGCCAGTTTCCAAAGCTTATTGCCATCCTTATCCAAGTTGAGCTGCTCTGTCTTTTCTTGCCATCTTTCTCAACCTTCCTGTATAAAGGTCTGCCAGTGTTTTGCAGTGGCCGCCTTCAGGGCAATGTTGTTCTCTACTGCAGGATCTACTTCTACTTTTTTCCTTGCCTCTGCCACACTATCTTCAAGCTGCTGGAGCTCCTCTGTCCAGTAAGGCCTATAGTTCTTTCTGGCTCCCTGAGGAATAGATTCATTAGCAGCCTTCAGAATAGCATGGTTCAGCATCCTGACTTTCTTGTTGAGGTTCTGCTGCTTGTGATGGATCTCCGCAGAGTATTGGTCCACCAGTGTTGAGAAGCGCTCCCCGTTGGCCTTCTTGTAATTCCACCTGGGGAATGTCTTAGATTCTTGTGGTTTGTAGCTGATATCCAGTCCAATCTTCACAGGTTTGTGGTCACTTCCCCCGAGCTGGCCAAGTACCGTTCTTGTTGCCAGCCTGGCCATGTCATTGGTGGCAAACGCAAGATCGGGCGTGGTGTTACTCAGCCATACCCTGGAGAAGAACATTGGTGGATCATCAGGATCGATCATTAGCAGAAGACTGCTGTCGACTTGACAATCCTCCACCTCCTCTCCTCTTCTATCTGCTTCGCTGTATCCCCATGCCTCTGAGTGACTGTTGAAGTCACCGATGACTAAGCATCGGTGGTCTGGGAGTTCCATTTGGTCAAGTGAGAGATCTTGCTCTGGGGGGCAGCACACATTGAAGATTGTGACGCTTTCATTGTGAACCATGATTCAAACTCCATGGATTTCTGCCTGGTTGTTGGTACTGACGTCAAACTCTTGTGCTGGTATGACATTTTTTGACAAGAATCGCCACTCCTCCTTTTGTTCTTCCTTTTCTGTCTTTCTTAAGACCTGGTATCCCCTAACACTGAAGCATTGGTTTTCCTTCAGGTGGGTCTCCTGTAGGCAGGTAACATCAATGTCTTCTTAGTGGAGTCTTTTGGCAAGGGATATTTTTTTGTTGTAGACTCCTTCTGCATTCCACTGGAGGATGTTGACGTTCCTCTCCTTTGGCGTCTCTTTTCGGCCAGTAGCATTCCTCGTTCCCTGTCCCCTGGTCATGCAGAACGAGGTGAGGTGACCTCCGGTAGCTGAGGGTGGTCCCCTTTGAGGCTGAGGGCCCGGCACTCTTCCTCCCCGGCGGATCCCCAGAGGACGAGCACCATCACGTGCAACATTGGTGTGACTCATCATGAAGCGGATATGCGTGATGCAGAGGTTCGTGGCACCGCAGGGGTCCTGCATCTCCGTCTTCAGCCGTGGACGTTTGTCGGGGGTCCCTCCCATAGACCAACTGCCTTCCATGGTTGGGCTGTCGAGAGCTTGGTCCACCCTGTAGAAAGGTTGCCTGCCAAGGCTTTCTGAGGCCCTTCTTCCCATGCAACTGTCTGTCCTCCTCCGCCTTCACAGCTGTTGGGAGTTCGCTCTCCTCTTCTGCCTGTTCCACCGTTGGGACATTTGTTGCTGTAACAAACTTGGGTTTTCCGTGAGTGATTTGTTACATGCTACACAACCCCCAACCTGGAGGACCAGGATGCACTCTTAAGTCTGGCCTCTACCCCACGCGGACCTGTTCGACATGGTTGAACCTTCTGGGAGCACTAGGCTCCCGTCAACATAGCTCCGGGGGTTGCTGGGTCACACAAGCCGCTGCACCCCGACAAGGTATGTGCACCATTGGCGGCGGCAGATAAAGGATAATAACCAAAAGACCTGAGTGTGGTACAGACCTGCGCTCGGCATCATGACAGTGCCCTTCCCTTAAGGGATGGATCCAGGACACCCCGCAGTAACATCAAAAGGAATGAAGGTACCCCCCCCCCCCCAAAAGAAATAACTTCAAAAACCAACCCTGGGAGGGTTGTGGGGGGGTCCAGGCCTGGAGGGAGAGACACAAAAACAAAAACAACCCGAAAAACACATGATCCACACATTGATAAAACAAAGAACTAAGAAAACTAAGCAATACAAGATAAATAATAAAACTGTTCTGGTGGCCTTCCAGAGTCCTGGCTCCACCCGACCATCAGGTGGAAAAGGTCAGGTGGCCAACCGGGTCTCCAGAGCCCCCAACCAGGATGAAAGAGTCCATCGGGTGGTCTACCAGGGTTTGGAAGCCACCCCAGTAAACGAGAGAGTTCAGGCGGTCTCCCCGCATCTCTGGGCCAACGAGTCGCAGTGCACCACACCCCTCTCTGGAGGCGGCAGATGGAACCAGTGCTTACCATGGCTCCCCGGACCCAGGAGATGGACACCTGAACACATGAAGGTGATGGGGGTGGGAGAAATACAAATGGCCCGGATGTGGACCGAGGACCCGCTGCAGCCTTGGACATAGGCGCCACAACCTTGGTGACTCTGAACTGGGGCAAAACAGCATCCGCGGTGGCCCTGGACTGAGACGTTTCCGCACCCTTGGTGCCCCCGGACTGGGGCATTGCGGCACCCTTGGTGACCCCAGACTGAGGTGTTGCGGCACCCTCGGTGGCCCTGGACTGAGGCGTTGCTGCACCCTTGGTGGCCCCGGACTGGGACAGAGCTGCACCCTCGGTGGACCCAGACTGGGACAGAGCTGCACTCTTGGTGGACCTGGACTGGGACAGAGCTGCACCCTCAGTAGACCCGGACAAGGACAGAGCTGCACCCACGGTGATCCCAGTCTGGGTTCACTGTGGGTGCTGCATTCCAGCACCCACGGAGTCTGGGTCTCTGTGGGTGCTGCATTCCAGCTTGAATCCAGCACCCACGGAGACCCAGACTGAGGAGGAACTGCACCCTTGGAGGACCCGAGCTGGGACGGACCCTCCACGATGACCTCAGCAGGAAGGGGAGCAGCACCCACGGAGGTCCGGGACTGGGATGGAGCCTCCATGACCACCTCAGCAGGAGGTCCCAGACTGGGACGGAGTCTCCATGATGACCTCAGCCGGAGGAGCTGGACCCAGGAAGACCTCAGGCGATAGACCCAAACCCATGGAGGCCTCTGGCGTAGCTGGATGATTGTCGGTGACCCTGAGAGAAGACTCGGATAGAAGAGGAAGAGATACAGGGTCACAATCACCGGCGGCAGTGAAGCCCAGTGAAGTGAGCTCAGGTGCAGCTGATGGCTGCAACTGGCTCTTCCCACCAAAAGCCAGGCAAGATCTCTCCAACACAGAAAAAACAAAAACAAAGGAGAATACTCACCTGAGCTCAAGTTCCACCGCCGTCCAGGACTCTGTCGATCCAGATGACGATGTCTCGGGCCCCGCCCTCTGGAGGTCCAGCGCAGACTCTGCTGCGGCCACCCCAACAGCAGGAATGATGGTGACTGCAGTCTCGGAGCCCCCTGGTGATGTAACCCACGCAGGTGGCTCACTCGGCGTGGTGACAGGAGATCCGCTCTCAAAAGGTGCTGAATCCTGCATAGTTGGAACCCGAGGGTGCTTCCTCATCAGTGAAGGTTCCGGATTGCAGGCAGCCCCCCTTCTCCATCCAGACCTTGGCTGCGGGGCTGGAACCAGGTTTCCCAGGGCTGCAGACCTCCCCTCCGTCCGGCGGCTTAACCCCGGAACCGGCAGACACTCAGGGGGCGTTGGAGGAGACACAGAGAGAACAGGTGAAGTTCTTGTGGCTATAGCAGGCAGTAAGGGCTCAGTGGACTGCAATAGCTGAGTCTCACCCCCAGGATTCAGGCAAGATAATTCATGTAGCAATGTAGGAGAATGAAAAAAAACACTTGCCTGTGTTTCCGGGACCCGATGTCTTCTGCTGCAGTCAGTTTGGAATCAGCCCTCTCTGTGACCATAGTTGTAATGGGCCCCTCTGAGAAACATCGAGGAGCCGCCCCTGCAGGCACGGTGGTGGGCACAGCCGGGGAGGAGACGACTGGAATCTCAGCAGCAGGAGGAGACGCCGTGGTGGAGAAGGGGACAGCAATGGCCCTAGAAGAGGGAGCTGATGAGACAGCCGGCAAGGATAACCTAGAGGCAGAAGCTGTTGAGGTTCCTTCTTGGAATGGTGAAACGGATGCAGCTGACTGAGAGACGGAGGATTTCCTCCAGCGGCCCGTAGCTGGGCAATGGCGGGGGGGTTTGCGGCGTTTTCACCCGGTGACCCTCCTCCATCCGATTCGGTGCAGCCGTATTATGGAAAGGAGTGGAGGTCTGTGCTGGGAACCGGCACCTTGGAGCAGGTGAAGCAGGAGCTACAGCCGGAGCAGGAATCTGGTGAGGAGTCAATTGGACCGAAGCTCGGGAGTGCCTCCCCATCGACCCCAATCTTGGCTTCCTGGAGGGATTCCTCTCCAACTCATGGTTCTGCTGTTGTAGAGCCGCCATCAGGGATATCCTCTCCCTTCCCTCAGCATGCTCCGAGAGGCAAGGATGTCCCCGCATAGCCGCCTCCGCAAAGTCCAGATACCACAAAGCGTCTTTTTTCGAGTGGAATATTGTCGAGCTATGGCTAGGTGGTCATCAATTTCCATGAGAGCCTAGCAAAGCTCAAACCCCAGGCTCACTGGGTACCCCCTCCCAAACAATGCCATTCCAAAAAAGCAGGCACCCAAAAAAGGCGAAAAATAGAACAGTAGAAATAGGGAAAAAAGGCAAACTCACAGCCGCTGGCACCTATGGGCTGCAACCTACTGTCATAATTGGCCCTTTAGGGCAGAAATAAGGCACCGTTCGCCTGCTGTGAGTTTGCTCATCTAATAAAGAATAATAAGGAACACAAATGTTGGCTATGAAGGGCGATTACAAAAAAGGCAATAAGCATGGACCACGAGGGGTGATTATAGGAAGATACAATAACTGAAACCATGAAAGGTTACTCACAATAAATTCACAAAGCAGAGATTTAAACAGGAATCGGACGTAGTGACTTCTGTCTACATAGGGTGAGGTCACAGTGAGGAATAAACCTCGCCAGCGAGCTTAAATAATACTAGAGGAAAACCAAAAATGTGAATCAGGTGTGGATGCACGAGTGAGAATGTAATCAAAGACACTAAACAGCTGTGACAGGCCACGAACAGACTTGACAGGCGGAAGTCATGTCAAGACGCTGTCAAAATAAAAGCATAAAATAATAATGGCAGAAACCAAGACTAAATACATATACAGAAAAAGGATAACAAAAAGACCCGAGCATGGTACAGACCCGCGCTCGACATCATGACAGCTAGTTCAACCAGGAGGACGCCTGCCTTATGACCTTTTTCATAAGCTTCCTCAATGTTGTCTGTGAGCTGTACTTCTATCACAACCTGATGACATGCGTGCTGTGGAGACTCGCAGACACACACACACACGCACCATGTTCATATTGCTAATCTCTTAATTTGGTGTTTTGCTATTTTGTTCATTTCTGGTTCAAAAACAATGCTTAAAGATTACTGT
Organism: Pholidichthys leucotaenia; assembly: GCA_020510985.1. Classification (NCBI taxonomy): domain Eukaryota; kingdom Metazoa; phylum Chordata; class Actinopteri; order Cichliformes; family Pholidichthyidae; genus Pholidichthys; species Pholidichthys leucotaenia. The sequence goes on along the minus strand of CM035837.1, from coordinate 356,980,312 downwards.
CAATACAAATCCTCATGAATGCTTTGATTTTAAGTCAGTGAGTCAATTTGACCCTGAACAGAAGAGGTCTTATGAGGTCTTATGCTAATTTATCAATATCACTCCAAATCCCTCCATAAAAAGAATATCACTCCATAAAAAGAAAAAAATTTCAAAATGTAAAATAAAAAAAATGAATGTCATGTCAAACTACTGTATTTTATATGTAAGTCTTTCCAGTGTACCTCAAAAAAAGGTTTTACAGTGATCCCTCACTTATCGCGGTTAATGGGTTCCAGAACCGACCGGGAAAAGTGAAAAACCGCGAAGTAGCGTCACCCCAATGACATCATCCATAAACAATACGTACGTTCATTCTCTCACTCTCATATGATACGTGTGTGTGTGTGTGTACATGTACATACATACGTAGATGTAAACAAAGTGTACATAAATATGTTTTTAGAACTCTTTTATTCTTATAACAAGATACGTAACTCAAGATGAAAATGATTTACTGCACAGGTTAATGAGAGCTTTACTGCTCCTCAGGTGACGCCTCATCGTGAGGTGCTGGAGGCGCAGGATCATCGAGGGCAGCTTCCGATAGAGCTGAAGCTGCAGGAGGCGGCGTAGTGGCTCGACGGGAAGACTATTTCGCACAAAATGGCACAAAAGAACAGCAAAAAGTTCCACGCGGCGAGACTAAGTAACACGAGCGATAAAAAGCAATGAATGCGGTCTTCCTTCCCTTCATGGGTGCTCGGCAGGGAGAGGAGGTGGGTGAGACGTCTCGGCCAATCAGCTTGCGGGGTGAAACGTCTCGGCCAATCAGCTTGCGAGATTTCCGAGCCCAGCCAACACGACAACAGCAAACAGAGAGTTGTGCGGCTCTCCGTGTTGATACCTGATGGTCTAATGTAGTCTCCCTGCCTTCTGCTAGCGCCCGCCCATTATTTCTCAATTTTGAATTTTTGATGAATATTTTTGAAAAATCCGCGATGCACTGAGGGCGCGAAAGGTGAAGCGCGAAGTAGCGAGGGATCACTGTACATGCATTTTTTAATGAGTAACAAGTGAATTATCCTAATGCTATGTTTACATGGACACAAGTAACCAGATTAAAAGCCTGATTGGAATAAAAATGCTTCATGTAAACACGGCAATCTGAATATTCTAACCCAGTCACGCTCATTCGGATCAAAATTTCATTCCGATTGAGAGGGGTGGGTTATGCCGATTGTTAATTGGAATGGTGCGCATGAAAACACTTATTCCGAACGTAGGGCAGAAAATATGTTTACTGCGCATGTCTGTACACCAGCCGCACGTCGACGTGACATATTTCCGCCTTAGCAGCAGCTAGCGGAAAACATAGCGGGAGTAAAATAAAACTGGTCTGTATCGTCCTGCTGTCTCCCTCTGTTCGTCATATGCAGAAGTATGTACTTGTAGCTTCCTTATGGAGACCAGCAGAAGCAAAAGTACAGTCTGAATAACACAATACAGGTCAATTTCGACACGAAGCGGGGCTTGCTAACACCGGAAATTGCTTCTTCTTCTACTATTTTCGGAATGTTGAAATGTCAATGTGCGCATGTCAAAAAGATTTATTCCGTTCAAACGTGTAACACATGGAAACGTACGTCCTAATCAGATCAGCTTTTTCAGCATCCATGTAAACAGTAAAATTCTGATCTGAATTGTAATCAGATTGAAGAAATTTTGCCCATGTAACTGTGGCCGAACTCACTGCACTAAATATTGACTGAAATGGTTAGTAAAGCCCGGCACATCTTGACGATTTAGGCAGCGTATGCCGACCTTTAAAAAATTGGCGAATACACTGGCGTACATCAAATAAGTTAAGAGAAATTTTGTGTAAGTTAAGAGCACACTGAATCACGCTGATTTACGTCATAGTACAGTGAGGGCATCTAAAAATTTTGTGCATGCACAAATTTTATACAGCGTATGGCTCATACATCCTTCATATGTGGGCCATAAGTTGTAGGTAAGTTATACGATCGTTGACACATATTACTTGTAAGTTACTCATAAGCCAGAATACATCGAGATTATGTCTAGCGTACCCAACACTTATTTCTAACCTATGAGTAATGCGCTCTGAACCTATGTATAACTTACTGAACGGGTTTCTAACGTACAGCTACCCTATAATGGCGTATTGGCAGCATTGGTTCACAGGAGGAAACCGTCAAGACTGCATGGTGAGCAGATGCCCATGTCAAACTGGTCTTGATCTTCTATTCAGACAAAGAGATGCGTCATACCTTGACATGTTTCGACTGTCATCTGACGTTCGTGACGTGTCACATCAGCTGTTTTATCCTTTCTGTAGGGGTGACCAACCTGACATATTTGACAGATCTGCCAGGTTGGTCACACCCCCTGCCTTGCAATGGTCTTTGGAGGAAAGCATCATCTCGATTGATGAGAGCCAAGATGACGGAGCCTTCATGTTCTTGCACACCTAGGATTCATGGATCAGGAGATTACAGTAGTTTGGTATGACTGCGCTATGCATAAGTTAGGATAAGCTATACATAAATTATGCATAAGTTAGACTATCGTTGGGCATAAGTTGTGAACGCCAGCAACATACTAAGCATTCATTGGTGTAAGTTATCGACATGTTCTATATTTAAGCAATATTATATGAGAGTGAGTACGGTATCATGAATATAGTAACTCTGGGGGATAGGTGTTGTGCCTGCCACATATCGTAAGGAACTCAAGTGTAATATTGCTTTTATGCAACAGTTCTGCAAGCACAATTTATTAAATGACAGCAATACTTGACAAAATATTATGATTTGTTTGTTTAACCAGTTATTAGCTACACCTGCTAGCCAATGTAGCTAGCCAGTAGCTAGCAGTTAGCATGCTAGCGATTTAGCACACTTTGCTCGCTTTTCTTTGCATTTTCAGATGAAACAAAGAGTCCATCATCACAAAGGTATTGTGGTTTGTTAATCGAGACAATAAATCAAACTCTAGCACTGCCTATTTTTCTAAACAGACGTAAAATTGCTTAATGAGCTTAAAATGACAGCAGGGCCGGGATGGACAGAGGTAGACCATTTCAAAAGTGTATGACTTCCAAGTCACAGATGTATAATTTCTTGTCAAACAGCACCTCACTGTGGAAATTGTCAGAGAGTTGACAGTAAATTACTGTTAGTAATTAACGGTTACATGAACATCTTTTAAGCCGAGTGATACATATCCAGTGAAATTGGAGTGCAATTATTGTGGAATATAGTAACTCCTGGAATCAATATTGTCCAATCAAACTGCTCGGTCGGAAGTAACTGTTGTATAAAAGTTACTAATACATTATGCATACGTCCAACTCCTTATGAATATGTGATGATCTTTAAAGGAAAAATATTAAATGGTATTGATTGCATCATTTAACTGATAGGTAGGGTGGGAGGATGTTTTTTGCCTTCCACAGTGCAATCATTGTTTATTTATTCTTTCACATTTTGATCATGATGAAAATGATGAACTGATATTGCTTTAATGGCTACATTAAAGACTCCCATGCAGTTCCCATAAAAAGGTCTCAGTGTCCCGTTTGGTTCTTTCATAAAGTAAAGAAAAACTGTCTAATTTTGATATTCACCACTTTCACCTGTTCAACCAATTCTTTCATTCTACCATCACATATTTGAGCACCATTGTTTCTCTGCTCTTTTTCATCACCCTCACCCCCTCTGCTCTCCTTTCACTGTCATGTGAAAGGTGGTGTGTTACCACCTACGCACATATGTGACAAAGAGAGGAGGTTGAAGGACTCTGATAAGCAGTGTATTGATTGAATTGAGGTAAGACAGAATATGTTGGTAAGAGTGTCACCAAGGCCGAAGAGAAGGCACAGCTCTATCAGTGCTACTTGTCAGTAGAATAATGAGTGGGGAAAACAGCACAAACACACAGCCACACACACAGATGGACACATGCTGCTACTTGAACTCAAGTGAGTTGATTTTGTTTTGATGACGTGGGCGTCATTGCCCCCCGCTCCTCAAGTATGTATTTGTTGTTGCTTTATGTTGGAATCAGTGGTGAAGAGTGGAGAGATTACCAAGAACAGTTGCCCTTTTTTCCAGTAAATTGACAGTTGGACTGTTGGCAAATAAATGAGTCATAAGAACAAGAGAAAACATGTACAGCAATCTAAATCTTTTTTTTAAAATTCCTCCTTCTTCTTCTTTTAGATTTGATTGGCAGTTGGCAACCAACTTACAGGTGCATTACTGCCACGTACTTCACTCTATATCATCACTCTATCTAGTCAGGAGCTCTGTCAAGCCAAACTTAAAGGTCCCATTCACCCAAACACTGGCCCTCATTTATCAAAAGTGCGTAGAAATTGGCACACATTTGGGTGTAAATATGATGGTACATATCTGGTCAGTCTCATCATACAGTTGTTCACTCATTAATAAATCTGACGAATGGATTCGAGTGTCATTTGAATTCCACGGCCACATCTCGCCCCCAGAATTTACAACACAGCGGAACATGAGATGGCAAAAAGAGAGACTTTTCAAAGTAGTTTTTGACATTATTATAAGATAAGTGGGAAAATACTAAAGTAGTAGAATCTGTTAATCTCAAAAGTCACTTTTAATGCAAAAAAACCAGGTTATGGAGGAGACTGGTGCTTTACAATAGTATTGGTTTGATCAGCTGATCTCCAGCTGAGGATTATAATATACTGTATATCTGTAGCCTTTTGTTTGACTTAGATGGCTGTGTGACTAAATATTGCCCATTTTGTCATTTTAAAGCACATTTGTCAAACATGAAAATTTATTCCTGACCTTTTAGAAGTGCAGAAAGATGTCCCCGCTACAGCACAGCAGTCTGATGCACACTGTGCACATTGGCTCAGCTTGGCCACGGCTCTCTGGCATCTCGCAGTGATGTGTAGAAACGCACAGGGCAAAATAAAACAATTTCCCCACAACTTCTCTGCTAATCCGAATTTCTCTTGCTAATCTGGAGAAGTTTTTTTTTTTTTTTTTAACCATGATGCAGTGGATCACCTCGGCCAGGCACTTCTATGTGTAAAGCTCTGTTGTGGTTTAGTTAAGAGATAATTTGCAAGGGATAACTATTATGAGATACGGACAGAAAACTTAGTCAGAAATACTTTGTAGAATATTATTTTAACACAGTGTTCACACAGGAGACTCCTTACAGTACAGATATATAAATAGAGTAATGCACTGCTGTTGACGCCGCTGAGGACACAGTCCGAGGACGGATAATTTTTTTACACATAAGGAGTTGTTCAGAACTCCTTATACATACATATAGAGTGATGATAATTAAGCCAGTGGCGGTAATGCACCTGTAAGCTGGTTGCCAACCACCAATCAAATCTAAAAGAAGAAGAACAAGAACAACAACAACAACTGAAAAAACCCTGCAGCTCAACTGCGACGGTAAAAAAAAAAAAAAATGCAGAAACTAAATTAAATGTTATACATTTTGTCAAATAACTTTTTTTTAAATTCTGCTTGAATCTCTTTTAATATTTGCTGCAGTAACATAAATATAGATAAAATATTTAGAATTGCTAAAGCAGCCTCTTTAGTCTTTAAATCATCAAAACTCATCTAAATATAACACAAGGCAAACATATCACCTGAAAGGTTGCACTGCTCAGTATAATTTGATATGATGAAATAATTCTCCCACACAGTTTCTCTGATGCATGGGAGTCTACAGCGACTTGAAAATTTCCATACCCAGACTCAGAGCTGTATGATCACATTCAGATTGATAAATACCAATATGTGTGTTGAAATGATTGTACAAACATTTCTCTGTCTTATGCACGTTTGATAAACGAGGGCCAGTGTGTTTGTTCAGGTTCAGGTTCAGGTTACTTTATTTGTACCCGTAGGTAGATTTGTCTTGCAGTCTGGTGACATCCATATTTACAAGCCACAATTACATTCAACATAAACACAAACACAGGCACACATGAAGCTGACTATAAACATGATAAAAATACCCAAGGCTCCATCAATCAGGATATAAAGACAAAGAGATGAGAGAAAAACCAGAGATAAGAGAGAAGGGTCATATTAACAAGTTAAGGACTAGTCAAAGAGTTAGGGCGCATGTGCACGCAGCGACCGGCAGCTGGCGAAAAAAGTCCAGTGTGTTTGTTGGTTTTAATCTTTTAAAATGCTGACTGGGCCATATGACCTTAGTAAAAACATTATTTCACTGAGAAATAATTATATTTTAATGTTACTGTAGAATGGTCAGAAGCCAGTTTTGCTCTTCCAGGCTCTTTTTCCATATGTCACTGATAAATGATCCAGTCTTCAGTTACAACCATCGTCATGCTATTGGCTTTGATATTAGTCAAGGCCCCGCCTAGAGTGTGAGCCCAAGCATCAGCTTCAGAGCGAACACTGCTACTTAGAAGTTAGCTTACAAAGCATGGTTAATATTGTTTTGTTTTTGGTTTTTTTGGTTTTTTTATTCCAGCCACCCTGAGACATCCCTATTCCCATCTGGTTCAGTAACTCACAGCAGATAATCTTGTGTCATTCTGCCGTTAGCTTAACTATATGATCAAAACTGGTTTTGATTACTGTTTTTCAGAAAATTCTATTCATTCCCTTTGGAATCTTTGTTCTTCTACCAACATTTGACTATATACACAGTTCTGTGACATTATTTTAGCAAACATTACTATTTCACTCTGACCAGGACCAAAGGTGGCTAGCGGTCGTTAGCAGTTTCCCATTCACTTATTGAAGGTTATTTCTGTGCTCACTGTGCTCCAGGGACCGGTCATATCCTATTGACCACTGAAACGACACACTCCTGTCAATCAGTAAAGATGAGTTTATGTTAGCTGTCTCAGGTTATGTTAGCTACCTAAAGCTATGGTCACAAAGATTCTTACAAACAATAGGTTCATAAAAATCTCCCAGTTCTTCAAATTCTGAAGCTCGCAGACATTCATGGAGGGGGGCATAGTTTCTTACAATTGCTGTTTAATTTGCAAGAACAACTTCAGACATTCTTGAGAAATGAGGTGCTTTTCTACAGTGGGGAAAAAAGTATTTAGTCAGCCACCAATTGTGCAAGTTCTCCCACTTAAAAGATGAGAGAGGTCTCCAATTTTCATCATAGGTATACCTCAACTATGAGACAAAATGAGGAAAAAAAAAAAATCCAGAAAATCGCATTGAAGGATTTTTAATGAATTAATTGGTAAATTCCTCGGTAAAATAAGTATTTGGTCAATAACAAAAGTTCATCTCAATATTTTGTTATATACCCTTTGTTGGCAATGACAGAGGTCAAACGTTTTCTGTAAGTCTTCACAAGGTTTTCACGCACTGTTGCTGGTATTTGGGCCCATTCCTCCATGCAGATCTCCTCTAGAGCAGTGATGTTTTGGGGCTATCGCTGGGCAACACGGACTTTCAACTCCCTCCAAAGATTTTCTATGGAGTTGAGATCTGGAGACTGGCTAGGCCACTCCAGGACCTTGAAATGCTTCTTACGAAGCCACTCCTTTGTTGCCCAGGCAGTGTGTTTGGGACCATTGTCATGCTGAAAGACCCAGCCACATTTCATCTTCAATGCCCTTGCTGATGGAAGGAGGTTTTCACTCAAAATCTCACGATACATGGCCCCATTCATTCTTTCCTTTACACGGATCAGTCGTCCTGGTCCCTTTGCAGAAAAACAGCCCCAAAGTATAATGTTTTCACCCCCATGCTTCACAGTAGGTATGGTGTTCTTTCTCCTCCAAACACGACAAGTTGAGTTTTTACCAAAAAGTTCTATTTTGGTTTCATCTGACCATATGACATTCTTCCAATCCTCTTCTGGATCATCCAAATGCTCTCTAGCAAACTTCAGATGGACCTGGACGTGTACTGGCTTAAGCAGGGGGACACGTCTGGCACTGCAGGATTTGAGTCCCTGGCGGCGTAGTGTGTTACTGATGTAGCCTTTGTTACTTTGGTCCCAGCTCTCTGCAGGCCATTCACTAGGTCCCCCCGTGTGGTTCTGGGATTTTTGCTCACCGTTCTCGTGATCATTTTGACCCCACGGGGTGAGCTCTTGCATGGAGCTCCAGATCGAGGGAGATTATCAGTTGTCTTGCATGTCTTCCATTTTCTAATAATTGCTCCCACAGTTGATTTCTTCACACCAAGCTGCTTACCTATTGCAGATTCAGTCTTCCCAGCCTGGTGCAGGTCTACAATTTTGTTTCTGGTGTCCTTTGACAGCTCTTTGGTCTTGACCATAGTGGAGTTTGGAGTCTGACTGTTTGAGGTTGTGGACAGGTGTCTTTTATACTGATAACGAGTTCAAACAGGTGCCATTAATACAGGTAACGAGTTGAGGGCAGAGGAGCCTCTTAAAGAAGAAGTTACAGGTCTGTGAGAGCCAGAAATCTTGTTTGTTTGTAGGTGACCAAATACTTATTTACCGAGGAATTTACCAATTAATTCATTAAAAATCCTTCAATGTGATTTTCTGGATTTTTTCCCCCTCATTTTATCTCTCATAGGTGAGGTATATCTATGATGAAAATTGGAGACCTCTCATCTTTTAAGTGGGAGAACTTGCACTATTGGTGGCTGACTAAGTACTTTTTTGCCCCACTGTATAATACAATGGCCCTGGAGTTCTCACGTTCTTCATAAGGGTGCCTTGGGATCTTCTTACGGCATACTTACTGACATCTTATGAAAATTTTCGTGCAACTCATGGCACTCTCAAGTCATTGATAGGAAGATCTTACGGCTTTCGGCACATTTTGTCGGCATAAATATCGCACTAATGATGTACTTCCGCCTTATGGGGCTCTCAAGAACAAGTTAAGGTGTTCTTGAGGCATACTTATGGCCAACATCTTCAATAGGTCTTACGTTGTTCCTACAGCATTCGTACAGCCACCCTACAATGAAGGGTTTTCGTGAGGCGTTCATAGAAATCAAGACCAATGACCTGGCCACGCACTTACAAATGGTCTACAAATGCTGGATTCTCCTACGGCTGCCTTAAGAAGGCCATACAGTATCATTGTACAAAATGTGAGAGCATCACATTTTCCACATGTGACAGGGGTGAATGTATTGCAGGATTTCAGTGTGCCAAGGTACTGCCACTCGCTGCGTTTGGTTTTCGCCGGACCAAGCTCAGTGACATCAGACCTGCACACAAAAGCTATGCAATATTTTGAGTCCAATATCCTTACTTAGAATAGAAGGTTAGTATTAGTGAAAGCGCTTTGAGTGGTCTTTGTGACTAGAAAAGCGCTATATAAGTGCAGGTTAGTTAGTTAGTTAGTTAGTTACTACACAGCTGGCCACAGATCAATATCATTGCAGTATGTATGACAGACATTTAAGTGGCCCAGATCCAAATTATGAAAAAACATTCCTTGCAAATCCATCCTCCAGACTGGTCATTAAAAATCTGTATTGGTCACTAAGAGACTATGTGGGAGTATCTGTTGTGTTGTGTGATGAAGACAACAGACATTTTACACACTGGGAGGCTCCCCACATCCCAGTGATCAAACCCAAACACATGCACTGGACGGATGTAGGACGGTTTGTAACAACAGCAGAGGAATGTCGTCAATCTTGGAAACAAACTCCTGATCCAAGAGTTCAATATTCCCCAAAACTGGACACCTACTCACTGCCTTTGAACTGGGTGACCACAGTGCAGAAAGAAGTCCACATTGATGTTCCCAACTCACCCATGTGATCACTTTTACAATAACACAAGGAGAGGAACACGCACTCACACAAATCCCAAATAATCTGTGGTCAACAAGAAAGGCAGATGTAGGCTTAATAAAAAAAAATGCAGAATTGGTAGGCCTTACCAAAGACAGTATCCACTATGTCCGGAAGCCCAAGAAGGCATTAAAATGGTCATAGAGGACCTGAAAGCAACAGGTGTCATTATCCCATGCCTAAATTCCTCATGTAACACACCTTTGTTTCCTGTGACGAAGGCTGGACCATCTTCCGGATGGCGAATAGTCCCAAGACCTTCAGGCAGTAAACAAAGCAGTCATTCCAAGAGCTGTTTCAGTCCCCGACCCACACACTTTGTTGAATGACTTACAACCACAAATGAAATATTTCACAGTGATAGACATCAGCAATGCTTTTTTCAGCATCCCAGTACATCCAGATCATCAGTTTTGGTTTGCATTCACATTTGAAAACAAGAGGTACACATTCACCAGATTACCACAAGGCTACAGTGAATCACCAACCATTTTTTCACAGGCAATGTCAGCAAATTTGGCACAGTTCATTCCACCTAGCGGAAGCCAGTTGCTCCTTTATGTTGACGACATTTTGCTGGTATCACCTGATGAAGAAACATGCAAACAAGACACCATTGCCTTACTGAAATTTTTAGCAGAACAAGGCCACAAAGTCAACAATGAAAAATTATAATTGTGGAAAAAGTCACACACGCAGTATCAGTCATTTCACCATCCAGACACCTTGCATGAATGAAAGTGCTATTATCACAGCCTCATCTAACCATTGAATGTTGCACAGTAACAAAATTAAATTAATTTGTAAATTAGGTCAGAGACAAGCACTCATAATGAACATGGACAGTCAGTATGCTTTTTCTACCATCCATCACTTTGCACAACAGTGGAAGAAAAGAGGCATGATTACATCAACAGGGAAGCCAGTCCAACACAAAGGCCTCATTTTAAAACTGTTAGACAGTGTAAAACTTCCCTCTAAATTAGCCATACGCAAATGTGCCGCACATACTAATGGAACAGATCGAATCTCAAAGGAAAACCACTTACAGACAATACTGCAGAAGCAGCTGCACAAGGTCATATAGGAAACCACACCAAAGCATCTCTTCTTCTTCTTCTTTTAGATTTGATTTAGCAGTTGGCAACAAGCTTACAGGTGCATTACCGCCACCGACTTGATTATTATCACTCTATATCTTTGTATAAGGAGTTCTTATAAGGAGTTCTGAACAACTCCTTAAAAATTGAAGTGAAAAAAATTATTCGTCCTTGGACTGTGTCTGTGCACTTTATCTTTTAACACTGACAGACGAATAGACAAGAAGAACATGGCACGCTCACCCAGGAAACATCACCCCAAGCTGAAATTTACTGGTGGATAAAAAGAAAAAGGAAAAAAAAGAAGGCAAATTATTCCACCAGATTGTTGTTCTGCTACAAGGGCTTTCCCATGTAGCAGCAGGGGGTATGATTAGTAAATAATGTATGATTAGTAAAAATAATTTGGTACTCAATCTAAAATTTGCTACTAAAAATAATTTGCTACTCAATTTTGTAAGAAATGCCTAATTTGTGCAGAAAACAATGCTCAAGGGAACTTAAGGCCTGAAAAAGGCACCTTCCCTGCAACTTCCTTCAACTTATCCATTTCAAAACATTTGCATGGACTTCATTGAGCTAGACAAATGTGAAGGGAAGAAATATTGTTTGGTGATTACTAATACGTTTACTAAATGGACAGAAGCCTTCCCTTGCACTCATCCAAATGCTGTTACAGTAGCAAAGAAACTCTTAACTGAAATAATACCAAGATTTGGAATAACTGAAAAGATGTTCTTAGATAATGGTACACATTTTGTAAATTAGATTATATCACACTTAGGTACAACACTCAACATTAACTTAGAAAACCACTCAGCTTACCAGCCACAATGTGCAGGATTAGTGTAACGCAGAAATAGGACCATTAACCCTTTAACTGTCCCAGTCGCCGTATGGTAACTGAGACAGTTAAAGGGTAAACATAACCCCTAGTGGTCAAGAGTGGTAAAAAAAAATTGTCAATAAAATAGTTCAGATTTCCAAGGCTATAACTTGAAAGCTGCAAGAGATAATGGCTTACTGTCTATTAGAAAGATGTAGAATATGATCCAAAGTTTCAGATAGGAATAAATTTACGCATCTAATTTGCATAATGTCACGGCAGCTATGTAAATTACATAACTCAGTCAAAAGTGGACTTTGGACATATTTACACAAAGAATGGTTCGGGGTTTTTTTTAACACCGTTTTGTCTACAGGGGTATGTTTTTATCTTATCTTCAAAGTATATGAACCAGAAAATCAATAAAATGTAAAAAAACAACAACAAACATATAAATTCTTCACTTACTGGTGGCGGGGGGGGGGGGGGGGCTCACTTGCTCGCGTGGTCGGTCCGTTTTCGCCCATCGTGGTCATTGTTTTGCGTTTGATCGGTCATTTACACTCTCTACCACATCTACAAACTCTTATGATTATCCCACGTGAATTTTGTTTGTATTACGTGGCTATTTTTCCTGTATGATGCAGTTTCTGCAATGATCCAGACGATTGTGGTGGCAGCCATCTTGGTCTTGTGAGCTCAAGGCAGAAAAAGGAAGAAGAAAAAATGAGGATTTCTTCTTCTTTGATGTATTATGTTTTTTTTTTGTTTGTTTTCTGCACTGTGGCGCCACAAGACGGCTTTTGTTGTGATGTGGCGCAGTATAAATAAAGCTGAATTGAATTGAATTGAATTGTATTCCATGTCAGCCATGATTCCTCCGATGCGTGCCTGCCACCTTCTGAATTGTCAGAGCAGTACAGCTCAATACAAATCATCAGTACAGCCGGGGATGCCAGAGTACAGCCAGAGAGTTGGCAGGTGCAGTTGCTGCGCTGTGCCACTGGGGGCGTGCGACCCGTCCATGAAATGTGGACAGGTTCAGGTTCAGGTTCAGGTTACTTTATTTGTACCTGTAGGTAGATTTGTTTTGCAGTCAGGTGACATCCATATTTACAAACCACAATTGCATTCAGCATAAACACAAACACAGGCACACATGAAGCTGACTATAAACATGATAGAAATACTCAAGGCTCCATCGATCAGGACATAAGACAAAGAGATGAGAGAAAAAAGAGAGAGATAAGAGAGAAGGGTCATATTAAAAAGTTAAAGACTAGTCAAAGAGGTGAAAAACTCAAAAGTCTAAAACCCAATAAAAGATTTAGAACCCAAATAAAAAACCTACAAAAATAAGTAAATATAAAATGAAATTAATAAATAGGTAACTAAATTATGTGCAATATATTGTTACATCTTGTTCAACTCTTTGACAGCAGCAGGAACAAAGCTGTTTTTGTAGCGCTGGGTTTTACTTTCTGGGACAACAAACCTCCGTCTGGAGGGAAGAAGCTGAAAGTGGCAGTGCAAAGGGTGGGAGTCATCATTTAAAATGGAGGTAGCAATCCTCTGTACCCGTCTGGTGTACAGGGATGTCAGGCTCAGCTGTGACTCACCAGGCAAACGACTGGACCATCTAACTACCTGATCCAAGGATTTCCTCTGTTTCAGTTTTATCTGACCAAACCATGACACTAAAAAAAAGGATAAAACAGATTCAATAAAAGCCCAATAAAACATTGTCATTATGGTTCAGTCAATTTGGAAGTGTGCAAGTTTCCTTAACCACTTGCGCTCCGTTGTTCCGCGGGCGGGCAAGTCTCTGCGTCCTATGACGCACGAGGGCACACGAGAGCGCGCTCGTGGGCCCTCGTGCGCATGACGCATGATAAGGATATTGATGGTGATGGTGTAGGTGGTGTGCCCTCCAAGCGCCACTGAAAAAAAAAAACGGAAACACAGCCGCGAACAGATTAGTTCATCTGATTGACCTCTCATTCGACTAATAAGAGCCTTGAATTGGGTTTCTGAAACCTTGAGGAGCCAATGAATGAAAATCTAGGAAGGAGGACCCACCTACTGTGAACACAGGAGCCAATTGAAGCACAGAAATTCAGGCTGGGTGAAGCGATATTTACTGCTGCAGAAGGACTCTGTACGAATCTATTACAGACCCAGGCTCACCCAGCAGCATGGAGAACACCCACAAGTGGGACCTGCACTCATTCCAGCAGAATAGACGGAGGCCGACGACAAAAGTCGTAAATCATTCGCCAAAACGGCAATAATGGAATTATGTTGATCGGGATCCACGAGCGGAGTAGCGTCGCGTTCGTCTGACAATGGGGGAAGAGCTGTTCGCTGCGACTCTTCTGCTTTGAAGAGGTAAGGTGTTATAAGCTAAGTTATTATTTATCCCTGAAAACTGTAATCTAAAAATGACTTTTGACCGATCGGTAAATTACAACTGTACTGCGCACGAAGTACGTGCGCCGCGAGAAACGGTTCATTTGCCGTGTTCGGACCGTGAACGCCCCCCCCCCCCCGCTGCAGAAGAGGAGCGGGGGGGGCCACGGTCCGAACGCCCCCCGGTCCGCGGGAGGAAGCATATCAGTCTATTCCATCATGTAGCGATGGCCCTCTTCTGTAGCGAGGGGGGGCGGCGTTCACGGTCCGTTCACGGTTCCCCCACACACACCCACACACACAGTAGCGAGGGGGGGGGGGGCGCTGTGAAAGCATGCAAGGAGTGTAATCCGTCATGTAGAGGGCCGAATTTGGTCCTTGGTGGGGGGGGGGGGACGACCCCCCCACCCACACACACACACACAGACACAGCCCTGAGTGTGACCTTTCATTAGAGCCTAACATGAAGATTCTACATTGAATTATTCAAAAGTTACAGACGTTTTTCCAAACTGTGCCATTTGGCACAATTTGGCACAGTTCCAAAACGCCTGGGAACAGCCTGAGAACAAAGCTGTGTAAAATATTCATTTTTTGTGGTATTGTTACCAAATTTGGATCTCAGCTGGATAACACTTGGTTTTACATTTCTGTTGCATTTTCCAGCCGGATTGGACAGCTCTGTGTTATTTACAAGCATTTGTATCCAAAAAAACAGTGTCCAATTTTTTTTCTTCAAGTTCAGTATGTTTAGATGACTGTAACTCAGTGGCCGGAGCACGTAGAGAGATTATGGTTTTTTTTGCCAAAAAATTCAAAGTGTTTTCTTTTAAATGAGACCAACCCCATGAAGATGCTGCAAAGGGTTGAATAACAGCTTTCGATTTACTTTGGGCACGTTATTTTTTGGCATTTTTAGGAAAATTGCCCGGAGTGCAAGTGGTTAAACAATGCAAATGTTGCTGACCCTTTTTGCACACCCTTTCACAGTTCTCTTCAAAGTTTAAATTACTATCAATAATCGTCCCAAGATATTTGTAGGATTGTACACATTCAGTGGTCTGGCCTTTTAGTACAGTGACTTTGTGCCTGGGAGTTTTCCTCCCAAAGTCAATAATCATATCTTTAGTTTTTGTCATATTCAGCTGCAGGTAGGAATCCTCACACCAGTGAACAAAATCATCAACTACTGGGCCGTGGCCACTCTCACCATCCTGGAGGAGACTGACAACAACTCAGTCATCAGCATACTTTATAATGTGTCGGTTGTCATGTCTGCTCCGACACATGTTTGTGTACAGGATGAAGAGTAGTGGTGACAACACACACCCCTGAGGAGAGCCAGTAGAAGAGCACTTTTGGTCAGACAATGTACCATTCACCCTTACTCTCTGTGTCCTGTTGGTTAAAAAATCCAGAATCCAACCCACCAGATTATTGCTCAAATCAAATTGTTGCAGGAGCCTTTCAACTAAAATATGAGGTTGGATTGTATTCAAGGCGGAAGAAAAGTCCACAAATAAAAACCTGGCGTGTGTCCCATTAAAATCCAGATGTTTAAAAAGCATGTTAAGCAGTTGACAGTGGACGGTTAAAAGGTTAAAGAAGGCTTAGGAAAACAATGACAGAAATAGGAAAAAAAAATAATGGATGACAAGCCTTACCTACTCCCACCATCAAAGTTAGGGATACGGGGCGCTTGCGCATGCAGCGACCAGCAGCTGGTGGCTTGTCACCGGACTGCAAAACAAATCTACCTACGGGTACAAAATAAGTAATTAAAAAAAAAAGCCATTTAATTTAGGTGATGAGGAAGGGTGTTTAGCTGATTACATGCAAAGAATGTTGACTGACAGAGATATTGTTCATGCTCCTCTTCCCAGTAGGGACCACGGTGAAGCACCAATCTTGGCCAAACTGGGGGAGCTGGTCCTTATTAAAGTCATCAAAAAGAAAAACTGGGCCGACGCTCCCTGGCAAGGAACACACAGGGTCATTCTGGCGACACCAACAGCCGTGAAAGTCGAAGGACGTGACTCTTGGGTGCATTTGACACACTGCAAACTTTACCCCATTCAAAACCCTCAGCATGAGACTGTTTAATCCCCATTCCCTCAGCAAGGGACTGTTTCTGTTTAATCCCCACTCCCTCAGCAAGAGACTGTTTAATCCCCAGTGCAAACTACATCCTCAAAAAAAGGGGAATCCTCAACAAGTGGTTGTTTAACTGTCAACTGTTTCTCTATATGGGTGTCGGCTGACAGTGCCCTTGTTGGCATCCAGTAACAGCTTGTACAGCAAAACAACTGTTGTTTATCATGGAGAAACAAAATGCCAGAGAGAGAAGGTTGGCAGCTGAAGGATGTGAATGGTACACCTGTTTTTTCATCATCATCCTTGTGGTGACACTTTTGTTTTGGTTATTTTTAGGGACACCACTATTTTTCATAAGGCTAGATTTATTACTCACACACACCATGACACACCATGGTTCCAAGGTTGTCATAGCCAGGAGCGGCACTGGGGTTAAGCTCCCAGTGCTCATAAAATGCTCCTTATGGCGTGCGTCTCGAAAAGCCTCTGACAACTAAGTCCAACTCCTAGCCTGCCCGTGTGGTTTAGTCTCTAAGCCCGGCGGAACTGCTTTTACTAATAGGAGAAGGGGCGAGGGCGGATCTCTGGCGCCTTAAAACCAGATGCTTCGGGTAGATGGTGGCTCGTCAACCTGGGAAGGTAGCCCATCTAGGGGAAGGTAAACCCTGATTTCAAACCTCCGCTGGCTTGCGGCACACCCAGTCACAGGAAAGGCTTTGGGAGTCAACCCTGAGGAAAAATCCGGAGTCGGAGCCCCTAAGGCAGTTCTCTGTTGTGCTCAACATCGTTCTGGCAGCTCCTGCGACGGCGCTGGTGCCAAACTGTAGCAGCCCTGCTGTTCCTTTGGATTCATCAGTGACATGGAGAGGGGGGACATGCTGCATGGGCAACATCTTGTCCTCCATATCTTCCTGCCCAGGCTTGAATCCTACCAACGCCCAACGCTGGAAGGTAGAACACCGGATCACTGGAAAGGACACTCCAGCTTCGCCTTTGGCGTAGACTAAACACGGGGAATGACAGTTACCGGTTATAAGCCACCGCTCAATTGGAGTAGAGCGTGGCGCCAGGGGTTGTTCCCGACGGTGGGAGGGATATCGGATCTCACTGGACAGCTACCGCCCGCCTCAAGCTGGGCAGCCCCCAGCCAATAAGGTGTTGTCCCGCCACAGCTTGCTTTCCTCATTGAGTGCATGGGGATGAGGAGAAGTCCGAACAGCAGGCTGAGAACCTTCGCACCAGGCAAGACAAAAAAACAAAAGAGACCAACTCTAAAACTGGGAACTTGGAACATCCGCACTATGATGACAGGACTCGCTGCTAACCTCAAGGACATCAACGACACCAGGAAGACTGCCATCATCAATAATGAGCTGAAGAGACTGAGAGTGGATATCGCCACTCTCCAGGAAACACGGTTGACTGACGCAGGCACACTGAGAGAGAAGGACTACACGTTATACTGGCAGGGAAAGGGCAGTGACGAACACAGGGAACACGGAGTGGGCTTCGCAGTGAAGAACACTTTGCTGAAGATGGTGGAACCGGGCAGCAATGGCTCTGCACGACTCCTCACCCTCCGCCTCAACACCACTCAAGGCCCAGTCACCCTCGTCAGTGTGTATGCCCCAACACCGACAGCCACACCAGAGGCAAAAGACGAGTTCTACGAGAATCTCACAACAACTGTCAGGATCATCCCCAACTCTGAACAACTCATTCTCCTTGGAGACTTCAATGCCAGAGTGGGTGCTGACCACGACTCCTGGCCCTCCTGTCTTGGACCATTTGGCGTGGGCAGAATGAACGACAACGGACAGTGGCTGCTCGAGTTCTGCACATATCACGATCTGTGGATCATAAACTCGTTCTTCAAGACCAAGCCCCAACACAAGGTTTCCTGGCAACATCCGCGCTCAAAGTACTGGCACCAACTGGACTTGATCCTGACCAGGCGCACCTCACTGAAGAACATGCTAATTACCCGTTCGTTCCAGAGTGCAGATTGCGACACAGACCATTCATTGGTGTGTTGCAAGGTCAAGCTGCAGCTGAAGAAATTCCATCATGCTAGACAGCCTGGAAAGGCACGGATTGACACCAGCAAGATGGCCCAACCAGAACTCGTTGAGCAGTTTGCCTCCACCTTTGAGAAGGAACTTGGTGTACCACAAGAAGGAGAATCTGTAAAGCAGAAGTGGGAAGAGCTGCGAAACACCATCCACCGCACAGCCTTGGCTACCTTTGGGAGGAAGACCTCAAAGTCACAGGACTGGCTTGATGCCAAGTTGACCGAGATGACCCCCGTCATTGAAGCCAAGTGCTCAGCACTTGCAGAGTACAAGAAGTACCCAAACGAGAAGAATCTCCAGATTCTCAGGGCTGCGAGAAGCAAAGTTCAGAAGACTGCTCGGCGCTCTGTCAACGAGTACTGGACTCAGCTCAGCCAAGACATTCAAACCGCTGCCATAACAGGGAACATCCGTGGTATGTACGATGGCATCAAGAAAGCACTTGGTCCGGCTCAGAGCAAGACGGCCCCCCTCAAATCCTCCACTGGGGAGGTGATCGCAGAAAAGAACAAGCAGATGGAGAGATTGGTGGAACACTACTCCAACCTCTACTCCAGACAGAACACCGTGACACCATCAGCCCTTGATGCCATCGACTGCCTGCCATCCATGGACGAACTTGACGCCGAGCCAACCATCGACAAACTCAGCAAGGCCATTGATAGCTTGGCCGCTGGCAAAGCACCCGGCAACGACGGCATACCCCCCGACCTGATCAAGCACTGCAAGACCGCCCTACTGCTGCCATTGCACGACGTCCTCTGCCAGTGCTGGAAGGAAGGTGCCATACCACAGGACATGAGGGACGCCAAGATCATCACCCTCTACAAAAACAAAGGGGAGAGAAGCGACTGCAACAACTACAGGGGCATCTCCCTCCTCAGCATTGTTGGCAAAGTCTACGCACGAGCTGTTCTCGTTCGTCTAAAGAAGCTTGCCGAACGTGTCTACCCCGAGTCTCAGTGTGGCTTCCGCGCTGAGCGATCAACGGTAGACATGATATTCTCCATCTGCCAACTCCAGGAGAAATGCAGAGAACAGAACATGCCCCTGTACGTCGCCTTCATCGACCTCACCAAAGCGTTCGATCTGGTCAGCAGAGAGGGCCTTTTCAAGATCCTGCCAAAGATAGGATGCCCACCAAAGTTGCAAAGCCTCATCGAATCGTTTCACACCAACATGCAGGGGATAGTGCAGCACGACGGCAACGTCTCAGAGCCATTCAACATACGCAGTGGAGTGAAACAGGGCTGTGTACTTGCGCCAACCCTCTTTGGGATTTTCTTTGCTATGCTCCTGAGGCATGCCTTCAGCACAGCAACAGAGGGAATCTACCTGCACACAAGATCTGACGGCAGGCTTTTCAACCTCGCCCGCCTGAAAGCCAGAACCAAAGTACGCGAGGCTCTAATCAGAGACATGCTGTTTGCAGACAATGCTGCAGTCGCAACCCACACACAGCAGGAGCTTCAGACCCTGATGGACCGCTTCTCCCAGGCATGCAAGGACTTCGGGCTTACCATCAGCCTGAAGAAGACTAACGTCTTGGCGCAAGGCACGGAAGCACCACCAACCATCACCATCGACGACTACGAGCTGGAGGTCGTGAATCAGTTCACGTACCTGGGGTCCACGATCAGCAACAACCTCTCCCTTGATACAGAGATTGACAAGAGAATTGGAAAATCAGCCTTCACACTCGCTCGCCTCACCACACGAGTGTGGGAGAATCCCAAACTCTCTGTCAAGACGAAGATGGCAGTGTACAACGCCTGCGTCATCAGCACACTGCTCTATGGGAGTGAGACGTGGACAACATACGCCCGGCAGGAAAAGAGACTGAACTCCTTCCACTTGCACTGCATTCGCCACATCCTGGACATATCCTGGCAGGACAAAGTGCCCAACACAGAAGTTCTGTCCCGCGCCGGCCTTCCTTCCATGTTCACTCTACTCAGGCAGCGTAGGCTCCGCTGGCTAGGCCACGTTCACCGTATGGAGGATGGCAGAATCCCCAAAGACGTCCTCTACGGAGAACTGGCGACTGGCAGGAGAGACGTTGGCCGCCCACAGCTGCGCTTTAGAGACGTCTGCAAGAGAGACATGAAGGCCCTGGAGATCAACACAGAGCGCTGGGAAGACCTTGCAACGGACCACTCCAAATGGAGAGGCACCCTGACCAGACAGCTCACGGCGGGTGAAGAGAGACTGACTGCTGCAGCAGATGAAAAAAGGACCCGCAGGAAGAACCGCCACAGACCCAGCAGCACGGAGACCACCCACAAGTGCCACCTGTGTGACAGGGACTGCCATTTGCGCATCGGCCTGTTCAGCCACAGGCAGTGCTGTTCCAGCACAGTAGACGTTTAGGATTCTCTTCCATGGTCATCATAGACCGACGGAGGCCGAGTGACACACCATGACTGGCTAGAAGGACCAAGTCATGGGGATCACGTTTATGCTGGTAATGTGTGGTGGAAGTACTGTATGCTAATTATACAGCCGAATCATCTAATCATTCAAATTGTTATGTGTGTTCTTTGCTCCCACTCTCACCTGGTCAAATATCTGTTACTGCTAAACCAGTAGAACTATCAGAAGCTGTTTGTTTCTTGCAAGAGGCTATGTATAGAAATAGTACAGCAAGCATTAATTTGAATCACACCTGTCACATTGCCTATGACTCCACTGACCAGAGACACGATGACACCCCTTACTCGGTGAAGGCAAGGTTAACCTTGCTGGGGAATTATTCCTTTTGTCTAAATGGGTGTGGAAACGTCTCTGTGGGCAGTTTAACACTTTCTAGGTGTCCTTTTGTCTAAATGGGTGTCCTTTTGTCTAAATGGGTGTGGAAACGTCTCTGTGGGCAGTTTAACACTTTCTAGGTGTGCAACGGTGCATAGTACATCTCGCCCCTGTACTGCTACCTGCCGGTCCAGTGTACTGGGCAAAAGCTGTCCTGAAGATCCTTTTTGTCAGTCTAGAAGTCTGGAAGGCAATGTCACCCTGCAGGAGCTCTGTAGCACTGCAATTTGTGATTCTCACAAGTATGGCACGCATGTGGTGACAGGGGGTTCGTGGCTGTGTGGCCATCGTGCCTACTCACAACTGTCCATGAATTGCGGAGGGGTGTGTGCCCCCGTAATTGTGACTGACCATACCATCATATTGTCGGCATAACAGGTGGGCAGGGTGAAGAGAGATGTCTCCTTTGCACCACATGATCCCATCTGGGGCAAAGGTGTGCCAGTGCCTGGGGTAGCAAGGCCAATGGCTTTCCCCGTCAATAGCTAGTTAGGATCTGGTCCATGCAAATGCAATGGAGATTAACAAAGCTGCGAGATGGGGTTTTAGATGCCAGAAATCGTTCTTTTTTTGATGCCTTGCATGACATCAAAGGGGGGAGAATGATAGAAAAGTTTCCTATTTGTTTCCTATTTGTCTTTTGCTTTGTCTCAGAGTCTGTGTGAAAGTGTCAAGGATGCAGCTGAACGTTATAATTTTGTTTTAGTTCATTTTGTGCATTTCCTGTGTGAGTGGTGCTGAGTGAGCGTCATGGTTCTTGAGAAAGAGATAATCTGTACACCAAGTTTTGACCAGATGGACTGAACCAATCACCATGGACATCTTCTCCTCCACCTTTCAGATAACGAAGGGCTTTAAGAACTGGGTGATGTGTGTTTGAGTGAGAATGATGCGTGAATAGGATCTGAGACTTTTTGTATTCTTCTCCACTGGCCAGTGTAATTAAATTTACTGAAACTCTGATCCCGCCTGGTTTTTGACTGAAGGTTAAGAAGGATTTCTCTAACACATATGGTGTTTGCAACCATTTGTAAGGGTATTTGTGACCAAGCCTTGAGCTAGGAGTGAACCAACTAACACTAGCCAGTGACATTAGCAACATCCTCATGATGAAAGAAGGAGGGTGTGGTTAACTGATGCTCATACAAAGACATGCACTGAAATGAGCCATTCTGAGGAAGTCTGCAAAAGATAATCAGAAATCAGAATCAGAATCAGAAAAGGATTTATTGCCAAGTACATTAACAGAACACTGATAACATACGAGAGAATTTGACTTGACACAGTAATGACCTGCATTTCCGTGCCGCGGCACATCTGAAACGCGCCTATCAGCAGGAGGATACAGGAAGCATAAAGATAATACAATGGGAAGGAGCAAAAAAATCATTGATTCAAAATACTGGTTACATACTTAATCAATATTAAGAGTTCAAGGAAAAAAAAAGCTCTCATGCACATACATTCGCTACACTCAGAATTTCACAAGACACAAGAGAGCAGTGTACAGTATATCTTTATTCAGTTCATGAATCAATGTGTGTGCGGTGTTGAGCAGTGTTGATGATAATAAGAGAGACCCAAGGACCCTTGGCAGAAGATGTTTTGTCTGTCTGGCGCCCAGTCTTATCTGGCGCTGCAGCTGGCTGTCCAAGGCCTTGTGCTCATGATTTTGAAAAAACACAGTCTGCAGACAGCCAGGAGGAATTTTCATGGGGAATAATAATGCCAAATAGGACTGATCACAGAGAAGACTTGTATTTCTTCTGTAGATTCAGTACATTAATCCTTCATTGCGCAGCTTTGAATTCATCGTGGTAAGACCTGAGCGAACCCATGATGTAATCCACCTTACGAGACAGTTCTCCAGTAGTCGCTATCAGGGTCTTCTCCAGTTTTTCAATTTGTTGGATGCACCTCGCCTGGCCAGCATTTTGATAGGTTGAATCCATCTTCAGCAATTTGCGGTAAACCAAGACAATTCCCGTCCCAATCAGAATTATCCCAATCACCAAGATTACGAAGATAAACAAATCTTCAATATCTTCGATAGAGAGATTAGAGAGACACAGCATTTTCCAATTACCTGTGTCACATAAATAGCCCACTGGAGCCGTTCCAGCGGGGCAGACAGCTTCCCCCGGAGCACTTTTCCTTGTTGAAAAAATAGTGTCAATTGTGTTCAAAGCCCAGCTTATTAACTCCATAATTTCTTTTCGGCGGTCGCAGTTAGACGCAGACAGACAACAGCAAGCTGGGATCCAGTAGTAGGAGGGGAGGAAAAAGTCAGCAGGAGAGAAGAAAAAAGCGTCTGCTCTCTTGGGAGGGCGGAAGTGATGCTGCAATAATTAAATAATTCAAGATAATTAGACCCAAGTATGTCACATACACTGTTAACATGTGGGAAAAGTGCAGAAAATGGGACATTTAACCCTCAAGCGACCGAGTGGGGTCATTTACGACCCCAGCCATATAATTTAATGTGCCGTCTCTTTATTTTTTATCCAAATTTTCTTTCCTAGCATGAATTTGTCAGTCTACTAATCCTACACACTTTCATAGTTTTTTGCAGGGATCAACCAATTGGTGTGGCGTAGACATCGCAAACTCTTGTGGGGTAATTTATGACCCCGAAGAGAAGCACTGGTTTTTAAACATTGGTTTTATAAATTTTATTCAAATGTTCCACTTCTAATCAGTACTTTATATTGTATTGCAGTGAACCATGGCTAACAGACCTAGGATAGCAAGATTTACATTTGTCTGTTTGTCTGGATTTGTCTGTTTGTCTGTTTGTTTGTCTGTTTGTTAGCAAGATAACTCAAAAAGTTATGGACGGATTTTCATGAAATTTTCACAGATTGTCAGAAATGGGGTTTCCTACAGATGATTAGATTTTGGTGGTGATCCGGATCACCGTCCACAAGAAAACCGCCATTACGCAAAATGCCATAATAGGTATCATGATCATCATCGCAACCACAACAATAGGCATCATCATCATCGTGATGATGATATGACTATGATGACTATGATGATGATGATGATGATGATGATGATGATACCTATCACTGTTACCACGATGATGATGATACCCATTATTGTTGTAACTATGATGATGATGATGATACCCATTATTGTAACTATGATGATAATAACTATGATGATGATGATGATGTTCCAAGAGTGAACTGACAAGGACTGTCTAAATAAATGTAATGTTGTTCTTACAGTCTGCGTTTTGGTTATTTCTTGCAATAAAAGTATTATTAGCAAACACATTTTACATTAGATCATTATAAAATACCTGTCTTAAATACAGGGAGTAGTTTTGGTATGATAAACCTCCAACCAGCCATTTATAATAAGGATCCCTGTACAGAGCACAATGGGGTCATAAATGACCCCACTTGGTCATTTCAGTCAGTAAAATAGCTTGGTCGCTTGAGGGTTAAAAACAAGGTTATTAAAAATATTTTCTCAAAATTAGACACCAAACATAAAGTTCAAACTACAAAATAAAGAGCAGCATTAGCTTCAGTACTAATCGAAAATTATGAAGTACGTCATGCAAATCAATGAAAGTGTCGTCGACACAGCTCTCTCTGTCTCTCTCTCTCTCTCTCTCTCTCTCTCTCTCTCTCTCTCTCTCTCTCTCACACACACATACACATGTGTGCGCACATGTGTGTACATTCTTTAAGATCCCAAACTCTAATTTGTCTTCCAACACTCTGAAGTGAAAATAATCCAGTGATTCCAAGTAAGCTTGCCAGTGGCACTCTGCAAACCTGAGCCAGTGTAAAATACTTTCCATTGCCAACGTAAACTAATTAAATGTTGTTTATTGTTGCTGCCAGTGTGCCCAAACAGAAATGCATTAAGGTGAAGAGCAAAACACATCATCCTGGAAGGTCTTTAGTTCTGTTGCCCTATTCCATACCTGAAATCCAAATCAGGCAAAAGGTATGACACTTTATGTCCTGAAGTGATACTTTCCCTGTTTTATAATCTCTAACCCTCTGGATTACAACAGAGCTATTCTATAGGCGTCTCAGAAAAGAGCAACAATTCAGTGGCTACTCTAAAAAAAAGTACTGTGTGGTGTCAAAGTGCCTCAGCAGTTTCAACATAGAAAGTCCTTTTAACACTTTCAGTACTTTAGCACTATAAACTCAAGTACACCGAAACTAGGTATAGTACTTCAACATCAGCGCACTACTTCTGAATATCAACAAGTTGAGGCCTTTCCAAAAGCTTTCTATTTTTACTGTGCCACTTCATTTTTCTCTGTCCACCTTTTTTCCTGCCCTCTCTTTTGCACTCATTCTCATTAACCTTCTCCCTTTCATCCTAAATCTGCCTAACCCTCTTCCTCCTCTAGTCTCATTTCGCTGACCCTGCTCTCTTTTATCCTCAGCTTGTCTCTTTTTGTCATTAAGAAACATATTGTGTCTTTCTGGCAAGAGTGGTAGTTCTGCCAAGGTAAGGCAACAGCAGACTGGAACAGATTGGGAGTACAAAATTGGAAATTGAGAGAGGGGGTTGCAGCAAAGCTAGCCATCACTAGAAACAGATTGTGCTAATCAGTGGCATCTTATCACATTGCTTTGTTGGGAAACATCAATGACACCTTTTGTGAAACTGCATAATAGGAATGTATTTTTCCTCATCTGCTTCAGATTAGCTTCTCATAAGGGAGTTACTGCATGTGTATTATACGTATAAAATGATAATTACAGAATTAGCGATATCAGACCACAATAAATATTTCTTTTTCTCTACACCACAATGGAATGCAAGGTGTATATAAACAACTGTTTAGCTAAAGAGTGTTGTGAAAAAGTATTGATTTCTTATATTTTTTGTATAGTTGTCACATGTTGATGTTTCACATCATCAAACAAATTTTAATACTAGACAAAAATAATTCAAGTAAATAAAAAAATGCAGTTTTTAAATGATGATTTCATTTATTGAGGGATAAAAGCTATCCAAACCTATCTGGCCCTATGTGAAAAAGTAACTGCCCCCTAAACCTGGTTGTGCCACCCTTGTGGCATGCAATCAAGGGTTTTTGATAACTGGCAGTCTTTTACATCGTTGCTGATGTATGTTGGCCCAGTCTTCTTTGCAGAATTGTTTTAATTCAGGCAGATTGGAGGGCTTGAGCTTGTGGTCATGAACTGATGGCCGGACATTCTCCTTCTGGATTTTCTGGTAGAGAGCAGAATTCATGGTTCAATCAATTGCACAAAGTCATCCAGGTCCTGAAGCAGCAAAGAAGCCCCAGACCATCACCCTTTGGGGAATGGATCGTAGCATTTTTCATTATGAGGACCAGGCCAAATGTCCTCACAAGGAAAAATGTCCTCACAAAAAAGGTGGTTTGTCAAGGGGTGGTCCACACAAGAATAAAAAGACAGGAGCGCGCGCGCACACACACACACACACACACACACACACACACACACACACACACACACACAGAGGTTTTCATGTCTGATGGGGACCAATTTTCTGATCATCACTTGTGGGGACTACCCTTTCTACACAGGCAGAGACTCCTAGCATCTAGATAGATAAATGATTAACTTGACACTCTGGGGGAAGGGTCATTGGGGGGACACCCCGCCCCTAATATAATGGTAGGGGAAATGCTGTTTTTGGAACTCTCCCATGGATGCCATTTTCATTTACTTATTGTTGACTTATGGACCAGTGTCCAAACTGAGATAAGTGAGGCCTGCAGTTCTTTAGATGTTGTTCTGGGTTTTTCTGTATTTGTTCTTGCATTTCTTTAGATTGCAACATGACATGTTGCTTTTTTGGATCTTTTACCCTATTTTACTTTGTCAGACAGGTTCTATTTAAGCGATTTCTTGATTGAACAGATCGAACAGGTGTGGCAGTAACCAGGTTTAGGGTTGGCTTGTGAAATTGATCTCCACTTTCCAAAAAATGTGGTTAATCACAGTTAATTCATGATGTATGGGGGGGGGGGGGTTACTTTTTCACACAGGGCCAGGTACGTTTGGATAGCTTTTTTCGCTTAATAAATGAAGTCATCATTTAAAAACTGCATTTCATATTTACTCAGGTTGTCTTTGTCTAATATTACAATGTGTTTGATGATCTGAAACATGTGAGTGTGACAAATGTGCAAAAATATAAGAAATCAGGAAGGGGGCAAACAGTTTTTCACAGCACTGTACAGCTGAAAATACAATCCTGTTAAGCATCAATATGAAGTAGGAGAACCTCATAATATTTGCTTGACTATGTTTTCTTACACTTCAATTACATTAACTTAATAATTACTTAATTATTGCACTTAATTATTTACACACTATTCACACATTATTTATGCACTTATTATTGCACTTAATTACTGCACCACTCGGGTGCAACAATAATTGCACCAGAGTGGTGGCCTAGTTGGTAGAGCATCCGCCCCACACCCGGGAGGCCGGGGTTCAAATACCAGCCGGGTCATGCCGAAGACCATATAAAAGTTGAACTTCCTGCCATCCAGCTTGGTGCTCAGCAATAATGGAACGGAGGAGGGAAATTTGTGGGGCGCCTTGCATGGCTGTGACTCCTCTGATTCTAGATGTGATTAACATTGTAGATAAGAGAAACGTAATTTCATTCTACTGTACATGATTGGCTGTATGGATTGAATGACAATAAAGTTGGCTTTACCTTCAATTATAACATAATCAAATCTGCTTTCACCTGCACACAGAAACACTGTAAGCTTCTAAATCAAAACACCCGCTGAAGACAGAGGAGGTCAGCAGGTAACAAATGCTACATTGAGGCATGTATGCTTGGCCTATGGACACATAAATCAATTTTGTTTGTGTGTGTGTGTGTCCCCGCATGTGTGTGCGCAGGTGTGTAGGCTCAAAGGTGTATGCATTCTAGGTGTGTGACAGAGCATATTATGATGAACAACTCGCCCAAGTGACTGATTGTGTCTTGCCACTGCCATAAATCACACACCCACTGCCCCCTTCAACCAGCTCCAAACTCACAAAAATGTACGCACACTGAGGTTAAAAAAAACCCAAACAAAAACGCAACATAGAAACAAAGCTTTGGAACCCACTTCCTCCCCATCTCGCTCCCCCCCCCCCCCCCTCTTGTTCTTGCTTACACACACTTACAATTTTCTGTCTGTTGCACTCTACCAGCAAGGGTCGTGCAGCAAGTTTAGCGTTTGACAGAGGCAGGAACAACATGATAGCACTGAGCATAAGCTCACTGTCCTCTGAACTGTAGATATCTACAGTAAAATGGTAAATGGCATTCACTTATATAGCGCTTTTATTCTCATCTCTTGATGACCAAAGCGCCTTACAGATCCTGCTATCCACCCATTCACACACTGATGGCGGCATGCTACCTAACATGGCGCTTCTAGACCCACCAGGAGCAACTGGGGGTGAAGTGTCTTGCCCAGGGACACAACGGCAGGATATCCGGGGAGAGTGGGATTCAAACCGCCAACCATGGGGTTATTGGACAACCTGCTCTACCTCCTGAGCCACTGCCACCACAGTATGCAGACAAATGTGGCTCTATGAATACTCTCCTATGGTAGAGGGTAATGTGTGTGTTTGTACCATGAATTATTCTTCTCTCTACGACTCACCAATGTGTTTGCCCTTCATGTGGTAGTAGAAGGAGACGCAGTACGGGACTCTGCCTGAGCCCTTGGGGCCCCTGACTGAGGAGACATTATAAAGTGGGGACAGTAGACGAGCATTGTCCCCCTGGACACGAGGGCGTGATGCTTCGATGTACATATAGTACCCTGCAACCAACAAAGAAAATAAATTGTAAAGCACAACATAATTGCTGACACACAAAAAAATACAATGTAGTGACAGTCAAGACAACCCCTTGGAAATCTGGGAACTAATCCTATTGTCATACTTGTGGTAATGGGGCTGTTGCATAATCTATCAGAACCTACTTTCCTTTCACATCAGTGTAGAAAGAATTGTGTATGATGCAGTCCTTTAAACACATAGTTTAAATGTTTCAGTCTAGGCAGAAGTCCTAAATAGGTCAAATTAACCTAATAATTAAAAAAAAAATTCCAAAGAACACCTATGCAAAAACGGGATGTGCAAAATTCACAGAGAAGGATCCTGTTCAGGTTCAAACTTGATGTTAAAGGCAACAGAGGTACCACCTCCCATGTTGATCATTTAGTAGTCAGGAGTACAACTACATATTAACGTTCATATGCCTTTTTTTTTTTTTCTTTTTGAGTGCTATTTGGTATACCTAAGCCCTTACCTACAATTTGCCACTACATTTGCCCTTCCCACTGCTTTCTCCTTTGTCCCTGGACTGCTCCTGTGAGTTTTTGGACTGGTGCCCCAGTTTGTTGTTAATCAAGTTAAAGCACCAATCAAGCCTCTGTTTCAAATAACAGACAGGCTGTTAGGGAATCTGTGATTTTTACATCAGTCGCCTAATGTGCCTCTTGTTCAATGTTTATTTCGTACTAATCACTATAATTGTAACTATCTTGTATCTTTTAAGTAAGTGCTCTGGTTCTGTGTGCACTTAACAATGTCTAATCGTAGCAGAGAGACTTTTTCTGTTACAAGATTTCTGCTCCAAGTGGTGCTTACTTGTGCCTGTAAAGAGTCTTTTTAAGTACCTGAAGACAAAGTCAGGCCCTACCCAATACAATTAACCTATACAAAACACATATTAAACATTTGACTGTAGGTTGGCATTGATGGTTTGTTATGCTGCTGTTTTTTATTGAGCATTTATCTATATTATGACATATTAAGCCCCAAGGGTATTTTGAGGTGTTCCTTACAAAAACAAAAACCCAAAATAAATTTATTATAACTCTGCAAGTCTGAGGTCTACATGCATAATCTTGGTCTCTAAGACCTCACAGAATTTTCTCTTAGCATAATTAGCATTTTATTGAAACTGTGATAAACCAAAGCAGAAATTATTTTTTTTTTAATCCTCCACTAATTCTTTTTTTTTTATTTCAATGTTTAAAACACCAAGGAGACTTGGTGGTGGAATGAGGAGGTACAGGAAAGTATTCAAAGGAAGAGGTTAGCAAAGAAAAACTGGGATCATCAGGGAGATGAAGAAAGTAGACAGGAGTATTTGGAATCTAGGCGTATGGCAAAGAGAGAGGTGGGAAAGGAAAAGGAAAAGGCATATAGTTAGTTGTATGAGAGGCTGGACACTAAGGAAGGAGAAAAGGACTTGCATCGACTGGTTAGACAGAGAGATCAAGCTGGAAAAGATGTACAGCAGGTTAGGATGATTAAGGACAGAAATGGTAATGTATTAACAAATGACGAGAATGTGTTTAGAAGGTGGAAGGAGTACTTTGAAGAGCTGATGAATAAAGAAAATGAGAGTGAGAGGAGGCTGGATGAAAGAAAGATGGTGAACAAGGAAGTCCTGAGGATTAGCAAGGTAGAAGTGAGGGCAGCTTTGAAGTGGATGAAGAATGGAAAGGTGGTTGGTCCAGATGACATACCTGTGGAGGAATGGAGATGTTTAGGAGAGATGGCGGTGGACTTTTTAACCAGATTGTTTAACACAATCTCGGAGAGTGAGAGGATGCCTGAAGAGTGGAGAAGAAGTGTTTTGGTACCAATTTACCAAGAACAAAAGTGATGCTCAGAGCTGTAGTAACTACAGTGGCATAAAGTTGATCAGCCACACCATGAAGATATGGGAAAGAGTTGTTGAAGCCAGGTTTAGAGGAGAGGTGACAATCAGTGCGCAGCAATATGGTTTCATGCCAAGAAAGATGGGTTCAAAGTGGGGGTGGCATTACCATGATGTTTGCAGGTGACATTGTGATCTGTAATGAGAGTAGGGAGCAGGTGGAAGAGAACCTAAAGAGGTGGAGGTATGCTCTGGAGAGAAGAGGAATGAAAGTCAGTAGAAACAAAACAGAATACATGAGTGTGAATGAAAGGGAGGCAAGTGTAACGGTGAAGATGGAAGGAGTAGCAGTAGTGAAAGTAGATGAGTTTAAATACCTGGGGTTAACCATCCAAAGCAATGGAAAATGCACAAGATTGGTGAAGAAGAGAGTGCAGGCAGGGTGGAGTGGGTGGAGATGAGTGTCAGGGGTGATTTGTGACAGAAGGATAGCAGCAAGAGTGAAAGGGAAGATTTACAAGACAGTAGTGAGACCTGCTATGATGTATGGTTTGGAGACAATGACGCTGACAAAAAAAACAGGAGATGGAGCTGTTGGTGGCAGAGTTGAAGATGCTAAGATTTTCATTGGGAGTGACTAGGAGAGACAAGATTAGAAATGAGTATATCAGAGGGACAGCGCAGGTTGAGCGGTTTGGAGACAAAGTAAGAGAAGTAAGGCTGAGATGGTTTGGACATGTGCAGAAGAGGGATAATGGATATATTGGACAAAGGATGTTGAAGATGGAGCTGTCAGGCAGGAGGAGAAGAGGAAGACCACAGAGAAGATTCATGGATGTAGTGAAGGAGGACATGGAGAGGGTTGGTGTTACAGAGGAAGATGCAACGGATAAGGTGAGATGGAGATAGATGATTCGCTGTGGCGACCCCTAAAGGGAGCAGCTGAAAGAAGAAGAAGAAAGAAGAAGAAGAATGTTTAAAAGACAATTGTAACAATAAATCTATCTGCAGAGATGCCACTGAATCAATTAGGCAACTTCTTGACTGTAACTGGACCAAATTATATTGAACTGACACCTTCTGCACAGATTGCACAGTTTTTAATGATTAAAAAAAACCAGGTGGACTCTATATACGTTTACTTTATAAATTAATTTAAAGAATAATGTTTTTATATTCTTATATTGTTCTCAAATTATTGTTATATTATTTTATATATTTTTTTGAGCCACCAGAGAGTCTGTGGGGCTTTAGGGGATATAGTGTGATATACCAGTTTCTGGATTTTTATTGTTTCATTTTGAGTTTGAATTTACAGTTTGTAAAAAAAAAACAAAAAAAAAAAACAACTAGGGTAAGCAAAGGGATAAAGTTACATGAGCCAGGTTGTTATAACCACCCCTGCCTGCATTACCCTATTCAGTTCAGTTCAGTTTTACTTTTTATGCTATTCCTTTTCCCACTAGATGCTGATCAGAACACAACATTTTCTGTGCAGCCATGAAATCACTACTTATTAATCATTTCAATTTTTTGGGAAACACAGACACTAAAAAAAAATGCTCTACCGCTCGTATGTAAAATGTCTTGTTTTATATTCAAATTTACCTCTGTTTTCATTTTTCTTCTCAACAAAATATGGTAGATAAAACATCTGGTCTTATTCTCATAACTGCAACTTCAAAATTACAATAATCCCCCAGTTTCCTCACCTTCTTTTGTTCCACTACGGTCAGTCTCTGGGCCGGTGTTGGCAGATCGCTTGGGATTCTGTGTCAGATGATTCTGTCTTGTCCAGTCAAAGACATCGCTCCGGTCTTGAGAGAAACCACAGATCCGCTCATCCTCAAAACCACACACATGGTCTGTGTGTGTGCATGTGTGTATGTGGAGGGGAAAAAAAAAACAAAAAAACAACAGACATATTACTGTAAATCAGGTTTATGTCAAGGGTAGATAACATTATAAACTGCTGGTGACATGGCTAACTTGGCTGGCTGGCTTTTTCATCCAGCTTTTCCATGAAATTGACAGCAATAATATAGGTCTATAATGACCTTTGCAATATCCACTTCAAATCATGCAGCCAAGCAATTACTGACAAAGTGATAGGCATAGCGTAGGAGGCAAGGTATACATACTGCATTATGTATATAGCATGCTGATGTATGACTCCTACAGTCCTAAATTCAGGTGAATTTAGAGGCAATGATTACAGTCTTCTGATATTAAAAAAAAAAGGTACAGTTGACTTTAAAGTCAAGAAAGTCTTATAATAGCTTGTTGTTTAGACTTTATTTCTGCAGTATTTTCTGAGAAATGACTGTTTGGATCAAGTGTGTTAAATGCTGCAGTTGAAAAAGAACTCCAGCAGCATTCTTATTTGCAGACATTTGAGAAGTAGGAGCCATCTGTAACAGTTTATGCAGTTCTTGAGTGCAAAAAAACCCCCAAACACATTACTGCTGTCTAAATTACCAAGAATTTAAGTTACACTACAATATATTAGTGGAGATCAAATTCTCATTATTTTTGTTGTTTTTAAAATGATGATATTCAAACAAATTTATTACCTCCTCCAAGGAGGTAATGTTTTTTGTTAACAGGATTACGCAAAAGCTGTGGGACAGATTTGGATGAAATTTGCACCAGACGTGGCCCTGGGCCTAAGGATGCACCCATTAGATTTTGGAGGTGATCTGAGAGTGCATATCTCTGCCAAGGCCCTTGTTTGCTTTTTTACAGCAGGAATTACACAAAAACTACTTGATGGATTTGGATGAAGTTTTCACCTTTTGGCTCTTAAACAACCCATTACATTCTGGACATGATCCATGAGCACATACCTCCGCCTAGGCCCTATATCGTAATGTATGGATGGACAAAGAGAGAGAGCCTTGGTGAAGGTATGTGCTCCCTGAGTGCCCTCTAGTTATCATTTTTATTATTCTATGCTCATTATCATTATAGTTCTACATACCAAACCAAACACATCTAATCTCAGTGCTGATAGGCTGCCATGACTGCAGAGCCTCAGAGAGTAACAGATGATTTTATAGGTGTCCACAGTTGCCTTTATTTATACTGTATGCATTCATATGTCTGGCAATTGCTTTAAAACGTAAATAAATCTTGAAATTTCAACAAGAACCAAAATTACAGCAAATTTTGATACAGAGTAGTCCCAAAAATTGTCAATCCCCAGTTTTGCTCCACACACAAACTGTTTAAAGTAGGCTCAAACTTTGATTAGTGTTAAACTGCAAGCTGATTACAAAAGGAAACCAGAAAGTTATAAATAAAGAGATTTCCATGGCAACAAATTTCATGTTTGTATGCAGAGCATGTTTATAATTCTTTAAATATTTTTTTTCCACAATGGCAAATGCAACGATTTTGATAAATGTGCAAATGTGTCCAAGTGAAACTTGGGAAAATAAGACAGCCTGCAGCATATGTCAGTGTGAAAAAACTTTTTTCTTTTACCTTCTGCATTAATTCATTCATTTCCCAATCTAACCAACTCACGGGGGAAAACAAAAGAAAACACAAGAAGACATGGCCTGAATGATGCTTCACTGAGGTTAAATGAATTTAGTGGTGTTCAAAGCAAAGCTCGAAACAAATGACAGTTTGGTGACGTCCCTCTGCTCTCATCACTAATATTTCTCGACACGGTTCGCCACACATTCATCGCACATTCTACCATGCTTCAAATTGACCTTGTATGGTCAGATACAGTTTAGGATCACAATTTTTGCAAATCTATTTTGCACAGTGTGGCATGCAATGAACTAACACAATCACTGTTACACAATCTGAGGAGGCCTTAATTGTCTTGGAATAAACTGGATAAAGACAGAGACTTCTCCATGCTGAGAAGCAAAAGCCTTCATCCGTTTACTTTCAACTGGCTGTAGTGAACGAATGAGTATGGTTTTACACGCGTTCAAAACAAGTCATCGAGAAGAAACTCAACTTTTTTTCTTTTCACAAATTATATAATCTTTTATTGGCTTTGAGATTGACTTTGGATCTGCTCATGGATATGTTTCTGAGTCACAATTTGTTACTCCACATTTACCATTAAGGGCATAAAAGATAATTTGAAAAAAAAACAACAAAAAAACATAATTTTATCATTCTTGATGTTGATGTCTGTAGTTAAGCTTGATAAAGAGGCTTCTCTCCATGGTGTTGTCACCTTCATTAGCCCATCTGGAGGGTAATTATCAGAGACTCGCTAAACAAATGAAAATCAAGCCAAGAGAGCATCACAACAGCCATCTAAAACCGTCCAAGCTGACAGCATCAGTGAAAGCTTCCCGGACACACACGCGCGCACACAGTCCGCTGCAGATGCATATGGCTTGCGCTCCCCGTGAGGACGGCTTGTGTGCGCCTCTTTGTTTCAGAGAGCTAATCTTTTACTATTCACACCCTGCTCTACTACATGCGCTCCTTTCAATTTACACTGTTGTTCTCGCAGTCTGTTCCAATCTGCCGTTGTTTTAATTGCCTCACCCTGGCGGAGCCAACTGCCACTCCTGCCAGAAAAATGCTGCGTGTCTCTTAATGAAGAAAATAGACAAGATGCAATCGACTGAAGAGGAGAGGGGGGGATGGCAGGAGAGAGGACGAGAAGCAGTGGAAGAAATGTAGTTTGATCTTAGGAGTAATGGAAGAAAAGGGAAAGGACTGATAAACAAATAGTGATTCAAATCTATTTGGATAATAGTTTTAACAGTCTTTTTTTAATCTGGTTAGTTTTAGTATTTGAACTGTGATTATCTCTACTCATAACTACAAACATTCTGATAAAATTCTACTGCCCTTCCTCCAGCCATCTTTTTTTTTTTCCTAACAGTTAACCCACTCTTTTCACAATGACAACACAATAACTGGTTAAGGGTCATTATGCTTCAACCTTTGTCTTGACAAGCTTGTTTTGACACTGCTTCAAGCAAAGATGTCACATTGACTTTCATCAAAATATATATAAACATATGACTTAACAACTCTGTCTTGAATGAGAAAACATCAGTGAGTTAAGAGTATAGAATGCAGAAAAACAAAGGATGGTAATTTTGTCTCACCTGAAGGTCTGGGGTAGGTGTAAGCTGTAAGAAAATAGTACCGATTACCACTCAGACATAAGCAAACCATCCCTCTGTACACCACATAAGAACAATAATAATTTAAGAAACTGAGCCAGGCTCTTAAATGTGACTCACGTTCTGAGTACTGGATGATTCGACTGACATAGTCACCAGTGCTGTAGGTGGTGATGGGGGCCAGTCGGACCTCATAGGACAGAGGGATTCTCAGGTCTGGTATTGTGTAGGACAACAGCACACCCTTCTCTGGCTCCTTACCCTTGAGGTCAGTCTGTCTTGACAAGAGGTTCTGCTTGTTCTGCAGTTGTACACATGAACACAGACAACATGCAGACATGTTAAGACATGGGCTGAAAAATCCTCTCAAATTAGACATTTCTTTATGTGAAAAAACAATGTGGAAAAAATGGTATAAATAAGTGACAACTCTGTCAGACTTGCTTTCCGATGCTTCAAAGAAAGAAACAAAAAAGAAAGAAAGAAAGAAAGAAAGAAAGAAAGAAAGAAAGAAAGAAAGAAAGAAAGAAAGAAAGAAAGAAAGAAAATCTGTTCTCTATAAACTGACAAATTGCTGAATGATGCTGCGCCTGTCTGTCCATTCCCTAAGAGCAGTTCATCAGATAAGAAACTTGGCAGGTGTTCTGCACATGTGTAAGGATTGTCTGCGTTGTTGATTGTGGTTTTTGCAGGTTTTCCTCCTCATTTTATAATTTATTTCATCAGGCTGGTGACAGCCTGATGTATAATGCATAATATTTAATGTATAATGTATAATGCATGTTGTTGCGGTTGGCAACTAGCATATACCAAAGGCGGTGATCAATGTTGCAGGTGGTGAGAAACTTCTTCAGGCAGTTTTTGTGGCTCCTTTCTGGGGCCCCTGTGTCACAGGGACCAGAAAACAGCTCGCTATACAGCACAGTCTTGGTCATGCAGTGATTCTCCCTTCTAGAGATGAGCTCTGCCCATTGTTGTTCAGTTCTTAAGAGCATGGCCTTGATGCTGCTTCCCTCCACTTGTTCAAGGACTTCATGAAGTGGTTCCTGTGGATGTTAAGGATGGATTGAAGGCAGCACTGATGGAAGCCCTCAAGGAATCTTAGGTGGCAACAGTCGGTGACCCATGTCTCTGTCTCTGTGTTGTACAGGAGCATGGTCAGTACAACTGCTATGTACTACACATGGATCTTGGTGCATTTCTTTAAATTCCGGTTGTTCCATACTATTTTGTAGTTTCTCCCAATTGCATTGGTTGCCTTTGCCTGTCAATTTCCTTGTCAAGCTTGGTATCTGATGAGATGGTGCTTCCTAGGAAGCCACACTAGTTGACTGTTTTAAGCTGTGTCTGGCCAATGGAGATGTGGGGTAAGTGGTACACTATCTTTGGTGCATGGGGGCTAGCAGGACTTTTGTTTCTTTACACTGACTTCCAGTCTAAAGAACTGTGCAACCTCTGAGAAATAAAATAAAAATTAATGTGCTGCAGAGTTTTCTCAGAATGGGCAATGCGGGCAGCATCATCTGAATATAGCAGCTTTCTGACCCATTGTCTTTGTGTAGGTCTGCAGGCATCCTAGATTGTCATACCCGGTAGACACTGGGCCCTATTTTGACAGTTATCAGCAGATATTTGTGCCAGACTTCTCACCGTATGCCAGTGTTTTTGTTAGTTTCTGTCAGCGCACCGTCTGTTTTTTACACATTGAGTTGCATCATCTAATTACCAGTAGACAGTGCGCCTGCTTTGCGCTGGGAGGTGGAGAGTCATTTCAAAGAGGTGTGGCGGCATGCAATCTTGTGCGCACCAGTATTATGGTGCATGTTACAACAGCGTGCTTTTGATCAAGAAAAGGGAGTTCTGTCGTCAGAAGCGCATTGTTTAATGCTATTTCAGTGGTGTGTTTTGAAGAATTTGTTTGTGCAGTACTGTGACAAGGAAATGAACTTGGAAACAGCCATAAACACATTCTGCATCAGTGAGAACTGATTATGGACCCTGTCCTTGTAATACGTCCCACTGTCTTCATTATCAAGGACTTCTGCTATCTGTTGTAGCATCATCCTAAAGACAATGGTGAAGAAAACAGCCCTACTTGACTCAACTGACGATTGGGAATGTCTCTGACAGGTTATTGTTGTGTTTGACTTGACCACACTACTCTTCATGGAGCTGGAAGGCCATGTTGAGGAACTGTGGTGGACAGTCTATTTGTTCCACGATCTGCTAGAGTCCTTGCCTTTCAGTGATGTTTCTTCTGACTCTGAAACCATGTTGGCTCTCAGGGTGGTGGTCCTCTGCAATAGCGGGTACAAGGCTGTTTGGAAGCACCTTTACAAGATTTTACTTTTGATAGAAAGCAAGGTGTTCCCATGGTACGTAAATGAAGCAGTCAGACCTTTCTCCCTTGTTCTTATATAAGATGATGATAATTGCATCCCAAAGGTCCTATGTTAACTTGCACTGTTTCCAGCAGATAAAGAGCTGCTGTTTCCATACCTCTGGTGGAAAATCCATCAACTCCTGCAGCTTTGCCACTCTGTGATTGTTGTGGAGTGTAAAGGATTGCTGAGGTTTGGACTGATCGATCTGTTCTAAAAAGACTTTAGTAGTACTGTGACCAGTGGGTCAAGATTGATGCCTTGCCAGTCAGGAGAGGATGTGGCTGTCTCCAAGGTTCAGTGGACTCTAGATGTGGTATGAAGGCCTGTATACCACCTTGAAGGCTTCATAGAAACCTCTGTAGTCACCAGTGTCTGCACAAAATTGAGTTCCTTCAGCTAGATTTGTCCACCACTCATCCTCAAGCTTGCATTGGAGGTTACTGCATACGAGTTGGTAAGCAGTTCTTAGGGCAAGATAGGCCTAGTGTGCAGATCTATTCTTTGACAGCAAGTCTTAAATCTCTAGGTTGTTCTTGTCAAACCAGTCTCTATTCTTTTTGGTGCTGAACCCAAGAATTTAATCACATGTCTGCAGGATGGAAGTTTACTTTCACTTTCTTAGACTTTGACCGGCCAAGACTTAGGGTAGTTGTTTCCTTTGGACACAATCTTTAGTTGTTTCCTTTGAACTCAATCTAAAACCAAAGGTTTTAGATTGAGTTGAAGGTTAAGTTTGCAGCAAACTAAACAATTATTGATGTGGCACTCCATGTAGTTTTCAGTCCATCTTTCTGCTGGTAAATGGTGTTTGTTACAGTGACTTTCTAACTGGTACAGAATTCAAATAGTAGCTGGCCACTGTCATTGCAATTTCCAATACTTTGTTTACATTGGATTCCTTTCCATGCTGATAAATTCTATGATTGTGTAGTATTTGTGTTTTATGTCATAACACTCTTCAGTTCTATTACATGATATCAATTCAAATATTGTTGAAACAGTGTGTCTTGTGATATAGATGAGTTATCTAATCCTGGAGATTATACATGTTAATAAAATCCTATAAAGGCTGATGTATCTATTTTAAAGGCAGAAAAAAATACATATTTCTGTGCCAGTCATTCAGGCTTTTTAATCCATGAATTGTTAATTTGGTTTACATGTGATCCTATAACTGTAAATTAACTGAAATAGCTGCTCATCAGCACATGGAAAGTGAAAAGTTAAAATGGTTATGATGTTAAGGTAGTCCCGTTATACTCCTGTCAAATTTTTAAAGTTAAGTTAGCTTTTTCCCATTAAATAGAGCTTTTGCTGTGTTATTCCACCCACGGAGAGAAAGATCCATTAGCTGTGTATCTGCCTCTGATCCCAGCTACTTAAAGACCTGACAGTGAGCTCAATCTAATGCATTAGGTCAGCCACTCCACCATAACAACTTAGTACACCCACAGCATGCCATTATCAGGTAACGCATGCAGCAGTGGTGTGTGTGTGTGTGTGTGTGTGTGTGTGTGTGTGTGTGTGTGTGTTTATGAGTGTACTCATGATTTTGTGTTTGATAAATGTGTGCTTTACAGTTCGCTTAAGTTGTTACCAATTGGTGGGTTGTGTACCTAATAGGCTCACAGATCCATTTTCTGTCATCCACCTTGAATACAGATTTAGAATCTATTTGATGAAATTAAATATTTCCATCATTAAAGGATTGTTAGCCATCACTAATTAAAACAATAGGTCCTTACATATGCACTTGCGTTTTCTACTCAGATACTTGACTCAAAAGACTATAGAGAGGCACTGAATCATCTACAAACTTTCCCTGTAGTTGCCACAGTACTGTACATTTTGACATCCTTACTCTGCTTTTCATTCGGTCCTCTGACACTCAGTTTGAGATGTGCTGTTTCCGTTGACTGTTTACTCACCAACATGAATTCTAACTGAGAATTTTTTCTTAAACTGGCAAGGCCATGGTTAAGTCCTCCTCAGGCTGCCAAAAACTGGTACATCTCCAATTACTGTATAAGTCCCTCATGGCAGCCACAGCCCAAGTGTGGGCTCGGCAACATGCTTGGAATAAAATTATTCCTTCCTCACCAGTTGGCAGTTCAAACACTGCCACTCTGGCTGTTTTCATTTCAGCTGCTTGGAATTTGTACCCCACGCCAGTCATGGAAAATCCCTCTCACTGCTTCCACAATAACTGGTATTATGGGCTAAATAACTTCCATTAAAAACAGTGCAGACATTTTGTTTTACACTTATATGTAATTTAACACAATAACTCAAAAATGAAAATAAATAATTAACAGCTTTGTTAACTACAGCATAGTATGCATGTTTATTACAATGCAATTATGTTGCAACATTTTGTGGTGGCAATACTGTATCAATTCATAGACAGCAGTGCTGTGATACTTCATTAAAAATTATTAATAAATTTTGCAAATACAAACTTACCTACAGTATTTAGGTACCAGAGTAATAAAAACCAACTGACTATTCAGTCCAGTAGATGCTAAATGCTCACTGTCTGGTTAGAACAGCAAAGCAAAGGAGTGACTCCTGAGATCTGGATGGGAGCTGAACAACAAACACAAAGATCGGAATGGGAAATTGCAAATATGATATTGCAATACTCAGTGCATCACAAAATCGTGACAATATCGCATTCCGGCCCAAGTATTGTGACAATATCATATTGTGCAGCCATTGTTGTTTCCAATTCCTAAAGCAGTTGTGCCCAATCAGTCAATCACAGTCTATCTTGTCATAGTCTATCACTGGTCAATCTTGAATTGCTTATAGGTTGATCACAAATCAGTCCGGACCCGAACATGCCACATTAAGGTATGTGTGCCTCAATCTTCCCATCAACTCTGCTGCACTGCCACAACACTGTAGCTCGTGCGCAAGAACAACCTGTTGCACACAGCTGCCATGATGGCCTACCAGTAA
Organism: Pholidichthys leucotaenia; assembly: GCA_020510985.1. Lineage (NCBI taxonomy): Eukaryota > Metazoa > Chordata > Actinopteri > Cichliformes > Pholidichthyidae > Pholidichthys > Pholidichthys leucotaenia. The sequence continues at coordinate 356,939,057 of CM035837.1, read as the reverse complement.
CTTATCAGCCCGCTGAGGGAGTGGGCCTCACTCAGCCATTTCCTCTTAATTTGGTTTACACTTTCTGCCAATGTAAAATGTGACGGCGAGACCAAACAGAGCCATCCTGAACAGAACCATCCACAGAACATGAGGTGACGATACAAAAACATCCCATCACACCCCTGTACACAGGTTCCAATGCCTTGGCTACAAGCCAACAATGCCGTTTCTTCTCCCAACCCAAACCACCATGCTGTGCTGTGGCTGAATGGCCAGTAAGGCTATGTATGGAGATTATTTTCTGATGTAAAGCCAAGAGCATTTCCCTCTGATTTGAAAGCACAGGCTATATAAAAAGTTGTTTTAGTCACTCAGGTTCTCCCATGGCATGGACAGTTTGGTGATCCCTCTCAGCATACCATATGCACAAATAAGGTGTGTATGTGTGTGTGTGGGGGGGGGGGGGGGGGGTGTCCCGAATCTGTAAAAAAGAGAATTGTCATCCCCCACAAATTATCATAATCCCCTCCACATTATGTTACAGAACTGAACAAAATACATTTGAAGCACCAAATGCTAAGCATAAATGCATTTTTTTCTTTAAAGTGACAGTCCAACAAAAAACTTTTTTTTTTTCTTGTTAACATGTCTGTAACATGTTTTTATGACTTAACCCCAATTCATAGTGGCAAATACGCATTGGTACACGAATAAGCGCAGTGGATGCATTCATGTGCAAACCCTACACAGAGGGTGAGCACTGACCGAGCGCATGCAGCCCCCAAAAAAGGGAACACACATACAAGTACTTAAATGGTCACAGTGAACTGCATATGCGCCCAGAAACTCCCACCAGAGGGAAGTACTGAGCAATCCACCAATACCAGGTGAACAAATGTCCGTCTTTTTGCTAGTCTGTTTTCTTCATCTGCCACTGAACAGCAAAAACTGCTGTTCAACTTGATTGTCATTGTCTTCATGTACCTCCATTGCTTCCACCATTTTAAATGTCTGCCACTGTGCTCTTCTTTTGTGCTTGGATTGCAGTTGCTCAAATCAGTTTGGTGGCTCTTGGCTGCTGCCGACAGTATGGGCATGTGAACTGCAGATCATTTTCACTGCACGTGAGAGAAACGCAGCCCAAACCATTCTGAATACTGCTGTGTACACAAACGCAGTCTACAGAATGCAAATGTTTTCCCCTCTGAGGGACTCTGATCAGGCCCTTACAAGATATATAAAGAGTGAACTCACTCAAATGTCTCATATGTCTGTTTTTTTGCTTTAAAGTTTCAAAAAAAAAAAAAAGTGAGTTTCAACAAAGCGCTTTTGGTGATGTAGCTTTATACAGCTGCTGGTATGTGAGTAGTGTTGAGCCACTCAGGACTCTCTGGCCTAACTGAAGTTAGCCTTCAGGGCCAGTTAGCATTTTTGGACACCTGCTTTGAAAACTTGACCCAAATTAAGATGCACTTTACCATTCAACTGCTTTTAAGGACCGATGCGCCCATAATTTCGCTGTACTTTACAACTGTACAATGACAATAAAGCCTGTTCTATTCTCTATGCAGTTTCAGTCATTATCCCGGGCCACTGTGCATACAGTACAACTGGACATGTCCTTCAACCGGTAAGTCATTTTTATCACAGGATTTATGCTGTTTAATGTAGCGCTAGCCACTATTAGCCATGTGGCATGCGCGTTGGGAATAGTCACCGATTCTGGTGTTTGAAGGAGGGGGGGTGAAAAGATTCTGACACAAAACTGTAAGACAATGAAAAGTTTTGTTTGTAGACAAAAGGGCATAAGATACCATTTTAGACAATGGACATATGTTTTTATAGGGGATTTGGAGCCAACGGAGTGCAACTTAAAAATTTGCAGCTTTTCTCATACATTTTTAACTTTTTCTCAACAATTTACTACGTTAATTTCTAAATGTATAAATTTGCTCTTATAAATTAACTTTTTGCATCTTACATTTAAACCCTTTTCTAAAAGTAGATGTCAAGAGTAAAAAGGTTGAGCACCCCTGCCCTAGAGAATACTACACTTCTTACTAACTTACAGTGGACTTGATTCTGCATCCTTGCCCGATATTTCACAGTGCTTGTGTTAGAACAAATTACTGTAAAATATCACTCATAGTATCATAAGTTCAGTGAATGAGATATAGTGAGTTCTGCTTGAGTAATCAGTTTCAAATGCATCAGCTGTATAAATAATTACCTCAAATATTTGCCCAGTTAACTCTGTAAATCACTACATACTTGTGCATTAACATATACTTATACAGTAAAATGAATTGTGCCCTTTCAACACCAACATTCAGCCACATAAACATTTACACTCTGTTCAGCCTGCATCTGCATATTTATATGGAATACAGCAGGAACACAAAGCTATGCTCATGTAATATGCATGGGGGGGAGGTTGCAGGAGGAGACGAGTTAATAATTCTGAGGAGTCTGAGCTTTAGAAATAAGTAAACTCTGGCTTGTTAGTGAGTGGACAGTGTGTACACACATGCACTAATGCTTGTTTTGGTCCTTATAACGGTGCAAATGATGTAAAAAAAAAAAAAATGGCTGGACCAAGAGATGGCAAAAACACGGAGAGAAAACACACACACACGCCCCGTATAGGCATAGAAACTCACACATGCACACCCTGACACGCTGGATCAATCAGGTGGTGAAGTGTGACTCCGAGGAATTCAGCTGCTCCTATCGCTGGTTAGGCTCTGTCTCTCCCTGCCTCCAGTCTTCGTGCTTCCCCCGGACAGTGGACATAATGCGTGTGCCTGTGTGTGCAACTGTGTGGGCCTAAGTGACAGAGAAGGGGGAAATGGGCAGGCAGTCGTGTTTTGAGTAGGAATGATACACACCATGACAATCGGCTAAAGGATTCAGTCAGCATGATAGCAGTGACTGACTGACACGCCGTGTTTAAGGAGGCAGAGAGGGGCATGGTGGATTGATACTGAAGTTTGTCGACCTCTCCTGAACTCTGTGTGCGTTTGCGCATGTGCATGTCGCAGATGCTTTCGGGATTTTCAGCCAGACAGTGTTTTCAGCTCTCCATCAGACTGTCAACAGAGACACAACAGGACAAATAATGTGTAAAGAGGGTGAGAGCGGACAGAAACGCAGAAACAGACTGATTTGTGTGTGTGAGAAATTTGGATTGACAGCATAACAGTGGGCTCTTCAAACAATGAGAACGATGAGGTTAATTGTTCTATTATCCTCCATTAATGGATCCCCAGTATGGTTAATTTTGCAAGTCAATGTGAAAACAAATCTGCGAGTGTGGACTGTTGAAAAGTTCTGCTTGCATAGGTTTTGAGTGCGAATATACCAGCGTGTCTGCATAGCTGGGCTGGTTATGTACATAAATTATCCCACTATTTGATTTAATGTACAATTTCTAATTCATCATGAATAGTTTTCAGCTCTCATATATATGGTAATGGAGATGTGTGTTTGCACGGGAGTGCACCGTGTGTCTGTGTGTGCCTGTGTCTCAAAGTGCACAAAGAACCTGGGTGCAGTTATTATGTGGGGGCAGGTCAGCTGCTAGCTGAACAATTTCTGTGATATAACACAAGCACTTTATGGCTAAAGGGCAGAGGACTGGTGGATATGTGGAAGAGGTAAGAGATTCTGAGAGGTTTGAAGAAGAGACACAAAAATATATGCTGTTTAATAGAAAAGCAGACAGCATTTGGACAGGCTAGTTCTCTTCAGTGACTAAATGCTCCTACCTATGTGTTTCAGACATGATTTGATGCACAGCTATATATAAAGATCTGGGAAGAAAAATTAGAGACCGCTGCAAAATCTCTTCTAAATTAGCAGCTCCACAAGTACGACAGCCATTCAGTTTGAGCGTCTGTTGAATTCCAACCCAAGGACACCTTAATCTACTTAAGGAGGTACTGATTAGGTGATCATCTAACCATATTAAAATGCATGAAAGCTATGAATAAAAATCTGAATTATTCCTTAAATACAGATTTCTGAGTTCTTCCCAAGTTAAAACTTAAGTGCTGTAGTGTTTAGGAACTTGTTTTCTTTGCATTATTTGATCTAAAAGCAACATTTTTGTTGTTGTTTTGGCCAGTTGTTATTTTCTGCCAATAAATGCTCTAAATGAAGATATTTTGACTTGGAATTTCAGTGAGTTGTTTTCAGTAGATTAGAGGATAAAACAAAACTGTACATTTTATTTAAACACATACATATCTATCTGTAAATACAAGAAATCTGTGTGTTTGTGTGTGTGTGTGTCTGTTTGTTTGTCTGTCTGTTCCACGCATTTCTCTTGAACCATTCATCACACTGCCCTCAGATTTTAAATGTCGTTTCCTGAGGTTACGAGGGTGTGCATCCCTGAATATGGAGTCGCTCAGTCAAAATATGCAATTTTTATCAATAAAAATTTTAGCCACCGCTCTGTGTCTCTTCATGAGCTGGCTTTAAGAAGTGTGGATAGGGTTTCAGATTGACTCTGTGCTGATTGGACAATACGCGGCATCACGACCTGTCAGTCACCACAGTGTTCCCAGGACAAAACAAGGAAATGAAAGTTAGAAAGATAGAAAAAGATAATACTGAAGATTTAATGCTTAAAAAAATTATACTATAAAGTTGCCGTGATTGCGTAGGTCTAGAGCAGGGGTCACCAACCTTTTTGAAACCAAGAGCTACTTCATGGGTATCGAGTCATGTGAAGGGCACCAGCTTGACACACTCCTCTAAAATAACAAATTCTGTGTATATATATATATATATATATATATGTATGTATATATATAAATAATTATCAATAACTTAGAGTGGGTAACAGACAAGATCAATATTCAACACTTTATTTTTATTAATCTCAGCAATTGTTCAGATGATCACTTCTACATTTCATTAAAAAAATGTCCAGTTTTCACCAGTCCCTTTTAACCATAAAAAACTAAACCCTTTTAATTCATGAACTATGTTGAACCATGTTTGAAAAAGTTATGCAACATTTAAGAAAAATCAACTTTCATATTAAATAAATCTTATCACATTTTTAACTGAACAAATCTGCTGCAATTCTGCTCAAAATCTGTTACATTTAATAAACACACTTTTGTGTGTTCTTCTTCACTGGAATTACTGTATATCCATACAGTTCTTGCCAAGAATCATGCTTGAGTAATAACCAGCGCTGTCCTTTCATGAGAAGAAGCTAAACAGCGCTGAGTGCTTATATGCACGGTGGCGCAGTGGTTAGCACCGCGGCAGCAGTTTACCCTCGGCCGGGGGATCGCGGGGATCGTGGGTTCGATCCCCGGCCAACAGTGATCTGTGTGGAGTGTGCATGTTCTGGTTTTTCATGCAGGTTAGGGAGTTAAGGGGCGCTTGCGCACGCAGCTGGTGGCTTGTCACCGGACTGCAGAACAAATCCACCTACGGGTACAAGATGAGTCAAAAAAAAAAAAAAAAAAAAGAGTGGGTAGTGAAGTGTCACTCCACATAGTGGCGCTTCACCATCGCCCCGCAAATGAAACACACGCAGCTTCCTTTCACGGTAGTAAAAAAGAACTCTTCCTCCTGCTCACTTTGAAAATGATAAATTTTCTGTCTTTTTTTTGCCATGTTTTTGGGCTAGGAAACTGCACTCCACCCACCATCTTCACTGGCCGCTAGCTTACGCTCCACAAGCGTGAAGGTTTTGTCATGCGCACGATACTGACCTTTGAACTAGGCCAGAGTTCACCTTAACTTTACGTATAATAAACATATTTTCATTTTTTTATTTTTAAGACATTGTCATTTTAAAATCTATATGAATGCAAGTGTGATTTTAAAAAATAGCGGCAGAAAAAATTACATCTTAGACGTAGCTCACTTGCGAGTTGTGCTATTTTTAGAACAGGCCTGCAGACGACTTATGTGGTCCTTGCGGGCGACATGGTGCCCGCAGGCACCGTGTTGGTGACCCCTGGTCTAGAGGATAATTCACCATATGTGGAGAATGAAGTGCACGAGCAGATTGGGCAGAGCATCAGTGGGGACCAGGTCTGACAAATCAACACAGAACATGCCAGGAGAAGCAGCGGCCAGACCTGGCTTAAAGGCATGCTAACTGATGGCGATAAAAAAAAGTTATTTTCAATAAAGTGAAAAAAATATAATGCATGGAGTGTGGTTTTGCCCTGAGGCTGATTTATCATGGAAAACAGCTGAGCTCTGTGGTTCGAGCGATCAGCTGATTGGATCCATCGATGTTCTGGGGCGGCGGTGACGCAGGTGTAGTGTGATCGACTACTAATCGGAGGGTCATGGGTTCGATTCCCGCTCTGTCTGCTGTCCGCTTGTCGAAGTGTCCTTGAGCAAGACGTTGAACCTCCAGTTGCTCCTGGTGGCCTGGTTAGCACCTGTGTGTATGGCAGCTCTGCAGCCATCAGTGTGTGAATGTGTGTGTCTGAATGGGTGGATTGCAGGATCTGTAAAGTGCTTTGATCATGCTAGATGAGAAGAAAAGCGCTATATAAGTGAACACCATTTACCGTTCTGATGGCATATCTATCAGAACAGCTGATACAGGTGCAGGACATACAGGAGAATTGAAATGGCATTTCTCTCTCTCTTCAGTGGTGCATACAATATAAAAAAGAAAAGGAATAAGGCTGGAAAAACAACAACAGTAGTCCATGTACAGTAATGCTACCCATAGCGCAAATAGCGACAAAAGATAGACTTAAGGTTTAATGCTTAAAGAATAATACTATAAAGTTGCTATGATTGCATAGATCTAATGGATAATTTGGCATGAAGAATACCAGGTGCACTGGAGGGAAGCATCTGCTGAACTGGTGGATGGCAGTCCTTCGGAGGCACACGGGGTTAAGCAGCAGCCAATGGGTCTCATAGTACTGCATGAGTTTATTGACGATACACAGAAGAAATTCAATATTTCACTGAACTCCATCACTGAAGAGTGATATAAATGAAAATAATTACAAGTGGCGTGAAAAAGTGTTTGCCTCCTTCCTGATTTCTCATTTTTTTGTATGTTTGTCACACTTAAATGTTTCAGATCATCAAACAAATTTAAATATTAGACAAAGATAACACAAGTAAACACAAAATACAGATTTTAAATGAAGGTGTTTATTATTAAGGGTAAAAAAATCCCAAACCTACATCGCCCTGTGTGAAAAAGTGATTAACCCCCCCCCCCCATGTTAAAACATAAATTAACTGTGTTATCACATCTTTGGAAAGATGAGTTCAATTTCTCTAGACACACCCAGGCCTGATTACTGCCACACCTGTTCTCAATCAAGAAATCACTTAAATAGGACCTGCCTGACAAAGTGAAGTAGACCAAAAGATCCTCAAAAGCTAGGCATCATGCTACAATCCAAAGAAATTCAGGAACAAATGAGAAAGTAATTGAGATCTATCAGTCTAGAAAAGGTTATAATGTGGAGGTAAAACATCAGGCGAGATGCGACGAGCTGGAAGGTTGCAGGGTTTTATTACCCCCAACATAATGAGATGCACTTTGTAGCTCTGTGCGTTACTGTGCTGCTGAGGCATGTATAGCAAGCTCTTTTATACATGTTATACAAACAGAGACAGAATGCATGGCACATTAGCATAGTGATATACATATCAGTCAATATATCAGTCAAAACCTATTATTAGCGTGACCAACTGGCGCCCGGGTGTCCTCTCCCTAATCCGGGGATGTATAAACAAAGACCTGCTGAGTGTGAGGAATGTCCATGTAGAGTGTGGTGGGTCACCACAGGGCTCCCCCCCAGAACACTAAGAAGGGGCTGTGATACTCCCCCACCCCGGTCGTTTGGCTCCAGCTCCGGTAGAACTGTCCTGCTGTAGAGGAGTGTCGGAGGGCATGTCAGTCCGTGGGGGGATGGGGGAGGGGTGGAAAAGACAGTGTGCTCCGCTCCGGGTTCCAGCACGTTGAACGGCAGTGGATCGTGGGCGCATGGGGCCGATGCACGTCGTGCGTAATGGAACCAGCCAGCGATCGGCTGGCTTTAGGGAGTGATGTGCGGGAGGAGCGCTGATGAGAAGGAGGGGGAGGAGGTGGGAGTACGTGAGTGCCGGCCCGTGACGTCAAAGGTGTCTGGGCCGTGCAAAAATTGCGTGTGGATCCGCGATGGTGAGGGACTTTCCTGGTAAACCTGGCGGTGATCCACAACGGCTGTGAAAAAATTAAGTCTCTGACTCTCTTGTGGCTCGGTCCTGTGAGGATGTGTGGAAGGCAAACGGCCAAGTTTCCCGAGGATGCGTTGCGGCTGTGATACAACTGCCGCTGTGTGAGGGACTTGGCGGTTTGGCTTTTAGGTGCGGAAGCAGCCCTAAAGCCATCGCGGACAGCAATCGGCTAAATTCCCCTTGTGCGCTGTGGCTGAGAAACCCATACAAAGTCCTGTATGTGGGCTGCATGTCTGTTTCAGGTGTGTGAGCAGCCCTGAAGGTACCGAGGATGGCAATCGGCTGTGTTTCTCGGACATGTGCAGCGGCAGAGGACGATGTATCAGTCTGTGGCGCTGGTTTGTCCAGGAAGTTGCGCTGGAAGTTGGAAGTCCTGGAAGTTGCGCTGTCCTCGTAATCCTGCGGTGTGCGTGCGGGGCTTCTGTGCGCGGGAGGTCCGCTGTCCGGAGTGAGTCAGGGTCGGGGAGCTTGGTGGAAATCAAGCAGGCGGCGCCGATAATTTTCCCCGTTCAGGCTGCTTCCTTTGGTTCGCTTGTGTAGCCGTTCATGGTGCGTGTCGGTCCTAGCGCTGCCCGCTTCAGAGAGCGCACGCCGGTGTGGATGAAGAGGATGCCGGCGTCACCATGACACGTCTAGGGTCACCAGTGTGGAAGTAAAAGATCAGGCGTGATGCGATGAGCTGGAAGGTTGCAGGGTTTTATTACCTCCAACATAATGAGACCCACTTTGTAGTTCTGTGCGCTACTGTGCTGCTGAGGCATGTATAGCAAGCTCTTTTATACATGTTATACAAACAGAGAGAGAATGCATGGCACATTATCATAGTGATATACATATCAATCAATACCTATTATTAGCATGATCAACTGGCGCCGGGGATGTATAAACAACAGTTCATTGTTCTGGTTGTCCCCCAGGGGCTCTCTGTCCGTATGTGAATGGATCTCTGCTTTCTCCAGACCTGCTGAGTGTGAGGAATGTCCGTGTAGAGTGTGGTGGGTCACCACAATAAAGCCATTTCTAAAGCCTTGGGACTCCAGTGAACCACCGTGAGAGCCATTATCCAATAGTGAAAATATGGAACAGTGGTGAACCTTCCCAGGAGTGGCCGGCCGACCAAAATTACCGCAGGAGCACAGCGACGACTCATCCAAGAGGTCACAAAAGACTAACTACTAACTAACTAACTAACCTGCACTTATATAGCGCTTTTCTAGTCACAAAGACCACTCAAAGCGCTTTCATTAATACTAACCCTCTATTCTAAGGGCCTATAGGAAACAAATATCTAGGGACAATTTAGAACAGCCAATTAACCTAACATGCATGTTTTTGGCATGTGGGAGGAAACCGGAGAAATCCCGGAGTAAACCCACGCAACACGGGGAGAACATGCAAACTCCACACAGATCACTGTTGGTCGGGGGCTGGGATCGAACCCACGATCCCCACAATCCCCCGGCCAAGGGTAAACTGTGCTGCCGCAGTGCTAACCACTGCGCCACCGTGCAGCCCTGAGACCCCACAACAAATATCCAAAGAACTGCAGGCCTCACTTTCCTCAGTCAAGGTCAATGTTCATGACTCCACCATAAGAAAGAGACTGGGCAAAAATGGCCTGCATGGCAGAGTTCAAAGACGAAAACCACTGCAGAGCAAAAAGAACATAAAGGCTCATCTCAGTTTTGCCAGAAAACATCTTGATGATCCCCAAGACTTTTGGGAAAATACTCAGTGGACTGACGAGACAAAAGTTGAACTTTCTGGAAGGTGTGTGTCCCATTACATCTGGCATAAAAGTAACACAGCATTTCAGAAAAGGAATATCATACCAACAGTAAAATATGGTGGTGGTAGTGTGATGGTCTGGGGCTGTTTTGCTGCTTCAGGTCCTGGAAGACTTGCTGTGGTAAATGGAACCATGAATTCTGCTGTCTACCAAAAAACTCTGCAGGAGAATGTCTGACCATCTGTTTGTGATCTCAAGCTGAAGCGCACTTGGATTCTGCAGTAGGACAATGATCCAAAACACATAAGCAAGTCCACCTCTGAATGGCTTAAGAAAAACAAAATGAAGACTTTGGAGTGGCCTAGTCAAAGTCCTGACCTGAATCTGATTGAGATGCTGTGGCATGACCTTAAAAAGGCGGTTCATGCTCGAAAAACCTCCAATGTGGCTGAATTGCAACAATTCTGCAAAGATGAGCGGGCCAAAATTCCTCCACAGCGCTGTAAAAGACTCATTGCCAGTTATCGCAAACACCTGATTGCAGTTGTTGCTGCTAAGGGTGGCCCAACCAGTTATTAGGTTTAGGGGGCAATCACTTTATCACACAGGACCATGTAGGTTTGGATTTTTTTTCCTTAATAATAAACACCTTCATTTAAAAACTGCATTTAGTGTTTACTTGTGTTATCTTTGTCTAATATTTAAATTTGTTTGATAATCTAAAACATTTATGTGGGAAAAACATACAAAAAAATGAGAAATCAGGAAGGGGGCAGACACTTTTTCACACCACTGTATTTATCTGCTATGTATATAAAGTTATCTAGGCAGTTTTTCTTTCCCTGGGTAATTCATTTTTCTATTATGCTGTGTGTGTTTTGACATTTTGGTTGTCTACTGTGTCATGCTGCTGATACACTGTAATTTCCCAGTTTGGGATCAATAAAGTACATCTATCTATCTATCTATCTATCTACCTATCTATCTATCTATCTATCTACAGTGATATAAAAAGTCTGCACACCCCTGTTCAAATGCCAGGTTTTTGTGATGTAAAAAAATGAGACCAAGATTAATCATTTCAAAACTTTTTCCACCATTAATGTGACCTATAACCTGTACAACCCAATGGAAAAACAAACTGAAATCTTTTAAGGGGAAAAATAAAAAAAAAACTTACAATAACCAGTTTGCATAAATATGCACACCCTGTTATAAGTAGGGATGTAGCTGGGGATGTAGCTGTTCAGAATTAATCACATTCAAACTCATGTTAAATGGGAGTCAACACACATCTGTCACCATTTAAAGTGCCTCTGATTAACCCCAAATAAAGTTCAGCTGTTCTAGGAGGCTTTTCCTGACATTTTTGTAGTCACATCTTACAGCACAAGCCATGATTCGCAGAGAGCTTCCAAAGCATCAGAGGGATCTCGTTGTTCAAAGGTATCAGTAAGGAGAAGGGTACAAAAGAATTTCCAAGGCATTAAATATACCATCGAACACAGTAAAGACAGTAATCATCAAGTGGAGAAAATATGGCACAACCATAACATTAGGAAGGACTGGACGTCCCTCCAAAATTGATGAAAAGACAAGAAGAAAACTGGTCAGGGAGGCTGCCAAGAGGCCGACAGCAACACTGAAGGAGCTGCAGGAATTTCTGGCAAGAACTGTTTAGTACATGTGACAACAATCTCCCATCTAGGGTGGCAAGATGGAAGCCTTATTTTGAGAAGAAAAACATCCAAGCCGGGCTACATTTTGCAAAAATGCATTTGAAATCTCCCAAACGCATGTGGGAAAATGTGTAATGGTCCAATGAAACCAAGATTGAACTTTTTGGCCATAATTCCAAAAAGTATATTTGGCGCAAACACAACACTGCTCATCACCAAAAGAACACCATACCTACAGTGAAGCATGGTGGTGGTACATCATGCTTTGGGGCTGTTTTTCTTCAGCTGAAACTGTGGCCTTAGTCAAGGTGGAAGGAATTATGAACAGTTCCAAATGCCAGTCAGTGTATGCACAAAACCTTCAGGCTTCTGCTAGAAAGCTGAAGATGAACAGGAAATTCATCTTTCAGCACGACAATAACCCAAAGCACACATCCAAATCAGCAAAAGAATGGCTTAACCAGAAGAAGATTAAGGTTTTGGAATGTCCCAGCCAGACTCCAGACCTGAATCCAATCGAACATCTGTGGGGTGATCTGAAGAGAGCTGTGCACAGGATATGTCCTTGCAATCTGACAGATTTGGAGTATTTTTGCAAAGAAGAGTGAGCAAATATTGCCACATCAAAATGTGCCACGCTGATAGACTCCTAACCAAAAAGACTGAGTGCTGTAATAAAAGCCAAAGGTGCTGCAACAAAGTATTAGTTTAAGGGTGTGCATATTTATGCAAACAGATTATTGTAAGTTTTTTTATTTTTTTATTTTTCCCCTTTAAAGATTTCAGTTTGTTTTTCAATTAGGTTGTACAGGTTATAGGTCACATTAATGGTGGAAAAAGTTTTGAAATGATTAATCTTGGTCTCATTTTTTTACATCACAAAAACCTGGCATTTGAACAGGGGTGTGCAGACTTTTTATATCCACTGTAAATCACTAGTCTGAGGAAGGGCGGTTGGCCAGAAACATTACTCTTAATAAAAGTTAGTGTATGGGAGCTTCTCAGTGTACAGATCTTCATTTTGACTTTTTAAAAATGTTTTGATCGTCTGCTTTGTTAAGATCCTTACTTGGTGGATTATTTGATGTCCATTTCTTTTTATAGTTTCTTAATTACATGGTTCACGTAACATAACTGTTCCCATACAAATAGACTAATTTTTAAAAACTGCAACTGTGAATATACTACACATGAGAGCATACCAATTTTGCAGCAAAAACTGACTTTGTGTGAGAACGACACAGTGACCTATAGTGAGCATAGGGAGCAGTTGGAAGAGAACCTGGAGAGGTGGAGGTATGCTCTGGAGAGAAAAGGAATGAAAGTCAGTAGAAGCAAAACAGAAAATATGAGTGTGAATGAGAGGGAGGCAGGTGTAACAGTGAAGATACAGGGAGTAGAGGTGTGAAGGTAGATGAGTTTAAATACCTTGGATCAACCACCCAGAGCAATGGAAAGCACAGGTGGAGAAGAAAATTCAGGCAGGATGGAATGGGTGGAGACAGGTGTCAGGGGTGAGTTGTGACAGAAGGATAGCAGCTAGAGTAAAAGGAAAGATTTACAAGATGGTAGTGAGACCTGCTGTGATTTATGGTTTGGAGATGGTGGCACTGACAAAAAGACAGGAGGCATCGCTGGAGGTGGTAGAACTAAAAATGCTAAGATTCTCATTGGGAGTGACTAGGAGGGACAGGATTAGAAATGAGTATATTAGAGGGACAGCTCAGGTTGAGCAGTTTGGAGACAAAGTAAGAGAGGCAAGGCTGAGATGGCTTGGACATGTGCAGAGGAGGGATAGTGGATATATTGGACAAAGGATCAGAATCAGAATCAACTTTATTGCCAAATATGCTTACACATAAAGGAATTTTACTTATCACTAAGGTGCGCTCATTGTTAAGCGCTCCCTAATGACGCGGCAGCCATACAGGCGCCTCATTCAGTGGGGGGTAAAGAGGGGGAGGGGGAAGGGGGTGATACATTGGGCAGAGAGAAAAAACATAGTTATCAAAATATAGCTCGAGTGAGCAAGATTGTGATCACATAGAAAAAACCCTCTAAGCACACATAGCAGACAATACAGATCACACATTAACAAAGCAAGAGCAAGAGAGAGACCAGTGTGTGTATGTCAGTAATGAGATATCAGTGTGAGTGCAGTGTGTGAAATATCAGTTACTGATGGACAACAAAAATCGTCTCTTAGGCAACGGCTAGATGTTATGTCCTTAGTGTCCCAAAACATAGATAACGTGTCCAAAACAGAGTTCATCCCTCTTCAGTTCATGCCAGATGGTAAAATTCCATGTTAGTCACATGGCTGTCCTTGGAGAGTTCAGATTGTTGCACATCAGCAATTGTTTGGGTTAAGAAGCCAACTAACTAACTAACTAACCAACCTGCACTTATATAGCGCTTTTCTAGTCACAAAGACCACTCAAAGCGCTTTCATTAATACTAACCCTCTATTCTAAGGGCCTATAGGAAACAAATATCTAGGGACAATTTAGAACAGGCAATTAACCTAACATGCATGTTTTTGGCATGTGGGAGGAAACCGGAGAAATCCCGGAGTAAACCCACGCAACACGGGGAGAACATGCAAACTCCACACAGATCACTGTTGGCCGGGGGCTGGGATCGAACCCATGATCCCACAATCCCCACAATCCCCCGGCCAAGGGTAAACTGTGCTGCCGCAGTGCTAACCACTGCGCCACCGTGCCAAGCCAAAACTCCCTTCTGCCTTATCTTTTCTCCTGGAGGAATGCTTCTCAAGGGCGCCGAATCAAGGCCTGATAGGCACAGTTCACTTAGAGCATAGAAATTTCACCTCTCATGCGATTCTGTGCATCACAATTTGCATGTACATTTCCATATACATTTCCAGGCTTTAAAATCATTTCCTGGAGAGCACCCAGCGACTTCAAGATGTATCCCACTTTCCAAACATAGATAAACATGTCCACAGAGTCCATCTCTCTTCAGTGCATGCCAGATGGTAAATTCCATGTTAGTCATTTGCCGCTATCAGCGCTATCAGACAAAGGATGTTGAAGATGGAGCTGCCAGACAGGACGAAAAGAGGAAGACCACAGAAAAGATTTATGGATGTAGTGAAGGAGGACATGGAGAGGGTTGATGTTACAGAGGAAGATGCAAGGGATAGGGTGAGATGGAGGCAGATGATCCGCTGTGGAGACCACTAAAGGGAGGTAGAAGAAGAAGAAGAAGAAGAAGAAGAAGAAGAAGAAGAAGAAGAAGAAGAAGAAGAAGAAGAAGAAGAAGAAGAAGAAGAAGAAGAAGAAGAAGAAGAAGAAGAAGAACTGTATTTATGTGGAAGAAAATGCAATCAAATGTCTGCTCATTGAATACCATGTTTTATATCCTGGCAACAAAACATATAATTTTGGTGAATGCGCAGAATAAATGCATGACATTGATGACACAAAGAAACTTCCTCATGAGTTTTAAAAATTTCAGGTCCAGAGGGAAAAATGTGTCAAATAAATTTGGTTTATACATGAGTAAACATAAGTGGGACAAGAGAAGAGATGAAAGGGCAAACAAAAGAGTTCAGTCCAAGGCTAAGTTGAACACAAGCACACAAACACATACTGACACACTTCAACATTCAGGCAGTCAGGACTGGGTTGCTGCTGCTGATCTCTACATGTTTTGTTTTTCTGTCTTTTCCCCCCCAAATGAATGAAAAGATACTTCACAACTCCGTGACAGTTCCGATGCCTGTCTGAGAATCACTTTGCAATCACCCATCAACACTTGCAAATCTGTGGCTGGTGCAGTTGCACAGACCCACTGTTTCCATCGCGATATAGTCTGGGTATCTCCCTATACTTCCCGTTTTACCTCCGCCAAGGAAGGAGGTACTGATTTCAGTGGCGTTGGTTGGTTTGTTGGTTTGTCTTAGGATTTTGATGAAAGTTTCAGGAAAGGTGTGCAATGGCATGGGGAACAGATGATTCGATGTTGGCGATGATCTGAGAGCACACACCTCCACCAAGGGCTTTGTTTGTATTTGTATTTAACCATTTAACCATTTTAAACAACAGTTTGTCTTCTGGTGTAGTTCCTGCAAATTTTAAGCATGCAGCAGTGAAACCTTTGCTAAAGAAACCTGGTCTTGATCAAACTGTGTTGGCTAATTTTAGGCCTATTTCAAAGCTACCTTTTCTCTCAAAAATATTAGAGAAAATAGTTTATCTTCAGTTAAAGGCTTTTTTGGATGAGAATGGTGTCCTGGAGGTGTTCCAGTCTGGATTTAAAACCCTCCATAGCAAGAGTTGGCTTTGTTAAGGGTCTTTAATGACGTCTTCCTGGCAATGGATTCTGGTGATTTTGTGATTCTTGTCCTGCTTGACCTAACTGCCACCTTTGAAACAGTGGCCCATGACATTTTAATATCCCATCTATGGCATCTAGTGGGGGTTTCTAGCACTGTATTGGAATGGTTCAGGTCCTATTTGGCAGACAGAACCATATCTGTAAGTTTGGCTGGTTTTTAATCTTCCTCGGCTTCCCTGTCATGTGGAGTCACACAGGGCACAATTTTAGGGCCCTTGATTTTTTCCCTGTACTTACTTCCACTGGGTTCAATCCTTAGGAAGCATGATATCTCCTTCCACTGTTACGCTAATGACTGTCAAATTTATGTACCATTAAAGCAGAAGGAGGCCTTCTCAATTAAACCACTTCTTGCATGTCTTGATGACATTAAAGTGCTGATGACACGTTTTTGACATTTTATAGCATGTTGTGTAAACCCAAAAGTCTGTGTCTGACCCTCGCGGATCACCATAAGACGCCAAGAGTCCACCAGTGAGTTTTGCAATGATGGTGATTTATTAACAAGACACAAGACGTAACACAAGACTATGATAGACTGTGACAAAGATACACTAAACATAGAGCATGGGACCGTAAGGCTAACCCCAGCCACTTACGATCTGAGACATGACATGACATGAGCAAGCAAAGCACGAGAATATACACGAACCTGACCAGACCAGAATGATGAATGACTGACGATTGTTGACTTAAGCTCCCGCAATTGGACTGCCGTCAGCGCCTGCCTTATAAGGGCGAACGCTAACGAGCAGTAATGACAGACAGCTGACCGGCCTTGACAGGCGGAAGCCCCACCGAGCGCCTTCACAATAAGAGCCCGGTGAGGCCAGAATACAACCCACAGCTGTCAAGGCTGGCAGTGAGCTATGCGTGGCCCGAGCGTGGACAGGACCAGCGCTCGGGTCGTAACAAAGTCATTGTCTATGATCAATATAATATTTACAACAGCGCCTGCATAAACTAGTTATCATCAAAAAACCGCAGCCGCGGACTGGACTATGGTGCCACTCACCGAATAAAGGGCGGCACCCCAATGACATAATCGACAGAACGGACTCCGGTGTTGTTAACTAGAATGACAGCAGCTTTGTAGCTCGCAGTTTCTCTGGTTTCTTGTTTTAATTTTACAGCTATGCCTTCGCGCTGTGTCGCAGGCTTAGATAAACAGCACGTGTGAAAGACCACATCACATGCTTCAGCTCCAACTGTCATAAGTCTCCTGTGCGCTCCTCAGGCGCTTTTATGCAGGAGGAGCACACAAGGATTGGAAGGATTAATGGATTTATGCGCAGCTTTGACCTACTTTCTCTGATCGCACGCCGGTCCGGGCATGTCCCCTCTCTCATTATCACCAGCTGATTCCCCTCCCGCTGATCATGTTTCCCGGTCCTCGCCCAGGTGCTTCTAATCACACCATCACCAGCAGTGCGGGTGTAACCCAGCTGAGAAAATGACCTTTTTTTTTTTCTCAGATGTCAATTGTATTAATATAACTGTGTGATTTTATTTTGAAAAACGGTTATTTTGGCAAGAGGAAGTGTGATCCTCGTTATCCAACTTTTAAATTCCCGTCTCATGGTCACGTTGGGTGATCTGGGTCTTTTCATTCGTTAAGAGCGATACTAGCCCCGCCTTCCGAGCAGAGTGCCGAGGCGCTCTGCTGGTTTGTCGGTCTTTTACGATCTGAGAGCGGACGAGAGAGGACTGTGGACGGTCTGGTTCACACTGATACCTCTTCTTGGTGAGTTTAATTTAGAAAGATGCTGTAAATGAATCTAAACACTGTCCAAACACTAATTTGAAACCTTTATTATCCTAAGTTGATGGGAGCACAAGCTTGAGAGGCCGTGAGGCTGTGACTTTTGCTGTGTTCACACTGATACCTCATCTTGGTGAGAGAAATACATGCTAATGTTAGCGTTATGCTAATGCTAATCGCGAGTGGATTTTTTCTGTTTAAAAGCAATGGAAAAGGCTATTTTTGTGTCTGTATGGGTTTCCTAAATGTGATTTCAGTTCCCAACAGTATGCTGAAGTACTTTTAGTTCTTATGCACTATTTCTGTCGAATGTAATGTGTAGTTTGATGCTAAAAGCACATGGTGTTGGTCTCCTATGTAAATTCATAGGTTATGTTAAACCCAGTAGCTCAGACAGGGTTTTACCGATTCAAAAGGGAATATTGGAAGTAATGGGACAGTATATTCCCTGGTTATGTGATAGATTAATTGTATTTCATTTCATGATTTACAAAGACAAGGTTAAAAGGGATTAATCATAATTTCATGGTTAAATGATGTAGAGATAAAAAGAGAAATTCATTTAATTGGTTACATGAGAAAAAAGTATTTCATGTACTACCAGAGAGATTTTGAGAAAAGAAAACATGCCTGAAAGGTGTGAAATGTGAATTGCAAGGTCTTACTATATTACTGGATTGTAATAATAGTAATATGAGAGAAGAATTTAAACACTAAACTATGGTGTTATATAAGAAGGGATTGGAAAATGAATTACTCTAGCTGTAAACAATAATACCATTATTGTTGTGCAGGCTAGGTTTTTTTGGCTGCCGATCAAGAACCTTCTGGATCCTGGATTCTCTCCGAATGGAGATGGCGAGCCTGACCCGAGACTGAACCGAGACTGAACCGAGATCTGACCAAGATCTCAATTGAAGGACATCCTTCCTCTCTCCAGTGCACAACATTGAAGTGGTAACAACTCAAGCTGCCGCTTTAAGAGAGGAAAAGAAACCTGAGTCTGGAGATACAAGATATCTTGACTGGTCAAACGACTAAACCAAAAGGACAAACAAACATTGAGCTCAGTAGGACATTTTTGGGGTTTTATTTCATACCGGCCATTGTTATACAGTGATCCCTCACTTATCGCGGTTAATGGGTTCCAGAACAGACCGCGAAAAGTGAAAAACCACGAAGTAGCGTCACCCCTAATGACGTCACCCATAAATAATACGTACGTTCATTCTCTCACTCTCTCTCTCATATGATACGTGTGTGTGTGTGTGTGTGTGTGTAAGTATACATACATACGTAGATGTAAATAAAGTGTACATAAATATGTTTTTAGAACTCTTTTATTCTTATAACAAGATACGTAACTCAAGATGAAGATGATTTACTGCACAGGTTAATGAGCGCTTTACTGCTCCTTAGGTGATGCCTCATCGTCAGGTGCTAGAGGCGCAGGATCGTCGAGGGCCGCTTCCGATAGAGCTGGAGAAGCTGCAGGAGGCGGCGTAGTGGCTCAACGGGAAGACTATTTTGCACAAAAAGGCACAAGAGAACAGCGAACAATGAATGCGGTCTTCCTTCGCTGGGTATGGGCGCTCGGCAGGGAGAGAAGCTGGGTAAAACGTCTCGGCCAATCAGCTTGCGAGATTCCCGAGCGGTGAAGAAGTGGGCGGAGAGGAGTGGAGCGGTGGTCAGAGAGGTGGATTTTGAGTTGTGCGGGCTCTCCGTGTTGATACCTGATGTTCTAATGTAGTCTCCCTGCCTTCTGCTTGCGCCCGCCCATTTTTTCTCAAGTTTGAATTTTTGATGAATATTTTTGAAAAATCCGCGATGCACTGAGGGCGCGAAAGGTGAAGCGCGAAGTAGCGAGGGATCACTGTATTTGTATAGTTGTAAATTGTTTGTATATATTGTTCGCTTTATCCCTACAAATAACAACCATTATTGCTCATTTCTTGCCTCCAGCTATTTCATTCCACACTCATTTTAATTCCCTATTGTAACCCTTACGAACCTAGCAACTGGTCTACACTTAATTATTTCCCTTACCTAATTAACATAAGGCAAGGGTTACACGTGTACTTCGTGGCCGTTTGCCAGCCATCTGTGCTGTTTGTCTGCCAGTATTTTCAGCACTCTTACGATGTGTTAGTCACTCCATGTTTGCTGTGGTTCTCGTGCGTCCTTGAAGCGATGTCGGCCCTGCGTAAGAGCGCACGGGGGGTCATGATGAATGGATTTACGCGCAGAATTCACCACAGTACATGTATTGAACATAAAAATGATGACAACAGTTCCCAAAAAGGTGAAGACTTACAAAAATAAACAGAAACACTTACAGTTGGCGTTTGGGGCTGACATCGGCCAGCGAACATGGAGAGGACACGTGTTAACCACGGTTGCACCCCAGGGCCGACATCGCTTCAAGGGGCGCAACAGAACCACGGCTGTGTGGAGTGGCTAACATGTCGTGATAGTGTTGGCAATATTGGCTGGCTGACAACACGGTAGATGATGCACACAAAACATGAACAGCTGACTGTCAAAGAGAGAGGGCACGTGTGTTCAGACTGGTGAATCTTGGACAGTGCCCACCTGAAAGTGTCTCAAAACGTACATAAAACACATGTACAAAACAAAAACAACAAGAACTCAAAATATAATCCATAATAAACCCGATGTCTGAGCCACAGAAAATACACTGCTATGATTTTATTGAAAAATCGGGTTTAAATAAATTATATTTATGAACAAATAATTTGTTGCAATATCTGTAACAAAATAATAACACTCGGTGTTCCCCTTCCATGTGTTTGTCGCTGCTGCTGCGGCGGACATGTGTGCCTCTCCACCGTCACTCTCTGAGTGTGATTCGCTTGGCACGATGCCCGCTTGGCATGGCTCAAACCTATACGGTCTGATGCCCCCAGAATCTTCATTGTCATCCAGTTCTTCGGAACTGTAATCGTTGGAAGATTGGACAACACAAACCAATTCCAGACTACATGTGCTGGAACCATCGATGTTTTCAACCGCTTCCATCCTGTGTGTACAATGAGCAGCCAAATGCTGTGTTCTGTCGACGACGTGACTACATGGCAGCGGGGTTTTCCAGCCACTGATGTAATTGGTGATGTGGCGCTCATGAAAACATCGGATAGTCATGTGAAAAAACGCCTGTTTGACTTAGAAATGTACAGACCAACCTATTTTGTCATATTGTATTATGTGTTGAAAAATTAGAGGAAGTCAAAAACGTGTCATCAGCACTTTAAAGCTTGGATGGTTTTAAACTTTTTAAATTTTAATGAAAAGAAGACTGAAGTGATGGTTTTTGGACCCAGTGGTTCCTGTGAGCCCCCCCCCCCCTCCCCTTGACTTGGACCCCTTGGCACAGTTTGTTAAGGCAACTGTTACTAATTTGGGTTTTAAGATGGACAATGATTTTAGATTAAACTGTCATATTGATGCAGTAGTCAAGTCCAGTCTCTCTCACATCTCCAGCTGGTTCAAAATGCTGCTGCATGCCTTTTAAATGGAACATGTAAGAGGGACCACATTACACCCATTTTAGCTTTCCTTCACTGGTTGCCTGCGCACTTTAGAGTTCATTTTAAAATTATTTTGTTTTTAAATCATTAAATGGCCTTGCCCCACCTTACCACTCTGAGCTCCTTCATCCTTACACCCCTGCTCGGTCTCTCAGGTCAGCTGATCAGCTGCTCCTGGAGATACCAAAATTGAAGAGGAAGCTCAGAGGGGACAGAGCTTTTTCTGTTGCTGCCCCTAAACTGTGGAACATTCTGCCTTTGTCCATCAGACAGGCCCTTTACTGTCCAGTTTTAAAACTCATCTTAAAATCCATTTTTATTCTTTGGCTTTTGACCCAGTTTGAGATACTGATTTTATTTGTTTTTATTGCTTTTTTTCTATGATTACTATTTATTTGTTTTTATGTCTTATGTTTTTATGTACAGCACTTTGTGTCAGCTATGGTTGTTTTTAAAGTGATTTATAAATAAAGGTGGATTGGATTGGATTGTGCAGCAGGATTACACAAAAACTATTAGACAGATTTGGATGAAATTTTCACCAGAGGTGGTTCTTGGGCTACAGACAAACCCATTACATTTTAGTGATGATCTGAGAATGCATACCTCCACCAAGGCTTGTATCTTCTCACAGTATGTTAGCAACAATACTCCAAAGCTAATGGACAGACTTTTATACAATTTTAACCAGAAGTGGCTCAGTGACGCAGAAATCATTTATGGGCGTTTCCAAGTTAATTTCCTTATAATAACAGCGCAGAAACAAACTTTCAGCCGTGCACATGGTGCAAAAGAGGCTGGTCTGATAATTCAGAGGTGTGTTCTGGATAATCTAATCTGAAGCACTCATGCCCATCCCTTTAATGCAAAGAGGTGCATTATCTAAAGTGAACCCTGATCATGATGATTTAAGATGGGTTTTATGCTGACCAAAGCCCGTGCGTGTGAGCCAAAATGCACCTGATAGTAATGCTGCTTGGCAATAAGGAAAACATCAATCACAGTTGATGCCCAGTTAGTTATTTTAGAAAGAACAAATGGGGAAGAATAGGTAGAAAAATCAGCTGAATGGTTTAATGTAATGCACATGGATGCAACACACAGACATGAATGGGTTTGAAACTTCAGAAAAGAGGATGATGCCTGTGCAAACTTTTATAAACTTGCATTAACGATGGTTCAGAAGTCAGTCCCGGCTGTGGGGAGAGTGAGTGCTCCCTCTCCTGTTGCTTTCACCAACTGAGGGTCTCCTCCATCTTGTGCGGGGGTCTGCCGAGGTTTGTGGCTCTCTGTCCCAGTCCCTCCTGGGTGGGAGGGTAGGACCAGATCTGGCGTGGCTTCCTATCCACAACAGACCCCAGCCAAGAAGCGATCCCGCTCTCAGTGGCCTCTGCCAGTCGGGGAGCTTGCTGGGGGAGAACCGCGACCCTAAGCATGATGTGGGTGGCCTCAGCCCAGATGCGGCTGGAAGCCTGGGGTGTGTGGCTGAGGCAGATGTGGACACATCTTCTGTCTCTCTGTTGAGTTACAGTGAAAAGTAAAACACAGCACACTTCTTGTTCATTCATTTATTCCCCTAAAAATACATTAATGCCCAGTACTGTATGTCCGTGATGAAAATGAAAATGAAAATGTGGATGGAATAAAAATCTTCAGACTGACATGCCTCCCCCTGTGTGCCACATCCACACTGGAACGCACACATGCTCCCTGTTCATTCATTCAATCCCCCCCAAAAAAATTCTACATTAATGCCTAATCTATAGATTCCAATGGTAAGTCCGCAATTAAAATGAGAGTGTGGATGGAATTAAAAAATACTAGTGTGTGATCATCATATAATTAAAATGATGGGTGATTATATGATGACTGTTACAACTCTATTAAAATAAAATAAGATCTCAGTGCTGCTGTTTCCTCATGAGCTCTGGAGCTGTGTGATTTCAAAACACACCACTGAAATAGCGTTAAACAATGCGCTTCTGATGACAGACCTCCTTTTTCCTGATCAAAAGCGGATCGTCATGACATGGACTATAATAGTGATGCACATTAGACTGCATACCGCCACACCTCTTTGAAATGACTCTCCACCTCTCAGCGCATATCGGGCACACTGTCTACTGGTATTTAGGTGTGATGCAAAGCATAAACACCAAACAATGTGCTGACAGAAACTATCAAAAACACTGTCTTTACAGAGGGAATGCTGGTGGAAAAGTCCGCTGATGACCTTCAAAATATGGCCCTCAATATCAAGGTCCTATTTAGCCACATCATGTATTTATTTTGAAGCCAGAATGTGGGTAGGTTTGCCCAAGTCCCTGTTTTAGTCATACTTTAAGAATGTGAGCAGGTGGTAGTAGTGGTTCTCTGCCATTTTGTTCATGAGCTTCTCCTTTGTGCTGTGGATGCTGTACCTGTACAGTATGTGACGGCGCGTTGTTCAACTTTATTTACAGTTTACTGGAGGAACTGAAGCACTTGGAGAAAACCCAACCAAGCTGAGGAAGAACCTGCATCCCTCCCCACACAAATGAACCATGTGGGTTGTAAATTTGTTGTGAGGCAATACTGCAAACCACTGAATCCATGGTGCACACGTTTGTTTTACTCTCTGATGTTAACCTCGAGACAAATTGAATAGACATAGGTTGTAGGGCTGATACAATATTCAGCATCTTCTGCTTTTTCATTTCCAAGGACACCCTTAACGTGCTGATATGTGGCAGCAAATTGGCTCAGTGTTTTGTGCTCGTTAATACTTTTTAGTCGTTTTTCTTAAGATTTGACCCCACTAAATTATGTAAATGTGAGTCGTGGTTATTTACTAAATACTTTTCAAAAGCATATTCATCCCAGAAGGACAGTGCATTTATAAATTATTCTAAGCTTTGATAACACAAAGCTCATCCTCTGTGTGTGTGTGTGTGTGTGTGTGTGTGTGTGTGTGTGTGTGTGTGTGTGCGTGGGCTGAAATAAAACCACTCGACAAACAAAAACGTGCTCAGCAAGTCTGCCTTTCATGCTGTTAAAATAAAATATGATCGCACGTTAATTGTATTTTGCAAATCAAAGTGCTCATTTAAGACCTGCGGGGATAGATGCGGCGGTGTGAAAACAGCTTGATGTTAGACAAAAGAGGCCCTGTCAGCAGTGTGGATTCTAAAACAAGGAACCCCTCCCCCAATGAGATTGTGAAGCTAAATGACAAAGTGCAAACGGGAATTTCACGGCGTGCAAATGAGTCATGGCGCAAAACACGGGTAAAGTGACACGCACCAAAACACCAAAACCTGCTGAAATGGGCAGAACCGGGTCATTCAGGCAGATGCAACAGAGGCCCATAATACTAAAAAGAACACTATAGACATAAAGTCCAACAAATGTGTAGACAATCAGACTGGAAACCATCCATCCACATGTCATCAAACTGCAAGCTGGACCCTGTGGGCAGAAGCAGCCGTGCGCTCTATAATAACGAGTGCTGCTCTACGTGGATTGATCTGAGGTCTCTCGTGCTCCCTCGCTGTCTGCCTGTTTCCCCTGAGATCCTCATTTTCAATGTGCTAAAAAGATAGTGTTGAGGCGTTAAAAGGATGAGCTGGAGAGAAGGTTTCAGAAATAGATGGCTTGTGAAATTGAGACTGTATTACATTTGAATCTTCTTGTACTCTATTTAATAGTTGAGAGTGCCAGTGAGATTTGCTATTTTCTTCAATTTGCACAGTATTTTTCCTCTGTCGCACCAATTTCATTTACTTCCTTCCACCATCGTATTTTTCTCCCTCTTGCTCTTTAATGAATACATAAATACGTTCAGGTAAAAACTTTGGCATTAAATTAAAGCATAACAACGTTTAAGAAGCCCTAAAGTGCCATTTAATACAACTCATTATTATAATACTGTCAGCATAACATCGTGCAGCAACAACTTACAGGTACTAGTTCAGCTGTACCCTGTTTACACAGGGGTGGAGATCGTTGAGAGATTGCTGAGGGATGACAAAATAGCCAGATCTCCAAATGATCTTACAGTGATCTCCCACCAATCATCAAGATCTCTCAAGGATCTTCAATGATGTCTACAGTTCTCAAAGTTTTGACTCATTCCAAAACAGTCAACAATCACCCAAGGGAAATGATCTCATTGATCTCCCAATGATCTCTCAGCAATCTTTTAAAGAACTCTATTGGTCTTTCATCGAACTCTCAGTGATCCCTCATTGAGTTCACAGCCATCTCTACGTTCAGGGTAGAAAAATTTGGTTTTCACTGAAAGACTGGCGAAAGATCATTGGGAAATCAATGAAATCATTGAACGTTCTATGAGCTCTCCTTGAATGCTTAAAAATCTCATCAATCTGCCAATGATGAATGCCAAATTTTACTACTCTGAAATTAGAGAATGCTGAGAACTTAGAAAAGAAAGACCAATAGAGTTAATTGAAAGATCACTGAGAGATTAATGAGATTGCTGAGTGCCCCTTGAGGGTTCATTGAGAGTTTGTTAGGAGATGGCTTTCCATTAGTGATTGTTGAGAGGTTGTTTTGGACTAAGTCAAAACAATCTCTTAATTGTGGTGACCGTGGCAATCACTGCCCCCCCCCACCCTCCATGTTCCTGACATTGCGTGGTAACATTGATCTTGGCAATCACTGAAAGATCAATGAAAGACGAAAAAAATGGCCAGATCTCTTAACAATCTTTCAATGGTCTCTGCCCCTATGTAAAGGGGGCAGAGTAGCACTAGAAGCCTCTCTAATATACAGTGGTGTGAAAAAGAGTTTTCCCCCTTCCTGATTTCTCATTTTTTTGTGTGTTTGTCACACTTAAATGTTTTGGATAAGCAAACAAATTTAAATATTAGACAAAGATAACACAAGTAAACACAAAATGCAGTTTTTAAATGAAGGTGTTTATTATGAAGGAAAATTAAAATCCAAACCTACATGGCCCTGTGTGAAAAAGTGATTGCCCCCTAAACCTAATAACTGATTGGGCCACCCTTAGCAGCAACAACTGCAATCAAGCGTTTGCGATGACTGGCAATGAGTCTTTTACAGTGCTGTGGAGGAATTTTCACCCACTCGTCTTTGCAGAATTGTTGTAATTCAGCCACACTGGAGGGTTTTAAAGCATGAACGGCCTTTCTAGGGTCATGCCACAGCATCTCAATCGGATTCAGGTCAGGACTTTGACTAGGCCACTCAAAAGTCTTCATTTTGTTTTTCTGAAGCCATTCAGAGGTGGACTTGCTTATGTGTTTTGGATCATTGTCCTGCTGCAGAACCCAAGTGTGCTTCAGCTTGAGGTCATGAACAGATGGCCGGACATTCTCCTTCAGGATTTTTTGGTAGACAGCAGAATTCATGGTTCCATTTATCACAGCAAGTCTTCCAGGTCCTGAAGCAGCAAAACAGTCCCAGACCATCACACTACCATCACCATATTTTACTGTTGGTATGATGTTCCTTTTATGAAATGCTGTGTTACTTTTATGCCGGATGTAATGGGACACACACCTTCCAAAAAGTTCAACTTTTGTCTCATCAGTCCACTGAGTATTTTCCCAAAAGTCTTGGGGATCATCAAGTGCTTTCTGGCAAAACTGAGATGAGCCTTTATGCTCTTTTTGCTCAGCAGTAGTTTTCGTCTTTGAACTCTGCCATGCAGGCCATTTTTGCCCAGTCTCTTTCTTATGATGGAGTCATGAACAATGACCTTAACTGAGACAAGTGAGGCCTGCAGTTCTTTGGATATTGTTGTGGGGTCTTTTGTGACCTCTTGCATGAGTCATTGCGGCGCTCTTGGGGTAATTTTGGTCGGCCGGCCACTCCTGGGAAGGTTCATTACTGTTCCATGTTTTCGTTATTTATGGATAATGGCTCTCACTGTGGTTTGCTGGAGTTCCAAAGCTTTAGAAATGGCTTTATAACCTTTTCCAGACTGATAGATCTCAATTACTTTGTTTCTCATTTGTTCCTGAATTTCTTTGGATCGTAGCATGGTGTCTAGCTTTTGAGGATCTGTTGGTCGACTTCACTTTGTCAGGTAGGTCCAATTTAAGTGATTTCTTGATTGAGAACAGGTGTGGCGGTAATCAGGTTTCAGTGTGGCTAGAGAAATTGAACTCAGCTTTCCAAAGATATGATAAGCCACAGTTAATTTATGTTTTAACAGTGGAGGCAATCACTTTTTTACACAGGGCCATGTAGGTTTGGATTTTTTTTTTTTACCCTTAACAATAAACACCTTCATTTAAAAACTGCATTTTGTGTTTACTGTGTTATCTTTGTCTAATATTTAAATTTGTTTGATGATCTGAAACATTTAAGTGTGATATAAACATACAAAAAAAAAGAAATCAGGAAGGAGCAAACACTTTATATACAGTATCTCACAAAAGTGAGTACATCCCTCACATTTTTTTGTAAATAATTTATTGTATCTTTTCATGGGACAACACTGAAGATATGGCACTTTGATACAATGTAAAGTAGTCAGTGTACAGCTTGTATAACAGTGTAAATTTGCTGTCCCCTCACAACAACTCAACACACAGCCATTAATGTCTAAACTGCTGGCAACAAAAGTGAGTACACCCCTCAGTGAAAATGTCCAAATTGTGCCCAAAGTGTCAATATTTTGCGTGGCCCCCATCATTTTCCAGCGCTGCCTTAACTCTCTTGGGCATGGAGTTCACTAGAGCTTCACAGGTTGCCACTGGAATCCTCTTCCACTCCTCCATGATGACATCATGGTGTTAGAGACCTTGCGCTCCTCCACTTTCCATTTTAGGATGCCCCACAGATGCTCAATAGGGTTTAGGTCTGGAGACATGCTTAGCCAGTCCATCAGCTTTACCCTCAGTTTCTTTAGCAAGGCAGTGGTCATCTTGGAGGTGTGTTTGGGGTTGTTATCATGTTGGAATACCACCCTGCGGTCCACTTTACGAAGGGCTACTTCAGTATGTCACAGTACATGTTGGCACTCATGGTTCCCTCAATGAACTGTAGCTCCCCAATGCCAGCAGCACTCATGCAGCCCCAAACCATGACACTCCCACCATCATGCTTGGCTGCAGGCAAGACACACTTGTCTTTGTACTCCTCACCTGGCTTCCGCCACACACGCCTGACACCATCTGAACCAAATAAGTTTATGTTGGTCTCATCAGACCACAGGACATGGTTCCAGTAATCCATGTCCTTAGTCTGCTCGTCTTCGGCAAACTGTTTGCAGGCTTTCTTGTGCATCATCTTTAACAGGGGCTTCCTTTTTGGACGACAGCCATGCAGACCAATTTGATGCAGTGTGCGGAGTATGGTCTGAGCACAGACAGGCTGGCCACTCACCTCTTCAACCTCTGCAGCAATGCTGGAAGCACTCATATGTCTATTTTCAAATGACAACCTCTGGTTATGACACCGAGCATGTGTACTCAACATCTTTGGTCAACCATGGTGAGGCCTGTTCTGATTGGAACCTGTCCTGTTAAACCGCTGTATGGTCTTGGCTACCGTGCTGCAGCTCAGTTTCAGGGTGTTGGCAATCTTCTTATAGCCTAGGCCATCTTTATGTAGAGCAAAGATTCTTTTTTTTCAGGTCTTCAGAGAGTTCTTTACCATGAGGTGACATGTTGAACTTCCAGTGACCAGTATGAGCGAGTGTGAGAGCGATAACACCACATTTAACACATCTGCTCCCCATTCACACCTGAGACTTTGTAACACTGAGTCACATGACACCGGGGAGGGAAAATGGCTAATTGGACACAATTTGGACATTTTCACTTTGGGGTGTACTCACTTTTGTTGCCAGCAGTTTAGACATTAATGGCTGTGTGTTGAGTTATTTTGAGGGGACAGCAAATTTACACTGTTATCCAAGCTGTACACTGACTACTTTACATTGTATCAAAGTGTCATATCTTCAGTGTTGTCCCATGAAAAGATATAATAAAATATTTACAAGAATGTAGGGGCATACTCACTTTTTCACACACACACACACACACACACACACACACACACACACACACACACACACACACACACACACACACACACACACACACACACACACACACACACACACATTTATGCCTCTTTGGTTGCCCAACAAACTCTCAATGAGATTGGGTCAATTTTTGATCTCTCAGTGGTCACCCAATGATCTCCGCCTGTGTAAAGGAGCCGTATCTCATGATCTGATCACGAGGGATTTCACCGTGCTCTGTCTCTTTGCCTTTTTGTTTTTCCTTATTTGTATAATATTGTATTTTGGAGATCTATGCAGGTGATGTTATTTTTTCTAGTTTGTTTTCACTTATTTGGTATTGTTTCTTTGTATGATTTATTTTCCTGTTTACGTTCAGTGTAGTTTTGTTATTTAGGTTTATTTGTCCTTATCTGTTTCTACTTTTATTTTGCCAGTTTCTTCTATTTTCTTTCTCTCTCTGGAGTTACAGTTGTCAGGAGCACTTCCGGGTGTTTTCCCGGTTATGGGCGGTGCTCTTGTCAAAATTTCAGCTCCGCCTCCCCTCCTCATGACTCACAGCTGATTGTCATGTTCTCCCCAGCCCGCTCGTGATTCACACCAGTTACTTTTTGTGTCAATTGTTTCTAATCCTATTTAAGGGCTATTATTTTCATTTCTCGTGGCCAGAGTCTTAAGTGCACTTCCCTCATCTCCACCTGAACCCAGCCCTTGTTCTGGTGTGGTAATCTGTGAGTTAACTTTGTATGCCAGTTTGGTTTTTGTGTTTGAGCACTGTGTGGACTTTGTGTTTTGTTTCTTTCAATAAATTTCACAAACTAGCAGTCCAGCATGTGGGTCTCTCCTCTCTGCCCTGAGGGACAATTCATGACACCCTTACCATGGGTCACCCAACACTAAATGGCATTAAGTTTTAACTCACAACTGAGTACCTCAGAGAAGGAATGAAATGGGAGGGGATCGAGAGACAAAGTGAGACAAAGAAAAAGTGGAAGAGACAAGTGAAGTGAGAGTGATGCAGGGCGACAGAGGAAAAGGCAAGATGGAGAGCATGAAAAATATGCTGGGAGTGAAATAAGGAGACATACTGTATATGCAAAACAGAGAGAGAACAATCCAGCGAGAGAGGAAACAAACGTATTCAACGAACTTAAGCATGCAGTCAAATGTGAATCTTAGGTAGAGTAGTGCTCATTTTGTGTCTCCCAGAAGAGTCTTACTTAATAAGGTAAGCAGCCAAGTCTTCAAGTGGGAGGGGATTTAGCTATTCATTCACACAAAAGCAATCTGGCAGCCCCTGCTTCTCCTCTGTTTCAGTGTCTCTCTTACACACACACTCACACAGAATTAGCCACACAAATCCCCCACTACCACTGTATAATTCACTGTTACCATCCTGTCCCATGACGAAAAACAACAGACATTTCCAAACACACCAAATCAGTTGCATGACATTGTTCTACTTTTGTTGACGGTTTCCCAGCCAGATCAGCAAGCTTAAAGATGTACATGAATGTTTTTCTTTAAAAAAAAATCTAGTGTGGCATGTTTTTCTTTTTTCAGTGCATGTTTATTCTGAATTCAAGCAGGTGACTGCAGGACTGATTTAACACCTCACACAGGGTCATGACAATGAAGTCTGTGGAGGAGAACATGCATCATTTGAGGACGAATTAAAACATGAAAATATATATTTAAAAAAATCTGACTGAAATACCAATGAAACGAAGGAGTCTACAAGTATTTGGAGGTTCAACTGATGACTACTTTAGAGGATCTGACGACTGTCCCTGCAGCGGAATGACAAAAAAGAAAGGGACGATGTGAGGAATAAAAGGGGAGATTTACAGAAAAAAGCTGTAAAAAAGTGTGGAAATGCATTCTGTCTCAATACTGATTAATTAATTCTGGTTTAAATTCAAAAGTAGACCCTTGAAATTTCAGGGGTGATGATGATGATGAGGAGTAGGAGGAGGAGGAGGAGGAGGAAGAAGAGAAGGAGGAGGTTTTCACCATTCCAGGCACTCCTCTATTGATTGACTACACACACCTGACACTGTGGTGTTCTCCAGGCTTATGAAGCCCCATGTTTACTTAACAGGCAATCTTCACTTCAGATATGTGTGTGCATGCATGTGCGTGTGTGTGTGTGTGTGTGTGTGCGCGCACGCGTGTGTGTGTGTGTGTGTGTGTGTGTGTGTGTGTGCGTGTTTGTGTTTAGGATGTATACTCACAAGATGATTCTTTGGGGAGGGAAAAGCAGAGAATCAATGTTCTTGTTTGTCAGTCCATGTACCTGTTTGTTATCCATAGCTACGGTCACAAATACCCTTACGAATGACTGCGAACACTGTACAAATGATTTTTGGACCATTTTGTATGGCCTTCTTAAAGCAGCTGTAGTAGAATCTAAGCGTTCGTAGACCGTTTGTAAGTTTGTGGCCAGGTCGATGGTCTTGTCCAAGATTTCTCCGAATGCACCACAAAAACCCCTCACTGTAGGACAGCCGTACAAATGCCTTAGGAACAACGTAAGAACTATGCAAGATGTTGGCCATAAGTATGCCTCAAGAACACCTAGTTGTTCATGAGGAGGACACCTTACAGGAGTCGTACGAAATGCCAATTCATACAGCATGCGTAAGGCGGTAGTGAGGCGCTCATAAGGCGGAAGTAAGTCATTCGTGTGACATTTGTGCTGACAAAATGTGCTGAGAGCCGTAAGATCTTCCTACCAATGACATGAGAGTACTGTGAGTTGCAAAAAAAAAAATTCATAAGATGGCAGTAAGTATGCCGTAGGAAGATCCCAAGGCACCCTTACAAAGAGCGTGAGAACTCTATGGCCATCGTACAACAGAAAAGCACCTCATTTCTCAAGAATGCCTCAAGTTGCTCTTGCAAACTGAATGGCAGCCATGACAAACGAATGTCTGCACACTCCAGAATTTGTAGGAACTGGGACATTCTTACAACCCCATCGTTTGTAAGAATCTTTGTGACTGTAGCTTAAATCATAGAAACATAGCGAGGTAGGCTGACAGTACATGACACAAACACTACACACACAAATGTTGTGAGTCTGCATGTTTTTGGAGCTCGTTAGCCCTGACACTGTCAAACAAGATCAGAATTTTCAATGCCAACGTGAACTCCTTCCTGCTCTATGACGCTGAATCATGGAGGATGACCAAGACCAAGTTGCAGACATTTATCGACACACGTCTCAATATCATTCTTAACATCAGATGGTCCAATACTGTTTCCAACAATAAGCTGTGGGACAGAACCTGACCAACACCTGCTGAGACTGAAATTAAGAGAAGGAAGTGGAAACAGATTGGCCACAGCCTGAGAAAACCAATGTCAAACACAATAAGACAAGCCCTTGACTGGAATTCACAGGGAAAACAAAAAAATGGGCAGACCAGGACAGATTTGGTGAAGAAGCACTGACACACAGACAAACACAGCTGGAATGACATGAGCACAACTGAAGAAGGTTGCCCAGAACTGGGTCTGTTGGAGGAGTGCTGCTGCAACCCAGTATTTCCTGGGGACCTCCGAGGCCTAAGAAGTAAGAAAGACATGTTTTTGTGGGAGTGTGTTACCTTTCTGACATTAATCCAGTATCCTATAATCCGATCTGTGGCCTCAGGATCTTTCTGTGTCCACTGCAGGTTGTAGGAATAGTTGTTTCCTTTCAGAATCCGGACTGGGTTGGGTGTATCATAGTAAAACTCTGCATTATAGGGTTTTGCTGTGGGTCAAGAACAGTGAAAGACAGAAAAAAAATCTTTAAAGGCACAGGAGAAAACGACTAAATCTGAATGTGTGTTGTTGTTGTGTATGTCAGAGAGTGTTGTTGCCTTGATACACTTGCTACATTAATACTGGACATGGAGGGGAAATGCTGCAGTGGCAGTGGTGGCCTAATGGTTTGGCATGTGGACTGGTGACCGGCATGATCACATCTGGATGAGGAAGATGGCCGAGCAGCGTTTGCCCCACCCTCCTAAAAACCCCACTGTGGTGTCCTTGAGCAAGGCGCTTAACCCCCAACCAGTGGAGCTGCTCAGTGGCCACAGGTCAGTCAGTCTGTGGTTGTACTGGGCAGCTTCCAGGTGTGAATGTGTGAGTGTGAAGAGGGTGTCCTTAAAAAAGAGAGGTTGCCTCTCAGTGAACGCAATTTTGCTCGTCTTTTTTTTTTTTTTTTTGGTTATTCCCCTCTCCATGATGTGTGCATGTGTGTGAGAGCTTTTCATGTACTGCTTTTTTAAGACTTAACTCTGGAGGCTGTGCTGTCAATGCTGTTCAGATGCAGCAGAACATGGACGGACAATTAAAGACGACTTCTAACGAAAACAGGCACATTCTCCATCTGCATGGTATGTGAGGATTGACTTGGCGTACAGGAAGAATACACAGTGTGATGCTTGTTCTTACAAATGACAAAAATCAAAAACGTGCGTACTTTTTACTCACCGGAGACATTAAATGTGCATGTTGACATTCCTACATTGTTGCTAACTCTGCACTCATACGAGCCGTTGTTGGTGGGCTCCAGTTTGAACTTTAGCTCTGGTGTCTCCTTGGGGTCTGGCATTGGCATACGCATCAAGTCTCCATTTCGGAACCAGCGGATTTCTGTTATGCGTGGAGGGTTTGATCGCTGGACGGTACACCTCAGGGTCACCATCTGATAGTTCCTGGAGCGCACATCTTGAGAGACTGGGTCCAGAATGGGAGGGTCTGCAAAGAGACAAGAAGTCTGGAACTTAATAATGCTGCAGTCTTTTTTTAATCAGCTGAACACTGTTTGCGTAAGTCAAACACACTTTGTCCAAGCGAGGAAATCTTATCACAACAGCATGTTTCTAATTGCTTATATTCAGTGACTGCACATTATATTAGGGTCACTTTGTATGAAAATGTTGATAGTTCACCTGTTTTTTGTGTCCTTTTTCAATAAATGTGTCAGAAAATGTTCTTTGAGTCACTTACTTTGCCCTTTTTTACCAGAAGAAATGTAACTTTCAAAATCTGTCCAGTAATTGTCATTATTGTTAACAAATATTGATAACAGTATTGATAACAAAAAGTTAAAAAAAGGATATGAATTTTCATTAGGTTTCTCTTTATAAATATTACAAATGGACATGACCCAAACTTTTGAGATTACAAAATGAAACATATTTTACATCTTCTCAAACATTTGTGTTTGCCACAATGCAAAACTCTCCCTCCTCTTCCCTCCTCTTCACCTGCAGCTCTCCTGCTGTGCTTACTTCCTCCTTCACTCATGCAGGCAATCCCACAATTACCATAATGTACCTTATATCATTGGAAAGCTCCACATCTCAGCTTTCAGCATCTGTTGGAATTATGCCACTAGTGTGAATGGTTGAGGAGTTACGGTAATTTGAATGGGGTGGCGATTACATACTCTGCAAGAACAGAGAATTTTTTTCTTTTTCTTGAGGTGGGAAGAACAAGAACAAAGTTGTTTCTGGCCAGGACATTTCTTATTTCACAAGAAACTCAAGTGCAGAACTCCTGGGAAATTCAAATTTCTGACCAATCACACAATAGTTCTCGGACACCATGCAAGAAAAAAAGTTCTGATATGATGATGTGTCAAGAACAAGCTGCAAGAACTCCCACACCAGGGCTGCAAGAACAAAATGACATGATTTTGTTGTTGCAGCCCTGGGAGACAGAACAAATTTCTCTGTTCTTGCGGAGTACGTAAAGGCCTTTAAAGGGTTTTAATTAGATGAATCAATGTGAAATATTTCCATCATAATGGAAAAACATAATAAATTTTACTGTCTAAGGTTGGGAAGGACTTTCATGTGTGGGGACTTAGCAGTAGTTCTTAGCCTGCTAATCTCTGTGTTCTTTGCAGTGAAAATGTCTTGACACCGAGAGCATCAGAAAACACAAATTTTGACAAATAATCTGACACCGAACAACTGTTATTGGCACAAGGGATCAGGCATTACGAAGCACAATCCCCTCCGCTGCTGCTAACCTACCCTAACCAGTTGTAATTAACCTGTCAGCCGTGATGTGTGCCTCTATGCTTAATGATTGATGAGCTGCTGTTGCCCTGGGGTCAGCCAAGACACAACACAGCCAAATTACTCTGCCATAAATCAGCAGCCAGCTAGTTCACCCCTGGCTAATCATGTAGATAATAGACAAGATGCTAATGGTGGTACTGCCATATGAACACTGATGAGATCTGGTGTTAAGGCCCCAGAGGTGATGCAGCATGACTCAAGCCCCTTATGAATCAAGTTTATCAGACACAGATGTGTAATTATAGTCTAATCTATGTTATGCCTGTAATTTAGACAGACAGAAAGAGCTGCAGTAAGGGGGGGGGGGAATAACATAAAGCAATGCACAAGAGAGAATAGTGAACCTGACAGATGCTCATATTCTGTTGTCTATAATATGAAGATCTCTTAGTCAGTGATAAAGGGGAGATATTTAAAATCAAACCTCCTGTCTGAAATTTTATTCTCTAGGAGGTTTACGTGTTTTTCTTGGGCCTGCTTAGCTTCATGTAGGATGCTCTGGTTTCCTCCCACGGTCAAAAGACAGGCATGCAAGGTTCATTACAGTAGTGACTGTGCATTCGACATGGATATAAAGAGTGTATGGTAATGATTTCAGGATCCCCTCAGAAACAGGAAATAGTACAGAATGTGATGGATTACAGACTTGTTAAACTAGGTTATAGTATTCTGCAGTATGTTAATGAGTATTCAAAGCTTTGCAAGTAGCCTACATATGATTACATGAGGAGTTGATAGAGAGAATGATTGCCAGGGGATCTATTTGTGATTTGTCCGGAGTTTTTTTTTTTTTTTTTCTTTTCTTAGGTTTGCAATAGCTTATTATCATTTTAAACTCAGCAGACACCAGTTTCCTCATTTCACACATTTCCATTACAAATTTGGAAAGCAAAGCATAGCTTATTGCAAATCGTCAAGATATAAAAAACGCATTTATTTGCACCACAACTCTGAATAATTCTTTATTTTGCTCTGAAAACAGCAAAACCAAATTTTAAACTAAGTTTATCATTCTGTGCTTGCACTCAGGTCAATGTAGCACAAATGAGCAACTGAATGCTAAAAGACTGGAGATCATTAACATTTCTTAGTCAATTCAAAATCCAAAGTGCTCGCTATGAAACTTATTTTGCTGTATTGGCATGTTTCTCTGAACTCTTTAACTCCATGTTTGGGAACTTCCTGGAAACAACAGAGGGTACATTGTAAGATATGGAATTGGGTGTACTAAACTGTCATCTCTGCTGGAGTCCGAATCCCACCCTATGCAGGACATATTGGACGCACTGAGGAGCTCATTTAGCAGTAGACTACATCATCCTAGATGCGTGACCGAGAGGTTTTGCAGGTCCTTCCTACCTACGGCTGTCAGACTGTATAACCTAAGCAGGGCTGCTCGCAGAGATAGCAGAAAAACGTGACGACCTAATAGTATTGAATGCAAAAGACACAACAGACTTACACAAATGGTCCCCTCCAGTATACAACTAGGACAATATCAGTCGCTATGGAGGGTAACAATATGTATGGGTACATATTCATACCATGAAGGGTAACTAAATAGACGGTTATGCTGTTTAGTCCATCTAGCTACAATGCTCCGCACTGTGTGTATATATATTTATATATTTATGTGTACACATGTATATTTACTGCTCTTATTTTCTTATCTTCTAAATTATTGCTCTGAGTGTTGCTATCCCTGTGCTGTTGCAATCCTGGAATTTCCCCATTGTGGGACTAATAAAGGCTTATCTTATCTTATCTCATATGGTGGGCATCCTGGGTGTAATGGGAGGTGACGCCTCTCTTTCCGGGGGTGGCGTCACGGGGAATATAAAGGGCTACAGCGGAAGGTGCTCATCTCCTCTGGCTGTAGACCCCTTGCCATGTATGGAGTGACTCCTGTTGGTCCTGTATATAGTTCAATAAAGTGAGTTTAACTATCACCCTCGCCTCCTCCTTTGGACACTGTTTTACAGACGTAACAGACATATGTGTATGATGTCACAGAACAGAACGAATATAAGTTGCACTGAGTGGCAAAAAAATGAGTGGCAACTCAATTTTCTATTCCACAAAACATAAAAAACACACAGAAGAATCAGCCAGAGCAGTACACGGAGTGCCTGCCTGTCTTGTCCTCCTGTCTGGCCCTCCAATCCTTCCATTTTGCATCCATTTACAAAAAAAGGTTCAGAACCAGTCCTTCCCTTACAGTGTGTGTGCTCATTGGTCTTTAACCACACATCATTACAGTCAAGTAGAGTGTTGGTACGTTATATTTTTGCATATTTGTCACACTTAAATGTTTCAGATCATCAAAACAATTTATATTAGTCAAAGATAATACGAGTAAATACAAAATGCAGTTTTTAAATGATGATTTCATTTACTGAGGGGAAAAAAAGTTATCCAAACCTGCCAATTCCTATGTGAAAAAGTAATTGCCCCTAACCCTAATAACTGGCTGTGCCAATCCTGGCCGCTACTCAAGCATCAAGCATCAAAAATCAAGCATTTGTGATAACTGGCAGACAGTTTTTTCAATGATGTTGAGGAATTGTGACCCACTTTTCTGTGGAGAATTGTTTTAATTCAGCCACACTGGAGGACTTCAGATTGAGGTCACAAACTGAAGGTCAGACATTCTCCTTCAGGATTTTCTGGTAGAGAGCAGAATTCATGGTTCCATCCACATCCTGAAGCAGCAAAGCAGCCCCAGACCATCACACTACCACCACCATGTTTCACTGTTGGTATGATGTTTTTTTTTTTCATGAAATGCTGTGTTAGTTTTACGCCAGGCGTAACGGGACGCACACTGACCAAAAAGTTCAACTTTTGTCTCATCAGTCCTCAGGATATTTTTTTAAAAAGTCTTAGGGATCATCAAGATGTTTTTTTGGCAAATGTAAGATGAACCTTTATGTTCTTTTTGGTCAGCAGTTGTTTTCACCTTGGAACTCTCCCGTGGATGCCATTCTCCCCAGTTTCTTTCTTATTGTTGAATCATGGACCTGTGTCCAAACTGAGACAAGTGAGACTTGCAGTTCTTTAGATGTTGTTCTGGGTTTTTGTTTCTTATTTGTTTTTGCATTTCTTTATAGATTGTGGCATGATGTGTTGCTTTGAGATCATTTAGCCTACTTCACTTTGTCAGACAGGTTGTATCGAAGTGATTTCTTGATTACAGGTCTGGCAGTAATCAGGTCTTGGTGTGGCTAGTGAAATTGAACTCAGTTTTCCAAAAACAAATGTGGTTAATCAATTAATCATGGTGTAACAAGGAGGGGTGGAGGCAATACTTTTTCAAGTAGGGCCAGGTAAGTTTGGATAGGTTTTTTCACTTCTTGCTGGACTGCTGTAATGTTTTTATGTAAAGCACTTTGAAATGTCTTGTACACAAAATGTGCTATACAAATAAACTTGCCTTGCCTTGCCTTCATAAACAAAATCATTATTTAAAAACTGCATTTTGTATTTACTGAGGTTATCATTGTCTAATAGGGTCATTTAGCACCAACACAATTAAGAAACTGGCTTCATTTAAAGTAGCTATACTTGTAAATTAATACAAGGCAGAAGGATAGGAGGATCTTAGTGGCAGGCACTCCATATAGCTTTTAAATTTTGCTCCAAAAAACTAAAGCTGCCACTCATTTTTGGCACTCAGTGATGCATACCTGCCATGAGTTCTGTTCGTGACATCATGCACATACCCTCTGTTCCATTTGAGAGAACTGGAAGGTGAGTGATTGGTCAAAGGTCATACTGTAATCCCACGGTCTGATTAGTGTACGGTCACATACTCTGCTCCTGCCCATACAGACACACATGCATACTGATGACTGACTTTGGAAACAGGTGACAAGCGCAAAGAAAAACAGGTAAACTGGGGGGGAACTGGTAAAAGAAACAAAACGGAGGGTTGGTTGAGGTGGTTTGAAAGCAGTTAAAAAAACACTTGTGGAAATTTGTGGGTAAGTTTCGTTTATGTATTAATTCAACAATTATTAGAGTTGATTTGTGGGTTTTCTTTTCATTTTCTAATTTAACTTCTCAAACGCTCCACAGCTTTACTTTTGCATTCATTCACTCCTCATTGACTCACGGCAACACACTGCAATGTTTCATAGTCAGAAGACTATAATCCATGTAAACACGCCATCGCTATCTGTCTTATTGAATGCAAAATGGATTCCATCCGGGAATGCAACATTGACCAAGCCAAACATTTACAGTGCACAAAGAGAAAATCAATTTACATGAGTGTGTGAGAGAGAGGTAGCGTGCGTTGAGAGAAAGGTGGGATTGGGGTGGGGGTGGGGGAACAGCTTTTAAAGAGGACGACAAAGAGGAAGACAAATGATAGGGAAAGTGTGGTGTGAAAGTGAGAGAAGTTGGTGATTGAGTATGGGAGGTGGGGAGTGAATGAGAGAATGCAGGATGCAGAAAGGGAATGACAAGACAGAGAGAGGTCTCCTCTCATGGCCAGCAGTCAGCTGATTGATGATGATGAGAATGGCAATGAGGAAGAACAGCCACCTCTCTAAAGGGGTAAAAAAAAAAAAAAAAAACTGGGCAAGAAGAAGCGAAACAATGCAGGCAGATGTGGGAGAGGCAAGAATGTGTGTATCCACTTAATTACATCTGCCATAAAAAATGATGGCATCTGTCCCTCACATTGATCAGCAGTGATGAATGGAAGAAGGAACCACAAACCTGATTAAAATAAACAAATGAAGAAAAATGGGGTCAGGGAATAAAGAAAAGGTCTCCAAAACACAAAGAGAAAGGATATGTTTTCCTGTGCTGGCTTTAGAAAACTGTGGTTCATTTTGTGCACACTATCAAGCAACCTGTTTTTGTCTTTTTGTTTTCGTTCCCTCCTCCCTTCCTCTCAACACCCCCATAACCCTGCTCTCCTGCTTCGAGCTCTCTCTTAACCCCGTTTCCCTCACTCATAGCCCTGCTCATGTATCTGTTTCATGGCTGCATTTCCTTTTTCTCCCCATCGTGGGGTGGCCACCTGGTCCATTAATCAGAGTTGGCCAGTGCGGACAGCGGAGCTCGCAGAGTGCTGCCCTTCCTATCCGCCTACATTAGTAAGCACTGTAAATCCTTTGAAAAGAGAACAAAAAGGAAGTCCAATTTAGGCATGTCAGGGTGGGATACTGGCCCAATGGTCTGATGAATTCAGAGAAAAAAGAAAACATGTTTAATGGGAAGAACAGATGCATTTCAGATGTTTAATTGATGAATCAACGAAAATAAACAATTCCCTCTCCAGCTTTTCTCGCGCCTGGTAATAAATGAAGCTACAATGCAGTGACTGTTTACCCCAAAGCTCTGTCTTCACTGATCCACAGACATGCATAATGAATGTGCATGGAATACAATTATTGTTGCATTTTTTCCTTCCTAAATTTGACAAAATGTTTTTTCCCTCCAAAATCCCCCAAAATTGCGTAGCAAATGAAGGGTGTCACAATGTTGGCTTATTACTACAGAATCATCAAAGCCAGGGATGTCACGAAACAATGTTGTCAAGAAACAGTCACGCTCGAAACTATTCAACCCCCCACTGCAATTAACATTTATTTTTAAAGTTTACGAAATTTCAACTGTTTGCAAAAAACAAAACATACAAATAACATCTATATAGTTAAACTGTTAAAATATTTAAGCATTTTAGTTTAATTTGCTTTTGCAAACCACTACAAGTTTGCAAATTTAAAAAAATAAACACAATTTGCAATGGCAAATAATTTTAATAATAATAATAATACTGTCAGTCATATTGAGCTTTAACTTTCTTTGTGTGTAAGTTTTTGTTTTGTAAAAGGTCTTGCTCATTTTTTTTTCAGTTTTCCCCCTCTCTCTATTGTGTGGGTGTGTGTACAAGAACGTTCATGTACTGCCCCTTTAAAAC
The DNA here is from genome assembly GCA_020510985.1 of Pholidichthys leucotaenia. Lineage (NCBI taxonomy): Eukaryota > Metazoa > Chordata > Actinopteri > Cichliformes > Pholidichthyidae > Pholidichthys > Pholidichthys leucotaenia. The sequence continues at coordinate 356,897,734 of CM035837.1, read as the reverse complement.
GCTTCCTGTGTGCGGGGTCACGTGACGCTGCAACCTGGAAGCAGCGCAGGCATATTGCGCAGCACTGTTAAGAAGCAGGAGAACACAGCGGAACAATCAAAGCAGCTTTTACTGAAATGAAATGTGGTGTCGGTCCACATATGTGGTGATTTACTCTTTTTTTCCAATCTGAAGATGCCAAGAAAAAAGCGAGTGAAGTGTACGGAAATACACTGAAGATAAATCACCGATAGTCTCTATCCGCTATCCCTGTCAGCTCGACCATTCCACAGTGGGAATGGACGACAAAATAGACAAGCTGAGGCTACATTTACCACCCCAAGCAGAGATTTGTAATGCGTAATGCAGTGGTAACATAATCATGGCTGCGTAAAGGACTCCCTCAATGCAGCTAACAAGCTAACTAGCCATCACCGTGAGGCACGGACCCACAAAAACTCAAGACATACGTATATAAATGAAGAGTTCCTTTGCAAAAACAGTTAAATCCAATTGTTTTAATAATGAGAAAAACAACTTTTCGTCTGTTGGTTTATATGTGTTAGTATTTCCAATTCAGCTTCTAAAACATGGTAACTTGAAATATGAGTATCTCAGACATAATAAAGCCAAAAATTGAACATCAACTCATTGTTATTTTTTGGCAATTTTTGAGTACTTCTTGCCACGAAAACAGATAAGTCCACAACACATACTTTTGCTAAAACAGACATGTCCTGAAAACCCTGCTAGTTTGTTTGGTGGACGCATCACTGGTTCATCTGCTTCATCAAAGTTATCCATATTTGACATAAAATGCAACAAAATTGTAAAAAAAAAAAAAAAAAAAAACCTGGCAGGGAACTCATGCAAAGCAAGCAACCCCAAGTAGGGGTCTCTGCAGAACGCTACCACAGCAGATAGACACATGATTGGCTGGTCTCAGCATCTAGTCACGTGATTGGCTAATCCTCACTGCACCATTGAATCACGTCACCTAAATACCAAGCGCTGATTTGCCGTGTGTGGAGTTATCTGGTTTTGTAAAAACAGGGTCCCGGCGTTTATCGGCTTTTGAAAAAAACATGAACTTCGTAGTGTATATAACAGCAGATATAGCAGATTTTTAGAAAAAAACAATATGAACTTCTGTAAGTAGGTAATGTGAACAGTTGTTTGTTGTACAGAGGGAAATTTTCTTGGAAGTGGCGTTTATTGGTTTTTGCAAACAAACTCTTCAAATACTGACTTCTGGACTGGACAATATTTCATTTGGTTATGTATGTGTGAAATGACAATAGGCTTATTTTTTTTTACTATGTTATGCTTATTTACTACCAAATCACCACAGTGATACATTCCTTGATACTGCACTCCTTCTCCTCTAACACTGCTCAATTATGAGCCTTGACAGTGAACTATAAAGGAGAAAAAGAAAGAAGTCGTGAAAAAAAAACAAAAACAAAACTGACATGAAGGGTTCAAATAACCATCTATCTATCTATAAATGCAACAGATCGCTCTGTGTGTGTGTGTGTGTGTGTGTGTGTGTGTGTGTGTCTGTCTGTCTGTGTCCCGCACATATCTCTCAAACCGTTTGTCAGACTGGCCTCAGATTTGTGTTGTGTTACCAGTATGGTAACACAAAGCAAGTGCTTTGCTGAGGTTATGAGGGTGTGCATCCCTGAGTATGGAGTTGTTCAGTGAAAATATGTAATTTTTATCAATAAAAGTTTAGCCACTGCTCCGTTTCGCCTTTGCTCTGGCTTGTAGAAGTGTGGGCAGGGTTTCGGATTGACTCCATACTGATTGGCTAATACGCGGCATCAGTAACCACAGCACTCTGTCAGCAAAACATCCATCCATCCATCCATCTTCTACCGCTTTTCCGGAGGTCCGGGTCGCGGAGGCAGCAGTTCAAGCAGAGAAGCCCAGACTTCCCTCTCTCCAGCCACCTGCTCCAGCTCTTCAGAGAGGATACCAAGGCGTTCCCAGACCAGCTGGGAGACATAGTCTCTCCACCGAGTCCTGGGTCTGCCCCGGGGTCTCCTCCCAGTGGGACGTGCCTGAAACACCTCAAGTGGGAGGCGTCCAGGAGGCATCCTAATCAGATGCCCATACCACCTCAACTGACTCCTTTCAATGTGGAGGAGCAGCGGTTCTACTCTGAGCCTCTCCCGGATGACTGAGCTCCTCACCCTATCTCTGAGGGTGAGTCCAGCAATCCTATGGAGAAAGCTCATTTCAGCCGCTTGTATCCGCAATCTCATTCTTTCGGTCATTACCCAAAGCTCGTGACCATAGGTGAGAGTAGGAACGTAGATTGACTGGTAAATTGAAAGCTTTGCCTTAGAACTCAGCTCCCTCTTCACCACAACAGACCGGTACAACGTCCGCATCACTGCAGATGCTGCTCCAATGGTATGTCAGCAAAACAAGGAAGCCAAAAGCGACAAATTTGACTAGAAAAAGATAGTACTGAAGATTTGATGCATAAAAAAATATACCATAAATTTGCCGTGATTGCGTAGGACCAAAAGATAATTCGGCATGTGTGTGTTATAATTTGGACATTCTGTTCACACCTTTGGATATTTTTGAAAAGTTTGCACAATTCTGTTATCACTAGCTTGTTGGGTTATCCTCAGTTCTTAGTTCAATTGTTTTCTCCCTGATTTGGTTTACGTATTTATGATTATTGTCTGCATTATTTGCCCTCCGTGTTCTCCAGTGTCCTCTGTCTGCAAAGCCCCGCCTGTCCTGTTTGTAGCTCCTTCTATTACTTCCTAATTAACCCCAGCTGTCTCATGTTAGTTTAATTATCCTGCTCCCTTATATACTGTATATGCCAGTCTAAGTTTGTGTTATTGTGGCATCATTGTCAGCTACCTTCCTCATCGTCTGGTCATAGTCTTCATCGTCTTCTAGTCGGTAAGTTCTATCAGCATGTTTTGTGTTTGACAGCCCCTGTGCTGCTTTTTGTTTGTTCATTTTTGCTTTATGAGTAAATCATTATTGCATTGTTCTGCCTGCACTCTTGGGTCCCACTTAAAAAACACAACTGCCTTCCAAAGCAGTTTCTGACAGAATGACGCCTCCAACGTGGGACCCAGCAGGCATGGACTACAGCAGGTTTGGGTTGAAAGAGGTTGAGTGTGGGGCGGCTCAACTGATCACAGCGTAAGTTGCTGAAGCCTGATCATGCCACACTCGGGAGCAGGCCATGATGTTCCTGGATGTGGTGGCCGGGGTGGTTATGGCAGGCGCATCTCTGATGCAGCCGCGTCACTGGAAATGCAGGTTCATTTTCTGTGTCAAGTCAAATTCTCTCGTATGTTATCAGTGATCTGTTAATGTACTTGGCAATAAATCTTTTCTGATTCTGATTCTGATTCTATGGATCACCAAAGTCGGTGGAACTACCCTTGTCTGACTGAACTGTTCAACTCGCTGTGCTACTTGCTGAATTCGCTCCACGCACTGGTGAAAAGCCTGGAGCCTGTGCCAACGTCTCTAGCCTCTCCTAGCTCACCAGTTCCAGTCTGCCTCTCTCCAGCTCCATAACAACCTCATGGGCTGGAGAAAAGCTCCCCAGCAGCGGCCCCTGTGTCAACAGTAATGTCGGCTCCACGCCATTTTCCACCTGCAGTGCCGGCTCCCATATCTGCTGCGCGGGCGCCCACGCCTGCTGCCCCATCAGCTCCTGTACCTGCTCCAAGGTGCCTCTTGGCCCCAGTGCTGGCTACTTGTCACTTCTCAGCCCCAGTACCTGCTCCAAGGTGCCTTCCAGCTCCTGTACCAGCTACACCAGCCATCTCTCCTGCAGTATATCCTGAGGTCATCACCCCAGCAGCAGGAGACCAGGAGTTAAGGCAAGTACAGTACCTTTTCATCTATGTTCTGCCATTATTTTTGAAAAGACTTGTCTTGCTCCTGATAAGGGGAAGCAAGCGCACTCCCCACCAGTCTCTGCTGCTTATGACTATAGTGTAGCCTCACTGATCTCCTGTTTTCCTCCATCGTCTGAGGTGGCCATGTCAAGGATGGAGCCACAGGAGGACCACGCTTCATCAGCTTCATCATCGAAGTGTGCCACTCCACCATCACCATCATCAGAGCAGTCTGTTTTCCCCGTCGTCCAGGGGGTTGAGCCGTCCGCAAACTGGAATGGTGGCCTAGTTGATAGAGCATCCGCCCCACAACTGGGAGGTTGTGGGTTCAAGTCCCGGCTGGGTCATACCAAAGACCATATAAAAATAGTACTTCCTGCCTTGTAGCTTGGTGCTCAGTATAATGGAATGGGGGAAGGAGAAGTTTTTTGTGGCAGTGCCTTGCGTGGCAGTGACCCCTCTGATTCTACATGTGATTAAAATTATAGACAGGAGAAATGAAATTTCATTCTACTGTACATGATTGGCTGTATGGACTGAATGACAATAGAGATTTCTTCTTCTTCTTCTTCTTCTTCTTCTTCACCCTTCCTCCAAGAGGTCAGGAGACCTCCACTCTTTGTCCAAGAGGTCAGGAGATCTCCACCGATTGGCCTAGAGGTCAGGAGACCTCCACCCATTGTCCAAGGCACTGAGGAGTCTGCTCCACCCTGGCCGTCTGAGCAGTCCGCTCTACCCGGGCTGTCAGAGCAGTTTGCTCCACCTGGGTGGTCAGAGCAGTCCGCTCCAGGTACTATCCTCTGAACTAAGAACTCCTGTGTTGTTGACCCCTGAGAGGAAAGCTCCTATATTGGGACTTCTTGAGCTAGAATTACCTATACTGGTGCGTCCAGAGCTAAAAATTCATATGTTGGGGTCCCTGGAGTTAAGAGTTTCTATATCGTTACCTTCAGAGCCAAAAGCTCCTTTGTTATCTTCGGAGCAGAAGACTCCAATGTAGGGGTGGGCAATATGGCCAAAAAATATCACGATATTTCTGTGAATTTTCATGGTAACGATATTCTTCACAATATCACGGAATACAGATTTTTCTTTTAAATTTATAAAGGACAGTTTCACAGGCCAGCGTTAATTATGTTCAACACATTCAGTAAAAACAAAACAAAAACTCTTATTTCTCCAGTTTATAAAGAGCAGTTTAGAACACGTTTAAAACTTCTTTTAATTCTGCATCAAACATTACCAGAAAATATTATAAACCACCATGTATTAAGTGCACTGAGGGGTTAAGTTTAGTTAATACCCTTCCACAACATGTGGGACACCATGTGGTGTATAGGAGACAGCGCCTATCTCGGTTTCGCTGACCCTTAGGACACACAGCTACTGTAAGTAGTGAAAGCTACAATGGGAGGTCAGTCCTTTGGTAACTCTGTGCGTTAATGCACAGCGCACTGAGGGGTGAACTGGGACAAAAATTCAGGCCAGGAATTTGACTTCATCCTAGGCCACCCTGTTGTTGGAAACCAGAAACTACCACATTTTTAGTAGGCCAACATTTTAAAAATAACAGGTATCAGACTCGGGTTATAAATGTAATTATAACCTTCAGCTGGGAGGAAAATTATAAATTTGGATTTTAATAGTCAACTGATCTATTGATTTTTAAAACAACTGATTGACTAATCTTAATTTAATCTTAATTTAAATCTGGTGCTGCTTCTAATTTCTTCACCTTTTCATAATAAATACACAAGGTAAGAGGTTTTAAGTAAAAAGTTACAATTTTGAATGAAAAAGGTCACAAATTTGTTACCAAAAACACTTATTTTTTTTAAAAAAGTACCTTTATGAAAAGATGTTTAAAAAATGAGAAAAAAAATAATTTAGGAGAGAACGGTAACAAGTAGATGAGAGTAAAGCTGGTGCTGCAGACTACATATAGCCTATAGTTTTGAAAATTATGCAGATTTTTTTTTAAAACATCTGAATAATCCTGAAAACATTGCCTTATGAATGCAAGAGCAATTTATCTATGGTTAATGCAACCTACTTATTACATTTAAAAATGTAAATCCCAAACTACAAGCAGCTACAGCAGAATAATATAGCCACAAATACTCATTCACCACATTACTTCTGTCTTCATCTCATTTCTATGCTCTGGGTCATGAAGGGACTTTGGTCCTTTTAACATATATTAATTAAGTCTAGTCTGTTATTTCACCGGGTCAGGAACAGGGCCTAAATAAAACAGGGAGGGAGTGGGCTTATTTAAAACTATTATTTTTTATCATATTGAATATACTAGTGCATACCTGTGCATGCCCGTAGAAACCAATTATAAGCAAGTATTTCTGCATGCATAGAAAGCCAGTGTAAGCAAGGGTTCAAGCAAGCACATGAGTACTCGATCAGTGATGCCTGCCTCTGATGTTTGATGGTGTCATAGCAAATCCTATGATCTTTGATGATGTCATAGCAAGTCCTATGATCGTGAGTGATGACTGCCTTTGATCTTTGATGATATCCTAGTGAGTCCTTTGATCTTTGATGACGGCATAACGAGTTCTATGATGCCTGCATTTGATCTTTGATGATGTCATAGCGAGTCCTATGATCTTTGATGTCATAGCAAGTCCTATGATCATGAGTGATGCCTGCATTTGATCTTTGATGATGTCATAGCGAGTCCTATGATCGTGAGTGATGCCTGCCTTTGATGTCCTTTGATCTTTGATGTCCTATGATCGTTAGTCTTTGTTTTGTTTTTGCACGTCTGGAATCTGCCCTTAAGGAGGGGCACTGTTAGGATCTGGACATTCTGTTCACGCCTTCTGCTATTTTTGAAAAGTTTGCACAATTCTGTTATCACTAGTTTGTTGGGTTATCCACAGTTCTTAGTTCAGTTATGTTTTCTTCCTGATTTGGTTTATTTATGATTATTGTCTGCATTATTTGCTCTCCATGTTCTCCAGTGTCCTCTGTCTTCTTCTTCTTCTTTTAGATTTGATTGGCGGTTGGCAACCAGCTTGCAGGTGCATTACCGCCTCTGACTTGACTCTGTCTGCACAGCCCTGCCCATCCTGTTTGTAGCTGCTTCTGTTACTTTCTAATTAACCTCAGCTGTCTCATGTTAGTTTAATTATCCTGCTCCCTATATATATGCCTGTCTAAGTTTGTGTTATTGTGGCATCATTGCTGGTTACCTTCCTCATTGTCTGGTCATAGTCTTCATTGTCTTCTGGTCTGTAAGTTCTATCAGCATGTTTTGTATTTGACAGACTCTGTGCTGCTTTCCGTTTGTTCATTTTTGTTTTATGAATAAATCATTATTGCACCAAGTTCTGCCTGTGCTCTTGGATCCCACTTAAAAAAACACAACTGCCTTCCAAAGCAGTTTCTGACAATATGGAGAACACCAGGTGAGTGAGCAGACTGGGCGGAGCGTCAGCGGGGACCCGGGTCTGACAAAGAAGACTGGTGTATCCAACACCAGGCGGACCACAGTCCTTCGCGAGGAGGCATGCCCAGCCCGCCCAGTCAGTGGTAGATGGGAGTCCCAACTGCTGCTTCAACTGTGTGGTACCACTGCACTTGGTAGGACTGCGAGTTCCCCCTCCTGTGCAAGTACCTAAAAATGAAAAACTTAATAATAATACCGCCATGATTGTGGAGTGGAATGACTTAATGACCAAACACAGGACATAAAAACGCTCAAATAACTAAATAAATCATTTTTAGTTAAATATTTACTGAAAAATGGGCAACACTGATGCAACGGTTGCAGTCAAACGGGTCCTTCTGCTGTGTATTATAATGTTGGGTGTTTTGTAGCTAATTCGGTTGATTACAGTTTTAAAAACCTTTTAAAAATAAAGTATTGCTAAAATATAAAAGGATGCACTACAATGTGTCTCAAATATTTGTAAACGTGCTGTTATAGTACTGCATGAGTTTATTGATGATACACAGAAGAAATTAAATATTACACTGAGCTCCATCACTGAACAGCGATATAAACTACAGTAATTATGATGACTGAACAACTCCCATTCCCCAAAGTGCAAGATACACTATTATCTTGAATATAAGTGATAAAAGATCACACAAATAAGTGATATGACAAACAAATAAACAAGGGATCTGAAACAGTAACTAATATTGGATGTCCCATTCATTTTCAATAATATTCTGTAATCAGTATTCACAAAATCAAATAAATCTCAGTGCCATTTACTCCTTTTTATATTTGTCAAAGTCTAACATGCGACTGCCTGCATATAGACTACACCTCTTTGTATTCCACTTTCAAACACAGCCTACATTTGGGCCTGTAAAGCCTAATTGGGATACCTGTTTTCAGACAGGAATACTTGCTTTCTACGGGCAATGCACTAGTAATGTTGATTTAAGGTCAAATCAACAAAAAGAGCATTTACTCTTAAGGTAAGGCAGCCAGATAGTTAGTGCATGTTATATCACATGTGTATCATTGACACAATATCAATTTTCTTATTTACATATCATGGTTATTGTCAACATCCAAATCAGTACAACCCCAGTTGTGTCTGGAAGTTTGGCTAAGTGAGGCCAATTTCCTGCTCTTACATAAAAGACAAGGCCATAATTGCTTTTATCTTTTGGTGCAAGTTGTGATTTTATGTGCTTTAACATCTCTTTGTATCGTCCAATTTTTTTCTGTAGCCCTGTATAGTATTTCATCACTTGAACGCACACCCTTTTCACTTTCAGCTCCAGCGCACTGGGAGGTTGTTAAAAGGTTGAAATGAAATCTAAATCCCCACTCAAAGTGATGCACTCACGTTATGAAATCAAAACTCAACTTAAGGAGTGCAGTTATCCAAGTGACATTTTACACCAATGTATGTTTAAAGTAAACGCTACAACTATTTCAGTAATTTGTGTCATCAGCTGTCCTAAACCAGACACAAAACCCATTACAATTCCTGTTACTTTCTGTTCTTTATGGCTTGGTTATTATCAAGAGCATTAGCAGCTATGTGTTTTTCTGTTGACAAAATCTATGCGGTTTGAAGATTGTCATGAGTACAAACAGACCACATTCTGTGTCATCAAAGAAGAAAATAATGAATGTTTTTCAAGTCAGTAGCTTACCAGACAAAAGATATTTCACAGTATGCAAGTAAAGCTGTGGGTGAGAAGTGAACTTTAGTTAACCGGATCAATGAGGAGCTGCAATAGTTGATGATTTTCTCCTATTTAAAGTTTCAGGTAGATGTGCAATAGTCAGAGTTGTCATGCTTAAGCACTGGTAAGTGCTGCCACAATCCAAGTGCTGCAGAAGTAAGTAAAAGAAAAAAACCCCATGGGAAGGGGGTAAAAGTATTGAAATTTTGTGTTGCTTTGCCAAGACAGATCCTATTTCGTTCTTTCTCAAAGCTCTTCCTTTGGAAGATTTTTTTTAATGGCAGATCCCAGTGGAGCTCACAAAGGTAAGAGTAGGTTTTGTGAAAAAAAACTGAGCCATAGAGGTATGTCCTCATTTGCTTCAGTGTCCCTCTGTGACATTCTGTTCATTATAATACATTTCCTATATATCTTTAGATTGAATGGTTTTGAGTGTAGAGTATATGCAACTGCTATCAGTGGGACAAAAAAAGGTGTATATTCATAGAAGTCTTTTGAGCTTAGCAATTCAAAGCAACAAAAATGTACTGTAGGGATTTTAAAGCATTCCCTAAAATACAATGTTGTAAAGACACCATCAGTCAGTGAGATTAGTCAAAGTTTTTACTGGTCAGTGAGTCAAAAAGTAGTGGCAACAAATACTTGATACTGTTGTTTAAACAGCTTATTCAATGCAGTTTATTGATAGTGATTACCAGGTAGTGGGTCATATTGAGGGACAACCTTAAAAATATGTAAAGAAACTGCATAAAGATAAGATTTCATGGCAGCTGATCTACAGTATATCTGGACAATTTTCATTCCTACTGGTTATCTCAACACATCCATCACCATTACAGTTTTTACCAATATCATTAAGAAGTGGTGTGCTTGTGAAATATGTACTTCAAGACATCATTTTGAGGGCATTTTGTTATTTGTATTTGTAATGAAGTACAACATTAAAAATATTAGGTTCAACATACTGTCTGATGTCACCCAACACACAGTATATTTAAATCTATTTGGAATCTGATGTGAAAAAAAAAAATTGCCCTTTTTAATGAAGAACTTTGGCAGCAACAATTTACTCTTTATTATACAACAGTTAGTTCTGACCGAGCAATTTGATTGAAAATAGGGATTGCAGGAGTTACTATAATCAGCGATAATTGCACTCCAATTTCACTGGATATGTATCACTCCGCTTCAAAGGTGTTCTAGTAACGTTAATTACTAACAGTAATTTTCTATCAACTCTGACAATTGCAGTACTGTTTTGGATACCTTAATTTCCACAGTGAAGCGCTGTTTGACAATTAGAAATTATACATCTGTGACCCTGAAGTCCCATCCTGTTGCAAAGGTCTACGTCCGTCTATTTGGTCATTTTAAGATCATTAAACAATTTCACGTCTGTTTAAAAAAATAGGCATTGCTAGAGTTTGTGTCACGTGCCGAGCCGGCTTGGCTTTTCTCCGGCTCGGCCTCTATCTCTTTGTGGGGTTGGCTTTGCTGGTGATGTGTATTTTGATGTATTCTTGTACTTTTTCCATGTCACTAGCCACTGTCTGACCGGCAGCTGTTAGTCAGCATTTGTCATCCCCTTTCTCTCACGCTGCTGACAGGCTGCCGGCCTAGCCATGCCCCCTCGCTCTCCTTCTGGCGCATCAGCTGTTTCCAGTCCCTAGTAATTATCTGTCCATGCCTCGCCCAGGTGATTCCTATTTGTCAAGCCAGTGGCGTCTGTATTAAAGGAGCTCTTCGCTAGACAGACGCCGCTGGATTATTGTATGCGTTGGATGGTCATTCTCTGCCGTCAACCGTCATGTCAGTAAGGACTGTCTGTGTGTCTTGGATTTTTGCTGTGACAACTCGGTCTGCCCCCCACTGTGAGTAACTGCCTGTGCGTTGTTCCGCCACTGATTTCCTCCAGTGTGTGTGTAGGGCTACCTTGAGGACACTAACGAGGATCCAAGCTGTTCTGTGTCTGTATGTTAAGTTGTGTGTTAATAAATGCGTGTGTGGTGTAATCCAGCATTTTAAGTCCTTATGAGTTCATGACAGTTTGTTTATTGTCTCGATTAATAAACCACAATACCTTTGTGGCGATGGACTCTTTGTTTTATCTGAAAATGTCAAGAAAAGTGAGCAAAATGTGCTAAATCGCTAGCATGCTATCTACTAGCTTCTGGCAACTAGTATCAGATACGTTTAGATCTGGGATTTTCTGAAGTAGTGACTTTTTTTTTTTTTTTTTTGTTACTTATTTGTACCCGTAGGTAGATTTGGTTTGCAGTCTGGTGACAAGCCACCGGCTGCTGGTCGCTGCGTGCGCGAGCACCCTAAACCTACATGTTTTTGGTATGCGGGAGGAAACCGGAGAAATCCCGGAGTAAACCCACGTAACACGGGGAGAACATGCAAACTCCACACAGCTCACTGTTGGTCGGGGGCTGGGATCGAACCCACGGTCTCATGATTCCCGCGATCCCCCGGCCGAGGGTAAACTGTGCTGCCACAGTGCTAAACCACTGCGCCACCGTGCAGCCAGGTTACCTGTTAAGCCAGACTTAACAGGTATGTTTAATAAACACTTATTACATTTGCACTTGACAATATTTAATTTGTTTACATGGCGCTGCCTTGCCTGCTTGGGGTTTCCGGAGGGGGAAGTTGCTGCGACCGGCCACCCTCTTCGTATGTTTCCTAGCAAACCACTCACATGCACACAGTTATTTTGCGCATGCTCTCATATACACGCACACGGACACACAAATGTCTCCCCTTTGTGGGGAGACTTGAATAACGAAACCGAATGGTCTTTCATTCCAGTTTATTCAAGTAATCATTCCACCATCTGCTCTCATTCTTGAGCAGCAAACCAAGAGAGTGAACACACCAAAGTTCTCTCATTTAAACATTCTGACATCAAACCATTTCCCTCGCGGGGGAAATCACACATCTCTCTCAAAATCTCTTTATTCACATTCATTAGCCTTTTATTTACACAACTCCCCCTTCTCTCTTCTCGAGCCTCAGTGGTCAGGAAGTCTTCTGTCCCCTGTCCTCCGCAGGGGGTCCAGGCTTTGTGGCTCCGCACCGCAGGGGGCTGGCTCTCCTTCATCGTGGTTAAATCACATATGCAGTGTCCAACATATACATGTCTCACAACACAGCCATATAACCCCCCCCAAACGATGAAGAACAGACTAATTCCTAAAATTAAATAGCACCTTACTCACTACTGAATAATCAACACCAACATTCAGTCTGTGCGCCGCTTGGGCTTCAGCCGTCTGCCGAATCTGCTGTGCGTTGGCCCCGCCTTGCCTGCGGTGCGTTTCTGCTTCGGGTCTGTTGACTGAGGGAGAGAGTGATTAATTGCCCCCTGCGGGGGCCTGCCTCGTCGAGGCGCCACTGCGACCGGTACAGACACGTCCTTCATGACAAAAGCAGGTTTTAGTCTGTCAATACTGACTGTCTCTTTTCTGTCTCCAAAATCTAGCACAAATTGCTTATCACCTGCCTCCAGCACTCGAAATGGCCCTTCGTAAGGTGGTTTGAGCGTTGCTTTTAGGGCTTCGCGCCTGACAAAAACGAAATCGGCATTTTTCAAAGCCTTGGGGACGAAAACTCGTGGAAAAGCGTGATGAACCGGACCCGGGAGCGTGTCTGCCCCCGTGCCGACTAACGGTCCCAGAGCCGAGAGAGGTGGGGGCTCTGGGTGCTCTGGTAAAAACTCGCCCGGCAGCCTCAGAGTTTGTGCGAATACCAGCTCCGCTGGGGAGGCGTCTAAGTCCTCTTTAGGCGCAGAACACAACCCTAATAAAACCCATGGAAGTTTATTCACCCAATCTGCATCCGTGAGCGACGCTCTGAGTGCTGCCTTCAAAGACCTATGAAAACGCTCGCATAAACCATTGGCCTGAGGGTGGTAAGCCGTAGTGCGGTGAATTTTGGCTCCTAAGCCGTTGGCCATCGCTGACCACAGCTCAGAGATGAATTGCGGTCCTCTATCGGACGTAATGTCCGACGGAACCCCGAAGTGCGCCACCCAAGCCGTTAAAAAAACGCGAGCCACCTCCGCGGCCGTGGTCGTCGCAAGTGGGACCACTTCCGGCCAACGTGTGGTGCGGTCCACCATTGTCAAAAGATACGTGAACCCCTGTGATGCCGGTAGGGGGCCCACAAGGTCGACGTGCACATGGTCGAACCTTCTGGCCGGAATGCGGAACGGTTCTAACGGGGCTCTTGTGTGCCTGTGAATTTTGGCCCGTTGACAGGAAATGCAGGTTTTTGCCCATTCCTTCACGTGCTTGCGCAGGCACGGCCAAACAAACTTTTCCGCCACTAGTTTCACCGACGCGCGCACCCCCGGGTGCGCCAGTGAGTGGACCGAGTCAAAAACACGGCGGCGCCACGTGGCCGGAACCACCGGACGCGGGCGCCCCGTCGACATGTCGCAGATCAGGGGGGGCATACCGGTTTGTAAACACTTGCTCTCCAGCCTCAACCCTGTTGGTCCAGACTGGAGCGCGCGCACGTCTGCGTCCGCCCCCTGGTCCGCTGCCATGGCTGCGTAATCTATACCCACGTGCACCGGGGCTGCGTGCGCCACCGTGCCGCTCTCCTGCGGCGCGGTCACGGTGGCCCGTTCTGCCTCTGCGCGTGTTGGGGTCGTGAACGCGCGTGAGAGACAATCCGCTACTACATTGAATTTGCCCACGACGTGCCTAATGTCAGTGGTAAATTCCGAGATTGCGGCCAGCTGCCTCTGCTGCCTGCCGGACCACGGGTCTGAAATTTTGGCCATGGCGTATGTGAGCGGCTTGTGGTCCACATAAGCGGTGAAGCACCGTCCTTCCAGCCAGAACTGGAAATGACGAATAGCCAAATGCAGCGCCAACAGTTCTCTGTCAAACGCGCTGTATTTTCGTTCAGCCGCGCTTAAAGATTTGCTAAAGAAAGCCAAAGGCTGCCAAACTCCAGCTACCTGTTGCTCAATAACGGCCCCTATGGCTAAATCTGAAGCGTCTGTCGTCAGCGCGATACGTGCTGCAGGGTCTGGGTGGGCCAGGAGCGCAGCGTCAGCCAAGGCTTTTTTAACCTCTGTGAACGCGCGCTCCCGCTCCGGGGACCATTCGACCGCCTGGGTCGGTTTTTGTTTTTTGAGCGCGGCATATAACGGTTGCATGATTTGAGCTGCGTGGGGCAGGAATCGGTTATAAAAATTCACCATCCCCAAGAATTCCTGTAGTGATTTGACCGTTTGTGGACGGGGAAAATCCGCTACCGCGCGTACTTTCTCTGGTAACGGAACCGCTCCCTCCGGGGAGACGCGGTGACCCAAAAAATCGATCCGCTCGACGCCGAACTGGCACTTGGCTGGGTTAACTATTAAGCCGTGCTCTCCCAGCCTCCTAAAAACTGCTGTGAGGTGCGTTTCGTGTTCGTCCTCTGAAGTACTCGCGACCAAAATGTCGTCGAGGTACACAAACACGAAAGGGAGATCGCGTAACACGGCATCCATCATCCGCTGAAATGTTTGCGCCGCCCCTTTGAGACCAAACGGCATGCGTAAAAATTCGAAAAGTCCGAACGGGGTTATTACCGCTGTTTTAGGAATGTCCTCCGGTTGGACCGGGACTTGGTGATAGCCGCGAACTAGATCAATCTTTGAAAAAATGCGCGCCCCCGCCAGGTGCACCGAAAAATCCTGAATGTGCGGGATGGGATAACGATCGTGCGCCGTAGCGTTGTTTAGCCTGCGGTAATCCCCGCACGGTCTCCAGGAGCCATCGGCTTTCGGTACCATGTGCAGCGGCGAAGCCCACGGGCTCTTCGACCTACGAACGATGCCCAGCCTCTCCAGGCTGGCGAACTCCTCGCGCGCAATGGCGAGCTTAACTGCATCCAAGCGCCGAGCTTTTGCAAACACGGGAGGACCAGAAGTGGGGATAAAGTGTTTCACCCCGTGCTTCGCGACCGTCGCTGAAAAAGTGGGCACAGTGAGCGCTGGAAATTGGGTGAGGAGTGTGTGAAACTTACCACCTGCTGTAGCGACGTGGGTCTGTACTGGTGGCGGGGACACTCGAGCTGAACAGGGGAGAGAGTAAAAAGAGAGTGCATTTACCAGCCGTCTATTAGCAAGATCAACTAACAGATTGTGTGAACACAAAAAATCCGCGCCCAACATGTTGAAACTCACCGCCGCTATCACAAAAGTCCATTCATATGTGCGGCCATGTAAGCATAAAGGCAAGGTCCTTCTCCCGTAGGTGTTGATGTTCGAGCCATTTGCCGCTGTAGCTCCGCTACCGTGGGGTCCAGCCACCCGGTCCGCATATGTTGGGGTGATGAAGCTCACTTGTGCTCCGGTGTCGATTAGGAACTCTCGTCCGGAGCGCGCATCCGTGATGTAGAGCAGCTTGTTGCGTTCTCCGAGGGTCGAAGCTGCTAGCGACCCCCGGTCTTGCCGTTTCCCGAACTCCTGAAGATGCAGGGCGGCACACACCTGCGTGCCTTCTCTGCGAACCTCCGATGGTAAAAGCAGAGATCTTCTCCTCCGCTGTGTCGTGCCCGCGCCTCTGCCGCCGGGCTATTGGCTCCCCCTCGTCGCGGCCGTGTTGCCGCCGTCGTCGGCCAGTCTGGTTCTGCCGCCTCTGGCTCCCCGCTGTCTCGGGTCGCTGCTGTGGTTGCTTGCCCGCCGCAGGCGTCCAGGATCCCATCTGCCTCCTGGGCCAGCTCCCGGAACTCCTCCAGGGTGTGACACTTTTTGCCGGCCAGCGTGCTTCTCGCATGTGCCGGGAGGTTGGAGAGGAAGATGAACTGAAAAATGAAATCATCGTTGTCCAACCCTCTCAGCTGTATCATCTCCTCCATCAGGGCGCTCGGCCTGTGTCCACCTTGGTCTAGCAAAGACAGGATCCTCCTCGCCCTCACTTCAGCCGAGGGGGTGAAAAACTTGATGAGGGTGGATTTCAGCTTGCCGTACCTGTCGGTCGCGGGTGGCTGCTCCACCAAGCTTTGCACGCACCGAGCTGTGCTGTTGTCCAGTTTAGCGATGACATGGTGGAACTTAGTGTCATCCACCGTTACTCCTGCGAGCGCGAACTGCGACTCTGCTTGCAGAAACCACGACCGTGGGTTATCCTGCCAGAAATCAGGCAGCTTAACGGCCACTGCGCTCGCCAGCTCTGAGAGCTGTGAGTCCGGGACCCTGAGAATTTCTTCGTTCATTCTCAACGTCGTCAGTCACCAATGTGGGGAGACTTGAATAACGAAACCGAATGGTCTTTCATTCCAGTTTATTCAAGTAATCATTCCACCATCTGCTCTCATTCTTGAGCAGCAAACCAAGAGAGTGAACACACCAAAGTTCTCTCATTTAAACATTCTGACATCAAACCATTTCCCTCGCGGGGGAAATCACACATCTCTCTCAAAATCTCTTTATTCACATTCATTAGCCTTTTATTTACATAACTCCCCCTTCTCTCTTCTCGAGCCTCAGTGGTCAGGAAGTCTTCTGTCCCCTGTCCTCCGCAGGGGGTCCAGGCTTTGTGGCTCCGCACCGCAGGGGGCTGGCTCTCCTTCATCGTGGTTAAATCACATATGCAGTGTCCAACATATACATGTCTCACAACACAGCCATACCCTTAACCCTTTGAGTGTGTGTATTTGCATGCCCCTAGTGGCAGAGTGCGGCACTGCGCCTGCTGTCTCACTCTCACATGATCGCCTGCATTGGGGCCTGCATTGGGGATTTGTACTGATTTGTATTGATCTACCAGTTTCAAAAGGTGGCAGACATCCGTTGGAGGACTCAGTGGATGACACGTAATACACCAAAGAAGAAGAACTCATTTCCTTTTCCTGCTTTTAGCATTTTAGGCCAGAAAGCTAATATGTCCGCGATTGGTCACTGTCACTTTTATACGTAAAATAGCCGCGGGATACAAATGAAATTTATGTGGGCTAATCATAAGACTTTGTAGATGTGGTAGAGACTTTAATATGACCAACAGAATGCAAAATAAAAACCATGATTGGTGAAAACGCAGCAGCCACGCCAGCTAGCCAGCCAGCCAGCCAGCCCCCCTTTGTCAAAAGTAAGTGAGAATTTTCTGGGGTTTTTTGTATTTTTTTTTATATAGTACTGATTTCTTGTTCATATACTTTGAAGATAAGATGATGAGTTACCTCTATACAAAAAACAATGTCAAAAGACTAAACCATTCATTGTGTAAATACGTCCAAAGTCCAGCTTTGACTGAGCTATGGAATTTAAAGAGGTGCTGCGACATTATGCAAATTAGATGTGTAAATTTATTCCAAACTTTGGATCATATTTTACATATTTCTGATTGACAGTAAGCCATTATCTCTTACCACTTTCAAGTTATAACCTTGGAAATCTGAACTATTTTATTGACAAAAAATATTTACCACTCTTGACCACTAGGAGTTATGTCGCAATTCGGCGACAAACACACTCAAAGAGTTAACAGGTGCGGATACCAGACTCATGTTGAGACCTCTTCGGTGGAAGAAGCAGTCTGTCTTCTGTTTGTTTTAGTTGTTGGTTTGTTTGTCTTTTTTGTCTGTTCCTCTCCCTTTTTTTCCCCCTCCCCACACTTCCTTTCCCCATTCCCCATCCTGTTGGGTCCTTCATGGGTAAAATAATTTAAATAAAGTATTAAAAGTTATTACAGGAGGAGTTTACAACAATATACATTACATAGATAGGTACTGTATAAAGCTTCTTTTGGCTAAGTAAATCTGTTTTGGCACAATAAGGGTAGCAGATTTCTGTTCTGCTACCTAGCTGCCTGACAGGACAAGGGGTAAGAAAAAATTTGTTTTCATATGTGTGAAATGACAATAGACGTCTTCATGCTGATTGAGATGTTTAGCAGCAGACACTGGCTAGATTTAGGGACTTTTTTCTCAGCTGCACAAAATAAGTGGTTAAACAAACAAGTAACATTTTGTCCAGTATTGCTGTCATTTAATAAATTTTGCTTGCTGGAATGGTTGTATAAAAGCAATATTATACTCGAGTTTGTTACGATATCATGAATATACGAACTCCAGCAGGGTGTGATTGGCTTGTGCCCTCCGAGTATTCATGATAGTGAACTCACTCTTGTGTAATATTGCTTAATTATACTATGCATTATAGTATAGCATATACTTTACTCATTATTATTTCACTTCCACAGTAATTTTCTAGGCATTCCTCACTGATCAGTTTAATAGGTAAACCTGTTTAGCTGCATGAAAATCAGCCATGAATCAGCCAGAATCCATGCACAGATCTGTGACAGAGGTGGGTGAAACAGACCTCTGACAGACAGAAATTGTACTCAATAATAGTAGGGCTGCCTTGTCACATTAATAGCAAGACAGTATCTACTAAGTTACTCCAGCCAAAACAGTCTAATCAACAGACAAACTAATTTGGAAGATTCTTCTCCTACATCTGTGACTCATCTGTGACTTAACAAATTTACATTTTTTCCCTCACCCATTTAGGATTTAGTTTCTAATGAATCCTTCCTTTCCTTGTATACATACACTACCGTTCAAAAGTTTGGGGTCACCCAGACAATTATTTTGTGTTTTCCATGAAAAATCACACTTATTTACCACCATAAGTTGTAAAATGAATAGAAAATATAGTCAAGACATTGACAAGGTTAGAAATAATGATTTGTATTTGAAATAATAATTTTTTCCTTCAAACTTTGCTTTCGTCAAAGAATCCTCCATTTGCAGCAATTACAGCATTGCAGACCTAACATGATTGCACAAGGGTTTTCTAATCATCCATTAGCCTTCTGACGCAATGAGCAAACACATTGTACCATTAGAACACTGGAGTGATAGTTGCTGGAAATGGGCCTCTATACACCTATGTAGATATTGCACCAAAAACCAGACATTTGCAGCTAGAATAGTCATTTACCTCATTAGCAATGTATAGAGTGTATTTCTGATTAGTTTAAAGTTATCTTCATTGAAAAAAAGTGCTTTTCTTTCAAAAATAAGGAAATTTCTAAGTGACCCCAAACTTTTGAACGGTAGTGTATATATAAAAAAAAATGTTCACAAATGGGATTTTTATGACAGAAATTTGCAACTTTTGGTCATGAAATTTGTGACTTTTTTCAGATACCTCAGACTTATTTTTGTAAATTTGTGACTGTTTTTCATAATATTTAGACGTATTCACATAAATTTGCAATTTTTTACTCAGAATTTTACAATGTTTTTCTCATAAATGTAACTCTTTCCAAGTTACAAAGCTATTATTATAATTTGCTCCTGCACCTAAAGAGAGAAACCATATCAACACTTCTTCTTCTTCTTTCATTTGTTCCCTTCAGGGGTCTCCACAGCGGATCATCTGCTTCCATCTCACCCTATCCCTTGCATCTTGCACTGTAGCACCAACCCTCTCCATGTCCTCCTTCACTACATCCACTACATATTCTCTGTGGTCTTCCTCGTTTCCTCCTGCCTGGCAACTCCATCTTCAACATCCTTTGTCCAATATATCCACTATCCCTCCTCTGCATGTGTCCAAATCATGTCAGCCTTACCTCTCTTACTTTGTCTCCAAACCGCTCAACCTGAGCTGTCCCTCTGATATACTCATTTCTACTCCTGTCCCTCCTAGTCACAACTCTGCGTCCTCAGGGCTGACAGACAGGCTGAACTCCGTCTCATGTTCCCTGAACATCATTACAGTGTTCAACACCAAGCCTCACCACCTCTGACTGTAATCATCACATGTAAGTCATGTTTGGACTGTGATGTCTATTTCATGTGTGTTGTGGCTGCTGAGCCAGCCTTATTAAAATAAGCTCTTTTGGACTGTTAGTTGTCTTCATGTGTGGTTTATGTGGCTGCCTGGTCTGCTTTAATCAAAACAGTTGTGTTTTTTTGACTGATAAACATGTGTAGTATATATGGCTGTGCTGAGCCCAGGGTATATTCAAGTATTTGTCTTTTACATAGACTGCTGAGGGCATGCAGCCTGTTATAGGTGATGCTTGTGTGTCATGTGTTTCCTCTGTTAGCAGTGCTGTGTGGCCACTGTGCCAACACACTGGTGTACCTACACGGCTGTTGTAATGTTGTCTGTGATGATAAGACTGATGGTTAATTACACCTGTGGTGCATTCAAGCAGGTATATTTGGCTTACTTGGTAGTCTGTGTGGTATGTGTTTTGCCACCTGATTTTTCCTCTGCCTGCCCAGTTTTTCATTTCTGGCTACGCCACTGGTTCAAACCTTGCATCATAATGGGGAAGAAAGGTGATTTATGTGACACTGAACACTGTGACATTGATGGCATGGTTGTTGGTGCCAGGCGGGCTGGTCTGAGTATTTCAGACACTGCTGATCTGCTGGGGGGATTTTTTTTTTTTTTTTTTTTAGCACAACCATCTCCAGGGTTTAGAGAGAATGGTCTGAAAAAGAGAAAATATGCAGTGAGCAGCCATTCTCTGGGCCTAAATGCCTTGCTGATGCCAGAGGTAAAAGAGGGAATGTCCAAACTAGCTTGAGCTGACAAAAGAAACAGTAACTCAAGTAACCACTCATTACAATGGAGGCACACAGAGAAGCCTCACATTGGTCCTTGCAAATGGGCCACAGTAGCAGAATATAGTGGTTCTGAACAGGTCTGCAGCCCTGGTTTACCAGATTTGCTTGGCGATTGGGTTCTCTTCTTCGCCCCAAAAGGGCAAACATGACAGTACATCGCAGACAACAATGGACCGAGCGAGCGAGTCTGGTAAGAGGAGGATGAGGTGGAGTCGGGATGAGAGGCAGTGTGTCCGGGTGATTGAGGATTTGGCGGCCGCTGCCTGGAGCTGCTCTTCCCGAGAAGATGAGATGCATTGCTGGGGGGAATCATCAATTTGCTGGAGGCCAGACCAACCCTGCGTTTCCACCCTTGGGTGCAGAATCTTCATCTTCCCCCGTTACCATCACTTCCACCCCCCTGCTCGTCACCTGCCTAGTCCGAGAATTTCAATTGGATTCTACCTACAGAGGACTCAGCGGGCAAAGGGAGGTCGGGAGCCAGTGGTCTCACTGTGGATGCGCAGTGGGAAGTACAGGATTTTGTCTTGAAAGCCCGCACCTCCCACAAACCGGCGGAGGCCCTGGAGTGACTAGATTCCACGGCTGGAATTTTGGAAGCGCACCCCGGTCTGCGGAGATACCCCGAGCTGGCAAGACTATTGGGCACCATTTCCAACCTCAATCTCTATATTGCGGGTGGGTGAGGAAGTCATGTGGGACACCGGAGCTTGTGCCGATGCAGAAACATCCCCTGGCCCCCACAAGTTCCACACACCTCTCCTCTGCTCCAACTCCAGCTCCTAGTTGCTGCGCAACAGTGTCTCGCCAGAGGATCACCATAGCCACCTGGAGTGATTCGTCTGATTCTTCAGTGGCAGGGTTGACAGCAGCGGCAACCTCAGTGACAACAGAGCTGAGGACAAGGCGAGTACCATTTTCTCATTTTTTAACATCTAATAGTGAGAGGTCTTGTCTTGTCCTCAGTGAGGAGACTCAGCTGCCGCCTCTTATTGCTGCTGAGCCCTCAAATGTTTATTCTGCTGCCATGCCTTTGTGCATTCCACGACTCACCTCCACCCCTTGTTTCCCCAAAGTCATCTCCACCTCAGCTGGGTCCATAACAGAGGAGGTGAGCTCAAGCACAGTTACTGCAGTGACTGTCCCGCCTCCCGTGCACGCTCCAGAAGAGACTGTCCCACCTCACGTGCATGCTCCTGTAGAGGCTTCTCACATGCATGCTCCTGCAGTAATTGTTTTGCCTCACATGCACGCTCCTGCAGAGACTGCTTCACCTCATGTGTACACTCCTGCAGAAACTGCTCCTCTTGATGTCATCATCCCAACATTGGCAGCACCAGGGTCCTCGACAGCGGAGGAGCAGGAGTTAAGGCAAGTCTTCTTCTTTGTTTTCTTAATATCTGTTTTAGAGAGGTCTTGTCTTACTCCTGCTGAGGAGACCCAGTTGCAGCGTCCATCTGCTTCTGAGCTCTCCCCACCAAGCTCTTCTGCTGATTGTGTTGTTGTGACTCCTACTTAAATCTATACCTCTTCCCCTCTGTCCAAGGTGACTGCATCGGAGGAGGATTCCTGGACATCTGGACCGGATGCACTCCAACCGTCTGATGCAGAGGTCACCGCGCTCCAACCATCTGAGGCGGAGGTCACCTCGCTCCAACCGTGTGAGGCGGAAGTCACCGCGCTCCAACCATCTGATGCAGAGGTCACTGCGCCCAAACCATCAGCACATGAGGACAGCACAATCAAATCATCATTACCTGGGGTCGGCACACCTCAGCACCTATCTATCACATCCTGTTTCCTGATTTGGGGGCCCGTGGACTTGGGTAAACCCCCCAACCCATGTTGTTCTCCCATTCAAGGGCCATTGGAAGACCCCCTGACCCGTTAATTGTTCCGGTTTGGTGGCCAATGGACTTGGGTAGACCACCCAACCTGCTTTGTTTTGGGTCTTGGGGCCTTGAATTTTATTTGGCCAGGAACAGTGTTGGTTTTTGATTTTACTGTGGGGAGGGGTTACAGTTTGTTCCAGCCCTCCTGGCCTTTCCCCCACCACCCACCCTGTGAGGGTTTTTGGGTTTTCTTTTTTTTTTTTCTTTTCTCTTATGGGTGTTACCCTAGGGTCGTCTGGGATTCTGACCCTTGGTGGTGGTGGTGGTGGTGGTGGGGGGGGGTACTGTAGTGGTTCTGAACAGGTCTGCAGCCCCTGTCCACGGTTTATGTTCCTTTCTGTCTCATTTATCGTGTTTGGTGTGTATCCCCTCTGTGTTTGTCAGCCCCGCCCATCCGGTCAGCTGTTTTCCTCATGTGTCAGTCACTTGTCATGATTGCTTTCCTCACCTGTGTTGTATCACCATAACTATCCCTCTGTCTATATATGTGCCTTTTCAGCCTGTGCTCTTTGCTGCAACGTTATGTTAACCTCACCTTTATTTTCACCACGCTGTTTGGAATTATTGCTGTCATCACTCCCCGTTATCTGGGTTATTACTGCATTTAATTTCTGCCCTCGTGCAGTGTTTATTTTCCCTTTTGTCATTAATAAATAATGGTTTGCCAGATTTGCTTGGCGACTGGGTCCTCTTCTTCGCCCCGAAAGGGCAAACATGACACAGAGGACCTCAGCTGGTGCAACTCCTGTCAGGTGAGAACATGCTCACCAATATTGGGCATGAGAACAATGGGAAAAATGTTGCTTGATCCAATTCTGGATTTGTGATGCAACATTTGAAAGGCAGGGTGAGAATTCGGTGTAACCAACATGAAAGAATGGATGCAGGTATGTTGTAAATGAGCAGCCAACAAATCTGCAGAAACTGTGCGATGCTAGCACATCAGTATGAAACAATGTTTCCAGCACATTGTTGAATCTATGCCATGAAGAGTTAAAGTAGCTCTAAATGTAATGGAGATCCAACTCTGTCATGCCAAGGTGTACCTAATAAATTGACCACTGAGTATATTTCAGTGGTATTTCACATGTTCTGCATCTTTCCTTTTATTGCTGAAATATTTTACACATGTCTGTGTGCTTCTGTTGGTCAACAGTTTTGTTTAACTTTCAGATTAATCCAGTGTTATTTCAATTAAACTCTATGGTAGTTCAACTATTTAGACACTGAAGCAGATGCAATTGCATTTATTTGTACGATGAGATGAAATTCATAATCTGATCATAACTTACACTGCACGTTGAGTTGGACCTGTGTCTCTCTGCGTTTGATGTTAAGCCCGTTGTATGGAGCAGTCTGGCACCGGTACATTCCCATCATGTCCCGACTCACATTTCTTAGCCTTAATCGACCATCGGGAGTCTCCACCATAGCTGTCCCAGAGGGCATTAACAGGTCCTTTTCTGTGCGTGACCACAGTATGGGTGGCCGTGGCTTGCCGTCGCCTACCAGGCACACAAGCTCAGCATTACCACCCTCTCGCACACTCACAACCTGACCTCCTGGTGGGACTGATAGCACTGGAGGAGAGACTGGGAGGAAAGGAAAAGGAAGAAAAGAGCAATATGAGAAATTTTTGCTTTTTTTAAAGTACAAGTCATCTTGGAAGTCCAGCAAAAATAGACACGCTGCATGTTTCCATTCATTACCTCTGTTTGATCAAGAAAAATGCAAAGAAAAATTGAATAACTGACTTCATTTATGAGTTGGGTAGATAAAAATATGCTTAACTTCAAATAAACACAACATGTCACACAACACATGTCATCATGTAACAAGCGTGAATGCATGTACCACTATAAAAGTTCAGATGGTACCAACAGTTAGAAGGGAGAAAACTGTAGGAACAGAGACAGATGGATAATAAAACGGTATGACAGGAACTGGCATTTACAAGGCTAATTTCATTGGACAGTCCCACAGTTCGAATGAAAGATGGGGACATTAAAAAGATTATGACTAAGTATTAAGTGCTAACATTATGGTTAACCACACACACAAGAACATACACATGAACACACACCTTACACAATACAGCACTGTAGCACAGGAGCAGTAAGGGCCCCTTTACACAGTATGGAGATCATTGGTGACCATCGAGAGATCAAAAATTGTCCTGATCTCTCAACGATATCCTAAAACCTCGCAAAAGCTGTTACTGAATGTTTGGGAGATGTTTTGGCAACTTTCAAGGCAATCTAAAGGGATCTCTGAAAGATCCTTAAGAGATGGATCATTAAGAGTTTATTGGGTGACCAAAGATGTATTTAAAGGTTTCTAGTGCTCTTCTACCCCCTTTACAGAGGGGTGGAGATCAATGAGGGATCACTGAAAAAAATGGGCAGATCTCTCAACAGTCTGTCAATGATCTCTCAGCTGTCACCAAGATCTCTCAATCATCTTTCAGTGATCTCCATAGTCACCACAGTCTCCTCAAAAGATGACAAAAGAGAGGCGATCTCTCAAGAAACGCTCAACAATCTCATCCATCTCACAGTGATCTCTCAGCAATCTTTCAATAGATAGCAAGTTTTCTCTGAGAATTCAGTGAAGGATCACTGAGCATTCGACCAACAGAGTTCCTGCTGAGAGATCACTGGGAAATCATTGGGAGATCAATGAGACTGTTCAGCAATACTTGAGAGATCGATGAAAGATCGCTTCCCTTTGGTAACTGCTGAGTGATTACACTCAGTCAAAAGTTTGAGGAGATTGTGGAGATCATTAAAGATCACTGAGAAATCATTGAGAGATCTTGGCAATCGTTGAGAGATCATAAAAGATTGTTGAAAGATCTCGCCATTTTTCCATCAGTCAACGATCTCTCAACGATCTCCACCCCTGTGAAAAGAGTTAGAAAGAATAATCTTAAGTCAACAGGGGTTACAGCTGTTTGTGTACAAAACAATGCAAACAATTTTAATGTCATAAAAAAAAATCTGTTTTTATGTCATTAAAAGGTCAGTTTTCCTTATAAAGTTGGTGGCTACAACTATATTGCATCTCCTGCATATAGATACTATTATGTAGGAAAACACTAACATGTAAATTCGAAAAAACATTCAAAAAAGTTCCACATTGTTCTGTTATCACATAGCATTAAAATCCACATGATTTGTTCCCCTCTTCAGCAGTGTGAGTAAGCCGTCTCTACAGCAGGCAGGCAAGCACAACCCCATAATAATTTGTCTCAGTCTGACAGGAATAGAAGGAGAAAATCTCACCACTGTTCTGAGAGATGTTGACATCCACACGGAGCTCTGGCACCCTGCTGCCTGGGAAGTTTGCCACGCAGCTGTAGGTAGCCAAGTCCCTGAACTTCATGTCTACAATCTCCAAGCTACTGGTGCCGGGCGCCATATCTGGGTCGCTGCGCAGTAAAATCAAGCTCTCCGAGGTGAAGACTGGGGCACCGTTCTTGTACCAGGTGTAGTTGACTTTGTCCTGGGGGGTGGCATCGACGTGGCACGACAGCTTGAGATCACGACCCATCTGGATGGTCTCACTGTCCTTGTTAGAGTCCGGTGTGATTTGGAAAGTCAGGTTGCTCATTGCTAATGAGGTGAAATTAAAAAAAAAGACAGAAGAAAGACTTAATATATGGCATTTATGATTTAATAAACTTTATTATTTGAGAAATAAAAAAGGATTATTCTTATTCAGGCATGGGGGAACTGGGTTAAATTCAGAACTTAGTGAGGGCTGTTTAATAAATGGTCCTTTACATCACAGGCAATGCCCCACTGATCTGATTATTGCACCTCCTTCTTTATATATGCCATGGCCTTTGCTTTATTTTGAAACTTTACTTAGCCCCTTTGCATTAATAACTTTGCATGTCACCATTTCAAAAATTTGCTCATCAAAAAAATCAGCACTCCCCATTGGGTGCAGTTCAACTTTTCACATGTAAACGTTTTTCTTATGCGTTCATTATAATCAAAATTGGGAGAATTTCAAGAACACCTTAGAAAGTAGATTAAGAAAAGAGGGAACTGATACTTTACTATAAAGACTGAAGAACAGTCCAGGGCAACGACTCACAGAGACCCTTATTTTAATAGATTGCTGAGGAGGTTGCCTAGTACCAATGAAAAAGGAAATTGGAGAAGAAAGCGAAAAGAGAGAGAACGGAAGAAGCAAATTGTGAGGGAAGCCGAGACAAAAGGAGCCAAACACAGAATAAAATAACGGGGGTGGGGGGGAGACAAAATCAAGGACAAAGAGTAACTCTCACACTGTCACATTTAATTTTCACTTTCAAAGGCTGCGTTTCCCCAACAGATTTCCATGTTGAATACAAAACAGCTCACCATCCCCCCACTAAGGAGAGACGCGGGGGGTGAGGAGGGGGAGGAGAGAGGAGTTCCGATGAAACTCTTTGGGGCTTGTTAACGAGCGTGAATGTGAAGCAGTGACCGTATGGCTGACGTGAACCCGCGACCCATGCCGGCGTGAGGGAGTGGGAGAGAGCGGCACATCCAGAAAGCATCGGCTGCTGCCTACCTGTACTCTTCTGCCGCCGCGCTGGATGGATGTGAGTGTGCGTGTGCGTGTGTGTGTGTGTCTTTGAGCGTCTCGTCACCTGCGCTGGTGTGATGGGGCGTGCGGGCCCATTAAGTTAACAGGAGAAACCCATCCAGTACACGTTCTTGACAACGCTAACTAACAGAAAAGACGCCTGCTAATTGCTTCCACTCCAGTTTTACTAATTGAAGTGAATAAAGATGATTAAAGGGGCTAAAAATAGCCAGAGGGGAGGGAGAATGGAGGCACTTGGATTTAACAGCACGGATATGATAAAAAGAGCATTGCTTAACCTGCATAAGAATGACAAAATGCACATTGGGTCTTTGTAATGATGGATCAACAGTATTACATGTGCACACACACACACACACACACACACACTGCTAGTCTGCAGCAAAAGGAAAAAGAGCACTCTGAGACGAGTGTAATATCCCCCGCCTCCATTATCTTTGAAGATCCCAATACTTACTGACAGAGAGCAGTTTTCAACTTTTCAAAAATAATTACTGTGGCAGAACCAAATTATGATAAGCCCATCATCCACAAATATACAACCCATAGTTGTAAGTAAGTAAGTCAGGATTCCAAGGTGAACCTGTGTAGCAAGTATGGTGACCCTAGAGAGCTTTACATGTTCTATAGTAAGAGAGCATAGGGAGTGTCAACCTTGACCTTTGATCTTTTGACCCCAAACCTGTAGTCACAGGTTATGGTATCAGAGTGAACCTCTGTACCAGGTTTGGTGACTAGGGCTGGGCAATATGAAAAAATTCCAGTCACGATAAATTTTTTCCATTTTGATCGATATCAATATATATTGTGATATGAATCAAATCGCTATTTCTGTCAAGCTTACAGGTTCCTTTTTACTCCTAAGTGAGATGTGAAGCTATAACAAGATTAATATTAAATATTTGTTTTCTGTCAGAAGTTGGACTTGACAAATGTAGAGTAGACAATTATACAACTGTTTTTCAAATAATTATAAAACATAAAATATAAGTATTTTATAATATTCTGCTCATCAACTTACGGATAGCTGAGTGAAGTACCTGCCCAAATGTAGCAGCTGTTACAGTACAGCTTTCATTCATGTGAAATCATAAGTCTGCCCAGTGCAAGTGCAAAGAAGGATGGTTGCAGCCAAACAACACTGGTTAGTATTTGGATTAAACAATGAGCGGGACACAAAATGCTGAAATTATTAAACTAAATTTCAAGGAATATATTACAATGGGTCTGGAATATTTGTAAACGTGTCCGTTAGTTGACTTGATGTCACTTGGTCCCATTAGATATAATTTAATGCTCTATTTGGGCATTTTATGGAATGCTAGTTACTACAAGAATGGGTATTTGTCATTAAATATTAGAATAAAAATGATTTAATTGATTTTTGGGGCATTTGGTATCCCATAAAAAATGATTTCATTTATTATTTGGACGATTTTTTAGGGGACTGGGGGTCACAAGAGTTCTGTTCGGTCCCGTTCACTGTTTAGTACAACCCTGCTCAACACAATGGCACTGCTTCAGATGGTAAAAAAAAAAGATTTGTAGTGTTACCTGA
Source organism: Pholidichthys leucotaenia (assembly GCA_020510985.1). Taxonomy (NCBI): domain Eukaryota; kingdom Metazoa; phylum Chordata; class Actinopteri; order Cichliformes; family Pholidichthyidae; genus Pholidichthys; species Pholidichthys leucotaenia. The sequence goes on along the minus strand of CM035837.1, from coordinate 356,869,043 downwards.
TTTTGTGGGAACATGCTTAACAGTTTGCAGTCCACGCTAAGCCGCTTCTTGTCAGACTTTAAATAGCCAAAATATCTCCACATTTCTGAATTCCTCGAACCATTTTTTTCAACAATCTCCTCAGCTATTGAGCACTGAGTGGCGTCCGTTTCAGCGTCTTCTTTGGTAACGCTGTCACTGGCCTTTTCAATTCAATTCAACTTTATTTATATAGCGCCATTTCACAACAACAGTCATCTCATAGCACTATCAACTGTAGGGGGGACCCCCACAGTTGCAGAAAGACCCCAGCAATCAGGCGATCCCCTGTGAGCAAGCACTTGGCGACGGTGGAGAGGAAAAACTCCCTTTTAACAGGAAGAAACCTCCAGCAGAACCAGGCTCAGGGAGGGGCAGTCATCTGCTGCGACTGGCTGGGGGGTGAGGGGATAGAGAAGAAGAAAAGAACAGACATGTAGAGAGCAAACAGCACGATGGGGACTCAATCTATGGGAGAGAACAAACAAATGTTAATGACCAGCAAAAAAAAAAAAAAAAAAAAAAATATTTCTTAGAGAGTGAGGAAAGGAGTGAGGCCCAGTGCATTACTGGAGGTCCCCCGGCTGACTAAACCTATTAGCAGCATAACTAAGGGAGGGTTCAGAAACACATGATCCCTCCCTAATTGTAGGCTAGATCAAAAAGGTAGGTTTTAGCCCTATTCTTAAAAACAGAGATCGAGTCTGACTCCCGAATCCAGATTGGCAGCTGATTCCACAGGAGAGGAGCTTGATAACTAAAGGCTCTGCCTCCCATTGTACTTTTGAAGATTCTAGGTATTACAAGTAATCCTGCATTTTGGGAGCGTAGTGCTCTGTTAGGATAATACGGTAGTATCAGATCTTTTAAATAAAAAGGAGCCTGATTGTTTAGAGCTTTGTAAGTGAGAAGAAGGATTTTAAACTTAATTCTAAACTCTATGGGAAGCCAATGAAGGGAGGCCAGAACCGGAGAGATATGATCTCTCTTTCTAGTACCTGTTAAAACTCTTGCTGCAGCATTTTGGATCAGCTGAAGACTTTTTAAAGATGTTTTAGGACAGCCTGATAATAAAGAATTACAATAATCTAATCTCGAGCTAACATTAATTAATTAATCTCGAGCTTTTCATTAATGTTTTCTGTCATCTCCTACACGACTGTGCTAGCCCAAACATTAGTAGGTGTGCTAGGCTAAGCCTTGGCTACGTGCTGGTCGTACGCGCCTATGCACGCTGTTGTGTGCGTCAATCGAACGTGACTTCCAGCCACATGATTGGTTTAGTGCGGTGTATTCTCATTTTCATTGGCTTTTCATGTTGTCTGTCTAAACACAGAACGAATGGGTGCTATCAAAATCAAAAATCAAAAGAAAATGTTTTATGTCTCTATCAAGGAAAAGTTATTTCATGATAATTATGGTTATCGCTTTATCGCCCAGCCCTACTGGTGACCCTAGCTTTCTTCGTTGTTGAGATATAGTTTATAAGCCATTTTGATGTTGACCTTTGATCTTGCAATCCTAAAATCATAGTCACCTTTCAGGGTCACAGGGTGAACCTGTGTACCAAGTGTCATGAGCCAAGTGCTGGAGTTCTCCGCCAGACTCGGTCTCATGGCTTTTTCTGCTTATTACCTCCGCCAAGGAGGTTATGTTTTCATCAGCGTTGGTTTGTCTGTCTGTCTGTCTGTTTGTTTGTTAGCAAGATAACTCAAAAAGTTATGGACGGATTTTCATGAAATTTTCAGAGCTTGTCTGAAATGGGGTATCCTACAGATGATTAGATTTTGGTGGTGATCCCGATCACCGGGGGAACTGTGGCGCTTGGCGGAGGTCTGCGCTCTCCGAGTGCTTTTCTAGTTTACTCATCTGTTGCATCTTATGCTTTTTGGGTTTATTACCTCCGCCAAGGAGGTTATGTTTTCATCGGTGTTGGTTTGTCTGTCTGTCTGTCTGTCTGTCTGTTTGTTAGCAAGATAACTCAAAAAGTTATGGACAGATTTTCATGAAATTTTCACAGATTGTCAGAAATGGGGTATCCTACAGATGATTAGATTTTGGTGGTGATTTGGATCACCGTCCAGAAGAAAACCGCCATTATGGAAAATGCCATTTTCGTCAATAACTACTGAACCACTAATCCTATCATTGTGAATCCAATTGCTAGTCATATGTTTTCATGGTCAAGGAATCTGAAAATGTACACACAAACACTGTATGGGGGGAACTGTGGCGCTAAACCGCCATTACGGAAAATGCCATTTTCGTCAATAACTACTGAACCACTAATCCTATCATTGTGAATCCAATTGCTAGTCATATGTTGTGTTTTTGTTCTGCTTGCCATTTTCCTGTTTATATTAGTGTCACATTTTTATTCTGTATTTATTTATATTTATTTGTTATGTTATTTTATTCTGTATTTCTCTAGTGTTACCCTTTTACTGTTGACAGCTGTCAGGGGCGTGAAGCTTGTGTGGGCGTGCCCTGTCAGCTGTCAGTTTTGACTCACCTTCCTCTCACTGCCGCAGCTGATCCCAATTATGTACCATTGGTTTCTCCTGCCCATTCAGGTACCCACACCTGTTTTCAACTATGTTAATGGGTTCTGCTCCATACATAAGGGACTTATTTTCATTCCGGCTTTGCCACTGTCTTGGATTTTCTCCTTGTCTCCACCAGAGCCCTGCCTCACTCTGGCGCATAATTCTCGTAAGTTTTTCTCCCTCATTATACTTTGTGTTTTGAGTATCTTGTTTTACTTTATGTTTGTTGTTTTTGTATTAAATTCCACTAACAACAGTTCAGCGCGTGTGTCTCGTCTCTTTGTCCCGAGGGGCCATCCGTGACACCAAGTTTGGTGACCTTAGCTTTACTCGTTGTACAGTAATAAGGCATAAGGAATGTTAACAATGACCTTTGATCTTTTGACCCCAAACCCATAGTCTGAGGTCAGAATCCCAAGGTGAACCTGTGTACCAGGTTTGGTGGCCCTAGCTAAACTTGTTTTATATTAACAGTAAATGTAGCATCTACCATAGTGCAACTGGAATGTTAACTTTGACCCCTTGACTCCAAACCCATAGTTAGGTCAGTGTGTACGTCATCCAAGATGTGCATGAGATACAACTACTGTATCAATTTGAAAAGCCTGCATCATTTCTTTCAGTAGTTACTGTGTTTAGAAGATTTAAGGAAAACCTGACCTCTGACCTTTGACCTCAAGGTCATCCGATGGGAGTGAAATTGCAATAAGTGCATCATCAGAGTATATCAAAGCCTGGTAACAAGTTTCAAAACAATCGGAACAAGGAGTTGATGAGCTGATTTAGTAAGAGAGTTACTGTCTATGAAGTGAGGTGAAACAGGAGGTCATAGGTCAGGGTCTACAATTCCTGCAAAAATAATAATTTATTGCATTTATATAGCACCTTTCAAGATACCCAAAGTGCTTTACAGTGAGTCCATTATTCATTCACTCTACAGACAGACAATGATAGTGGTAAGCTACTGCTGTAGCCACAGCTGCTACTGACAGAAACGTGGCTGCCAATCCGCGCCAACAGCCTCTCCGACCACTACCAAACATTTATACCCAGTGTCATGGACACTGGAGGCAAGGTGGGTAAAGTGTCTTGCCCAGGGACACAATCATCCGATCAGAACCAAATTGAAATATGCATATCATCAGTGTAAATCAAACCATGGTACCAAGTTTTAAAACAATCAGAACAAAACTGTAGGAGGACTTGATTTCACAAAAGTGGGACAGACAGACGGACGGACTGACCCATAACATAAGCCCCTTTCGATCTTCACCCAAAGGGCTCTTTGACCCCTTTAGGCTTCGACCAATGGGGGATAAAAAGCAAACAACCGCTGGACAGACAGTTTTGGGGAGTAAAAATATAGATAAAAATTAAAGAGCAACAGGAAGTGAAAGTAGCTTTCTCGATCCTTCTGGTCGGCACAACAGAGATGTTTTATTCCTTAGTTTATCATTATATTCCATAACTTGATGCAATCAACATGTTAATCATGGTTAGTGATTCATAAACCATTATGGGTGCCTAGTTATTCTTGATATTAATTGTGTTGTTAGAAGATTCTGGAAATAACCCTAGAATCACTGTGAATGTTATGATATTTTTTAATCCTTTCCCCACTATTGGGGAGACATTTAATTCATCTGTGTTAACTATTGGGGGCGCTGTGAGGATCTTGTGTGCCAGAGTCCAAAATCGAGCAAAGAAGAAGCTCCAATGGGATCCAGAGGTAACGGTGGTACAGAGTAAACAACAAAACGACAAACCTGCAGCAGTGAAAACATCTACAGTTACAGAAGCCTCGAAGCTTTGACTGACTCACACTCTGATCGCTCATATTTTCTTAATTTTGAATCTGATCTGGTTTGAAGAAATGAGTCTGGTGGGGTAAAGCAGTTGTCCCTAACCACTACTTGGTACCAGGTCACACAGAGAAGAGAAAAACTTATTCCGTTCCTCTGTATTGACTAAGTCTGCCAGGTGTTTCATTGTAAAAAATTAGCAGATGTCCTGTCCTGGCTGGCTGGATGGTTTGGCTGACTTGTTGGGCCTTACTTTGTCCATTTTGTGTGTGGTCACCTATCCCTGCTTTCGAGAGAGTTGAAGAGTCACTTCACGACCGTGGGGGACCCACAGCCCCACACGTGCAGGAAGACCAGTGGCCCGGGACCACAAGTGAGAGCAGACCTGAAATCGCTCCTCCCCAATGACTGGACCAAAGCCAGAGCAGAGCATCCCCAGACCATACTAGAGCACTGAAAGCTCCACCCAAGGTGAGTTTTTTTTTAATCGCCATTCATGCCCTATTGCAAAAATTTTTTCATGTGGTACCGGGGCGTGAGGCAAAACAGGTTGGGACCACTAGGTCAGAGGGTCACAGAAAATACCACAGCACTTGTCATGAGCCTAGTGCTGGAGTTCTCCGCCAGACTCAGTCTTATGACTTCTTCTGTCTAATCACTCATCTGTTGCATCTCATGCCTTTTGGGTTTATGCATTATTTGTTTTTCTTGCCATTTTCCTGTTTGTGTTAGTCTCATATTTTTATTGTGTATTTATTTATATTCATTTAGTATGTTATTTCATTCTGTATATCCCCAGTGTTTTTTTTTTACTGTTGACAGCTGTCAGGAACATGACGCTTGTGTTGGTGTGCCCTGTCAGCCGTCAGTTTTGGTTTGCCTACCTCTCATTGCCACAGCTGATCCCAGTTATACATCTTCGCTTTCTCCTGCCCGTTCAGATACCCACACCTGTAGTTCATCATGTTAATGCGCTTTGATACTTATTTAAGGGCCTTATTTTCATTCTGTCATTGCCGCTGTCTTGATTGTTGGACATTCTCCTTATCTCCGCCAGAGTCCTACCTCACTCTGGCGTGTATTCTCATAAGTTTTTCTCCCTCATTGTATTTTTGTATTTTTGAGCACTTGTTGAACTTTTTTGTTGTTTCTGTAATAAACTGCCCAAACTCACAGTTGGCACATGGGTCTCGTCTCTCTGCCCCGAGGGGCCATTCATGACTGCACTCTCTGACAGGTCAGTAACAGAACATGGTGGTGTTACACGGAAATTCCTAATATCACAAACAAGTTATTAGAGGACTATTATTTATTGCCAATTTTTATTTCTAATTAGTTGATGATGCCATCTGGTAGTGGGAAAAAAGAACAACATGTGTATATATGAAGTGTAGTTCTTGTGAATCTTTTTTTTTTCTTTTTCACAAAAAAGCAAATTTCTTTACTTTTTATCTGAAATGTTTTTTGATGAAAACAGCCGACTTTAAGTGTTCAAGTTTAATTTTTATTTGAAAGGGACATTACATACTAATGAACATTAACACAAATGTAGGTATTCCAGATTTAACAGTACTGACAATTTGCATCTGTAGTCTCCCGGCAGGTCACAAAAACACACAAACAAACAATCATATACAAGCAGAACAACTGCAATGAAACTGAACAAAGTGCAGAGTTAAGGTTCATTAAAAAAGGCATAATGATGCTTAAAATATAATTTCTGCTCTTTTTTTGGAGTGGGAGATTGACAAATGGGTTGGAGCAGGAACTGCAGTGATGCGAATGTTGCGCTGGTCTGTTGTGGTGAAGAGGGAGCTGAGCTCTAAAGCAAAGCTGTCGATTTACCGGTCAATCTACATTTCTACCCTCGCCTATGGTCATGAGCTTTGGGTAATGACCCAATGAGATCGCGGATACAAGTGGCTGAAATGAGCTTTCTTCATAGGAGTGAGGAGCTCAGTCATCTGGGACAGGCTAAGAGTAGAACTACTGCTCCTCCACACTGAAAAAAGCCAGTTGAGGTGGTTTGGTCATCTGAACAGGATGCCTCCTGGACGCCTCCCACTTGAGGTGTTGTGGGCACGTCCCACAGGGAGGAGACACTGGGGCAGACCCAGGACGCATTGGAGAAACTATGTCTCCCAGCTGGACTGGGAACGCCTTGGTGTCCTCTCTGAAGAGCTGGAGCAGGTGGCTGGGGAGAGGGAAGTCTGGTGCTTTGTTCGAAATGCTCACTTCTTCCCCATATAGTGTACTATATAGTGAATCAGCCATTTTGTAGTGCTGTTTGAAATGTTAACTGAAAATTTCATTCACTATATAGTACACTCAAAATATCCCACAATGCATTTTGAAAAGTAGTGTACAACGGATGGTCACTACATTAGCCAATATATCCCATAATGCAATGCGCAGCTAACGGAGCAGTGAGAGGAGAGCTTCACATCACAACATAAACTACCTTAAGGTATTTATATTTATTAATTCAGCAAAAACAATTTGATTTAATACATATTTACTACAAATTACATGCAGGTATTCATTTTTTTTTACCACCGTTAGTCTGTTATGTTATACTGTCTCACGTGATGACGTCATTAACCATGCAGTGAAAACAAGCCCAGTAGTGTCCGAAAGCTGTTAATTTTATTGTTATATTGAGTTTACTATATAGTCCACTATATCTAAATTCACTATATAGCGAGTAGGGAGGGAGTAAGTGAGTGAACATTCCGAACACAGCCTGGGATTCTCTGCTTAGACTGCTGCCTCAGTGACCCAGATCCCGGAAAAGTGATAGAAGATGGATGGATGGATGGATTCACTCTCCGCCAAAAATCAAGGTGCCTTTTTTTTCTTATTAACATGTCTGTAACTTGTGTTATGACTGACAAGACCAATCAAGAGTGAAATCACAAAAAAATTGTCATGTTGTGGAGGAACAAAATAAGTTCAGACGAGACATGGAGAGCTGAAGGTTTAAGAGTTTTATTCCCCCATCATCATGAGACACACTGCAGCACTGTGTGCTGTGTGTGAGCTGTTGTGAGTGTGCTGTCATGAGGCATGTAAAGTCAGCTCTTTTATACAGACAAGAGAGAATGCATGGCACATTTATACAGTGATCCCTCACTTATCGCGGTTAATGGGTTCCAGAACCGACCGCGAAAAGTGAAAAACCGCGAAGTAGCGTCACCCCTAATGACGTCACCCATAAATAACACGTACGTTCATTCTCTCTCTCTCTCTCTCATATGATACGTGTGTGTGTGTGTGTAAGTGTACATACATACGTAGATGTAAATAAAGTGTACATAAATATGTTTTTAGAACTCTTTTATTTTTATAACAAGATACGTAACTCAAGATGAAGATGATTTACTGCACAGGTTAATGAGAGCTTTACTGCTCCTCAGGTGACGCCTCATCGTCAGGTGCTAGAGTCGCAGGATCGTCGAGGGCAGCTGCAGGAGGCGGCGTAGTGGCTCGACGGGAAGACTATTTCGCACAAGAAGGCACAAGAGAACAGCGAAAAGTTCCACGCGGCGAGACTAGCGATAAAGAACAATGAATGCGGTCTTCCTTCGCTGGGTATGGGCGCTCGGCAGGGAGAGAAGCTGGGTAAAACGTCTCGGCCAATCAGCTTGCGAGGTAAAACGTCTCGGCCAATCAGCTTGCGAGATTCCCGAGCAGTGAAGAGGTGGGCGGAGAGGAGTGGAGCGGTGGTCAGAGAGGTGGATTTTGAGTTGTGCGGCTCTCCGTGTTGATACCTGATGTTCTAATGTAGTCTCCCTGCCTTCTGCTAGCGCCCGCCCTTTTTTTCTCAATTTTGAATTTTTGATGAATATTTCTGAAAAATCCGCGATGCACTGAGGGCGCGAAAGGTGAAGCGCGAAGTAGCGAGGGATCACTGTATATTGATATACATATCAAACAATACATATCAATCATGTGATTAACTGGCGCCAGACTCCTCTCCTTACTCCGGGGATGAATAACAATAGTCATTGTTCTGGTTGTCCCCTAGGGCTTTCTGTTCGTATGCAGTCCCTGCTGAGGGTGAATATTATCAGTCTGCATTGTGCTGGGTGCCCACACATGTGCTGGGTGCCCACAATGTCTCCTTTTTACCTCCGCCAAAGGGGGAGGTTATGTGATCAACGGCGTTGGTTTGTCTGTTTGTTTGTTTGTTTGTTTGTCTGTCTATTTGTTTGTCTGTTTGTTTGTCTGTTACCAAGATAACTCAAGAAGTTATAGACGGATTTTCATGAAATTTTCACAGATTGTCAGAAATGGGGTATCCTACAGATGATTAGATTTTGGTGGTGATCCAGATCACCGTCCACAAGAAAACCGCCATTACGCAAAATGCCATTTTCGTGAATAACTACTGAACCACTAATCCTATCATTGTCAATCCAATTGCTAGTCATATGTTTTCATGGTCAAGGAATCTGAAAACGTACACACAAACACTGTATGGGGGGAACTGTGGCCGCCATTACCGAAAAGGCCATTTTCAACAATAACTACTGAACCACTAATCCTATCGTTGTCAATCCAATTGCTAGTCATATGTTTTCATGGTCAAGGAATCTGAAAACGTACACACAAACACTGTATGGGGGGAACTGTAGCGCTAAACCGCCATTACGCAAAATGCCATTTTCGTGAATAACTACTGAACCACTAATCTTATCATTGTCAATCCAATTGCTTGTCATATGTTTCCATGGTCAAGGAATCTCAAAACGTGCACACAAACACTGTATGGGGGGAACTGTAGCGCTAAACCCCCATGACGGAAAATGCCATTTTCCTCAATAACTACTCAACCACTAATCCTATCATTGTCAATCCAATTGCTTGTCAGATGTTTTCATGGTCAAGGAATCTGAAAACATACACACAAACACTGTATGGGGGGGAACTGTGGCCGCCATTACGGAAAATGCCATTTTCGTCAATAACTACTGAACCACTAATCCTATCATTGTCAATCCAATTGCTACTCATATCTTTTCATGGTCAAGGAATCTGAAAACGTACACACAAACACTGTATGGGAGGAACTGTGGCCGCCATTATGGAAAATTCCATTTTCCACAATAACTACTGAACCACTAATCCTATCATTGTCAATCCAATTGCTAGTCATATGTTTTCATGGTCAAGGAATCTGAAAACATACACACAAACACTGTATGGGAGGAACTGTGGCCGCCATTATGGAAAATGCCATTTTCGTCAATAACTACTGAACCACTGCTTGTCATATGTTTTCATGATCAAGGAATCTCAACACTGTACGGGCGGAACTGCCGCGCTTGGCGGAGGTCTGCGCTCTCCGAGTGCTTTTCTAGTTTTTGCTGTGAAATTTCGGTTAAACCCGACCCACCAAAAAAGGGCAAGTTTAGACAGAGCATTTTTGGTCATGTAACTACATTGGGGCAAAAAAGTATTTAGTCAGCCACCAATTGTGCAAGTTCTCCCACTTAAAAGATGAGAGAGGTCTCCAATTTTCATCATAGGTATACCTCAACTATGAGAGACAAAATGAGAAAAAAAAAATCCAGAAAATCACAATGAAGGATTTTTAATGAATTAATTGGTAAATTCCTCGATAAAATAAGTATTTGGTCAATAACAAAAGTTCATCTCAGTACTTTGTTATATACCCTTTGTTGGCAATGACAGAGGTCAAACGTTTTCTGTAAGTCTTCACAAGGTTTTCACACACTGTTGCTGGTATTTTGGCCCATTCCTCCATGCAGATCTCCTCTAGAGCAGTGATGTTTTGGGGCTGTCGCTGGGCAGCACGGACTTTCAACTCCCTCCAAAGATTTTCTATGGGGTTGAGATCTGGAGACTGGCTGGGCCACTCCAGGACCTTGAAATGCTTCTTACAAAGCCACTCCTTCATTGTCCGGGCGGTGTGTTTGGGATCATTGTCATGCTGAAAGACCCAGCCACGTTTCATCTTCAATGCCCTTGCTGATGGAAGGAAGTTTTCACTCAAAATCTCATGATACATGGCCCCATTCATTCTTTCCTTTACACGGATCAGTCGTCCTGGTCCCTTTGCAGAAAAACAGCCCCAAAGTATGATGTTTCCACCCCCCATGCTTCACAGTAGTGTTCTTTCTCCTCCAAACACGACAAGTTGAGTTTTTACCAAAAAGTTCTATTTTGGTTTCATTTGACCATATGACATTCTCCCAATCCTCTTCTGGATCATCCAAATGCTCTCTAGCAAACTTCAGATGGGCCTGGACGTGTACTGGCTTAAGCAGGGGGACACGTCTGGCACTGCAGGATTTGAGTCCCTGGTGGCGTAGTGTGTTACTGATGGTAGCCTTTGTTACTTTGGTCCCAGCTCTCTGCAGGTCATTCACTAGGTCCCCCCATGTGGTTCTGGGATTTTTGCTCACCGTTCTCGTGATCATTTTGACCCTACAGGGTGAGATCTTGCGTGGAGCCCCAGATCGAGGGAGATTATCAGTGGTCTTGTATGTCTTCCATTTTCTAATAATTGCTCCCACAGTTGATTTCTTCACACCAAGCTGCTTACCTATTGCAGATTCAGTCTTCCCAGCCTGGTGCAGGTCTACAATTTTGTTTCTGGTGTCTTTTGACAGCTCTTTGGTCTTGGCCATAGTGGAGTTTGGAGTCTGACTGTTTGAGGTTGTGGTCAGGTGTCTTTTATACTGATAATGAGTTCAAACAGGTGCCATTAATACAGGTAACGAGTGGAGGACAGAGGAGCCTCTTAAAGAAGAAGTTACATGTCTGTGAGAGCCAGAAATCTTGCTTGTTTGTAGGTGACCAAATAGTTATTTTACCGAGGAATTTACCAATTAATTCATTAAAAATCCTTCAGTGTGATTTTCTGGATTTTTTTTTTTCTCATTTTGTCTCTCATAGTTGAGGTATACCTATGATGAAAATTGGAAACCTCTCTCATCTTTTAAGTGGGAGAACTTGCACAATTGGTGGCTGACTAAATACTTTTTTGCCCCACTGTATAGCAGGTCTATAGCGTTGAGCCACTCAGGACTCTCTGGCCTAACTGAAGTTAGCCTCCAGGGTCAGTTACTATTTTGGGACAGCTGCTTTGAAAACTTGACCCAAATTAAGATGGTTTTTACCATTAAACAGCTTTTAGGACCGATGCAGTTCCAGTCATTATCCTGGCCGAGCGTGCATACAACTGGGCATGTCCTTCAACTGATATCTTTTTAATCACAAGATTTATTCTGTTTAATGTAGCGCTAGCCACTGTTAGCCTCATGGGATGTGGGTGGGATTAGTCACAGATCCTGACGTTTGAAGGAGGAGGAAAAGTGAAAAGATTTTGACATGAAACTGTACAACAATAAACGTTTTTTTTTCTAGAAAAAAGGGCATAAGATACCATTTTAGAAAATGTAGATTTGTTTTTTATCGGGGATTTACAGCCACTGGAGAACGTCTTTAAATAAACTATTCAGGACATCTTGAAAAATAAGGAAATTTGGTGAAAATGCAGGTGGCTGGAAACCTAAACATAATGCTCTGGTGGAGAAAGGGTTAAGAGATTGCTGAAAAGCTTGCCTAGTGCCAAAGGAAAGCAAGAAGCAGAAGAAAGCATTGATGCCACACAACCTTGAGTGTTTTTTTTTTTTTTTTGATAGGATGCTAACCTTAAAGGTCTGGTGAAACGATTTTGACATTTTTTAGCATGTTGTGTAAACCCAAAAGTCATTGTTGATGATCAATACAATATTTACAACCGCGCCTGCATAACATAAGTTATCATCAAAAAACCGCAGCCGCTGACTGGACTGTGATGCCGCCCACTGAATAAAGAAGGAGTCGGAAATGACGTCAGCAAAAGAACGGACGCTGGTGTTGTTGACTGGAATGACAGCAGCTTTGTAGCTCACAGTTTCTCTGGTTTCTTGTTTTAGTTTTACGGGTATGCCTTCGCGTTGTGTCGCAGGCTTAGATAAACAGCAGGCCGGGAAAGACCACATCACACACTTCAGCTCCAACTGTCATAAGCCTCCTCGTGCGCTTTTACGCAGGAGGAGCGCACGAGGAGGGGAAGGATGAATGAATTTACGCGCAGGATTCACCACAGCACATGTATTGAACATAAGACTGATGACAACAGTTCCCAAAAAGGTGAAGACTTACAAAAATAAACAGAAACACTTACAGTTGGTATTCAGGGCCGACATTGCCCAGCGAACACATGGAGAGGGGACATGTTAACCACGGTTGCGCCCCAGGGCCAACATCGCTTCAAGGGGCGCAACAGAACCCAGACCCAGAACACAGACATAAAATCAACAAAAACTCAAAAGATAATACATAATAAACCCGATGCCTAAGCCACAGAGAACGGTCAGAACCGAGCCTACAGGATAACACGGGCTCAGTTCGTGACACCAACTGACTATATTGTATTCATTGCAACTAATTTGGACTTTTTCCTGTTATAATAATTAATTTAATATTTTTGATAGTTATAGTACGTGTGCTATACCAGTTATGAGTATTGTTTTTCTTGTGACCAAACTCTTGAAAAAATGAGGACTATCAGTTGATTCTATTTTCTTATTATTGTTGAAAATCACATTCCAGTTGATACACGACAAAAGCAGTTAATAAACAATGATAACAAACAAAATTGTATTTTTTTATGAAACATAAATAATAGGGAGTACATTATTTATAAGGACATTGCCATCAGTAACACAGAGAATAATTTTTTTTTCCACAATATCTTTATTGAACCTTTTTTTTTTTTTTAACAAACATGATACAAACAATCAAACACTAACACTAAAGTACTACAAAAAAAAAAAATGCACTAAAAACACCAACAACCACCAACAAAATCAAGTCTTCAACAATGCTCCTCTGTTTAGTCTAGACAATCCAATACATAAGTATACATATTATGTTCACCAGTTTGGAATTTACAAGGTCCACACACATCATTCACCTTCTTCTTCAAGAGTTATGTTTAAATTTTTTACATAATCAATAAAAGGTCTCCATATATTCTCAAACACAATTTCCTTTGATTTCAGTATATATGTTATTCTTTCTAATGGAAGGTTTGTTAACATCTGTCTTAACCACTGAGTCACATCTGGTCTATGAGTCTTTTTCCATAATAGTGCAATACATTTTTTGGCATTAAGCAAACTGAGGTCTATGAAAGTTCTTTCACTTTTATTGAAATTATGCTTTTCTGGGTACAGACCCAACAAAACCAGTTTAGGATTCAATATGATTTGTTTTGAGATTATTTTTTCAATTGTTACCCTCACCTCTTCCCAAAACATTCTTATTAATCTACATTCCCATAAACAATGAAATAGGGTTCCTTTACTTTCCATGCATTTTGTGCATGTATCTGGTATATTTTTGTTATATCTATTTAACTCCTCCGGTGTAACATACATCCGCATTAACCATTTGAAATGTATCAATTTAAGGCGTGCATTTATTGATTTGGTTTGAGCTTCTGTACAAGCCAATTCCCATTGTTCCTCTGAAATTTCAATTTGCAGATCTTCTTTCCAGTAGTTTAATCTTTTCAGTGAATTTTCACTTGAAGATAGTGTCAATGAGTTATAAAACTCTGAAATAATACCCTTTCTTTTACTATCTTTCATCATCATTTTTTCCAAGGATGAATAAATAGGTCGAGTGAGAGCTTTATTTTGATTTGATCGAATAAAGTTTCTAAGTTGAAGATATTTAAAAAAATGTGTTCTATTGAGATTAAATTTGATCCTCAGCTCTTCAAAAGACATTATGTTGTCTGCACATGGCAAATATAAATCCTGAATCTTTTGTATCCCTTTTAAATTCCATACTTTAAATACAGCGTCCGCTCTCCCTGGTTTAAAATATTGATTACCCCATATTGGACTAAATTGTGACAATAACTGTGGTTCTTTTAAATAGTTTTTAGCTTCACACCATATTTTGATCATATGCTTTACAAATGGATTTTTAACTTGTTTTTGTAATTTTTTTGCCGAATCTGAGTATATGAATATGGGAAGAGGTAAAGGTAAATTGTATGATTCCATTTCAGTCCAGTGAGGGAGATCATTTGATGAAAAATAATATGTCATAGACCTCAGTTGTGCCGACCAATAATACAACATAAAATTTGGACATTTCAGACCTCCACGATCAAATGGTAAATATAATAAAGACAGACGTAATCTAGCCCTCCTGTTGTTCCATATAAATTCCACTAACTTTTTTTTTATTCTTGAGAATAGATCTAAAGGTGGTGATAAGGGAATGTATTGAAATAAATAAAGTATTTTAGGTAAAATATTACTTTTAAGTATATTGATTCTCCCGATCATCGACATTGGTAGTGACATCCATCTCTGAGTTAACTCACTGATATCTGACATTAAGGCTTCATAGTTGACACTGGCGACTGATTCTAGCTTAGGCATAATTTGGATTCCTAAATATTTAAACTGATTTACAACATTGAATTGATTTACCTCAGGGGCTGGGTAATTTCTCTGGGTCTCATTTAGCATTAATATTGAAGATTTAGTTTTATTTATTTTATATCCTGATATTTCCCCAAAATTCTTTATTAAATTCAACAAGGTTGGAATTGATTTTTTTAGATTCGACATAAACAAAATTATATCATCGGCGTACAGGGAGATTTTATGTTCTGTTGGTCCAACTTTAATTCCATATATTTGTGAATGTAAACGTATCGCTATCGCTAAAGGTTCAATTGCCATAGTAAACAGTAAAGGTGAGAGTGGACAGCCTTGTCGACATCCTCTATTGATTTTTATTGGTTTTGAAATATTGTTATTTGTTAGGATTTCTGCTGTAGCATTATTGTATATTATCTGAACCCATTTTATGAAATTATTTCCAAGTCCAAACCTTTGTAGGACTTCAAAAAGAAAGGGCCATTCAACTCTATCAAAGGCCTTTTCGGCGTCCAATGATAGGAGAGCTGTATCCGGTGCTTCTTTATTAAAATAGATAATATTAAATAGTCTTCTTACATTATGGAAGCCTTGTCTACCCTTTATAAAGCCATTCTGATCTCGATTAATAATATTTGGTAAAATTTCTTGTATTCGTCTTGCTAAAATTTTACAGATTATCTTAAGGTCGGCGTTTAATAGGCTTATTGGTCTCATATTTTCACATTTATTAGAGGGCTTACCTGGTTTTGGCAGCAGTATAATTAAGGCATTATTTATGTATGATGGTAAATTATTATTTTGAAATGCTTCTAAAACCATTTCCAAAAAAGGTTTTATTAATTTATTCTTAAATTTTTTATAAAGGTCAACTGGAAGACCATCTGGTCCTGCACTTTTTCCTGATTTCATATTATCAATGGCTAGCCCAACTTCTTCTTGACTAATTTTAGACTCCAATATCTCCCTGTTTTCATTTGGAATACACGGTATAGATAGTTCGTTCAAAAACCCATTTAGTTTTGTTAAATCAGGTTCATTTTTGGTATCATATAATTTTTCATAGTAATCTCTAAAGGCTCTATTAATTTCTAAAGGATCTATAACTACCTGTCCCTTACTTATAATACTGGTAATTGGTGTTTTAATTTCCAATTGTTTAATCTGCCATGCTAATAATTTTCCTGATTTTTCACCTTGTTCATAAAAAGATTGTTTCAATCTTAGAAGACTCGAGGCAGCTCTATTCGCTGATTTTTTGTCGTATTCAGCTCTCAAAATCAGTAATTCATTCTCCAACCTTGGGTCACTTCCTGCATACACTTTTTCCTGAAGATTTTTTATTTTATGTTCCAATTTAGCTCTCTCCTCTCGAGTCTTCTTAGATTTTGATCCTGTATAACTAATAATATGCCCCCTAATAAAAGCTTTGAAAGCCTCCCACTTTACACATGCTGATGTTTGTGTAGTATTGATGTCAAAGAACTCGTCTATCTGTTTTTCTATATACTTGACAAATTCCTCATCCTGAAGCCATTTATGCTGAAATTGCCATCTACCTGATTCCTTTGTCAATTTTTTATCTACATATATTAGACAACAGGGTGCATGATCAGAGATCACGATGTTATCATAAAAGCAGTTTTGAATCTTGGACCTTAATTCTGTGGAAATCAAAAAATAATCAATACGTGAGAATGTCTTGTAGGTACTGGAATAACAAGAATAGGCTTTAACTTGTGGTTTCATTTCTCTCCATATATCTAACAATCTCAATTCTTTCATAAAATGATTAATAGTCATCCTACATCCAATGTGCGTACAATCCAGTCCTGTTGATCTATCCACACCTGGATTCAATGTACAATTAAAATCCCCTGCTATTATATGTTGCCCTGTAAGTGATGATAAGATGAGAAATAAATTAGCAAAGAACTTCTGATCATCTATATTGGGACCATATAAGTTCACAAGATTTATATTTTCTAATAGCAAAGAACCTTGAATGATTACATATCTTCCAAATTTGTCTCCAATTACATTTTTCACTTGAAAAGGAACTGATTTATGTATGAGAGTCATAACTCCCCTGGCTCGGGATGAAAATGAAGAGGTGAATACACTTCCCTGCCATCTACTCCTAATTCTTTTAACATCCTCCTCTATCAGATGAGTTTCTTGTAAAAACACAATTCTTGAACCCATGTCCTTTATTTTATTCATAACTTGTTTAAGTTTTTTAAAATTTTGTAGACCTCTGCAATTCCATGAAGTTAAATTAAGATTAACACTTTGGTCCATGATCAATAGAGAGTTTGGGATTACCTTGCAGTGTAAACATGCTCATACAGAGAAGCAAAAACATGAGTGGTTGAACAATCATCCTACAAACTACACACAAACAAATTTCCCCTTCCCACACTTGTGGCAAACCCCCCAAAATCAAAAGAAAAATTCTGTCTCCCGATATAGCCATCGACCGTTCCACACCCACGGGGAACAGCCTAAGCCACTCCTTCTTCATCCTCCCAATCACCCTAACTCTACTGCTTTTAATGACGTAACATTAACTCTCCTCTGTAGTTTTCCAACTTAACTCCAAAATTTTTAACAACTTTGTACATCATAGTTTTTTTTTTGTTTGTTTTGTTTTTGTTTTGTTTTTTTTTTAATATATAATACAATCTATATTTTGTAAACTTACTATTTACTTCAAGTCAGTCAGATGCCTGTGCAAATGCTTAATTATTCTACCTTATATTTTGTTCATGCTTAGCTCCCACCAGTCTCTTCTTCTTCTTTGATCTTCTTGATGAACTCCTGCGCCTCCTCTGGGGTCTTGAAGATGTGGGTTCTGCCCTCATACGTGGTCAGCAGTCTCGCAGGATAGATTACACCATGACGAATCCCAAGGTTGCGCAGCTCCTTACGTACGGGATCAAACTGCTTCCTCAATTGCTGGATTCCTGTGGCCAAATCTGGGTAGAACCGCACCTGCTGGTCCTGGTGTTTAATCTCTCCTTTTTTAGCTCGTGCAGCGTTGAAGATCTTCATCCTGTCTCTGTTGTTAAGAAACTTCATAATTAAGGTCCTCGGCGGTCCCTTATCTCTCCGTGGGCCAATGCGATGTGCTTTTTCCAGAACCACTGCTGATTGCAACTCCTCGCTGCCCAGCACCTCCGGAATCCACTTTTCCAGAAAGGAACATACGTCCCGACCTTCTGATTCCTCTGGAAGACCCACCAGCCTCAAATTATTCTGTCTCGACCGAGATTCCAAATCCAAAATATTATCTTCCAGAGATTTATTTTTTTTTCCAAAGTGCGCACCTTTAATTGAAGACGGGTGACGTCATCTTCAGCACTAGCGAGACGGAGCTCCATCTGCGCCGTTCGTTCTACACAGTCACCCAATTCCTTTCTTATTCCTTCCAACGCTGTCATAATCCCATCAAATCTAGAGGAAAAGTCCGCTCTCATTGAACTCATGGCAGCCATCAGCGCATCTGCGCCATTCCCCGCAGAAATCGCAGCGTTGCCAGCCTCCTCCGCCATATATGGAGCCCTGTTTGCTGCGTCACAGACCTGAAAGTCCGTTAATTTGGACTGTTTCGGCGGCTCGCTTTTTCCTTTTCCTGGTTTTCCAGCCTTAGGCTTCGCCGACATATCCTCGCCCAAACGCTGGGATACGTTCTGTCCCAAATGAGAGAGTTATTTGCCGATTTTTTTTTTCTCCAGGAGCAGAGCAGAGCGAGACACGTCCGTCCTACGTGGCAGCCATAACCGGAAGTCCAGAGAATAATTTTAATTTCTAAGGGGCTTTTACAGATAATTGAACTTTAAAATGATAAGTTATGGCTACAAGTATGCTCTAATTTACTAAAAAAATTTATATTATATTTGCAAAATTAAAAAAAAATTATATCTCTTGTTCATATTCCCAGGATTGATACAGAATTGCATGCAACGTCCAAATGATGACAACAGTTATGAAATTTTCAAGTATCACACTATAAATATTTAATAAATTTATTTTCTTGTAAAAATTGACAACAGTTGTGGTCAGATACACATATATTGAATGAAAAACAATATCCTGAAAACATAAAGGTAGTTAGTCAGCATAAGTAAAACCAACATATTGTCCCTCTTGTCGTGGAAAGGTCTGTCTGATCTTATGAACGACACAGGCAGGTATTGGCACGCGGACTTTCCTCACCCAGGTGCTTCTCATCACACCATCACCAGCAGTGCGTGTACTTAAGCAGCCGTTTGCCAGTCACACACTGCTGGTCCATAGTATTGTCATCTGTGCTGTTAGTCGGCCAGTATTTTCAGCACTCTCACGACGTGTTAGTCACTCCATGTTCACCATGGTTCTTGAGCGTCCTTGAAGCGATGTCGGCTCTGGGGTGCACCTGTGGCTAACACGTCTCCTCTCATTTGTTCGCTGGGTGATGCAGGCCCCCGAACGCCATCAGTAAGTGTGTTTGTGTTTTTTGTACGTCTTCACTTCTTTGGGAATTGTCTGTCTTTCTGTATTAAATGTATTGTGCTGAACCCTGCACGTAAATCCTCGTTATTTCATCCTCCCTCTCCGTGCGCTGCGTAAGAGCGCACGGAGATCATGACATGTCCTGCTCCTGACAGCAAATACTCTCCTCCTCTGTTGTCATGCTCACACACAGACCACACTGGCACCTGCAAAAATAAAAAATAGTATCTTTTGATTTGTTTCTTTGGGGGGGGGCGCTGAAAGTATCAGGTAGATGTTTCAATTTTATTATAAATACACTGCTATGATTTTATTGAAAAATCGTGTTTAAATAAATTATATTTATGAACAAATTATTTGTTGCAATATCTGTTACAAAAGCATACCACTCGGTGTTCCCCTGCCGTGTGTTTGCCTCTGCTGCTGCGGCAGGCATGTGTGCCTCACCACCGTCACTCTCTGAGTCTGACTCGCTAGGCACGATGTCCGCTTGGTACGGCTCAAACCTATAAGGTCTGATGCCCCCAGATTCTTCAATGTCATCCTATTCTTCTGAACTATAATCATCTGAAGATTGGACAACACAAACCAATTCCAGACTACATGTGCTGGAACCATCGTCAATGTTTTCTACCGCTTCCATCCTGCGTGTACAATGGGCAGCCAAACGTGGCATTCTCCCAGTGATGTCACAACATGGCCGGGGGGGGGGGGGGGGGGGGTTCCAGCCACTGACACAATTGGTGACATGGCGCTCATGAAAACGTTGGATATTCGCGTGAAAAAAAGCCTGTTTGACTTAGAACTGCACAAACCAACCTATTTTGTCATATTGAAATTATGTGTTGCAAAATTAGATGCAGTCAAAATTGTGTCATTAGACCTTTAAGAGCTCCACGAGATCTACTAAAGTTGGGCTACCATACATCTGCCACACAAATGCGTCTTTTCATTATGACATCCACCTGGAAACCCCCCAGCTCACCAACCAAACTCACCACAAATATCCATCAACAACAAACATGCACGCACACGCATCCGTGCTACTTACTCCTGACTACAAGATTGATGTTCTTGCGAGCAGGGTTGCCCACATTGTTGACGGCTGTGCAGTTGTAGAAGCCCGCGTCTGTTGGAGTGACAGCCCTCAAATTCAGTGTTGTTCCACGGACCAGGGCGCTGAGGGGAAGAGAGCCAGGGTACCGTGACCACGTCACTTTGGGCTGAGGGAAACCTGCCGTCACCTCACATGTCAGAAGCACGTCCTGGCCGGGATCCACCGTCACTGTGTCATTAACTGACAGCCGGATCATTGGAGGAGCTGAGGGAGACACAAATGGAGGAGGGGAGACAATTAGCACAACTGCTTGTCAACTATTCATCACCAGCTGTAACATTCACATACAAATAAAGTCCTCAGTGAAGCTGCAGGTTGATGAGTACTGGCATTTGGATTTTGTGACATGGCACGTCTGTGTTTCCTACCAATTACATCATTCAATTGGGGTTATTGGGAGACCATTGAGAGATCAAAAAATGGCGCAATCTCTCAACAATCTCCTAAGGAATCGAAAAAAGCAATTTGGAGTTCTCTGATTATTCAAGTAGTCATGAAAACATGTGAAGTCAGTTAAAAACCATTACTGGGTTATAAGAAATCACATGAAAATTATTTTCCACTAATCAGTTAATTCATTGCATTTAAATGCCTCAAATCTGATTATTAAACTGATCTGATGATCCCCAGTTATCGGATTATTATGGCCATGTAACCAGGCTAAATGATGACGTGAGGCCAATAATGATAATAATAATAACAACAGCATTCTGAGGTGAGTGCAATATCCCCGCCTCCATTTTGTTTAACGATCCCAATACTTACTGACAGAACAGTTTTCAACTTTTTAATATAATTACTGTGGCAGAAAAAAATTATGATAAACCCATCATCCACGAATATACAACAAAGTATACAACCCATAGTTGGAGGGCAGGATCCTGAGATGAAACTGTGTAGCAAGTCTGGTGACCCTAGAGAGCTTTACATGTTCTATAGTAAGAGATCAGAGGGAGTGCCAACCTTGACCTCTGACCTTTTGACCCCAAACCTGTAGTCAAAGGTTATGGTCTCAGAGTGAACCTGTGTACCAGGTTTGGTGACCCTACTGTAGCTTTCTTTGTTATTGAGATATACTTTATAAGCCATTTTTATGTTGACCTTTGACCTTGTGATCCCAAAACCATAGTCACACTTCATAATCACAGGGTGAACCTGTGTACCAAGTTTGGTGGCCCTAACTTTACTCGTTTTATAGTAATAGTAAATTTAGCATTTGCCATTTACCATAGTGCAAAAGGGATGTTAACTTTGACCTTTGACCCCTTGACCCCAAACCCATAGTCAGGTCAGGGTGTAAGTTGTCCAAGATGTGTATGAGATACAACTACTGTATCGATTTGAAAAGCCTACATCATTTCTTTCGGTAGTTATTGTGTTTAGAAGATTTAGGGAAAATCTGACCTCTGACCTCAAGATCATCCGATGAGAGGGAAATTGCAATATGCGCATCATCAGAGTATATCAAACCATGGTACCAACTTTCAAAACATTTGGTACAAAACTGTAGGAGGAGTTGATTTCACAAAAGTGAGACAGATGGACGGACAGACTGACTCATAACATAATCTCCCGCCGGCCGAAGCCCAAAGGGGTCATGTTACTTTAAAATGAGTAAAGCTAGGGCCACCAAACCTAGTACACAGGTTCACTTTGGGATGATGACCTTTGACTATGGGTTTGGGGTCAAAAGATCAAAGTTCAATCTTAACATTCCGTCTGTTTTATTACTGTACAACAAGTAAAGCTAGGGCCACCAAACCTGGTCCACAGGTTCGAACTGGAAAAAAACTATAGTGTACAAAACCACTTTGTGACTAAATCAGGTGATTAAAAAACTTTTTTTTTTCCTTCTTTTCTGCTTTTCTGTTTTGGATGTAAAATTACTGAATTTCTGGCTTACAGTAAGATAATGGTCCCTTAAGTGGCTGATTCCTTTTAAAGTAGGTAACAAAGCATTGATTTTCCTAATTTCAATGATTGTACGAGTACTGTTTTTAAGAGTATCTACTTTTTTTAGCTCAGTGTTAATATGAACACATAGAAAATGTAGTAGAATTCTATCTGCAACATCTTGTAATAGGTCTTAGCATATCTTTCCGCAGGGGTGGTAGCAGGTTAACATTGAGAGAAATGAGCTTGTGACCAAAATGTCACCTGTTTAACTCCCTCAAGTGGCTGAAAAATGCCTGCTGGTGCAGTAGAACAGGAAGGTTTCAACCTCCCTCATCAGCTACAGTAGAAACACCCTGGAACCAAGCAGTCAACTTCCACCTTCTCCACTGAAGATGCTGCAGGTTATTAACATGTGGCTGAACCGTGCAGCTCTCTGGTGTGAATGTGCTGTATGTATTCCCTAAAGTCATGCTAAAGTAAATCACAAGTAAGAAACTAGAAAAGCACTCATAGAGCGCATACCTCCGCCAAGGCTCCTTCCGTTTCTCATGGATCACCTCCAAAATGTAATTGGTTTGTGTGTAGGCCTATAGCCACTTGTGGTGAAAATTGCATCAAAGTCTGTCCATCAGTTTTGGAGTATTGTTGCTAACGCACTGTGAGAAGATAAGAGCCTTGGCTGAGGTATGCATTCTCAGATCATCACCAAAATATAATGGGTTCCTCTCTAGCCCAAGAACCACCTCTGGTGAAAATTTCATCCAAATCCATCCAGTAGTTTTTGTGTAATCCTGCTGCACAAATACAAACAAAGCTCTTGGTGGAGGTATGCACTCTCAGATCATCACCAAAATCTAATCATCTGTTTCCCGTGCCATTACACACCTTTCCTGAAAATTTCGTCCAAATCCATTCATAACTTTTTGAGTTATGTTGGTAGCAGACAAACAGACAGACAAACCCCGGTAAAAACATTACCTCCTTGGCGGAGGTAATAATAACTAGAAAAGCACTCAGAGAGCGAAGACCTCCGCCAAGCGCCACAATTCCCCCCATACAGTGTTTGTGTGTACGTTTTCAGATTCCTTGAGCATGTAAACATATGACTAGCAATTGGATTCACAATGATTATTTGTTTATTTGACAGGGACAGTGCAATAAACACACAATTAATCAATGACAATCAATCTGATAGTGATAGGATTAGTGGTTCAGTAGTAAAAGCATTACCTCTTTGGCAATAAACTGAAGTGTTGTTGTTGTGTCCATCTCCTCCACTGACGGATGCAAATTGGGTAAACAGGTTGCCGTGGGTTTTATATTATATTGTAACGTGCTGCTCGACATGGCGACGTCCCACCGGGAGGTTCGAACTCATGCCTCCCGCTCCGGAGTCCCGCACTCTACCTGTGTCGCCAATAGGGTCAACCCACTTGGCAAGCCAAGTAGGGTGCTCATATTGAGTTCGCTACAATATTATTTTTTGGGGGGTTGCGCTCCGCGGCAAACGAGAATTTAGAAGCTTCGCCGGCAGAGAGCTCGTTTTTGCGCAGCGCCTATGGCTGGCCGGGGAATTTCTGCCAAATGCGCAGCTCCTATGGCTGGCCGGGGAATTTCTGCCAAAGAATCCGTCGGCGGACAGCTGCCCGTGTGAGGTTTTGCAGTTGCGCGCAAACACAGGCACGCTGGCAGGCCCAGGCCAGCAGTGTTTTCCGCGTCCTTTTGTGCCTAAAACGTTGAAGAACGCAGAGTTTGTGTTGCAGACACGACGACCAGCGCCCTCCATTGCGCCTGCGCACATGTTGAAAATGGCTGTATGTCACAGTGTTGAATGAAAAATGCTTTAAAAAATTCCTGTATCCAGACGGTGAACCGGATCACCCCCAAAATTTAATCAGTTCTTCCTTGTACCATTTCCAACAACGCCTGAAAGTTTCATGGAAATTCGTCCAAGATTTTTTGAGTTATCTTGCTAACCAACAGACAAACAGACAGACAGACAGACAGACAAACAAACACACAGACAAACCCCGGCAAAAACATAACCTCCTCCTGGCCTTTTCGGCCTGGCGGAGGTAATAAAGCTATTGTACTTATGGTTAAACTTTTTTCAAACTGCATGAATTATGAATTGATTCATTAATATACTGCCATATGCCAAAAAGCTCCCTTCTTAAGGGCTACTGAAGGACACCAAACACACACTGTGGTTTCTGCACATTTATTAACGTAAAGACAAACAACAGGAGAACGCTAAATATACAAATACGAAATAATGAGGAACTGGAGGAGAGCGGGGCTCGACGTCACAGGTGGAGCGGAAGCCTGGGAACGCCGGGAAAAAAGGGGCAGAACCAGCCGGAGCTCACCTGAGAGACAGCGGGGCTCACGGCTGGAAATAAAAGGGAAAAGCTCACCTAGACGGAGCTCTCCTCTCTCCTCAACAGCGAAGCACAAAACACTCTGAGCAGGACACGGCATCTGAGGACAGCAGTGGTAGAAGGACACGACAACAGAGAGAGGTTGTCGTGCCCTTTTATACCATTACACAATAAGTGAGAGGTGTGGATACATGTGTGGAAAAAATAACAGCATGAATGACAGCTGTGCAGCTCTAAACAGTTTGACAGCTGGAAGCTGCACAGCGCTGTCAAAATAAAACACAAACCGGAAACCATAATGAGACAACATCAACACAACACCAAAATGTAAACACACTACAAATACAAAATGACACAATAACTGGACAAAATAACAGAGAAACAGACAGAAAAAGACTATAAACTTAAACTGGAGACTGAGCTCGGTGCCCACCTGTGGCCAGGATCATGACACCATGTCACAAATATTGTATAATACATTTATTGTGATGCCTTAAATGACCTGTGGCTCTGCAGATCCATCAAATGTTAATTATGACAACCTTTGATGCATCCATATTGCTTTTCTTCATTTAAGGCTGAAGTGCCTATGGCTTGGTAGAGCAGAGTTGGCCAACAGGTCTGTAATTTCTGTATAGAGATCTTTTAAGGTGCTGAACAGTGTGACTAATCAAACCATCATTTATACAGTAAATGTGTTTTTTTAATCTGCTATCATGACTGAGTTATGCATTATGAGTTGGTGTACAGTTACTGAAAAGTATGGATACATTGTTTACACATGCGACCAGCTGCTCGCACTGAGGGGGCCGGAGCTGCTCGTGCTGTGGCCGGCAGGGAAGCACCTCATCCCGCATGAGCTTAGGAGGAAATGCCAAGGAAGAATGGCTGGAACTAAGGTGAGGATGAGGAGGAGGAAGCATAAGCCAGCTGTACCGACGATCATCACCAGGTGACATGATTACAAGACCCAGGGAACAGACACAGGCTCGGAAGTGGATCCAATTATCTTTATTGAATAATTAGGGTGTGTGTGAATGGGTGCGTGTTGTGTATGTGTAAGTGTATGTTAGCAGAGACGTCGTAGCCGGGGGTGAGCAGAGCGCTGTACGACCTGGCAACCCTATAGACAGAGCAGAAGCACAGATATTAGTACAGTCCTACTGAAGAGGCATATGATGAATGACTGTGGCTTACTGTTGCAGAAAGGGAGATGTGCTCAGGTCGGCCCGGAGGCTACAGCCAGGAGGACAGCGCCTGTTGTCACAATGCCGCCGGTGATAAGCTGGACCCGCTGGGAAGAGCGAGGCCGGTTCAGCCGCCAGGAGGAATGGTTCCACCGCCACGGGACTCCACCTCTGCACAGGGGACCAACGTTAAGTAAAGAGTGGCTTACTTGGTGGCTGAGGAAGATCTTTCCAAAGGATAAAGCTGTTGCAAGGAGGCTTAGGCAGGAACGACGAAGGCAGGAATATTCTCACGGAAGACAAGAGTAGGGCTTCTTCAGCCAGGGAGACAGACGGCTCCGTACCGATCTGAGGGCGGAGCGGAATAAATAGCCCGAGTGTGATGAGGAGCCGGTGTGCGCGCAGCTGTGGGAGATAATGACACAGAGCGGGCCATCACAGTACTCCCCCCCACGAGAGGTGCCTCCCGGCACCTGATCCAGCCTACCTGGGTGCGTCCGGTGGAAGTCACTGATGAGTTATTTATCCAACACGAAGGACGGACGTACCCAGCACCTCCATTCCGGGCTATACCCCTCCCAGTCCACCAGATACTGCAGACCGCGACCCCAGCGGCGGACGTCCAGGATGGCGTTGACCTTCCACGCCGGGTTGCTGTCGATCACCACTGGTGGAGGTGGAAACCTGGGAGGGGGACAGAGAGGGCTGGAAAAAAAAAGGCTTAATCTGGGACATATGAAGCGTTGGACAGATACGGAGGGGGGGGGAGGGCCAGACGCACAGCCACAGGATGAATGATCCGGACAATAGAGAAGGGGCAGATGAAATGTTGGGACAACTTCCTCTTCTCCGCCTTAAGGTTGATGTGTTGGGTGGACAGCCAAACCTGCTGATCCACCCGGTAGAGAGGGGCTGGCTTCCTACGGCGATTAGCGGTCCTGGAGTTGCGTTCAGCCGTGCGCCGAAGTGCCAGTCGGGTCACCCTCCACAGCCGATGACAGCGTCTCAGGTGGGCACGGATGGATGGCACCCTGATGTCCCCCTCCTCCTCAGGGAATAGCGGGGGATTGTAACCCAGGGAGGCTTCAAAAGGGGACATTCCGATCGCTGAAGACACAGTGGAGTTGTGAGCGTACTCAATCCATGGGAGGTGGGCGTTCCAAGACGCAGGATGAGCAGCGATGACACAGCGCAGCGCAGCCTCCAGCTCCTGATTCACTCGCTCACACTGTCCGTTGCTCTGCAGGTGGTAGCCGGAGGACAGACTCACCGCAGCCCCCAGAGCATTACAAAACGACCTCCATACCTGGGATACGAATTGGGGACCCCAAATGGAGATGATGTCCACGGGAATCCCATGCAGCCTCACGACATGTTGAATGAGCAGGTCTGCCGTGTCTCTCACCGTAGTCAGCCCCTGTAGAGGAATAAAGTGGGCGGCCTTGGAGAAGTGGTCGACAATTGTGAGGATGGCGGTATGCCGATTAGATGGAGGGAGGCCGGTGACGAAGTCTAAGGTGATGTGAGACCAGGGTCTGCCGGGAGTAAGGAGAGGATGGAGCAAACCAGCAGGAGGAGAGGAAGATGTTTTGCCGGTGGCGCACGGAGGACAGGCGCGGATGTATTCGGCGACATCCTTCCGGAGTATGGCCACCAGAACAACCTCAGAAGAATTTCCACCATGCGAGCTCTCCCCGGGTGGCATGAGAGCCTGGAGGAGTGGGCCCAGTGAATCCCTTCACCCCGAACAGAGGAAGGGACGAACAGCTTCCCCGCTGGCCCCCCGCCCGGGTCCGGTTCAGCCTCCTGTGCCCTCAAGACCCTCTCCTTGATGCCCCACGAGAGGGTGCCCACGACGCATGACAAAGGAAGGATGGGATGGTCAGACACCTCCGCTGCATCCGAGGCGAACTGTCTGGACAGAGCAACCTGCTTTACGTTCTTGGCCCCGGGGCGGTTGGTGATGGTAAAATTGAAACTTCGGCTTTAAGGTTGGCAAACGCCACTGCAGCCTCCTCCGTCCACTGGAAAGCCACCTTAGGGGAAGTCAGACGGGTCAGGGGAAGAGTAACGACACTGTAATTTCTGACAAAGCAGCGGTAGAAGTTGGCGAACCCCAGGAATTGTTGAGCTGCTTCCTGGGGGTGGGGGTGGGGGCAATCCACCACCGCCTTCACCTTCCCGGGGTCTGGGATGATTTGGTTATGGGAAATGATAAAGCCAAGAAATGACGTCTTAGAGGTGTGAAATTCCCACTTCTCGGCCTTCACAAACAGCTTGTTCTCCAGGAGTCACTGCAAAACCAGCCGCACGTGCACCCGATATTCGTCCAGCGATTGGGAGAAGATCAGGATGTCATCTAGGTACACGAAGACGAACGACCCCAAGAAATCTCGTAGCACGTCATTGATCAGGCGCTGGAAGATGGCCGGAGCGTTGGTTAACCCAAACGGCATCACTAGATACTCAAAATGCCCGCTTGGGGTCTGAAAACCCGTCTTCAATTCGTCTCCCTCCCTGATTCGCACCAGGTGTTATGCATTGCAGAGGTCCAGTTTGGTGAACCAGGAGGCCCCCTGGAGAGAGTCGAACGCCGTGTCCATCAGAGGAAGAGTGTATTTGTCTTTGATGGTGATGTCATTCAGAGCACGAAAATCAATGCACGGCCTCAGGGAGCCGTCCTTCTTTCCAACGAAGAAAAAAACAGCCCCCACCGCCGAGGATGAAGGACGGATGATGCCCGAGCTGAGCGATTCCTTAATATAGGTTTCCATTGCCTCCCGCTCCGGAGCAGATAGGCTATAGAGGTGGCTCAACGGCAGTGGGGCTCCAGCCCGGAGATTGATGGCGCAGTCATATGGGCGGTGGGGGGGGGGGGAGGGGGGCAGCGCCTGGGATTTACTGAAAACTGCCCCAGGTCGTGATATTCTGGAGGGACCCCGGACAGGTCGGGAGGAGGGGTGATGGGTGTAGTCAGGGGCACGGATGGTGAGCATGTGGCGGATTGCAAGCACGCACTGAGGCAAAAGAAGCTCCAAGAAACCACATTCCCCGTGCGCCAGTCAATGGTGGGGTTGTGGAGCCGGAGCCAGGGGTAGCCCAGGATGACTGGAGAGGCTGAAGCCGGCAGGACGAACAGGCTCACGTCCTCCTGATGGTTTCCGGAGATGATGACTGACATCGGGGCGGTTTGTCTTGACAACACTGCCAGGGAGGCTTTAGACAGGGCAATGAGCTTCAGGGAGGTCTTAAGTGATCGGCAAGGAAGCCCCAGTCGGGTTGCCAGTTCCCCCGAGATAAAGCTCTGCTCAGCCCCCGAGTCAATCAAGGCGTGTGTGATAAATTCAGTTTGATTGTGAATAAATCTAATGAGCAGAAGGCACTTGGAGAGGGGATTAGGCTGAGGTGAGTCCGTGAGGGCCCCTACTGTGACGCACGGACTCCCTCTTTTGGCTGAATGGGACAAGACGCCATCTCATGCTCCTCACTACCGTAGTAAAGGCGTAAGCCAAACTCCTGGCTACGCTGCTTCTCCACCAATGGTAGCTTTGTCTGCCCTACTACCATAGGCTCCAGAGCATCTGGCAGGTCTAGGGGAGGCAGGGCCAATAAAGAGGACTGAGGGGAGCGGCGAAACTGGGCGCCCGAGCGACCGCAAGTCCTACGCTCGGCTGCCCGCTCCTTCAGCCTGTTATCGAGGTTGATAGCTAGGGAAATAAGCTCAGTTAATCTCTCAGGCTTCTCTAAGTGGGCCAGCTCATCCCGCAGGCTAGGGCTAAGACTCCTAGTGAATATGCCACACAACGAGGCGTCCTCCCATCCCACCTCTGCAGCCACCACCCTGAAATCGACGGCATAGTCCGCTACGGACCTGCTTCCTTGTCTTAGGTTTAACAGCCGGGTGGTGAGCACATTATCGCAGTCAGAGTGGTCGAACACCTCACTGAATTCACTGACAAACTGGATGTAGGTTAGGTTAGCGTAGCTCGCCCTAGCCATAACCGCATAGGCCCAGGCAAGTGCCCGCCCCTCCAACAGGTTGGCTGTGTAACCAATTAACTAACTAACTAACTAACCTACACTTATATAGCGCTTTTCTAGTCACAAAGACCACTCAAAGCGCTTTCATTAATACTAACCCTCTATTCTAAGGACCTATAGGAAACAGATATCTAGGGACAATTTAGAACAGCCAATTAACCTAACATGCATGTTTTTGGCATGTGGGAGGAAACCGGAGAAATCCCGGAGTAAACCCACGCAACACGGGGAGAACATGCAAACTCCACACAGATCACTGTTGGTCGGGGGCTGGGATCGAACCCACGATCCCACGATCCCCACAATCCCCCGGCCAAGGGTAAACTGTGCTGCCGCAGTGCTAACCACTGCGCCACCGTGCAGCCCAGATCACAGCCCAATGCGGCTGTGATCAGTGGGGAAGTCACCAGGAACCCGCTGGAAGACTATCTCACACTGGAGTAAGAAACCTCTAGCCTCCCCTAGCTTACCGCTAAAATGAGTGGGACTGGGGACTGGCATTAGCCGGGTCGGGGGAGCCTGACTAGCCTGGCTAGGTGGTGAGTTAGCGGGAGCCGGGGCACTACTTGGAGCCGGTGGGAACGCCTGCTGCCCCGCAAGATGATCCAACCAACTGTTAATCTGAACCAGCTGTGTTAAGATGACCTGTTGCTGGTAAGCTAACTGGTCTACCGGAGCCTCTAAGTTGTTAACTCGGCGCACTAGTGCACTGTTCGCAGGGTCATTCTGACGGAGCCGTACTGACATGATTACTAGACCCAGGGAACAGACACAGGCTCGGAAGTGGATCCAATTATCTTTATTGAATAATTAAGGTGTGTGTGAATGGTGCGTGTTGTGTATGTGTAAGTGTAAGTGTATGCTAGCAGAGACGTCGTAGCCGGGGGTGAGCAGAGCGCCGTACGACCTGGCAACCCTATAGACAGAGCAGAAGCACAGATATTAGTACAGTCCTACTGAAGGAGTGTATGATGAATGACTGTGGCTTACTGTTGCAGAAAGGGAGATACACTCAGGTCGGCCCCAAGGCTACAGCCAGGAGGACAGCACCTGTAGTCACGACGCCGCCGGTGATGAGCTGGACCCGCTGGGAAGAGCGAGGCCGGTTCCGCCACCAGGAAGAATGGTTCCGCCGCCACGGGACTCCGCCTGTGCACAGGGGACCAACGTAGAAACAGGTAAGTAAAGAGTGGCTTACTTGGTGCCTGAGGAAGATCCTTCCAAAGGATAAAGCTGTGGCAAGGAGGCTTAGGCAGGAACGATGAAGGCAGGAAAATTCTCACGGAAGACAAGAGTAGGGCTTCTTTAGCCAGGGAGACAGACGGCTCCGTGCCAATCTGAAGGCGGAGCGGAATAAATAGCCCGAGTGTGATGAGGAGCCGGTGTGCGCGCAGATGTGGGAGATAATGACACAGAGCAGGCCATCACACCAGGAACATGCGATCGCTAGGAAACAAAACAAATGAACTTACAGCACTGGTCAGAACGCAAAAGGAATATCGTGAGGGAGTGTAGTATCATGTGTTTCACAGAGACGTGGTTACACTCACATATCCCAGATGTTAACGTAGCGATACCTGGCTTCAAGACTATACAGGGGGACAGAGGCGTGATAAGTAGCGGGAAAAAGAGGGGAGGAAGAGTGGCACTTCTTGTGAATAAAAGGTGGTGTAATCCTGGACACATTTATGTGAAGGAGAAGTGCTGCAGCCAGGACATTGAACTGCTGGCTGTGAGTATGCAACCTTATTATATGCCACGACAAATGACGTGTGCCTTAGTAATTATCGTCTATGTCCCTCTGTTAGCTGACACAGCATGGCCTGTGCCGTCATTAGCTCCACTACGGCCACATTACTGGAGAAGCACCCGGACACATTTATGGCCATCACGGGTGATTTTAATCATGTCTCACTGGGAAAAACATTACCAAACCTTCACCAGTTTGTTGACTGTCCCACCAGAGAAAATAAAACACTGGACTTTCTGTATGCCAATGTCAGAGATGCATATAGTGTCACGGCTCTACCCCCCCATTGGCAAATCGGATCCCTGCATGGTCACGTTATCACCCAAGTATGTTGCCCTTGTGCAAAGGCAGCCTGCTTATACGCGACTGTGAGGAGGTGGACACAGGAGGCTGCTGATGCACTGCAGGACTGCTTCGAGACGACGGACTGGGGTGTGTACTCTGTAAACCACATGGGGTGGACACAGAGAATATGACCGACTGCATCACAGAATACATCAGATTCTGTGAAGACACAACCATGCCAGCTCAGACTGTACACTGCTTCTCCAACAACAGACCATAGGCGACGAGTGACCTGAAACCACTTCTGAATAAAAAGAAGAGAGCTTTTAAGTCCAGAGACAAGGAGAAGCTGAGGGGAGTGCAGCATGAGCTATGAGAGATGTTGAGGAGGTGCAAGGACAATTATAGGAGGAAGCTGGAGAATAAACTCAGGCAAAACAACGCTAAAAATGTGTGGATGGGAATGAAACAAATAACTGGGTGCAAGGGGAGAGTCAGACAGACATCTGGGAACCAGGAGAGAGCTGATGAACTGAATCTGCTTGTTAATAGGTTCAACTCATTGTCTGTCACCCCAACAACCCAGCCAGACCTCCACACACCCCTCCCCCCACCCTCCTGTGCAGCACCTCTCTCCATCTCCCCCCTCACCCCCCTCATCCTCCTCAGGGAACATCAGGCCCCTCCCTCACACCACTGTGACTACAGACCAGATTAAGAAACAGCTGGAGAGACTCCGTCAGCGGAAGGCGGCGGGCCCTGATGGAATCTCTGCCAGGATCCTGAGGACCTGTGCCAACCAGTTAGCTCCGGTACTGAAACACGTGTACAACCTGAGCCTGAGTCTGGAGAGAGTACCGGTGCTGCGGAAGACATCCTGCCTGGTTTCTGTTCCCAAGAAGTTATCGCCATCGGACCTGAATGACTATCGACCAGTTGCCCTCACATCTCATGTGATGAAGGTCCTGGAGAGACTGGTCTTAGCTCACCTGAGACCATAGGTCAGGGGTGTCAAACTCATTCCATGGAGGGACAAGACCCTGCAGGTTTTACTTCCACCCAGTCTCTTCAGCAGGTGTTTTCACTGATCAGCAATCAGTGGGAAGAAATTCAGAGAAAACACCTGTTGAAGCCACTGGGTGGAGGTAAAACCTGCAGGGTCTTGGCCCTCCATGGAATGAGTTTGACACCTGTGCCATAGGTGAAGATGTGGCTGGACCCTCTGCAGTTTGCATATCAGCCCCATTTAGGAGTTGAAGACGCTGTCATCTATTTGCTGCAACGAGCCTATCTGCACCTGGATGGCAGAGGAGACACTGTGAGAATCACATTTTTTGATTTCTCCAGTGCCTTTAACACCATTCAGCCACTGCTGCTGGGTGAGAATCTGTGGGGGATGACGGTCAACAGCTCTATGATCTCCTGGATTACTGACTACCTAAAAGAGAGGCCACAGTTTGCTCGGCTGGGCAGTGTCTTGTATGGCGTGGTGGTTAGTGATATGGGAGCTCCACAGGGGACTGTGCTCTCTCCTTTTCTCTTCACCTTATACACCACTGACTTTCAGTACAACACCGAGTCATGCCACCTGCAGAAATTCTCTGACGACTCAGCTGTTGTGAGGTGTATAAGAGGGGGAGAGGAGGGGGAGTACAGGGCATGTGGACTGGATAGAGCGGAATCACCTGACTGAATGTCAGCAAGACCAGAGATGGTGATTGACTTCAGGAAGAAGAGGACGCCTTCTCAGCCACTGCAGATTGGGGGGGGGGGGGGGGGATGTGGGGATGGTTGAGGACTACAAATACTTGGGTGTCAGGATCAGCAACGTGCTGGTCTGAAGATCCAACACCGATGCTGCATACAAGAAGGGGATAAGCAGACTCTACTTCCTGAGGAAACAGATCCTTCAACGTGTGCAGCAGGATGCTGGAGCTTTTCTACCAAACCATTGTCGCCAGTGCCATCTTCTTTGCTGCTGTCTGTTGGGGTAGCAGTATCAGAGCCTGCGACACCAACAGACTTGACAAAATTATCAAGAGGGCTGGCTCTGTAATTGGTCTCAGGCCGGAGACCTTTGAGACAATGGTGGAGAGGAGGACACTAAATAAACTGCAATCCATCATGGACAATCCTGATCACCCGCTCTACCACACACTGGACAGACAGCGGAGCACTTTCCCCAGCAGACTACTACAGCTTTGCTGTCAAATGGCTAGGTACAGGAAATCTTTCCTGCCGCATGAAATTTCACTGTACAATAACTCACTATGATGTTGTATTCTGGTCGTAACTATGCTGCCATACTGCACCTCACAATCTAACAGGTACCTCACATTTCACTCTGCTCCTGATAGTCCTGCATTGTGCATCGAGTATGATTCATGTGTTTATACGGGTCACCATCTATTCAGCTATGGTGTATATAGGCTTTTATAGTAGTGTTAGTTTTACTTTCCATGGGTAATCCCTTTGTCCGTAATGCGTGTGTTTCTGTCGTTTGGTTGTCTACTATCATCCTGCTGTTACACTGCAATTTCCCAGTTTGGGATCAATAAAGTACATCTATCTATCTATCTATCTATCTATCTATCTATCTATCTATCTATCTATCTATCTATCTATAGTTCTTTTTGGTTCACCAAGTAGTGAACAGGAATCACTAGACCAGGCCTATTCAATTAGCGGCCCGTGGGCCACATGCAGCCCAGAAGCAACTTCCAAGTGGCCCGCGGGCCCAGGCCACGCCAAGGAAATATACATTTAAAAAAAATATATGAAGGAATGACGGTCCGCAAGCGCGCACACGAACAACGCGCATGACCATCATCCCCGTAGAGCTCAGAAGCATCCTGCCTGCAGACCATCTCGCTAGTGTCATTGTCCGAGAGAAGCATGAGCTTATTAAAGTACTTTAAACGTGGAAAAAATCAGAAGAGGTATGTAAGCAGTAGAGGCATTTATGGGGGTTTTAACCCGCTGGTAACAGGAACAGTAATGAGTTGCTGAGCAAACAGGTGTGGTTACACTTCATATGAAGGGAAATGTGGTGATCCGAGCGCTGAGCTATCCGCGCCTGGGCCACTCAGTATTCTCCCTTTTTCTCCATCATTTCTGCTCAGTTATTATTGGGTTTCTCAGGGCTTTTACTGTGACAGCACCGCAGCCAAACTTCCCGCTGTCAAAGTCTAGCCGGCACTGTCACAGATGATCATGATTTGTCATTATGTTTCCTCCTCTCCTG
Source organism: Pholidichthys leucotaenia (assembly GCA_020510985.1). NCBI lineage: Eukaryota > Metazoa > Chordata > Actinopteri > Cichliformes > Pholidichthyidae > Pholidichthys > Pholidichthys leucotaenia. Next base: position 356,833,801 of record CM035837.1, on the reverse strand, counting down.
TTTGGTTCATTGCTTTTTGTTATCAGTATTTAAGGGAGCAGCTGAGGCTCACTCCTCGCTGCGACCTACGTCTACCAGGACTGGAGTCCCTATCCCCGGCTCCAGTCTTCCTTCCGTGTTTGGTTTGTCCTCGCTCCATCATTCGTAAGTGCTTATTCTATAGCGTCAGGTTCTGCCCTCGCTACGCCCTTGCATTGATGTTAGTGTTCTTTATTTTGTGTTCTAGTTTAGTGTATGTGTTTTGCCCCACATGGCTCTTTATTTTGTTCTTTCTGTAAATAAACAAGCAAACTTTCTGTTGGCATCTGGCGCCTCATTTATGCCCTTAAAGGGGCAAACACAACAGGAAAGAGGCAAGAGTGACTGAATCGCTGAGGATTTACTTCGCCATCCATTACAGTAATTTATGTTCACTATTATCTACCTGGCAAGTTAAGATGACCGAAATTCACAAACTCAATGACTTTAATCCGTCAGCAGCCTTAAGACAAACTGAACATACCAACATTGGATTTCAAAATAAGGGAGGCTTTCCTGCTGTCTGGTTGGTGAGAAGAATTCCAAAAAAAACAAACAACAACTATAAATATACAGAAGTATTTTAACAGAAATAACTGAATCTTTGGTAATTTAAGTTAATTTATTTCATTAAATATAATTTTATAAATATTTTTTATCTTTGAAATCAGAGTTAAATTGTTGCTCTGTTCTGGCTCTGCAAAATTATGGTCAAAAGTGTAAATTGTATAAGGAAAAAAGTCATATTTTTACCACAATCTGTTTCAAATTTATATAACCGCACTCAGTAATTTTATTCAAAAACAGACAAAAATTAGTTGTAAAATACTCCACAAATTTATAATAAAGTCTCAGATGTACAAGAAAAGTCAATTTTACAAGACAAAATTACAAATTTGAGGAAAATGGCTTCAAATTTAAATAAATTTACAGAAAAAATAGAAAACTATCAGAAAATTGTTAAAAATTTTGAAGAAAAACCTCAAACCTTCAAGACTGAAGTCATTACTCAAGTTTTTAAGTGGGTGCTTTTTGCATGCTTTACTCGAAATTTTTGAGTGACTGGTATGTGTGTGTAATGGAATGTGTAGTTATAAAAAGAGGTTCCCACTCACACACTGATTGTGATTTAAAACAAAACAAACCCCAATAGTGGATGTGCATTGTCAGTTAATGTTATCAATCTTTTCTTGAGGGGTTTGTGCACTGAAGTGTATGACAGTTCTTTTTTTGTTCAGCTAAATGTACTTTGTGATGTGCCAAGGTCATTTATGACCAGGATATTGTATATTTTATTTCAAAAGGGAAACACATGTTAATGCTACTAACTGCACATTGAGTTTTATGCACTTTGAGATATGCCTGAGTAAGATGTGACCCAAAATGGTTATTTACAGAATTTAATTTTTTCATTCTATTTATTTGTTGTTCACGAGAAACAATAGTTCTACTACTTCAAGTTTTGCTCAACCCCAGCATTGTTATTGTGTTTTTATGCACGTTTGATGTGCCTTTGTCATGTGCCAAGCACACATTTAAAACTAAGACAATGAATAAAAAGTGCATATTTTTCATCATATTGATATGTGTTCGTTTGAAATTTGTCATATTCAACGGATCGCTGAACATATGAGGCCCAGTTAAATGTCTTGAGTTCAAATTGTGGCCCAACTGATTTTGTAATTGAACAGCCCTGCACTAGACGGTCGGACTGATAGTTTGAAGTTTTATTATGTGAATAACTTTGAACAAAATCTACATGCCTCCCAGTCCATGACTTTTCCTAAATATGTGTGTTTTATGTTTTCTGATGTCTGAAATGTATTAAAATAAAACACATGATTCGAGAGCATTTATTCCTTGGACTGGCACTCGCTGTCATGTTGAACAGAGCTGTTCACAGCTATGACCATATAAGGAATTATCTCCATATAAGGAGTGTTTCAGTTTCCAGGGATGTTTTTGCAGTCTGTGCTTTTGTTATTTTAGTTGTTGTCATCCTCCTAACATTTCCTTATACAGCGGGGAAAGTAAGTATTGAACACATTAACATTTTTCTCATTAAACATATTTCTGATGGAGCCACTGACCTGAGAATTTCACCAGATATTAGATACAACTCAAGTAACCTATACATACAAAGAAATCAGGGCAACTGTGATCACAAAACAAGTTATATTTAACAAAGTGGAATGACACAGGGAATAAGTACTGCACATGCTTGATGAAATTCATTTAATATTTAGTAGAAAAGCCTTTGTTGGTAATAACAGCTTCCAGACGTCTCCTGTATGGAGAAAGTAGGCACAGGCATTGCTCAGGAGTGATTTTAGCCCATTCTTTCACACAAACTGTCTTCAAATCTTGAAGGTTCCATGGGTGTCTTCTGTGAATTCTGATCTTCAGTTTGTTCCACATATTTTCAATTGGATTCAGGTCAGGTGACTGACTGGGCCATTCTAGCAGCTTTATTTTCCTTCTCTGGAGCCAGTTGAGAGTTTTGTTGGCTGTGTGTTTGGGATCATTGTTTTGCTGAAATGTCCACCCTCATTTAATCTTCAGCATCTTGGCAGATGGCAACAGCTTCTTATCAAAGATGTCTCTGTACATTTGTCCATTCATTTTTCTTTCAATTATATGACGTCTGCCTGTATCATGTGCTGGAATACACCCCCACACCATGATGCTCCCACCTCCAAATTTCACTGTTAGTATGGTGTTTTGGGGCTGATGTGCAGTGCCATTTCTCCTCCAAACATGCTATGTGTTGTGGCATCTAAAAAGTTCAATTTTGGTCTCATCTGACCAGACTATACTCTCCCATTATTTTACTTTTACTGGCTTGCCCAAATATTGTGCAGCAAACTTTAAAGGAGCTTCAACATGCTTTTTCTTCAGCAATGGAGTCTCGCGAGGTGAGCAGGCATACAGCCCATGTCAGTTGAGTGCATTACTTATTGTTTTCTTTGAAACAGCAGTACCTGCTAACTCCAGGTCTTTCTGGAGCTTTCCACGTGTGGTCTTTGGCTCTTGGATAACTCTTCTGACAATTCTTTTGGCTCCTCTGTCAGAAATCTTGCAAGGAGCTCGTGGTTGTGGCCAGTTTATGGTAAAATGATGTTCTTTCCACTTCTGAACGATGGCTCCAACAGTGCTTATTGGAACATTCAGCAGTTCAGAAATGCGCCTGTAATCAATGCCATCATTATATTTTGCAATAATAAGGTTACAAAGGTCTAGAGAGAACTCTTTGCTTCTACCCATCATGAATTCTTTGTGGTGTGACAATCTGATATTCACAGACCTTTTTAAAGACTATCAGTCAGGACTTAAAAAGCTGAAAATAATTTGTACTGATGGGGGATGGGATGGCTTCCTAAATTCTGATGGATTTCATCTGGTTTCTCGGCTTTCTATGCCTTTTTGCACCTCGTTTTCTTCATGTGTTCAATACTTATTCCCTGTGTCATTCCATTTTATTAAATATAACTTGCTTTGTGAACACAGTTTCCTTGATTTATTTGTATGTATGAATTACTTGGGTTGTTACTGATATCTGGTGAAAATCTCAGGTCAATAGTGCCATCAGAAAGATTTTTAATGAAAAAATGTTGACGTGTTCAGTACTTGTTTTCTCTGCTGTATATCCTGATCTGGGAGAGACAACGAGACAGAAGAGGAAGCGAAATCACCATTTTATTCATCAGATAGCAACAAACAAATATGGATAGAGAAAAAATATGAACAGATTCCGGGTGTCACCATGGGTTGAGATGCTGTCTCGGCACTCAGCCCATGTTTTCCCTCATCCCTGCTTCCCATTGAGCAGCGTCTCAGCTGGCCCCCAGCTGGCAGCATTATGGACAGCTGGGGCCAATTAGTCTTCATCAGCTGGGGCGCTGCCAATGAGGATAAATAGGAGCAGCCTCGGTGACTCGGGGCTGCGACATAAACACATTGCTAAGCTGAAGCCCCTTCGTCTGGTGTCAGCTTATACTCCTCTTGCAGCATTCCTGTGTTTGTATCCCGCTGTGAGTATGTACGTCTTGTTACCCCCACGTCCGGTACGAGCTGCTTACCTCTGCGCTGTGCAACCTGTGAGTGTACCTCTGCATGAGTATCTGTGCTCTCCTCATCCCTTATCCCTTACCCAAAATAAACTATCACGACTCACTGGCTTGTCCCTGGCTCTGATTGCCCGGCTCCCTAGAGCCGGATATGACAGTATGTCGCAGCCCGAAGAGCTACCGGCGGCCGTGAGTCGCCGTGGAAATGTACCTTTCTGTCCGGGTGTCAGCGCTGCTAGCATGCCGTTTCCCAGGAGTCACTTCCGGCGCCAGGGCGACGAGCTGAGGTCCGTCTCGGAGGCTGTCGACGGGACGTTCTTCACCCTGCACGACGCCTCCAACGCGAGACGCTGGCATCCGGGCCGTGCTGAGGAACTCCTGGACTGTCACCCTCACTCTCTGTACCATCTGGAGGACAGTGCCAGGATAGACGCTGCAGGTACACAGCGAGAGAAGCTCCACGGGGTGGATGGAAATCCCGGCAGGGAGTCGAAGTGGGCGACGTCTTTCCCCGCTTCGGAGTCCCGTTCCTGCTGCTATTCCAGTCCGGGAGTTCGCGCCAACCAGAGGACTTCCCCCGACCTGCGCCACGTCACTCGGGATTCCCTTCAAGGAGCCGCAGCTGACAGCAGTTATGTCCGGGGTCGAGTGGCTGTCGCGAGCTCTACTGTGTTTCCTGTCACCACCTTCAGGCATGTGACGGCGGCAGTGAGATTGATGGTGAGGACTTCAGGGCTACGAAGCTTTCCCGTGCTCGACGCCTTCCTCGTCTCGATCTCCGATCTGGAGCGGCGAATCCTGGGTTTCCCCCTCGCTTCGTCCCCTGGGAGTAGTCGTCATCACATCGCCGAGTCACCTCTGCACGAACCTCGTCCGGATCCAGTTCTGGGTCATCGTCAGGACCGTTCCTCCCACGCAGCTGTCATCCCTTCGCCTCGTCAGTGTGGAGATTCTACAGCCTCGTCCCCTGAGCCTCGTTCCCCCGCTGTCATTCCTGGACATTCGGGCTGGCTCACCCCGGCTGTTTCCCCCTCCTCCTCGACGCGCTTCCTGACCGCTGTGTGTGCCTGGAATCCCGGCCTGGTGAGCTCTCTGCTGGAGACAACGCGAGCGACCCTCAGACGAATTCCCGGGGGGTCCTCCGTTATCGCCGGGCGGGGAGAGGAAGAAGCAGATTCCACTACAGCAGGCGATACTCAACCTCCAGGGGGCAGGCAAGTCATTGTTTTTTCACACCTGCTTAATGATTTGCTCTGTCACATCCCTGGAGGAGAAGTTCAGGGTTTGCAGCTCCCTGAACTCTCCCCACCTGCTGTAACCTGTATGCCTAATCCCGCATCCTCTGTGTCTCTCTCCGCCGAGCGGTCCCCGGCTCCGGGTCAACGTGGTGGGATATGGAGAGGGCCTGTGGTTCCGCAGCTACATTGCGGACGGAGGAGGGGGACTGACTGCTGCGTGGAGTCTACGCCGACGACTGAGCGTCCCCGGGTCTCCACGGAGGAGCGGTTCGGTCCGGCGGGACGAGATTCTTCTGGCTTCATGCCGAGTGGATCGTCGGCGGGGTTACCTGAGCTGGAGGAATCTCAAGCTGCGCTGACCATCGTGCTGGCTGCGGGGCCCGACGCGGCTAGATGGGAGCCTGACAACGACCTCCTGACGACGGATCCTGGATCTTCGCAGTCCTGGACGGCGTCAGAACCCGAGATCAGGCGAGTGCTCTCCTTTCTTTTCTCTCTTTTTATCCCCGAGCACTTCAGCCTATCTCTAGGGGAGACGAGCCGGGTGCAGCCGTCCGCTGCGTCTGAGCTCGTCTCGCCGGGTTCTGGCGCTGCCGGTGATCCTGATCCCGGTTCTGTTTTCTCTTCTGAGCCTTCTTCCAGGGTCACTGGCAAGGAGTTGCTGTTCCTCGTGGTGCTGGAGGGTCCGGGTTCAACGTTGGAGGTCGGTTCTGGTGCAGTATTCAACGTGGGTTCGCCCGAGACCCAGTCGGGGTTCAACGTGGGTTCGCCCGAGACCCAGTCGGGGTCCAACGTGGGTTCGCCTGAGGCCCGATCGGGGTCCGACGTGGGTGCTGCCCCAGTATTGTCCAGGTCCGGTGAGGAGGTGGCCGTTTTCCTGCGGCCTGACGCCCGCCGCCCTCGTCATCGGCTCTCCCCTGAGCCTCTTCCACCGGGATCCGCTCTGATCCTTCGCCCGTCTCAACGGTCTTGGTGGTTGAGTGATGCGGGTCGACGACCCGACCCACAGAACTTTCGGTTCGGTGATCTGGTTCCCCCCACTGGTCTGTGTTTTCCTCTGGGCAGCCTGGTTCGGCTGCCGGTGGACTGGATTCCTGGGATCTGGGTCCAGAGTTCGCCGTCCGAACACTTCTCTTTCCCTGATTCGCCAGCTGGACGATGGGCGGGGAGATCTCCGGAGCCATCTCGGCCATTTTTGGACTCTGCCTGCCATTCACCTCGGGTGTCACTTTTTCTTTTGTTATTAAGGTCACTCGGGTGTAATGTTTTGTCCTGTTGGTGGATTCGTTTTTATAGTGCTGTGTTTTCCATCGCTCATGCTCAGCATTTTACTTTTTGTGCCATGTTTTTAGCCTCGTTTTTTGTATTGTAGAGTTATGTTTTGTTTTCCGTAACACCATGCTCTGCAGTTATCCATTTATTCCAGTCACTTTCATTTCTTTAGGTGACTGGGTATTTATATATTCGTGTGTGTGGGTTTTTCTTTGCCTGCACTCAGTATTTCTCATGTCCTGTTTGTTCATTAGAGTCATGTGCCTTGTTTTTCGTAACACCATGCTCTGTAATTGTCTATTTGTTCCAGTCACCCTCACTTTTCTTGGTGACTGTGTGTATGTACTTAAATTAGCGCTGTGTATAGGTTCCCTTTTATTTAACCGTACTCAGCATTTTTGCCCTGTACCTTTTTGGTGGTTCTTTTTTCCTTGCTCTGGGTCACGCATGGTTGGTACTCTCTGGGTAGTATGTAACCGGCGTGCTGACCCAGTTCTTCTCCCCATCTGTACCTGGGTTAATTATTCTGTTTTGTCAGTATTGTATTTGGGTTTTTCTTTCCCGCTACCCTACATTGCCCCATTGGTGTTGTCCTTCCCTTGGCTTCTTCCCCTCCGGTCCGCCTCCCTTCCTCCCACCCTAGGTGGGGGGGGGGGGACTGGGATGTTCCTGGTCGTTCAGGAGCCCGACCTTGAGGGAGGGGCTCTGTCACCATGGGTTGAGATGCCGTCTCGGCACTCAGCCCATGTTTTCCCTCATCCCTGCTTCCCATTGAGCAGCGTCTCAGCTGGCCCCCAGCTGGCAGCATTATGGACAGCTGGGGCCAATTAGTCTTCATCAGCTGGGGCGCTGCCAATGAGGATAAATAGGAGCAGCCTCGGTGACTCGGGGCTGCGACATAAACACATTGCTAAGCTGAAGCCCCTTCGTCTGGTGTCAGCTTATACTCCTCTTGCAGCATTCCTGTGTTTGTATCCCGCTGTGAGTATGTACGTCTTGTTACCCCCACGTCCGGTACGAGCTGCTTACCTCTGCGCTGTGCAACCTGTGAGTGTACCTCTGCATGAGTATCTGTGCTCTCCTCATCCCTTATCCCTTACCCAAAATAAACTATCACGACTCACTGGCTTGTCCCTGGCTCTGATTGCCCGTCTCCCTAGAGCCGGATATGACACCGGGCCTGTAAAACCTCTGGGAAAAAAGCTTGCTGTCTGCTGACACATCTGTTATTAGGCCCATGTCCAGTTCAGATAGGAAGTGCTACTACACAGACATTATTTTGTGAATGCAAATTGATTTAGAAAACATGTAAACAAATAATTACCCTTGTGAAAAAAAGAACAATAGTCTCAACAGTGCAACTACCCAACGCTGGGTGGTTCAGTCCAAAACAATCTCTCAACGATCACCAAAGGAAACCGATCTCTCAACAAACCGTCAATGAACTCTCAAGGAGTACTCAACGGTCTCATCGATCTCCCAATGATCTTTCAATGAACTCTATTGCTCTTTCCTCCAACGCTCAATGATCCTTCACTGATCTCTCAGCCATCTCTACTTTTGGGGTGGAAAAATTTGGCATTCATTGAATGATCATTGAGAGATTGCTGAGAGATCACTGGAAGATCAATGAGATTGTTGGGCAGTCAAGGACTACTCAAGGAGTGCTCCACGATCTCCCAATTATCTCTCAGTGATCTTTCAGTGAACACCAAATTTTTTCCTCCTTGAAGATAGAGATGGCTGAGACAACAGTGAGGGATTGCTGAGTTTTCCATGAATTGAGAGATCCTTTGGAGATCTGATCCTTTTGTCATCACTTAACGATCTCTCAATGATCTCTACGCCTGTGTAAAGTGGATATAAGGAGTAAAGTGCAGACATTTTTAAAGGATCTAAAGGATGAGAGGGAGGGAATTTTGTCTTTTATCAACCCGAGCCAGTTAATCCTCAGCAAGAGATGAGTGCAACAGAGTCGAGGAAGCAATTCATTCCTATAATAGACTTTTTACAGTACATCCTCTCATCTAATCTCTTTTCTAACCAATTGCAATCAAAACAATAAAAGAGGTCCATAGTTGTTCCACAGACTACTTTATAGATGCATGTTTCTGTTAATGCCAGAATAAGCAAAAAGCAGAGAAACCACACAAACATTCTCCTACCCTTAAAGGGGTGACAAAAATGTTCAAAGAAAAGCCCACACACATTAATGGGATATCTCTTTAGCTAACCTCACCAGTGACGGCTGCAAAGCTGACAAGAAATTTCACTGGTGTAACAGCTGCAATCAGCACATAAATAGCACTGTCTACTCCCATTGTATCAAATCACAGCACTAGGAAAGTAAAACCCCAGAGGCCTGCAAAGCTTTCAAAGCGTTGAACAGACCCCCAAGGAAACCGGTTACTTGGTTGTTTTTATTATTTATTGTTTGTTAAAAACAATCCCATTGATATTAAATGTCACCGGAGATGTATTGTATTACACACTTTACTGTTTGCTGTCAAAACTTATTATGGCGAGAGAATTTATGAGGGACAACACTACACTAAAGCCAAAAGTTATTGTGCCCCTACGCCAAAGAACCAGTTGATGGCCGGAGCAGAGAAATCCATAAACCAGCCTTTTATTGCATTTTCCCATGTGTGCAGTTGGGGTGTTAAGCTGTGCTGTGGCAGATGTATCTACTTGTCAAGTATAGCTGATAGCTGAGCTGGCTTTTGCTTATTGTATGCAAAACAAAAATTAGCAGGATATTTGTACATATAGTGCTGCGAAAAAAGTATTTGCCCCTTCCTGATTTCTCATATTTTTACATATTTGTCACACTTAAATATTTCTGATCATCAAACACATTTTTAAACAAAATTAACTAGAGTAAACACAAAATGCAGATTTTAAATGATTTAATTTATTGAGGAGAAAAAAGTTATCCAAACCTACCTGGCCCTGTGTGAAAAAAATAATTGCCCCCTAAACCTAATAACTGGTTGTGCCACCCTTGGAGGCATCAACTGCAATCAAGCTGCGATAACTGGCAATGAGTCTTTTGCATCGCTGTTGAGGAATTTTGGCCCAGAATTGTTTTAATTCCACCACATTGTAGGATTTGAGCTTGAGGTCATGAACTGATGGCCGGACATTCTCCTTCAGGATTTTATACTGATAATATAATGTTCTTTTTATGAAATGCTGTGTTAGTTTTACGCCAGATCTTATGGGATGCAGGCCTTCCACAAAGTTCAACTTTTGTCTCGTCAGTCAACAGAATATTTTCCCAAAAGTCTTGGGGATCATTAACCTCTTGCACTCTGGTGTGCCGCGGGCAGGCATGTCTCTGCGTCCTAGAGCGCACGAGGGCGCTGCGTCCTAAAGCGCACTGAAAAAAAAAGCTGCATTTCCGTTCTTCCACTACAGACACAGCCGCGAACAGAAAGCCAAAGGAGTGCTTTGATTGGTTTAGATTTGATTGACCTCTCATTCGACTAATAAGAGCCTTGAATTGGGTTTCTGAAACCTTGAAGAACCAATGACTGAAAACCTAGCAAGAAGGACCCGCCTACCAACGTGGCATGCTTCTTTGTGTGTGGGGGCTTGTTTGTTCATTCAATCATTCATGAATGAATAAACAACCCCCCCACACACACACACACAGCCCTGAGTGTCACCTTTCATTACAGCCCAAGATCAAGCTTCTATATTGAATCATTCAAAAGTTACAGACGTTTTTCCAAACTGTGCCATTTGGCACAATTTGGCACAGTTCAAAAATGCCTGGGAACAACCTAAGAAAAAAAGCTGTGTAATATATTCATTTTTTGTGGTATTGTGAAAAAAATTTGACCTCAGCTGGATAACATTTGGTTCTACATTTCTGTTGCATTTTCTAGCCCGGATCTGAAGCTGTGTGTTATTTGCAAGCATTTGTATCCAAAAAAACACCCAGGCGAAATTTATTTTCTTCAAGTTCAGTATGTTTAGATGATTGTTACTCAGTGGCAGGAGCACTTAGAGAGATTATGACTGTTTTGCCAAAAAATTCAAAGTGTTTTCTTTTAAATGAGACCAACCCCATGAAGATGCTGCAAAGGGTTGAAGAACAGCTTTTGATTTACTTTGGGTACGTTATTTTTTGGCGTTTTTAGGGAAATTGACCAGAGTGCAAGGGGTTAAGATGTTTTTTGGCAAATATGAGATGAGCCTTTGTGTTCTTTTTGCTCAGCAGTGGTTTTTGCCTCGGGACTCTCCCATGGATGACATTTTTGTCCAGTCTCTTTCTTATTGTTGAATCATGGAGCAGTGTCCAAACTGAGGCAGGAGAGCCTGCAGTTCTTTAGACGTTGTTCTGGGTTTTTGTTTCTCTTCTGTTCTTCAATGTATTTAGATTGTGGCATGATGTGTTGCGTTTTGAAATCTTTTAGCCTACTTCACTCTGTCAGGCAGGTTCTATTTAGGTGATTTCTTGATTCAACAAGTCTGGCAGTAATAAAGCTGGGTGTGGGTAGTGAAATTGAACTCACCTTTCCAAAAAATGTGGTTAATCACGGTTAATCATGATGTAATTGGGAGGGGGGTACTTTTCACATAGGGCCAGGCAGGTTTGGATAAGTTTTTTTCCCTTAATAAATGAAATCATTATTTAAAAACCGCATTTTGTATTTACTCAGGTTGTCTTTGTCTAATATTAAACTTAGTTTGATGATCTGAAACATTTAAGTGTGACAAATATGCAAAAATTTAAGAAATCAGGAAGGGGCAAATACTTTTTCACAGCATTGCACCGCTAGTGGAATATGCAAGAAATGTTGAAAATGTTCATTAAAAAAATGTAAAGTTTTCATTTAATTTAATTTTTCCAGCCAACTGCTCTCTTGGGCTTGGTATTCTTAACCTTGAATACCTCCTTGGAAATATTATTAAGACCGCTGCTGAGATGAAAGACTTACTTCTAGTAGTACTTTTGAAAGCCATAATACACAATATGGACAACAGTATAGGGCCAACTACACCTTACACCTACAGCAGCATCTTCTATGTAAAATCCAGATGTATTAATCTGGAGTTTGTCTCTCCCTTTGCAGCTATAATGGCCTCCACTCTTCTGGGAAGGCTTTCTACAAGATTTTGGAGTGTGAGGGAAATTTTGCTCACTCATGCAGAGGCACATTTGTGAGTTCAGACGGTGATGTTGGACCAGAGGGTCTGGCTCATAATCTCTGACCTAAAAGTGGGAGAAGGGTTGAGGTCAGGGCTCTGTCCATGCCAAGCTCATCCAACCATGGACCCTGCTTTGGGCACTGGGGCACATTCACACTGGAACAGATAAGTTTAACGCATGAAATTGTCCTAAATGTGTTTGCTGATAATATAACAAAAATATTTTTTTTATAAGTTGTCTGTGTTTTTTCAACTGAATTAAGACAATTTTGCACTGCTGAATCCGAAAATGACATCCGTTTCTCTCGATCAGGTCAGGTTTTTATGTTAAGCTGTAAGCAGTTGTACAGCAGTTGAACAGTTGTACTGTAAATTGAGTAGTAGACACTGATAAAGCTAAGCACATGTAAATTAAATGTTACATCATCATTGTTCAAAATTCAGAGAATTTCAAGAAATAAAAAAGAATTTTGCACCATATAAAGCAAAAATATCTGCACATGTAAACAAAAACGTAAAGAACGTGGCCATAGTTTAAAAAGTTGACCTGATTGAGCAAAACCAATGTGATTTTTGGATTCAGCACATCAAAATTGTGCTGAATCCAAAAAATCACAAAAAAAATCAGCTGAAAAAAATCAGCTAAAAAAACTTAGACAATAAATTTGATGTTGACCAGTGTAATTAACAGGTGTGGCACAAAGTTTTTGTTTATATAGTAATATACGTACATGTACGTATGCTGCTCTTTTAGTTTCCCACAAACTAGAAGGGCTGATTTCACCTGATCAACAGAACAAATTGTGAAAATCTAATAATGCAATAATCTAAAACCCATATGGTCTTTGGTTGTCTTCAATGTGAAAGTATTTTTTCTCAACAAGCATGGGTGTTTGATTATTCCTTCTTAAGCTGTCAACACTCTTTGTACCATTCTCTGCAGACGCCAGCATCCCTCTAGCATTAAACTACAAAACAAATCACAAAAAATTAAACTTATAATTAAGGGGAAAACACTCCAAAAAGTATAGCTGAGTGAAAGTCTAGGGAAAGAAAAATGAGAGAGAGGGAGCTAGGCAATGGGGAAACTAAGGAATTTAGAAATATCGCTTCAATTTCCTGGGGATGTGTGGGTGACGGCAGCGGTGGGATCAGCCAGTGCTCTTTCCAAAGTAATGGGATTTATGTGCAGCACAGCGGTTTACAACCAGGTACCAAATTCTTCTCTCTTGCATGCTCTCACTCACTAACTTCCTCTCGCTTCTTTCTCCCGTCAGTCATCTCTGTGTCTTCAATGTCTTTTCACTGTTTCATTATCCTTAATTACATTATTTTGTATTTTTCTTAAGGCTATGCTTTGCTTCCTTTCACAGTATGATGCTGATTATGTTCCTGTTTCAATTTAAAGCTAGTTCTGAGGTACAAGTAGAAGGGTTACTGGGGTGAAATTGGCCAAAAGTAAAAGTTTCAACACTCAGAGATGTTTGCTGACATGCTTGATGTACTGTTCAGGAAAGGAATGCTGTTTTTAACCTGTTATTTTACAATATATTGGGGTTGCAGGTATAGGCCAAATGTTGTGATGATCGAGTTGGCAGCAAAATTTTGCCATTGATTACAGGTGCAAACAGGAGGAAATGCTATAGTGACAATTTACAAAAAGGATATTTGTGGGGTATATTATCAGAAAAACGTGAAGAAGGCAAGCATTAGAAAAAGGCTAAATACAATACAGATCCTATCATGTTTATATGTATGAGCTAACCTTATTGGAGTTACAACCAGCTAGCTTAAAATTTACCAAACAGAATATTTACATGTTAAAATGTACTCTGAACAGATGACCTTTTTGTAGCTTAAAGACCAGCGATGTAAGGACAGTACAGACTGAAATGTTCAACATGAAACAATCCATCCTGAAAAAGTTATATAACGTTAGACATTCAAGCTGACAAGTAAATGACACCACAGAATTTTTATAACTTTACACATGGGTGTTTAATTCTGTGAATGTGAGTTGTGCGTTGGATATTAAAGCAACACTACCTAAGGTTTTCACCTCAAAATAATGTTTCCAAATCATTTTGATGGTACATCAACTGGCCCTGCAATGGACTGGCGATCCGTCCAGGGTGTACCCTGCCTCTTGCCCAAAAGATGCTGGGATAGGCTCCAGCCTCCCATCCCGCGACCAAAAATGGATTAAGCAGTAGAGGATGGATGGCTGGATGGTACATCAACCGTTGATTGGATCACTTCCACAATAGCTAAGATTTCCCACAACAGCGATAGATACTGTGTGTAACTTTGCTGTTCTGGTAGGAACACTGAAAAAACTACAAAAGGCACTCATGGACTTCATCCAAGTAGCCAGTAGAGTGCAGAGTTAGTCGGCTGCGAACTATAAGATAAAGCGATCTAGCTAGGTATTTTCAGAACGGACATTGAGGAAGAGCCTGTGAAGAAGCAAATGAAGATTTTGTCAGATGAAGCGAAGAAAAGAAAACAGCAGCCTGAATGAGAGTGAATTTTGGACTGCTTACATTTGTTGGTGAATGCTAAAAGGGATAAAGAGATGCAAGACTGTTCCATGTTGGTAATAATAAGTCATACCCACACAAACACATATTGTGTCTATATATATACAGTATATACAGTATATATAGATAGATAGATAGAGAGAGAGAGAGAGAGAGAGAGAGAGAGAGAGAGAGAGAGAGTATAAAACAGTATACACACATATATATGCATATATACATTATATACACATATATAGTGTATATGTATAATGTACACACACACACACACACATATACACACACACATATATTGCACACACACACACACACACACACATATATATATATATATATTTACTTTGTTTTAATTAAAAGGTTGTTGAATGAGTCAGTTCCATATTTCCAGCTGTGTTACTAGACAGTTATGTTTCTCAAGTGTAGGGGAACCCCAAGAACAATTTGTACTGTAAAGGAAAAATATTTTAAAGTGTAATTTTAAAAAAAATACACCACAGATACAGCGGTGTGAAAAAGTGTTTGTCCCCTTCCTGATTTTTCATTGTTTTGTATGTTGGTCACATTTAAATGTTTCAGATAATCAAACAAACTTTTAGACAATGATAACACAAGTAAACACAAAATGAAGGTTTTAAATGAAGGTGTTTATTATTAAGGGAAAAAAAATCCAAACCTACATGGCCCTGTGTGAAAAAGTGATTGCCCCCTAAACCTAATGACTGGTTGGGCCATCCTTAGCAGCAAACGCTGCAATCAAGCATTTACGATAACTGGGAATGAGTCTTTTACAGCGCTGTGGAGGAATTTTGGCCCACTCTTCTTTGCAGAATTGTTGTAATTCAGCCACACTGGAGGGCTTTTGAGCATGAACCGCCTTTTTAAGGTCATGCCACAGCATTTCAATCGGATTCAGGTCAGCACTTTGACTAGGCCACTCAAAAGTCTTCATTTTGTTTTTTGTTTTTTTCAGGCATTCAGAGGTGGACTTGTTGGTGTGTTTTGGATCATTGTCCTGCTGCAGAACTCAAGTGTGCTTCAGCTTGAGGTCACGAACAGATGGCCAGGCATTCTCCTTCAGGATTTTTTTTCCACAATATCTTTATTGAACCTTTTTTTTTTTTTTAACAAACATGATACAAACAATCAAACACTAACACTAAAGTACTACAAAAAAAAAAATGCACTAAAAACACCAACAACCACCAACAAAATCAAGTCTTCAACAATGCTCCTCTGTTTAGTCTAGACAATCCAATACATAAGTATACATATTATGTTCACCAGTTTGGAATTTACAAGGTCCACACACATCATTCACCTTCTTCTTCAAGAGTTATGTTTAAATTTTTTACATAATCAATAAAAGGTCTCCATATATTCTCAAACACAATTTCCTTTGATTTCAGTATATATGTTATTCTTTCTAATGGAAGGTTTGTTAACATCTGTCTTAACCACTGAGTCACATCTGGTCTATGAGTCTTTTTCCATAATAGTGCAATACATTTTTTGGCATTAAGCAAACTGAGGTCTATGAATGTTCTTTCACTTTTATTAAAATTATGCTTTTCTGGGTACAGACCCAACAAAAACAGTTTAGGATTCAGTATGATTTGTTTTGAGATTATTTTTTCAATTGTTACCCTCACCTCTTCCCAAAACATTCTTATTAATCTACATTCCCATAAACAATGAAATAGGGTTCCTTTACTTTCCATGCATTTTGTGCATGTATCTGGTATATTTTTGTTATATCTATTTAACTCCTCCGGTGTAACATACATCCGCATTAACCATTTGAAATGTATCAATTTAAGGCGTGCATTTATTGATTTGGTTTGAGCTTCTGTACAAGCCAATTCCCATTGTTCCTCTGAAATTTCAATTTGCAGATCTTCTTTCCAGTAGTTTAATCTTTTCAGTGAATTTTCACTTGAAGATAGTGTCAATGAGTTATAAAACTCTGAAATAATACCCTTTCTTTTACTATCTTTCATCATCATTTTTTCCAAGGATGAATAAATAGGTCGAGTGAGAGCTTTATTTTGATTTGATCGAATAAAGTTTCTAAGTTGAAGATATTTAAAAAAATGTGTTCTATTGAGATTAAATTTGATCCTCAGCTCTTCAAAAGACATTATGTTGTCTGCACATGGCAAATATAAATCCTGAATCTTTTGTATCCCTTTTAAATTCCATACTTTAAATACAGCGTCCGCTCTCCCTGGTTTAAAATATTGATTACCCCATATTGGACTAAATTGTGACAATAACTGTGGTTCTTTTAAATAGTTTTTAGCTTCACACCATATTTTGATCATATGCTTTACAAATGGATTTTTAACTTGTTTTTGTAATTTTTTTGCCGAATCTGAGTATATGAATATGGGAAGAGGTAAAGGTAAATTGTATGATTCCATTTCAGTCCAGTGAGGGAGATCATTTGATGAAAAATAATATGTCATAGACCTCAGTTGTGCCGACCAATAATACAACATAAAATTTGGACATTTCAGACCTCCACGATCAAATGGTAAATATAATAAAGACAAACGTAATCTAGCCCTCCTGTTGTTCCATATAAATTCCACTAACTTTTTTTTTATTCTTGAGAATAGATCTAAAGGTGGTGATAAGGGAATGTATTGAAATAAATAAAGTATTTTAGGTAAAATATTACTTTTAAGTATATTGATTCTCCCGATCATCGACATTGGTAGTGACATCCATCTCTGAGTTAACTCATTGATATCTGACATTAAGGCTTCATAGTTGACGCTGGCGACTGATTCTAGCTTAGGCATAATTTGGATTCCTAAATATTTAAACTGATTTACAACATTGAATTGATTTACCTCAGGGGCTGGGTAATTTCTCTGGGTCTCATTTAGCATTAATATTGAAGATTTAGTTTTATTTATTTTATATCCTGATATTTCCCCAAAATTCTTTATTAAATTCAACAAGGTTGGAATTGATTTTTTTAGATTCGACATAAACAAAATTATATCATCGGCGTACAGGGAGATTTTATGTTCTGTTGGTCCAACTTTAATTCCATATATTTGTGAATGTAAACGTATCGCTATCGCTAAAGGTTCAATTGCCATAGTAAACAGTAAAGGTGAAAGTGGACAGCCTTGTCGACATCCTCTACTGATTTTTATTGGTTTTGAAATATTGTTATTTGTTAGGATTTCTGCTGTAGCATTATTGTATATTATTTGAACCCATTTTATGAAATTATTTCCAAGTCCAAACCTTTGTAGGACTTCAAAAAGAAAGGGCCATTCAACTCTATCAAAGGCCTTTTCGGCGTCCAATGATAGGAGAGCTGTATCCGGTGCTTCTTTATTAAAATAAATAATATTAAATAGTCTTCTTACATTATGGAAGCCTTGTCTACCCTTTATAAAGCCATTCTGATCTCGATTAATAATATTTGGTAAAATTTCTTGTATTCGTCTTGCTAAAATTTTACAGATTATCTTAAGGTCGGCGTTTAATAGGCTTATTGGTCTCATATTTTCACATTTATTAGAGGGCTTACCTGGTTTTGGCAGCAGTATAATTAAGGCATTATTTATGTATGATGGTAAATTATTATTTTGAAATGCTTCTAAAACCATTTCCAAAAAAGGTTTTATTAATTTATTCTTAAATTTTTTATAAAGGTCAACTGGAAGACCATCTGGTCCTGCACTTTTTCCTGATTTCATATTATCAATGGCTAGCCCAACTTCTTCTTGACTAATTTTAGACTCCAATATCTCCCTGTTTTCATTTGGAATACACGGTATAGATAGTTCGTTCAAAAACCCATTTAGTTTTGTTAAATCAGGTTCATTTTTGGTATCATATAATTTTTCATAGTAATCTCTAAAGGCTCTATTAATTTCTAAAGGATCTATAACTACCTGTCCGTTACTTATAATACTGGTAATTGGTGTTTTAATTTCCAATTGTTTAATCTGCCATGCTAATAATTTTCCTGATTTTTCACCTTGTTCATAAAAAGATTGTTTCAATCTTAGAAGACTCGAGGCAGCTCTATTCGCTGATTTTTTGTCGTATTCAGCTCTCAAAATCAGTAATTCATTCTCCAACCTTGGGTCACTTCCTGCATACACTTTTTCCTGAAGACTTTTTATTTTATGTTCCAATTTAGCTCTCTCCTCTCGAGTCTTCTTAGATTTTGATCCTGTATAACTAATAATATGTCCCCTAATAAAAGCTTTGAAAGCCTCCCACTTTACACATGCTGATGTTTGTGTAGTATTGATGTCAAAGAACTCGTCTATCTGTTTTTCTATATACTTGACAAATTCCTCATCCTGAAGCCATTTATGCTGAAATTGCCATCTACCTGATTCCTTTGTCAATTTTTTATCTACATATATTAGACAACAGGGTGCATGATCAGAGATCACGATGTTATCATAAAAGCAGTTTTGAATCTTGGACCTTAATTCTGTGGAAATCAAAAAATAATCAATACGTGAGAATGTCTTGTAGGTACTGGAATAACAAGAATAGGCTTTAACTTGTGGTTTCATTTCTCTCCATATATCTAACAATCTCAATTCTTTCATAAAATGATTAATAGTCATCCTACATCCAATGTGCGTACAATCCAGTCCTGTTGATCTATCCACACCTGGATTCAATGTACAATTAAAATCCCCTGCTATTATATGTTGCCCTGTAAGTGATGATAAGATGAGAAATAAATTAGCAAAGAACTTCTGATCATCTATATTGGGACCATATAAGTTCACAAGATTTATATTTTCTAATAGCAAAGAACCTTGAATGATTACATATCTTCCAAATTTGTCTCCAATTACATTTTTCACTTGAAAAGGAACTGATTTATGTATGAGAGTCATAACTCCCCTGGCTCGGGATGAAAATGAAGAGGTGAATACACTTCCCTGCCATCTACTCCTAATTCTTTTAACATTCTCCTCTATCAGATGAGTTTCTTGTAAAAACACAATTCTTGAACCCATGTCCTTTATTTTATTCATAACTTGTTTAAGTTTTTTTAAATTTTGTAGACCTCTGCAATTCCATGAAGTTAAATTAAGATTAACACTTTGGTCCATGATCAATAGAGAGTTTGGGATTACCTTGCAGTGTAAACATGCTCATACAGAGAAGCAAAAACATGAGTGGTTGAACATTCATCCTACAAACTACACACAAACAAATTTCCCCTTCCCACACTTGTGGCAAACCCCCCAAAATCAAAAGAAAAATTCTGTCTCCCGATATAGCCATCGACCGTTCCACACCCACGGGGAACAGCCTAAGCCACTCCTTCTTCATCCTCCCAATCACCCTAACTCTACTGCTTTTAATGACGTAACATTAACTCTCCTCTGTAGTTTTCCAACTTAACTCCAAAATTTTTAACAACTTTGTACATCATAGTTTTTTTGTTTTTGTTTGTTTTGTTTTTGTTTTGTTTTTTTAATATATAATACAATCTATATTTTGTAAACTTACTATTTACTTCAAGTCAGTCAGATGCC
Source organism: Pholidichthys leucotaenia (assembly GCA_020510985.1). Lineage (NCBI taxonomy): Eukaryota > Metazoa > Chordata > Actinopteri > Cichliformes > Pholidichthyidae > Pholidichthys > Pholidichthys leucotaenia. Next base: position 356,813,972 of record CM035837.1, on the reverse strand, counting down.
TGTGCAAATGCTTAATTATTCTACCTTATATTTTGTTCATGCTTAGCTCCCACCAGTCTCTTCTTCTTCTTTGATCTTCTTGATGAACTCCTGCGCCTCCTCTGGGGTCTTGAAGATGTGGGTTCTGCCCTCATACGTGGTCAGCAGTCTCGCAGGATAGATTACACCATGACGAATCCCAAGGTTGCGCAGCTCCTTACGTACGGGATCAAACTGCTTCCTCAATTGCTGGATTCCTGTGGCCAAATCTGGGTAGAACCGCACCTGCTGGTCCTGGTGTTTAATCTCTCCTTTTTTAGCTCGTGCAGCGTTGAAGATCTTCATCCTGTCTCTGTTGCTAAGAAACTTCATAATTAAGGTCCTCGGCGGTCCCTTATCTCTCCGTGGGCCAATACGATGTGCTTTTTCCAGAATCACTGCTGATTGCAACTCCTCGCTGCCCAGCACCTCCGGAATCCACTTTTCCAGAAAGGAACATACGTCCCGACCTTCTGATTCCTCTGGAAGACCCACCAGCCTCAAATTATTCTGTCTCGACCGAGATTCCAAATCCAAAATATTATCTTCCAGAGATTTATTTTTTTTTTCCAAAGTGCGCACCTTTAATTGAAGACGGGTGACGTCATCTTCAGCACTAGCGAGACGGAGCTCCATCTGCGCCGTTCGTTCTACACAGTCACCCAGTTCCTTTCTTATTCCTTCCAATGCTGTCATAATCCCATCAAATCTAGAGGAAAAGTCCGCTCTCATTGAACTCATGGCAGCCATCAGCGCATCTGCGCCATTCCCCGCAAATATCGCACCGTTGCCAGCCTCCTCCGCCATATATGGAGTTTTGTTTGCTGCGTCACAGACCTGAAAGTCCGTTAATTTGGACTGTTTCGGCGGCTCGCTTTTTCCTTTTCCTGGTTTTCCAGCCTTAGGCTTCGCCGACATATCCTCGCCCAAATGCTGGGATACGTTCTGTCCCAAATGAGAGAGTTATTTGCCGATTTTTTTTTCCAGGAGCAGAGCAGAGCGAGACACGTCCGTCCTACGTGGCAGCCATAACCGGACCTCCTTCAGGATTTTTTGGTAGACAGCAGAATTCATGGTTCCATTTACCACAGTAAGTCTTCCAGGTCCTGAAGCAGCAAAACAGCCCAAGACCATCACACTACCACCACCATATTTTACTGTTGGTATGATGTTCCTTTTCTGAAATACTGTGTTACTTTTACACTGGATGTAATGGGACACACACCTTCCAAAAAGTTCAACTTTTGTCTTGTCAGTCCTCAGAGTATTTTCCCAAAAATCTTGGGGATCATCGAGATGTTTCCTGGCAAAACTGAAACGAGCCTTTATGTTTTTTTTGCTCAGATGTGGTTTTCGTCTCCCCTTCATGGATCATCACCTTATCGTGGTGGGGGGTTTGCGTGCCCTAGTGATACCAGGAGCTAAGTTGTCCGGGGCAATCTGTCTCTGGTAGGGTCACCCAAGATAAACTGATCCTGGGTGAAGGGCCAGACTAAGAACGATCCAACAGACTCTCATGATGAATGCTAGAACAAGTATTCAGTGTACCCCACCTGGTATGGGGTTACCAGGGCCCCAAAGTGGAGCCAGGCCTGGGGGAGGGGTTTGATGGCCGGCGTCTGGTGGCTGGGTTTCCACCCATGAGACCAGGCCAGGCTCAGCCCAAAGGAGTTACATGGGTCTGCCCTCCAGAGGGCTCACCACCTGCAGGAGGGACCATGGGGGTCCAGTGCTATGTGGATCAGGTGGTGGTCAAAGGCGGAGACCTTGGCAGTCTGATCCCAAGCTTCCTAAACTGGCTTTTGGGATGTGGAATGTCACCTCTCTGGTGGGGAAGGAGCCTGAGCTGATGCATGAGGCTGAGCGATACCGGCTAGATATAGTTGGCCTCACTTCCACACACAGCTCTGGTTCCGGAACCAGTCTCCTGGAGAGGGGCTGAAGCTTGGCCTACTCTGGAGTTGCCCTGGGTGAGAGACGAAGAGCAGGGGTGGGTATTCTTGTATCCCCCCACCTTGCAGCCTCTTTATTGGAGTTTTCCCCAGTGGACGAAAGGGTTGTTTCTCTGCGCCTTCGGGTTGGGAAATGGGTCCTGACCATTATTTGTGCCTATGCACCAAATGATGGTTCAGAGTACCCAACCTTTTTGAAGTCTCTGACTGGGGTGCTGGAGGGTGCTTCTCTTGGAGACTCCATTGTCCTACTGGGGGACTTCAATGCGCACGTGGGCAATGACAGTGAAACCTGGAGGGGGATGATTGGGAAGAACGGCCTGCCCAATCTGAACCCGAGTGGTGTTCAGTTATTGGACTTCTGTGCTAACCACAGTTTGTCCATAACAAACACTATGTTCAAGAAAAAGGGTGTCCATATGTGCACCTGGCACCAGGGCACTCTAGGTCGCAGGTCGATGATCGATTTTGTTATTGTGTCATCAGACCTGCAACCGTATGTCTTGGACACTTGGGTAAAGAGAGGCGCAGAGCTGTCAACTGATCACCACCTGGTGGTGAGTTAGATCCAATGGCAGGGGAGGATGCAATTAAGACCTGGTAGACTCAAACATATTGTGAGGATGTGCTGGGAACGTCTGGCTGAGGCCCCTGTCCGGGAAGTCTTCAACTCCCACCTCCAGAAGAAGTTCAACCACATTCTGAGGGAGTCTGGGGACATGGAGTCTTAATGGGCCATGTGCTCCACCTCCATTGTTGAAGCAGCTGCCCAGAGCTGCGGCTGCAAAGTCGTCGGAGCATCTCATGGTGGCAACCCCCGAACCAAGTGGTGGACACCAGTGGTGAGGGGGGCCATGAAGCTGAAGAAGGAGTCCTATCAGGCTTGGTTGGCTTGTGGGACTCCCAAAACAGCTGAGGTGTACCGGCAGGCCAAGCAGAGTGCAGCTTGGGTGGTTGCTGAAGCAAAAACTCGGGTGTGGGAGGAGTTCGGGGAGGCCATTTGGGTCGGCCTCAAGGAGATTCTGGCAAACTGTCCAGAGGCTAAGGAGGTTGCAGCAGCTCCCTGTCCACACTGTGTATGGTGCGGAAGGGGCACTGCTGACTTCAACTGGGGATGTCGTCGGGCTGTGGAAGGAATACTTCAAGGATCTCCTCAATGCCACTGACACGCCTTCCACAGAGGAAGCAGGGTTTGGCTGAGGTCGCCAAGGTGGTTAAAAATCTCTTTGTTGGCCGGGCCCCGGGGGTGGACGAGATTCGCCCTGAGTACCTCAATGCCCTGGATGTTGTAGGAGTGTCATGGTTGACACGCCTCTGCAACATTGTGTGGAGGTCGGGGGCAGTGCCTTTGGCATGGCAGACCTGGGTGGTGGTTCCTCTCTTCAAAAAAGGGGGCTGGAAGGTGTGCTCTAACTTTAGAAGATCACTCTCCTCAGCCTGCCTGGGAAGGTCTATGCCAAGATACTGGAAAGGAGAGTCCAGCTGTTTGTCAAACCTCGGACTGAGGAGGAGCAATGTGCTTTTTGTCCTGGCCGTGGCACATTGGACCAGCTCTTTACCCTCTCGAGAATCTTCGAGGGTTCATGGGAGTTTGCCCAACCAGTTTATATGTGTTTTGTGGACTTGGAGAAGGCATTCGACCGTGTCCCTCGTGGTTTCTGTGGGGGGTGCTTCGGGAGTATAGGGTATCGAGCTTGTTACGAGCTATTCAGTCTCTGTTTGACCATTGTGAGAGTTTGGTTCGTATTGCCAACACTCGGTCGGACTCATTCCCAGTGAGAGTTGGATTCCGCCAGGTCTGCCTTTTGTCACTGATCCTGTTCATAATGTTTATGACCAGGATTTCTAGACTCAGCCAGAGAATGGAGGGTGTCATGCCTGGTGACCACAGGATCTCATCTCTGTTGTTTGCAGATGATGTTGTCCTGTTGGCTTCATCCAGCAATGACCTACAAGTCTTACTGGGACAGTTTGTCACTGAGTGTGAAGCGGCTGGGATGAGAATCAGTACCTCCAAATCCGAGTCCATGGTCCTCAGCCGGAAAAAGGTGGATTGTCCTCTCCGGGTTGGGGACAAGCTCCTGCCCCAAGTGGAGGAGTTTAAGTATCTTGGAGTCTTATTCGCGAGTGAGGGGAGAATGGAGCGAGAGATTGACAGACGGATCGGAGCAGCATCTGCAGTGATGCAGAAGTTGTACTGGTCTGTTGTGGTGAAGAGGGAGCTAAGCTCTTAGGCAAAGCTGTCGATTTACCAGTCAATCTACGTTTCTACCCTCACCTATGGTCATGAGCTTTGGGTAATGACCGAAAGAATGAGATCGCGGATACAAGCAGCTGAAATGAGCTTTCTTCGTAGGATTGCTGGACTCACCCTCAGAGACAGGGTTAGGAGCTCAGTCATCCGGGAGAGGCTCAGAGTAGAACCGCTGCTCCTCCACATTGAAAGGAGTCAGTTGAGGTGGTATGGGCATCTGACCAGGATGTCTCCTGGATGCCTCCCACTTGAGGTGTTTCGGGCACGTCCCACAGGGAGGAGACCCCAGGGCAGACCCAGGACTCGGTGGAGAGACTATGTCTCCCAGCTGGTCTGGGGACGCCTTGGTATCTTCTCTGAAGAGCTGGAGCAAGTGGCTGGGGAGAGGGAAGTCTGGGCTTCTCTGCTTGAACTGCTGCCTCCGCGACCCAGATCTCCGGAAAAATGGTAGAAAACGGATGGATGGATGGATGGATGGTTTTCGCCTTGGAACTCTGCCATGCAGGCCATTTTTGCCCAGTCTCTTTCTTATAGTGGAGTCATGAACACTGACCTTAACCGAGGCAAGTGAGGCCTGCAATTCTTTGGATGTTGTTGTGGGGTCTTTTGTGACCTCTTCGATGAGTCATCGCTGTGCTTTTGGGGTAATTTTGGTCGGCCGGCCACTCCTGGGAAGGTTCACCACTGTTCCATGTTTTCCCCATTTGTGGATAATGGCTCTCACTCTAGTTCGTTGGAGTCCCAAAGCTTTAGCAATGGCTTTATAACCTTTTCCAGACTGACAGATCTCATTTATTTTGTTTCTCATTTGTTCCTGAATTTCTTTGGATTGCAGCATGATGTCTAGCTTTTGAGGATCTTTTGGTCTACTTCATTTTGTCAGACAGGTCCTATTTAAGTGATTTCTTGATTATCAACAGGTGTGGCAGTAATCAGGCTTGGGTGTGGCTAGAGAAATTGAACTCAGTTTTCCAAAGATGTGATAAACCACAGTTAATTTATGTTTTAACGGCGGGGAGGGGATTTTTTTACCCTTAATAATAAACACCATCATTTAAAAACTGCATTTTGTGTTTACTTGTGTTATCTTTGTCTAATATTTAAATTTGTTTGATGACCTGAAGTTTTTTTTTGTAACAAACGTGCAAAAAATGAGAAATGAGGAAGGGGGCAAACACTTTTTCACACCACTGTATAATGAAATTCTCAGATTTTTACAACCCAAACCACTTACTTGGCAAAACTTTATCAATGCACGCATGTAAACTGAGTAATGTCCACGTACCCCCGTATCAAATGCTGAGGAATTTTCATGAACTCAGTGCTTTTTTGGATTTCGTCAGGTTTGTAAAAGGTTGCCAAACAGGTTGCAAACAGTTTTAAAGGTTGAAAACAGTTTTTGGTGTTGCAAAAATAAATTAGACATATTCAAAAAAATTTTTGCAAAGGTAAACAGTTGCAAATGTTTGGAAAATAGTTGTAAACGTGTGCAAACAGTTGTCACACATGCCGCAAGTTCTTTTTTGGTTCACCGAGCAATAGCAGTGTTTAAGACCCTTTATGACAAAACTGTTTGCAACCTTTAAAACTGTTGGTGTCCTGTTTTGTAAGCTTTTATGAACCCTGATGAAACCCAAAAAGCACTAAGCTCATGAACATTCCTTAGCATTCGCCGCTCCATGAGATACTAGCTTGATTTTTTTCAACTTTTACAATGAATGTTGGTGAATCCAAAAATCACTATGTTCCAAAGCATTTGGTGCTTCATGAGATACTACCCTTATTAATGACATATAAACTCCTCACATTAAGTATCTCACGGAGCAGCGCGTGCTGAAGAACATTCACAAACTGTGCACTTTTTGGGTTTCGTCAGGGTTTGTGAAAGGTTTGCTAACAATTTTTAAGGTCACCAAAAATTTTAAGAATTTTAAGCAAATTGTGTTTAGAAGCGATTGTAACGCGTTTTGCTAAAGTTCTTTTTGGGTGACCTAGCAGTGAACACCTGCAGCTGTTTAAGACCCTTGACACCAAAACTGTTAGCGGCCTTAAAAACTGTGTACAAACTGCTTTGCAACCTTTTAGGAGCCCCGAGGAAACCCAAAAAGCACAGTGTTAATAAATATTCCTCAGCATTCACCACTCTGTGAGATATTAGCTTGATTTTTGCTAACATCCGTCAGAAAAGTTTAACAAGTATGTGAAATCCACAATCATGAGGTTTAAATCAATCTTTCGTGTTTTAAATGGCAATTGCACGGTCACATCAGATTTTCTTTTTCACATAACCTCAGTCATACATGGATTAAAGCCATACTGAGCAGGTACAAACAAATGTCCTACAAGATATTTTATTGGGGTGAGGATTATTGCAGATTGTCCATTGATCTTCATCTATTTAAAGAGGGAATTCATTTAGGATCTTGCCACCTATTGATCCAAAAATTTATACTAAGCAACTGTCCGGCTGTCATATTATCTTGAAGGTATACTGCCAAAACAATCAATAAAACAGTGAATCAACTCACCCATATTTCAGGTTTACAGGCTAACACAGTCTGCTCAGAGGGTTTTAACAGCTTTAAATCACAGGGTGTGGGGTTTTCTTTGTTGGCCTGCCGCTGATATTCACAAACTTTGGAGATTTACTCAAATTTGCTGTCATTTAACATTTGTTCCATTTATGTCAACAGAACAGAAAAAAAACACAATTCTTTATTTCTGACAGATCAACTTCTGAGGCATCTGGAGCTGCATGTTAAAGAGTTTTCAAAGTAAATCAAAAGCACTCATAGCACAATCAGAAAGACTCTGATCTCATTGAGCTGTAAATTATTTAGCAGAAATGATAACTTTTGTGAAAGGAAAAAAAAACGCTGCCTTCACATTGGAAAGATTGCTATTGAATTTGTGAACAGATGTGCAAATACATCTAAATATACTGTATGTTGCTGATATTTTCAAGCTTGACAGATCCCATCTTTGTTCCAATATATACCCCGACTCCATGTACTGTACCACTTTAAATATGATGACATGCTCCTGAGCGTTGCCCTGATGGTCTTCTTTACAAGAGCTATGGGAAGAGGATTTGGTCTCTGATGACAGTTACTGGAGGGCAGGAGCCATGTGCTCAAATCCTAGGCTAGGATTATGATATAAAAATCAATCAATCCCCTTGTCCCAGCGCGGTGAATCAGCAGTAATAGCGTGACCTAGTTGGATGAATCTAATCTAAGCAGTGACTGACACCACAAGGACAAACAGGGAGCTCAGTGAGGAATAAAAAAAATATGCTCATTAGATAATTATTACAGAGGATAAAAGACAAAACAACTCCCAGTGTTTTCCTCTTTTAAAAGCACTCTCTGTGTTTCTCTGCCCATCTGTTTATTGCCCTCTCATTGCCCCCTCTGTGCATTTGTCTGCTCCGTCTCTCTTTGCTTCACTTTCTGTGTATCTCTGTGGATCAATGTTATTTTGGATGTTTGGGTAGATGAGATTTTTTTCATTGACATCTTTATTGCCTTTTGAATGTTTTAATACCATATTGTTTTTTTGTTGAAAATAAATAATAAGATGACATCCAAAGAGCATCAAAAAGGCTACTATTTAGGATGTAGTTCAAGTTTTTACACGACATTATTATGTTTAAATTAATCTGACTTATTTCACTGCATACCACATTTAATTTTGTTTCATTCTTCATCATCATCTTCTTCTTCTTCTTCTTTTACCCTCGTATCTCGCAGAGCCGCAATGCTGGCAAACGCGGCGATTTTGGGGTTTTGTCAGGGTTTGCCAGGGTTTGTAAAAGATTGCCAAACAGGTTGCAAACAGTTTTTCTTGTTGCCAAAAAAATTTGACCATGTTTGAGTTTTTTTGGTGAATGTATTTTTCTGCAAACAGTTGCAAAAGTTAGTTGTAAGTGTTTGCAAATTGTTGTAACATGTTTGCAAATGGTTGTAACATACTGTATGTCGCTACAGTTCTTTTTGATTCACCAAGCAGTGAACACATCACTAGACTAGGGGTTGGCGACCTGCGGCCCTTCAGGCCCCATTCTGCAGCTCCCTGCAGTTATATCTCAAAACACAGAAATTAATGGAGCTCATTTTAATTATTTTATTTTTTAAATTATTGTTTATTGCAATTGGATGCATTTCTCAGTGGAAACACATACTTTTATGAATGTAAAATATATATTTTTTTAATTATTTATTATGTTGTCAACTATACGTGACTGCGCCACATCTGACGGTGGCTGCATAGACAGCCGCTCAGCCTCTCAGTGCATGTGGAGAAGCACGGACAGCAGCCGCTTCCTGCCACTCTTGGTAAGACATGAACAAATCCAGAAAAGTAAAATCACAGAGGAAAATAGAGAGTCTCAATTCTGTGTGGACAGATTACTTATTGTGTTCATGTATGGCTGTTGTGGAGAGAATTTCCCCATGAGAACACAAACAACGAAAAACGGCCGCCTCATTAGTGTCTACAGGTCCATTAAAGGTCTTAAATGTGATTATCTAAAATTAACAACTTAATTATCCTTAAAAATGAGAAACAATCCCTAAATTCCTGCTCAATAACCTTATAGTTGCCTGCATTATAAATGCTGGATTCACAGACCGAATTTTGAATTAGTGTAAATTTATTTTTACTGTCACAGCTCAATACTTCCTGAGTTATGTAAAAGTAAAAGCCCTCTACTGTGATTCAATTTTCAGAATGGTTGTTTTTGTTATGTGCTGTTATTATGAAATGCCGTCAACCAGATATATGTAACCCTTGCCTTACGTTAATTAGGTAAAAGAAATTATTAAGTGTAGACCAGTTGCTAGGTTCGTAAGGATTACAATAGGGAATTAAAATGAGTGTGGAATGAAATAGCTGGAGGCAAGAAATGAGCAATTCATGGCTGTTATTTTTAAAGGTAAAGAGAACAAAATATACAAACAATTTACAAATATACAAATATAACAACGGCTGGCATGAAATAAAACCCCCAAAAATGTCTTACTGAGCTCAGTGTTTGTTTGTCTTTTTGTTTTAGTCATTTGACCAGTCAAGATATCTTGTGTTTCCAAGTTAGGTTTCTTTTCCTCTTTTAAAGCGGCGGCTTAAGTTGTTACCACTTTGAGTTTTGTGCACTGGAGAGAGGAAGGATGTTCTTCAATCGAGATCTTGGTTCAGGTCTCGGTTCAGGTCTTGGTTCAGGTCTCGGGTCAGGCTCGCCATCTCCATTCGGAGAGAATCCAGGATCCAGAAGATTCTTAATCGGCAACCAAAAAAAAACCTAGCCAAGATGAGGTATCAGCGTGAACACAGCAAAGGACACATCCACCATGCCTCTCAAGCTCGTGCTCCCACCAACAAGACGACCCACAGGCCTCCACACAGATCGTCCACAGCCTCTCTCGTCCGCTCTCAGAGCGCAAAAGACCGAAAAACGGGTGCACGCCCCAGCACTCTGCTCAGAAGGCGGGACCAATACCGCTCCCAATGAATGAAAAGACCAAGATCACCCAACGTGACCATGAAACAGGAATTTAAAAGTTGTATAACGAGGATCACACTTCCTCTTCCCAAAATAACCGTTTTTCAAAATAAAATCACACAATTGCATTAATACAAATGAAATGTGAGAAAAACGGTCATTTTCTCAGCTGGGTTACATATACTTGTTTGAAATCAGCAGCATACAGCTGACAGTTTTCCCTCACAATCTGTAAATACAAGAAAAATATAGTGGAAGGAGTTCAAATGAGTGAAAAAGGAGCAGAGAAGATTCTGTGACAGTGATGTAGAGTTGAGCCCTTTATTTTAAGGACGTTTTCAGCTTTTTCTATGCAGGATAACTGCTAGTTTGTTAATTGTGGGGTTTTGAACAGTGAATTATGGGGGGGGGGGGGGCTGAAAAGTTCATAGGCTGACCATGATGCAGTGGTCAAATTTGACCAAATGTGGTTTATTTTTCAACATAGTCTCCAATGTCAGTGTATCTGAAAAGAAACAATGGAGTTAGTATCAGAAAAGGTTGAATTTAATGCATGACTAGTTTCGTTGTTGTAGCATAACTCCTTTTTTTGGGGTATACTTTATTAATCCCAGATGGAAATTCAGGGCATCCACCTAAATGGATGAGGCAGCTAAGGTGTGCCACCAATCTCTTCACCATTCACACACACATTCACACCTAGGGCCACTTTAAATGGTAAATGGCATTCACTTATATAGCGCTTTTATTCTCATCTCTTGATGACCAAAGTGCTTTACAAATCCTGCTATCCACGCATTCACACACTGATGGGGGCATGCTGCCTAACATGGCGCTTCCAGACCCACCAGGAGCAACTGGGGGTGAAGTGTCTTGCCCAGGGACACAATGGCAGGGTATCTGGGGAGAGCGGGATTCAAACCGCCAACCATACGGTTATTTGACAACCTGCTCTACCTCCTGAGCCACTGCCGTTCCCGTCCCCTTTAGTCTCCAATTAACCTAATGTGGATGTTTTTGGCCTGTGGGAGGAAACCGGAGTACCCGGGGTAAACCCACGCAGACATGGGGAGAACATGCAAACTCCACACAGAAGGGTCACGATGTTCAGGGGTGGAATTGATCCCGTGACCTTCTTGTTATGCTGCCACTGTGCTAACCACTGTTACACCAAACTGCCCTGCTTAGTCAGCCTGTGAACTTTTCAGCCCCCACATATGTGCAGACTGTCTATTAGTGCCACACATTTTTTTAAAAATTATAACCAATATTTAGCTCAGCGGAGGAAGATATTTTTTAAATGTTTTTCCACTCTGCTGCAATTATTTCTTATCGGCTTAATTTGCACCAAATGATTTTTAGTTATATTATTTAGAAGGTTGTTTAGAACTCTTTTTGTTTTATTCCAAAATAAAGAAGAATATGCCTGCTGAAGAAGATGCCTGCTGCTGGGCTGCGGCCCGGGCTGGCGGTCTCTGTTGGCCATCGGGGGAGCTTCGGATTCGCCGCCTGGTAGAACAACGCTAGCTGGAGGCCTCCACTAGCAACCGAGGGAGCATTGGCCTCCTCGGCTTCACCGGCGGATCCAGTTACTTAATTGCTAGTCAACAGGTGAGCTTCTCCTTTGATTCTAATCAAATCAAATCAAAATCAAATTACTCATTATGCCTCCAAAAAAGAGTCAGACACATGGAGAGGAGCTGGAGGAGATTAAACTCTCCCTAAACTTTATGTCTGAGGAAATATCTAAAATAGCTAAACAACAAACGCTGCTTGTCAACCTTATGGAACAAGTGCGCGAGCTAAAGGCTGAAATTATGGACAAGGACAAGAAAATTAAATCCTTAGAAAAATGTGTGGATGAACTTGAACAATATACAAGAATGGATGACGTCATTGTGAGCGGTCTGAACACCAGACACTGCTCCTATGCACGTGTGGCAGCTGGAGTTGGTAATCAGGATGGGCAGGATGAGACACTGGCTGAGTCGCACACTCTTGAGAAGCAGGTATTGACCTTTTTCAATTCTAAAAACATTGTTGTGGACAATGAGACTATTTCGGCTTGCCACACATTATCCAATAAAAACAGTAAAGGAAAACCAGCGATTATCATCCGATTCTTCAGTAGTTAAGCAAAAATTGATCTTCTGCAACAAGCAAAAAAACTGAGAGGAACGGATGTCTACATAAATGAACATTTAACAAAAAAGAACTCTGAAATAGCTAGACAAGCCAGGGCCCTCCGAAAACAAGGAAAAATACAGTCGACATGGACAAGAAACTGTAAGGTGTGGATAAAACTGCTTGGCACTCCAGAAGACGGTAAAGTAATGATGATTAGAGAAATGGAGGAATTGGACAGATTTAAACCTTAGCCCTGATTCAGGAATAACGGTGCAGTAATCATGAGTGGAAATTTTGTGTTCTTTTCCTTTTTTCTTCTTGGTGTACATGGTTGTCATAAATTATGTTTAGTACTTTAGTCAATCATCCTTCCTCATTTGATGATGGAGGTGTAGTGGGGCAAATTGAAGCTGGAAATTTTGTTAGTGCTGAACAGCAACCACAGGACATTTTGGGAGGTGTTGACCCAGACAACAATTGGGCGGCACGGTGGTGCAGTGGTTAGCACTGTTGCCTTACAGCTAGAAGGTTCCTGGTTCAAATCCCCAGGCTGGCAGGGGGTGGAACCTTTCTGTATGGAGTTTGCATGTTCTCCCTGTGCTGCGTGGGTTTACTCCGGGGGCTCCGGTTTCCTCCCACAATCCAAAGACATGCATGTTAGGTTAATTGGTTGTTCTAAATTGACCCTAGATATCTGTTTCCTATAGGCCCTTAGAATAGAGGGTTAGTACTAGTGAAAGCGCTTTGAGTGGTCTTTGTGACTAGAAAAGCGCTATATAAGTGCAGGTTAGTTAGTTAATTATTTTGGTCATATTAATAATAAGTGTGTTTATTATGAAGAACAACAATTAAATGGAATTATGAATTTGGATCAAACATTAACAATAATACATATTAATAGTAGGAGTCTCTATGCAAACTTTGATAGTATTAAGGAGTTTTTGAATCAATTTAATACACCATTTAGGATTATTTGTCACGCCTCGCCGCCCATCTGCGGCGCCAGCTGCACGCACACCTGCACCTCATCAGCAGCGAGGGATTTAAGCCGCCTCGCCCTGGGCTTCGGCCTGAAGCCGTCAGTCTTCATTCGCTTCCCTTGCTGCGAGGAATCCCAACCGATCAGCAAATATTCAAGTAAGAATCTCTTACCTCTTTCTACTCCTAGTCTGCTCCCCTGTGCACAGGTGGATTTCCTGGTGGCGGACCACTCCTCTCTGTCACCGTTCCCTCGCTGCTGCACCGGGCGCTCCAGGTCGCTGTCTTCCGGGCTTCACCCTTGCTGTGCCAGTCACCTGCCATTTCCAAGTAAGCCAGTCATCGTTATCATATCTCCTGTGTTGGTGTGGTGCCCGTTACCCTTCTCCTTTTGCTTCTCCCATAGGGTTGTCCGGCTGTACGGCCTCCTGCCTCCGTGCCCGACGCAGACGCCACCACCAACACATTTACATCTCGCAGACACACATTCATACACGCTTGTTGTTAATAAAGCTATCAGATCTACCCTGAGCCTGCGTGTGTGTCTCCTGAGCCGTGCATTATGTCAGTACGGCTTCAGCAGAGCGGCTCGGCAGACGGCGGGCTCACACGCCGACTTTCCACCCTTGAGGCTCGGGTGGACCTAATAGCCCACCAGCAACAAGTGATTTTAAATCAATTATCTATTATCACTAACCGATTGGACCGCTTGGACCCCCAACAGCCGTTCCCCCCGGCTCGTCAGGGCGGCGCTGCTCCTGCTGCTCCAGCGGTCGTCCAGCCTGCTCCGGTAGCACCGGTTCGGCTCACACCCATTCCGACCCCCGCCCGCTTTAGCGGTAAGCTCGGCGGAGCACGGGGGTTTATAATGCAGTGTGAGTCCGTGTTCCACCGTGTGCCCGGAGATTTTCCCTCAGACCATAGCCGAATTGGCTACATAGGGAATCTCCTGGAGGGGCGTGCGCTTACTTGGGCTTACGCCATAATGGCGAAGCCCAGTTACGCCACCCTCACCTATGGCCAATTCGTGAGACTGTTCCTGGAAGTCTTTGATCATTCTCGTACAGAGAGCGTTCAGGTCGATCGGCTTCTCAGCCTCCAGCAGGGAAGCCGGTCGGCAGCTGATTACGCGATCGACTTCCGGGTAGCGGCGGAGGAGGTTGGCTGGGGAGAACGTTCTCTCTGCGGCATCTTCCTCCGCAGTCTCAGTGATGGTCTGAGGGATGAACTGGCTGGGCAGGACATCCCGGAGACTTTAGCGAAGCTAACGTCCCTAGCCATCAGCCTGGATAACAGGTTGTGCGAGCGCACCTCGGAGCGGAAGTCGTCTTCTTCTCGTCCTCGTGGTGCCTCGTCGCGCCTGTCCCAAGCTCGCCCCCTGGCGTTGCCGTCACCATCGCGCCCCGAGGAGTCGGAGCCGATGGTGACGGGCTGGACAAAGCTCCCTCCTGCGGAGAAACAACACCGCCGTGAGTTGGGTCTCTGCATGTATTGCGGAGACAGCCAACACACGGTGGAGCTTTGTCCACAGAAGCCAAACAGGGAGGTCCGCGAGTCACTGTAGGGGGCCTCGCGGACGTCAATCGGTTAAATCCCCTCTCCCAATTGAAGCTACCCGTCCGGTTTTGTCACAACCCCACTGGGCACCTCACCCACGCACTGGTGGATTCGGGCGCGGAGGGCAGCTTTATTTCACAAAGCCTGGCAACCCGATTGGGCATCCGTTGCCAAGTCCTCAAATTTCCTCTCGCCCTGGTCAACCTCTCCCATGTCTCCCTGGGGAGAGTTACCCACCAAACCGTCCCTGTTCCTGTGATCATCTCTGGGAACCACTGGGAGGAAATCACTTTCTACGTCCTCCCCAACTCTGTGTCGCCCGTCATCCTGGGGTACCCCTGGCTTCGCCTCCATAACCCCGTCCTGGATTGGAAGTCCGCCAGGGTATCGGCATGGAGTTCCTTCTGCATGAGCACCTGCCTGCAATCCGCTGCCTGCTCCCCGTCCTCTTCTCCAACTCCTAAGGACGCCGCGCCTCCGGATCTCTCCCTGGTGCCATCAGAATTTCACGACCTGGGTATGGTATTCAGCAAGTCCAAGGCGATGTCTCTTCCTCCACACAGGCCCTACGACTGTGCAATAAACATCCGCCAGGGGGCACCCTTACCCTCTGGGCGACTCTACAGCCTGTCGGCGCCGGAGAAGGAGGCCATGAATTCCTACCTCAAGGAATCGCTGAGTGCTGTAATTATCCATCCCTCGTCATCACCATTAGGCGCTGGATTCTTCTTCGTGGGCAAGAAGGACGGTTCCCTCCGTCCTTGTATCGACTACCACGCCCTGAATGATATCACGGAGAAGGATCGCTACACCCTGCCCCTAATGGACACCGCCTTCCACTCCCTTCAGGGGGCGACTTGGTTCACCAAGCTGGATCTACGCAGCGCATACCACCTCGTCCGGATCCGGGAGGGAGATGAGTGGAAGACAGCCTTCCGTACCCCGAACGGCCATTTCGAGTACCTGGTGATGCCGTTCGGGTTGACCAATGCTCCAGGCGTCTTTCAGCGCCTTATAAATGACGTCCTCCGGGACTTCATCGGCCTGTTTGTGTTCGTCTACCTGGACGACATCCTCATCTTCTCCAAATCCAGGGACGAGCACCGGGTCCATGTGAGGCGGGTCCTCCAAAGACTGCTGGAGAACCGGTTATATGTGAAGGCAGAAAAGTGTGAATTCTACGCTAAAACCACGTCCTTCCTCGGGTTCGTCATCTCCCATGACCAGGTGCTTCCGGACCCAGTGAAGGTGAAAGCGGTGGTGGAGTGGCCCACACCAACATCAAGGAAACAGGTGCAACAATTTATTGGGTTTGCAAACTTCTACCGCCGCTTCGTCCCGAATTTTGGCACCGTCGTCGGCCCTCTGACCCGCCTCATGTCCCCTAAGGTCCCGTTCTGGTGGACCGAAGAGGCCGCAGCTGCTTTCCAGGCGCTGAAGGCGGAGTTCTCCTCCTCCCGGGTCCTCAGCCAAGTCGATCCCTCGCTGCAATGCATCGTGGAGGTGGACGCTTCGGACACGGGAGTGGGGGCGGTTCTATCTCAGCGGTCGCCTGATGACGGAGTCAAACGGCCCTGCGCCTTCTTCTCCCGGCGCTTGTCCCCAGCGGAACGGAACTACGACGTGGGGGACAGAGAGCTCCTCGCCATCAAGCTCGCGCTGCAGGAGTGGCGTCACTGGCTAGAGGGGGAGGACCTGCCGTTCGGGGTCCTGACTGACCACAAGAACTTGGAGTACTTAAGATCTGCCAAGCGTCTGAACGCCCGCCAGGCGCATTGGTCCTTGTTCTTTGCCAGGTTCCGCTTTAACATCACCTTCAGGCCTGGCTCCAAGAACGGCCTGCCCGACGCCCTCTCTAGGCAATTTGCCCCTGAGGCGTCTGAGGACGCGGTCCACACCATCCTGCCCAGGTCGTGCATCGTGGGAGCCGTCACTTGGGACATTGAAAGCAAAATCCGGAAGGCGCATGAATCGGAACCTGACCCTGGCGGCGGACTGGAGGGGAGGCTTTTTGTGCCGTCCACGGTCCGGGGGGAGGTCATCCACTGGCTGCACACATCTAAACTCACCTGCCACCCTGGTTCCTCCCGGATGATCGACCTTCTTCAACGGTCCTTCTGGTGGCCGGGCCTGCGGAAGGACGCTGCCCGCTACGCCCGGGCCTGCCCTGTATGTGCCACCAGTAAATCAGGTAATGCCCCTCCAGCGGGTTTGCTCCAGCCTCTGCCCGTCCCTGGCAGGCCCTGGTCACATATCGCCCTGGATTTCGTCACCGGACTCCCAGTCTCTAACACCTTCGACACTGTCCTGACCATCGTAGACCGTTTCTCCAAGGCGGCGCACTTCATCCCGTTACGAGGTCTTCCATCTGCCCTGGAGACGGCGGACCTCCTAATCCAACACGTGGTCAGGCTGCACGGGATTCCGGTGGACGTGATCTCGGACCGGGGGCCCCAATTTTCCTCAGAGGTTTGGAGGTCCTTTTGCAATGCTCTGGGAGCCAAGGTAAGCCTCTCCTCCGGCCATCACCCCCAAACCAACAGGCAGTGTGAGCGGACCAACCAGGAGCTGGAGGCTGCGCTCCGCTGCGTCACTGCGTCCAAGCCTGCGTCCTGGAGTAACCACCTCGCCTGGGTTGAGTACGCCCACAACACCGCCCGCTCTTCTGCCACTGGGATGTCTCCCTTTAAGGCGTCCCTGGGCTACGACCCCCCTCTGTTCCCAGCGCAGGAGAGTGAGGTAACTGTCCCCTCAGTTCGGGCGCACCTCAGGCGGTGCTGTTCTATCTGGGCGTCGGCGCGCAATGCGCTTTTACGCACGGCAGAGCGCAACAAATCCACGGCGGACCGGCACAGAGGACCTGCCCCAGCGTACCAGGTGGGTCAGCGTGTCTATATGTCAACCCAGGACGTCATTTTAAAGGGTGAGAGGAGGAAGCTGGCACAGCGTTTTATGGGCCCATACCCCATCACCAGGATTATCAACCCGGTGGCTGTGCGTGTAGCTATTCCCCCCTCCCTCCGCATCCATCCCACCTTCCACGTTTCCAAGGTGAAGCTGGCAGTCTCCGATCCCCTTTGCCCTCCTCCTGCTGCGCAGCCCGCGCCCCGGATGATTGATGGTCATCCGGCCTGGCCTGTCTCTTCTATCCTGGACTCCCGGCGCCGGGGTCGCGGGTTGCAGTACTTGGTGGACTGGGAGGGTTATGGGCCTGAACATTGGCAATGGGTACCCTCGTCATTTGTGTTGGACCCATCCCTCATTACTGAGTTCCACCGAGCGCACCCGGAGAAACCATCGCCAGGAGGCGCTGCTAGAGGGGGGAGTACTGTCACGCCTCGCCGCCCATCTGCGGCGCCAGCTGCACACACACCTGCACCTCATCAGCAGCGAGGGATTTAAGCCGCCTCGCCCTGGGCTTCGGCCTGAAGCCGTCAGTCTTCATTCGCTTCCCTTGCTGCGAGGAATCCCAACCGATCAGCAAATATTCAAGTAAGAATCTCTTACCTCCTTCTACTCCTAGTCTGCTCCCCTGTGCACAGGTGGATTTCCCGGCGGCGGACCACTCTTCTCCGTCACCGTTCCCTCGCTGCTGCACCGGGCGCTCCAGGTCGCTGTCTTCCGGGCTTCACCCTTGCTGTGCCAGCCACCTGCCATTTCCAAGTAAGCCAGTCATCGTTATCATATCTCCTGTGTTGGTGTGGTGCCCGTTACCCTTCTCCTTTTGCTTCTCCCATAGGGTTGTCCGGCTGTACGGCCTCCTGCCTCCGTGCCCGACGCAGACGCCACCACCAACACATTTACATCTCGCAAACACACATTCATACACGCTTGTTGTTAATAAAGCTATTAGATCTACCCTGAGCCTGTGTGTGTGTCTCCTGAGCCGTGCATTATGTCATTATTGCAATAAGTGAAACATGGCTTAATGAAGAAAAAGATGTAAACTTTGAACTAGATGGATATGAGATGTACACACAAAATAGGAAATCTAAAAGTGGTGGTGGGGTAGCACTGTATGTTGATAGAAAATTAAAAAGTAAAAAAATAGACAGTATGACATCAGCAGTGAATGAAAGTATGGAATGTTTAACAATTGAGATTACGATGGAAAAAAGAAAAAAATATAATAGTAAGTTGTATATATAGAGCACCGGGATCTGATATGGAAAAATTTAAAAATGGGATGGAAAAGATGTATGCAAAAATAAGACAAAAAGATATCTTTATTTGTGGTGACTTTAATATAGATTTAATGAAAATAAAACAACACAAACCAACTGAAGATTTCTTAGATATAATGTATAGCTTAACCTTATTTCCAAAGATTACAAAACCTACAAGAATAACGACACACTGTGCTACCCTGATAGACAACATTTTTACCAATGTTATTGAATATAATATGGTGAGTGGTATAATAATAAATGATATTAGTGACCACTTGCCTGTATTTGTTTCTTTAGATGTTAATTATGGGGCTAATGAGAGTAAGAATGATAATAAACTATGTAAAAAGATTATCTATAAAAGAATACGAACAGAAGATAGAATCAGTGATTTAAAAGAAGACTTAATGTTACAGAATTGGGATGTTGTCTATAGAGAGAAAAATGTGGACTTGGCATATGATAAATTTATTGATATATTTAAATTATTATATGATAAAAACTGTCCAATTAAAGAAATTAATAAAAAACACATATACAAAATTTGCCCATGGTTAACCAAAGGGTTACAAAATGCTTGTAAAAAGAAAAATTATCTCTATAAAAATTTTATTAAATTAAGAACTAAAGAATCTGAAAAAAGATATAAAACATATAAAAATAAATTAACTGAAATAATACGAACTAGTAAAAAATTATATTATAGGAAAATGTTAAATGAAAATAAAAATAATATAAAAGGAGTTTGGGATATATTAAAAAAATTAAGGAAAAATGGAACTAAGAAAATGATATATCCAGAGTATTTTACTGATAATTGTGGTGATATTTATGATAAGAATATGGTAGTAAATAAAATGAATAAATTTTTTGTAAGTGTTGGGCCAGAGTTGGCAGCAAAGATTCCAAATCAAGGAAAAGACACTGTGAGTGAGACTTTAATTGGAAGTAACCCTCGGTCAATTTTTCTTACAGCGGTGGATGAACTAGAGGTAAAATCTGTTGTTGAAAAGTGTAAAAATAAATTATCTACTGACTGTGATGGTATTGATATGGCACTAATAAAAAGAACTGTTGATGGTATATTAAAACCATTCACATATATTTGTAATTTATCATTTCAAACTGGTTCATTCCCGCAGAAAATGAAAATAGCAAAAGTAATTCCATTATTTTAGCAAGGAAATTAACACCAATACACAAACTACAGACCAGTATCACTTCTCCCACAATTTTCAAAAATTCTGGAAAAACTTTTCAACAACAGATTAGAAAACTTTTTAAATAAACAGGATGTGCAGAATCAGAACCAATATGAGTTTAGAGCCAAGAGTACAACATCACTGGCGATAATGGATGCAACAGAAGAAATAATAAATGCATTAGATCAAGGAAAATATGCGATTGGTATATTTATAGATTTTAGAAAAGCATTTGATACAACAAATCATTCAATACTTCTCAATAAATTGCAAATGTATGGTATTAGGGGAATTGCTCTGAAATGGGTTACAAGTTATCTATCTGAGAGACAACAATTTGTGAAAATGGGAGAATATCTGTCTGGGTGTATGGGAATTGCCTGTGGGGTCCCCCAAGGATCAGTATTGGGCCTCAAATTATTTAACATATATATAAATGATATATTCCAAGTTTCTAAATTATTAAAAATAATATTATTTGCGGATGATACTAATATATTTTATTCTGGAAATAATTATAATCAACTAATCCATACTCTAAATAATGAATTAAATAAGCTAAAAAAAATGGATGGATTGTAATAAACTATCACTAAATATAGAGAAAACTAAGGTAATGATATTTGGTAATTGTAAAAATAAAGAAGATATACACATTCATATAGATAATGTAGTTATTGAAAAAGTTAAGGAGATCAAGTTTTTGGGTGTAGTACTGGATGATAAAATTAGTTGGAAACCACATGTCAAATACATACAAAATAAAGTTGCAAAAAATATTGCAATTATAAATAAAATTAAGCAGGTCCTAGATTATAAATCCCTTCATATTTTGTATTGTTCATTAGTACTTCCATACTTGATTTATTGTATAGAGGTTTGGGGTAACAGTTATAAAAGCAAACTTAATTCATTGTTAATATTACAAAAAAGGACAGTCCGTGTTATACACAAAGTCGGGTACCTCGAACATACTAATTTATTGTTTTTACATTCGAAGTTATTGAAATTATGGGATCTGGTTCATTATTACATAGCACAATTAATGTTTAAAGTTAGTAAAAACCTCTTGCCACACAATATACAGAATCTATTCAGGGAGAGAGAAGGGAAATATAATTTACGGGGGAATACAAAATTTAAAATGCACTTAGTAAGATCTACAAGGAAGAGTTTTTGTGTGTCTGTGTGTGGGGTAAAATTGTGGAATGGGTTGAGGGAGAAACACAGGCAATGTCCAAACATCCATATATTTAAATCAACATATAAAGAAATGATTTTTGAGCAGTATGAGAATGAAGGGCAGTGATGTTACATTGTGTCTTCAGTGAGGGAAGGTTGTTGTGTGTTATGGTGACTGTGAAGGTGATGGTGTTGTTTGTGTTTACATTGAACATGCCAGAAGTGTATGTTTATTGTTGTCGCAATATTGTTGGATATGGACTGTCATTGTTGTGTCATTTTTGTTGTATAATTTGACTATGGGTGTATTATGGTGAATGTGGTTGTGGGATAATGATGATTATGAGTAATACTGTAATTTGTTTGGTGTGGAGAAGGGGTGGGACTGTATAAGCATTGGCTTCTTCCCACTCCTTTTGAACATTTTATTTTTGGTTTGGTTTTTTTGTTGTGTTTTGAACTCTCTTCTTTCTTTCTTTAACAATGTTCAAATAAAATCAATGTCAATGTCAATATAAGACAACCAATCCACTAGTTGTCAAACTGAGAGTCTGGAGAACAGGTGAAGGATACAGATTTATATTATAATACATTTGAATAAGGAGCATTATAAGGAAACATAAAAGGATGAAACGTAGCTTCTTCTAAATAAAACTTTCATCTCTAATTTATTAAAATATCAGGAACTGAAGCTGTGTGATCACTGTTGAAAGTAGGAGATGGATGATATTTTTCAGATTTAAACAATTTATGAATGTGCTGATAATTAAAAACTATACAAAAAATTATGGTCAGATATTCAGAAATTTATTTTTCAGCACAAAACAATTTGTAATATATTTCTAATACTTTTATTTCATAAATGAAGCTATATATATAACTTGACAGTTTTTTCCACTGTAATAGTATGAATTCATTAATGCCACATAATATTCAGAGGTATGTATACTGTATATAAAAAACTTTACAAGCAGCATAATCTTTATTTTAAAGGTCAAATTGCTGTTGTGGCCCTCAGCCACTTCTATTTTAGTAAGAGACAGGCAAAATGGCTCTTTGGTTGGCAAAGGTTGCAGACCCCTGCCCTGGGCGGTCTGACCGACAGTTTGGGGTTTTATTATGTGAATAACTTTGAACAAAATCTACATGCCTCCCAGTCCATGACTTTTCCTAAATGTGTGTGTTTTATGTTTTCTGATGTCTGAAATGTATTAAAATAAAACACAGATGATTTCAGAGCATTCATTCCTTGGACTGGCACCCACTGTTATTTAGAACAGAGCTGATCACGGCTGTGACCATATAAGAAATTATGTCCATATAAGGAGTGTTTCAATTTCCTGGGATATTTTTGCAGTCTATACTTTTTAAATTTTTGTTGTTGTCTTCCTCCTAATATTACATTATATATCCTGATCTGGGTGAGACAATGAGAAAGAAGAGGGAGAGGAATTACAATTTAATTCACCAGATAACAACAAACAAATATGGAGAGCGAAAAAACTCCAAACAGACTCCAAGCCTGTAAAACCTCTGGGAAAAAAGATCACTGTCTGTTGACACATCTGTTATTAGGCCTATGTCCATTCCAGGTAGGAAAAGCTAGTACGCAGATATTATTTTGTGAATACAAACTGATTTAGTATACATGTAAACAAATTAAATTACCCTCATGAAAAAGAATTATAGTCTTAATAGCACAACCACAACCTGGCTGTTGTCCTTCAGCACCACACCTCCGAACTGCATCATTTACAGGTACAATAATTGTAAAGGATCTAGACTTTTATTATAATTCCAAACACAAAGTTAGCAAAGCCACAAACAATAATAATATCAATACAATAAATTTCAACAGAATTGAAAGAAACAGTAGCTCTCTCGATGAGAGCTTGCACACTGTCTCCAGATGTAGATAGGGTTCCCTATATTTACATGCGAAGTTATTAAAAAATATATTGTAGCCTATATTTAGCCTAAGTGTGTGTGGTGTATCCTTGCGTTTTGCAGTGTGGAGCTCATGTGAGCAGGGATGAGGTGGAAAGCTTTTGCCCCAGTTGTATGCCATACGTTTTGGCCTCTGTGCCACACTACGTAAATACCCAGTCAAACCAGGCAGTTATATTGTGTTTTTGTTCATATACAGTGGTGTGAAAAAAGTATTTGCCCCATTCCTGGTTTCACTTTTTTTTTTGTATCTTTGTCACACTTGCAGTAAATGTTTCAGATCATCAAACAAATTTAAATATTAGACAAAGATAACACAAGTACACACAAAATGCAGTTTTTAAATGAAGGTGTTTATTATTAAGGGAAAAAAAATCCAAACCTACATGGCCCTGTGTGGATAAAGTGATCCCCCCCTAAACCTAGTAACTGATTGGGCCACCCTTAGCAGCAACAACTACAATAAAGTATTTGCGATAACTGGCAGTGAGTCTTTTACAGCACTGTGGAGGAATTTTGGCCCACTCATCTTTGCAGAATTGTTGTAATTCAGCTATATTGGAGGGTTTTCAAGCATGAACCGCCTTTTTAAGGTCATGCCACATCCTCTCAGTCAAATTACGGTCAGGACTTTGACTAGGTCACTCCAAAGTCTTCATTTTATTTTTATTCAGCCATTCAGAGGTGGACTTGCTGGTGTGTTCTGGATCATTGTCCTGCTGCAGAACCCAAGTGTGCTTCAGCTTGAGGCCATGAACAGATGGCCGGACATTCTCCTTCAGGATTTTTTGGTAGACAGAAGAATTCAATGTCCCATTTACCACATCAAGTCTTCCAGGTCCTGAAGCAGCAAAACAGCCCCAGACCATCACACTAACACCACCATATTTTACTGTTGGTATGATGCTGCTTATCTGAAATGTTGTTACTTTGCCAGATGTAATGGAGCACATACCTTCAAAAAAGTTCAGCTTTTGCCTCGTCAGCCCACAGAGTATTTTCCCAAAAGTCTTGGGGACCATCAAGATGTTTTCTGGCAAAACTGAGACGAGCCTTTGTGTTCTTTTTGCTCAGGAGTGGTTTTCGTCTTGGAACGCTGCCATGCAAGCCATTTTTGCCCAGTCTCTTTCTTATGGTGGAGCCATGAACACTGACCTTGACTGAGAAAAGTGAGGCTTGCAGTTCTTTGGATGTTGTTGTGGGGTCTTTTGTGACCTCTTGGATGAGTCGTCGCTGCACTCCTTGGGTAATTTTGGTTGGCTGGCCACTCCTGGGAAGGTTCACCACTGTTCCATGTTTTTGCCATTTGTGAATAATGGCTTTCACTGTGGTTCACTGGAGTCCCAAAGCTTTAGAAATGGCTTTATAACCTTTTCCAGACTGATAGATCTCATTTACTTTGTTTCTCATTTGTACCTGAATTTCTTTGTATCGCAGCATGGTGTCTAGCTTTTGAGGATCTTTTGGTCAACTTTACTTTGTCAGGCAGGTCTATTTAAGTGATTTCTTGATTGAGAACAGGTGTGACAGTAATCAGGGCTGGGTGTGGCTAGAGAAATTGAACTCAGTTTTCCAAAGATGTGATAAACCACAGATAATTTATGTTTTAACGGGGGGGGGGGGCACTTTTTCACGCAGGGCCATGTCAGTTTGGATTTTTTCACCCTTAATAATAAACACTTTCATTTAAAAACTGCATTTTGAGTTTACTTGTGTTATCTTTGTCTAATATTTAAATTTGTTTGATGACCTGAAACATTTAAGTGTGACAAGCATACAAAAAACTGAGAAATCGGGAAGGGAGCAAACACCACTGTGTTTTGTTAATCAAGTTCTGTAGAGCTTCTACGGTGTCTGTCTTCCACAGTGGTCAGGAAAAAATAAATGCTGGGGAGGGTTTGTGGACCCTGTTTTATCGGGTTGGATCCAAGATTCACCCGATATTCACCTGGTATTTTACCTGGAGTTGGCAAAGGTCTCAAACGTTCTCAATCAGTGACAAAAGAGTTGTAAATAGTTGCTAATCATTGTAAATGCTGTTGCTAACATTTGTTAATAGTTGTTAATGTTTGCCAGCTGCTTTCACAAACACTCTTGCAAACACTTGCGTGAATGTTGCAAATGGTTGTTAAAGGTGGCAAAAATAACAGAGGCAAACCCTGATGTTCGTGAAGATTCCTTAGAAAAGTTGGCAAATTCAAAAATCATCACATTCGTCTACATTTGCCACTCCGTGAGATACTACCCTCTAAGGTCACCACAGCGGACCATCTACCTCCATCTCACCCTATCCCTTCCATCTTCCTCTGTAACACCAACCCTCTCCATGTCCTCCTTCACTACATCCATGAATCTTCTCTGTGATCTTCCTCTTTTCCTCCTGCGAGCAGCTCCATCTTCAACATCCTTTGTCCAGTATACCCACTATCCCTCCTCTGCACATGTCCAAACCATCTCAGCCTTGCCCCTCTTACTTTGTCTCCAAACTGCTAAACCTCAAATGTCCCTCTGATATACTCATTTCTAATCTTGTCCCTCCACTCCTATTGAGAATCTTAGCATCTTCAACTCTGACACCTCCAGCTCCGCCTCCTGTCTCTTTGTCAGTGCCATGATCTCCAAGCCATACATCATAACAGGTCTCACTACTGTCTTGTAAATTTTCCCTTTCACTCTAGCTGCCATCCTTCTGTTACAAATCACCCCTGATACTCCTCCTCTGACCTCTCCTGGACTGTCAACACCAAGGCTCTGGTGAAGAAAGCCCATCAGCAGCTGCACTTCCTCCGTGCCCTGAGGAAGAATAACTTGGACCAGAAGCTGCTGCTGGCCTTCTACCACTGCTCAGTGGGGAGTGTGGTACGCTGGCTCCACGGCCAAGAACAGGAAGGCTGTGCAGAGGGTAATCAACACCGCCCAAAAAATCATTGGCAGCCCTTTGCCCTTCCTGGAGGACATCTCCAGATCCTCCTGCCTGAGAAGGATCAAAGCCATCACAGGAGACCCCTCACATCCCGCCCCCCACCTGTTTGACCTGCTTCCCTCTGGATGACAGTTCAGATCAATCAGGTCCTACACCTCCAGACTGACAAACAATGTCTTCCCCTGGGTCATCCGAACTGCACACAGTCAGAGGCCCCACCCCCTCCCTCCGAACGCTCACATGCACAGAACTGAGGACCTTTTTAATTATCACAGTAACACTATGTAACACAGTACACTTTCATGTACATTGTTCCATCCGTGAAGCCGCTACCATACCTGTGTATCTTTCCAGAATTGTGGGTTATTTTTATTTCAGTCATGTGTTTAATCGTGTGCTCTGTAACCATGCTTTATCTAATCCTTCTCTCTTACTTCATTGCGCAGTAGCCTGGTGGAGTACCCACAATTTCATTGTACTGTACAACTGTACAATGACAATAAAGCCTATTCTATTCTATTCTATTCTATTCTTTTCTATGAGGTGAGCTGAAAAGTTCATAGGCTAAAAAGTTCATAGTGGTCAAATTTGACCAAATGTGGTTTATTTTTTAACATAGTCTCCCCTTCCGTCCACACACTTATTCCATCGGTGTTGCAGCGCTTGGATCCCTGCGGTTGAAAAATAAACCACATTTAGTCAAATTTGACCACTATGAACTTTTCAGCCTATGAACTTTTCAGCGCCCCCCCCCCCCGTATTCTAAAAAAAAGTGTGTGAAAAAGTGTTTGCCTCATTTTTTTGTATGTTTGTCACACATAAATGTTTCAGATCATCAAACAAATTTAAATATTAGACAAAGATGACACAAGTAAACACAAAATGCAGTTTTTAAATGAAAGTGTTTATTATTAAGGGTAAAGAAAATCCAAGCCTACATGGCCCTGTGTGAAAAAGTGATTACCCCTAAACCAAATAACTGGTTGGGCCACCTTTAGCAACAACAACTGCAATCAAGCATTTGTGATAACTGGCAACGGGTCTTTTACAGTGTTGTGGAGGAATTTCGGCCCACTCATCTCTGGAGAATTGTTGTAATTCAGCCACATTGGAGGGTTTTCAAGCATGAACCTCCTTTTTAAGGTCATGCCACAGCATCTCTATCGGATTCAGGTCAGGACTTTGACTAGGCCACTCAAAAGTCTTCATTTTGTTTTTCTTAAGCCATTCAGAGGTGGACTTGCTGGTGTGTTTTGGATCACTGTTCCTGCTGCAGAACCCAAGTGTGGTTCAGCTTGAGGTCACGAACAGATGGCCGGACATTCTCCTTCAGGATTTTTTGGTAGACAGAAGAATTCATGGTTCCATTTACCACAGCAATTCTTCCAGGTCCTGAAGCGGCAAAACGGCCCCAGACCATCACACTACCACCACCATATTTTACTGTTGGTATGATATTCCTTTTATGAAATGCTGTGTTACTTTTACGCCGGATGTAATGGGACACACAGCTTCCAAAAAGTTCAACTTTTGTCTCGTCAGTCCACAGAGTATTTTCCCAAAAGTCTTGGGGGTCATCAAGATGTTTTCTGGCAAAACTGAGACGAGCCTTTGTTCTTTTAACTCAACAGTGGTTTTCGTCTTGGAACGCTGCCATGCAGGCCATTTTTGCCCAGTCTCTTCCTTTTGGTGGAGTCATGAACACTGACCTTCACTGAGGCAAGTGAGGCTTGCAGTTCTTTGGATGCTGCTGTGGGGTTTTTTGTGATCTCTTGGATAAGCCGTTGCTGCACTCTAGGAGTAATTTTAGCTGGCCAGCCGCTCCTTGGAAGGTTCACCACTGTTCCATGTTTTTGCCATTTGTGGATAATGGCTCTCACTCTGGTTCACTGGAGTCCCAAAGCTTTAGAAATGGCATTATAACCTTTTCCAGACTGATGGATCTCAATTACTTTTGCATTTGTTCCTGAATTTCTTTGGATAGCAGCATGATGTCTAGCTTTTGAGGATCTTTTGGCCTACTTCATTTTGTCAGGCAGGTCCAATTTAAGTGATTTCTTGATTGAGAACAGGTGCGGCAGTAATCAGGCCTGGGCGTGGCAAGAGAAATTGAACTCAGCTTTCCAAATATGTGATAAACCACAGTTAATTTATACTTTAACAGGGGGGTGGGCAATCACTTTTTCACACGGGGCTATGTAGGTTTGGATTTTTTCGCCCTTAATAATAAACACCTTCATTTAAAAACTGCATTTTTTTGTGTTTACTTGTGTTATCTTTGTCTAATATTTAAATTTGTTTGATGATCTGAAACATTTAACTGTGACAAACATACAGAAAAATGAGAAATCAGGAAGGGGGCAAACACTTTTTCACACCACTGTAGCTTCACTGCCTCTATTCCTTGCATCTTCATCGTTACACCTGCCTCTGTATCATTTACACAAATGTATTCTCTCTTGTTTCTACTGACTTTCTTGTATCCATCCATCCATCCATCTTCTACCGCTTTTCCGGAGGTCCAGGTCACGGAGGCAGCAGTTCAAGCAGAGAAGCCCAGACTTCCCTCTCCCTAGCCACCTCCTCCAGCTGTTCAGAGAGGATACCAAGGCTTTCCCAGATTAGCTGGGAGACATAGTCTCTCCACCGAGTCCTGGGTCTGCCCTGGGGTCTCCTCCCAGTGGGACGTGCCCGAAACATCTCAAGTGGGAGGCGTCCAGGAGGCATCCTAATCAGATGCCCATACCACCTCAACTGACTCCTTTCAATGTGGAGGAGCAGCGGTTCTACTCTGAGCCGCTCCTGGATGACTGAGCTCCTCATCCTATCTCTGAGGGTGAGTCCAGCAATCCTACGAAGAAAGCTCATTTCAGCTGCTTGTATCCGCGATCTCGTTCTTTTGGTCATTACCTAAAGCTCGTGACCATAGGTGAGAGTAGGAACGTAGATTGACGTAAATCAACAGCTTTGCCTTAGAACTAAGCTCCCTCTTCACCACAATGGACCGGTACAATGTCCGCATCACTGCAGATGCTGCTCCAATCCGTCTGTCAATCTCTCACTCCATTCTCCCCTCACTCGTGAATAAGACCCCAAGATACTTGAACTCCTCCACTTGAGGCAGGATCCTGTCCCCAACCCAGAGAGGACAATCCACCTTTTTTCCGGCTGAGGACCATGGACTCGGACTTGGAGGTGCTGATTCTCATCCCAGCCACTTCACACTCAGCGGCAAACCATCCTAGCAAGAACTGTAGATCATTGCTGGATGGAGCCAACAGGACAACATCATCTGCAAACAACAGAGATGAGATCCTGTGGTCACCAAGCATGACACCCTCCATTCCCTGGCTGCGCCTAGAAATCCTGTCCATAAAAATTATGAACAGGATCGGTGACAAAGGGCAGCCCTGGCGGAGTCCAACTCTCACTGGGAATGAGTCTGACCGAGTGTTGGCAATACGAACCAAACTCTCACAATGGTCATACAGAGACCGAATAGCTTGTAACAACAAGCCCGATACCCCATACACCCGAAGCACCCCCCACAAAAATCCATGAGGGACGCGGTCAAATGCCTTCTCCAAGTCCACAAAACACATGTAAACTGGTTGGGCAAACTCCCACGAACCCTCGAGGATTCTCGAGAGGGTAAAGAGCTGGTCTGATGTGCCATGGCCAGGACGAAAACCACATTGCTCCACATTGCTCATCCGAGGTTCGACCAACGGCTGGACTCTCCTCTCCAGTACCTTGGCATAGACCTTCCCAGGGAGGCTGAGGAGTGTGATCCCTCTAAAGTTGGAGCACACCCTCCGGTCCCCTTTTTTGAAAAGAGGAACCACCACCCCAGTTTGCCATGCCAAAGGCACTGCCCCCAACCTCCACGCAATGTTGCAGAGGTGTGTCAACCATGACAGCCCTACAACATCCAGGGCCTTGAGGTACTCAGGGCAAATCTCGTCCACCCCCGGGGCCCGGCCACCAAGGAGATTTTTAACCACCTTGGCGACCTCAGCCCCTGTGATAGGCAAGTCATCCCCCTCGTCCACAAGCCCTGCTTCCTCTGTGGAAGGCGTGTCAGTGGGATTGAGGAGATCCTCAAAGTATTCCTTCCACCGCGCGACAATATCCCCAGTCAAAGTCAACAGTGCCCCATCCGCACCACACACAGTGTGGACAGGTGGACAGGGAGCTGCTTCCCCCTCCTGAGCTGCTGGACAGTTTGCCAGAATCTCTTCGAGGCCGACCGAAAGTCTTGTTCTATGGCCTCACCAAACTCCTCCCATACCCGGGTTTTTTCTTCAGCAACCACCCAAGCTGCACTCCGCTTGGCCTGCCGGTACACCTCAGCTGCTTCGGGAGTCCCACAAGCCAACAAAGTCTGATAGGACTCTTTCTTCAGCTTAATGGCCCCCCTCACCACTGGCGTCTACCACTTGGTTCGGGGGTTGCCACCATGAGATGCACCGACCACTTTGCGGCCGCAGCTCTGGGCCGCCGCTTCAACAATAGAGGTGGAGAACAAGGCCCATTCAGACTCCATGTCTCCAGACTCCCTCGGAATGTGGTTGAAGTTCTTCCAGAGGTGGGAGTTGAAGACCTCCCGGACAGGGGCCTCAGCCAGACGTTCCCAGCACACCCTCACTATACGTTTGGGTCTACCGGGTCTGAATGGCATCCTCCCCTGCCATTGGATCTAACTCACCACCAGGTGGTGATCGGTTGACAGCTCTGCACCTCTCTTTACCCAAGTGTCCAAGACATACGGTCGCAGGCCTGATGACACGATAACAAAATCGATCATCGACCTGCGACCTAGGGCGTCCTGGTGCCAGGTGCACATATGGACACCCTTATGCTTGAACACAGTGTTCGTTATGGACAAACTGTGATTAGCACAGAAGTCCAATAACTGAACACCACTTGGGTTCAGATCGGGCAGGCCGTTCCTCCCAGTCACCCCCTTCCAGGTTTCACTGTCGTTGCCCACGTGCGCATTGAAGTCCCCCAGTAGGACAATGAAGTCTCCAAGAGGAGCACCCTCCAGCACCCCAGTCACAGACTCCAAAAAGGTTGGGTACTCTGAAACATCATTTGGTGCGTAGGCACAAATGATGGTCAGGACCCATTTCCCAACCCGAAGGCACAGGGAAGCAACCTTTTCATCCACCGGGGCAAACTCCAATATAGAGGCAGCAAGGTGGGGGGATACAAGAATACCCATCCCTGCTCGTCGCCTCTCGCCTGGGGAAACTCCAGAAAAGGCCAAGCTCCAGCCCCTCTCCAGGAGACTGGTTCTGGAACTGGAACTGTGTGTTGAGGTGAGGCCGACTATATCTAGCCGGTATCTCTCAACCTCATACACCAGCTCAGGCTCCTTCCCCACCAGGGAGGTGACATTCCACGTACCAAAAGCCAGTTTAGAAAGCTTGGGATCGGTCCGCCAAGGTCTCCGCCTTTGACTGCCGCCTAATCCACATAGCACCGGACCCCCATGACTTTCTTGTAAATAAAGAAAAAAATATGAAAATAAAGAATTTGTTTCATACATTTAACCAATTAAATTAAATTCAACCATCTTCTACCACTCATTAAATGAAATTGTTATGACAACACATTTGTTTCTAATCAGTCTGAATAGATATAAGCAATAAATACAGTAATTAAAAAAACTCAAACAATGCACTTACAGTATATGCAACACGCCATTTGATTGACTGCAGTTTCATAAGGCTGCATGTTGTTAGTTGCCAGTGTTAGCTTTTTGGTTCAAGCTTATGTGAAGTTTTCTGTTGGGGATTTCCAGTATTAAAATCATTCCTTTATATTAGTTTTATTTCAGGATAATTGAAATGTGTAGCATAGTTTCATTTCTTTTCTTTGTTTTTAAAAACTGGAATACAATTAAAAATAGCATATCTATTCAATTTGTTATCCAATCCCTCTGGAGTCGGTTAGTTGCTCTCACATGTTCACACTTCCTTCATTTTTTTATCGCATTTTCTCTTCACAGACACATGCACACTGTGAGGCTGTGAGGTCCAGACAGATTGGTTGTTTTGGCAAGTCTCTCAGCCCTGATGCCAGCACCAAACACTTATAATAGTGGCTTGCTGTTTATCTGTCTGTGTGTGTGTGTGTGTGTGCGCGCGCGCGTGCGTGCGTGTGCATGCGTGCATGTGTGTGTGAGAAAGACAGACAGACTGAGAATGAGGGGAAAGTGAGGATTTGAGCTAAGCCACAGGAGCCCAAAAGGCTCTGAAGAAGGTTGAGGCAATGACTGAGAATCACCTATCATACACAGCAAGCTTATGACCTGTTTGTATCCCTTTCCTAATTGAAAATATTCTAATGTTCAACGTTAAAATCCATCTGGAGGTTATTGTAGATTTACGTGAAGTACTTTTTTCCCTCCATTTCCTCAACATTTTTGTTAGCTGTGTCACTGTCTTCTTCGTAAGAATTTCATTCCCTTATTTATTTATTGTTTGCTTCATCCTTTTTTCAGTCTTCACAAAGATGCCAATTTTCACCCCCAGGTTCACTTTATCACAGCTTATTTATTTTATCTCTCCAACCTAAAGCTCACTTAAAAAGACTCAGGAAAACTTTGTATCTTATATCTACTGTGGAAGCAATAACCTCCACTTCAGTTCAAAGCCTGTAAATAAAGTTTAAAAATGTCATGAGAACTTGTGACCCCATAAAAATATATTTTTTATTGCTTGAATTACGGTGGCCAAATAGTTAACTACACTTACTCACATCTTAACTTCTGGAAGATTTACTAGATGAAACTGCTGACACCCTTAACTGTGACCTCATACACACATGCAATGACATAGCATTGAAGGAGAAAAAAGGTGGATGTCCTTGCATACCCTAGTCAGAGCCCAGACTTAAACCCCGTTGGAAATCTCTGGACTTACTTGAAAATTGCAGTCCAGCAATGGTCACCATCAAATTAAACTGAACTCAAGCAGTTCTGTAAAGAAGAGTGGGTAAATATTGCAAAGTCTGGATGTGCAGAGTTGGTAGAGATGAAGCCCAACAGATTAAAGGCTGTAACTGAAGCAAAACAATGGGGGTGATCCTTTAGATAACTCTGTGGGCCGTATTACAAGGATGCGGTCCATAATCAGATGTCACTGACACAGAAGGCATTTATGGGCATTTCCAAGTTCATTTCCTTATCACAGTTGGGCATAAACAAATTTTCCGCCGGGCGCATGGTACAAAAAGGTTGGTCTAATTATTCAGAGGTGTGTTTTGGATAATCCAATCCAAAACGCTCCTGCCCATTCCTTTAATGCACAGAGGCACATTATCTAAAGTGAACTCTGATCATCACAGCTTGTTTAAGATGGGTTTTGTACTTGCCAAAGCCCATGCCAGTGAGCCAAAATGCATGCGATAGTAATGCTGTTTGGTAATAAGGAAGACATCAATCACAGTTGATTCCCAGTTAGTTATTTTAGAGACAGCAACAGCGAAGATATAATGCTAGGCTGAAAAATTAGGTGAATGGTTTAACCCTTGACGCCTATTGTCGCGAATTTGCATCAATCCAAAAAAAAAGAAACAAAAAACAAAAAACCAACGATTTTCAATTACGGAAAAAAAAAAATGTTCACAGTTGAAAATAAATTCAGGCGTCAAGGGGTTAATGTAGTGTGCATGGATGCAATACAGAGACATGAATAGATTTGAAACTTCAGAAAAACAGGATGATGCCTGTGTAAATTTTCCTCAACTGTCATCATAAGGAGCATTAATGGTGGCGTGGAAGTTGCTCCCGGCCCATAGAGAGATGGAGTGCTCCCTCCCCTGTTGCTTTCGCTAACCAAGGGTCTCGTGTCTCATGCTCTCGTGCAGGTGGTCTGCGGGTCTGTCCTAGTCTGTCCCGAGTGGGAGGCAAGGTTAAAATCCAGAGTGTCATCCTGTCCACAACTGACCCCCACCACAATGCGAGCCTGCTCTCGGCAGCCCCTACTGGGGCTGATGGATGGCAGTTGGGGTGCCTCCAGCTCGAGAACTCCAACCGTAGGAGAGCAGTCAGGTGGCTTTGGCCCGGGTGGAAACCTGGGGGCACGCAGCTGAGGCAGATGTGGATGCATCTCCCATCTCTCTGGAGAGTTACAGTGAAAAGTAAAACCCTGTTCATTTATTCCTTCACTGTAAAATCTATATCTTTATCTTATCTTCTCAAGTTCAGTCAACTTAAAATTTTTATGCAGCTCGAACACTAACTTTTTTAAGTTGAGACAACTTTTTTTTTTTTACAGTGTTCATTCATTCCTTCATTCCCCTAAAAATAAACACATTAATGCCTAATAAGTCTGTGATAAAAACAAAAATGTGGATGGAATAAAAATCTTCAGCCTGACACACCAGAATGCACACAAGCTTGCTGTTCATTCATTCATTCCCTCAAGAAAATTATACATTAATGCCTAATCTGTACACTCCAATGGTAAGTCCGCAATTAAAATGAGAGTATGGAAGGAATACAAACTATTTAATGTATCATCATACAAATAAAATGATGGGTGATTATTACCTCCTCCAAGAGGAGGAGGTTATGTGATCATCAGCGTTGGTTTGTCTGTTTGTTTGTTTGTTTGTCTGTTCGTTAGCAAGATAACTCAAAAAGTTATGGACGGATTTTCATGAAATTTTCACAGATTGTCAGAAATGTGGTATCCTACAGCTGATTAGATATTGGTGGTGATCCGGATCACCGTCTGGATCCAGGAATTTTTTAAAGAATTCTTTTTTTTTTTTTTTCAGGTTCTATTGCGCAGCCGTAGTGGCTGTGCAAAAACCAGCTCTGCCGGGGAAGCTTCCAGATCCTCTTTCGGCACGGAGCGCAACCCCAATATAAAACCCATGGCAGCCTGTCTACCCAATTTGCATTCGTCAATGAAGCCCTGAGTGCTGCTTTCAGGGATCTATGAAAACGCTCGCATAACCCATTGGCCTGTGGGTTGTACGCGGTTGTGCAGTGAATTGTAACACCCAGCCAATTTTAGCAAACACGGGCGTATTGCCATTTCTGTTCGCCAAAAAGAAAAAAAAATATACAGGAAAAAAAATTATTGACAGTGTGGAGGAACACTTCGTGTGTGACCCCCACAGCGTACGGGCCTGACAGAGCGCTCAGCGTGAGCAATTATCAGAACAGTGAGAGGTATGGACTGATCATTATGCAGATGCGCCTCCCTCCCTCTTTCAGCCAGTAATCCTGATATGTGTGACTCTAATGCAAATGTCCATGCTTTCCTGCTGTATACTGTGATGCTAATGTGCCATGCATGCATTGTCTGAGCTGGGTATATAAGTTGACTGCATATCTCTTGCTCTCTCTCTTTTTGATCACTCGCATTGTTTGTTGCTGACTTTGAGACACATGGCTCGCTCCAGCACGCTGCCACAACGCTGCGCGAGCCTCGTAGAGGATGAATAAAGCACCCTTTTAAACTTCAGTTCGCCGTGTAATGTAGGATTAATATTTATGATGTTAAACACTGTATGGGGGGAACTGTGGCGCTTGGCGGAAGTCTGCGCTCTCCGAGTGCTTTTCTAGTATTATAACTGTTACAACTCTCTCCGTTGAAATATAGAAAATCCAGTGCATACTGTTTCCTCATGAGCTCTGGAGTCGCACAATTTTAAAACACCCCACTGAATTAGCATTAAACAATGGGCTTCTGATGACAGACCTCCTTTTTTCCTGATCAAAAGCACTTTGTTGTAACATGCTCCATAATACTGGTGCACACAAGAATGCGTGCCGCCACTCCACTATGACATGACTCTCCACCTCCCAGCGCAAAGCGGGTGCACTGTCTACTGGTAATGAGATGGTGTGATGCACAATGTAAAAAAGTGACAATACACTGACAGGAACTAATAAAAACACTGGTGTACGGTGGGAAGTCTGATGCAAAAGTTTACTGATGACCAACAAAATACAGCCTACACAGCTTGATAAAACAAAAACTATCCATCTTCAATTCATGTTACAAAGCAACAGAATATGAGTATTTGAAGGGGTGATTATTTTCTATACTTACTATATTTGAGTAAAAAAAATAGTTGAACTGGTGGTACCTAATAAAGTGGCTGGTCAGAGTGCAGGCTGATGTTGTCACAGAGGTTAACCTCTTGCACTCCGTTGTACTGCGGGCGGGCAAGTCTCTGCGTCCCAGAGCGCACGAGGGCGCTCTCCGTTGCGCCCTCGTTTACTCTAGGACACATGATGGAGATGCGTCCAAGCGCGCACTGGAAAATAAAAGCTGCAGACACAGCCGCGAACAGATTACTTCATCTGATTGACCTCTCATTCGACTAATAAGAGCCTTGAATTGGGTTTCTGAAACCTTGAAGAACCAATGACTGAAAACCTAGTAAGAAGGACCCGCCTACCAAAGCTGTGAATGCAGTGAGCCAATTGAAGCAGAGAAGTTCACCAGCTGTTTTTTTTAAGGCTGGGTGAAGAGACAGACTGCTGCAGCAGATAAAAAAAAGGACCCGCAGGAAGAACCGTCACAGACCCAGCAGCACAGAGACCACCCCCTGTGTGACAGGGACAGCCATTTGCACATCGGCCTCTTCAGTCACAGGGGGTGCTTTTTTTTTTTTTTTTTATTCGAGCAGAATAGACGTTTAGGATTCTATTCCATGGTCATCATAAACCGACGGAGGCCGACGACGAAGGCTGTAAATCATTCGCCAAAACCGCAATCATGGAATTATGTTTTGCCCGGGTCGCGAGACCAGAACCACGAGCGGACCAGCGTCGCATTCGTCTGACAATGAGGAAGAGAAGTTCGCCAGGACAATGTGGCTGTGAAGAGGTAAGGTGTTCTAAGCTAAATTATTCTTTATCCCTGAAAATTGTAATCAAAAATGACTTTTGACCGATCGGTAAATTACAACTGTGCGCCGCGGTACACGGGTCGTTCGCTGCGTCCGGACCGTGAACGCCCCCCCCCGCTACTATTCTGTAGCGAGGGAGGGGGACAACCCCCCCCCCACACACACACACACAGTAGCGAGGGGGGGGGAAAGCCGCAGTGGCTTGCACCGCGGTCGCCAACATCGCCACATGAGTCTAATCCCGTCATGTAGCAATGGCCGATGTCCGTCGACTGTAGCGGGGGGGGGGGGGGCGGGGGGACAACCCCCCCCCCCCACACACACACACACACACAGACACAGCCCTGAGTGTGACCTTTCATTAGAGCCCAAACTGAAGCTTCTACATTGAATGATTCAAAAGTTACAGACGTTTTTCCAAACTGTGCCATTTGGCACAATTTGGCACAGTTCCAAAAGGCATGGGAACTACCTGAGGAAGAAGCTGTGTAATATATTCATTTTATGTGTATTGTTACAAAATTTGGACCTCAGCTGGATAACACTTGGTTCTACATTTCTGTTGCATATTCCAGCCCGATCTGAAGCTGTGTGTTATTGCAAGCATTTGTATCCAAAAAAACACTCAGGCCAAATTTATTTGCTTCAAGTTCACTATGTTTAGATGACTGTAACTCAGTGGGCCGGGGCACTTAGAGAGATTATGACTGTTTTGCCAAAAAACTCAAAGTGTTTTTCTTTAAATGAGACCAACCCCATGAAGATGCTGCAAAGGGTTGAAGAACAGCTTTGGATTTAATTTGGGCACGTTATTTTTTGGTGTTTTTAGGGGAAATTGACCGGAGTGCAAAGGGTTAAAACAGCTAAAAAGGCACCTTTCAGGTACAATTGACATAAAATTCTTTTTGAAAAAATTGATCAGTTTTATGTTAAACAAGAGCCCTGCACACGATACATTATATGCCCCTAGCATTCGCCATTGATAAGAAAAAATACTACAAATAGCACACCAACAAAGGCAAAAAAATACTACAAATTCATGACTCACCATACTCTCAATCTGTAATAAAACTAATAACCATGTAATTGGAAGGAGGTCCAAACTAAAGCATCTACAATTCAAAGTGGAACAAATTTTAAGAAAATATCAGAAAAATCATTTAACTCCCTACAATATGCAAATTTTAAATACATGTACAAACACTGTGTTGAAACTAGAAAATCACTCAGAGAGTGCATACCTCCACCAAGGCTCCTTCGGTCCCTCATGGACCACCTCCAAAATGTATGGTTTTGTTTTGTTGGATTTTTGCTAACACAGTGTCAGAAGACATCCCAAGGACCACCTCTGGTAAAAATTTCATTCAAATCCATTCAGTAATTTTGAGTATTCTTGCTAACACACCGTGAGAAGATAAGAGCCTTGGCGGAGGTACACATTTCTGGATTATCACCAAAATTTTATGGGTTCAAGGACCACGTCATAGTGAAAATTTCGTCCAAATTCATGCAGTAGTTTTTGCGTAATCCTGCGCACAAATACAAACAAGGTCCTTGGTGAAGGTATGCACTCTCAGATCTTCACCAAAATGTAATGGGTTCATCCTTGGCCCAAGGGCTACCTCTGGACGAAACTCCGTACGTACATACGAGGTAGAAACAGAAATCATCATCCAAATACATCCTATCTTTAGAGACAATAATAAATAAAATGGAGAATATGCTTGGACACCTATAACATTTGAACAGAAATAAGAAACTACCAGTGCAAACAACAGACAGAATCTTACATGAAGCCAGTATTTCTCTTCAGCTATTTGTTAAGGTGTATTGTAAATCAGAACATTATTGTAGCCTGTAATTCCTACTTCAAGGAGAAAGCAAATTCAAACAAAATGTCATGTGTGGGGCTGATGTTCAGTCCCGCCCATGATTGGTGGCTGTAGTTTCCTCATTTATTGTTAATTGGTTCCAGCTGGCAGGTGATTAGAGCCTGAAGGCCGGGCTCCCCGCCAGCCTACCGTCACACCTCCCTCTCTCTCTCCCTCTCCTTGCAGACACTCACCCAGCTGTTTGTTATCACCACACACATTTACACACATGCACGCACACACTCAAGCGCACACTCTTTCGTGCATGCACACACACACACTTTCATTCTTTCTCACATATGCTGACATGCACATCATACACAGACTCCTGCCGCACACTTGCGCCCACTTGTCACTCAATTAGTCTGTCTGGTATTTATTGGGTGACAGTGGAGCAATCAGTGTGGTGGCGTAAGTCAGCACTCATCACTGTTCTGTCGAAGTCTACCTGTTCTATGGCTACACCAGTTGATGTTGATGGTCCTGGAGCTGTTGTTTTTTTCCTATTGGACTACTCCGGTGTTGTATTTTCCCCAGAGCCCACTGAGCTCCGACGCCCAATGTAAGTCTTTCTCAATATTATTTACTGCCCTTCCTCGTCCGCTGCCCAGTTCTGCTCTGGGAGCGTGTGGGGGCTCCTTCCCCAGCCAACTGAGCTTGGACATCTATCGCTTGGTATTGCCAGACGGTGTTTTCCACTGTACATTTCATGTATTTTGTGTTTCCCCATTCTGTTTAATGAACACGTCTTCACCTGCATTTGTGGCTCGAACCAATTCATTTGTTCGCTGCGAAGTTACGCAGCGGACATGACAGTACTTCCACCGACCAGCAGAGAGCCCAGCGGTGAAGTTGCATGACATTTTATTCACCTTTTTTGTGGTCTGTGTTTCTCCAATAATCTGTTTGGAGTATGATGTCTTTGGTACATCATCCCTCGCTGGCAGGAGGAGACGAGCGGCAGGGCATCCTAGAGTGGAGGAGGAATGGGCAGCCGCGTTTATCTGGGAGTTCCTGTATGATGCCGATGACGCCTACAGCCCCGGAGAGAGATGAACTGCCTGAACAGGACGTTGGGTATCCTGAAAGCTCATCCCTGGCCTCTGGAATTACCCTCAATACGCCGAACTGTTATTCTCCATCTGCAAGTTTGAGCGGGTTTTCCCTGACCTGAGGAGACGAGCGTTCCGCACTAAGCCCAAGCAGAGACGTTCGTTCTCAACCGGCGACCATCTTTTTCCTCCACCTCCGCCTCTAGCTCCAACATGGCCGCCACCAGGTCAGCGGCATCGACGTCGTCCGGCCCCGGATTCCCAGAGGAACTATCCAGCCCCGCCAACTGTTTCTTTCCCTACACCGTGCCCAGTTATCCCCGCAGCAGGTCCTCATCCACATGTCTCTCTCCAAGCAGTCCTGTCTGCAAATTCTTCCGTCCTCCACATCGGTGCAAGGTCCCTCTTCCCTCGTGGTGTAGTCCACTGACGTTGAGGAGCGCTTGTTTTCCCTCATCGGTGGCTCCCGCTCCTGTGGCAAGAAGGCAGTTACAGAGGGGCCAAACATCACCTTTCCCGCACGGAAGGATGAAGACCACCCAAACTACAGCAGCAGCCAACATCATGATCCGGGAAGACAGGCAAGTTAAATTTCATTTTACTCCTATAAATAATGAATGTCTTGCCTGATTCCGGCAGGAGACTCAGGGAAAGCAGTCCCCTGAGTTTTCCCCACTTGCTGCTGTTTTGAACTGCTCACCAGCCTACTCCCTGCTCTCTCCTGTTTCCTCCGAGTGCAGGCCAGCGCTGGGACCATACCATCAGGACCAGGAGGAGCTAGAGGTCCTGAGGATCATTCGCCCCGCAGCAACGGTGAGCCAGACCCCAGCTGCCACGCTGGAGAAGTTGCCAGCGTGGATTAAAGGCGGCTGGGTCAACCAAGACTGCACAGACCATCATGCCTGCTGTGAAGGGCTGCCGCAGCAGTGTCAGCACCCGAGCTGCCTCTCCAGGAGGCCAAGCCAGTGGGAACATTGGTTGGGTGAGTCCTGGATTGGTGGTGGGGCTCGAGCTGAGGCAAGTGTTCCTGCTTTGTTTTTCTCCTTTCAATTATCGATCATTTTTTCCCCAGCTCATGGTGAAGAGGAGCCAGGCGCAGCCGACCGCTCGTGTGAGCTCGCCTTGCTGGGCTCCGCTGCTGGCGACCCTGACCCCTTTTGTTTTCTGTCCAAATCCTCTTCCAGGGTCATCAAAGAGAGTCCATTGGCATCGGACCGAGTTTGTGGATCCAGGCTCACCGCTGGAAGTCAACGTTGCTGCTTGCCGCTCCTATGGAGGTCACCAGGGGTTCTGCCGCCCCTGTCGAGGAGCTCGCTGTGGGTAGACAGCTCCAGCCCAGGGTGCTCGGGTGCTCATACGGATCAGCTGGCCCACAGCCAAGGCAGTATTGGGGTCAGCAGTGGCCCAGCCGGGTCCCACCAGGGGTGCAGCAGGGGTCCAGCCAGGCTCCACCGTGGGGTGCAACCATGGCTCGGTCGGGGTCCACCATGGGTGCAAGGCAGGCCCAGTCGGAGGCCTCACCGCGGGAACAACAAGGTCCCGGGAAGGGGCCACCGCTGGGTGCAACGTTGGCCCAGCCCGGGTTCCACCGCGGGTGTGACAAAGTTCCAGTCCCATGTCGGGACCCACCGAGGGTGCTGCCAGCCAGCCTAAGAACACCAGGGTCTCCTTCCCCCTTCCAGAGGTCTGGTGGGTGATCCTTCTTTTCCTGATGGGCACCGTCGTGGTCCATCGGGTCCTGCCAACAGTAACCGCAGGGGTCTCCCTTCCCTGGTCCGGCTGCCCACCTACAAGCCTCCCGGTGGGTAGGCCGCCTCCTCACTCACCCCTCTGACACGGGTGGCTCAAAGATGCGGGCTGCCCGCCCGAAGGACTGGGTCTCCCAGTGGGGGGGGGCGCCTTCCGGCCCATTTCACCTGGCCTGGTGGCTGAAGAACCCCAGCCGGCTGCCCGATAAACTGTACCATTGGGTTAGGTGGCCAATTTTTCCAGGCAGGCCACCCAACTCACTTTGCCTGGTGGTCCGGCTGGTGTTGGACTTTGATAGGCCACCTGGCCTGGTTCACATGGCCTTTCATGGGAACTGGACTTTGGCTGGCCCCCTGAACTTATGGCCATTCGTGGGGCCCTAGGACTTTGGTTGGCCCCCTGAACTTGGGGACTCTTGGGTTGGAGGAGGGTTTTTACTTTAGTTTTGGGGTTGGGAATTTTTGGCCTCCCTTGTGTTGCATTATGTATGATTTCTCCTCAGTTGAATCCCTCCTGACCTGTTCCCCCCATCTCCCACCCTGGTTAGTTGTGTTGGCCTTCTGGATGGGGGGGGGGCAGGTTTTCACTTGTGTTTTGTTCCCTTTTCATTGATGGTATGGTGGGTGTCTGGTTTCCACCCCTTGGGGATGGGGGGGGGGGGAGCTCTGTCATGTGCAGGGCTGATGTTCAGTCCCGCCCATGATTGGTGGCTGTAGTTTCCTCATTTATTGTTAATTGGTTCCAGCTGGCAGGTGATTAGAGCCTGAACCGGGCTCCCCACCAGCCTACAGTTACACCTCCCTCTCCCTCTCTCTTCCATCTCCTTGCCAGACACTCCCCGGGCTGTTTTGTTATCACCACACACATTTACACACACGCACGCACACACTCACGCACACTCTCTTCATGCACACACACACATTTTCATTCTTTTTTTTTCCACAATATTTTTATTGAACCTTTTTACAAACCTAACACAAACCAATCAGACACTAACACTAAAGTAATTTAAAAAAATATACTAAAAAAAAACCCCCAAAACACCAACAACCACTAACAAGAACAGGTCTTCAACAATGCTCCTCTGTTTAGTCTAGGCAATCCATTACATAAGTATACATACTGTATTATACATTCACCAGTTTGGAATTTACAAGGTCCACACACATCATTCACCTTCTTCTTCAAAAGTTATGTTTAAATTCTTTTACATGATCAATGAAAGGTCTCCATTATTCTCAAACACATTTTCCTTGATTTCAGTATGTATGTTATTCTTTCTAATGGAAGGTTTGTTAACATCTGTCTTAACCACTGAGTCACAACTGGTCTATGAGTCTTTTTCCACAATAGTGCAATACATTTTTTGGCGTTAAGCAAACTGAGGTCTATGAATGCTCTTTCACTTTTTTTTTTTTCCACAATATCTTTATTGAACCTTTTCTTTTTTTTTTTTAACAAACATGATACAAACAATCAAACACTAACACTAAAGTACTACAAAAAAAAAAATGCACTAAAAACACCAACAACCACCAACAAAATCAAGTCTTCAACAATGCTCCTCTGTTTAGTCTAGACAATCCAATACATAAGTATACATATTATGTTCACCAGTTTGGAATTTACAAGGTCCACACACATCATTCACCTTCTTCTTCAAGAGTTATGTTTAAATTTTTTACATAATCAATAAAAGGTCTCCATATATTCTCAAACACAATTTCCTTTGATTTTAGTATATATGTTATTCTTTCTAATGGAAGGTTTGTTAACATCTGTCTTAACCACTGAGTCACATCTGGTCTATGAGTCTTTTTCCATAATAGTGCAATACATTTTTTTGGCATTAAGCAAACTGAGGTCTATGAATGTTCTTTCACTTTTATTAAAATTATGCTTTTCTGGGTACAGACCCAACAAAAACAGTTTAGGATTCAATATGATTTGTTTTGAGATTATTTTTTCAATTGTTACCCTCACCTCTTCCCAAAACATTCTTATTAATCTACATTCCCATAAACAATGAAATAGGGTTCCTTTACTTTCCATGCATTTTGTGCATGTATCTGGTATATTTTTGTTATATCTATTTAACTCCTCCGGTGTAACATACATCCGCATTAACCATTTGAAATGTATCAATTTAAGGCGTGCATTTATTGATTTGGTTTGAGCTTCTGTACAAGCCAATTCCCAT
Source organism: Pholidichthys leucotaenia (assembly GCA_020510985.1). Lineage (NCBI taxonomy): Eukaryota > Metazoa > Chordata > Actinopteri > Cichliformes > Pholidichthyidae > Pholidichthys > Pholidichthys leucotaenia. The sequence goes on along the minus strand of CM035837.1, from coordinate 356,770,407 downwards.
TGTTCCTCTGAAATTTCAATTTGCAGATCTTCTTTCCAGTAGTTTAATCTTTTCAGTGAATTTTCACTTGAAGATAGTGTCAATGAGTTATAAAACTCTGAAATAATACCCTTTCTTTTACTATCTTTCATCATCATTTTTTCCAAGGATGAATAAATAGGTCGAGTGAGAGCTTTATTTTGATTTGATCGAATAAAGTTTCTAAGTTGAAGATATTTAAAAAAATGTGTTCTATTGAGATTAAATTTGATCCTCAGCTCTTCAAAAGACATTATGTTGTCTGCACCTGGCAAATATAAATCCTGAATCTTTTGTATCCCTTTTAAATTCCATACTTTAAATACAGCGTCCGCTCTCCCTGGTTTAAAATATTGATTACCCCATATTGGACTAAATTGTGACAATAACTGTGGTTCTTTTAAATAGTTTTTAGCTTCACACCATATTTTGATCATATGCTTTACAAATGGATTTTTAACTTGTTTTTGTAATTTTTTTGCCGAATCTGAGTATATGAATATGGGAAGAGGTAAAGGTAAATTGTATGATTCCATTTCAGTCCAGTGAGGGAGATCATTTGATGAAAAATAATATGTCATAGACCTCAGTTGTGCCGACCAATAATACAACATAAAATTTGGACATTTCAGACCTCCACGATCAAATGGTAAATATAATAAAGACAAACGTAATCTAGCCCTCCTGTTGTTCCATATAAATTCCACTAACTTTTTTTTTATTCTTGAGAATAGATCTAAAGGTGGTGATAAGGGAATGTATTGAAATAAATAAAGTATTTTAGGTAAAATATTACTTTTAAGTATATTGATTCTCCCGATCATCGACATTGGTAGTGACATCCATCTCTGAGTTAACTCACTGATATCTGACATTAAGGCTTCATAGTTGACACTGGCGACTGATTCTAGCTTAGGCATAATTTGGATTCCTAAATATTTAAACTGATTTACAACATTGAATTGATTTGCCTCAGGGGCTGGGTAATTTCTCTGGGTCTCATTTAGCATTAATATTGAAGATTTAGTTTTATTTATTTTATATCATGATATTTCCCCAAAATTCTTTATTAAATTCAACAAGGTTGGAATTGATTTTTTTAGATTCGACATAAACAAAATTATGTCATCGGCGTACAGGGAGATTTTATGTTCTGTTGGTCCAACTTTAATTCCATATATTTGTGAATGTAAACGTATCGCTATCGCTAAAGGTTCAATTGCCATAGTAAACAGTAAAGGTGAAAGTGGACAGCCTTGTCGACATCCTCTATTGATTTTTATTGGTTTTGAAATATTGTTATTTGTTAGGATTTCTGCTGTAGCATTATTGTATATTATTTGAACCCATTTTATGAAATTATTTCCAAGTCCAAACCTTTGTAGTACTTCAAAAAGAAAGGGCCATTCAACTCTATCAAAGGCCTTTTCGGCGTCCAATGATAGGAGAGCTGTATCCGGTGCTTCTTTATTAAAATAAATAATATTAAATAGTCTTCTTACATTATGGAAGCCTTGTCTACCCTTTTATAAAGCCATTCTGATCTCGATTAATAATATTTGGTAAAATTTCTTGTATTCGTCTTGCTAAAATTTTACAGATTATCTTAAGGTCGGCGTTTAATAGGCTTATTGGTCTCATATTTTCACATTTATTAGAGGGCTTACCTGGTTTTGGCAGCAGTATAATTAAGGCATTATTTATGTATGATGGTAAATTATTATTTTGAAATGCTTCTAAAACCATTTCCAAAAAAGGTTTTATTAATTTATTCTTAAATTTTTTATAAAGGTCAACTGGAAGACCATCTGGTCCTGCACTTTTTCCTGATTTCATATTATCAATGGCTAGCCCAACTTCTTCTTGACTAATTTTAGACTCCAATATCTCCCTGTTTTCATTTGGAATACACGGTATAGATAGTTCGTTCAAAAACCCATTTAGTTTTGTTAAATCAGGTTCATTTTTGGTATCATATAATTTTTCATAGTAATCTCTAAAGGCTCTATTAATTTCTAAAGGATCTATAACTACCTGTCCATTACTTATAATACTGGTAATTGGTGTTTTAATTTCCAATTGTTTAATCTGCCATGCTAATAATTTTCCTGATTTTTCACCTTGTTCATAAAAAGATTGTTTCAATCTTAGAAGACTCGAGGCAGCTCTATTCGCTGATTTTTTTGTCGTATTCAGCTCTCAAAATCAGTAATTCATTCTCCAACCTTGGGTCACTTCCTGCATACACTTTTTCCTGAAGATTTTTTATTTTATGTTCCAATTTAGCTCTCTCCTCTCGAGTCTTCTTAGATTTTGATCCTGTATAACTAATAATATGTCCCCTAATAAAAGCTTTGAAAGCCTCCCACTTTACACATGCTGATGTTTGTGTAGTATTGATGTCAAAGAACTCGTCTATCTGTTTTTCTATATACTTGACAAATTCCTCATCCTGAAGCCATTTATGCTGAAATTGCCATCTACCTGATTCCTTTATCAATTTTTTATCTACATATATTAGACAACAGGGTGCATGGTCAGAGATCACGATGTTATCATAAAAGCAGTTTTGAATCTTGGACCTTAATTCTGTGGAAATCAAAAAATAATCAATACGTGAGAATGTCTTGTAGGTACTGGAATAACAAGAATAGGCTTTAACTTGTGGTTTCATTTCTCTCCATATATCTAACAATCTCAATTCTTTCATAAAATGATTAATAGTCATCCTACATCCAATGTGCGTACAATCCAGTCCCTGTTGATCTATCCACACCTGGATTCAATGTACAATTAAAATCCCCTGCTATTATATGTTGCCCTGTAAGTGATGATAAGATGAGAAATAAATTAGCAAAGAACTTCTGGTCATCTATATTGGGACCATATAAGTTCACAAGATTTATATTTTCTAATAGCAAAGAACCTTGAATGATTACATATCTTCCAAATTTGTCTCCAATTACATTTTTTCACTTGAAAAGGAACTGATTTATGTATGAGAGTCATAACTCCCCTGGCTCGGGATGAAAATGAAGAGGTGAATACACTTCCCTGCCATCTACTCCTAATTCTTTTAACATCCTCCTCTATCAGATGAGTTTCTTGTAAAAACACAATTCTTGAACCCATGTCCTTTATTTTATTCATAACTTGTTTAAGTTTTTTAAATTTTGTAGACCTCTGCAATTCCATGAAGTTAAATTAAGATTAACACTTTGGTCCATGATCAATAGAGAGTTTGGGATTACCTTGCAGTGTAAACATGCTCATACAGAGAAGCAAAAACATGAGTGGTTGAACATTCATCCTACAAACTACACACAAACAAATTCCCCCTTCCCACACTTGTGGCAAACCCCCCAAAATCAAAAGAAAAATTCTGTCTCCCGATATAGCCATCGACTGTTCCACATCCACGGGGAACAGCCTAAGCCACTCCTTCTTCATCCTCCCAATCACCCCAACTCTACTGCTTTTAATGACGTAACATTAACTCTCCTCTGTAGTTTTCCAACTTAACTCCAAAATTTTTACCAACTTTGTACATCCTAGTTTTTTTTTTGTTTGTTTGTTTTGTTTTTGTTTTGTTTTTTTTTTAATATATAATACAATCTATATTTTGTAAACTTACTATTTACTTCAAGTCAGTCAGATGCCTGTGCAAATGCTTAGTTATTCTACCTTATATTTTGTTCATGCTTAGCTCCCACCAGTCTCTTCTTCTTCTTTGATCTTCTTGATGAACTCCATGCGCCTCCTCTGGGGTCTTGAAGATGTGGGTTCTGCCCTCATACGTGGTCAGCAGTCTCGCAGGATAGATTACACCATGACGAATCCCAAGGTTGCGCAGCTCCTTACGTACGGGATCAAACTGCTTCCTCAATTGCTGGATTCCTGTGGCCAAATCTGGGTAGAACCGCACCTGCTGGTCCTGGTGTTTTAATCTCTCCTTTAGCACGTGCAGCGTTGAAGATCTTCATCCTGTCTCTGTTGCTTAGAAACTTCATAATTAAGGTCCTCGGCGGTCCCTTATCTCTCCGTGGGCCAATACGATGTGCTTTTTCCAGAACCACTGCTGATTGCAACTCCTCGCTGCCCAGCACCTCCGGAATCCACTTTTCCAGAAAGGAACATACGTCCCGACCTTCTGATTCCTCTGGAAGACCCACCAGCCTCAAGTTATTCTGTCTCGACCGAGATTCCAAATCCAAAATATTATCTTCCAGAGATTTATTTTTTTTTTCCAAAGTGCGCACCTTTAATTGAAGACGGGTGACGTCATCTTCAGCACTAGCGAGACGGAGCTCCATCTGCGCCGTTCGTTCTACACAGTCACCCAATTCCTTTCTTATTCCTTCCAGCGCTGTCATAATCCCATCAAATCTAGAGGAAAAGTCCGCTCTCATTGAACTCATGGCAGCCATCAGCGCATCTGCGCCATTCCCCGCAGAAATCGCACCGCCGCCAGCTTCCTCCGCCATATATGGAGCCTTGTTTGCTGCGTCACAGACCTGAAAGTCCGTTAATTTGGACTGTTTCGGCGGCTCGCTTTTTCCTTTTCCTGGTTTTCCAGCCTTAGGCTTCGCCGACATATCCTCGCCCAAATGCTGGGATACGTTCTGTCCCAAATGAGAGAGTTATTTGCCGATTTTTTTTTTCCAGGAGCAGAGCAGAGCGAGACACGTCCGTCCTACGTGGCAGCCATAACCGGAAGTCCACATTTTCATTCTTAGTCACATATGCTGACACGAACTAATACACAGACTCCTGCCGCACACCTGTCCACTTGTCACTCATTAGTCTGTCTGGTATTTATTGGGTGACAGTGGGGGCATTCAGTGTCACAGTGTAAGTCAGCACTCATCACTGTTCTGTCTAAGTCTACCTGTCTATGGCTACACCAGTTGATGTTGATGTCCTGGAGCTGTTGGTTTTTTCCTATTGGACTACTCTGGTGTTGTTTTTCCCCAGAGCCCGCTGAGCTCCGACGCCCAATGTAAGTCTTTCTCAATATTATTTACTGCCCTTCCTCGTCCGCTGCCCAGTTCTGCCCTGGGAGCGCGTGGGGCTCCTTCCCCCAGCCAACTGAGCTCGGACATCCATTGCTTGGTGTGCCAGACGGTGTTTTCCACTGAACATTTCATGTATTTTGTGTTTCCCCATTCTGTTTAATAAACACATCTTCTTCACCTGCATTTGGGGCTCGAACCAATTCATTTGTTCGCTGCAAAGTTACGCAGTGGACATGACACATACAGAAACTAGAAAAGCACTCAGAAGAGCGTAAACCTCTGCCAAGGCTCTTTCTGTCTCTCACGGATCACCTCCAAAATGTAATGGATTTTTGTGTAGACCTAGAGCTACTTGTGGTGAAAATTGCATCAAAGTTTGTCTATCACGATCTGAGCATGGAGGGGGATTTCCCCGTGCTTTGTCTCTTTGCCTTTTTGTTTTTCCTTATTTGTATAATATTGTATTTTGGAGTTCTATGCCTGTGATGTTATTTCTAGTTTGTTTTCACATTGTCATGAGTCTGAGCAGAGTGTTTCCACAGAGCCCAGACTCTTAATTTATTTCTGAGTATTGTATGTCTGTTAGCATTATTTTGTTACGTTTCTGTATATGTTTTGGGTTTTTGACACACATGCATCCTCTTCTCCAGACACTCCCACTAGCTGCTCACAGTCTGTTCCTCTGTCACCTCAGCTGCGAGCAGTTGTGTAATTAGGTCACCTGCCTGCTCAGCCGCCCGCACCTGCTGCTCATTATTGTGCCTGTTATTTAAGCACTGTCAGCTCATGGTTTCGTTATGGCAGTCTTGTTTGGATTCAAACGGACTTTATTCCTCCGTGTAGTCTCCTCTTCTCCTCCAGAGCAATTCCGGCTCTGGAGTGTCTCTTACTGTAAATTACCTTTATTTGTATTTTTGCATTGTCTGCACAGTTTTGGAATTTTTGCTAGTAAATGTCACTGCTGCAGTTCAGCATGTGGGTCTGTCTTTTCTGCCCTGGAGGGGTCATTCATGACAGAAGACTGCCACCAGAATTAAGACCCAGCTGCTGCAGTAGTGACTTTTTTCTTTTTTTGTCCTTTTTGTGCTTTTTTTTCTTTTTTTTTTCACTCACCTGTGCACTGGAGCTCATCATGTCCCCAGCTCACCGGCCTCACACAAATAAAGGGAGAATGGCAGTGGGGTCTCCAAGCTTGGAAGAACCGTGGGTGGCAGACTTTATCCAAAGCTTTGTGGATGAAGATCTCGCCGCCTGTGGACCCAAAAAGGCCTGGGAAAGCGTGACTGGAGCGGTGGGCATTGTGAAGGCACACCCTGACTTATGGAGATATCCACAATACATGGAACTGTTATCCATGGTCTCCGCGCGTCAGCGAGCATTTCCCGGGCTGACGATGGGGCCGCCTCCCGCAGAAACAAAGCCGTCGCGGAGGCGCTCTCCTCAGCAGACATCCACCTCCTCTCCTGGCTCAGCAACTCCACCGCCAGCATGCGCGTTGTCAGCTCCACGACGGCGCCATCATCCTACTCTGGACAGTCGGAGGAATCCTCTCACCTCTTTGACAGCCATTTCCCTGACACTGAGCCCGACAATTCCGGCAGCAGTTCCTCTCTCTTCTTCTCTTTCGCCGGCTGTCCCGTCAGCCTCCTCTCCCTCAATTGCTGCTGCGACTTCCGTCCCCTCGACGTGTCCTCCTGCTGCCAAGAGGTCCTCCATTTTCTCCCTGGCTACATCGGCCTCCACGACTACAGGGGAGGCTCCTCCACAACCTTCAGAAGGGCCCATGCTCACCATAGCCACAGACAGTGATGACTTTTCACCTGCTGCAGCAGATATCGCACACTGGGAAAACAGGCAAGTTTCATTTCATTCTATGTCAATTTATGATGATATGCCTTTTCTGATTCCCGGTGGAGAGACTCAGGGTGTGTGAGCTTGCTCCACCTGCTGCAATTAATAAATCCTCACCTGCCCTCTCCGTGTCTCTTCCTGTTGTTACTGAGTGTCCGCCAGCCCCAGAACTGAACCGTTGGACGATGGAGGAGCCTGTGGCCCTGGAGGACCCAATTCCAGTGCCAGCGGTAAGACAACCCCCAGCTGCCACGCTGGAGGAGCCACTAGCGTGGGCCACTTCATCTGGTTAAACTGAGACTGCAACCACCATCATGCGTGCTGTGGAGGCAGCCACAGCAGAGTTAACAATAGAGCTGGTCCTCTGAGAGACCGGGCCAGAGACGTCGTCATCGTCTGGATCGACGAAGTCCTGGACGGCGGTGGAGCTCGGGCTCAGGCAAGTGCTCTCCCTTGTTTTTCTCTTATCTGTTCTGAAGAAATCTTGCCTGGATCTTGGTGAGGACAGTTGGAAAGGTTTGACATTTATACATTGGTTTTGAGGAGATCTCAAGATTTCGTGATATATATTATGTATCGTGATGAAACCCTAAATATATCGCAATACATGTTAAAAGCCATATCGCCCAGCCCTACTTCTGGTGCACCAAAGCCACTTTCAAACTCAGAGTGAGCCAAGAAGACAACAGAGTCCACCACCCTCCCCATGTGCAGATACCTGTGTTGCTGCAGAAAACGAAGGCCCCTGGAACATGAGACGCTGGAGCCCAGAGATGTGACCTCATCCTGCTGCCACGGTGGTACCAAAACTGTACTGAGAAGTGAAGCCCAAAGCTGAGAACTTACAGAGCACAGTATACAAACCTGCAAAACAGCACTCCATCCCACGAAGGACTGAGAGCCTCCAGCCACCGAAACAAAAGATTGAAAACCTATATGAAACTAATACTGACAGTTGTACTTTGGGGACAAAATTTTACATTGAATAAGGGGGGATATGATATGATAGCATTGCATTGTGACCCAAGTATTGCGATGGGTGTCATGTCCCCCTAGTAATTATTGAGATAAATGTGTTTAATTCTGAAAAAAAAAAAAAAAAATCTATCAGTACTTCACTGTAATTTTACATGGAAATTTATATTGCAGCAGCAAACCTCCCTTAAGCCAAGAAAATATGTACAACTGTGCTTTTCCTTAGTATATTTGCAAGCAGACCAAAAGTCTTCTTGTCTTTTATAAAAAGAATGTGGAATTAAATTTGATACAAACCTCTTGTCAAATGAATACACTGAAATCACTGAAAGGGATTTCAGTACTCCTGATTAATGGTTTGAAAAATAACACAAAACACCCAATTGTCTAACAGTACAAATTTGTGCTTTCTGGTTTTTAGAACATGAGATTAGATTGAAAGGGAGAACAGGAAATCATAAACACAATTTAAAAAAGAAACCTTACCAGACTGTGCAATTATTCTCCTTTCCCTTTGTGGCGCACCACTCTGACCATTACAGATCTGACAAGGGTTGTCAACGGCAACAATGTTGTCATAAGTAACAGAGTTGCAGGGCGGAAGCATAGAGATGGACAGACCAGCGCAGAGTGAATTGGAGATAACAGGGAGTGTGACAACTGAATTACAACTGACAGCACAGAGATGAGCTCTCAGCAACAGAAAACACAAGACTGATATACAATATACTGTAGCATGCTGGGGGGAAAGCGAGGAGATATTGGGGGGTCCGAAAGAGAAAATCGAGACAGTGAAAGAAGAATGCTCTTTCCTGAACAAGAAAAGTGTGACGCTACACAGCTACACAGCATGCGGCCAAAAGATAACATGGAAATGCTCTTGAATAAAAAGAAAATGAGATGCACATTAATATGGCTGCAGCGTTTCAAGAGCTTATTACACTTTATTTCAAAAATATATATAAAAAAATGGGATAATAACTTACCTGTAGCATTAGTAAGCCTGAATGTCACTGATTTATCTTCAATGTTGCACACGTTACGGACAGAAACCTGGCAGGTGTAATCAGCAAAGTCCTTGGGTCTTAGATTTTTCAGCTTCAGCACCTTCGTCTCACCCTAAAAGGGACAAATAGCAACACACATCATGATGTTGAAAACAATGGTTTAAAAAATGTTTTACCAGTTTTAAAGCGTTGTTTATGAATGCATTAAAAGGAAAATCAATAATGAAACAATATTTTACTGCATTATATGAAGTGCAGTGCTTTAAGCTTTAATTTTAGTCCATTCAAAACTGGGTTATCATTTCGTGCAAAAGTCCTTTAAATTTTTGATGGGCTGCAGGGTAATGAACAGGGTCAATAAACATATGCGTACACACTAACTCAAACTGTCTCTGCTATGTCTGATATGCCCTGATTATTGCCTGTGGTATTTCAGATCCACATTCAGTTATTTGGATGATGCATTTCAAATGGCTTACACAAAACGACCATCAGGAACATGAAGCTGATCTGATTGTCGGCACGAGCATTTAAAAAAAAAAATTAAATCCACTGATCCGTTCCCTAGCCTAAAAATCATGCCTCCTACAACCTCAAAAAGCTTCCTCCATGCTTCTGACACACAAAAAGCAGTCACACATCTCTCCGTTTGATCATCCGATAGTGATGATTTTTCAGATCAAGACTTTTTCCCTGATACAGTAGGTAATGTTTTAGGCAGCCCTGGGAAGAGCTCTGCTGGCTGGTTAATTGAACTCCGGGGACTCTGCTTTGTGGCTGACTGATGCTTTGATAAATGGTGAAAATTGGAAGAGTTGTGTGAACACAACCACTGTGTGCTGCCTGGGGATCAGGCCTGGAGACTCTTTATTTTGGTTATTCTCTTACATTGTGGGGTAAAAGTGAACATTAGAATGACTGACGGGATAAGAGGATGAAACATGGGATGGAGGTGATGGGAGTGATGGAAATGTTAATGATAATAATGATAACTATTATAATTTTTTGATATGGGATTGTTGTTAACCTTGTTTGCCCCTTGTTTGTTTTTGTGCAGCAGGATTGCACAAAAACTACTGGATGGATTTGGATGAAATCATAACAAGAGGTGGCCTTTGGGCTACAGACGAACCAATTAGATTTTCAAGGTGATCCATGAGGGCATACCACTGCCAAGGCCCTATCTTGCAGTGTATGGACGGATGGAAGGATGGACACATGGATACGTGGTGGTATGGATGGATGGACAAAGGGATGGAGGGAAAAATGAAGGGAAGGGGATGGAGGTAGGTGTTCTCTGAGTGCCCTTTAATAAAATTTGAAATGTTTTTCTCATAACTTAGTCACTTTTTTTTAAAAAAAAAAGTGCAACTTTTTTCTGTTAAACTTGAAACTTTAGAGTGAGTTATTGTACAATGAAATGCCACATGCCATTTCACTGTACAATAACTCACTTTAATGTTGAATTCTGGTCATAATAATGCTGCCATACTGCACTTTGCAGTCTAATTGGTACCTCACATTGCACGCTGTACCTTATAGTCCTGCATTGTACAGCAAGTATGATTCATGTGTCTATTCAAAGAGTCAAAGATTTTATTTGTCAGTACTACTACATGTACAGGACATACAGGAGAATTGAAATGGCATTTCTCTCCCTCTTCAGTGGTGTGCACAATATAAAAAAAGAAAAAGGAAAAAGGCTAGAAAAAACAATAACAACAGTCTATGTACAGTAATGCACCCTATAGTGCAAATGTCTAAGTCCAACTCCTAGCCTGCCCGTGTGGTTTAGTCTCTAAGCCCGGCGGAACTGCTTTACTAATAGGAGAAGGGGCGAGGGCGGATCTCTGGCGCCTTAAAACCAGATGCTTCGGGTAGATGGTGGCTCGTCAACCTGGGAAGGTAGCCCATCTAGGGGAAGGTAAACCCTGATTTCAAACCTCCGCTGCCTTGCGGCAAACCCGGTCACGGGAAAGGCTTCGGGAGTCAACTCTGAGGAAAAATCCGGAGTCGGAGTGCCTAAGGCAGTTCTCTGTTGTGTTCAACATCGTTCTGGCAGCTCCTGCGACGTAGTAGCCCTGCTGTTCCTTTGGATTCATCAGTGACGTGGAGAGGGGGGACATGCTGCATGGGCAACATCTTGTCCTCCATATCTTCCTGCCCAGGCTTGAATCCTACCAGTGCAAATGGCGACAAAAGATAGACCCAGACCTCCCATAGTGCAAATAGAGATAAACGATTAATGATGATGAAACTCTGCAATCTTATATACAGAAAACTAGAGATGTAATAAACAACAACACTGCAGCAAAGACACTGAGTTGCTAGCTGTTAGCATGCGGCCTACATATCTCCCGAGGGAATACTCACACGTGATCTGCATTGTTGTTTATGCAAATCCGACGGCGAACGCTGGGACAGCGCGTGACGTCATGCATTCAGTAACCGGCAGGCTGCAGCACCCAGATGCTCTTCTCCTCATCTCAGGCGATTTCAACCATGTTTCACTGTCTCCCATTCTGCCCACGTTTACCCAGTATGTCACATGCCACACTAGAGACAATAAAACACTGGATTTATTCTACGCAAGCACTAAGGAGGCGTACACCTCATTACAACTCCCCCCACTTGGGAGATCGGATCACAACTTGGTTCATCTCCGGCCGGTGTACAAACCCCTAGTGCACAGACAACCTCCGGCCATGCGCACAGTGAAGTTATGGTCTGAGGAGGCAATGGACACTCTAAAGGGCTGTTTTGAAACCACCGCCTGGGAGGAGCTCTGCGATCCACATGGTGAAGACACTGATGGCCTCACTCACACCATCACAGACTACATCAGCTTCTGTGTGGACAACACCGTTCCCACCAAGACCATACGGTGTTGCTCAAACAACAAACCCTGGATCAACCCTGAGATAAAAACACTTCTGAGAGAGAAGAAGAGGATCTTCAGGTTGGGGAACAGGGAGATGCTGAAGTCCATACAGAGGGAGCTGAGGAGAAAGATCAGAGAAGGCAAGGACAGCTTCAGGATGAAGATCGAGGACAAGCTGCAACAGAGCGACATCAGCGGGGTCTGGAGAAACCTCAAAACCATCACTGGGCTCCAGAATACCTCCCCCCAGGCCACGGGGGGCAGGGAGTGGGCGAACAATCTGAATCTGTTTTTCAATAGGTTTGACCAACCGCCCTCCCCCTGACTGCACAACAACCACTACTGCCTCTAAAGACATCAAGTCCTGCTGCCCACTCCCCACTCCACCAACACCCCCCCCCCCCCACTCCCAACACACAGCCCCCCAACCTGACCCTGACTTAGACCCAGGTGAGGATGGAGCTGAGGAAGATCAAGGCGAGGAAGGCGTCGGGACCGGATGGCATCAGCGCAAAGCTCCTCAAGTCCTGTGCAGACCAGCTGTGTGGGATTGTGACGTATATCTTCAACATGAGCCTGAAGCTGGGGAGGGTACCACAGCTGTGGAAAACATCTTGTGTGGTACCTGTACCAAAGACTTCCCACCCCAAAGACCTGAACAACTACAGACCAGTGGCCTTGACGTCCCACATAATGAAGACCCTGGAGAGACTGCTCCTTGCTCACCTCCACCCCCTGGTGGGACCAGCGATGGATCCACTCCAGTTCGCCTACCAGCATGGCATTGGGGTGGAGGATGCGGTGATCTTCCTCCTTCACCGTTCTCTGTCCTACCTGGAGAAGCGCGGGAATGTGGTGAGGATCATGTTCTTTGACTTCTCCAGTGCTTTCAACACCATCCAACCGATGATCCTGAAGGACAAGCTGCTGTGCGCAGAGGTGGACCAGCACCTGTCATCATGGATCCTGGACTACCTCACTAACCGGCCACAGTTTGTGAGAACCCGGGACTGTGTGTCTGACACGATCATCTGTAGCACGGGGGCCCCCCAGGGAACGGTTTTGGCTCCCTTCCTGTTCACCCTTTATACTGCGGACTTCTCACACAACACAACACACTGCCATCTACAGAAGTTATCTGACGACTCTGCGATCGTTGGCCTCATCTCCAATGGAGATGAAGCTGAGTACAGAGGGCTTATCCAGGACTTCGTGGACTGGTGCCATTGGAACTGCCACCAGATCAATGTGAGGAAAACAAAGGAGCTGGTGGTGGACTGCCGCAGACAAGGACAACCCCTCACAGCACCAGTAAATATACAGGGAACAGACATCGAGATGGTGACATCCTATAAGTACCTGGGTGTTCATCTGAACAATAAACTGGACTGGTCACACAATACTGACGCACTCTACAAGAAGGGACAGCCCAGGCTGTTCCTACTGAGGAGACTCAGGTCTTTTGGTGTACAAGGGGCACTGCTGAAGACATTCTATGACACGGTGGTGGCATCAGCCATCACTTTTGGACTGGTCTGCTGGGGCAGTGGCATTACGGCAGCCGATAGGAAGAGACTGAACAAACTGATCAAGAAAGCTAGCTCTGTCCTGGGGCAGCGCCTTGACCCAGTGGAGGAGATAGGAGAGAGAAGGACGGTGGCTAAATTGTCATCTCTGCTGGAGGCCGAATTCCACCCTATGCAGGACATACTGAACGCACTGAGGAGCTCATTTAGCAGCAGACTACATCATCCTAGGTGCACAGCCGAGAGGTTTCGCAGGTCCTTCCTACCAACGGCTGTCAGACTGTACAACCTAAGCAGGGCTGCTCGCAGAGATAGCAAAAAGACGTGACAACTTAATAGTTTTGAATGCAAAAGACACAATAGACTTATACAATGGTCCCCTCCGGCATACAACTAGGAAAATACCGGTCACTATGGAGGGTGAGAATATGTATGGGTACATAATCATACCATGTAGGATAACTAAGTAGACGGTTGTGCTGTTTCATCCCATCTAGCAACAATGCTCTGCACTGTGTGTGTTTATATATTTACATATTTATTCCATCTAGCTACAATGCTCCGCAGTGGGTGTGTTTATATATCTACATATTTATTCCATCTAGCTACAATGCTCCGCACTGTGTGTTTATAATTCTACATATTTATTCCATGTAGCTACAATGCTCCGCACTGTGTGTTTATATACTCATATATTTATTCCATCCAGCTACAATGCTCCGCACTGTGTGTCTATATATATATATATATATCCATCCATCCATCCATCTTCTGCCGCTTAATCCTTTCGGGTCGTGGGGGGGCTGGAGCCTATCCCAGCATCTTTGGGCGAGAGGCAGGGTACACCCTGGACAGATCGCCAGTCCATCGCAGGGCCAACACAAAGAGACAGACAACCATTCACTCTCACATTCACACCTAAGGATAATTTAGAATCCCCAGTTAATGCCAATTAACCTAACCTGCATGTCTTTGGCATGTGGGAGGAAACCGGAGTACCCGGAGTAAACCCACGCAGACACGGGGAGAACATGCAAACTCCACACAGAAGGGTCACCGATGGTATGGGGGTGGGATCGAACCCACGATGGTCAAGGGTGAAATCGATCCCATGACCTTCTTGCTGTGCTGCCACTGTGCTAACCACTGCGCCACCGTGCTGCCCATATATATATATATATATACACTCACCGGCCACTTTATTAGGTACACCATGCTAGTAACGGGTTGGACCCCCTTTTGCCTTCAGAACTGCCTCAATTCTTCGTGGCATAGATTCAACAAGGTGCTGGAAGCATTCCTCAGAGAGTTTGGTCCATATTGACATGATGGCATCACACAGTTGGCGCAGATTTGTCGGCTGCACATCCATGATGCGAATCTCCCGTTCCACCACATCCCAAAGATGCTCTATTGGATTGAGATCTGGTGACTGTGGAGGCCATTTGAGTACAGTGAACTCATTGTCATGTTCAACAAACCAGTCTGAGATGATTCCAGCTTTATGACATGGCGCATTATCCTGCTGAAAGTAGCCATCAGAAGTTGGGTACATTGTGGTCATAAAGGGATGGACATGGTCAGCAACAATACTCAGGTAGGCTGTAGCGTTGCAACGATGCTCAATTGGTACCAAGGGGCCCAAAGAGTGCCAAGAAAATATTCCCCACACCATTACACCACCACCACCAGCCTGAACCATTGATACAAGGCAGGATGGATCCATGCTTTCATGTTGTTGACGCCAAATTCTGACCCTACCATCCGAATGTCGCAGCAGAAATCGAGACTCATCAGACCAGGCAACGTTTTTCCAATCTTCTATTGTCCAATTTCGATGAGCTTGTGCAAATTGTAGCCTCAGTTTCCTGTTCTTAGCTGAAAGGAGTGGCACCCGGCGTGGTCTTCTGCTGCTGTAGCCCATCTGCCTCAAAGTTCGACGTACTGTGCGTTCAGAGATGCTCTTCTGCCTACCTTGGTTGTAACGGGTGGTTATTTGAGTCACTGTTGCCTTTCTATCAGCTCGAACCAGTCTGGCCATTCTCCTCTGACCTCTGGCATCAACAAGGCATTTCCGCCCACAGAACTGCCGCTCACTGGATATTTTTTCTTTTTCGGACCGTTCTCTGTAAACCCTAGAGATGGTTGTGCGTGAAAATCCCAGTAGATCAGCAGTTTCTGAAATACTCAGACCAGCCCTTCTGGCACCAACAACCATGCCACGTTCAAAGTCACTCAAATCACCTTTCTTCCCCATACTGATGCTCGGTTTGAACTGCAGGAGATTGTCTTGACCATGTCTACATGCCTAAATGCACTGAGTTGCTGCCATGTGATTGGCTGATTAGAAATTAAGTGTTAACGAGCAGTTGGACAGGTGTACCTAATAAAGTGGCCGGTGAGTGTATATATATATTTATTTATTTATTTATTTATTTATATGTACATATGTATACTTGCTGCTCTTGTTTCTTTTTTTTTTTTTCTCTTGCCTTCTGATTGTTGCTCTGAGTGTTGCTATCCCTGTGCTGTTGCAATCCTGGAATTTCCCCATTGTGGGACTAATAAAGGCTTATCTTATCTTATCTTATCTAATACCCATAGTTGCAGTTCAATGCGGTAGTGTAGGTGCAGATAGTGACAGATAGGACTGCACATGATCAGTACTGCAATGACAGACAGACAGCAGCAGATATGGCATCTGTGCAAATGGTTGCAGTTAAAGTGCAGAGACATACAGCAGCAAATGTATTACTGTTGGTGTGCCAGTCTTTCTGTGCCAACAGCTAAGGTAGTTATTGTGTGGGTTAGTGCATTACAGAGTATGGACAGAGTTCAGGGTCCTGATAGCCTGATGAACAAAGCTGTTTAGCAGTCTTGTGGAGTGGGCACAGAGGCTCCGGTACCTTTTCCCCGAGAGCAGGGAGCTGAAGAGGGAGTGCGAGGGGTGGGAGGTGTCGCCTGCGATGCTGATGGCTCTGCAGGTGAGGTGGGTGAGGTAGGTGTCTGAGAGGGGGGACAGAGTGGCACCGATGATCTTGCTGGCTGCTTTCACTGTGCGTTGTAGTGTCTTCCGGCAGGAGGCAGTGCAACTTCCATACCACACCGTGATGCAGCTGGTGAGGATGCTCTCAATGGTGCCCCGTAGAAAGAGCACATGATGGGGGGTGGGACTTGTGCTCTCCTTAGTTTGTGGAGGAAATGGAGGCGAGTTTGAGCCTTCTTGGCCAGTAATGTGGTGTTGTTGGACCAGGGGAGGTCCTCGGAGATGTGCACTCCCAAGAACCTGGTGCTGCTCACCCTCTCCACAGCTGCACCGTCTATGATCAGAGGGGTTTGCTGTGTGTGAACCCTCCTGAAATCGACCACGATCTCCTTGGTTTTTCTCACGTTAAGGAAGAGGATATTGTCTTTACACCACTGGACCAGTTGGCTCACCTTATTTCTGTAGTTGGCCTCCTTGTTGTTGGTGATGAGGCCCACCAACAACAAGGAGGCCACCTCTTCTGACGAAGGCTGCAGTGCAGTTGAAACATGTAAAGAAGGTAAAGACATCTTTCTATTTTATTTTTTGTCTTTCATATGAACAAAAGATAAATAGGCCCACCACCGTCTTGTCATCCGCAAACTTGATGATGTGGTTGGTGTTGTAGGCTGGTAGACAGTCATGGGTCAGCAGGGTGAAGAGCAGCGGGCTGAGCATGCACCCTTTCGGAGCCCCTTTGCTCAGTGTGATGGTCTGGGAGGTGATGCTGCCAACCCGCACATTCTGTGGCCTCCCTGTGAGAAAGTCCAGCACCCAGTTACAGAAAGAGGTTTTGAGTCCCAAGTGTCTGAGTTTTTGTATCAGGTGCTTGGGGATGATTGTGTTGACTGCTGAACTGAAGTCCAAGAACAGCATTCACACGCAGGAGTTCTTTGAGTCCAGGTAGGTGAGGCCTGGATGGAGAGCAGCAGCGATGGCATCTTCTGTGGATCTGTTTGACCTGTATTCAAACTGAGATGGGCCGTTGGAGAGAGGCAGGATGGACTTGATGTTCTGCATGACCAGCTGCTCGAAGCACTTCATTATGGATAGGACAGGTTTCTTTGGGACTGGTATTATGGTAGCAGTTTTGAAACATGTGGGGACAACAGCTTGACTCAGGGAGATGTTGAAGATGTCGGCCAGGACATTCTTGAGCTCCTCTGCACAGTCCTTCAGGGCACGACCCAGCATGTTGTCTGGACCAGTTGCCTTGCTTGGGTTGATCCCGCAGAGGGTCCTCTTCACACTAGCCGGATCCAGACTCATGGCCTGCTCATCTGGAGGAGTGGTCTTCTGTGCTGATGTGCTGTTTTGTGCTTCAAAGCAGCCAAAGAAGTTGTTTAGGTTGTTGAGCAATGTGGTGTCACTCACATAGGTCTGAGGTGGAGGTTTGTAGTTGGTGAGGGGCTGTATGCCACGCCAGAGGGAACGTGCATCTCTGGTGTTGCTGAAGTGGCCGGATATTTTCTTGCTGTACTGTCGTTTTGTCTCCTTGATGCCACGGGACAGGTTGGCCCTTGCTGTTGTTAGTCCTGCAGTGTCACCGGCCCTGAAAGCTGTGTCCTGAGCCCTCAGAAGCCTGTAAACCTCTGCTGTCATCCATGGCTTTTGGTTGGCACGGACAGTGATGGTTTCGCGGTGAGTGACATCATCAGTGCATTTAGCTATGTATGCTGCAACAACCTCAGTGTACTCCTCTAGGTTTGTGTGTCCATTGTGAGTGGCTGCATGCTTGAAAGTGCCCCAGTCTGTAGTGCTGAAGCAGTCTTTCAGAGCATCAGTGGCCTCATCTGGCCACACACATACCTGCTTTTTTGTTTGTCTGATTGTAGGGCTGTCGCGGTAGAGGAATTTCCCCTGCGGTGACGGTGGACAGCTCATTATGACGGTATGCGGTATTACTGCAAATGTTTTTAGGACCCTGTAGATTTGTAACTTAAACAGGGTTTAATAACTTATGTGGCAAATGAGGGAAGCTGTGAGAGTCTTGCTGCAACTTGCACTCAACTTTATGCGAGTGTGTTACAACTGCGCGGAGCTCTGCTCTTTATACAGCCATGAACTGCTGATTCTGTTAAAAAAAAAAAAACAACCTATCATTTTCATAAAGCAGTGACGGTAACTAAGGGGTGTGTGGACTGGACTGGAGACTGCAGCGACATTCAGCTTATAAGCAGGACAGTCTCCGTACAGGACAGGTTGGTTTATTGTCATGATCCCTGGCGCGGTTGGAGGCCGTGCCAGTCTCCTGTTTTAGATTAATCTTTTCTGTTTATTTCCTTGTTCATTTGTATCTTTATTTCATCTCCCAGCCATGGAGGCGCAGTGACAGCTCGTGCGTCATTTCCGGGCGTCTAGTTCTGCTCACGGGCTGTCACAGCCACCTCCAATCTGGTAATTTTGCTCACTCATAATTCCACAGCGGTTTTCATTTGTGTAGGGATTATTTAGGACTGTGGGGAAGACTGTTTCTTCACGGTCTTAATGAATTCTAGCCTGATGATTCATGCCACGTCTCTGACCCTGTTCTCGTTTCCTTGTAAGTGTTGTGTGTTTTTGTGTTTTGATTAAATGTGCAAAACTTACAGCTGCGCTTGGTGTCTTCAATTCCGGCCCTGAAAGGGCCCTTCATGACAGAAGACCGCAACCAATGCGAGATACCAGCAGCTGTAAGTTTTTGCCTTTTCCCTCTGTTCTTTTTTTTCCCTCTCGTGTTTGTGTAGCCCGTGTGCTTGGGTATGTCAGCCTGCACGGGCTATAGTGCTGAGTGAGGCTCTGCGTGAGGCTCTGAGTGCACTCTGCTCTGAGCGAGGCTCTGAGTGAGGCTCTGCATTGGGCGGCAGGGCTTGTGGAGGATCTAATCCCTGACGCACGCTTTGCCCGCAACTCCGGAGGAAGCCTTGAAGATTCTGGAGAGCGTGGGGGAGATAACTGAGCTTTATCCCAGCCTGCGGAGATATCCAAAGTACAAGGGGCTCCTCATCGCTGTACCGAGACTACAGCATCTGTACCGTGGGCTGGTAAGAGATCCTCCACCATCTGCACCAGTGTCAAACGAGCGGCTCCCGGTGCGGACATCTACTGCCCCTCGCCGCTCACCAGTGCAGCAGTGGACATGCCCAGCCTCTCGCTGCCACCCAGCTGTGGTTTGTCACTCCGCAGCTGAGAATTCGGCCACTGGCACCACGCACATATGGCCAGCTCCTCCCAGGTCGACACTGGTGCCCCAGCCCACAGCACATTGCAAGAGGAATTCATCTGGGTCTCCAGCAGCAGCTTCCACTACAGCCTGGGAAATAAGGCAAGTAACTTTTCAGTGTCAAACTCTCCCTGATGAATTGCCTTGCCTTATTTCCAGTAGGGGGGCTTAGCGGCAGCTACATAATTTGGCTGAGCTCTCCCCATCTGCTGCTGCTGCGTCTTCCTCACCCTCTTCTTCTGTGTCTCCCACTGTCTCCTCTGTGTGTCTGTCTGTCTTGGGAGGGAGCCACCTAACTGTGGAGGGGCCTGCTATTCCGGAGACCCTGGTCTGGGTCCAGCAGTAACTGGATGGAGGAGGGAAGAGTGCGCCCCGCATCCCGAAGCCTGAGCCGACTGTTGAGAGTCCCCTGGTCTCAGCTGTGCAAGACTTGGCGCCTTTGGTAAGATAAGATAAGATAAGCCTTTATTAATCCCACAATGGGGAAATTCCAGGATTGCAACAGCACAGGGATAGCAACACTCAGAGCAACAATCAGAAGGCAAGAAAAAACAAGAACAGCTAGTAAACATATGTACATATTACTATAAATATATATATATATATATATATATATATATATATATGGAGAGAGAGAGAGAGAGAGAGAGAGAGAGAGAGAGAGAGAGAGAGAGAGAGACACAGTGCGGAGCATTGTGGTTGGTGAATGTGCAGTAGAAAGTCTAAGCTCTCTCTCCGCGGATGTGGTGGGCCAGCTGGATGTCTTTGGGCATGATGATGACCCTCTTGGCGTGGATGGTGCACAGGTTGGTGTCCTCGAAGAGACCCACCAGGTAGGCCTCGCTGGTCTCCTGCAGAGCCATGACGGCGGAGCTCTGGAAGCGCAGGTCGGTCTTGAAGTCCTGAGCAATCTCCCTCACCAGGCGCTGGAAGGGCAGCTTACGGATGAGCAGCTCCGTGGATTTCTGGTAGCAACGGATCTCTCTCAGAGCCACGGTACCGGGCCTGTAACGGTGAGGCTTCTTCACTCCGCTGGTGGCCGGAGCGCTTTTTCCGAGCAGCCTTGGTGGCCAGCTGCTTCCTGGGGGGCTTTTTCCTCCAGTAGATTTACGGGCGGTCTGCTTGGTTCTTGCCATCGTTCTTTATTATTCTGTCTTATATTTCTTGCACGCCGCCTAAACTCCAGCCCGGCACCCGCATCGTTTTTGCTACAGTTCCCCGGTATGTTGAGTTTCTCCATTAGCACCGGGTGGCGGTTGAGTGCTAGCTAGCTCTTCCCTGCTGTATCGTCTCCTGCTGTAAGAGAGATGTAAGAGAGAGGTGAGATGTAAGAGAGAGGTGAGATGCCCCCCAGCGCCAGTCGCCACACCTGGAGCTCTGCCAGCGTCAGAGCTCCAGGTCCCGCCTGCACCGCCTGCCATCACGCCTGCTGTTTGGGCACGCAACACTCCTTGTAAGTGTTGTATGTTTTTGTGTTTTGATTAAATGTGCAAAACTTGCTGCTGTGCTTGGTGTCTTCAATTCAGGGCCGTTCATGACATTTACTTTGTAAATCATGCTATAATTTAGTTAATGTTTTGCCATCAAAGGTTTCACATTAAAATCCAATTTTCTGTAGATTCCTTGGTTATTAAACCAACCCAGTGACCAGTTAAATTACCTCCCCCCCAAAAAAAACAACACAACTGTGGCTTGCTGTAATGGCACAAAAGTGGGTAGCATATTCAAGAGTAAATCTAGTGTGACTGGGCTATTAGAATAGAATTCAGTTTAACATTTTGAAATCACATCTCCATAATTTTAATGCTAAAGTGGTGCAGTACAACCACTAGACAAGCAAATTAGATCCACAGCAACATCTAGGATCACAGAGTGCAAAATATCTTATCTGGTGCATGTCATGAGCCGAGTGCTGGAGTTCTCCGCCAGACGCTTTTTCTGCTTATTTACTCATCTGTTGCATATTATACTTTTTTGGGATTATGTGTTTTTGTTCTGCTTGCCATTTTTCCTGTTTGTGTTAGTGTTATATTTTTATTCAGTATTTGTTTATATTTACTTTGCATGTTATTTGATTCTTTATATCTCTAGTGTTACCCTTTTCCTGTTGACAGCTGTCAGGGGCGTGAAGCTTGTGTGGGCGTGCCCTGTCAGCTGTCATTTTTTTTTTCCACAATATCTTTATTGAAACTTTTTTTTTAACAAACATGACACAAACAATCAAACACTAACACTAAAGTACTACAAAAAAAAATGCACTAAAAACACCCACAACCACCAACAAAATCAAGTCTTCAACAATGCTCCTCTGTTTAGTCTAGACAATCCATTACATAAGTATACATATTATACATTCACCAATTTGGAAGTTACAAGGTCCACACACATCATTCACCTTCTTCTTCAAGAGTTATGTTTAAATTTTTTACATAATCAATAAAAGGTCTCCATATATTCTCAAACACAATTTCCTTTGATTTCAGTATATATGTTATTCTTTCTAATGGAAGGTTTGTTAACATCTGTCTTAACCACTGAGTCACATCTGGTCTATGAGTCTTTTTCCACAGTAGTGCAATACATTTTTTGGCATTAAGCAAACTGAGGTCTATGAATGTTCTTTCACTTTTATTAAAGTTATGCTTTTCTGGGTACAGACCCAACAAAAACAGTTTAGGATTCAGTATGATTTGTTTTGAGATTATTTTTTCAATTGTTACCCTCACCTCTTCCCAAAACATTCTTATTAATCTACATTCCCATACACAATGAAATAGGGTTCCTTTACTTTCCATGCATTTTGTGCACGTATCTGGTATATTTTTGTTATATCTATTTAACTCCTCCGGTGTAACATACATCCGCATTAACCATTTAAAATGTATCAATTTAAGACGTACATTTATTGATTTGGTTTGAGCTTCTGTACAAGTCAATTCACATTGTTCCTCTGAAATTTCAGTTTGCAGATCTTCTTTCCAGTAGTTTAATCTTTTCTGTGAGTTTTCACTTGAGGATAGTGTCAATGAGTTATAAAACTCTGAAATAATACCCTTTCTTTTACTATCTTTCATCAACATTTTTTCCAAGGATGAATAAATAGGTCGAGTGAGAGCTTTATTTTGATATGATCGAATAAAGTTTCTAAGTTGAAGATATTTAAAAAAATGTGTTCTATTAAGATTACATTTGATCCTCATCTCTTCAAAAGACATTATGTTATCTGCACATGGCAAATATAAATCTTGAATCTTTTGAATCCCTTTTAAATTCCATACTTTAAATACAGCGTCCGCTCTCCCTGGTTTAAAATATTGATTACCCCATATTGGGCTAAATTGTGACAATAAGTGTGGTTCTTTTAAATAGTTTTTAGCTTCACACCATATTTTGATCATATGCTTTACAAATGGATTTTTAACTTGTTTTTGTAATTTTTTTGCCGAATCTGAGTATATGAATATGGGAAGAGGTAAAGGTAAATTGTATGATTCCATTTCAGTCCAGTGAGGGAGATCATTTAATGAAAAATAATATGTCATAGACCTCAGTTGTGCCGACCAATAATACAACATAAAATTTGGACATTTCAGACCTCCACGATCAAATGGTAAATATAATAAAGACAGACGTAATCTAGCCCTCCTGTTGTTCCATATAAATTCCACTAACTTTTTTTTTAATTCTTGAGAATAAATCTAAAGGTGGTGGTAAGGGAATGTATTGAAATAAATAAAGTATTTTAGGTAAAATATTACTTTTAAGTATATTGATTCTCCCGATCATCGACATTGGTAGTGACATCCATCTCTGAATTAACTCATTGATATCTGTCATTAAGGCTTCATAGTTGACACTGGCGACTGATTCTAGCTTAGGCACAATTTGGATTCCTAAATATTTAAACTGATTTACAACGTTGAATTGATTTACCTCAGGGGCTGGGTAATTTCTCTGGGTCTCATTTAGCATTAATATTGAAGATTTAGTTTTATTTATTTTATATCCTGATATTTCCCCAAAATTCTTTATTAAATTCAACAAGGTCGGAATTAATTTTTTTAGATTCGACATAAACAAAATTATGTCATCGGCGTACAGGGAGATTTTATGTTCTGTTGGTCCAACTTTAATTCCATATATTTGTGAATGTAAACGTATCGCCATCGCTAAAGGTTCAATTGCCATAGTAAACAGTAAAGGTGAAAGTGGACAGCCTTGTCGACATCCTCTATTGATTTTTATTGATTTTGAAATATTGTTATTTGTTAGGATTTCTGCTGTAGCATTATTGTATATTATCTGAACCCATTTTATGAAATTATTTCCAAGTCCAAACCTTTGTAAGACTTCAAAAAGAAAGGGCCATTCGACTCTATCAAAGGCCTTTTCGGCGTCCAGTGATAGGAGAGCTGTATCCGGTGCTTCTTTATTAGAATAAATAATATTAAATAGTCTTCTTACATTATGGAAGCCCTGTCTTCCCTTTATAAAGCCATTCTGATCTCGATTAATAATATTTGGTAAAATTTCTTGTATTCGTCTTGCTAAAATTTTACAGATTATCTTAAGGTCGGCATTTAATAGGCTTATTGGTCTCATGTTTTCACATTTATTAGAGGGCTTACCTGGTTTTGGCAACAGTATAATTAAGGCATTATTCATGTATGATGGTAAATTACTATTTTGAGATGAGATGAGATGAGATTCAACTTTATTGTCATTACACATGTATGAATAATTTTGAAATGCTTCTAAAACCATTTCCAAAAAAGGTTTTATTAATTTATTCTTAAATTTTTTATAAAGGTCAACTGGAAGACCATCTGGTCCTGCACTTTTTCCTGATTTCATATTATCAATGGCTAGCCCAACTTCTTCTTGACTAATTTTAGACTCCAATATCTCCCTGTTTTCATTTGGAATACACGGTATAGATAGTTCGTTCAAAAACCCATTTAGTTTTGTTAAATCAGATTCATTTTTGGTATCATATAATTTTTCATAGTAATCTCTAAAGGCTCTGTTAATTTCTAAAGGATCTATAACTACCTGTCCAATGGACCGGTCCTGTCCATTGGTGTTTTAAATTCTAATTGTTTAATCTGCCATGCCAATAATTTTCCTGATTTTTCACCTTGTTCATAAAAAGATTGCTTCAATCTTAGAAGACTCGAGGCAGCTCTATTCGCTGATTTTTTTCATATTCAGCTCTCAAAATCAGTAATTCGTTCTCCAACCTTGGATTACTTCCTGCATACACTTTTTCCTGAAGACTTTTTATTTTATGTTCCAATTTGGGCTCTCTCCTCTCGAGTCTTCTTAGATTTTGAACCTATATAACTAATAATATGTCCCCTAATAAAAGCTTTGAAAGCCTCCCACTTTACACATGCTGATGTTTGTGTAGTATTGATGTCAAAGAACTCATCTATCTGTTAGCTGTCAGTTTTGGTTTGCCTCCCTCTCTCTGCCACAGCTGATCCCAATTACATATCATCGCTTTCTTCTTGCCCATTCAGGTACCCACACCTGCTGCTGATTATGTTTATGGGTTCTGATCCCTATATAAGGGCTTTATTTTCATTCTGTCTTTGCCGCTGTCTCAATTGTTATTCCAGTCACTTCACCACCAGAGCCCTTATTTCGCTCTGGTGTGTTCTCCAGAACACACCAGAGCTCTAGTGTTATCTGATCAGACTCCTGAACAGATAACAACTCCCAAAACTCTGTAGCACAGCTTTGCATATAGGAACTCACACACCGGCTGTTAAATTTGCACACTGCTCACCTGTACAGTAGCTATAGTATCACCCGTCTGATGTCATCTCTGCTGCTACTTATCATGCACAGTCTATGGGTACTATTGTTACAGAAATAATTTGTAATTATACACTGCTCGCTGCACAATGCTCATTTGCACACTGTACATACTGTAGGTTCATGCCATCTCAGGTTCATATTATCTCTGATATCAATATACAACTATCACTTTAGTCATCCAGTGAATTTTCAGTTTCATTCCTCTACTGCCTAACTGTGTGCTGGTGTGTGTGTTATTAGCACCCATTAGCATTAGGATTGAGTTACTGTGTTAGTGTGTCATGACCTATTAGAATTGTTGTTTCTGTACCTTTTATCTTGGCATTCGTTCGGAGAGCAAAGTAAGAATTTCATTGCTCAGGAAATATAGCATTTCTTAACTGTGCACATGATAATAAAGCCTTTGAATCTCCTGAAGTTATTCCAGCCATAAGTTGTTGTTTTTTTTTTTTCTCTCTCCGTGTTTGTATTTGGATTTTTGTTTGATGCACTTTGGAACTTTTTTCTTTTGTGTAATAAATTTTCACAAACTTCTGTTGGCGCGTGGGTCTCTCACTGCTCTGAGGGATGATTCATGACAGTGCAACCTGATAATATATGGTATTATTAGCAGCACAAATTGACTAAAAATTAGAAGACATGAGGCAACCTAAAAGTCTAACACTAAGTATGCATTAGCATGACAAAGACATCATACCATGCCTACTTGAACAACAAAGACTTTGCAAAGCCTTTTTGATTTAGACTCACACTGCAAATACAAACCAAACAGACAGAGAACTTAACTGTTTTGGATTTAGTAGCTGAGGGATAAACTTTCCCGCAGAGCATGATCTGATGTAGAATCCAGGACCAGCCTCCACATTGTGTTAGAATCTATCATACATGGGCCAAGCTTATAGTAATATAACCTGTAATCTAGCACAATACTCTGATATGAAATTATTGTTGTACGGATTTAATGCACCCCTGAACATACTCGTGACTGGATCAGAGCAGGAGATTTTAATTTTATCTGCCTTACTAACCTTGATGTAAACACTAAATGGTTCTATTATGACGAGCCAGTCAGCAGTCTACTGTCTATGGCACAGAGCACATTTATGGGTGTCCAAGTCCATTTTGCTATTTCAACTGCACAAAAAGAAATTTTGTGCCAGGTGCACAGAGCAAAGAGGCTGTCCTAATGCTCTTATTTATTCAGAGGTGTGTTTTGGGATGTAACATGAAATAAACCAATCACGTTCTTTGCTCTCATTCCTTTAAATAAACAGGGGCACGAGATCCAAAGCTTGATACTAATATGACAGTGTTTAAATGCCAGAGCAAATCTA
The DNA here is from genome assembly GCA_020510985.1 of Pholidichthys leucotaenia. Classification (NCBI taxonomy): domain Eukaryota; kingdom Metazoa; phylum Chordata; class Actinopteri; order Cichliformes; family Pholidichthyidae; genus Pholidichthys; species Pholidichthys leucotaenia. Next base: position 356,743,750 of record CM035837.1, on the reverse strand, counting down.
TTTTGTGCTGAGGGCAATTTTTGCTCACTCACAAAGTGAAAATGTGTGCAACGGCCATCCATAGCAAGAGGTTCAAAAGGAGCTTTTTATAGCAGTCTATCTCTCTCTCAAAAAAAACTCTTTGGATACTGGGTGAGATGCAGGACACATCCTGAACAGATCACCAATGAATGAATGAAAGATCAAGTAAGGGATTATGACAACTTTTTACAAAATCAGTTTGTAAAACTGATAATGGACACAGAAATTGCAGCCCTGGTGTTTGAACAGGCATGCATGCAGATTCATGCATTTCGAATATGCCGCTGAAATAGCAGCTGCTAGTGTGCTGCTAACTTCAGACCAGCCTTTTCAAGGTCAAAAGAACATTGACAGAGAATGCACCTAAAAACCTATGTGCCGAACTTTACATCGAGCCCAGCCTACTTTAAATGAGTCCTCCTAGTGCAAACCACGCACACAGTCAGTTACTAGTTCAGCACTCGCGCAAAGTGCAAAGCATGGGGCAATAGTACATCTTTGACCGTTAATATAGGGCCTGAAATTCTTCTGATTCAGAAAGGGTAGTTTTTGAGGTCATTCTGAACAAGAGCACTGAGTGTTTGAGCTTTATAAATGTTCACGTGTACCTGAGTGTAAAGAGGCTCGTAGATGTCCACTCCATTGTCCTTGCTCTGTTCGATGAGCATATTCCCACGTTTCCAGATGAATCTTGCAGGCGGGTTGGAGTTCACAGTGCAGCGCAGAAAGACTGTCTTCTCCTGGTAGTAACTGCCACGAACATCACTGATGGTCTGGTGCACTGTCAGAACTGGTGTGTCAAGGTCTGTGCCACAGAGCAGAGAGGTATAAGAAATTCAAAAACTATGAGAGCATTTGATGGTGCTTCAGGGGGGAAATTCATTGTTATCACATCTCAGAAGCAGGGATATTAAGTGTTTGTAGCATCAAACACAGTTCTATGGAAAAGAAAATGTTGGCAATGTTGGACAGGGATGGGATTTGATGTCCAGGACAAAAGGGCAAAGAAGTGCAGTTGTTTGCTGAATTCCCCCCCCCCACTTCTCTCCAACCCCGACACTGATCAAAACTGTTTAAGCAGCCCCTTTTTTTATTTTAGCTTCAGAGGCGCACAACTGTCTAAACTATATGTGTATTTTTTCCCATTTTTATCTCCTGCTGCGGGTCTCACACAGTCTCTTTATTCATATTTCTTGTTTTTCTCTCATTTTTCTCTTCTTCTCTTTCCATGCCACATTTTCCCTATGCATTTCCTTCATGGGAGTGCTGTCTCCTTTCCCCCCCCAGTGGATAGGATTTCAGCTGCTGTCACGAGCACAGAGGCTGCTCCCTCCGTGGTTTCTGTCATTTCTACAAAACTCACTGCCACTCTTGGTCCACATCAGTATCCCTTACTTTCTCCATCCCCTCCAACTCACTCTCTGCCTTTATCTCTTACAGGGCAGAGTGGGGTGTGTGTGTGTGTGTGTGTGTGTGTGGGGGGGGGGGGGGTAATCCTAATTTTTTGGAGCCTAATTGGACTGTTGCAGACTTCAAACATTATGGAAACAATTTCTAACAACACCCAGGTACCTCCTTTTTCCTGTACTTCCATTTTGGTGTTCTCCTTCCTACCCTTAATATCACTCCTTCTCTCACTCACATCACAGTTACACACACACACACACACACACACAAAAAGAAGGAAATTATTTGTTTTTATTATATTTTGTCGGAGACTTTAGAGAGAAACAATGTGCAGCTAAGCATGCTTGATACCAGAGTTTTGTGTTGAAAAGGGCACAGCTGTCACATGGGGGCTGTGTCTCAAGACACATAGGCACACTGGAACCGCATCACAGCCTGTGAAGCACTAGCATATAGCATCAAAACACTGTTACAGTCTGAAGGTTGGAGCTACAAAAGCCAGATAGAGACATAAACATACCGAGGCAACTTAAGTTCACTGGGGTGGCGACGAACAAGCCAGAGACTGCATGGGACAACAGCTTCTCTTTCAAATGAAAGGTGAGCAACAGGGTCAAGGCAGGGTTTACAAAACAATAAGAGGTGAGGGAAGTACCTTGCATGCTGTAAAGCAGATGTAAATGCAGAAACCTTGGCTGGACTGGGAATAAGGCTGAGTCACAAGTGTACACCAATACAGATGCAACACATCTGACTACAACTGCTTTATCATATCGTTTTCACAATCAATTCAGATATTTACAATACAACAAAGTAAAAATCACCACGTCAAAACAGACCCTACAATTACAATAATTCATAGTGATTTTGAAACAGAAAGAGTAAACATTATTTCCATTATGTTACAGTATTTTGATGTCTGCCAAGGAGGTAATGTAGGTAGGTAGGCTGCACGGTGGTGCAGTGGTTAGCACTGCGGCAGCACAGTTTACCCTTGGCCGGGGGATTGTGGGGATCGTGGGATCGTGGGTTCGATCCCAGCCCCCGACCAACAGTGATCTGTGTGGAGTTTGCATGTTCTCCCCGTGTTGCGTGGGTTTACTCCGGGATTTCTCCGGTTTCCTCCCACATGCCAAAAACATGCATGTTAGGTTAATTGGCTGTTCTAAATTGTCCCTAGATATCTGTTTCCTATAGGCCCTTAGAATAGAGGGTTAGTATTAATGAAAGCGCTTTGAGTGGTCTTTGTGACTAGAAAAGCGCTATATAAGTGCAGGTTAGTTAGTTAGTAGTTAGTAATGTTATCGTGTTTGTCTGTCTGTCTGTAAACAGGATGATACAAAAACTACTGTATGGATTTTGATGACATTTTTACCAGAGGTGGCCCTTGAGCTATGGATGAACCCATTAGATTTTGGAAGGGAGCCAGATTGGGATGCACGAGATATGGCCTTGGTGGAGCACAGCCCAGACAGACATACAGACACACAACCCCCCTTTCAGAGGTTTAAGTTAAAGCTTAATGTTTATTTGAAAGGGACATTACATACTAATGAACATTAATACAAATGTAAGTATGCCGGATTTAGCAATACTGCTAATTTGCATCTGTAGCAGCACACAAACAGACAATCATACACGGGCAGAACAACTGCAATGAAACTATACAAAATGTATATGCTAAAGTGCAGAGTTAAGGTGTTACAAAACAAAATATTCAAATGTCACACAAGTGAAGTGCTATGTATGCGTACACACACATGCACCCAAGCACCTCACAGCAACAACAGACAGCAACAAACAAGAGGCAGGGCATATGTTTGTGACGCACGGGCACATACAGACGTGAACAAAATTGTTGGTACCCCTCTGTTAATGATAGAAAAACCCACAATGGTCACAGAAATAACTTGAATCTGACAAAAGTGCTAATAAATAAAAATTCTATGAAAATTAACCAATGAAAATCAGACAATGCTTTTGAATTGTGGTGCAACAGAATTATTTTAAAAAAACAAACTCATGAAACAGGCCTGGACAAAAATGATGGTACCCTTAACTTAATATTTTGTTGCACAACCTTTGGAGGCAATCACTGCAATCAAATGATTTCGGTAACTGTCAATGAGACTTCTGCACCTCTCAGCAGGTATTTTGGTCCACTCCTCATGAGCAAATTGCTCCAGTTGTCTCAGGTTTGAAGGGTGCCTTCTCCAGACGGCATGTTTAAGCTCCTTCCATAGATGTTCAATAGGATTTAGATCAGGGCTCATAGAAGGCCACTTTACAATAGTCCAATGTTTCACTTTTAGCCATTCTTGGGTGTTTATAGCTGTGTGTTTTGGGTCATTATCCTGTTGCAAGACCCGTGACTTGCGACTGAAACCAAGCTGTCTGACACTGGGCAGCACATTTCTCTCTAGAATACCTTGATAGTCTTGAGATTTCATTGTACCCTGCACAGATTCAAGACACCCTGTGCCAGATGCAGCAAAGCAGCCCCAGAACATAACAAAACCTCCTCCATGTTTCACAGTAGGGACAGTGTTCTTTTCTTGGTATGCTTCGTTTTTGCGTCTGTGAACATAGAGCTGATGTGCCTTGCCAAAAAGTTCCAGTTTTGTCTCGTTTGTCCATAGGACATTCTCCCAGAAGCTTTGTGGCTTGTCAACATGCAGTTTGGCAAATTCCAGTCTGGCTTTTTTAGGATTTGTTTTCAACAGTGGAGTCCTCCTTGGTCGTCTCCCATGAAGTCCACTTTGGCTCAAACAACGACGGATGGTGCGATCTGACACTGATGTACCTTGACCTTGGAGTTCACCTTGAATGTGTTTAGAGGTTGTTCTGGGCTGTTTTGTTACCATTCGTATTATCTGTCTCTTCCATTTTTCATCAAGTTTCCTCCTGCGGCCACGTCCAGGGAGGTTGGCTACAGTCTCGTGGATCTTAAATTTCTGAATAATATGTGCAACTGTAGTCACAGGAACATCAAGCTGACTGGAGATGGTCTTATAGCCTTTATCTTTAACATGCTTGTCTATAATTTTCTTTCTAATCTCCTGACACAATTCTCTCCTTTGCTTCCTCTGGTCCATGTTTAGTATGGTACACACCATGTCACCAAACAGCACAGTGACTACTTGTCACCCTTTAAATAGGCTGACTGACTGATTACAAGTTTGTAGACACCTGTGGTCTTAATTAGACGACACATCTTGGTTGAACATGTCCCTATGGTCACAATTTTTTCAATCTTTTCTAGGGGTACCATCATTTTTGTCCAGGCCTGTTTCATGAGTTCGTTTTTTAAAATAATTCTGTTGAACCACAATTCAAAAGCACTGTCTGATTTTCATTGGTTAATTTTCATAGAATTTTTATTTATTACCACTTTTGTCCAATTCAAGTTATTTCTGTGACCATTGTGGGTTTTTCTTTCATTAACAGAGGGGTACCAACAATTTTGTCCACGTCTGTATATATATGTGTATGCTGCAGAGCAACCACTAGTTATGGGTACAGTTTTGGTTGTTTAAAAGCCAAGTTTTACAATGTGTCTTAAAAGTGTTTAGTGTGGTACGTTCTCTGATTGCAGGTGGTATGTTATTCCAGATCTTGGTGACCCTCACTGACAGCACAGATTGAGCAAATGTGGTGCGTCTGTGGGGGACCTCACAATCTCCTGTAGTGATTGCTCTGGTGGTTGTACTGATGACAGTCCTCAGTTTAACATATTCTCCTGGGGGGGGGGGGGGGTGCATAGCCATTTAATATTTTATAAATTGAACAGGCAAATTTGAGAGTTTTATAATTTTCAAAAGACAGAAGATTGTATTTCTTGTCGATGTTACAGTAATGATATGTGGGGTCTTTCTTGTCAAGGATTTTTATGGCTTTTTTGTATCAAGATTCAGTGGGTTTGATTATGGTTACACCAGTGAGTGACCAGTTGGTAAAACAGTAATTGATGTGTGAGAAAATCCTTGCATGTGGAAACATTTTGGTCACATTAGCTGTCAGCGATGGCCTAATTTGTTTAAAATTTCTTAGATTGAATTTGATTACATTTGAGATTTTTTTGATGTGTTTTGTAAAGGTTAGTGAGGAGTCTAAAATCACACCGAGGTACTTAAATTCCTCGTGTATACCAGAGAGTGCCCTTTAGTTACAGTTATGTTGTGAAGACAAACTGAACTGATGACTGAGAATAGTGTCTAAACACACAACAATGGGACTCTCACTTTTAATTTAAATAGCCTATTACATAATTACATAATAAATTTGGTGCCTCCTGTACTCCGAACTGACTGTGCCACTTACTTAATAAGACTTATTTTGATTTAGTTCTGTCCTCTATGAGGTGTTCACCTGCTTTATTGGCTGTCATCTCCCACAGGACACTTCCATTTCAGAAAGAACCTGAATTCTGGAAAAAAAAAAAAAAAAAAAAGGCTTTGCAAGAAATGTGATGGTGAGGTAGGAGCAGCCTCTCTGGTATACGTATCTGCCAGACAGGCTGCCTTCAAACCCAGAAGGCTACCACTAAATGTACCTGCAGCTTGGTATTGCCACATGTGCAGGTGTGTGTGAAAAAGATCTGGCAAAAGCGCTAGAACCTTTCAACACTGGGATTTGTAAATCATACTCTTCAGTGTGTTTGGCTGCATGTGTAAGTTTATCTGTCCAAGTCTGGTATACAATGTCTGTATAATTTTTTACAGATCATTTGCAGCGCAGGGGGAATCCTTGCTGACTAATGCATGACTGTTCTCTCACTGTGTGTGTGCGTGTGTGTGTGTGTGTGTGTGTGTGTGTACCAGTAATGTCTGCTCTCACTCTGTGTATTTTGAACTTTCAGGACTCTTTGAATGTGCAGACACGCAGATTTTAAACACAACCACAAATTTACATTTACCCTTTAGAACCTCTCAAAGTGGAACTGCAAGAGCTTCTTTTCATGAATTAATTCCATCAATAAAATCATTACTCAAAATGTTACTACCACCTAAACTTGGTGTATAAATATATAAATTTATACACCAAGTATGTTTAATATTTTCTTCTTTTTTTTTTAAACTGAGACTAAAACTTTTTCAAGATGGCAATTGTTTTTTAAAGTTTTTTTGTTTTGTTTTGTTTTGTTTTTTTTAACAACACAAAGCTAGTCAGAGTGCACCCCCATTCAGTTTGGGAACTTAAGTAAATGGAGACACAAGACGAAACTTCAAGTGTACAGAAATACATTATAAAAGTTTAATGAAGTTTCTGATTTCCCCAAAGCCCTGCCATTGCACAGCTTAGATCAATGGCAGTGTGCTGCCTTTGTTACCCACAGCTTTTAATGCACACCCACACCTACAGATTTCAAGCTTTTCTGGCAGTCTGCCATTACTTGGTGCTTAGACGCCGCACAGTGGTGCTTACACAGAGGCATTTTAGGCCTCACTTTGAGTGGCCCTCAGTGGCTGTGGGTAGTGTATGAATCATGTTTTTTTCATAAAGTTTGTGAAAGTTTTATATATGAATTTATACCACTGTAACACTGTACTGTATGCTTTATCTGTTTTACACAAATCAATAAAAAGGGAGCTACTTAACACTGTGTTTCATACGGCTATGAGGGAAAAATCAGATCATGTTTCACCAGGGGCCTCATGTACAAAGGGTACTTATGCACATAAACATGGCGTACGTCCTTTTCCACTGAAAATTTCAGATGTATCAAGAATGAAATGACCGTGGAAATATGCGCAGCCCCACGGCAACTTCATGGCTGGCGTACGTACGTTTCTACTGTTATTGGTCCGTTGGCGACACTTAGAGGTGATGTTGAGAGACTGATAATGATGTGAAAATTATTGTACACACCAGAGACACATGATGAACAAACATCCAAGTGTGTGCAATTAGTTGAGTGGATATAAAAGCAAGCGCAAAGAAGTGCAGAAAATGCCTCTAACAACAATGGTGTTAGCATTATTAGAGGAGCTTGCAAATCGCGCAGCGAGAAGATAAAGGGTATTTAGAGACAGAAGATTTTCTGGCTCAGGATGAGGACTGGCTTGTCAGCTGGTTTAGGTTTCCACAGGCAGCCCTTGTAAAACTGTGCTCAGAGCTATGGCCGCTCTTGGAGCGCGACACAGCGAGAAGCCGTGAGCTGCCCGTCCCAGTCCAGATGCTGACAACACTGGGGTTCCTGGCAAAAGGGGCATTCCAGAGTGAGCTGGCAGACCATTCAGGAATTTCCCAGTCAACCCTAAGCCGAGCTATGCCAGCTGTGTGGAATGGCATTATCCGGCTGTCACCCAGGTACATCATATTCCCATACAATGTAGTTGAACAGGCCAACATCAAAGTGCAATTTGCAGCGAGAGCCGGTTTTCCTAATGATTCTAATGACCAGAATTGTTGGGAACAAACTACAAGCTGGCACTGTGCGGCTGGGTGGCTTGGTGAATAAATTCATGTAATTGTCCTAATAATAACCCATTTCATGTGCAACACGCCTGTGCCCAAAATATCACCCTGTCTTCAAAGCTTCATTACAACTCAGTGGGTTGAGCAAGCGACTTTCTTTTTTTGCTGATTAAACTACAGTTTTGCAGCATTCCAAGCCCCCAATTGGCTCTGTGTGTTTGAAGTGCAACAGTGTCATCCTTTCCCCAGTGCACTTCATTCATTTACAATAGTACTGTGTGTAATCCATGTTGTCCAAGTTGTATATAACTATAAAGGATGAGATTTGCATTTTGGACATAAAATATGTACTTGTGAAGTCTAATATGATCTGCTTTCAACTGACATGTGACAGTGGCTGCCCACAAAATAGGTTCATATTGTCTTCTTTTTCATTACTCTTTTTCATTACTGTTTTCCTTTATTCAACAAGCTGATCCACCCGGCGATTTACAAATCACAGCGATCAGCTGATGCTTCTGAGGATGACTGCAGACATCAGTCAAAACATGTCAAGGTAAAGTAAACATCTCATCCCTGTCTGAATAAAGGAAAACATTAAACTAATCTTTTAGGGCTGTGAGCAGGCTATTGAACTACCTGTATCCAGCGCTAATGCTGGAGGACAGCGTGCCAAACAAAACATTTTTACGTGCCTTTACCTCATTCAGGAGCACTTCCAATTCACAGTCCGTGAAATTCCATTAAATCCATTATTTTTGATCGTGGATACAGGAGAATCAAATGTGCAGGGCTTGTATATATCTACTTGCATATCTATTTGCATCTAATTGCATCTTCAAATGGAGGCGTGTCAAGGGAGGAGTCTGGTATTCCCTCACGTGTTCAATTTCAAGTAGATTAGGATGTACAAAGGAAATGTGCTTGGATTCCTACGTATGAAATGTTTCATACATCTGGATTTTTTTTTGCTTACGGCGTTTTCTTGATTTAAACGTACGTCATCTTTCAGTAGGAAATCCACGCAAGTCTTTGTATATGAGGCCCCAGGTCTTTTTTGCTCTCATTAATCCCAGTTCATTTCTATTACTCCCTCCTATAACTCACTAAAATACCAGCACAATGCCAGCACTGATGCAGAAAATCCCTTGTGGCTTTGACTGAGTGATTTCTTGGTATGTCTGGATGAAAAGCAACCAAAAAAAAAAAAAAAATCAAATAGAGGGTTGTTTTCTATCTGACAGTTGTGATGACCAGTGCTGAGAATGCATCACAACAAAAAAGAAAAACATCTTATTTATTTTTGACAGTGTACAAAAAAAGAATGGCAATCATGAAATTTATAAAAATCTTTGGTGCTTCTAAGCCATTTATCTTTTACACACCCTGATGGTCTGCATGCCATTAGCTCCCTGAAATACACAGAATAGCAATGGCATTGAGGAAACATTGAAGAAAACACAGATTTACTCAGTAGCAATCCATTGTGGAGGTCGGAGTTGACAGAGTGTGTTTTTGTTACAGGATGATCTCAGCTAGGTACTTACCCCTGCAGGGGGACACCCTGGGCTCTGAATCCTCTTTGATTTCCAATAGCATGTCCTGGACTCTAACAGCTCTCTGGACTAGATGGCCATTAGGCGACCAAAGAAAAGATGACAGGTTCAATTGAGTGTGAGTGTACAAAGAAGGAGGTGTGTGTGCATTTGGCTGAGTGAGTGGATGCTATTGTGTGAGAGGCTGGTTTAGGAAAACTTAAAACCTGCTATCAAAACTGCGCAGCCACTGAGATGTGAAAAAAAAAAAACAGGTAAAAGCATAACGTAAATAGTAGTAGTTAATTAAATCTAGAAAAACTGCTTAAAAGCAACAATATAAAATCATAAAACACAATATTGATGTCAGAAAAATATTTAAAAAAGTGAGAAACAAGGCATGTTTTGTACAATTTTGGATCATGTTTATTTTCATTAACCATTTTATCAAATTTATAGCATCAAGTCTATTTTATTAATTGCCTGGATGATATCCTATGATAGCTAACAGCATCGTGACTGCTTGTTTCTTCAACAAAAAATTGATGGCAACAGAATAATGAATGCAGTGACCAAATTGGTCACAGCACACCGCTGCTCTGTGGACCGTTCAAATAAGTTGAACTTTTGGACACATGGTTGTTGAACAGTAAGTGTGTTATCTCTGCTTTAGGTCAATATAACCCATCCATATGACATATTCATTTTTGTATTTGACCATTAAGTATACCTTTACATTAGAAAACTGAAATGTGTTTGAATAACACACGGGCAAGATTTCCTCAATTTACTGAAAGTCCAATATAAAACTATTTGTGCAGATTTTTTTTTACATCAAACAAATGAGCATTCATGAATGGAGTCTTAAAGTAAAATGTGGTTTTTATGTGGCTCTCTTAAAACTTGATGTTGACTGGCTTTTTAAAAATTCATCTTATTCCCCATGCTGACAGAGTCGATGCGTGGGTAGGACGGTTGCCTCTTGTCTGTCAGTTTATCAGTCCGGCCTGTAACTTCAGAAAGAATGAAGTTTGGTATACGGGTGAACCTGAGGGTTAGCATGTGTTGCTATGTTTTGGGGATCACAAGGTCGAAGTTCAAGGTCACGGGGTTACAAAAGGTCAAAACAGGTTTTGGTCAATAGTGACTTTACTATAAGAGCTAAGGGCAAGAAATTTGTCCATGTTAGAATGCTGTCTTGGCCACACAACAAATGTCAAATGACCTTAACTTTGGCTTTGACCTTGAGGATCAAAGTTAGGTCACTTCAGACTCTATCTTTTAAAACTTGCCTTATGGTGCCTTTATTACCAGGTTTAGTGCTAGCAGAATTTGAATACAAGCTATGACCCTGTCCTTGCCTTTGGCCATGAAGACTAATCGAGTCTGATTCCTGTTAATCTGGGCATTCCCATTCCGATAGAGAGCGAGACACTTAGAATTTACCATTGACTTCCACCCCACTTAGGATAGGACTCCATGGCATGGGTCTGCATCTCTGTTGAGTGCAGTTCCAGTTTTACTGTTACAATAAATGTTGGTCACCAGTGACACTGGTAAAATACAGTACATTACTTGATCTATTACGATTCCACACAAGTCATAAAGAAGCACTGAATGAGAAAAGTAACACAATATGCTACTTGTGCTTATGTAGACTTATGAATTAACACGATACAATAGGTAGGCACTGAACATGTCTTGCTTCAGTACACTGAGCTAAGAGCAGTAAATGTAATTTCTTTTTTGCATAATGCATTGTTAGGTATTGCCTGGTATCTGGTCCACATTGAGGTTCAGTGACACTCGTGGGGCAACCAGCAATCCTGAGAAACCACGTGAGCCACCATCCCCACAACACATTCATCACTCTGTTGGCTTTTGACATGAAAAAAAAGCTGAGAGGGTTTACATTAGTCTAACTACAATTGGAAGACGACACTGTGTGAGGGCATACAATATATTAGTTTTTCTCCAAGGTCAAAGCAATGAAAAACTGACATTTAGACCAGATGATATAATGATGAGCATATTGTCAGCAGTTCTGCTGGTAGTATGAACGCAGTTTGTATCATTGCCATAGCAGTTACACTCATGGTGCCAAACACAAAAGTTATCTAAAACTCAAATATCTCAGCAACAAAAGCTGCAACACAACAGTAACACACAGTAAAGTGACAGTTCAGCTAAGGAGATCATGCTTTTTTTTCCAACATTTAACATCTGAACAGCATTTAATATGCTGAAAGTTAAAACAGTTGAAAGACTATAATATTGAGTTGCCTGTGTGTAAAACAGCCAGAAACAGCTTAATTCAGCTAGAAAACAGTTTACATAGACTGCAGAATGTAAACAAATTTTAGTCGGCACAGATAAGTGATCATCACACCAGCTAAAGGATTTTTTTTCCTGATGCACCCACATTGGGCACATACATACATACACAGAGAAATGGAAAACACAATCTAATACTAAAAAATACTGACCACACACACACACATGTGCACACACAGGAAGAAACGTCTGTGCATACAGAGATACACAAACAGAAGCAGACTCTGTTTGATCCAGCTCCACATCTCGTCAATTATTCAGCATTCTGCTCATAGACATTGCCTTAAAGAGGGCATAAAACATACACAAGGCCCACATTTGGAAATAATGAGAGCATTGCCTGTATTTAAAATGCAGTGCTTATAAGCAAAGGTTGATATAGGCTGGCTTTCTCAGCTTGGTTTGTTTAACTTTGATTTTGATCTAATAACAGAAATTACTCTTTTAATTTTCTTTTTAATTTTTAATTTTCAGCACTTCCGGTGCTGCACTTGTAATGCTTGATATGAGTCGAGAATTTTAAGCAAAACCATCAAAATAAGGACTTCTGTTGGCTACCAACAAACGTGGGGAATACCCTTACGACTCAGTGCTGACCTGGTGAAGGTTCTGGCAGATCTGGCTCCGTTTCGCCCCGTTTCCGACCTCTAAAGGCTCGCCTCTGATGCTAACCCAGATGCTAACCCAGAGTAACTGCAGCAGTGAGAAGGTATTCTTTACATCTGGCCATCTGGAGCCGAGGAGAGAAGGATTTAAAAGGAGGACGAACCAACCGAGGCGGCGATTGGGAGCTCGGGCGCGGCGTTGGTGAGAGACGGGGGCCACCTGGATCCAGCAGGACAGTGGCCTGAACCGGTGCCCAATTGCGAGGCCCAGCCGAGGAACTACCAGACTGACGGCGGTCGGTGACGGGGCCTAGAGGGGGCCTAGAGGAGAAGCCACCCAGCCGGACGACAGCGAGCGACGGTGATCGGCCACCGATCGGCGGAGGTGATCGGTGGATTAGAGCTGCGCCGGCGGAGTGCGACATAACTGACGGGGACGGGGCCCAGCGGAGGAGCCGCCTAGCCAGACGGCGACGAGTGGCTGTGATCGGTGGATTCCGGCTGCGCCGGCGATGCACGACATAACTGGCCAGGTAGACGGAGGCAGGCGCCGGCGATAGACGGCGGCGATCTGCGGAGCTGAGCAGCATCACTCGGCGGAGAAGCTGCGCAGGAGCGGCGGGTCCAGTAGCGACCGAGCTAGTTGAGGCCTAGTCGGATTCTCTGCTTATTTCTATCCACAGGTCAGTAAAATGCCACCCAAAAAAGAGGAAATGGAAGAAATTAAAAAAACTCTGAACTTTGTGTTAGAAGAACTGGCGAAAGTGACTAGCCAGCAGGACAAAATATTAGACCTAATACAAGAGGTACAAGCCCTACATTCAATAATAAAAGAAAAAGACAAAAAAATTATGGACCTGGAGCAACACCGGCGTCTTTTGGAGCAATGCGTCGAGGATCTTGAACAAGGTTCTCGCATTGATGACATATTATTACATACTTATTGTTGACATATTACATACTTATTGACAACCTGTTTGTCAATGTTCTCGACAAGAAAATAGAAAGTGGATTATTGATAAATGATATAAGCGACCACTTGCCAATCTTTGCACTTATCCATGGCCACACGGGGCCCAACCCAGAAAAAATCTCAAAATCGTTCAGACACAAATCACCAAACGCAATCAGTTCTTTTAAAGAGGACTTGCTGAAGCAAGACTGGACAGAAGTCTATGTATCAGATGTAAATGAAGCCTATGACACATTTACAAACATTGTAACCACTCTTTATGAAAAAAACTGCCCATTAGTTAAAAAAAAGCTTAAACACAAATTTACTGACAAACCATGGCTAACCAAAGGACTACAAAAGGCGTGTAAAAAGAAAAATTTATTATATAAAGCTTTCATAAAGAAAAGGACAAAAGAAGCAGAGCAGCGGTATAAAACATACAAAAATAAGTTAACATATATAATAAGATGTAGTAAAAGAGACTATTACAGTAAAGAACTGGAAAAAAACAAAGACAATATTAAAAATACATGGACAATAATCAACAGTATCCTTGGAAATAAAAGCAGAAATACCAGCTACCCAACTAACATTCCAAAAAATAATAAATCGACTCCGAATGTGAATATAGCTTCACCTGCAGATGAATTTAATAATTTTTTTGTTAACATTGGACCTAAACTGGCCCGAGAAATACCCACTACGGTGCCAACAGGTGATTCAATATGCAATAACACTGCTGTAAAAGACACCATCTTCATAAAGAACACAGACGAAAGAGAGGTCATTGAAATTGTTAAATCGTTCAAAAGTAAAACATCTACTGACTGCGATGGTATTGATATGCTACTAGTCAAAACTGTTATCGAATGCATAGTGAAACCACTGACGTATATCTGTAACCTGTCTCTCCAATCAGGTATATTTCCCAATGCAATGAAAATAGCTAAAGTAATTCCGATTTACAAGACAGGCGACAGAGGGGAACTCTCCAACTACAGACCAATTTCACTATTACCGCAATTTTCCAAGATACTTGAAAAAATATTCTATGAGAGAACTGACAACTTCATACTGAAGAATGATTTATTGTGTGAACAGCAATATGGGTTCAGACACTAAAGGACAACAGCATATGCCTTAATGGAATTTACAGAAAAAATATCAACAGCCATTGAAAATAAAGAGTATTCAGTTGGAGTATTCCTGGATCTTAAAAAAGCATTTGATACAGTAGATCACAATCTATTATTAAAGAAACTACAAAATTGTGGTATCAGAGGGGTAGCACTGTCCTGGTTAAGAAGTTACTTAAAGAATAGATATCAGTTTGTATGTGTTAACAACAAAAACTCAGAGCTACTGAAGGTCACCTGTGGAGTCCCACAGGGTTCAGTTTTGGGACCATTATTATTCAATATGTATATAAATGATATATGTAAAGTTTCAGAAAAAATGGACTTAATATTGTTTGCTGATGACACTAACCTGCTATGCAGTGGAAACAATTTGGAACAACTTCTGGATACACTCGGAAAGGAATTAGGAAAGCTGAAACTGTGGTTTGATTCAAACAAATTAACGCTCAATTTAAGCAAGACAAAATTTATAGTCTTTAACAACCATCACAACTACCCAGTACCCAAACTCAGTGTAAATGGTGTAGAGATTGAAAGGGTATCCGAAACTAAATTCCTTGGAGTAATAATTGATAACAAACTGTGTTGGAAGCCACATATTAATTATATAAAAGGTAAAGTATCCAAATCAATTGCAATATTACACAGAGTGAAAAATTTGCTGAATCAACCCACACTATACACCTTGTATCATTCATTAATACTCCCATACATGACATATTGTAATGAAGTATGGGGAAATACATATAAAACAAACATATATCCACTCTTTATGCTTTAAAAGAGAGCTATTAGAATAATCAACAAAGCAGCTTACAGGGAACCAACAAACCCACTTTTTCTTAAACAAAAAACTCTCAAGTTGAAAGATCTGATCGACTTTAAAACCGCAATAATAATGTTCAAAGTGAAGAATCTATCACTGCCCGCAAATATCCAAAAGTTGTTCCAAACAAGGGAGAAACGATATCACTTCAGAGGAACATGTATATTTCAAAAGCCTACAGTGAGAACAACTACCAAGCAACACTGTATTTCAGTGCAAGGTGTCAGATTATGGAACGATTTTGGACCTGAATTAAAATCATGTACAAAGCTTGGACAATTTAAACAAAAACTAAAGGAAGAAATACTCCAAACATATTTACAAGACGACATGTAAACTCACATAAGGATTGACATTTCCAGCCTGTGTTGTGTTATAGCTTAGTTTTTCTTTTTTCTCTGTGACGCTATGTCTTAGATTTGTTTTTGAATAGTAACCGCTTAACTTAGACTAGCTCAGTTTTCTTTTTCTCTCAGTCATATTTTGTCTTAGCCTTGTTTTAAATTGTAATCGCTCTTGTCTTGTTTTCTCTTTTTTCTCCTTTGAATTCTTGGATGGAATATGGGTGGGCAATATAAGCTGCGGCTTCAGCCATCACCCATTTCGGATAACTCACGTGGAATTGTATAGTAGAAGGAGTCTTTGTCTAATTTGACCTTGTTGTTATATTATACAGTTTCTTTTAACCTGTAATGTACTATCCGAAATAAATTCATTCATTCAATTTTGCCTTTCGCCCATATAAGTTATGAGTTTGTGTAGTGCTCAACTTTTTGGAATAAACGGCCTACTGTAAAATCAGAATGGCATCCATCTATCCCAGCATAATGTATCTTTACACTAAGATCAAATTAACTTATATAACTATTAGTTCCAACTATGCAATTTGATTGTATAACAGGGATTCCTCGATAACTGCACTTAGATGCTTTACAGGATATGCATCAGACTACTTCAGCTGTGTTTTAATTAAGCAATATTACGCGAGAGGGAGTTATGGTATCAATGAATATAGTAACTCCAGGTGCCGCTAGGCAGAGGGTATCAGACGTATCACACAGGAGTTAGTATATTTATAATACGTAACTAGTGATGTTAAAACCGAGGCCTCACGAAACAATGAGCAACTTTGAGACAATAGCTTCATGAGCGACAGTGTTACGAAACATCTAATAAAGACTGTCATCTGGTGACTGACTGTCAGAACTGCATCAGAGTTGAAAAACATGGAAAAAATCTCAATACTTTCTTTTTTTTTTTGAGCATTTGGCCATCCGAGGTCTATTCAAAATTGGATGACAGGAACAAACAATAAAAAAAAACAAATTCCCTCTCAAACTCCCTGCGAACCTTCAAGTCACAGGATGTGACTGACATAATGAGGCCTCGCTTGCTACGGTCACGTGACTGTGGGCATGTTGACACAGTGCTTGACACTCTGCTCACGACACTTCCGCGATATATTGCTCGAGTCAGTGTCGAGTAGGCGGTGTCGAGCACAACATCACTAACCGTAATGACTTCGAGTGTTATATTGCTTTTATACAACAGTTCTGCAAGCACAATTTATTAAATGACAGCAATACTAGACAAAATACTATGATTAGTTTGTCTAACCAGTTATTTTGCACAGCTGAGAAAAAACAGTCTCTTCTAAATGTAGCCAGTACCTGTCGCTAAACATCTCAATCAGCATGAAGACATCTATTGTCATTTCACACACGTAAACATATTAAATACTGTCAAGTGCAAAAGTAATAAGTGTTTATAAAACATACCTGTTGAGTCGGTACTGCAGAAGACCAGAGATCAAAACACTGGTCGTCAGAACACTGGTAGCTAGTCGGTAGCTAGTAGTTAGCATGCTAGTGATTTAGCACACTTCTCACTTTTCTTCACATTTTCAGATGAAATAAAGAGTCCATCACCACAAAGATATTGTGGTTTGTTAATTGAGCAAATGAATACAACTCTAGCACTGCCTATTTTTAAAACAGATGTGAAACAGCTTCACCAGTTTATACAAGGGCAAGATCTAAGGCTTTCTTCAAAAGGGTGGGACTTCTGGGTCAGGTAAGAAATCTTTCCAAATGGCACCTCACTGTGGAAATTAAGGTATTCAGCACAGTATTGCATTTGTCACTGAGAGTTAGTTGACAGTAAATTAGTGTTAGCAACTAACAGTTACATAAACACCTTTGAAGTGGAGTGATACATATCCTGTGAAATTGGAGTGCAATTATCATGGACTTTAGTAACTCCTGGAATCCCTATTGTCCAATCAAATTGCTCAGTTTAAATGGGTTTTTGGATGGATTATCTATACCGTATATTCCAAATGAAAACAGGGAGATACTGGAGTCTAAAATTAGTCAAGAAGAAGTTGGGCAAGCCATTGATAATATGAAATCAGGAAAAAGTGCAGGACCAGATGGTATTCCAGTTGACCTCTATAAAAAATTTAAGAATAAATTAATAAAACCATTTTTGGAAATGGTTTTAGAAGCATTTCAAAATAGTAATTTACCACTATACATGAATAATGCCTTAATTACACTGTTGCCAAAACCAGGTAAACCCTCTAATAAATGTGAAAACATGAGACCAATAAGCCTATTAAATGCTGACCTTAAGATAATCTGTAAAATTTTAGCAAGATGACTACAAGAAATATTACCAAATATTATTAACCAAGATCAGAATGGCTTTATAATGGGAAGACAAGGCTTCCATAATGTAAGAAGACTATTTAATATTATTTATTCCAATAAAGAAGCACCTGATACAGCTCTCCTATCATTGGACGCCGAAAAGGCCTTTGATAGGGTCGAATGGCCCTTTCTTTTTGAAGTCCTACAAAGGTTTGGACTTGGAAATAATTTCATAAAATGGGTTCAGATAATATACAATAATGCTACAGCAGAAATCCTAACAAACAGCAATATCTCAGAATCAATAAATATCAATAGAGGATGTCGACAAGGCTGCCCACTTTCACCTTTACTGTTTACTATGGCAATTGAACCTTTAGCGATGGCAGTACGTTTACATCCACAAATATATGGAATTAAAGTAGGACCAACAGAACACAAAATTTCCCTGTATGCCAATGATATAATTTTGTTTATGTCGAATCTTAAAAAATCAATTCCGACCTTGTTGAATTTAATAAAGAATTTTGGGGAAATATCAGGATATAAAATAAATAAAACTAAATCTTCAATATTAATGCTAAATGAGACCCAGAGAAATCACCCAGCTCCTGAGGTAAATCAATTCATTGTTGTAAATCAGTTTAAATATTTAGGAATTCAAATTGTCCCTAAGCTAGAATCAGTCGCCAGTGCCAACTATGAAGCCTTAATGACAGACATTAATGAGTTACTTCAGAGATGGATGTCACTACCAATGTCAATGATCGGGAGAATTAATATACTTAAAAGTAATATCTTACCCAAAATACTTTATTTATTTCAATACATTCCTTTACCACCACCTTCAGATCTATTCTCAAGAATTAAAAAAAAGTTAGTGGAATTTATATGGAACAATAGGAAGGCTAGATTACGTCTGTCCTTACTATATTTACCATTTGATCGTGGAGGTCTGAAATGTCCAAACTTTATGTTGTATTACTGGTCAGCACAACTGAGGTCTATGACATATTATTTTTCATCAAATGATCTCCCTCACTGGACTGAAATGGAATCATACAATTTACCTTTACCTCTTCCCATATTCATATACTCAGACTCGGCTAAAAAATTACAGAAACAAGTTAAAAATCCATTTGTAAAGCATATGATCAAAATATGGTGTGAAACCAAAAAATATTTAAAAGAACCACACTCATTGTCACAATTTAGCCCAATATGGGGTAATCAATATTTTAAACCTGGGAGAGCGGATGCTGTATTTAAAGTATGGAATTTAAAAGGGATTCAAAAGATTCAAGACTTATATTTGTCATGTTCAGATAACATAATGTCTTTTGAAGAACTGAGGATCAAATTTAATCTTAATAGAACACATTTTTTTAAATATCTTCAGCTTAGGAACTTTATTCTAACTAACTACTAACTAACCTGCACTTATATAGCGCTTATTCGAACAAATCAAAATAATGCTCTCACCCGACCTACTTATTCATCCTTGGAAAAAATTTTGACGAAAGATAGTAAGAGAAAGGGTATTATTTCAGAGTTTTATAACTCATTGACATTATCCTCAAGTGAAAACTCACAGAAAAGACTGAATTATTGGAAAGAAGACCTGCAAACTGAAATCTCAGAGGAACAATGGGAATTGGCTTGTACAGAAGCTCAAACCAAATCAATAAATGTACGTCTTAAATTGATACATTTTAAATGGTTAATGCGAATGTATGTTACACCGGTGGAGTTAAATAGATATAACAAAAACATACCAGATACGTGCACAAAATGTATGGAAAGTAAAGGAACCCTATTTCATTGTTTATGGGAATGTAGAAAAATTAGAATGTTTTGGGAAGAGGTGAGGGTAACAATTGAAAAAATAATTTCAAAACAAATCATATTGAATCCTAAATTGTTTCTGTTGGGTCTGTATCCAGAAAAGCATAACTTTAATAAGAGTGAAAGAGCATTCATAGACCTCAGTTTGCTTAACGCCAAAAAATGTATTGCACTACTGTGGAAAAAGACTCATAGACCAGATGTGACTCAGTGGTTAAGACAGATGTTAACAAACCTTCCACTAGAAAGAATAACGTACATACTGAAATCAAAGGAAATTGTGTTTGAGAATATATGGAGACCTTTCATTGATTATGTAAAGAATTTAAACATAACTTTTGAAGAAGAAGGTGAATGATGTGTGTGGAGCTTGTAAATTCCAAACTGGTGAATGTATAATATGTATACTTATGCAATGGATGGCCTAGACTAAACAGAGGAGCATTGTTGAAGACCTGCCTTTGTTAGTGGTTGTTGGTGTTTTTAGTACATTTTTTTTAAAATTACTTTAGGATTAGTGTTTGATTGTTTGAGTTATGTTTGTAAAAAAAGGTTCAATGAAAAAATATTGTGGGAAAAAAATTGCTCAGTTGGAACTAACTGTTGTATAATAATTGTTTTTACTATAACTCTTGGGTGGTTTCTTATGATATGTGAGGATTTTAGTGTGTTGTGTACCTTAATGTCCACAATGAGGCACTGTTTGAAAAGAGACTTTTTTAACCAGAAATTTTTCGTGTTTTCAGTTCTTGCTAACAGTTAGCTTTCAACTGCATCAGTTCACCTTTAAAACTAATAATTCCAATGTTCAGATTAAAACCTCACAACATACAGTTTTAGTGCTTGCAGCTAACATTTTCATTTATCTGAAGATGGCTATAGAGAATGGGCATTGACCTCAAGCCGTGTTGCATTCTGGGCCAATGTCGCCATCATCATGGTCTGGCTTCTTTGTTTACCTGTAGCCTAGGCAACTGCTAACAGGAACAGACACATGCAATGGAATGGCGCAAACAGAAAATTAAAATTCCTTATTCAGAGCAAAGGAGCACTACCTCCAAAAAATTTAAGAAATAAACGGAATAAATATGAGTACAAGAAATGGGCCCTGATCTCAACCAACTGCTTCGAGTCACGCTGTCAGATGTGTTTTCCGACCTGGTTTGTGGTGTGAGCGCATAAACCCATGAGCAATTTAAAAACTATAAATCATTAGAGGCTCATGTTCAATTCATCAATGGATGGGTCCAGCAACTGCAACTACAGACATTTCTAAGTTCCAGCTGTGAAATGTTGGATTTATGTTCAAATTAGTCATATGATGCTTGATAAGTATATACACATTATTATCAACAGGACATGAAATACTAATGCAGCAATATGATTAAACCTGACGCTCACACTGGCGCACTGAAAAAAAAATTACAGGTGTGGGGGCACGGTGTAGGGGTTTTCTCCACCACCACCACTGTTGTTGGCTCCGCAAGTTGGCGATCCCTCGGCAGGGACCTGCACTCGCTGGTGACCTGATGTGTTCTCAACCCTTTCTCTCCACAGACTGATGTGCCCTCCGGTACACCTCACCAGCAGGACGGTTTTACTGGATCGGCGACCCCCCACTACAGCCGCTATGGGTGCCGGCTAAAGCCCAAGGGGGGGGGGGGCTGTGTGGGGGGCATGGTGCGGGGGTTTTCTCCACCCAGAAAGGCAGGGGGAAACTGAAATGGACCGAATGAGGAGGTGTCACCGGGGGGTTTCAGACAGGACAGTTCTATGCACCCCCTGGGGAGAGTAAGAACCACTATGGCCGCTCAGAGAAGAAAGGTGTGAAAGCGGCGCTGGTGTATGTTATGTTAATGTGGCACACATTCCTTTGTGAAACAACAATGTATGATGGTCGGAAGTTCCAGGTCTCCATGCATGGGAATAAAGATATAAAAGGGGAGTGCACAGAGACCTGTGAGCTTTGGCCTCAGCGCTGTAGCGCTGCTTTGCTGTTTTGCTGTTATGTTGTTGGAGAAAGAATAAAGCCTTGTGCCATTCAGCTCGTTGCCTCGCCTATTCCTTTCTCCACACCAGTATAATTAGCTGCTATAAAAAACATACTAAATCAGGACAGTCATGTTTTTATAGTCACCTGAAAGAGGAGAATCTGCTTAATTTATCAATACCAAACATTCTATGGACTTCAGTCCCTAGCTGATATTAAATCCATGCGTAATGAAGGCAACGTGCGCCCTTCCAGTGCGCACAGAAGGGGAACCCCAGCACTGCATAGCGGTTTGTGTCCAGGGTTTTTTTTTTGTTTGTGACAGTTTTGACCAGTTCCTCAATAAATCCTAGTTCCAGCGTAGCATCCCCGTCTGTGTCTTTTATGTCAGGTTTGTGGACATAATAATATGTATATTTACATTTCCTATGTTTGTATTCCATATTCAGTGTAATTTTTATCCAAATAAATAAATACAAACTAAATAAATAACAGACTGAAGCAACCCTCTGAAAAACTTCAGCTTAACCGCAACACTCATTGCTCACTACTAAACACAGACAGGCAGAACACTTTTCCCACAATTCCTTGCTGTTCTTCCATCAGGTGATGTCACGCGCCCATTCTTAATAAAAAGGCAGCAAGGTGTTGTTTTTTTCGTCTTTTGGGTGCTGCCTTTCAGGGTCGCCACAACATATCATCACCTGATATCGCAATGATCTGCATGTCCATTTGACAAGGATTTTCTTTTTTCCTTTACGCATTCCCTTCCTGACGCAATGTCAGCCTGGCAAGTGCCAGAAGACACTTGTAGATTAGGTGGCACAAATGCTATTTTAGATTTGCCTCTATACAAAACAATCTATTGTCCCCTTTTAGTGTCAACTTATAAACTGCATTTGTGGAAATGTTGTATAAACTACACTCAAGGTTGTGCGATATTATGAATACAGCTCTGCAGCCATGAATACCACAATCCTGTAATATTCCTTAAATAAGAGGTGGGATATACAGTGTTGCCATCTCTCAGTCTTTGGGAGTGTTGCTCACTCTTTTACGCTCTGTCTCACTCCACAAACCCTATTTCTCACTCCAAAATAAACCAAATACTCCCAATATTATGTTGACTTCCTTCAGAATGTTACACAGTAAGAGCTCTCAAGGCAATGCTGCTAAGGAATGGTGAGGGCTGATTGTCATGGCAAGTAGACTGAACATGTTGTCAAACTTGTTGGGCTGCACGGTGGCGCAGTGGTTTAGCACTGTGGCAGCACAGTTTACCCTCGGCGGGGGGATCGCGGGGATCATGAGATCGTGGGTTCGATCCCAGCCCCCGACCAACAGTGAGCTGTGTGGAGTTTGCATGTTCTCCCCGTGTTGTGTGGGTTTACTCTGGGATTTCTCCGGTTTCCTCCCGCATACCAAAAACATGTAGGTTTAGGGCGCTCGCGCACGCAGCGACCGGCAGCCAGTGGCTTGTCACCAGACTGCAAACCAAATCTACCTACGGGTACAAATAAGTAAAAAAAAACAAAAAACAAAAAAAAAACTTACTCTGAGGTAAAGAAGTGTATGTGTAGAAAAAATTAACAGTTTAAGTGTATTATGTGTATACACATTCACTCCACCCCTGCCCCCCAATCCCTCCATCAATCACCCCTGTGCACAAGTCCCTCTAAATCTCACTCCAAGCTTCTCTGAAAACTTGGCAACTCTGGATATGTCCTGATTCAGTATTTTATAATCAACAATACAATAAAAGAAGAAGGAAAGAAGGAAAAAAGCAAAAAGAAAGGAACCTCATAACATCATAACTGTAATCATAATTGTTACTGCACAATAATAATAATAATAATAATAATAATAATAATAATAATGTTATTTGTTTTCTTTTTTAAGCTAATGCTATGACAAAGAAAGTGTTAATCGGCTCCTTAAAATCAGAATTCAACAACAAAAGCAGAACAAAAAAAATCTACAGCTGCTTCACTGTTGGTTAGCTGCAACCTCCTGTACTGCACTGTATGTAGTATACTGTTTACATCTTACACAGCTTGGTTTAATAACAGGGCAATAGGACCCGTTTTAAGAAGAATTACACTACGACTCATCTCCCAAACTACGACTCATGAATTTACTGAAAATAGAGCGTTTTTTTTTGTTTTTTGTTGAGCCAGCGCATTATGTACAAGGCTTAATTATGCTTTTGTCAGCAGAGAGCCTGGGAAAAGGTATTAAACATTCATGATAGTGTGACTCCATTCTTTTAGGCCATAAAAAGACTAATTTGGTCATGGTTATTTACCGTGAGCGAGACAGTGTAACTGCATAGTGGCGGTGGCAGCGAAGAGGGTGTTAAGGGACACAGCACTGTTCATTCGCTCAGCCCCTAGGCTACAATAACACACACAAATGCCCCAAAAAACACAAGAGAAGAGCCGCACAACGGCACACACCATTATGCAACAGCATGTACACATACACACAGACACACATATGCATCCACTAACAAACACACACAAACTCCTCAGGGGCAAAATAACACATGAATCTCAGCTCCCTCGCTGCAGCCCCAGAGGGCAGAAACAAGACAGTCCTTCTGTGTCCCCGTAAGTGGCTTCTGAAGTTATCTGTGGGGAGCAGGGTGGATAAAGGATGCCCTTCCTTCTCCTCCCATGTTCCTGTGAATGCTTAGGTCACAGTGGAACAGCTGGGATCGGTGAACCATGCAAGCCTCTTACACTTGTGTCAGTGCGCGGGTATGCATACTTAGGCAATTCTCTCTCTCTAGCACACAGACACATACAGCAATCTGCTGACCACTGCCAGGTGACAGATGTTGCTTGCTGTATATTTAATTAGCTTTGCGGCACACAGGGCACTGTGAACCATGGCAATAATATGTAAGGCAGACACATATAGACATATCCTTAGTAATATAGGTGGTTGTTGCTTTTGCAATTATTAAATTGCCAGGGCTTTATTATGTTATGTTGTGGGGCAGACTGGGCTCCAGGGCAATCAGCACAATGCCTTTTATTAAAACAACTCCACCACTTCTGTTGATTCGAGTTCAGAAACTAAATTGGTGTTCTGCCACAAACTTGCTTTCATTGCTTCTTGGTAAGGAGAAGCCAGTCGATGTTTTTTTTTTTTTTTTTTTAAAAGAGCAAGCAGACTTCAAATATAACAGCAAGCCTGAGACACATTCTGGCCAAGACTTTCTGTAATTGCAGGAAGTGAGGCAGTTTTTCTAACTTGTAGTTATAGAAATATTAAAAAAAATAATGATATGGTGGACAGAAGCTATGCTCTAAAACCTCACATTATCAAAGCTCAGAAGTTCATGTAGATTGTACAAGTGATGCTTCTTTGATGGTTCACCTGTAAGCCTTTAAGAAGGCCTGAAGCTGTGAAGGTCACTATGCAAAACAGCAAGGGAACTTATCCTGGTATCAGCTTTAAGCCAGCCTGCAAAAGGTCAGTAGATGAAAGGTTTTGCACCAACTGGAATCCTCACCCTCAGCCCAGGTGTTGAACAAGGTCTTCAGACATGTGGAGCAAAGCTTTGGCTGTGAATAAAGCAAGAACCTGGTTGTGGGAAGAGTTGGCTGAGATTGTGATGCATGATTAAACCTGAAGAGGTTTTGGCACATGACTCAGAGAAATGTTCTGCCCACATTGTATAGAGGTACGACTTGGGCAGTGGAATCTGTGCTTCCCACGTGAAATCGGAGTCTGGGGATGAGAAGGACAACTCACTTATTGGGACTGAGATCACTGAGGTAGTAAAAAAAAAATACAAAAAAAAAAGACTTCAGTCAGAGAGCTTCATCAAATGGAAACCTCATGACCTCTTGGAGGGTTTGGATGCAAAGCAGCTGGAGAAGAACTCCAACTGTGAGGTCAAGGTTAAAAAGTAGCCCTGAGCAGTTGAGTCAAGTATAGTGGAACCCTGTTTCTGAGTGTGAGAAGAGACTTCCAGACCGATCCTTGTACGTTGTGACTTTGTGGTCAGAAGACAGCTGAGCATGAGGGCTCACTTGATCGATGTTCTCCGTCTCACCTATGACCTCAAGCTGTAGGCAGGGACTGAAAGAATATTACCACACACACAAGCTGTGAAGATTAGATATCGCGCCTCGCAATGTGAGACACTAGAACAAGATAGCAGCACAGGCGAAGGGAACCAGTAAGAAGTGCATGTGAGTCGGTGCTTTGGACACGTCACACTGGGATGAGACACCAGGACAGACGCGGGGGAGATTATGTCTCTTGAGCGGCTTGGTAGCATCTCCGTATCTCAGTAGAACTGCTGAAGACAGTGGCGGAGGTGTCTGTCCCGTGAGTCTGGGCCCGATAAGCAGAAGAAAAAAGATGAACGGACATGAATATTACAATACACAGATTAGGTGGCACAAATGCTGTTTTAGATTTGCCTACAAACTGCTATGTACAGTATATAAGTGCAGGTTAGTTAGTTAGTTAGTTAGTTAGTTAGTTAGTAAGAATAAATATGTGCCCCACCAGACTACTATTAAATAATAATAATAATAATAAATCTCACAAATTATTCAAAACCTTAAAAAAATTCAATTATCTAATACCAACTGCATCACATAAATCTGCCTTTTATGCTACTCCAAATAGAACTACAACAATGCGTTAATACTTTATATAATATCAGCAGCTGCCGGTGGGTTTCTACAGGATTTACGATCCTCTGGTCATGCTATTGCATTTCATTAAAAAAAAAAAAAAAAAACAGATTAAAATGAGACAATCCCAAAGAGAGACTGTCTAATGCGCTGAAAGAAAACCGATCCAGTGGACAGGTGCCGACTAAACTCCATGACTGTTGTACAAGTGTGCTTTGGCCTGATGTTACAGAACAGAGTCGGCATGAAACGGCTCTCTCAAATTCAATTCAACTTTATTATGCCTCGGTGAAATGGAGCCATACAGTAATCGGTTAGTGCGTCTCTGTGGCTGTGTGTGTCTGTCCGTCTGTCTGTCTGTCTATCCGCCTCTCTGTTTCAGCCCACCCGGTCAAAATTAAGTGGAACTAATGGAACTATAATTGTATTACCATATTTTCTCGACTTTTAATTTGCCAGAATTTCCAAATAACACTTTGTCTTTGAAGTAAACACAAATTTAACTCACCCTTTCTGTCAATGCCACAGCGAAAAAAAGGTACTGTAATAACTCTCCCGGGACAACAGAGGTTGGAGTGCCACTTTTTTACAGCTACCCATGCTACCATGCCACAGGTACCGAGGCACAGCACCTTGGTGCTTTCATTTATATAGCGCCAATTTGCAGCAGTCGCCTCACAAAACTACACTGGTAAGATAAAGACAGGAGAATCTAAGAGATGCCAACAGTCATGTGATGTTACATGAGCACACTTCGCAATGGCAGCCCATCTGTGCAACACCTATGAAAATTTGTATATTGGTGCGTTTTTGGATGAAATCCTGAAGTTAAAAGCTATCATCCCAACCTATCATGCAGCTTTGTGTGCCATCTTTCAGCTCATCTCCAGTGTAATCTCTGTCCAGTAAAAAAAAGGAAATTCTTGTTCCCTCTCTTGCAAGTTAAATTCCATCACAAAGTGCCTACTCTGAGCCAAAACACGCCTTTTCAGATCACCAGCAGTCCTTCAAGAGCTATTTTAAAAATTGCTTGAGTGGAACACAACACTTATTAGGCAACACTTTGGGAACGAATAACCCACCTGTTTGGTTCTGTGACGGTTATTTCCTCCTTTCTAGAATGATTTGTGTGGTGCTCGCTGCCACCAGCTTCGCCTGTGCTCAGAAAATGCTGAGTCAGCAGCATCTTAATAAAGTCCAACACATTCCAGTTGGAGTTGGTGCTTGTGTGTCCATTAGAGGTAGCGTTCTTATTCTGATTTTCTTTCTCATTTTAGCTGCTGTTTTCCTTGTTGGTGCACATTATTGACTGTTCTGTGTCAGTTGGCTCTTTATGCCCTTCCTCACTTTTTTATTATTTCCACAGAAGAAATTTTTCCCAGGACATTTTTTTTTTTTAAATTTTGACTTCTGAAGTACTGAACTGATGTATTATTCATTGATATAATATTTTAATGTGTTTAATGGGTATATTATTCTCTTATTAAAAAAAGTTGTCATCCCACTTCTGAACAAATGTGTGCTAAGAGTTGCTTAAAATGCCTGCAGGTGATGGTTTATGTCACTTCAGAGTAACACACATTAGTAACTCCACTAAGGAGTCTGTCTGTCTGTCTGTCTGTAATGGTCATTTTACAGCTGCCCATACAGCTCACCTGAGAGAACGTGCACCATGTGCTGGGGCGATTTCATTTTTACATTTATCAAAAGTTAATGTTACACAAAACCCCCCACAAAATCTCAAAAGGTTTTTTTTTTAATAGATTAAATATATCTGCCAAAACACTAATATAATTTAAAGTGTCACAAATGTGTATCTGCTGACTGTGAATTATTATAACATAATTTGTAGGATCTGTGCACTCTCATTGAACAGATATTCAGATTGGTATCAATTTATCTCTGTTCCTCATTTAGGGTGGGGTTTTTTCAACAAGGATGCCTTGGTACGTTCAGGTTTTTGTGGGAAATTATCTAATTTCACTTGATAATTGGCACTGTGGCAGCACAACAAGAAGGTCGTGGGTTCGATCCCACCCCTGACCATCAGTGACCCTTTCATGTGGAGTTTGCATGTTCTCCCCGTGTCTGCGTGGGTTTACCCCGGGTACTCTGGTTTCCTCCCACAGGCCAAAGACATGCAGGTTAGGTTAACTGGCATCAACTGGGGATTCTAAATTGTCCTTAGGTATGAATGTGAGAGTGAGTGGTTGTCTGTTTCTCTGTGTTGGACCTGCGATGGACTGGAGATCTGATCAGGGTGTATCCTGCCTCACACCCAAAACACACTGGGATAGGCTTCTACAGAACCCGTGTACAACAATGACACATTATTTGCAGTTTTATGGACCAATTAACAAGTGACATTAGAAAAGTTCCCACAGAACCCTGACTGCACCAGGGCACCCTGGTTGAAAAACACTGCTCTGGGGGATCCCTGGAATGTTCAGTGCTCTATGGGAACTTACTGAAATTAATTGGTCCAAAAAATTGCAAAAAAAAGAAAAAATAAACTCATACATGGGTGCAGCAACAATGGCAAATTATTGTGCAATTTTTGGACCAATTAAGAAGTGAAATTAGACAATTTCCTACAGAACCCTGAACATTCCAGGGAACCCTGGTTGAACAATACCAGTCTAAAATGAAGTTAGTTCAGTGTTATATGTCTTTATTACAATAGCAACAAAACCATGACATGATTCTATATTTCTATATATTTTCTGATCTTGGATCTTTTCTAAGTTTCATGGCCTTCTAATTCCCCTGTCTCTGCCCTTCTGTCTTCATCCTCATCCCATTTCAATTTCTCTATCTGCAGATATACAGGCTGTGAGCCTGCCCCAAGGCACGTCCCATACTTTATATCACTGCCGTCATTACCCAGCCTGCAACAGCAGGCCAGAAATGGAAAAAAAGGAGGCATAAGTGGGAGGAGAAAATAAAGACACAAGTAAATTAAAGTGTGAAAAACGATAGTATGGTTCAATTGTGAAAAGATAGTGGTGATAGAGAGCTACATAGTGACAGAGCAAACACCTTAAAGCATGCAGAGAGCATGCAGGGGCAGACAAATGGGGGAAAAAGGAGGAAAGTCATAAACTCTAAGTTGGAAGTTATTGGACATCGGCTGGGTGAAAAATGCTGTCATCATGAAATAATATTAGAATTGGTTCGGCCGTACGGCGCTGATGAATACAGATGCCAACCTGGCGGGCTCTTTGGCTCGGAGGACTAGCTAATTTGAACAGCTATCTAACCTGTGAGGGTGCTAAAGGAAATGAAATGAAACCTTCACTGTCAGTTATTCAGCTTATAACCCAGCATTTGCATCTTATAGCGTGTTCAGGTGTCAAGAAGAAGATCCACTCGCTAAAAATAGCAGCTAGCGGCAGAGTTAGCCGAGTGTGCAGGGATTTATTGTAAATATCCCTACAATGAACAACCAAGGAGAAACTCATTCCATTGTACAACAAATGTAATATATAAGAATGAAGCCTTCCCCCAACCTTGCACTTTGAAATTCGAGCTTGTTTTGCCATCATCCCCCTCCATCATAGTCAATAATTGGCCCGGAGGGACAATGAATACCAACAAATTGATGACAGCTGAGAGGAAAGGGACCAAGTAAAATCTGATCGGCTATATTGACTGGAGGATATTGAAAGGACAGCTGGATATCTTAATTACTGCAACGTCATGGGAATACCATTTCATCACATTTGAAATGGATTTACAGACTGCTTTCAGGAAGCTATTCAGTCCTCAGATTCTCTCAGTGGAAATCAATGGAACATTTTTTTTTTTCCATCTGACAAAGTGTAGAAGCTGTGCTGTATTATAGTGGGATCATCAGAATAATTGTAGTATGTTATTCTACTGAGTGTGTTTGTTGTATACCGTGCTAAAATAAAACTTGCAATGTTACTCTATTAGTAGGGGGCTCTTAACACAGACAAGGATCATTGGGTGACCATTGAGAGATCAAAAATTGACCTGATCTCTCAACAATCTCCTAAAGCCTCAAACATGCTGTTTCTGTGTAAATCTTTGGGAGATCGCTGTAAGATTTTCATGGTGACCTATAAAGATCTTTGAAAAATCCTTGAAAGATCACTGTTAGGCCAGAAAAGATCACTGAGGCATCATTGAGAGGTATATACAGTATATTTAAGAGGATTTGCATGCTCTTCTACCCCCTTTGCACATGGGTAGAGATCATTAAGAGATCACTGAGAGATGAAAAAATGGCCAGATCTCTAAACAATCTTTCAATGATTTCTCAGTGATGGCCAAGATTTCTTAATGCGTTCTCAGTGATCTTCCAGTGATCTCTGTGGTTACCAGAGATGAGAGATTATTTTGACTCAGTCCAAAACAATCTCTCAATGATCACCAAAGGAAAGCGATTGGTGATCGGTGAGGAGATCAATGAGATCATTGAGTGCTCATTGAGAGATCACTTCCCTTGGTAATTGTTGAGAGATTGTTTTGGAATGAGTCAAAACTTTGAGAACCATAGAGATCATTGAGGATCCTTCAGAAATCACTGACTTAGTGATCGCTGTGAGATCACTGAAAGATTGTTTGGAAATCTGGCCATTTTGTCACTATTCAGCGACCTCTCAACGATCACCACCTGTGTGTAAAGGGGGTATTAGTAAATGATCATTATTTTAAACACCAGGCAAATACTTTTTTCTTTTGTATAACAAAAGCAATAAATTAGCTCCTTGCTTCAGCATCTGCTGTTGCAATATGTGGAATGTATATCACTCTACATTAGGGATCCTTTTATTGGTCATCACAGTCATAAGAGCAACATATGGCTACAGTTTTATGTGTGCGTAACGTGGTAAAGCACGGTTCCTTCCTTATATGCATTCTTGTCAGCAGCACCAAAAACCCACTCTATGAACCACCTGATTTATGCTTCATTCCAGTGTGATGGTTATTTTCCTGGAGAAAAATCTTTGTGTTGCCAGAGCCAGTGGTAAGGTCAAGATAATTTCAAGCCTGCACTTCATTGTATAACCTTCATAGAGAAGAGAGGGTCAATAAATAAACAATGGGAAAACAAAGGGGAAGAAAAAACACATCTTAGATAAAGCTGGCCAAACGATGGGGGACAAGTGGAGCGGTCTTATCTGCTCGTGGTCCGCAGGACAGCTTATAACTAGGCCATACGTCACACTATGGGTGTGTGTGTGTGTGTCCTCAGGTGTGCATCCCCCTCTGTGTGTGTGTGTGGGTGGGTGTGGGCGTGTGTTCCTGCAACTAAATCTTTCAATCCATTCTGGGCTTATTCCATCCAGAAAAGATGATTTATGTGCCAAATATAAGAAAAACAGATTTTAGAATATGAAAAAAAAGGAACAAAAATTGCAATATTCTGAACTTTACTGTTTTTTTCCCCATTGGTCTGACCCCGTGGACTTCATGTCTGATAGATTCTTTCATGTCAGTCTGTGTGCTCCTGTCGCTCCATCAGTGTCTGACAGTCAGCCTCTTCGATCAGCAAAACAGTCTCCTTATCATGTCTCCACACGGTGAACTGATATAAAAGCCTCACCTTACTTGACTATGTATGAGTCGCTGGAAAACTCACACTCTCTCTCTCTCTCTCTCTCTCTCTCTCTCTCTCTCTCTCTCTCTCTCTCTCTCTCTCTCTCTCACACACACACACACACACACACACACACACACACTCCTCTGGCCTTTTTAATATCTGAATTCATGGAATGATGCTTGCAATGTCAGTCACAATGGCTCCCACTTTTCCAGTCCCATTATAATTTGCTATTTTTTTCCTTTGTCATTTTTTGTCAAGTTCACCACTCTGCAGGTGTGCTCCACTTGTCTCCATTCTCTCTGTATTCCTACACCCTACATTCTCTCCCTTATTAAACATTAATTCGTCTCCTTCTTTTTAATGCTCCTTCTTTT
This sequence comes from Pholidichthys leucotaenia, assembly GCA_020510985.1. Taxonomy (NCBI): domain Eukaryota; kingdom Metazoa; phylum Chordata; class Actinopteri; order Cichliformes; family Pholidichthyidae; genus Pholidichthys; species Pholidichthys leucotaenia. Next base: position 356,711,421 of record CM035837.1, on the reverse strand, counting down.
CCCTGTTCACCATCTTTCTGAAACTGTAATGCAGTCATTATACACATAATGCTTGACCAAATCCTCCAGCTATATTTGCTCTTTAAAGAGTTATAACCGTGAAATGTCTGATATGGGTAGTTAGAAACCCCAAACTGTCATAGAAACCACCATCACATGTTATCAGTGACTCACCACCGTTAAACCACTGGGAACCTTGTGTAGAGAAACTGCAGCATGGCGCATACAGGACGATAATGTAGACGCATTATCGGCCGATAAAGCTTTTAAAATCAATCATTGCCATCAGCACAATTCCTATTTTCGACTGACAAAATATGACAGGGACCAGTCAGGAGTGACACTCTGCTGCTGACGTTACGCTTTTCCTATGGCGTAGAAGAATGACATCATCACGTCAGAGTCAACGAGCAGGCGTGATAAAACAAACACATCTGCCGTGCCCATCTGGAATTGTTTTTAAGGTGTCTGAAACAGCTCTACGATAGCAGGAGCAGAACAGACCAATACAAGGACTTTATGAAGCTTAACCAGGAGAAGGAAAGACACAGTGGCGCCCTGGACCATCCCAAGACTAAAGGCACCGCACAGAAACTTATGGGGCTCTGTTATGAACATCTCTTCAACAGTCTACTGTCTATGGCGCAGAGTGCATTTGTGGGTGTGTCCAAGTCAGTGACACACCTCTCTTAAATGAGTCCCCTTGCAGCGCAAAGCAGGCGCACCATCTACAGGCAATTAGATGACGTGACGCAAAGCGTGAAAAACAGACTATGCACTAGCATAAACTGACAAATCCACCGATGCAAGAAGCATGCTGTTGATCGCTGTAACAGGGCCCATGGAGTTTATCGCTCTTGACGACCAGCCATTTTTATTTATGTCGGGTTCAGCAGAGTTGTGGATTTCCCTGAGCCTTGCTACACAATGGCCAGTCACAGGTAATTTTCAGATGTGGCCTTACCTGAGTTATAAGTAGTGGTGTCAGCGTTATCACATTAACTGCCGTTAATGCTTCACCCCTGTTAACGGTGACAAATTTTGTGATCACGGTTAACCACAGTTAACGGCAGAAAGCGTGAACAGTACTGTTTTGGCCTAGCTGCACTCCATGCCAAAGCCACTCTGCAGTCATAAAGACACTGCCCACACCATACAGACACTGTAAAGTCAAACAAGCTGGATCACAGCCATGGAAATCCCCAAAATGCTGTCATGTTTAAGTTTACAACATTATCTGTTGGAGCTCTCACCTGGGTAATTGTCACAGCTCCTCTAAATCTTTGCCTGGATGTTGGTTGTTCTTCTTCTTTGGAAGCCGGCTAGCTGGCTAGTAGTTTAAACAGCTACGTGCTACGGTTGTAGCTGGCTGCTAGCAGCCGACACAGTCAGACTGTCCGCCTGTTTCATCTTCATAGCTTTGGGTCCAACTGTCAGCAGGTGGGTAGCAGTCTAAAATTGTCTAATTCTCAAGCTGTGTTAGTAATGCCCACTCACTCCCGCACCCTGTTTTTGCAGCACGGTTGGTGACATCATTGTGGTGAGACAGTTGTTTGTTTATGTTTACAATTTTTCTACTAAAAGGGAAATTTTGTCTGTTGTGACACACGAGGTCAATTGTTTTGTGTTCAGCTGCTTAAAAGCTGTGGATGTTTGCTATAAGAGTGGAGATGGTTGCTGAGTTGTATTAGTATTGTTAATAATGTTGCAGTGATGTTATTGAGCACTGCCATTCTGTTGTTTGCACATGCGGTAGTACTTCTGAGGATTTTCTGGACAGTATTCTGGATAGTTTTTATCATTTTGGATATGCTGAGATCTTTAATAAACCTGCAGGTGAAGAAAGCAAACATATTTGTCCACTCCCATATTTGTAATGGTATGAGAAACTTGAAAAATTACCAACTTAAGGTACGCTGTATCTGAATGGAAAAACATGTGATTAATCATGTTATTAATCGCAATTAACTCACTGCTTCAAAAGATTAATCGGGATTAAAAAAAATTTATTGCCCAACACCACTAGTTATAAGCTGTAATTTTTTAAAAACAGCATCATATATTGAGGTGGTTCTAAGTTACCATTTGGAAAAAGTTGAGATGCTGCATGCTCAGAAGACTCCTGTTTTGAAGTTATTTATTTGATCCCATTTATATAGTTTAAGTAAGACTGTAAAGTGCATGCAGCCTTATTTGTTCTTCTTTATTCAGTAGTGTAAAAATATTACACTGCCTATTTAAGTTGGTGCAAACTGTTTTTGTTACTGTACTGTACTGTGAATGCACTTCATTGTCACATGATCCGTGTGGACAGATTGCATTTATTTACATGTTTCCTTTTGTCCTGGTTGTGGCTGTTGTAAGGACTGTCACAGGAACAATATCGTCCAAGCCTATTAAAATCAGGATGTTTACCATTCTGTTGAACATGTTGCCTAAAATAATAAGATGTATTTATTTTCAGGTGAGATATTTGTCTTATCTTCTTTGAGGAATGTGTGTTTCTATGCCAGTTAATCATCACTGAAAGACAAAGGAGACGTACAGGTGCATCACAATAAATTAGAATGTCATCGAAAAGTTGATCAGTCATTCACTTCAAAAAATGAAACATACGTAGATTCATTACATACAGAGTGATATACGAGGGGAGGGCTGAAAAGTTTATAGTGGTCAAATTTGACCAAATGTGGTTTATTTTTCAGCATAGTCTCCCCTTCAGTCCACACACCTCTTCCATCGGCGTTGCAGTGCTTTGATCCCTGCGGTTGAAAAATAAACCACATTTGGTCAGACTTGACCACTACGAACCCCCCACCCCACCCCACCACGCGCATTTCAACTGTTTATTTCTTTTAAATAAATGGGCCTTTATAACACTTTAGCAGCGCCACAGGCTGATCGCCTTCATGTTGTGCCGCACTGATGCAGTAATTCATGCAAAAGGAGCCCTGACCAAGTATTGAGTGTGTGCATGGACATACTTTTCAGTAGGCCATTTTTTTTTATTAAAAATCAATTTAAAAAAATATTTTATGTAATATTCAAATTTTTTGAGAAGCTGACTTTTGGGTTTTCATCAGCTGTAAGCCATAATCATCAAAATTATGAGAAATAAACACTTGAAATATATCACTGTGTGTAATGAATCTATATAATATAGGAGTTTCATGTTTTGATTTGAATTACTGAAATAAATCAACTTTTTGATGACATTCTAATTTATTGAGATGCACCTGTAAACAGGGAGAAAATGTGTGCATATATCAGTATTGGCATCGACAATCAGCAACACATGTTTTCAAAATATCAGTTATCAGCAAAAAAACATGCATATTATTTAATTTTTTGCTGCTTCATAAGGCTGACCCAATGATCACCTGAGTATATTTGTAAAATTTAATCAAAACTGGACAATATTTAAAGGTCAGTGCCAAAATGTTCTTTTATCAGCATTCTTAAATCAAACACTGGTAGTGAACCCTCAACATTGTTCCAATGGCCTGTTTGTTTTTTTTGACATACAATCTTTATGTACTATGAAGAAAGGGGAAAATCCTTTTTTATTTATCCCACAGATTTTGGACCACCCCACTTTACATGCACAGGCGTGTCACACATTTAAAGACACTAGACTTAAAGGTAGCAAGACAAGGTGGTTTTCTCAAACATCCTGCTGGAAAGATGCTTTCACGAAGCTAGACGCTAAAAACAAAAAGGTTCAAGATACCTCACTCCAGATGACTGGTGTTAACTCGGTAGGCCAACAGCAAAACACAAGTTATGTGGCGCTAATGCATAGAGTGGCTGCAATAAATTTCATTCATTTCTGGTCCCATATTGTTCAGCCCCTGTACAACTACATTGTGGTTATCGCTGTGATTGGTGAGGCATTAAGTGGTTGCTAACCAGGGTGTAAAAAATGAAAAACTGGGATCTTGTAAAAAATGCAGCCCATCTATTGCAAGTAATGAACTGGTAACTGCCTTTGATGAAGTGCAATGGACTAGCTCCCTTTAGCTACATGGTCGCTGCAGTCATCTTAAAAACTGTATGACATCTGAATATTTGACATAAATTTGCAGGGTGTATTGTAGGAAAAAAATCACAGGTATATTTTAGACAATTCATCATAAATCATGGCTATACTTATCACTTTCATTAAATGACCATATTCTGGAAATAATAGCAACAGTGGCTTTTTAAATGGTGTCATAAGAAAAGGTCACTCAGTGTTTATGACAGTGGGAATTACAATTTGTAAAGCAGAGTTATTTTACGAGGTCATTAGAGCAATCAAACTGAAATCTTAAATTGGCATCAGCCACATCAATGCAATCTGACACAACTAGATGATGCTTGAAATGTGGATGAACGAGGCTCAGTTGTGACAGTGTAATTGTAACATGTCATATTAAACATATGGCTGGGAAGTAATGGCAGGCTGATTGTAGTTTGTGCTCATCACCTCCATCTGCTCATCCATCTGCCTTGACAAACACAGCTGATTTACAAGTAAACTATGAAACTTCTCAAGTTGCACTAATTGGGGACCTCTGATCAGCTGCACTGAAATGACCTAATGAATTCTGTCATACAATATTCATATTCACCATTTTATGCCTGACTGAGTTTGCTGGTGCTTTAGGACTCATTTGATATATTCAGTGATAATGTGTGGAAACAGCTAATTTTGCTCAATAAACACACAAAGTTTCAAGAATGCAATTGTTCAATATTAGTAAAGAAATGCATCATAATTATTGTGCTTCTTTTTTCAGCAGCAACTTAGAGCTGCTAGGTCTAAAATGAACAAAAATTATATTTCCCTTGATTTGCTAATAGTAAAAGCATAAATTGACAATGAGAGGAGAATGTAAATCTGTAAGACAAATTAGATGGATTTTTATTAGAAGAATTTTTCCACCATAAACTTGTGTTAATGTAAACTGACTTTTATTTATTTATTTTATTTGGCATTATATAGCACCTTTTGTTCCTATATATAAAGTACTCAAGAGAACTTTTAGATTAATTTTACATGAATTTCTCTTAAATCCATTGCAAGACAAATTATAGACATTAGATACTCTGTGGAAAACATATATTGCCTTCTAAGCAACATAATTCCATATAATTTTATTTTCAAGCATTGTTTTGATCAGAATAATAATTATTCTGAAAGTCTGGGACTGCAATTTAAATGTTTCTACGTTATTGCAATCCATCAGATCAACATAAAGTCCAAAAAAGACTCATTTAAAGTGAGTAAGACTCTGCGTTGTTTGTATTATGTTGCATCCTCTGTCAATGTGAATTTGAGCAACAAAAAACAGGTCTAAAGTCAGTGGTGCATTATCATTCACAATATAAACAGTGTATTTACAAGGTGAGAGTGCACACATACAACTGTTTCTATACAGGGGCTAGAATTTCTCAGTGTCTAATACTTTGAAAAAATCTGTCATAATCCATTCCCTGATCTGTCCTTTTCATTTTCATGTGACTAAAGACGGAATAAATGTTGGTATCATTTACATTTCCAGTTTTAATTGTGAAGTTACAGGACAAGCATGCACATTATTTATTTATCACCACAGGCTGCTGCTCTGCAGAACCGGGAAACAGCCATCACTTGCACAACACTGGAACATGCAATCTGGAATTATGCATCCATCATTATCAAATTTAGGAGTTTTATTATTCCACTTCTCCTTCACCATCATTCTTTAAACATTCTTTGATTCAGAATCAAAGTATAAAAGAAGTAGGATTTATTTGATCTTGTCCATGGATATCCTATTTTTTTTAGTTGAATGCAATAATTTTGCACTCAGCACAGGGAAAATTAACAGTAGTGCTGACCAATAAATCAATTTTAAAGCAATATGCAAATAATTTTGTTTGGACATTTTTTTAAAATGAAAATCGACTGAATCAGTTTTTCCCACAAAAAATCTCCACCCACACACACACACACACACACACACACACACACAGTGGTTTTAAAAAAGTGTTTACCCCCTTCCCGATTTCTCACCTACATTGCCCTATGTGAAAAAGTGATTGTCCATCCCCCTGTTAAAACATAAATTAACTGTGGTTTATCACATCTGTGGAAAGCTGAGTTTAATTTCTCTAGCCACACTCAAACTTGATTACTGCCACACCTGTTCTCAATCAAGAAATCACTTAAATAGGACCTGCCTGACAAGTGACATAGACCAAAAGATCCTCAAAAGCTAGACACCATGCTGTATTCCAAAGAAATTCAGGAACAAATGAGAAACAAAGTAACTGAGGTTATAAAGACATTTCTAAAGCTTTGGGATTCCAGCGAACCACAGTGAGAGCCATTATCCACAAATGGCGAAAACATGGAACAGTGGTGAACCTTCATAGGAGGGACCAACCGACCAAAATTACCCCAAGAGCACAGCGACAACTCATCCAAGCGGTCACAAAAGACCCCACAACAACAGCCAAAGAACTACAGGCCTCACTTGCCTCAGTTAAGGTCAGTGTTCATGACTCCACCATGAGAAAAAGACGGCAAAAATGGCCTGCATGGCAGAATTCCAAGACGAAAACCACTGCTGAGCAAAAAGAACATAAAGGCTTGTATCAGTTTTGCCAGAAAACATCTTGATGATCCCCAAAACTTTTGGGAAAATACTCTGTGGACAGACAAGACAAAAATTGAACCTTTTGGAAGGTGTGTGTCCCATTACATCTGGCATAAAAGTAACACAGCATTTCAGAAAAGGAACATCATACCAACAGTAAAATATGGTGGTGTTAGTGTGATGGTCTTGGGCTGTTTTGCTGCTTCAGGACCTGGAAGACTTGCTGTGGTAAATGAAACCATGAATTCTGCTGTCTACCAAAAAATCCCAAAGGACATTGTCCGGCCATCTGTTCATTACCTCAAGCTGAAGCAAACCTGGGTTCTGCAGCAGGAAAATGATTCAAAACACACCAGCAAGTCCACCTCTGAATGGCTTAAGAAAAACAAAATGAAGACTTTGGAGTGGCCTAGTCAAAATCCTGACCTGAATCTGATCGGGATGCTGTGGCATGACCTTAGAAAGGCGGTTTATGCTTGAAAACCCTCCAATGTGGTTGAATTACAACAATTCTGCAAAGATGAGTGGACCAAAATTCCTCCACAGTGCTGTAAAACACTCATTGCCAGTGTAATATAAATGTGTTTTTAATGTGTGCCCTGATTTGTTTCTCAGTTGTTTTTAATATGTTTTAACAATACAGTTCTCTTCTCATGGTGGATTTATCTTAAGGCACACCATGACCTGGGCAGTATGACCTAAGAAACTGTTACTCCTTAGCAAAGCAAGTTTCCCACTGCATGCTTATGAAACAAAGGCATTCCTTTTTTCCTCATGTGTGTGTGTGCAATGAAGCAAGAAGCAGATGTTCATTTCACAGTATGTTTTGGGAGCCGGGCAGAGGGAATCGTCTGAGAGCAGGAACTGGCCCTTCCTGCTCCCCACGTGATTCTATGATGGGAGGGAGGCTTACTCGGAACAGAGATGGCCACTCTGTCCTGCACATAGCCTTTCCTTTAAAAACAGGGGTTTTCCCTCAATACGGAAGAGTCTGCTGTGAGTTTTTTTGCGCAAAACGTCCAGCTGAGAAATCAACGCTCTTTCTGTAGACTGCCGGCTCCCAGTCATCTGTATCACGGTAAGAGCTAATGGAATAACATGAAATGCATTAATCCTTGTGTGAAGGAAATGTGTGACATGCAATGATTTCTCTGTGTGTGAAGGAGATACTGTGGGGAATAAAAGATACAGTTTATTCTAGCAGTCTGTCTCAGTGTGAATTCCTTTCCTGTGTGCCGACTCCTCACGAACCTGTCTAAATATTTTCATAAAACATTTTGGCGTCACGAACAGGATTTGAAATTTTTAAAAAAAAGAAAAAGGGGAGAAACAAGTATAAACACCATGATCTCCTCCTGGATTTATAGGATGGAGGCCGAGCCCCACAGATTGGTAATTTAAATTGGTCAATGACAGACATACGGCCCCATGTAAAAGTAGAAATTTATTGGAAAAAGTCTGTCCAAAATGTGGTGGCTTTAGTAGATACAGGGGCGGAGGCCACTTTGATTCATGGTAATCCAGCTAAATTTGTTGGTCCTACAGTTTCTCTCACAGGCTTGGGAGGAAATGTTGTGATTGGAAAAAGCGTGCAGCTCCCATTAAAAGTTGGGAGTATGCCCGTAAAATGCTACCCCGTAATTATCACACCCGTTAAAGAGTGGATAATTGGCATGGACATTTTGGCAGGTTTAACCCTGCATTTGAAACAAGGACGGTTTGAATTTGGAGTAACTTCTCCACCGACGGTGGATTGCAAAGCAGTCACTGTGGGGAAGGTACATATGGAACCTTTTCCCATTCCATTGGCAAATAAGGTGGTGAACATGAAGCAGTATCGAATCCCTGGAGGACATGATGAGATTACTGCTACCATAAAAGATTATGTGGAGGCTGGAGTGTTGAGAACATGTACCACCGCGTGGAACAACCCCATTTGGCCAGTCCGAAAGTCTGACGGCTCCTGGCGAATGACGGTTGATTATCGGGAACTAAACAAACACACTCCTCCATTGACAGCGGCAGTACCTGATTCTCCCACCATAATTGACCGGGTGCAGCATCATCCGGGAATATGGTATGGGGTGATTGATCTGGCTAATGCCTTCTTTACGATTCCAATCCCAGAAGATAGGCAGGAGCAGTTTGCGTTTACTTGGGAGGGACGACAGTATACGTTTACTAGACTCCCACAGGGCTATCTCCATAGTCCTACTATCTGTCACCGGACGGTGGCAGAGAATCTGGACGGGCTAACAACGCCCCCTGGGGTGTTGATATCCCATTATATTGATGACATCATGGTACAAGGGACCTCTGAAAAAGAAGTCCAGCAGGTACTGGATCGACTGATCCAGCACATGAAAAGTCACGGTTGGGAGATTAATCCAGCAAAGGTGCAGGGACCCTCCCAGAGGGTGAAATTTCTGGGGATCTGCTGGAATAAGGGAGAAAGGGAAATCACAGACAAAGCCCGAGAAAAGATAATGGCTTTTGCCACCCCGCACACCAAAAAGGATGTGCAGCGGTTTATTGGGTTGTTTGGATATTGGAGGAGTCACATTCCTCATTTGGGGCAAATTTTGCAACCTTTATATCAAGTGACAAGGAAAAAAGAGCAGTTTGAATGGACAGAAAAACAGCAAGTGGCTTTTGACATGGCCAAAGAGGCCATACAGCAAGCCCTATCATTAGGAAAACTGCAATCTGGTCCGGTTGAGTTGCAGGTGTCGGCTCGGAATGATTATGCAAATTGGAGCTTATGGCAAAAACAAGGCAAGCAACGGAAACCTTTGGGTTTCTGGTCAAGGAAGCTGCCGAGTGCAGGAATTCGTTACACGCCTTTTGAAAAACAACTATTGGCGTGTTATTGGAGCTTGGTGGAGACGGAGGCATTAACTGCAGGGCATGAGGTGATCATGAGGCCATTGATACCTATTCTGACGTGGGTAATGAGTAACCCCACCACACATCGGATAGGTACCGCCCAGGAGAGTAGCATCATTAAGTGGAAATGGTACGTGTCTGAAAGAGTGAAATCTGGACAAAAAGGAGTTTCGGTCTTGCATGAACAAGTTGCTGATGTCCCAGAGGCAGATGAGTCTTGTTTTGAAGTTGAGCAGCTGCAAGAATCTCCTGTGTTAATAGGGCCCCGCTATGACGAACTCACAGACGAGCAAAAGAGTAGGGCGTGGTTTGTAGATGGTTCTTCTCAGTGGGTAGCGGGAAAACGAAGGTGGAAAGCCGGGGCTTTCAACCCTCATCTGGGGCAAATTTTGGAAGAAATGGGTGAGGGAAAAAGCAGCCAATGGGCCGAGTTGAAGGCCGTGCACATGGTGATACAACATGCAGGTGTGTCAGGAGCGTATATCTACTCTGACTCCTGGTCAGTGGTTAATGGGTTAACCACATGGATGCCTACATGGCAGTCCAATCAATGGCGGATTCAAAAGAAAGAGGTGTGGGGTAAAGAGTTGTGGGAGGAAATCTGGCAAAAGGTCCAAGGGGTCACTATCCATGTCACCCATGTTGATGCCCATACCCAAAATATGGACTCAGAAGCCCTCCACAACCGTTATATTGATGGAGTGGTCAGAGCAATGTCAGTGGAAAGGCAATCCACTGTGGATTTGGCCCGGTGGGCCCATGAAAAGAGTGGACATTGGGGAATTCAAGCTACCACCCAATGGGCCAGGGATAGAGGCATTGATTTAAAAACTGATGATGTAAAGACAGCCATTGAACAGTGTGAGGCCTGTCAGCATCACAGAAGAGGTGTCCCACAACATCTCACTGGACATATACAAAGGGGAAAGAGTCCAGGACAAATCTGGCAAATGGATTTTATTGGTCCTCTTCCAGAGTCACAACGATGTAAATATGTATGCACGGCTGTGGATACATTTTCGGGTGTGGTAGTGGCGCACCCAGCCAAAGTGGCTAATCAGAAGGCCACGCTGGCCTGTGTGGAACTAATTGAAAGGTTCTATGGGTTACCTGTACAGATTCAAACTGACAATGGGACCCATTTCACCGGAAACCTGGTGAAAGATTGGGCCAAACACAATCATGTGGAATGGATCTGTCACGTTCCATATCATCCCCAAGCTGCGGGTTTAATTGAAAGAATGAATGGGTTGTTGAAAGCCACCTTGAAAAAAGAAGGGATAAACAATAGTTTGGAAGGGTGGAAAAAACGCTTACCACAAGCGCTGAAACAGCTAAACAATAGACCCATTGCACCTGGTACAACACCACTGAACCGAATGATCACTGTCAATCTTGAACATTCTGAAGGACAAACTATTAAAATGTGGAAGATTAACCCAGAAGCAACACTACCAGTGCGAGCGACGAAAGGCTCGGCTGGATTAGATCTAAGAACTATGGAAACCCTTACCTTGGTACCAGGAACACCTACTGTGGTAAAAACAGGGCTAGGGTTGCAATGCCCGAATGGAATGTATGGTCACATATTGCCAAAGTCTGGATTATCCCTAAAAGGTTTAACGACTCTGGCAGGTGTGATTGACAGTGATTATCAAGGGGAATTGGGAGTGGTGTGCTACGTACTGGGATCAGAGCTCATAACCCTGAATAAGGGGGATGAAGTGGCCCAATTGGTCATTATACCATGCCTAATGACTGACCCTGAAGAGATTGCTAAGCCGGCTGTGATGACGCAAAGGGGCGAAAAAGGCTTTGGTTCCACAGATAAATCTGGGGCCAAAGTATGGGTGAGGCAAGAAAATGGCCCTCCCCGCCCGGCTGAGATCATAGCTCAAAGGACGGATCAGGTGGTGACCATTTTGTATCCAGGAGAGGAAACCTGGATAAATGTACCAGTATCAAAATGTTATCTAAGGGAGAACTAATTCTGTGCTTTCTCTTCTCCTAAGTATGTGCTTGCTTTGCAGGAATGTTCGGGTGGAGACTGGTGATTGGACACCTGCCACGTCATGGGTCTTCTTCAACACCCCCACAAGCACCGAGGACATGGCTATGTCGTCTGCTGGGACATGTGCTGCCCTGCCCTTGTTGTGATCCTGTGGATGAGTATCGCCGGTTGCTGGATCCAGATCCACGCCACACCAGGCCAAGAAATGTTTGAGGTGGACCAATCTGTTTCGTTGGAGTGGAGGGAAAGTCGAATCGGTGCCAATCGGAGTCAAGACGGTTTCTATTGTTTATCAAACCAAAAGTGCAAGATACTGAACTTAACCAGCCACTGTCCTATGCCCCAAATGTGTCAAAAATCAATATAATGTGCCTGCGGTGGAGAAGGGGTGCATGGTGAACTTAACTGCCAATGTAACCATATGCGTGGCCAAAGCGACTAATGATTCACTGAAATGTGATACTACCTTAAATGGTACAAAGCTATCCATCAATATAACAGGAGATAAGGAAGTGTATTTGATGAATGGAACAGTCATAAACGGAAGACAAATCCCCTTTGTATACCCTATTGTAGTGGTCGACAAAAACCCGAAGCATATATCCCCAACGAACCTGGCACCCATACTGTCGACCTGTACAACGGTGGCCACACAAACCAGCCATATCACCGTCAATTGGATGGTAAGGATACCACCCATTCCCAAATGTTCAACCAAGAAGAAGAGAGCATGGTATGACACATTGCTGGGAGGATTTGGCACAGTTTTGGGAATCTCCAACACCATTAACAACGAGGTAACCAGATCAATGTTGGCAGATACTGGACATCAAACGTCTTTAGGCATTCAACAAGTTGGGTTTTGGATGCCTACGGTGGTGGGGCCTCAAATGGAGGCCGCCAATCTGTTTCAAAAACGTCTGAATTGGGATTTGACCATGTGGAATGCTACGAGTGAATTGATGACGAACATCACTCGCGCTTTCAATTGGACTGTGTGCAACATTCAAGTTTTGGATATCCGCACGCAGTTGGAACGTTTCACTCGCATTGTCACTACCAATCACGCTCGACAATGGCGAGAAGTGTGGAACATTACTGAAGAATGGTGGTTAATTCCGCATCCTGAAAAAACCATCTGCAATAGCACGATGTGTAGCGGGCAATGGACTCAATTAAATGTCACAAGAGCTGTTGACGTGTGCAAATATCATGTGTTACCAGTAATTACTGCCACGGCATTTTGGTTTATTCAATTAAAAGGGGGATGGTTTAATCCAGGGCAAAATAATACATATGATTTATCAGAATGTGATTTGACTGACCAAGGATATGCATGCCTAAGTCGAGAAATATATACTGAACCATGCTTAACCATGACAGAGGCACTATGTGAATGGAGAATAGAAAAACCTTGTGACATGATGTGGCAAATAGGGCCCCATACTCTATGTGTAGCCACTTTAAATTTCCATCCAATGTTGCCTAGGGTACCTTTCACTGGGTGTCTGCATGGTGTTCACATGTGGCAATGGCATAATCGGACATATCGTCTTACCAACTTTTCCAGTGAGGTTCACCTGACCGCCCTGCAATGGCGGGTGCTGGAAGTTCCATGGCAGGTGTCCCTGGATCAATTCAGAGGCGCACTGAATGGATCCACGGAGATACAAAAGCTCATTGGTGATCATATGTCTAATGTGCGTGCTGCAGTGATATCCACTGTGGTGGCCCAAGGAAAGGTATTGCATGCAGCTCATCAGATAGAGCAAGTTTCTGCTCATCACTGGTGGGATATATTCTCAGGCATGTCAGTCACTGCTCGCAAAACACTGGTGCCTCCCCTAGCTATATTAATTGCTGTTCTATCTGTCTTAACAATATGCAATTTCAGTGCTTTCTGCTATATTAGAAGAGTAAAACAGGTTTTAAGTAAAAGAATATATAATTCTCTGGCAATATGAAAATCAAAGTTATCTTTCGAGATGGAGGATATGGTACCACATCTTGCAAAGTAGAGGTGAGTGCTGACCCTCCTGGTCACTGGATATGTTATGATTATGCTGTAGGTACGACTAATGAATGGAATTACTACAATAGACATTTCAATACAAGGAGTGAGCTATTGTGGCATGTTGTAACATGCATTTGGGACGTCAATTGGGTGGAATTATCTCACCATAATCATGTCGGCATACCTTATGAGGATGAAAGTATTCCCCAAGAAGACAGTAATTACCCAATGTTCTTCACCAACTGATAGAACAAATAAGGTCAAAGGGTGGAAAATGTGATATAAATATTTTTAATGTGTGCCCTGATTTGTTTGTCAGTTGGGGAAGAAAGCACTTAGTTGGGGAAGAAAGCAATTATCTTTACCAACTGATCACAAATAAGGTCAAAGGGTGGAATGTAATATAAATGTGTTTTTAATGTGTGCCCTGATTTGTTTCTCAGTTGTTTTTAATATGTTTTAACAATCCAGTTCTCTTCTCATGGTGGATTTATCTTAAGGCACACCATGACCTGGGCAGTATGACCTAAGAAACTGTTACTCCTTAGCAAAGCAAGTTTCCCACTGCATGCTTATGAAACAAAGGCATTCCTTTATTCCTCATGTGTGTGTGTGCAATGAAGCAAGAAGCAGATGTTCATTTCACAGTATGTTTTGGGAGCCGGGCAGAGGGAATCGTCTGAGAGCAGGAACTGGCCCTTCCTGCTCCCCACGTGATTCTATGATGGGAGGGAGGCTTACTCGGAACAGAGATGGCCACTCTGTCCTGCACATAGCCTTTCCTTTAAAAACAGGGGTTTTCCCTCAATACGGAAGAGTCTGCTGTGAGTTTTTTTGCGCAAAACGTCCAGCTGAGAAATCAACGCTCTTTCTGTAGACTGCCGGCTCCCAGTCATCTGTATCACGGTAAGAGCTAATGGAATAACATGAAATGCATTAATCCTTGTGTGAAGGAAATGTGTGACATGCAATGATTTCTCTGTGTGTGAAGGAGATACTGTGGGGAATAAAAGATACAGTTTATTCTAGCAGTCTGTCTCAGTGTGAATTCCTTTCCTGTATGCCGACTCCTCACGAACCTGTCTAAATATTTTCATAAAACAGCCAGTTATCACAAATGCTTGACTGCAGTTGTGGCTGCAGGGTGACCCAACCAGTTATTAGGTTTAGGGGGCAATCACTTTTTCACACAGGGCCATGTAGGTTTGGATTTTTTTCCCTTAATCATACACACCTTCATTTAAAAACTGCATTCTGTGTTTATTTGTGTTATCTTTGTCTAATATTTAAATTTGTTTGATGATCTGAAACATTTAAGTGTGACAACATACAAAAAATGAGAAATCAGGAAGAGGCAAACACTTTTTCACATGACCGTGTATATATATATATATTGTGGCCGCACATGGCCAAAACATAATGAGCAGCATCTTTGATAAGAACAAAGGGCAGAGTTTCCTTGGAGATAACAGGAAGCTGTGAAATGTAATCTTTTGTATGTCAGAGACGGCTTGGAGGATACTTTGTGTGCCAGAGACTGTGAGGGGGTGTTAAGGATTAAGGAAGTGCATGCAATGTGATCTTTTATGTGAATGCAAAGTGACCTTTTGATATGCAGAAGGACCTGAGTATATAAGTGAAGAGTTCTGTGTGAGAGGTCCTCTTTTCTACCATGCTCATGAGAGAGAATGTGTAATAAACTGCTTGAGACCAACTTGCCTCATCATTTACACATTCTACACTGGTGACCCAAGACGAAGCATGCAACACGAAGAGAATTCCCCGGAGCCAGCCTCGTTGGGAGCCCCCAACCAAGCGTATGCCGTTACAGTCCAGCTACCGGACTTTTGGCAGCACAACCCGTGCTCCTGGTTCCATCTGGTTGAGGCGCAGTTCGCCCTCCGGGGGATATCGGTAGATGACACGAAATTCTACCATGTGATCGCAAAGCTCGACAACCACACGGCTCAGCATGTGGAGAGCCTTCTGGAGCAGCCACCAGCCAGCGACAAATACGGTGCGTTGAAGGCCGCACTCATCCAGCACTACACACTCTCGGTTGAGGAGAGAGCAGAGAGACTTCTGGTGCGGACCGGGTTGGGAGATTGCACGCCCATTGACCTGATGGAGAGGATGCTGAGGTTGAAAGGCTCGGACGACGACCACTTCATCTTTACCCACCTCTTCCTCAGGAACCTTCCGTCAGCGACGAGAGCGGCCCTGGCCAGTTTGCCGTTGTTGGCCAAGTGGGACTACCGTGCACTGGCCCGGGAGGCGCACCGGATCATCATGGCCAGCAGAGAGCTCGCGACCACTGCGGCGGCGACTGAGCTCGGCGCGACGACCGGAGATGGCGAGGAGCCATCGACAGCGGTAGCGGAGCCACCAAGGAACACGGAGGAGACACCCTTTGTTTCTACCACCGCCGCTTTGCAGAGAGGGCACGCAAATGTATACCACCGTGCCAGTTCAAGTCTTTTGATTCTATTCCTTGTACAGCTCGAGCGTCCCGGCCAACAGCACAAGCCAACGTCACAGCTGCAAGCGGTAAGTTCCACACACTGCTCACTCAGTTCCCAGCACTCACGGTCCCGACATTTTCGGCAGCCGTCGCTATACACGGGGTGGAACATTTTATTACCACCACCGGGCCGCCCGTTTTTGCAAAACCTCGGCGCTTGGACGCAGCTAAACTGGCCATAGCGCGCGAGGAGTTCGCCAACCTGGAGAGGTTGGGCATCATCAGGCGTTCAAACAGCCCATGGGCTTCCCCGCTACACATGGTCCCTAAAGCTGACGGTTCGTGGCGACCTTGTGGGGATTTCCACAGGTTGAACAACGCCACAGCGCACGACCGCTACCCAATCCCTCACATCCAAGATTTTTCCGTTCATTTGGCAGGAGCGCGCATTTTTTCTAAAATAGACTTGGTCCGCGGTTACCACCAAGTCCCAGTGTGCGCTGAGGACATACCCAAAAGCGCGGTGATAACTCCGTTTGGTCTAGTCGAGTTTTTGCGCATGCCATTCGGGCTTAAAGGGGCTGCACAGACGTTCCAACGCATGATGGATGCGGTGCTGCGCGATCTCCCTTTCGTATTCGTCTACCTGGACGATATTTTGGTAGCCAGCGCGTCCGAAGACGAACACGAAACCCGCCTCACGGCGGTTTTCCGGAGGTTGGGAGAGCACGGTTTAATAATCAATCCAGCGAAGTGTCAGTTCGGGGTGACGCAGATTGATTTTTTGGGGCACCGCGTCTCTCCCGAAGGAGCGGTTCCGCTGCCTGACAAAGTGCGCACGGTGGCAGATTTTCCCCGACCACAAACGGTCAGGGCATTACAGGAGTTTTTGGGAATGGTGAATTTTTATAACCGTTTCCTCCCCCGCGCAGCGTAGCTCATGCAACCACTGTATGCCGCGCTCAAAAAGCAGAAACCCGCAAATAAGATCGAATGGTCCCCAGAGCGAGAGCGGGCGTTCTCGGAAGTCAAGGCAGCCCTGGCAAACGCTGCATTGTTGGCACATCCAGACCCAACGGCCCGCATAGCGCTCACTACTGACGCGTCAGATGTGGCCATAGGGGCGGTCGTGGAGCAGCGTTTAGCCGGCACTTGGCAACCACTTGCCTTTTTCAGCAGGACTTTGCGCGATAGTGAACGTAAATACAGCGCGTTTGACAGGGAGTTGCTGGCTCTCCACTTGGCTATTCGCCACTTCCAGTTCTGGCTGGAAGGGCGCTGTTTCACCGCGTTTGTTGACCACAAGCCACTAACATTCGCAATGGCCAAGGTTTCAGAACCTTGGTTGGGCCGGCAGCAGAGATAGCTGGCCGCGATCTCAGAGTTTACTACCGATATTCAGCATGTCTCGGGTAAACTGAATGTAGTGGCAGACTGCCTCTCACGCGCCGTGGCGGCCCCGGTCCGCGTGGGGATAGATTACGCAGCCATGGCCGCGGAGCAGGTTAGTGACGTGGATGTGTGCGCGCTCCAGTCTGGACCAACAGGGTTAAGGCTGGAGAGCAGGGTGCTGCAAGACGGTATGCCCCCCCTAAACTGTGATGTCTCCACGGGGCGACTGCGTCCTGTGGTACCGGCCGCGTGGCGCCGCCGCGTTTTTGACTCGGTTCATTCTTTAGTGCACCCGGGAGTGCGCGCGTCAATCAAGATGGTAGGAGAGAAATTTGTGTGGCCGAGTCTTCGCAAACAGGTGAAAGAGTGGGCAGCAGCCTGCATGGCGTGCCAACGAGCCAAAGTACACAGACACACGAGGGCTCCCTTGGAGCCGTTTCACATCCCGGCTACGAGGTTCGACCATGTTCACGTGGACCTCGTGGGCCCCCTTCCGCCATCACAGGGGTGCACGCACCTTCTGACAATGGTGGACCGCACCACGTGATGGCCGGAGGTGGTTCCACTGGCGTCAACCACAGCCGAGGAGGTAGCGCGTGCGTTTTTAACAGCATGGGTGGCGCGTTTTGGAGTCCCGTCGGACATTACTTCCGACAGAGGCCCTCAATTTGTTTCCGAACTTTGGTTAGCAATGGCCCGCAGCCTGGGTGTCACAATTCACCGCACAACCGCGTACAATCCTCAGGCTAATGGGTTATGTGAACGTTTTCATAGGTCATTGAAAGCGGCTCTCAGGGCGTCACTGACGGATGCAAATCGGGTAGACAAGCTACCGTGGGTTTTATTAGGATTGCGTTCTGCGCCGAAAGAAGACTTAGAAGCTTCCCCAGCTGAACTCATTTTTGCGCAGCCACTTCGGCTGCCCGGGGAGTTTCTTCCGGATAATCCTGCGCCAGGCAGCTCCCCGTCTCAGCTGTTGCAGCGTAGCATTGACACAGGCACGCTGCCGGGCCCCGTTCATCACAGTTTTCCACGCGTTTTTGTGCCTAAAACTTTGAAAAACGCGGAGTTTGTTTTTGTCAGACATGACGCGTATCGCCCCCCACTGCGACCACCTTATGATGGACCTTTCAGAGTGTTGGAAACAGGGGACAAGCATTTTATGCTAGATTTGGGGGGTAGGAGGGAAAAGGTTGGCATAAACAGACTCAAACCCGCTTTTGCGGTGGCGGACGAGCAAGTGCTGTTGGCAAGGGCCCCTCGGCGCGGAAGACCCCCACGGGGAGCTTCCCAGAGTAGAATTTCCCCAGAACACCCACAGGGACAGTCAAAGGGTTTTCACCCCCAGGCAGCAGCTCCCCACCATGACAGCGCCACGGAGGCGGTGAATCCTGGTTACAGCAGATACGGGAGAAGACTGAAGCCCAAGCAGCATGTGGATTGATGTGTAATGATTCAGCATACAGACTGTTATTCTTTTGTTCGATCCAATATGCTCGAGGGGGGTGGTGTGGCCGCACATGGCCAAAACATAATGAGCAGCATCTTTGATAAGAACAAAGGGCAGAGTTTCCTTGGAGATAACAGGAAGCTGTGAAATGTGATCTTTTGTATGTCAGAGATGGCTTGGAGGATACTTTGTGTGCCAGAGACTGTGAGGGGGTGTTAAGGATTAAGGAAGTGCATGCAATGTGATCTTTTATGTGAATGCAAAGTGACCTTTTGATATGCAGAAGGACCTGAGTATATAAGTGAAGAGTTCTGTGTGAGAGGTCCTCTTTTCTACCATGCTCATGAGAGAGAATGTGTAATAAACTGCTTGAGACCAACTTGCCTCATCATTTACACATTCTACAATATATATATATATATATATATATATATATATATATATATATATATACACACACATATAAAGAGAGGTGTGTGTGTGTGTGTGTGTGTGTGTGCAGTTGAAATCAAATTTTTACATACATTGTATAAAAAGACATACTTTTTATATTTGCTAAAGACATTTTTTACAGAATTTTTTATTACTGTCAAAAGTTTACATATACAGTATTTCTTTAAAATTTGGTACCATTGTCTTTAAGCTGTATGACTTGGGTCAAACATTTTTGAGTCACCTTCCTCAAGCTTCTCACAATAGTTTGCTGGAATTTTGTTCCATTCTTCCTGACAAAACTGGTGTAACTTAGTCAGCTTTGTAGGCTGCCTTGCTTGCAAAATCTTTGCAGTTCTGCCCACAACTTTTTTATGGGATTGAGATCAGGACTTTGTGATGGCCCCTCCAAAGTAAGGGTGTGCCATATCGTATCGTTCATGATAATATCAGTATTTTATATTATATATCAAAATTTTGATACTGGTGTAAAAATGAATATCGCGATATTTGGGGTCTGCTGCGTGGCATCACACTGCATAGAAATGGCAAAAGAAACATAACAGCGGGAAACTGCAGCTCCGAAGTCAGACTGTCATTGTCTACTGCTGATACCCTAACAACATTTCGTGATAATTGGTCTAATTTTCTTGTCACCCTGTCTCCTGCACACCAACGTATTTTACCTTCACCTAGAGTCTCCAGTTGAGTGGAAATGTTTAAGTTTCACTTTCTGTTTCAGACTGCTGTCATGTTTAAAAAAAAAAAACGGTGTAGCAGTTCTGCTTGCATTTTTTCCGCACATCAATACTGCTGGAGCAATATTAATGTTGGACAATGTGCCACTCAAAGTGGCTGTATTTTACTTCCATTTTTATTAAACCATCCGAAGAGAGAAGGAGAAACAAAAAAACATCCATTCAATGCAAGGAGAGCCAAAAGCCCCAGGACAGGTTCATGCAACAGGAGCAGGTATAGTGATTCAGCATAAAACCCCACGTCTGTGTGCAGTTAAGATGTAAAGGTTTATATTATCCTCTTGTAATATCTGATACAGAAGTAAAAAAAAAAAATTAAACTAAATCTGAAGCGGCTGTTTATAAATTGGAGAAATAAGAGTTTTTGTTTTGTTTTTCCTGAATATGGTGAAGGTAAATAACGCTGGCCTGTGAAACTGTCCTTTTTGCATACATTTAAAAGAAAAAAGTGCATTCTGCAATACCGTGAAAAATATCGTTATCGTGAAGATTCACAGAAATATCATGATATCATTTTTAGGCCATATTGCCCACCCCTACTAAAAAGCGCTGACTTTGTTGTCCTTAAGCCACTTTGTTAGTAATATGGTGTGGTATGCTTAGTGTCATTGTTCATTTAGAAGACCCATTTATGCCCAAGCTTTAACTTTCTGACTGATGTCTTGAGATGTTTCTTCAATATTTCCACATAATGTTCTTTCGTCAAGATACCATCTATTGTGAAGTGCACCAGTCCCTCCAGCAGAAAAACAGCCTCACAACATGATGCTGCCAACCCCATACTTCACATTTGGGAAGGTTACATTTGTAACAATGGTTATTATGGTCAAACAGTTCAATTTTAGTTTCATCAGCCCACAGAACATGCTTCCAAAAATTAAGATTTTTGGCCCTGTCTGCATTTGCAAGCTGCAATCTGGCTTTTTTATGTTGCTTTTGGACCTATAGCTTTTTCCTCGCTGAGTGGCCTTTCAGCCCATGTCAGTAGAGGACTTATTTCACTGTGGATAACGACACTCTTCCCAGCTTCAGCCAGCATCTTCACAAGGTCTTTTGCTTTTGTTCAGGGATTTATACACACATTTCACACCAAAACACATTCACCTCCGGGACACAGAATCCATCCTGAGTGGTATGATGGCTGGTCATTTCCAGTGTGTTTATACTTGCATGTAACGGTTTGAAAAGGCAAAGCAAGTTTATTTATATAGCACATCCCATGTACAAGACAATTCAAAGTGATTTACATAAAAACATTAAAGCATAAGAGCAAGTTGCAAAAGGAACACATAAGAATAAAAAGCAAACTCAGAAGTAAATTAAAGAAAACAAAAGCAGGCTAAAATAGAATACGACAAAAATAAAAATTTACAGTGTATTGTAGGAGAATAACAATTGTTCTACTGAAAGGTCACGGCAAATAGGAGAGTTTTTAACCTGAATCAAAAGCAGCTGAGAGTTTCAGCAGCCTTGATGCTTTCTGGCAGTTTGTTCCATATGTGAGGGGCATAAAAACTAAACGCTGCCTCACCATGTTTGGTTCTAACTCTGGGCATAGATAGTAGGCCTGACCCTGATGATCTGAGGGCTCTGAGTGGTTCATAATAGACTAGCAGATCTGAAATGTATTTTGGCCCTATACCATTCAGAGCTTTATAAACCAACAGCAGTATGTTGAAGTCTATTCTTTGACAGACAAAAAGCCAGTGTAAAGATTTGAGAACTGGAGTTATATGATCTACTTTCTTGGTCTTAGTGAGGACTCGAGCTGCAGCATTCTGAACCAACTGCAGCTGTCTGATGGACTTTTTAGGGAGACCTGTGAGGACAGCATTACAGTTGTCCAGTTTGTTGAAGATAAATGTATGGACAAGTTTTTCTCGATCCTGCTGAGACATAAGACCTCTAATCCTTGCTATGTTCTTTAAGTTATAAAAGGCTGATTTCACTACTGTCTTAATGTGGCTGTTAAAATTCAGGTCTGAGTCTAGAACCACACCCAGATTTCTGGCTTGGCTGTTGGTTTTTAGCATCATTGATTGCAGCTGAGGACTAACTTTGACTCTTTCTTCTTTGGCTCCAAAAACTATTATTATGGATTTGTTGTCGTTTAACTGAAGAAAGTTCTGGCATGTCCACTCTTTAATTTGACAAGTTCATATGATCAGGGTTTACAGTCTCCTGGTGAGACGGTTATGTAGATTTGAGTATCATCTACATATTTATGGTAATATATTTTGTTGTTTTTTGTGATTTTTTTTTTTTTTTTTTTACTTATTTTGTACCCGTAGGTAGATTTGTTTTGCAGTCTGGTGACAAGCCACCAGCTGCCGGTCGCTGCGATTTGAGCTAGTGAGAGCATACAGATGTTGAAAAGGAAAGGTCTCAAAATGGAACCTTGGGGAACTGCACAGGTTATTTTTGTCCGCTTGGATTTGTAGTTACCTATTGACACAAAATAGTTCCTGTCTTTTAAATAGGACTCAAACCAGCTAAGTGCTGTACCAGAAAGTCCCACCCAGGTCTTTAGCCGGTCTAGTAGGATGTTATGGTCGACCGTGTCGAATGCAGCACTGAGGTCCAGTAGAACAAAGACTGAAATGTTGCCATTATCTGTATTGGAGTGGATGTCATTAAGGACCTTAACTAGAGCTGTCTCAGTGCTGTGGTGTGGCCAAAAACCTGACTGGAAGACATCAAAACAGTTATTTAATGTCAGGAAGTTGTACAATTGTTGAAAAACAGCTTTTTCTATTATTTTACTAAGAAAGGGGAGGTTTGATATGGGCTTATAGCTGTTCATGAGTGAAGTGTCTGGGTCACGCTTTTTTAGAAGTGGCTTGATAACAGCTGTTTTTAAGCACTGAGGGGAGACACCTGAATGCAGAGACATATTTATGATC
Organism: Pholidichthys leucotaenia; assembly: GCA_020510985.1. Lineage (NCBI taxonomy): Eukaryota > Metazoa > Chordata > Actinopteri > Cichliformes > Pholidichthyidae > Pholidichthys > Pholidichthys leucotaenia. The sequence continues at coordinate 356,688,488 of CM035837.1, read as the reverse complement.
TGTAGTAGATCTGAGGTCATGCCAATATGAAACATTTAAAAAAAAAAAACCTGTTGGGAGGGTATCAAGATAGTGGATTTCAGGTGGTGTATGATGCCAATCAAGATTTTATGATTGATTGGAAAAATATTCATCATGGTGTTTACATCCTCTCTACATGGACACAGAGGAAGCACAAGTCCAGCACCTGGCATAGGAGCACTGACTGTCTAATTTTCTGAATTTTGTCAGTAAAGAAAGAGGCAAAGTCATTGCAGGACAGTTGGATAGAAGTTCAGGAGCTACTGACACAGGAGGATTTGTTAGCCCGTCAACAGTAGTGAACAAGGTGTGTGCATTGTTGTTGTTTTTAGCAATGATGTCAGAAAAATATGCTTTCCTTGTATTTCTCAGCTCCAAATTTTTAATGTTCAATCTCTCATTATAGATTTCATAAAGAACCTGTAATTTAGTTTTTCGCCACCTGTGTTCAGCTTTTCAACACTCTTTTTTTCAGCTCTTACTAGTTTGGCATTTCTCCATGGAGTTTTCTTTTTAATAGTGACCACCTTCACCTTGATGGGAGCAATGAATGGCATTGATAATATTTGTAATTTTACCATTGAAATTTTCCACAAGCTCATTTACTGAAGGTGGGGGGGATGAGGAAGAGAAAGCTTGGATACATGTTTCACTGGTATTATCACTGATGTACTGATTTTTGATGACTTCTGTCTGGATATTTCTGTTGACATTAACCTGTTGAACTGAAAATAACATGCCCAAAGTAAATCAAAAGCTGTTCTTCAACCCTTTGCAGCATCTTCATGGGGTTGATCTCATTTAAAAGAAAACACTGAATTTTTTGGCAAAACAGTCATAATCTCTCTAAGTGCTCCTGCCACTGAGTAACAAGAAAGTTTGCCTGGGTGTTTTTTAGATACAAATGCTTGCAAATAACATACAGCTGTCAGATACTGGCTGGAAAACACAACAGAGATGTAGAACCAAGTGTTTTCAAGCTCAGGTCAAAATTGTGTAAAAATACCACAAAAAATGAATATATTGCACAGCTTTTTCTCAGGTTGTAACAAGGCTGTGTCTGTACTGGAAGACCGGAAATACAGCTTTTTTTTTTTCAGTGCACACTGAGATGCACTAAGACGCAGAGACGTGACCGCCCGCGGAATTCACAGAGTTCCAGGGGTTACTAGCACTGTCAAAGAAAACACAAGAATGGTCAGACAGAGCAATGTCCATCTCCATAACCTTAGAGCTGTTTAGACCTTTGGAGATGACCAAGTCCAGAGTGTGTCCTCTGTTGTCTGTTTTTTTTATTACATGCTGAGTCAGTCCAAAGTTATCAAGGACACAGCACCATTCTTTGGTCCCTCTGTCCTGAGGGTTGTCAACATGAATGTTAAAATCACCAACAATAACTACACAGTCAAAGTCAACACAGATAATAGACAGCAGCTTTGTAAAATCATCAACACTGAGAAACAACACATGGGAGGATAAATTCAGCTGAAGAGCCACATATTCAAATGAAGTAAACTTATCATAAGATATCTGATTACATTGGAGGGAATCATTAAACAAAACAGCTACTCCTCCTCCTTACTTATGCAGCCTGGATTCACTTATAAAGCTGTAGTTGGGAGGGGCTGCTTTGATAAGAAGAGATCCACCATTATCATGTAACCACATCTCTGTTAAAAACATAAAATCTAGTTTTTGTTTTATAATGAGATCATTAATGTAAACAAATGTTTTTCCTGCCAAAGACCGAATATTTAATGAAGCTAATTTCAGTATGTTGAGAACATCATCTGCAAAATGTTTATTTTGTTTAGGCTGTGACTGGTGAGAAATGAACACTAGATTTGACAAATTTACAGGATGTGTAGGATGGATTTTGTTTCTCTGCAAATTTATCAACCTTTTTCTGCTACTTATTAAAACAGGAATTAAGGAAACTACTTCCATACCGGGCCCCGGCTTGTCTTGGAAAGAGCCATGAGTACCAAGCCTGGGCCCATTACGTCAAACCCAGCTTGTGTTGTTATCAGGCTGTGGATTTTGGTTCAGCTGTGAGGGTGGGGGTGGGGTGGGCACCGGGACTTCAGTTGTGGGGGTGGTGGTGGGTGGCGGGGCTTTGGGAATTGTATCAGAGCTCGCTGAGGAATTGCTGGAGGGGGGAGATTGGGGGGGGAGGATGAAGTGGGAGGTTTTGGGGTGAGAAAATTGGACTAGGGCATGGGGTCAGTTTTGTGGCCACAGTGACCAGCTCCTTCATCTGATCAGTGAAGTTGAGGAGTGGGAAGGATGGGGAAGAGGAAGGTGAGAAAGAGGGGGTATGCAGTGGTAGCGGGGGTGGGTCCTCACTGGTGACTTTTGGTGAAGGATGGGTCTGCATAGGCGGGGGCTGAGGCGGCTTTATCTCACAGTTTTTGCTGGGCTGTGTCTTATCCTGTTGTTTTGGTTCCTCTTGTCTCTTGTCCTTGTCCTGGAGAACAGAATGGCGATGCAGAAAATAGAACAGATTGGAGGTAAACAGCCTCACGCCTTAGCTGCTGAGGCTGACTCCATCTCTCTTAAAAAAGTGCCTGCGGTCCCAGAAAAAGTTGAAGTTGTCAATAAAATGAAGTGATTTGTTTGTACAAGCTTCTAATAGCCATCCATTTAAATTAAACAGTCTGCTGAATCTCTCAACTCCTCCTCTGACCAGTGGTAGTGGGCCACTAATAAACACTTCAACATTTAGACAGCTGACCAGATCCAGCAGCTCCTTAAAGTCCTGTTTCAGCACTTCAGACTGCTGTTTCACAACATCATTTGAGCCTATATGTAATAAGAGATTCTTCACTGTGGGATAATCTGCTATGATATGCAAAATTTTTTCTCTCACATCACACACCATATCCCTGGTGAACCACATTATTTCTGTATGTTTACCACATACGTTTCTCACATCTCTCACCGCAAAGTATCAGAGTTTCAGGACCAGCTGTTAGCTTTCTCTGTAGTCTTTTACCGTCTGAGTTGTTGTGATTTACCTTGCTGTGTGTGGGAGAAATTTTATCTAGGTTATAACATGGATGTCCAGGGTCTTGCAGTAGCAGCACAAATCTGTTCTGAAGTGGCATGTTTGTCAGTTGTGGAGGAGGTTTGTTTTTAGTCTTTCCTTTGACAGCTAGCCACAGTTGTGTCTTGCTGACAGTCAGGGTTGAAGATGCCCGTGGTCTACCCGATAATGCAGGCCAGCCGTTTGCATCACAGATCTCACCAAGTTGGGCTGTTGCTTGTCCTCCCATCACCGTGTGTGATGATCTATTCTTGGGCTTTGCACCAAGGGCATTCGAGGGAGGACTATCACTTCAGAATTTATTTCTCTGTACACAATCTTCCCATCTCCTATCAGCCATGTTAGCACTGGATAGATGTGAGTTAGCGGGGCCTTGTTCACTGTTTTTAGTCACTGGCAGTGTTGTATCATTTTCACAGAGGGGTGTGACAAGATATGTGTGAAAAGATGAATGTTGCACCTTCAGGCATCTGGAAATTGAACCTGAACCTGTGCCATGGAAGAAACGCTCCCAGGGATGGAAGCCCTGAGCTCGGGGCCGCCACCCAGCTGTGGTCTCATCTCCCTCGGTCGGATTGAGTCCAGAGGTTGGCTGCATAGGATATGCAGCCTTCATGTCTCCTGACAGAATCAGTGTGGAGGAGCTGGAGGAGCGCCAGCGGGTGATTGCAGCTGAAATTGAGCTCCTCGTCGCCTACAAGCTGTGGATCCTTCTGGAGTTGCCTCCACCACCTGAGAGAGCGTCCCCAGCCCAGACCGAGTCTGAGCAGACGGTGGAGTATTCCCCGACTCCGGTGCTTCGCCCACCGTACCTGACGACCTCCACAGTCCCCAGGGAGATGTGGCCAGGCCTGACGGCAGCAACCACCAAGCCCTGGGAGTTAAGACAAGTGTCCTTTCAATTTTTAACAACGCTTGATGAAATGCCTTGCCTTATTCCCGGTTGGGAAGCTCAGCCACAGCAGCCCAGCTTGGCTGAGTTTTCAACATCAGCTACCGTGACTTCAACCTATCCCATTCCTCCTCTTGCATCGCAGGAGGGTCCGTTGCTCCTGGGAGGGAGGCGGCGTGTGGTGGAGAGGCCTGCAGCATTAGAGAGTTCAGCACCAACCGTCCAGCCGGAGGTCCGGATCGCCACAGTGGAGTTGCCGAAGCCCTGGATGGCGGTTTTGCTCAAGCGCAGGAAAGTTTCCTTTTGTAGCCCTGAAAAATCTTGCCTGGCTCTTGGTGGTGAGAACTAAATGCAGCCCTCAGCCACATTTAAGTGTTCCCCACCGGGCTCCACTGCTGCCGCTGACCCTGATCTTGAGTGTGTTCCTGTCTGTGTTCCCTTGTCCAAGCCACCGTCTAGGGTCACCAAGGTCTTCGTGGGTGCTCCTCCCCCTCCATCTGAGATCTCCGTGGGTGCTCCTCCACCCTCTGTCCGAGATACCCGTGGGTGCTCCTCCCCCTCTGTCTGAGATCTCCGTGGGTGCTGCTCCCCCTCCATCTGAAATCTCTGTGGGTGCTGCTTCTCCTCTGTCCAAGATCTTTGTGGATACTGCTCCTCCTCCAGCCGAGATCTCCATGGGTGCTGCTCCCCCTCCCCCAAGGTCTCTGTGGGTGTGATGCCTCCGTCCAAGGCTGCCGTGGGTGGTGCTGTCCCGCCGTGTATGGTCTCTGAGAGTACTGCTGTCCTGCCGTTTTTTTTTTGTCCCCAAAGGTGCTGTCCCACTGTTTTGGGTCTCCGAGGGCGCTGCTGCCCCACTGTCTAAGGTCTCCGAGGGTGTTGCTGACTTGTCGCCTGAGGCTGCCGCGGGTGCATCATTTCCTCAGTCTGGGGCTGCCGCGGGTGCAGAGCTACTGTCCAAGGTTCCACTGGTTGACCATCTCCCGTGCCTGGTTTTCTCATGGGTCAACCTGGCGTTCTTGGGGACCTTGCTCCAGTCCAGAGCCACCGCGGGTGCAGTTATACCCTAGCCCGGGGCCGCCGCGGATGAGCCATGCCCCAGTCCGGGGCCACCGCGGGTGCAGCCATGTCCCAGTCTGGGACCACCATGGATGCTGCCATGCCCCAGCCCGGAGTCGCCATGGGTGCTGCTATGCCCTGGCCCGGGGTCACTGTGGGTGCATCTTGGGAGGTTCCTGCTGGTTGGCAGCTGATCTTAGAGAAACACTGCCCTCCGGCTCCTGCACTCTGGGGGGGCCATTTGCCCAGCTGCCGCCCCCGTGTGTGTGTGTGGGGGGTCGTGTTGTGTGCTGCAGCTTGCCGGCTCCCGGACGCCGGGAGGATGCCCGATGGTCTGCCCCTCCTGCTTGGGTGGTTCTGGGTCTCAGGGAGGTCGCCTGACGTGTTCCAGTATAGATGCCGGCGATCCTGGGACTTTGGTTGGCTGCTCGAGCTGCCTCAGTTTTTCCTCTGAGGCCATTGAACGTTTGTCACCTGTTTTTTCTGGGTTGTGGGGTCTTGAGTGGTTTCTTTAGTTCTCCTTTGTTTTTGGGTTGTGTGTTTTTGTTTCGGTCCCTCACCCCCGGGGTGAGTTTTTTTTTTTTCCATGTTATGTTTTCCCTTTCGATGCAATGTTTTTTCTGAGCTTTTTATTTCTGAGTATACTTAGTTATTGTGTTCGCCTTGCCTTTGAGATGTTGAGTTCTTTCTAAGACTATGAACTTTTTGTTTTGCTTGTTGGTTTTTGCTGCTTATTGTTTTCTGTTCTTTTGTTTCTTTTCTTTTAGCAGTTATTTGAAGAAATTAATTTGCTAATTTGTTCTGAGTTATTATCTCTAGTTTGGAGCCTTGGTTATATTTCATGTTAGTCTGGCTTTATTTTCTTTTTGTTACATTTTGCACTTTCACGTCCTCATTTGGTCTACCGCTGAGGAGAGCGCGTTGAGCTCTGACCAGGTGTTGTCCTTTTCCCTTCTCCCTCAGCCATCGAGCTCCACTGTGCTCCGCTTGAAATTGTCTCAGGTTTTCCAGCATATGGGTGCACCTCAGCCATGGTGTTTCTGGGCTGTTCTGTTCCCCCGGTCGTGAGCTCCGCCCTCCTCTGGTATGTACATTTTGCCCTTGTTTTAGTTTTTGTCATAGTGTCTTGTTGGGTTTTGTTTTGTATTTTTTTTGGGGGGGGGGTCTGTGGGGGGGTTGCTTTTTGTTTTTTATGATGGTACCCTGGGGTGTCTGGGACTACCCCTTGGGAGGGGGGCTCTGTCATGAGCTGGTGCACGGGCGGGGGTTGTGCTTAGTTATTAGATTTATTTTGTCTTTTTCTGTTTATTTTGCTGTTTGACTGTATTTGGTTTCTGTTTATTAGAGTCTGTATTTCCTTCTTTGGTTTTTGTTTTGATTGTTGCTGGTGCGGTGACAGCTTGTGCGTCACTTTCTGCTGTCAAACTCTGTTCGCACTCTGTCACGGCTTCCAGCAATAATTGCCACTCAGGACTCCGCAGGTGTTTGTGATCAGGGGCGGCCTATTTAAGCCGTGGGCACCAATTCCCTGGTGCAGCGGCATTGACAACTACTCTGTCCAGTTACCTGAGAGCCTTCTAGCCCAGTCAGGTATTGTTTATCTGTCCTTGCTCGGGTTATTGTCTAGTCTTGTTATGATTCATCTGTCTTTGTCTACGTCCTAGGTTATTTTTGCATTTTGGGGCTCCAGCTTCAACGCTGTTTCTTTTTTTTTTTTTTAGTTTGTGTTCTGTATTTTGTGTTATTTTTTAGTTAGTAAATCTGAAAACTCACAATCTTGGCATCACTGTTTGCCCTCGAGACGGACGGTTTTATGACATTTATAACCTTTTTCAGACTGATAGAGCTGTTACTTTGTTTCTCATTTGCTCCTGAATTACTTTGGATCACAGCATAATATCTTAGCTTTTGAGGATCTTTGGTCCTCTTCACTTTGCAGGGCCTATTTAAGTGATTTCTTGATTGAGAACAGGTGTGGCAGTAATCAGGTTTCAGTGTGGCTAGAGAAACTGAACTCAGCTTTCCAAAGATGTGATAAAACATAGTTAATGTATGTTTGGCGGGGGGGGGGGGGGGGGCTTTTTCACACAGGGTCATGTAGGTTTGGATTTTTTTTTACCCTTAATAATAAACACCTTCATTTAAAAAAAACCCTGCATTTTTGTGTTTACTTGTGTTATCTCTGTTTAATTTTTAAATTTGTTTCATCATCTGAAGCCTTTAAGTGTGACAAACATACAAAAAAATTGAGAAATCAGGAAGGGGGGAAACACTTTTTCACACCACTGTACTATGAAACAAGAACATGATAATGATAATAATATAGACCAAACAAAAGGTATAGACATGACCATGATAATATTAAAACTAATAAGCAGGGCTGAGACAGGAATGATAACACAGTTGATAACAAACAAAACCTAAAAGTTAGGCAGAGATAATAATATAAAGACAAACCAGAGATCATGATAAAATCATGCAAACACAGAGGATCACAAAAATAAACTTGAGGCGAGGACGTGGGCTGGGGCCCATGCCCTGAAGACAAAGAATAAAGCTATAACTTAGGGTGATGACATGGGGTCCAGTCCACATCCTGACAGACACTCCACAGACACTGTACTTGGTTTGACACTCTGAAGCAGTTTGGTCGGAGTACTCACATTTAGAGAGGACGTCCCAAAAGTTGAATTAAACGTCTGAATACTAAATGTTAAATGAGGTGTTTTTCTATTGAAGCACTTCTCAGGTTCCCCAATTAAACTTAAAAATGAATAACACACCTGCTATAATATGAGTGGAAGTGACAGTGCTAAACAATACTGACTTCAAAAGGTCATTAGAAGTTGATTTGATGCAAATGTTCCCCTGGGTACATGTGGCTTGTTGCAGGCAATTAAGAAATGATTGACTACCTGATTGTATTAATATTGTTTGATCACACAGATCTCTTTCTTGTAACCTCTTGCTCTTTGACAATGAACTAAGTTGGTGTGAAGCAGCACATCTGCACTAGGACAATGTTAAAGGACTGAAGCCATCATCAGGGCCGGAGGAAACGGAGGACAATTTACATACGGACAGAGAGCCCCAGGGGGCAATCAGAACAATGGACTGTTATGTATACGTCCCCAGACGACGAAGAGGACATCCGGGCACCAACTGGTCACACTAATGATATGTATTGATTGATATGTATATCACTATGTGAATGTGCCATCCATTCTCTCTGTCTGTATAACGTGTATAAAAGAGCTTGTTATACATGCCTCAGAACGCAGAAACTCTCCTACTAGACACCAGCTGTATTTATATTGGAGGGTCAATAAAGAACCTGTGGCGACCTATGCTCGTGCTTCACCTCCACATCCCTTCCTTACACCCTCTACACTGTACTAATTAACTAAAACAATATCCCTACAGGAAAAGGTGCAAAACTAGTTATCTATGGACAGAAGTGTTTAGTACACTTGAAATTAAAAAGTAGTAAAAAAAATCAGCCTTGACTTGCACAATCATTTGTTACATTAAAATCAAGACGAGGAGAAAAATACTTATTCACTGTTTTAATATTGACAAGTAAAAAAGCCCTAACTAAAAAATGGATGTTGAAGGACTGTCCTACACCTGAAGATTGGATTAACGTGATCCAAGACATTTACTCGATGGAAAAGTTGACATTCGCACTGAGACAGGACATGGATGGGTTCTTGAACTTTTGGCAACCCTGGAACGCATATGTGTCTTCCATTAGATCTAATCTTTGACAAATACCATTTCAATAGATTGAGATTGAGATTCAACTTTATTGTCATTAGACATGTATGAATACAAGGTAACGAAACGTGACTTGGCATTTGGGCACGCTCTGCAGAGCGCATCCAAGGCCGGGGCAGCCGCTAGGCGCCAGTCATAAAGAAGAAAGGAAAAAAAAAGAAAAGAAAATGGATATGACACAGTAGGCGAGAGAAAAAAACACATGTTTTATCAGAATGACGCTCGGCAAGTGAGTGAAATTTTGATTGCAGGCAAAAAAAAAACCTCAATGCACATTTAGCAGACATTTAGCAGGAGATCACACACAAAAGTTGAGAGGCAGTGTATTGTATGCATGTACTGTTGTATGCATTGTGTAGTGTAAATGTAACAGTTGTTAGTGAGCAGCAGAGGGCGCCTCCTGGCAGTGGATAGATGTTATAATCATGTGACTTATAAACAAGTCCAGAGTCCAGAGTCTATCTCTCTTGCTATCTCTCTTGCTTGCAGAAGGCACATGGACAATGTCCTTGAGGGTCCAATCCGCTGACGACAAACAACTGATTGTTGATTGTTTGGGTAGACATGAGCCGGTCCTTCCGCTTATCTCAATCAGGAGGAATGTAAACACGGGGCAAACAAGGTCAAATCAAATCAAATCAGCACAGTGCACTCAGAGAATAGAATTTGTCCTCATCCGTGTAATTCTGTGCTTCCATTATATGTGCAGGCTTAAACTGTTTTTCCATGGAGAGCACAGGGCTTCAGATGTATTTCTTCACTGAATCACTGTCATTCAGTTCACTGTTTGCCGCTACTCGTGCCCTCCCCAACTGGTCGAATTTGATGAAGGAGCTTGCCGGGTCCGCTTGATCAGCTCTCTCACCTTCCTTCAATTTCTGATGCATCAGGGAACTCCACAGCCAAAAATAGAAGTCCTGAGATCATAACCAATAATGTTTCCACAGGCGCATGAATTCCAATGTCCATGAGTCTCCTCGTAGGTTCCAATTCGTGGGCTCCCCCTTTGCCCAATTCTTGTTGAAAAATAGTGACAATAGCACATTTAAGCCGCTTCCAAATCCATAATTTCCGTTTAGATTAAGACTCAGCAGAAGAAGAGCGACTAAACACAGACAAAAACGCAACATTGCAAAAGCTGGGAATAGATCAGGAAGGCAGGGGAGGAGGGAAGAAAAATGCGACTGCTCTCTCTCAAGGCAAGAAGGAAAAAAAAAAATGGCAATAAAATAATGGCACCGCTCTTTGTTCCAATGCTACTCAGATGCTCCTTTATTTTTTTTGTTTGTTTGTTTGTTTTTTGCTCTTTTTTTCCTTTCTGTTTTGTTTTGCTTTTTTTTTGTTCTCTTTAATTTCACTTTTTCTTTCACTTAAAAAAAGGGGTGTTGTAATAATTATTCTTCCAATGTTGTCAAATAACAAAAAATAAGGGAACGTGATGAAAATGTAAACAATGCAATGCTGTAATGACGTGTATACCCTTTACAAAAACTTAAATTAAAAAAAAAAAAATCATTATTTAAAATAGGGACTGCAGCAAAATTACGGAAATAAGTATAATTTGCTTTAAATTTAGCTTTATGTGAGGAGCACCAGATAAAGTGTTTGCCAAAATGGGTGAATTTAAATAATCAAATCTGTGATTAGTAATTAATGATCTTTAAATTTACACATAAGATTAAATAATTATCCTAATCTCTAATTAAAAATATGCATTTTAGGCAATCACATTTGATATAATAATGTTTTCCATTGTGAGAACACAATACCTTAAATGATACTGTTTACGGACTAAAGAGAATACCTTTGGCAGCTCCTGTGTATTTTTAACGTCTTTGTTCACACTGAGGTTGGTATTATTATGTAAAAGTGACCTATTTCCCAGACTTTTTTCCCTATTGAACATTTTACATCACAAGCACTGAACTAAATGGTGTCCTCTTGAGAAATGTAAAGTACAATAAATGGGGATTCTACTAACACGGCAAAAATCCCAGTACTAATGTGAAACAAAGAACAAGAACATCGCTCACACAGAACCAACCACTTATTTGCTTTTAGAGTAGAGAGGCTTTTTTTTTTTTTAAAGTCTTGTTCTCCTTGTTGATCAGAAGAATACTGGGATAACATTTGAGTGCTTTTTCCTGTATGGCTTGATCCATATTCTCTTGGACACGGAGAAGCCATTATCTGCCACTGCCACTGCCACCGTCGATGTCTCTATATGTTCTTCCATCAAGGTGACACCAGCACACTTGCCAGGAAATGCACATGTCAGAGTGTAAAAGATGCTTTTTGCTTGAAGGCAACAGTTCAGCTAAAGACTCAATCACACCCTGCCTTTTTCTAGTTGTATGTCCACACACAGTGACTGCCAGCAAGAGAAAATAATTTGGGAATGGAAGGTGTCTGAAGCATAAAGATCCATTAGTAACAGATCTTTGACGTTGTATTAAGTCTTCAGAAAGGTAACTGAGGACTGATGAGTAGGAATAATAACAACACAGCAACTGTAATCATTAAAAGGAATGCAGTGCTCTGTCATCTACTCGCATTTAAAGATAGCTTATATGCTATAAAAACATACGAGGGGGGCTGGAAAGTTCATAGTGGTCAAATTTGACCAAATGTGGTTTATTTTTCAACTGCAGGGATCCAAGCGCTGCAACACCGATGGGAGAAGCGTGTGGACCGAAGGGCAGGCTATGCTGAAAAATAAATCACATTTGGTCAAATTTGACAACTATGAACTTTTGAGCCCCCCGTAGATTATGTAATCAGAAGAATATGTGTGATGGTGTATTATACAGCATTTACCGAGCAACTTGATTGGATAATAGGGATTCCAGGAGTTACTAAAATCCACGATAATTGCATTCCAACTTTCACTGGATATGCATCACTCTGCTTCAAAGGTATTCTAGTAACCGTTAATTACTAACCGTTATTTACTGTCTGCTCCTGGTTGGCACTTTCAGGCAACATTAATGGAATAAGGCAAAGCGATGGACATTTTTCTGAATATGACATTTGAGTTAAATTATGAATGTTCATCAGAAGAGGAGGAGGAGAAGGGAAGAAGACAGGCTATTTCCATGGAAACCTGCCGGTGTGCAAAAAATTCATCAGCTGACCTGGACAATCTGGAGAAAAGCAAAAACAAGGACAATACAGAAAAACCACAATACTTTTGTGGTGATGCCAAGAAAAGCGAGCGAAGTGTACCGAAGAAATCGCTAGCATGCCAACTACTAGCCACCAGCTAGTTACTGACATTGGCCAATGGCCAGGTTTTGATCTTGGGTCTTCTGCAATACCAACTCAACAGGTGTATGTTTTATAAACAATGACGTGCACTTGACAATATTTAATTTGTTTACATGTGTGTGAAATGACAATAGACGTCTTCATGCCGATTGAGATGTTTAGCAACAGTTGGCTATATTTACAAGGGACTATTTTTTTTTCTCAGCTGTGCAAAATAACTGGTTAAACAAACAAATTTTGTCCAGTATTGCCGTCATTTAAAAAATTGTGCTTGCTGGAACTGTTCTATAAATGCAATATTGCACTCGAGGTCGTTACGGTATCATGAATATACTAACTACAAGTGTAATACGTCTAATGCCCTCTGTGCAGTTACTATATTCATTGATACCATACACTGAAAAAAATTTTCTTTTGAACTAACATACTAAAATAATTGAAAGTGGTTCCACAAAATAGCATTATGTTTTGCCAACATAAAAAATCACTTGCATGTTTCATGATCTGCATATGTTACCTTCACATGATTTTGTTGTTTTGGCAACATAATAAAGCCAACTTTATTGTCATTCAATCCATACAGCCAATCATGTACAGTAGAACGAAATTACGTTTCTCTTATCTACAATGTTAATCACATTTAGAATCAGAGGGCCATGCAAGGTGCCGCCACAAATTTCCCAAATTTTGCTGAGCACCAAGCTGGATGGCAGGAAATTCCACTTTTATATGGTCTTGGGCATGACCCAGCCAGGATTTGAACCCAGGCCTCCCAGATGCGCTACCAACTAGGCTAGCACTACACCACCACTCCTAAAGCTATGTGCAAACAAAATCATGCCAATGTTAGATATGCATATGTAACACTGACATGATTTTGTTTGTTTTGGTCATGTGCATGTTTCATGATTTGCATATGTTACCTTCACATGATTTTGTTGTTTTGGCAACATAATAAAATCATGTTTCATGATCTGCATATGTAACACTGACATGATTTTGTTTGCACATGATTTTAGGCATGGTGGCGTAGTGCTGGCCTAGTTGGTAGAGCATCCACCCCACACCTGGGAAGCCTGGGTTCAAATCCTGGCCGGGTCATGATGAAGACCATATAAAAGTGGAACTTCCTACCATCCAGCTTGGTGCTCAGCAATAATGGAATGGAGGGAAATTTGTGGTGGTGCCTTGCATGGCAGTGACCCTCTGATTCTAGATGTGATTAACATTGTAGATAAGAGAAATGTAATTTTGTTCTACTGTACATGATTGGCTGTATGGATTGAATGGAAATAAAGTTGGCTTTATTATGTTTCCGAAACAACAAAATCGTGTGAAGGTAACATATGCAGATCATGAAACATGCACATGATTTTATTATGTTAGCAAAACATAACTTTATTTTGTGGAACCACTTTCAATGATTTTATTATATTAGTTCAAAAGGAATTTTTTTCACTGTACTCCCTCTTGTGTAATATTGCTTAATCAGAATGTTGTGTTGATGCGATAAAATATTCTAGTAAAATCATCTGTTGAATAGCTTGTTCTTGCTTTGTCACTTTAAGAGCAGCTCACAGAAAAGGCAAGAGAATGAACAACTTTCAATGAAATCATGCAAAGAAATGACAGACATAAAAATATGATCACTGTAAGAGGAATGGCATCTTGCTTTTTTATGGATAATATCCATCCTTACTTTATTAACATGTGAAAGAACCTTAGTGAGCCAAGCTCACATACCCCACACATGGCCATATCAGAGTTCTTGCTGAACAATGTAATGCAGCTCTCACCTGATGCAAATACAAACCTGACATGTAGTCAAAGGAATTTGTGCCTTTTTCAATAGAACAAAAAGTTCATATTCAAGTCCTTTTAGTTATTAGATGTGTTTCAAAATCGAACTCTTCCAAGGTATTGATGAGTTAAAGATTCTGTATAAATGTCAAGTCAACCCAATCTGAAAAGTAGAAGCTACACTGTGACAACCAAAAATGTCAAATAGACAAATGGAGAGACAAATGGATGGACGAGTCAAAAACATTATACCCTCTGCAACTTTGTTGTGTAGGGTATAATAATAATCATTAACAATGATATCATAGAATAATATTGTTTGAAGTCAGTGTCAGAAAAGTTTAACAACGCTGGTCATTTTATCAGCAGGAATTAGGTGTAATCTGTGTAAAGAAGAGCTTCCCCTTTGCCTAACCCTAACAATTTCACTAATTTTAAACACCTTAAAATTTGTATTTAGTGTCTCAAGGAGGTTAAATTCCAAACCAAACTAAGACACAAATGAAGAACTGAAAATTAGTGTAGACAACAAGCTCCAGGATGGGAGAGAAATTTTTAGTTTCGTCCAACATCCTCCTTGACCTCCACAAAGGATTTCAAGATTCATAAGATGGGAAAATGCCATGAAATCTCATCATTTTCAACAAGGTACATAGAGCCATACCATAAGTTTTGGAATATGGAAAATATCTTAAAGTATTAGTTGAAAATTCCCACTGCAGTAAAATTACAGTGCTAGTGTTTTATAATCAAAGCATACTGTTTGTTTCTTTTATTGGATTTTTCTTTAAAACTATAAGATTGAACACAGATATGTAATCAAAGAGAACATGAACTGCATTTGTCATTCTCCAGTCCTCACACAGGGATGAGTGGAAGGGAAAGAAATCTGCTTTAAATCTATTATTATACCATACATGTTTCTATAGGCCCCCTCATGGATCGTCACCTTATCGTGGTGGGGGGGTTTGCGTGCCCCAGTGATCCCAGGAGCTACAGTATGTTGTCTGGGGCAATTTGCCTCTGATAGGGTCACTCAAGACAAACTGGTCCTGGGTGAAGGGCCAGACTAAGAACGATCCAACAGACTCTCATGATAAATTCTATATCAAGGATTCAGTGTACCCCGCCCGGTATGGGGTTACCGGCCCCACCCTGGGCCAGGACCTGGGGGAGGGGCTCGAGGCTAGCGTCTGGTGGCGGGTTTTCCACCCATGGGACCCGGCCGGGCTCAGGCCGAAGGAGTTACATGGGTCCGCCTCCAAGTGGACTCACCACCTGCAGGGAGGGATCATGGGGTCCGGTGTGCTATGTGGATTAGGTGGCGGTCAAAGGCGGAGACCTTGGCGACTGATCCCAAGCTTTCTAAACTGGCTTTTGGTACGTGGGAATGTCACCTCTCTGGTGGGGAAGGAGCCTGAGCTGGTGTACGAGGTTGAGAGATACCGGCTAGATATAGTCGGCCTCACCTCAACACACAGCTCCGGTTCCAGAACCAGTCTCCTGGAGAGGGGCTGGAGCTTGGCCTTTTCTGGAGTTGTCCTGGGCAAGAAGCGATGAGCAGGGGTGGGTTATTCTTGTATCCCCCCACCTTGCTGCTTCTATATTGGAGTTTTCCCCGGTGGGACGAAAGGGTTGCTTCCCTGTGCCTTCGGGTTGGGAAACGAGTCCTGACATCTTTTGTGCCTATGCACCAAATGATGCATTCAGAGTACCCAACCTTTTTGGAGTCTGTGACTGGGGTGCTGGAGGGTCCTCCTCTTGGAGACTCCATTGTCCTACTGGGGGACTTCAATGCGCACGTGGGCAATGACAGTGAAACCTGGAGGGGGGTGATTGGGAGGAACGGCCTGCCCGATCTGAACCCGAGTGGTGTTCAGTTATTGGACTTCTGTGCTATCCACATTTTATCCATAACGAACACCATGTTCAAACATAAGGGTGTCCATATGTACACCTGGCAAAAGGACACCCTAGGTCGCAGGTCGATCATCGATTTTGTTATCGTGTCATCAGACCTGCGACCGTATGTCTTGGACACTCGGGTAAAGAGAGGTGCAGAGCTGTCAACTGATTACCACCTGGTGGTGAGTTGGATCCGATGGCAGGGGAGGATGCCATTCAGACCTGGTAGACCCAAACGTATAGTGAGGGTGTGCTGGAACGTCTGGCTGAGGCCCCTGTCCGGGAGGTCTTCAACTCCCACCTCCGGAAGAACTTCAACCACATTCCGAGGGAGTCTGGAGACATGAAGTCTGAATGGGCCATGTTCTCCACCTCTGTTGTTGAAGCGGTGGCCCAGAGCTGCGGCCACAAGGTGGTCGGTGCATCTCGTGGTGGCAACCCCCGAACCAAGTGGTGTACACCAGTGGTGAGGGGGGCCATTAAGTTGAAGAAGGAGTCCTATCAGACTTGGTTGGCTTGTGGGACTCCCGAAGCAGCTGAGGTGTACCGGCAGGCCAAGCGGAGTGCAGCTCGGGTGGCTGCTGAAGCAAAAACCCGGGTATGGGAGGAGTTCAGTGAGGCCATGAAACAAGACTTTCGGTTGGCCTCGAAGAGATTCTGGCAAACTGTCCGGCGGCTCAGGAGGGGAAAGCAGCTCCCTGTCCACACTGTGTATGGTGTGGATGGGACACTGTTTACTTCGACTGGGGATATTGTCGGGCGGTGGAAGGAATACTTCAAGGATCTCCTCAATCCCACTGATACGCCTTCCACAGAGGAAGCAGGGTTTGGGGACGAGGGGGATGACTTGCCTATCACAGGGGCTGAGGTCGCCAAGGTGGTTAAAAATCTCCTTGGTGGCCGGGCCCCGGGGGTGGACGAGATTCGCCCTGAATACCTCAAGGTCCTGGATGTTGTTGGGCTGTCATGGTTGACAAGCCTCTGCAACATTGCATGGAGGTCAGGGGCAGTGCCTTTGGCATGGCAAACCGGGGTGGTGGTTCCTCTCTTCGAAAAAGGGGACCGGAGGGTGTGCTCCAACTTTAGAGGGATCACACTCCTCAGCCTCCCTGGGAAGGTCTATGCCAAGGTATGGGAGAGGAGAGTCCGGCCGCTGGTCGAACCTTGGATTCAGGAGGAGCAATGTGGTTTTCGTCCTGGCTGTGGCACATCGGACCAGCTCTTTACCCTCTCGAGAATTCTCGAGGGTTCGTGGGAGTTTGCCCAACCAGTTTACATGTGTTTTGTGGACTTGGAGAAGGCATTTGACCGCATCCCTCGTGGTTTTTTGTGGGGGGTGCTTCAGGAGTATGGGGTATCGGGCTTGTTGTTACGAGCTATTCGGTCTCTGTACGACCGTTGTGAGAGTTTGGTTCGTATTGCCAACACTCGGTTGGAGTCATTCCCAGTGAGAGTTGGACTCCGCTAGGGCTGCCCTTTGTCACCGATCCTGTTCATAATTTTTATGGACAGGATTTCTAGGCACAGCCAGGGAATGGAGGGTGTCAGGCTTGGTGACCACAGGATCTCATCTCTGTTGTTTGCAGATGATGTTGTTCTGTTGGCGTCATCCGGCAATGACCTACAGCTCTTGCTGGGACAGTTTGCTGCTGAGTGTGAAGCGGCTGGGATGAGAATCAGCACCTCCAAGTCCGAGTCCATGGTCCTCAGCCAGAAAAAGGTGGATTGTCCTCTCTGGGTTGGAGATAGGCTCCTGCCCCAAGTGGAGGAGTTTAAGTATCTTGGGGTCTTGTTCACGAGTGAGGGGAAAATGGAGCGAGAGATTGACAGACGGATTGGAGCAGCATCTGCAGTGATGCGGACGTTGTACTGGTCTGTTGTGGTGAAGAGGGAGGTTAGTTCTAAGGCAAAGCTGTCGATTTACCAGTCAATCTACGTTCCTACTCTCACCTATGGTCACGAGCTTTGGGTAATGACCGAAAGAACAAGATCGCGAATACAAGCAGCTGAAATGAGCTTTCTCCGTAGGATTGCTGGACTCACCCTCAGAGATAGAGTGAGGAGCTCAGTCATCCGGGAGAGGCTCAGAGTAGAACCACTGCTCCTCCACATTGAAAGGAGTCAGTTGAGGTGGTATGGGCATCTGATTAGGATGCCTCCTGGATGCCTCCCACTTGAGGTGTTTCGGGCACGTCCCACTGGGAGGAGACCCCAGGGCAGACCCAGGACTCACCGGAGAGACTATGTCTCCCAGCTGGTCTGGGAACGCCTTGGTATCCTCTCTGAAGAGCTGGAGCAGGTGGCTGGGGAGAGGGAAGTCTGGGCTTCTCTGCTTGAACTGCTGCCTCCGCGACCAGGACCTTCGGAAAAGCGGTAGAAGATGGATGGATGGATGTTTCTATAGGTGTCCACCTAGATTGCATATGCATAAAAACATATAGAGATACATATTTATGCAAAACAAATAGGTTTGTCATGATAATCAATGATAAAAAAAACAACAGTATTTAAAGGGCTGCCAAGTGTAACGGGCGCATGCGCACGCAGCGACCAGCAGCGGGTGAAAAAAGTTTGACGTCTGTGTCTCTGTTTTTATGCACTTTAATGTGTTTTAACGTAATTCTCTGTGCCGTTTTTGTCCTTGAATGTTTGTGGACTATATAATGAAGAGCTCCCTGGTTCCATCAGTATGGATTTCCTTCTTGTTTTTGCACTGTCGTTTCTTTCTTACCGGCTCTTTGTCTTGGAGGTAAGTGTGATCGCGATCATGCCGGGAAGAACACAGTATTCCAGAGAAATGTTACTGCATTTAAACATGGATAATGCAGCATCTGTGTTTGAGTCTGTGCCGCAACTGCCGGACTTTATTTTAAGAGATTTTCATGGACACAGCAATGAGAACAGAGACAAGAAGAGGAAACGTGGAAAGCGTGGCTGCGTAAGATTAAACCTGAGGAGGCGTCAGCTTAACCGCATTCCTCTTCCTTCCATTATTATGGGGAATGTACAATCCCTGAGAAATAAAGTGGATGAAATTCGAGGAAATGTACAATATCAGAAGGATTTCAAGAACTGCTGTGTCATGGCTTACACAGAGACGTGGCTTATGGCGCATGACCAGGATGCGGACCTGTGGATTGACGGCTTTGGAGCCCCACTTCGCTTGGATCGGCAGGAAGAGGTAACGGGGAAACGTCGGGGGGCGGCATATGTTTGTATATTAATAAACAGTACTGTACATCTGTCACGGTCAGAGAGCGCATCTGTACACCAGATGTGGAGCTTCTGTCCGTGTCACTAAGCCCCTTTTATCTGCCCCGCGAGTTCTCCCAATTTTTCATAACGACTGTGTACATTCACCCGAGAGAAGATGCTGACTCCGCCTCCAGCACTGTTTTTGATGTGGTACAGCGGTTGCAGTCGATTTCCCCAGAGGCTCCAAATTTTATCATTGGAGATTTTAACCATGTGTCTTAAAAGAAGACACTTAAAAACTTTTATCAGTATGTCTCCTGCCCAACCAGGCGAAAAAAGACATTGGACCTGTGCTATGGATCCATAGAGGGGGCCTATAAATCTCTTCCCCTTCCTCCTTTAGGATCCTCAGATCACAACTGTGTACCTTTGCTGCCCACATATAAAACTGCTCTCAGAAGAGGCAGGGCGAAGACCAGAGACATAAACGTGTGGTCAGAGGATTCAGTGCACTGCCTCCAGGAATGCTTTAACTGTACAGACTGGGAGGTGTTCACGCTCACCTGCGGAGAAGATTTGGACTCTTTAGCGGACGTGACATGCTCATACATGGCTTTCTGCAGAGACACGATCATTCCACGTAAACGTGTCAAAATATATCCCAACAACAAGCCATGGGTTACAAAATCAGTTAAATCCTGCTTACAGAGAAAAGCACTTGCCTTTAAACAGGGGGTTGTATCTGAGCTACAGGTAGCCACAAAAGAGCTGAAGGCCGAAATTTTAAGAGCAAAACAGAATTATAAATCAGAGTTGGAAAGCAAGATGGCAACAAAGAAGCTTGGTTCAGCCTGGGCCAATATGAAAACTATTGCAGGCCTTCAGAGCACAGAGCACAGTAATCTAACTAACTAACTACTAACTAACCTACACTTATATAGCGCTTTTCTAGTCACAAAGACCACTCAAAGCGCTTTCATTAATACTAACCCTCTATTCTAAGGGCCTATATTGTGTTTTTGGATGGTTTTAGTTCAGACACAGAGCTGGCTAATGCTCTTAATTGTTTTTATGGTCATTTTGATTCCTCTGATTTTAGCACAGAAACCCAAGATTTGAAACAGAAACTCAAAGACAATCAGCACTTTAATATTGAGGTGCAGGATGTTAAAAGGGAGTTCTGTGCTGTAAAATTGAACAAATGTCAGGGCCCTGATAATATATGTGGGCGCTTGGTAAAGTCCTGTGCACATGAACTGAGTCCTGTGTTTCACTATATTTTCAATAAGTCCTTACAGACACAACATGTGCCTAAGATCTGGAAAGATGCTGTGGTTGTCCCCGTTCCAAAATCCAGCTGTCCTAAAACGGTAAATCATTTTAGACCAGTTGCTTTGACCTCAATTTTAATGAAAATTTTTGAAAAACTGGTCAGATTTGAGGTCCTAAAGCAGACTGAGCATGCATTGGATCCTTTGCAGTTTGCCTATAGGCCTCACAGAGGAGTGGAGGATGCCACTGTCACTCTGTTTAACATGCTTTTTAAACATATGGATTTTAATGGGACACACGCCAGGCTTTTATTTGTGGACTTTTCTTCCGCCTTTAATACAATCCAACCTCATATTTCAGTTGAAAGGCTCCTGCAACAATTTGACTCGAATAATAATCTGGTGGGTTGGATTCTGGATTTTTTAACCAACAGGACACAGAGAGTAAGGGTCAATGGTACATTGTCTGACCAAAAGTGTTCTTCTACTGGCTCTCCTCAGGGGTGTGTGTTGTCACCACTACTCTTCATCCTGTACACAAACATGTGTCAGAGCAGACATGACAACAGACACATTATAAAGCACGTATGCTGATGATTGAGTTGTTGTCAGTCTCCTCCAGGATGGTGAGAGTGGCCACGGCCCAGTAGTTGATGATTTTGTTCACCGGTGTGAGGATTCCTACCTGCAGCTGAATACGACAAAAACTAAAGATATGATTATTGACTTTAGGAGGAAAACTCCCAGGCACAAAGTCACTGTACTAAAAGGCCAGACCATTTAATGTGTGCAATCCTACAAATATCTTGGGACGATTATTGATAGTAATTTAAACTTTGAAGAGAATGGATTGAAAGACAATAGTGGGTGATTAGATTAGAACTGTGAAAGGGTGTGCAAAAAGGGTCAGCAACATTTGCATTGTTCAAGGAAACTTGCATGCTTCCAAATTGACTGAACCATAATGACAATGTTTTATCGGGCTTTTATTGAATCTGTTTTATCCTTTTCTTTAGTGTCATGGTTTGGTCAGACAAAACTGAAACAGAGGAAATCCTTGGATCAGGTTGTTAGATGGTCCAGTCATTTGCTTGGTGAGTCACAGCTGAGCCTGACATCCCTGTACACCAGACAGGTACAGACGATTGCTACCTCCATTTTAAATGATGACTCCCACCCTTTGCACTGCCACTTTCAGCTTCTTCCCTCCAGATGGAGGTTTGCTGTCCCAAAATGTAAAACCCAGCGCTACAAAAACAGCTTTGTTCCTGCTGCTGTTTAAGAGTTGAACAAGATGTAACAATATTCATTCATTCATTCATTCATTCACCTTCTACCACTTAATCCTTTTCGGGTCGCGGGGGGGCTGGAGCCTATCCCAGCATCTTTGAGCGAGAGGCAGGGTACACCCTGGACAGATCGCCAGTCCATCGCAGGGCCAACACAGAGAGACAGACAACCATTCACTCTCACAGTCACACCTAAGGACAATTTAGAATCCCCAGTTTTGATGCCAATTAACCTAACTTGCATGTTTTTGGAATGTGGGAGGAAACCGGAGAAATCCTGGAGTAAACCCACGCAGACACGGGGAGAACATGCAAACTCCACACAGATCACTGTTGGTCGGGGGCTGGGATCAAACCCACTGCACATAATTTAGTTACCTATTTATTAATTTTATTTTATATTTACTTATTTTTGTAGGTTTTTTATTTGGGTTCTAAATCTTTTGTTGGGTTTTAGACTTTTGAGTTTTTAACCTCTTTGACTAGTCTTTAACTTTTTAATATGACCCTTCTTTCTTATCTCTGTTTTTTCTCTTATCTCTTTGTCCTATGTCCTGATTGGTGGAGCCTTGAGTACTTTTATCATGTTTATAGTCAGCTTCATGTGTGCCTGTGATTGTGTTCATGTTGAATGTAATTGTGGTTTGTAAATATGAATGTCACCTGACTGCAAAACAAATCTACCTGTGGGTACAAATAAAGTAACCTGAACCTGAACCTGAAGTGTTGATATAGCAACTGACTACCCTACCAAGCAATATCTTACTGTATTTTATCCATGTATAAGGTACTGGAGAACTCAGTGAGTCACATTTCAGGGCATGGCAAGGTGTTTTTATTCCAGAAATTGAGAATAATCTTTTTTACTGAAATAGCTTTCCAGTAACTCGAGTTCACTAGCTGTTATAAACAACATAACATTTCCTTTTCAGGCTTGAGGGGAGGCCATGTTCATAAATTTCCCACTAGAACAGGTGACGCAACATGACGACGAAGAGTTGACTGAGCAAAAGTGAATGCATATGTTGCCTGTGATGTCTACACTAATTTCAGTCTCCCAAGATGCCTGAAATGCTGTGTAGACGGGGCCAACCACACATTTACAAGGTTAGATGCAAGCTTTTTGGTGCCACGCTCAATTGTTTACAGACACTGACGGTTAAAGCATCTCACAAAAGTGAGTACACCCCTCACATTTTTGTAAATAATTTATTATATCTTTTCATGGGACAACACTGAAGATATTACACTTTGATACAATGTAAAGTACTCAGCGTACAGCTTGTATAACAGCATAAATTTGCTGTCCCCTCACAATAACTCAACACACAGCCATTAATGTCTAAACTGCTGGCAACAAAAGTGCGTACACCCCTAAGTGAAAATGTCCAAATTGTGCCCAAAGTGTCAATATTTTGTGTGGCCACCATCATTTTCCAGCACTGTCTTAACTCTCTCGGGCATAGAGTTCACTAGAGCTTCACAGGTTGCCACTGGAATCCTCTTCCACTCCTCCATGATGACATTATGGTAAGAGACCTTGCACTCCTCCACCTTCTGTTTGAGGATGCCCCACAGATGCTCAATAGGGTTTAGGTCAAGAGACATGCTTGGCCAGTCCATTACCTTTACCCTCAGTTTCTTTAGCAAGGCAGTGGTCGTCTTGGAGGTGTGTTTGGGGTGGTTATCATGTTGGAATACTGCCCTGCGGCCCAGTTTCCGAAAGGCTACTTCAGTATGTCACAGTACATGTTGGCATTCATGGTCCCCTCAATGAACTGTAGCTCCCCAATGCCAGCAGCACTCATGCAGCCCCAAACCATGACAATCCCACCACCATGCTTGACTGTAGGCAAGATACACTTGTCTTTGTACTCCTCCCCTGGTTGCCGCCACACACGCTTGACACCATATGAACCAAGTAAGTTTATGTTGGTCTCATCAGACCACAGGACATGGTTCCAGTAATCCATGTCCTTAGTCTGCTTGTCTTCAGCAAACTGTTTGCGGCCTTTCTTGTGCATCATCTTTAAAAGGGGCTTCCTTCTGGGATGACAACCATGTAGACCAATTTGATGCAGTGTACGGCGTATGGTCTAAGTGCTGACAGGCTGATCCCTCACCCCTTCGACCTCTGCAGCAATGCTGGCAGCACTCATACGTCTACGTTCAAACGACAACCTCTGGTTATGACGCTGAGCACGTGCACTCAACTTCTTTGGTCGGCCATGGTGAGGCCTGTTCTGAGTGGACCCTGTCCTATTAAACTGCTGTATGGTCTTGGCCACCGTGCTGCAACTCAGTTTCAGGGTGTTTGCAATCTTCTTATAACCTAGGCCATCTTTATGTAGAGCAATAATTCTTTTTTTTTTTCAGATCCTCAGAGAGTTCTTTGCCATGAGGTGCCATGTTGAACTTCCAGTGACCAGTATGAGAGAGTGTGAGAGTGATAACACCAAATTTAACACACCTGCTCCCCATTCACACCTGAGACTTTGTAACACTAACGAGTCACATGACACCAGGGAGGGAAAATGGCTAACTGGGCACAATTTGGACATTTTCACTTAGGGATGTATTCACTTTTGTTGCCAGCAGTTTAGACATTAATGGCTGTGTGTTGAGTTATTTTGAGGGGACAGCAAATTTACACTGTTATACAAGCTATACACTGACTACTTTACATTCTATCAACGTGTCATACCTTCAGTGTTGTCCCATGAAAAACTATAATAAAATATTTACAAGAATGTGAGGGGTGTACTCATTTTTGTGAGATATTGTGTATGCTATTCAGTGAACTTTTTTTTATCCTTCTGCTCAACAGAGGGGACATCCCTTTATGAGTTCTGAATGTATATCTTAGCGCACAGATTATATAATTGGGTTTAAACAAGCTAATTATTTTTGTGTAAAACTGTTTGTGTTACTACAGATTCACGTGTACTGAGTTGTGCTTCTTTTTCTTTTTTAGTTGGCCATTGATGTTGTTTGTTTCCTTCCCCTTTAGGGGAATATCATTTGTCTGAGAAATTAAAGAAAAGTTATGTGTGTATTGATCTTTTTCAGATTTTGTTATATTCTTTAAAATAAAATAAATTACAGATGAGTAAATATACAATTAAAATATGAATTTGTTCTGTATCTGATCTATCATTTGTGGATTGTGCTACGTACCATACCTACCTAACTCTACCTATCAAACCTATATACCTAACACTTTCATTCCTCTTCTCTACAATGCATATCTCCGCCTCTCCAGGTTCTCTTCCACCAACTTTCACTACAGATCACAATGTCATCTGCAAACATCATAGTCCATGGAGACTGAAGCCTGACCTCTTCTGCTAGCCTGTCATCACCACTGCAAAAAAGAAAGGGCTCAGAGCCTAGCACTGATGTAATCCACCCAATCTTGAATCCATCTCCTGCAACACACCTCATCACCATCTCACTGTTCTCATATGTGTCCTGCCCCACCCCCACATACTGTACTTCTCTGCCACTCCTGCCTTCCTCATACAGTACAACCCTTCCACTCCTGGTGTAACGGATGCCAACTAGTACTGTTCGGCGTAGAACGTTAGTAAAAACCTCCCTCCCAAAGCCTCATACAGTATCGGTAGCGCTGAGCTATCGGTCGGACCTTTAGCTCAGCGCGATCGTGCTGTGTCTCCCATGCTCGAACTGTGTAGTTGACTGAGAGGTCGCGGGTTCGTGTCCCGTGTGGGGCGAACTGCGCAGGATGATCTCTGTCACACTGGCAACCTATCACATGCTTTCTCTCGATCCATAAAGATACAGTAAAGCTCCTGAGAATCTCTGCATGCTTCCACAGCTATGCAGTGGTGTGAAAAAGTGTTTGCCCCTTTCCTGACTTCTCATTTTTTGGTATGTTTGTCACACTTAAATATTTCATATCATCAAACAAATTTAAATATTAAACAAAGGTAACAAAAGTAAACATAAAATGCAGTTTTTAAATGAATGTGTTTATTATTAAGGGTAAAAAAAATCAAACCTACATGGCCCTGTGTGAAAAAGTGATTGCCCCCCTGTTAAAACATAAATTAACTGTGGTTTATCACATCTGTGGAAAGCTGAGTTCAATTTGTCTAGCCACACCCATGCCTGATTACTGCCACACCTGTTCTCAATCAAGAAATCACTTAAGTAGGACTTAAATAGGAACCCCAAAGTGAAGTAGACCAAAAGATCCTCACAAGCTAGACATCATGCTGCGCTTTAAAGAAATCCAGCAACAAATGAGAAACAAAGTAATTGAGATCTATCAGTCTGGAAAAGGTTATAAAGCCATTTCTAAATCTTTGGGACTCCAGCAAACCACAGTGAGAGCCATTATTCACAAATGGCGAAAACATGGAACAGTGGTGAACCTTCCCAGAAGTGGCCGGCTGTCCCAAAATTAACCCAAAAGCGCAGCGACGACTCATCCAAGAGGTCACAAAAGACCCCTCAACAACATCCAAAGAACTGCAGGCCTCACTTGCCTCAGTTAAGGTCAGTGTTCATGACTCCACCATACAAAAGAGACAGGGCAAAAATGGCCTGTATGGCAGAGTTCCAAGACAAAAACCTCTGCTGAGCAAAAAGAACATAAAGGCTTGTATCAGTTTTGCCAGAAAACATCTTGATGATTCCCAAAACTTTTGGGAAAATACTCTGTGGACAGACAAGACAAAAGTTGAAGTTTTTGGAAGGTGTGTGTCCCATTACATCTGGCATAAAAGTAACACAGCATTTCAGAAAAGGAACATCATACCAACAGTAAAATATGGTGGTGTTAGTGTGATGGTCCGGGGCTGTTTTGCTGCTTCAGGACCTGGAAGACTTGCTGTGGTAAATGGAACCATGAATTCTGCTGTCTACCAAAAAATCCTGAAGGAGAATATCCGGCCATCTGTTCGTGACCTCAAGCTGAAGCACACTTGGGTTCTGCAGCAGGACAATGACCCAAAACACACCAGCAAGTCCACCTCTGAATGGCTTAACAAAAACAAAATGAAGACTTTGGAGTGGCCTAGTGAAAGTCCTGACCTAAATCCAATTGAGATGCTGTGGCATGACCTTAAAAAGGCAGTTCATGCTCAAAAACCCTCCAATGTGGTTGAATTACAACAATTCTGCAAATATGGGTGGGCCAAAATTCCTCCACACCGCTGTAAAAGATTCACACTTGATTATTATTATTATTATTATTATTATTATTAGGTTTAGGGGGGGAATCACTTTTTCACACAGGGTCCTGTAGGTTTGGATTTTTTTTCCCTTAATAATAAACTCCTTCATTTAAAAAAAACTGCATTTTGTGTTTACTTGTGTTATCTTTGTCTAATATTTAAATTTGTTTGATGATCTGAAGCATTTAAGTGTGACACACACAAAAAAGAGAAATCAGGAAGGGGCAAACACTTTTTCACACCACTGTAAAATTTTGGACACGATGGTTTCTCTTATTTTCTATTTTGGAAGATCCACAGCTGATAATCATTACTGACTAGGGTAAGCAATTCAGTCTTCTAATGCTTAGCTACCGTATATAAAATAGCAGCAAACTGAGAGAGAAAAAACCCCCACAAATTTGGTGGCCAGAATCGTGATGATCAAGCGAGCGTGCTCCCCATTCCCTCCTGTTCCTGTCTTCCCAGCTCCGGAGTTATTTCCCACACCTGCGTGATTGACACACCTGCTGCTTCTTGGTTGTCCAGCGTATTTAAGAGTCAGCATGTGAGAAGCTCACCGCTGGATCGTTAGGTTTGCTACCTGAGTCTAAGCCGTCTGTAATTATTCTTATGTTGATCTGCGTTGCTCACTCCCGTGTCCTCCTCTCTCCTCAGGTTTGCTGCCACCTTAGCGGTGTGTACTCAGGGGCGGATCATGCTCACCTGACCTGAAGACACCGGACGTCCATCCAGGTCAACCGTTTTCCCCCTGTGTCCCTGGTCCCATGCAGGAGTTCCCTGCCGGGCTCCTCTGCTCTAAATAGTAAGAATGTACTCCCTCTTCTTATTCTCCTCTTGTGGAGAGTCTGCATCTAATCATCTCTCTCTCTGTCTGCTCTTTTCCCGTAGGCTGTGTACACTCCAGTGGGCACCTGTTTTTGTGTGGAAATTTAAGTGTGTGCTTTTGTTTTGGTGTTATTCTATGACTGCGCACTTTTATTTAGCGTTGTGTGTCAGGGTTTTGTTCTTCATTAAAATGGTGAAACTTTTTACTTCTGAGTCCGTGTGTTCCTTTGGTGTGGCAGCTCTGCATTTGAGCCTCACTCTTGAATTGAATCATGACAGGACGATCCAGCCAAGATCGAGGCTCAGCAAGCGCTCCGCCAGGCGAACAGTCGGCACCCTCACGTTTGGATGCCACGGAACACCAGGTCATGTTTCTTTCCGAACAACTCCAAACTATTACCCAACAATTGGCGACCGTAACTGAGCATTTGTGTCGGCTTCCTGGTGCAGCGCCTCCTCCTGCACTTGCTGCCACAGTAGCTTCTGCCATCCGCAGGAACATTTCCGTTCCTTCGCCTGCCCCCTATGGGAGGAGGTGGGGGGTGCAAAGGGTTTCTACTCCACTGCCGGCTCTATTTCCAGCAGGTGGAGGGAGAGTATAGGGACGATTCAGCTAAGATTCATTTCATGACCTTGTTGCTATGGGACCGGGCGCTCAAGTGGGCACAGTCCGTCTTCAGCAGCCCAAATGGGCCCCTATATTCTTTTGAGTGATCTGTGCGGGAATTCTCTGAGGCTTTCGACCATACAGAGAGCAAGGGGAACATAGTTAGCCAGCTGATGGGACTTCGGCAGGGAGACCCGTCTGCAGCCAATTTCTCCATCGAGTTCCAGGTTGTTGCGGTGGACTCCAGATGGAATGACATTGCTCTACATTACGCCTTCCTCTGGGGCCTGAATCCCCACCTCCACGACAAGCTGGCAATTCGTGTGTCCCCCTCCCCTCTGGATGAGCTTATTGTGCAGGCTGTGGCTCTGGACAACCGGTTTAGGGAGCGTGCAAGGGAACAGAAGGCTCCACGGTCGGCTACCCCCTCTTACCTTCAAGCACAGCTCCGTCAGTGCCCTCCGAGCCGATGGCCCTCGATAGGTTCCACTTGACTCAGGAGGAGTGCCAGCACTGAGAGAGAGTGGGGGCGTGTATGTATTGTGGGGCCACAGACCATGTAATTTCAAAATGCCCAGCGAGACCAAAAGATCCAGCCCGTCAGTAACTGTGGGGGGTCTGGCAGGAGGGTCTCCACAAAATCCTCCCAACCATTTTGAACTCCCGGCCCTCATTCAGTTACCGGGGCCTGAGTTCAAAACTTCCACCCTGAGTGATTCAGGAGCAGAGCAAAATTTCATTCAGCTGGCACTGGTCAGAAAAATTCAGATACCTACCAGGAATGAACCGATGCCCTTGAATGTCTCGGCGGTTTCAGGGAGCAGCATCGTGGTGGTTACCAAACAAACTGAACCCATTTCGGTCATTTTGTCTGGTAACCACCGCAAGACTGTCCAGTTTTATGTCCTGCCTCAATCTACCACCTCCATGATTCTGGGGTATCCATGGCTCCATATTCACAACCCAATAATAAACTGGAGCCAGGGCTCCATTTCGTCCTGGAGCCCTTTTTGCTTCTCATCGTGTCACCGCTTGGCCGCATGCTCGCCCTCTCTCCCGATCTCCTCCCCTCCAGCTGAGCCGACGGATCTCAGCTCCATGCCCGAGATCTATCATGACTTAGGGGAGGTCTTTAGTAAGTCCAGGGCCCTATCTTTACCACCTCATCGGGCGTACAACTGTGCTATCGATCTCCTTCCGGGTGCACAGTTGCCATCAAGCCAGCTCTACAGTTTATCTGGGCCGGACAGGAAGACGATGGAGACGTACGTACATAAAAGACTCCCTCAGCGCCGGCATTATTCGCCCGTCGTCCACCTCTCTCGGCGCTGGGTTCTTTTTTGTAGGAAAAAAGGATGGGACACTGTGGCCGTGAACTTAACGTGATTACCCGTAAGGATAAGTATCCGCTGCCCCTTATCAACTCTGCATTTGAGCTACTGCAATGGGTGCATTTTTTTCACCAAGCTCGACCTCCATCATCTGTACCATTTGGTCCGCATTTGTGAGGGAGACGAGTGGAAGACCGCATTTAAAACCGCTCTGGGCCATTTTGAATATTTGGTTATGTCATCCGGGCTGACCAATGCCCCCGACGTCTTCCAGCGGTTAATTCATGATGTCTTACGAGAAATGGTGAACCAGTTTGTTTTTGTGTATTTCGATGATATTTTGATTTTTTCCCACATGCTGGGGGATCACGTAGTCTACGTTTGGTCAGTCCTGCAGCAACTGCTGGAGAATCAGCTTTTTGTGAAAGTGGAGAAGTGTGAATTCACCACTCGTTCAATTTCATTCCTGGGGTTTATCATTGCCGAGGACGCACTAAAGGCCGATCTGGTGAAAATCAAAGCGGTAGACTGGCCTACCCCTCAGTCCAGGAAACACCTCCAACGCTTCCTGGGCTTTGCCAACTTCTACCGTCAATTTATCCATGATTACAGTAAGGTGGCGCAACCGCTTACGCAGTTGATGTTGACCAAAAGCCCGTTCAAGTGGTCCGAGGCCACTGAATGAGCTTTTGTGACCCTGCAAGGCCTTTTCACCAACACGCACGTTCTGGCACAGGTGGATCCTCTGGCACAGTTCATGGTCGAGGTGGATGCTTCCAATTTGGGAGTGGGCGCTGTCCTCTCCCAGGGCTCCACCTCTGACCAGAAGCTCCATCCGAGCATATATTTCTCCTGGCAGCTGACGCCAGCCAAGAGGAATTATGATGTTGGAGACCGCAACCTGTTGGCCATTAAGCTGGCATTGGAGGAGTGGAGATACTGGCTTGAGGGGGCTAGCCAACCGGTCATTGTCTGGACTTATCATAAAAATTTGGAATATCTTCGATTGGACAGACGGTTGAATTTGCAGCAGGCTCGGAGGGTCCTGTTCTTTAATAGGTTCAATCTTTCAATCTCATACCAACCAGGGTCCTGTAATGCCAAGGCTGATGCCCTTGCACGCCAGTTTTCCTCTGACTCCTCCTCCTCCACCGCAGCTGCTGTATCTCCCCCGGAGACCATCCTCCCCTCCTCCTGCTTTCTCGGGTTGCTCTCGTGGGACATTGAGCAGAGGGCCCGGCGGGCCCAGTCAGCATGTCAGCAAGTCATGAATGCATCCCGGACGGAGGTCCGTCTGACCGGCTATATGTGCCCTCCACGCTGCGCAGTGAGGTGATTAAGTGGGGGCACACCAGCTTCTTTGCCTACCATCCCGGCATTTCCCGAACCATTGAGCTGCTGAGGAGAGTGTTTTGGTGGTCCACACAGGAGGGATGTGCGGGAGTATGTCAAGGGCCTGTCACACCTCTGCCACAAACAAGACAGACTCTTCTCCTCCAACTGGCCTCCTTCATCCCCTCCCAGTGCCGAGTCATCCATGGTCCTACATCGCTTTGGACTTTATCACGGGCCTCCCTCCATCCCAAGGTAACACTGTCATACCATCATCGACCGTTTCTCCACGGCCATCCACCTTGTCCCTCTCCCCAAGCTACCATCAGCTATGGAAACGGCCAATCTTGTGACACAACATGTTATCCATTTCCATCCGATCCCGATGGACATTGTCTCGGACCGGGGTCCACTGTTTACATCCCAGGTGTGGAAGGCGTTTTGTTGTTTCCTGGGTGCTACAGCCAGCCTGATGTCTGGATACCACCCGCAGAGCAACGGTTAGGCCAAGCATGCCAATCAGTCCTTAGAGGCCACCCTGAGGTGCGTAGCATCTTGTCAACCCACTACCTGGAGCTCCCACCTGACCTGGGTGGAATATTCCCACAACTCTGCCGTCAAATCTGCAACTGGGCTTACTCCGTTCGAGGCCTCAATGGGCTACACTCCACCTCTGCTGCCCATGGCAGAGAGGGGTCTCGCCATCCCATCCGTGGAGGTCCATGCGCACCGTTGTCGCCGTCTGTGGAGGGCCACAAGAGCTGCTCTCCTCTGCACTGCGGAGCTGAATCAATGATATGCTAACCGCAGACGTGCGCTGGCACCGAAGTACATGGTGGGACAGAAAGTCTGGCTGTCTACTGAGCAAATTCCACTGAAGACGGAATCCTGGAAGCTATCCCCACACTATCTGGGCCCGTTTCCCATCAAGCGCATTATCAACGAGGTCACTGTTCGGCTGGACTTGCCACCTTCGATGCAGATCTATCCAACGTTCCACGTCTCCCGCATCAAGCCCCTCTCCGCCAGCCCTCTCTGCCCTCCTCCAGATCCCCCACCTCCCCCCCCCCCCGGGTCATCAATGGTCAGACCACCTACACCATGGAGAAGATCCTGGACATCCGTCAACGGGGTCATGGCTGCCAGTATTTGGTCCACTGGAAGGGGTATGGTCCGGAGGAGAGGTCCTGGATCCCGAGTTCCTACATCTTGGATAAACGGATGGTGTGAGCATTCCATCGGGCGCACCCGCGTAAGCCCTGTGGGATGCCAGGAGGTGCCCCTTGGGGGAAGGGGGCACTGTGATGATCAGGCGAGCGTGCTCCCCATCCCCTCCTGTTCCTGTCTTCCCGGCTCCGGAGTAATTTCCCACACCTGCGTGATTGACACACCTGCTGCTTCTTGGTTGTCCAGCGTATTTAAGAGTCAGCAAGTGAGGAACTCACCGCTGGATCATTAGGTTTGCTACTTGAGTTTAAGCCATGTGTAATTATTCTTCTGTTGATCTGTGTTGCTCACTCCTGTGTCCTCCTCTCTCCTCAGGTTTGCTGCCACCTTAGCGGTGTGTACTCGTGGACTGATCACGCTTGCCTGACCCGACGACACTGGACATTCACCCAGGTCAACTGTCTCCCCCCTTTGTCCCTGGTCCCAAGCAGGAGTTCCCTGCCGGGTTCCTCTGCTTTAAGTTGTAAGAATGTACTCCCTTTTCTTATTCTCCTCTTGTAGAGAGTCTTCTTCTAATAATCTCTCTCTCTCTGCTCTTTTCCCATAGGCTGCGTGCACTCCAGCGGGCACCTGTTTTTGAGTGGAAATTTAAGTGTGTTTTGTTTTGCCGTTATTCTTTAATTGTGCACTTTTATTTAGTGTTGTGTGTCAGAGTTTTGTTTTTCATTAAAGTGGTGAAACTTTTTACTTCTGAGTCCGTGTGTTCGTTTGATGTGGCAGCACTGCATTTGAGCCTCACTTTTGAATTGAATCATGACAAGAATGTCATCACTGACACTGATAAGTGGACCAAAAAAGTAGACAAAAATCATTTTAAAGTTTAATTAGATCTTTTATTAATCTCTCACTGTACTGTTCACAAAACAAAACTATTATGAGGATAAAAACAGAAGAAAAGTTAAAGGAGAAAAAGCTTATTTGCATGTAGTCAAAGTTCAAACAATTAGCCAACTTCTATACGTGTGTAATTTTAACACAAGGTGATACCTTCATAGAAGCCTATGCTCCTCTACCCCAAACAGTCATTTTGCTTAGAAGATTTTCTATTATAAACACACCCAGGAGAGGCTGTCTTTGCCTTCTGAGGACTGAAAATAACTCCAAGGTCAATGAGATTCTATTAGTGATTCAAACCATAGCAATGTGTTAATTAATAAGACATAAAGTGAGACAATGGTTGGATTGTCACCTTTTTTTCTTGTAGGACTAGGAGATGCAGTGTAATGCTCTGCTAGTCTTTCACAGGGGCTATCCTAGCTTAAATGAGGGCCATTTACCCCTTTAATTTACAGTGAAAAGCTTTGCTGACTTTGCATGCTATTTAAAAGCAATATATGGTCGGTAATCCAAGAGTACTGCTTTAAATGGCTAATAGGAAAAGCCAGGAAGCAATAAAATCTTGTTGACATGGGTACTATGTCTGTACTACTGTTATCACAACTGTACTAAATGTTTTGCATTAATCCTGTGATATTCACTGGTGAATATCTTTCCATGAAATCTATGGAATGTCTCTATCGACAAGATGCATTTTGAGCATTTCAGATTAGGATCACTTTTATGCAAGGGGAAGAACTATTGGAATCTCCTGACACTGGTAAAGAGAAGTATGCATTTTATTACATTATTACAAAGATACTCTCAGTTGCATGTGTAAATTCAAGGCCCGTGGGTGAAATCCAGCCCACCACGTCATTTTATGTGGCCCGTGGGAACTTAAAAAATATGATTTTCTTAAAAAATATGACTCTCTGGTGAATTATAGTAGAGTGACCACAAACTATATGTCCCAAAATGCATTGTGCTTTTGTCATGATGGTATCCACCCATGGAGTGGCAGTTTTTCGACATCAGTCACCACAATTACAACTAGAAAAGCACTCCTAGAGCACATACCTCCGCAAAGGCTCCTTCCATTTCTCATGGATCACCTCCAAAATGTAATGGGCTTGTGTGTAGGCCTATCGCCACTTGTGGTGAAAATTGCATCGAAGTCTGTCCATTAGTTTTGGAGTTTTGTGGCTGACAGACTGTGAGAAGAGCCTTGGCTGAGGTATGCATTCCCAGATCATCCCCAAAATGTAATGGGTTCCTCTGTAGGCCAAGAACCACCTCTGATGAAAATTTCATCCAAATCCATCCAGTAGTTTTTGTGTAATCCTGCTGCACAAATACGAACAAAGCCCTTGGTGGAGGTATGCACTCTCAGATTATCACCAAAATCTAATCATCTGTTCCCTGTGCCATTAAGATAAGATAAGATAAGATAAGATAAGCCTTTATTAGTCCCACAATGGGGAAATTCCAGGATTGCAACAGCATAGGGATAGCAACACTCAGAGCAACAATCAGAAGGCAAGAAAAAACAACATCTAGTAAACATATGTCCATATTACTATAAATGTGTATATATAGACACACAGTGCAGAGCATTATGGCTGGTGAATGTGCAGCAGAAAGTCTAAGCTCTCTCTCCGCGGATGCAGCGGGCCAGCTGGAAGTCTTTGGGCATGATGGTGACCCCCTTAGCGAAGAAGAGACCACCAGGTGGGTCTCGCTGGTCTCCTGGTGGTCTCTTCTTCGCTAAGGGGGTCACCATCTGTGCCAGCCTGGCACAGCCTGTGCCATTACACACCTTTCCTGAAAATTTCGTCAAAATCCGTTCATAACTTTTTGAGTTATGTTGGTAACAGACAGACAGACAAACAGACAAATGCCAGTAAAAGCATTACCTCCTTGGCGGAGGTAATAAACTCAAGTGTTGCTGTTGTGTCCATCTCCTCCATCTCCAAACTCCCAGGCTGCGGGTGTTGCAATTCATCGCACAACCGCATACAACCCACAGGCCAATGTGTTATGCGAGCGTTTTCATAGATCACTGAAAGCAGCACTCAGGGGTTCACTGACGGATGCAAATTGGGTAGACAGGTTGCTGTGGGTTTTATTGGGGTTGCGCTCCACGGCAAAAGAGGATTTGGAAGCTTCCCCAGCAGAGAGCTTGTTTTTGCGCAGCCCCTATGGCTGCCTGGGGAATTTCTGCCAAATAATCCCGCGCGGGTCAGCTGCTCGTCTCAGCTTTTGCAGCGTAGCGCAAACACAGGCACGCTGCCGGGCCCGGCCCACCACTGTTTTCCGCGTGCTTTTGTGCCTAAAACTTTGAAGAACGCGGAGTTCGTGTTCGTCAGACACGACGACCAAGCGCCCTCCATTGCGCCTGCACACATGTTGAAAATGGCCCTATCTCACAATGTTAAAGAATCCTTTAAAAAATTCCTAGATCCAGATGGTGATCCAGATCATCCCCAAAATTTAATCAGTTCTTCCTTGTACCATTTCCAACAACGCCTGAAAGTTTCATCGAAATCCGTCCAAAACTTTTTGAGTTATCTTGCTAACCAACAGACAGACAGACAAACAGACAAACCGACAGACAGACAAACGCTAGCAAAAACATTACCTCCTGCGCCCTGCGGCCTGGCGGAGGTAAAAATAAGTTTTGTTTTTCAGTTGAGTGATGGGGTCAGATAAAAATGTGCAAGAGAAGAAAAACTGATGCTGCGGGCAATTAAAGACTGATGAGAAAGTGAAGGCATGTTTGTGCTGAAGGGAGACAAACCAGCATGTCTTCTTTGCAACAAGGTAGCGTCCAGAAATATAATTTACGTCAGCAGTTAAACACAGAGCCAGGTATGTTTACTGTAACCAGGAAGAAAAGCAACAAAAGGCCCAAGAATTAAAAAGCAGACTGAAGTCTCAACAGAACGTGTTTGCAAAAGTTGCTGCAAAAAATGATGCTGCTGGTAGCTTTACCAAGCTTCCAGGTGTTTTTCAGAAGGCACATTTTTAAAGCGATGTTATGTTAACCCTTTACTGTGTAAAGCAGTGGTCCCCAAAGTACGGCCCGCGGGCCGGATACGGCCCGCCTCCACATTTGGCCCGGCCCCTTGAACAATACCAGAGACGCTTACCCCCACCCCCCTCCACCTCCTCCTGCACAGAGCTTTTCCCGCACAGAGCTTCCAAAGCTGGCTGAACGCCATCTCGTTCCCCTGCTGAGCGTGTGCTCAGCCATGCATTCTGTGCCATGCATTCTCTGTATCACTGTATAAAAGAGCTGACTGTACATGCCTCACTATCGCACTTAGAATTCGCTCTTAGACAACTGCTCTGGGCTCACAGCGCGCAGCCAGAGCGCTGGGTGAGCCTCGTGATGGAGAAATAAAACACCTTTAAACTTCGGCTTGCTGTGTCCGCCTGCACTTATTTTTTTCCTCCACACTGGTGACCTGACGTGAATGGACTGTCTCTCCCTTCTGCCACGCTGTGGACTATTTTTTGCCTCCACACTGGTAAGCGTTATGATTTTTTTTTTTCAGTCTGGCCACGCGATCGAGACTAATACACGCATAGAACGTGACATTCTATTCCACCCTTCTGCAGTCTATGCCCCTATCTGAACCCCCCCCCCCCCTCAGAAAAAAAAAAATCATAGACTCACCCCTGTCAAATAAAACGGAATAATGGCGAAAAGGTTAGGTAAGAGAAAAATTGATTCAGAATGCAGGGTATTTAACCTGCAGTGGACAAACGATTATTTTTTTGTTCAATGCAAAGAAAAGGCTGTTCAACAGCGGTGTCTACAAACCTACTGGAACCTACAAAAGGATTATAAGGAAGAAACACAAGAACTTTGAGAGACTGCTCATATGAGTCATTTAAGTAAGAGATTCTGCTCTGACAACTAAGCTGAACTTTTACCTGTTAAGATTGTGCACGGCACAACAGAAAGTTAATGTTCCATGGACTTTTTTTCTGTGAAGAACCCAGAGAGGGTTATTTGGTTATTATTTATTTCATAAATAGTGTTATTATTTATTTTCTGACTTTTTTCCTGTGAAGATCCCGGAAAGGGTTATTAATATTTGGTTATGTGTGGCTTTCTGGAAAACAATAAATGTTTACGTTTAGGCACCCGTGAGATCGTCACACTTTTTCTGTTACAAACTGACCCCGGCCCCCATCAGAGAAGGCAAAAGTTATGTGGTCTTCACAGGAAAAAGTTTGGGGACCCCTGGTGTAAAGGAACCATACTTTGTAACTTCTGGAGGCACAATATATTGTAATGCTACAATAATAATAATCATAAAAACAATCATTGAACCAATCTTCAAATATCTGCCAATAATGGTCCAGGGTTGAAACTTTGAATTTTCAAGTATTTCAAGTATTTTGTATTTAATTTCAAGTGTACAATTAGGTTATCCACTACACTGTTATTATAGAGTGTGGGTATACAGTCTTACAAAATAAGTTTGGCACTCCTGCTTTAGGGATGGGAATTGAGAACCGGTTCTTGTTGGGAACCGGTTCTAAATTTTTGACCCCCCGGAATCATACGTAACTGATGTTATCAACTCCTCTCAACGATGCTGCTGGTTTAAACACTTCCGTGGGTTTTTTTTTAATGGCATATGTCATGACGTTGCACACTACCATTACCAAGCAATGCCATGACACTGTTGCTACCACGGGATAATGGCGGAAGCATATGTAAACATGAGCAGCATGGCGTATGGTAAACATGAGCTGAAACGTCTCTTGACACGGCAGCGTGGGATAAAATGAAAGACTGCGTTCAACAGTCTACGAAGTGTGCCCACACCTGATTCCTCAACAGCAGCACCTCCGTTAGTGATAGTAATATTAGCTTTATATTTTTAGTAGTATGTTAGCACAATACTAGTAGCCTTGAAGGCTGTTTAATCAGTTCTTTAATTCACAAAACCCAACTAAAAGCATCTAATATTTAAATATGATCTTATTCTTTTTAGATGATTAGAGCAACAGGCAGCTCTGAGGTTTTACCAACCTGCTCACTCTCCGCAGCTTGCCAGGGTAACCCACTGACACTAGCTGCACACGGAGCTGTCATGAAATTTGTATTTAAAGTGTACCTGTGGTGGTCGTGCAAAAAAAGATATTATATTGAGCCCCTGGCTCACTTTCTAGTTCAATTTCAAGGTAAAATTCAAGTTTAAGGCAATTTGATATAAATCCATTGCTGATGTGCTTGTTCAGGTATGCCAGCAAAACATGTTCGCAGCCATATTTGCCTCTACATGGACTTCCAGGACGCTTCCTGTGACGTAATTTCGTGGCTACCGCGATCTGGATCAGTATTGGCTGAGCCTCGAGTACCCGGATGTGCAGCGGCTTTTGGGATATTCTAATTCAAATTCAAACGTTTATTTCAAACTCAGGGTTCATATTAAATGCAGAACTGAAACGAGTAGAAAATAAATAAATAAATGCTTAAATTCGGCGGGTCGTCTCGTCTGATCTGAGGTCGTTAACAGCCGCAAAACGGCAGATTATTTCGGCTCTTCCGTCGCCGCTATAAAGAGCGGCAGACAGCGCGTTGCGTTGTATGAGGACCAAAATTCAAACGTTTATTTCAAACTCAGGGTTCATATTAAATGCTGAACTGAAACGAGTAGAAAATAAATAAATGCTTAAATTCAGCTGCTTGTCTCATTTGATCTCGTAACTGCCGCAACACGGAAGATGATTCTACAACTATATACAGAGCAGCAGTTTGTGTACCCAAACCCAGCTCACCTTGTCAGAAGATCGGAGCGGAAACAGGGCACAGGCGAATAATTTCAGACGAAATTGCGTTGTGTGTGAGGACCCCTTCGTCCCTTTAACCCTCAGAAGACCTTTCTGGCTCAAACCTGTAGCCATGTTGGACAAATTCTTCCTCAGAGTCCGACAATTCAGCCATAATAGAATAAAAACACTCACAACAGCACCCTAGTCTCTCATACAGGCGGAGCATTGACTGTTGAGTATCAACGAAGTGACGTCACATCTGCATGTGTCATGGCTGCGCCCACAGTTTTCATTGGCTGCCCATGGCCAAGGTCCTATTTGAATATATGTCTGGTGGTATATGGCTGGCAAAAAATTATTTACCAAAATAAGAAATACTTTTTCATAATGTTTTCAAGTCAAATGCGTCTTCACGACCACCACAGGTACGCTTTAAAGGCTTGCATCCATTCATGACCGTAGAGCAGCTGGAGTTTGGGTAGGTGGTACATGTGATGTAGGTTACAGATTAATACTGAATTTGACTCCTTCTGAGACTGAGTAATGACTTGAGGTTTTACCAGTATGTTAATATTAGTGGTGTTGTGGAGGAATAAGATCAGGCGAGATGCAATGAGCTGGAAGGTTGCAGAGTTTTTTTTTCCTCCAACATAATGAGATGCACGTTGTAGCTCTGTGCGTTACTGTGCTCTACTGTGCTGCTGAGGCATGTATCGTAAGCTCTTTTATAGATGTTATACAAACAGACAGAATACATGGCACATTAACTAACATTAACACATTAACACATGGAAACAGGGGGCAAGCATTTTTTGCTAGACCTGGGGGGGTGTCGGGAGAAAATATGCATAGACAGACTTAAGCCCGCCTTTGTAGTGGTGGACAAGCAAGGGCTGCTGGCCCGGGCCCCTCGGTGTGAAAGACCCCCACGAAGAACTCCCCAGGCAAATGATTCACCAGGACAGCCACACGGGCAGAGCGAAGTTCCCCTCCCCCCTCGCCTTGGCCCACCCGCAGTCAGACACACGTCCAGCAGCCCCCCGCCGGCACAGAGACCCCCGTTACAGCAGATATGGGAGGAGACTGAAGCCCAAAAGACATGGTGACTTAAAACTCTGTCTCGGGGGGGGGGGGGGGGGGGGGGTGTGGCAATGCATATTGTAGAGGAGTCAGCAGACAGCGTCTCAGTCAGGAGGCAGTGATTAAACATAAGAGAATAATAGACAGGAACGTCATGGGGAGTTGGCAGGAAGAGGGAGCTGGGGGTTTAAGGGAAATGTATTGTGGGGTTAGATGTCATGTAGTGTGATGTGAAATGTCATGCAGATGTGAGATGATCTGTTGAGTTTATAAGGAGAAACCTGCTTGGCTGTGTCATTGCTTTTTATGTGTATGTCTGATTACTGTATTACTGTATTACTGTATTACTGATTACTGTATTACTTATTCATATTCATATTCTACCTTTTATTGCATGCATAGTTTTTTTTTATCTTTATCTTTAGTGCTACTCCATGTTTAATGTTGCAGCATTGCACCGAGACAAATTCCTAGTTTGTGTACTACATGAACAATGGCAATAAATCTCATTCTGATTCTGATTCTGATGAGAGAGTGTTAATAAATTTCGTCTTCTCGTAAACCGGCCTCCTCATTTCCAACACTCTCCACACTGCGCATGTCATGCGCACGGTGAAGTTATGGTCTGAGGAGGCAATGGACGTGCTAAAGGACTGTTTTGAAATCACTGCCTGGGAGCAGCTCTGCGATCCACATGGTGAGGACATCGATGGCCTCACTCACACCATCACGGACTACATCAGCTTCTGTGTGGACAACACCATAACCACCAAGACCATACGGTGTTGCTCGAAAAACAAACCCTGGATCAACCCTGAGATAAAAACACTTCTGAGAGAGAAGAAGAGGATCTTCAGGTCGGGGAACAGGGAGATGCTGAAGTCCGTTCAGAGGGAGCTGAGGAGGAAGATCAGAGAAGGCAAGGACAGCTTCAGGAAGAAGATGGAGGACAAGCTGCAATGGAGCGACATCGGCGGGATCTGGAGAAACCTTAAAACCATCTCTGGGCTCCAGAATACCTCCTCCCAGGCCACGGGGGGCAGGGAGTGGGCGAACAATCTGAACCTGTTTTTTAATAGGTTTGACCAGTCGCCCTCCCCCCCGACTGCACAACAACCACTACTGCCCCTAAAGTCATCGAGACCTGCTGTCCACACCCCACTCCACCAACACCCCCCCACTCCCAGCACACAGCCCTCCAACCTGGCCCTCACTAAGAACCAGGTGAGGACGGAGCTGAGGAAGATCAAGGCAAGGAAGGCCGCGGGACCGGACGGCATCAGTGTGAAGCTCCTCAAGTCCTGTGCAGACCAGCTGTGTGGGATTGTGGAGCTCATCTTCAACCTGAGCCTGAAGCTGGGGAGGGTACCACAGTTGTGGAAAACATCTTGTGTGGTACCTGTACCAAAGACTTCCCACCCCAAAGATCTGAACAGCTACAGACCAGTGGCCCTGACGTCTCACATGATGAAGACCCTGGAGAGACTGCTCCTTGCTCACCTCCGCCCCTGGTGGGACCAGCGATGGATCCACTCCAGTTCGCCTATCAGCATGGCATTGGGGTGGAGGATGCAGTGATCTTCCTCCTTCACCATTCTCTGTCCCACCTGGAGAAGCCTGGGAATGCGGTGAGGATCATGTTCTTTGACTTCTCCAGTGCTTTCAACACCATTCAACCGATGATCCTGAAGGACAAGCTGCTGTGCGCAGGGGTGGACCAGCACCTG
Source organism: Pholidichthys leucotaenia (assembly GCA_020510985.1). NCBI lineage: Eukaryota > Metazoa > Chordata > Actinopteri > Cichliformes > Pholidichthyidae > Pholidichthys > Pholidichthys leucotaenia. The sequence goes on along the minus strand of CM035837.1, from coordinate 356,647,024 downwards.
TCATCATGGATCCTGGACTACCTCACGAACCGGCCACAGTTTGTGAGAACCCGAGATTGTGTGTCTGACACGATCATCGGTAGCATGGGGGCCCCCCAGGGAACGGTTTTGGCTCCCTTCCTGTTCACCCTTTATACTGCGGACTTCTCACACAACACAACACACTGCCATCTACAGAAGTTCTCTGACGACTCTGCGATCGTCGGCCTCATCTCCAACGGAGATGAAGCTGAGTACAGAGGACTTATCCAGGACTTCGTGGACAGGTGCCATCGGAACTGCCTCCAGATCAACGCGAGGAAAACTAAGGAGCTGGTGGTGGACTGCCACAGGCAAGGACAACCCCTCACAGCACCAGTAAACATACAGGGAACAGACATTGAGATGGTGACATCCTACAAGTACCTTGGTGTTCATCTGAACAATAAACTAGACTGGTCACACAATACCGACGCACTCTACAAGAAGGGACAGCGCAGGCTGTTCCTACTGAGGAGGCTCAGGTCTTTTGGTGTACAAGGGGCGCTGCTGAAGACATTCTACAACACAGTGGTGGCATCAGCCATCACTTTTGGAGTGGTCTGCTGGGGCAACGGCATTACAGCAGCCGATAGGAAGAGACTGAACAAACTGATCAAGAAAGCTAGCTCTGTCCTGGGGCAACGCCTTGACCCAGTGGAGGAGATAGGAGAGAGAAGGATGGTGGCTAAACTGTCATCTCTGCTGGAGTCCAAGTTCCACCCTATGCAGGACATATTGAATGCACTGAGGAGCTCATTTAGCAGTAGACTACATCATCCTAGGTGCGCAACCGAGAGGTTTCGCAGGTCCTTCCTACCTACGGCTGTCAGACTGTATAACCTAAGCAGGGCTGCTCGCAGAGATAGCAAAAAAAACGTAACAACCTAATAGTATTGAATGCAAAAGACGCAACAGACTTACACAAATGGTCCCCTCCAGTATACAACTAGGACAATATCAGTTGCTAAGGAGGCTGACAATATGTATGGGTACGTATTCATACTATGTAGGATAACTAAGTAGACGGTTATGCTGTTTATTCCATCTTGCTACAATGCTCCGCACTTTGTATATATATTTATATATTTATGTGTATGTGTGTATATCCACTGCTCTTATTTATATTTTTCGTATCTTCTTAATTATTGCTCTGAGTGTTGCTATCCCTGTGCTGTTGCAATCCTGGAATTTCCCCATTGTGGGAGTAATAAAGGCTTATCTTATCTTATCTTATTAGCATATTGATATACATATCGGTCAATACATATCATTCACGTGACCAACTGGCGCCCGGATGTCAGCTCCCTCATCCATGGGATGTATATACAACAGTCCATTGTTCTGATTGCCCCCAGGGGCTCTCTGTCCGTATGCAAATTGTCCTCCGTTTCCTCCAACCCTGCTAAGCGTGAATTAGAGTCAATCTGCAGTGTGCTGGGTCACCACAGTGTTGGCATTATCACATTAATCGCCCATTAACGCTTTGCCTCCCTTAATGGCGACAAATTTTGTGATGGCGGTTAACGGCAGTTAACAGCAGAAAGCGCAAACAGTACTTTTTGGCCTAGCGACTCTCTGTATCAAAGCTGCTCTGGCCACAGACATGGTGTGTGCCATGCAGACATTGCAAAGTCAAACAAGCTGGATTACAGCCATGGAAATCCCCAAAGTGCTGTCATGTTTAAGTTTACATTATGTATCAGAGCTCTCACCTGGATAATTATTATAGCCTCCTCCAAAACTTCGCCTGGATGTTGGTTTGCTCTTCTTCTATGGAAGCTAGCTAGCTGGCTAGTAGCCACATGGCAGGTTGTAGCTGACCTCCAGCAGCTGACATGGACAGAAATTTGCCTGTTTTCGTCCTCATAGCTTTGGATCCAACTGTTGGTAGGTGAGTAGCAGTCTAAAAAAAATTCTCAAGCTGTGTTCGTGATGTCCATTCACTCCCACGCCGTTTTTGCAGCACGTTGGGGCATCATCATGGCGTGATAGTTGTCCGTTTATGTTTGCAATTTTTCTGCTAAAAGGGAAATTGTGTCTGTTGTGACACATGAGGTCCATGGTTTTGTGTTGATCTCCTTAAAAGTTGTAGATGTTTGCTATGGGAGAAAGAGCAAGCTCCACTTGTGGCTGCTGGCTGGCTCGATGCTGAGTTGTGTTGCAGTGACATTAATGAGCTTTTGTTTTTAATGAGTAATTAATGTAATTAATGAGTTTTTGTGATCGCTAAAATAACATAATTGTGCAGTTTCTAATCACTTCTATATTCCATTTATACTGTGTTTTATTTATAGTGCTTTTCAGCATTTAAACATAAATATTACAAGGCATAAATGCCTATTTTTCTAAGAAAAGCATGTTTACAGTCTTAAATTGATTTTATTATATCTTTTCAAGAGAAGAAGCAGTGTTTAAGGTCAGAAAAATAACAGAACTACTGCACTGATGCTGAAATCCTGTGAAGGCCTGCTTTTTTCCCCACAAGGGAAAACTGATCAAGAATTGATAAGAGAATCACTCAAGAATTGGATTGATAAGCAAAATCGACAGTGCCACTGGTATTGATAAAATCTTATTAATTCAAATCCCTACCCTGCTCTAAGTCATGTGTTTTATGCTGTACTAGAGCAGCTCTTTTTGAAATAAGGTTGTTTTGACATATTTATCAGTTTTCACTCAGTCACATTAATTTTCATTGCATAGTTTCTTACTTTTTCATTACTTTTGGCTAATTATTTCTAAATAAATTAGTGACTTTACAGCTAGACGACACAAAATAAATATAGATCTATATTTTTAATCCACGATAGTGCTTATTTTACTAGTACACCGGGGACCAGAACATGCTGACACAAGGGCCTGAATGGTCAAATAAACATCAAGCTCAATAATTAGCTTTCTCATAAAGCAGATATGAGAGAAACCCTGAAGCTGAAAGATGTGGGGGAATGAAAACTCTCCTTCGCCTTTACCCAAAGGCTTTAAATATCAGTAAGATGAACTTAATCAAAAATATGTATTCATGAAGAGCAGGACAATAGCTCCTTCACCTTTTCATACCTCGTCGCCTTCATATATCTGTGGAACATCTTTTGCCTGCTGAGTCAAAAAACACAAAGCACCAAGGAACAAAATTAGATTTGATAGAGTCCTATGAAAGAGGGCCTCTATTGCTGCTAAACATACTATCAAGCACATACACTGACACACCCACTTTTTTTAAAAAAGAAATTCAGATACAGAGGTTGATTCTAAAAACAAACTAAGAAACATGCACACACACACACACACACACACACACACACACGCCGTATTAAGGCAAATACTGTTTCTGGAAGACACTGCATGAATATACAGTATGTGACTGGTTATGAACTCCATCTCTGCAGCTCTGAAGTGGACTTGACAACGATGTGATGACAATGTGCTAGTGGAGGTGATAATAATAGTCTTCTACTCAGAGATTAAATGAGAACTCGGATAGAATAGGCTGGTCCCATAAGATAAAGGTGTGTCTTACTTCATAATGTGAATCCAGTTATTTCATTTGCATATTTAACTGGAGGTGAGACAGTGGTAATGAGAATCATTTAAATGTGCAGGGAGAGCAAAAAAAAAAAAAAACTGAGATAAAAGACCCATCCATTGTCTAAGAGCTAATATTACACAAAGACTACAAACCCCATGGGTAAAAGCTGTGACTTTATTTAATGACTGTCTACAGTCATACAAAGTTTGAAAGGATTTGTCTTCAGATTCCACAAGTAAGGAGACATTTGTCAAGCTCTGGGCACTGTCTGGGACCGTGTCCACACCTCTTGTTCATGTTGCTCCTTTGTGATTGTTATTATTATTATTATTATTATTATCGTCATTATTATTATTTAGTATAGTTATTGTCTCCTGTGTCTCCCCAGGTCTGCTGTGTCACCCCCTGTTTGTCTTATTATGGTCCTCTAGTATAATTGTTTACCTGTTGTCTCCAGTTCCTCATGTTTCTGTATCCATAGCCACTCCTTCATGTGTGCTCCTGTTCTGCCCTCGATTGTCACCTCAGCTGTCTCACATTTGTAATTATTAGTTACCTGTTTATGTTAGTTTGTGCATGTGCTCGGTCTGGCATCATCAACATTCACTTTTGGTTTCCTTGCATTGTTTTCTGCCCCTGAGCAGTTGTTTATTTATGTTACTTTTGTTCTTTGAGTTTTCTGTTTTATTTAGTAAAATGTTACTCGGGAGTTCAGTCCGCGCCCTGGGTCCTCCTTCAACTCACCCTGTACTGCCTGTACTGCCTGTACCATGACAACATTAGTGACATTTATTATAAGCATCATCTCGGGGAAAATTTATTTCTCAGGGGGGCACGTAAACCAGAGTACTAATGTACAGCAACTAATGTATAGTGAACATCAAGAAGTACAATAAAATATCAAAAAAATTCTTGTCTTATTTTGATATAAGCCATAGCTTTCAAAATAAAAGTAACCTATGAAACGGGTGCTCAGTTTAGTCCCTTGTTATGGTATACACACGTGCAATAAAATACTGAAAAAAAATAACACAGTTCATAGGCTTGCCTCTAATTGATTCCATAACAGATTTTCTATAATTTAAGGCTAGACGTTCAGCTTAAATCAATGAGATAAACAAGATATCCAAATGGTAAGGATAAGGGCAAAATATTTTGTTCAGTGTATGCATGTATCAGAAGCTACACTACACTGTCTCATTATCTGTCATTTTGACAGACAAAGTTGTGAAAATTCTGTCATCTATTACTATCTGTTAGGACTGTTCAATATGGCAATATATAAGATAAAATAAGAAGCCTTTATTAGTCCCACAATGGGGAAATTCCAGGATTGCAACAGCACAGGGATAGCAACACTCAGAGCAACAATCAGAAGGCAAGAGAATAACAAGAGCAGCGAGTATACATATGTACATATGTATAGGCATATCCCAGGCATTCTTCATCAGAAACTCCTCCAGCTCAAGGTGCCCCCCTCCACCTGCCAGTGGATCTCCAGCTTTCTGACTGACAGGTGGCAACAGGTGAAGCTAGGGTGATTTACATCCAGCTCCCGAAAAATTAGTACTGGCGCCCCCCAAGGATGTGTCCTTTCCCCACTGCTCTTCTCCCTCTACTCCAACGACTGCACCTCAGAGGACCCTTCGGTGAAGCTCCTGAAGTTTGCGGACGACACCACAGTCATCGGTTTGATCCGGGATGATGATGAGTCTGCATACAGGCGGGAGGTGGAGCAGCTGATCCTCTGGTGCAGCCAGAACCATCTTGAACTTAACCCAGCCAAAACGGTGGAGATGACTGTGGATTTCAGGCGACACCCCCCTTCATTCCCCCCACTCACCATCCTCAACAGCACAGTGTCCACTGTGGACTCCTTCAAGTTTCTGGAGTCTTGAAGGAGCTTCAGAGCTTCAGGCTCAGGTTGAAGATGTACGTCACAATCCCACACAGCTAGTCTGCACAGGACTTGAGGAGCTTTGCGCTGATGCGGTCCAGTCCCGACGCCTTCCTCGCCTTGATCTTCCTCAGCTCCGTTCTCACCTGGGTCCTGGTCAGGGTCAGGATGGGGGGCTGTGTGTTGGGAGTGGGGGGGTGTTGGTGGAGTGGGGAGTGGGCAGCAGGACTTGATTTCTTTAGAGGCAGCAGTGGTTGTTGTGCAGTCAGAGGGGAGGGCGGTTGGTCAAACCTATTGAAAAACAGATTCAGGTTGTTCGCCCACTCCCTGCCCCCCGTGGCCTGGGGGGAGGTATTCTGGAGCCCAGAGATGGTTTTGAGGTTTCTCCAGACCCCGCTGATGTCGCTCTGTTGCAGCTTGTCCTCCATCTTCTTCCTGAAGCTGTCCTTGCCTTCTCTGATCTTTCTCCTCAGCTCCCTCTGTACGGAATTCAGCATCTCCCTATTCCCCGACCTGAAGATCCTCTTCTTCTCTCTCAGAAGTGTTTTTATCTCAGGGTTGATCCAGGGTTTGTTGTTTGAGCAACACCGTATGGTCTTGGTGGGAACGGATTTGTCCACACAGAAGCTGAGGTAGTCCGTGAAGGTGTGAGTGAGGCCATCGATGTCCTCACCATGTGGATCGCAGAGCTGCTTCCAGGCGGTGGCTTCAAAACAGCCCTTTAGAGTGTCCATTGTCTCCTCAGACCATAACTCCACTGTGCGCATGGCCGGAGGTTGTCTGTGCACTAGGGGTTTGCACACCAGCCGGAGATGAACCAAGTTGTGATCCGATCTCCCGAGTGGGGGGAGTTGTGATGAGGTGTACGCCTCCTTAGTGTTTGCGTAGAATAAGTCCAGTGTTTTATTGTCTCTAGTGTGGCATGTGACATACTGGGTGAACGTGGGTAGAATGGGAGACAGTGAAACATGGTTGAAATCGCCTGAGATGAGGAGAAGAGCATCTGGGTGTTTTGTCTGCAGCCTGCTGGTTACTGAATGGATGACGTCACGCGCTGTCCCAGCGTTCGCCGTCGGATTTGCATAAACAACAATGCAGATCACGTGTGAGTGTTCTCTTGGGAGATATGTAGGCCGCATGCTAACAGCTAGCAACTCAATGTCTTTGCTGCAGTGTTGTTGTTTAACAGTGATATGTCCCGGTCTGCACCAGTTGTTGTTAACATACATTATCACTCTATTATCATTATTACTGTTATATGAGGAGCTTCTGAAAAAGTAGCACTGTTTCTTTAAGACTCCACTAATAATTCCCACAAGATTGCGTCGCTTGCACTGCTTGCGTAAAACATCACTCACAGGAGTGCAGTCAGAAGGAAGTATGGCCTCTTGAGATACGTGTACCGTTACAGAGCAGAGAGGTAAAATATCTGTCAAACTTTGGCGAAATGCAAAACTAGTCATTGGTTTTATCAGCTAAAACTCTTAACTAAATGAAGGCACCAAAGCCGATCAGTGATAAGATAAGATAAGATAAGATAAGCCTTTATTAGTCCCACAACGGGGAAATTCCAGGATTGCAACAGCACAGGGATAGCAACACTCAGAGCAACAATCAGAAGGCAAGAAAAAAACAAGCAAGCAAGAGCAGCTAATATACATATGTACATATTACTATAAAATATATATATATATATACACACACACACACAGACACACAGTGCAGAGCATTGTAGCTGGATGGAATAAATATATGAATATATGAACACACAGTGCAGAGCATTGTAGCTAGATGGAATAAATATGTAAATATATAAACATCCACAGTACGGAGCATTGCAGACAGGTGGAATAAATATGCAAGTATATAAACACACACAGTGCGGAGCAATGTAGCTAGATGGAATAATATGTAGATATATAAAAACACAGTGCGGAGCATTGTAGCTAGATGGAATAAATATATAGATATATAAATATAAACACACCCAGTGCTGAGCATTGTAGCTAGATGGGATGAAACAGCATAACCGTCTACTTAGTTATCCTACATGGTATGATTATGTGCCCATACATATTCTCACCCTCCATAGCGACCGGTATGTTCCTAGTTGTATGCCGGAGGGGACCATTGTGTAAGTCTATTGCATCTTTTGCATTCAAAAGATGATGATGTCACTTCCACGACGATCTTTGTAGATTAAGATACAGCATGTGAGAATTCCCAGCCATGCTAAGGGAAGCATCGAGGCAGCGTAAGTTCATGTCATGAGAGAACTGTTGTTCTATATACATTTGTGTTTCAGCTAAAATGGTTTAATGAATATTAATCAATGTTTTGCATGTGTTAACCCCCTTTAGAGGGGAGATGAGACAGCCGTGGTGAATTGAGGTGTTTGAGCATACAGGCTGTATACTGGAGTGAAAAGCGAGTTCCTGTTTTCCTACGAAAATGCATGAGTTCATGTTATAATGTTTAGTGAAAATGTATTGAATCCCATGTATTTATTGGCATAGGAAAAGGCCACTGCTGTTGTCTATTTTACTATTATGTCTAGACTCTATTGGAACTACTGTTGTCTATTATGTCTACTGAAGATTAATGTCTTAATACTGTTCTCTCAACAGTCCAGTGGGGAAAATAAGACCCACACAAAACTTTATATTGTGTCTGGCTCAATCTTTCCTGAATTGTCCACATTGACCAACAGCGGTGTTGGTTGGGGTTTTGTCACTTAGGTCCAATGATGTTAAGTCATAAAGAAAATTTTATAATCACAACAGTGCATCAAGAATTTCAGCAAAACCATCAGTCATCATCAAAAGTCATAAAAAGGGTACCCTCAGGTTAACAAGATGTTAAATTACTAACTAACTAACTAACCCGCACTTATATAGCGCTTTTCTAGTCACAAAGACCACTCAAAGCGCTTTCATTAATACTAACCCTCTATTCTAAGGGCCTATAGGAAACAGATATCTAGGGACAATTTAGAACAGCCAATTAACCTAACATGCATGTTTTTGGCATGTGGGAGGAAACCGGAGAAATCCCGGAGTAAACCCACGCAACACGGGGAGAACATGCAAACTCCACACAGATCACTGTTGGTCGGGGGCTGGGATCGAACCCACGATCCCCACAATCCCCCGGCCAAGGGTAAACTGTGCTGCCGCAGTGCTAACCACTGCGCCACCGTGCAGCCCTACTAATTAATGTTGAAATTTATTGCTTCTGAAAACATCTGATTCTTTGAAGTTATAAAGTAAGTGCTAGACAGCACACGTCTCTGCACAGGGGCTATACTTGAACCAAACAGTACAGAAAATATTGATAGAGATGTTCACTGCAGGAAAAAAAAAAGTAATTCAAGATGTGACATATATAGTAGCTAAAAGAAATTCTCTCAGATGAATGGCCTTTACAGAAGGCTATAACTTTATTTGAAACTTAAAGGACAACTTATACCTGATCCACATGAACTTTAGAGTGTACGTTAAATGGCAGAGATTTCAAGTAGCTTTGCCGAGTCCTAATGCTCTGTTTGAGGTATTTTGGGGTTGAACACAGCTACAGGCATCGCACTGCTTTTAAAATTCAAAACAGCAGATGAAGATCATAAGATGGATTGGGTGCACACACATCCAGGTCCAGAAATGCCTGGACAGTGATATGAAATGCTCCACATCCCCACTGTTCTTCACATAATCATGGATTCCCTCTTCTTATTCCAAAATTCTTCAACAACTTCACCTCCTCCTTGCCAGATGTCTACCAGTAAGATGCTGTAACGATCAGCTTAATGTTACTGTCACTTCACTGCTCCTGTAAAGCTTGAATATGCATGTGTCTTACTTTGGGAGATATACCTGAATCCTAAAACCTAAAACATGAAAATGAAATCTAGCATTAAAAGAAAAAACTTCAAAGAAAAGATTAAAACACAATGAAAAGTAATGCAGGACACAATACATACATACAAACTGTAAATAATACAGATATATACAGTACATATTAATAATACATGTTTAATAAAGCTTCCTATCCTCTGGTACGCAAGCTTCATTATAATTGTCCACCCAAAAGGACTAACTGAATACCAAAACCAGAAAAGCACTCAGAGTGCATACCTCTGCCAAGGTGCCTTCCATCCATCATGGATCACCTCCAAAATGTAATGGGTTCAAGGGCAGGCCAGTTGTGGTGAAAATTGCAGCAAAGTTTATGCAGCAGTTTTGGAGGATTCTTGCCAACACACTGTGAGAAGATAAGAGCCTTGGCGGAGGTATGCATTCTGGGATCATCGCCAAAATGTAATGCTGTAGCTCAAGAACCACCTCTCATAAAAATTTCATCCAAATCCACAAAGTAAAATTTAATGGGTTCATCCTTGGCCCGAGAGCTACTTCTGGTGAAAATTTCATCAAAATCCATGCAGCAGTTTTTGCGTAATCCTGCTAACAGACAGACAGACAAACCACCCCAGTTACACAATCTCCTTGGTGGAGGTAAAAAGGGCAGGGTATTACAATCTATGGTCTTTTGTATTCTTCTATCCTTGTCTTTTATATCCAGTTCTAAGGACTTTACTCTGATGTGTTTTTATCTTTAAACTTCAGCAACAAACACTGTATTCAAATACAACTATGTAATTATTTTGGGACCTTTTTTCCAATCTACTTTGCCATCCTTCCATTCTCTTCTCTTTTGTTATTTTATCTTTGGCAGTGTCTTAATTTACTTGACCTGAAGGTCAGTCATTGGGAGGACACTTACATGAGCATGCAAAGAACACAAACACTCCAGCTGGGTTCAGATGAAGCAGCCAGGAGACTGCCAGAAGGCCAGAGACTCGAGCTGAATTTAGTCATAGCAAGTCTACCTTGGCAGAATGCACCTCTACATGAACAAGGGTGACTTAATGTATTACCGTGTTCATACAAGATATAGAAATGGTTGTCTATTTATGTTAGGGGAAAAAGAGAGAAAAAGAGGATTCTGTCTGGGCAGTCCTGGATATTAAACTCCAATTAGCCCCACCATAGAGCTGCCTATCCTACATGTTCACCCTTTCAAGCTGTCCTACTGATGGTTTGTTGGAACGTCACCCCTTTAGAATGGTTTGATGAAAGTGGAAAGCAGCTGACAGAGATTGATAGGCATCCATCAGTGAATTGCACAAACCTTGTGATCACAAACAAAAGTGCTCTGCTGGCATAATCACAGTCATCAGATATGTTACCATGGAAGCCAAGGACTTGCAACAGGGGTTAACAATGTTTTGAATTAATGCTGCAGATGAGTGAAAGTTGTCCAGGTAACTACGGTGGTCCTGAAGGGCAAATCACAACAACAGATGACATAACACTAAAGCAAATTATAAATCACATTAGCAAAACAGAAATCACAACCCTTGCGGAAAAAAACTGAAATTTCACATGCTCACATGTAAAAACCATGAAAACATTTCCAAAGCACATGCTTCCATGTCAAATAACGGGGAAAATGTGTATCACATATACTGTATGTCATGTTTTTCACAGGTGATTTTGCACACGTAAACCATGTGATTTTTCTATATGGAAACACCAATTAAATCAAAACGGTAAATAATGAATCAACACAAAAAACAACGCAAATAGAAATCATGACAGAAAAACAGAAACTAGAAAAGCACTCAGCGAGCACATACCTCCACCAAGGTTGCTTCAAGCTCCTTGGTGGAGGTATGCAGTCGCAGATCATCAACAAAATTTAATGGGTTCATCCTTAGCCCAAGGGCTACCTCTGGTGAAAAATTCATCAAAATCCATCCAGTAATTTTTGCGTAATCCTGCTAACAGACAGACAGACAAACCACCCAGATTACATCACCTCCTTGGCGGAGGTAATAACCACAACAAAAAACAAATCTTAATAACACATAACAAATTACAACGACAGATATCACAACAGCAAAAAATGAAATAACAATAACACAAAGGGCTGTATTACAAGGACAGGGTCAGTTGATCATTTGTCACTGATGCAGAACACGTTTATGGGCGTTTCCAAGTTCATTTCCTTATCACAGCGGCGTAAAAACAAACGTTCCGCCGACGCATGACACAAAGAGGCTGGTCTAATTATTCAGAGGTGTGTTTTGGATAATCCAATCCAAACCACTCTTTCCCATCCCTTTAATGCAAAGAGGCGCATTATTTAAAGTGAATTGTAATCATGACAGTTTAAGATGGGCTTTGGGCTGACCAAAGCCCGTGTGTGTGAGCCAAAATGCACATGATAGTAATGTTGCTTGGTAATAAGGAAGACATCAATCACAGCTGATGACCAGTTAGTTATGTTAGAAAGAACAAACGGTGAAGAATGGGCTGAAATAATCAGCTGAATTGTTTAACGTACGCACAGATGGAACACAGACATGAAGAAAAGAGGATGATGCCTGTGTAAATTTTCATAAACTTTCATTAACGATGGTGTGGAAGTTGCTCCCGGCTGTGGAGAGATGGAGTGCTCCCTCTCCTGTTGCTTTCACTGACCGAGGGTCTCCCCCTATCCATCCTGGGTAGGAGAGAAGGGGGCGATCTGCCACCTCCAGCCCCTGCCATGAACTGAGCCCACTCTCAGCAGCCTCTGCCGGGGGCTGACGGGTGGCTGTTGGGGAGCTTGCTGGGCTGGAAACCTGGGGGGCACGACCGACACAGATGTGGACGCATCTCCTAGCTCTCTGGGGAGTTAGTGAAAAGTAAAATGCTGCACACTCCTTGTTCATTCATTTATTCCCCTAAAAATAAACACATTAATGCCTAATAAGTCTATGATGAAAATGAACCCCCCCCCCCCATGCGCCGCGCATCACATTGCAACCCATTGGTACACATGCTCCCTGTTCATTCATTCATTCCCCTAAAAAAAAAAAAAAAAAAAAAATCATACATTAATGCTTAATCTATAGACTCCAATGTAAGTCTGCAATTAAAATGAGAGTGTGGATGGAATAAAAAAAATAACTAGTGTGTGATCATCATATAATTAAAGTGACGGGCGATTATGACTGTTACACCACCGGAGTGGTGACCTAGAGGTACAGCATCCACCCCACAACTGGGAGGTTGGGGTTCAAGTCCCGGCCGGGTCATGCCAAAGACCATATAAAAACAGAACTTCCTGCCATCCAGCTTGGTGCTCAGCAAAAATGGAATGGAGGAGGGAAATGTGGGTGGCAGTGGCTCAGGAGGTAGAGCGGGTTGTCTAATAACCAGAGGGTTGGCAATTCGAATCCCGCTCTCCCCAGACATCCTGCCATTGTGTCCCTGGGCAAGACACTTTACCTACCTTGCCTCCAGTGTCCATGACACTGGGCTTGAATGTATATAAATGTTCAGTAGTGGTCGGAGAGGCCGTTGGCTTGGATTGGCAACCACATTTCCGGCAGTCTGCCCAAGGGCAGCTGTGGCTACAGTAGTAGCTTACCACTACCACTGTCTGTGGAGTGAATGAATAACGTATCTATTGTAAAGCGTCTTTGAGTGTCTATAAAAAGCGCTATATAAATCTGATGCATTATTATTAAGATCCCAGCGCATGCCGTTTCCTGAGCTCTGGAGCTGCGTGATGTCAAAACACGCCAATGAAATATCATAAAACAATGCGCTTCTGACGAAAGACCTCCTTTTTCCTGATCAAAAGCGGATTCTCATGGAATGCACTATAATAGTAATGCGCATTAGACTGTGCGCCGCCACACCTTGTTGAAATGAGGCGCCTCTTCCGAGCGCATAGCAGTCGCACTGTCTACTGGTAATTTGATGGCATGATGCAAGGCGTAAAAACAGACAAAGTGCTGGCAGAAACTAACAAAAACACTGGCGCACAGCGGAGAGTCTGTTGGAAAAGTGCGTGGATGACCGTCAAAATAGGGCCCTAAAGGTGGGTTCAAAAGATCGATTCAAATTGATTAATGTTTGAATGAGCCAATATCGATTCACAAAATCCGCAGACTGATCTTTTAATATGATGGTTTTTACAAGTGTGAAACTTGCTAGTGACAACTGAGTGTGGATGATCATAGCTGATTCAAGAACTGCGAAGGCAGCAAAGAGCTAGACAAAACCAATGTGGCATACAAGACCTGCAAAGCGGATACAATGGAAATACCACAACTCTCAGAAACCATTTAGTGAGGCTTCAACCAGATATTATGCTAGCAAAAAAGCTCACCAGAAGCACACTACACTGGAAAAGGCATCTGCGGTGAAACCAGCATCCACAGTCTGCCCAAAAACAACAGAGGTTGTCGTAACTTTCATATGTAAGGATATACGCTTGTACAGCATTGTTGAAAAGGATGACTTCTGAAGTCTCATAACCAAGTCTCAGATGAAAAAACTCATTATGAACTTCAGGAAGAACAGACAGGACCACATCTCCCTCCTCATAAATGGAGACCGTGTGGAAACTGTCACCATCTTTAGGTTTCTGGGCACCCACATCATCTCTGACCTCTCCTGGACTGTCAACACCAAGGCCCTGGCGAAGAAAGCCCAGCAGTGGCTGCACTTCCTCCGTGTCCTGAGGAAGAACAACCTGGACCAGAGGCTGCTGCTGGTCTTCTATCGCTACTCAGTGGAAACCGTGCTCACCTACTGTCTGGGTGTGTGGTACGCCGGGTCCACGGCTGAGAATAGTAAGGCTGTGCAAAGGGTTATCAACACCACCCAAAAAAAAATCAATGGTGGCCCTTTGCCTTCCCTGGAGGACATCTCTAGATCCTCTTTTCTCAGGAAGTCCAAGACCATCACAGGAGACCCTTCACACCCTGCACACCACCTGTTTGACCTGCTCCCCTCTGGACGATGGTTCAGATCAATCAGGTCCCACACCTCCAGAATGACAAACAATTTCTTCCCCTGGACCATCCAGACTGCAAACGGCCAAAGGTGTATCCCCCTCCCGCCACAACTCTCACATACATAGAACTGAGGACCTTTTAATTACCCCCCCCCCAAAAAAAAAAATACTCACATCTGTTTTGCACTCTGCACTTAATACATCGAGCCATCTGTTTGAGCCACTACTAATGTGTGTATTTTTATAATTCTTAGTCATTCTACTTAATGTATGATATTTTATTCAAATGTGTGCTTTATATCTGTTTTTATATTTTCATATTTTTACTGCACAGTAGCCGGGTGGAGCACCCACAATTTCATTGTACTTTTCAACTGTACAATGACAATAAAGCCTATTCTATTCTATTCTATTCTATTCTATTCTATTCTATATGTTAGAACCATGCGACGTTTTACCCACACACAAGCATTTCAATGAAACATTAATCCCGAACTTGTATGAAGGAATAAAACACTGTGTCACAATTTCACTGAAGTCTGCAGAAAGAGCTTCTCTAATGTGTGACAGCTGGACATCTACAGCAATGATTGATACTGCACACCCTTTGCAGTAAAGAAAGTACTTGTTAGCACTTTTCAAATCATAAGTTAAATAAAAAGTGCATTATTGTAAATGATTTTGGGTCAGTTTTTAATGTGATAATTGATGTATTTAATTAACCAAGTTAGAGTATTCCTGGTACAATTTGCAACATTAGGTCTGAGATTTTTTTTCCAGTGCAAATAAAATAGTTATTATAATCCTAATCCTAATTTTCCTGAGCGAACAGATACTGAATCGGATCAAATCAGAATTGAATTGATTCAGAAACTCAAGAATCTGAAACGAATTAATAATGGAAATTAGTGATGATTCCAAACCCTAAATAACAGCAAGTCAAACAGGAAAAGGTGGGTATCTGTTATTGACAAGGATCATCACTGAGTGGACGGACACAATGCCATCATTGTGATTTCTGTTTTAATTTATTGTTGTGATTTTTCTCTTCAGGGCCACCATAGCTAACATACCTGTAGTTTGAGGGAAAAAAAATCAAGAAATCATTAAGTTACTTTTATTTAGAATGATATTGGTATTCAAATATACATAATCAACATGAAAGTAAAGTGAATAAAACAAAAAAAATATGAAGGTAAGAATCGAACTGAGTTTCTGTAATGCTAACTGTAACCCACAACCATACATCATTATGTGATGACTCTGAATTGAGAATTGCTCTTTCACACATACTGTAAAGACAGCACCTTTACATTATCCAGGGATCAAAATCCTGGCATGTCATGTCTGCCTCCCCAGATTGTCATTTTTCATCATAGATTACAATGAGTATACCTCAAATTATTAACCAAACTCAATCAAACCGTCTGTGGTTTTGTGCAAGTCTGATAATAAAGCTCCTACTCTATCACTGTACATTAAGACTACATTCATACATACCCAAGGAAGGAAACCCATGAATGCACATTCACAACCACAAGTAGAGCAGACACACACTCAGACTCAGTCTGTGAGTGGCATAAAAGAACATGCTGTCAGGGCAGAATAGAGAAGCCAGATGAAAAGGTACACTGCAAATGTCACTGCACTTTATGTCACACAAAAAATGAAGAAATGCTGTGATCTCACTTTAAGAATGGAGGCTGTTTACATTTTACATTTATTATCTGTTCAATGTACCCATATAGCGAGAAGGTCCAATTTTGTCTTGAGACTCCTAAGGCCCACAAAGATCCCATAAAACACGAGAGTGAAAATTAAGTAGAGCCATAAAAAAATAGCATAATAAATGACAATTATGCAGCACAGATTTTAGAATTGTGCAACAGCTTGCTTCTAACAAACGCATTGCTGGCAAGCTGTCAGTGTCAGATGCAGTGAATAAACAGACAACACCAGGTTTGATTCTGAAAGAACAACAGACTAAAGTTCACACAACACCAAAGAGCTGAATCGCTAAAAGGCAAGCAACTGTACATGAACGTAGGTGTCAAAGGACCGTAGAGTAATACAGATACGGAATAGTTCTCTCTGTTGAATAGAATCGTGATTCTTTGTAGTCTACATAGTAACACCGGAAATTCCACACTTACAGTGTGTTTTTTTATGTATAATTTGCAGTGCTATTATGTACTATAAAGGACTTTTTATGTTACATTTTATCCAGGACAAGGACACTCAGTTGCTTAGCACTTAACTGTTAGTCATACAATATTAGTATACATGTCCTATTACTTCAATTCAACTTTATTTATACAGCACCATTTCACAACAACAGTCATCTCAAAGCAGTTTCAAACTGTAAGGGAAAGCCCCACAATTGCAGAAAGACCCCAGCACTCAGGCGATCCCCTGTGAGCAAGCACTTGGCGACGGTGGAGAGGAAAAACTCCCTTTTAACAGGAAGAAACCTCCAGCAGAACCAGGCTCAGGGAGGGGCAGCCATCTGCTGTGACTGGCTGGGGGGTGAGGGGACAGAGAAGATGAAGAAAAGAACAGACATATAGAGAGCAAAAGCAAACAACGGGGACTCAATCTATGGGAGAGAACAAACAGTTGTTAGACACCAGCAAAAATATCACATTGAAAGTGAAGAGAGGATTGAGGCCAAGTGCATCGTGGGAGGTCCCCCGGCTGTCTAAACCTATTAGCAGCATAGCTTATGCCCCCATCACACTTATTCAGAATCAGCAGGAATCAAACAGAACCAGCCGGAATGAAGAATTTTCAAAATTTGCATCACATTCGGGAGGGAATTTCAAATTGACCAAAATTCTTACAGGGGGAGGGGCTGTGGACTCAGCTAACTGACGTTCCAGCCACAGCTGGCCATGTTTTTATGCGATTCGGCTCTCCCTGGAATACGATCAAAATGTTTCGGATGCTGTTGGAATGCTGCAAGAATATTTAGAATGCAGTCATAGTGCCATTAGAATACACTTTGAATGCCGTTCGATATTTCCCCACTTCAAATGCACCTGGAAAGTTTTTGAGCATGAGCAAAACATTCAGGCCACCAGAATAGGCCCGAATATTTGGAATGCTCTCAGAATGCAGTCAGAATTTTTCAAATGCACTTTGAATATCAAGGAATATACAAGGAATTTTCATTCTGATGGCATTCCAGGGTCACCTGAACCAACCCTAACTATAGGCTTTGTCAAAAAGGAAGGTTTTAACCCTAGCTATGCACCACAGATAGGATCCAATCATAGAATAGTTGAGTACGAATAAAATAGTTTACAGCCATATCAACTATATATCAAGTCCAGAGCTGGGAAAAACACATTTCTTCAGAGAGAGAGAGAGAATAAAGATTAAAAGTAGAAAACCAAGAGAAAGAAGTGAAAACACAAATCCTACTGAGGCAAGGATGGCCAATAAAAACACAACCATGAGCAAAGGAAATCCCAAATAAATATGCACAAACAAAAATATATATACTGAAAATGTGACAATATATATTCAGCTAGGGTGAAGACCTGTCTGATAGCAGACAAAGCTTATTTAACTTCCTGTTTTTTCCATGGGAGCCCTTCTTCTTATATCCTCAGAATGTATGGTTAATGTATACCCCATCGCCACTGGAAAAACAACAAGGAGCAACAGCATACCAAGGAAGAGTACTGCAGCAAAACAGGGAGAGTTAGGAAAGGAGACACAGATAGAGAGACGCAGAAACAAAGATGAGAAAAGAGAAGAAAAGTTTGTGTGAGCTCACCACATTGTGTGACTCAGACAGTGGTGAGGTGGGCCAGTGATTCACCCGATGGCTTCAACCTCAATCTCACTGAAAGGTCAGAGCTTCTTTTAAACTGTCCCTTTCCTGCTTCCCTCACTGACTAAACTGCAGTTCAATTTCTTCCTGTGTAAGAGTGTGTGCATACAGCCTGCACTGAATATATTTACTGTGCCTGTGGCTCTGACTTTACATTTCATATGGACATGAATTCCATGCTAGGAAACATGGCAATAATACAGATGCTGCAGAAAGATCCAGTCTTCCTAATGACTTCCTAAGATTCCACTGGGCACAACAATTTTCATTGTATAGAGGAGTTTGGATAACCAACATTCTGTTAGCCTGATCCATGACCTTTGTAAACACTTAATTAGTCTTGTAGAACACCAACAATTTTTATTTTACATTATTGTCCACAGGAGTTAAAAAAGAATGTAAAAATATATTTTGGCCTGCCCGCCGTATAAATGACAATTTGCGACATTATGAGCATTATTTTAGTTTCCCACCCGGTCCATCCATATGTTGCTACATCCAGTTTCAAACTGTAAAGACTGTGATGCCAAAAAGCTCCACTCACAGCTTCATACAGCACTTCATTGATCAGTCAAAATACATTAATCAGGTTTTCTGTTGAATAGTCTTTAAGGCCAAAATATTTAGGCATTCATTCATTTCTTGAGTCATTACATGCAAAAGTGTTGAACTTATCATTCATTACACCAAGCAGATTTTATAAATTTCTATGACTTTTTTTTGTAAATATATATTACACTGACCATAGGTGAGGGCAGGAATGTAAACTGACCAGTAAATTGGCAGCTTTGCTCTAGAGCTCAGCTCCCTCTTCACCACGACAGACCGGTACAACGTCTGCATCACTGCAGATGCTGCTCCAATCCGATCCATCGCTTGCTCCATTTTCTCCTTACTCATGAATGAGACCCCGAGATAATTAAACTCCTGCATTTGGGGCAGGCACTTGTCTCCAACCCTGAGAGGACAATCTACCCTTTACCGGCTGAGGACCATGGACTCGGACTTGGAGATGCTGATTCTCATCCCAGCCGATTCACACTCCGTAGCAAACCATCCCAGCAAGGCCTGTAGGTCATTGGTCGATGAAGCCAACAGAACAACATTATCTGCAAATAGCAGAGATGAGATCCTGTGGTCACCAAACATGACACCCTCCAATTCCTGGCTGTGCCTAGAAATCCTGTCCATAAAAATTATTAATAGGATCGGTAACAAAGGGCAGCCCTGGCGAAGTCCAACTCTCACTGGCGATGAGGTGGCGCAGTGGTTAGCACTGCGCCAGCACAGCAACTCACCCTTGGCCATGGGATCCCTGGTTCGATCCCAGTCCTTGGCCAACAGTGATCTGTGTGGAGTTTGCATGTTCTCCCCGTATCTGCGTGGGTTTACTCCGGGATTTCTCCGGTTTCCTCCCACAGGCCAAAAAAACATGCAGGTTTGGTTAATTGGAGACTCTAAAGTGGCCCTAGGTGTGAATATGTGTGTGAATGGTTAAGGGATAGCGCCGTACCGTGGCTGCTTCATCCATCCAGGTGGATGCCCTCAATTTCCCCTCTGGGGATCAATCATCATCATCATCATCATAGCAGTCTGTCGTGGGCGACAATGACTGTTTCATTTAGGTCTGATCAGATTCCTCCACACAGCTCTGTCCTTAGCCTTCTGCTGCCAGGAACTCCTGTCTATGTCCAACTTCTCCAAGTTTCTTTTTACAGTGTCTTTAAATCTGAGCCTTGGTCTACCCTGATTGTGTTTGCCTTCGCATAACTGTGAGTAGAGTAACTGCCGAGGGAGATGCTGGTGGTCCATCCTCTCAACATGTCCGAGCCATCTCAGGACAATAAAGAATACAAAATCAAAATCAAATCAAAAATCACTGGAAACGAGTTTGATTGGGTTTTGGCAATACGAACCAAACTCTTGCAACGGTTGTATAGGGACCGGATAGCTTGTAACAACAAGCCCAATACCCCATACTCCCACAGCAGCCCCCACAAGAGACCATGAGGGACACAGTCAAATGCTTTCTCCAAGTCCACAAAACACATGTGGACTGGTTGGACAAACTCCCACGAACTCTCGAGGAGCTTTGGGTAATGGCCAAAAGAATGACATTGTGGATACAAGTGGCTGAAATGAGCTTTCTCCGTAGGATTGCTGGACTCACCCTTAGAGAGGAGCTCAGTCATCCGGGAGAGGCTCAGAGTAGAATGGCTGCTCCTCCAAATTGAAAGGAGTCAATTGAGGTGGTTTGGGCATCTGACCAGGATGCCTCCTGGACGCCTCCCACTTGAGGTGTTTTGGGCATGTCCCACTGGGAGGAGACCCTGGGGCAGACCCAGGACATGCTGGCGAGACTATGGGGCAGATTTACTAACGTGCTGCGTCATCGCAAAACCCTGTTTTGGCAGTAAAAAACTACTATTGAGATTTACTAAAGGGCGCAGGGCAAAATTTGCAGTAGAAAGGCGTGGACTATGTTAATCTTGCGCCTGGCCTCACTGCATATGCATTTGTTTGAGTTGTCATGTCAATGGGCAAATTTGGGGGAGTGGAGTATTTACAGACGTGGACAAAATTGTTGGTACCCCTCTGTTAATGAAAGAAAAACCCACAATGGTCACAGAAATAACTTAAATATGACAAAAGTGGTAACAAATAAAAATTTGATGAAAATTAACCTATGAAAATCAGACAATGCTTTTGAATTGTGGTTCAACAGAATTATTTTAAAAAACAAACTCATGAAACAGGCCTGGACAAAAATGATGGTACCCTTAGAAAAGATTGAAAATAATGTGACCATAGGGACATGTTCAACCAAGATGTGTCCTCTAATTAACATCACAGGTGTCTACAAACTTGTAATCAGTCAGTCGGCCTATTTAAAGGGTGACAAGTAGTCACTGTGCTGTTTGGTGACATGGTGTGTACCACACTAAACATGGACCAGAGGAAGCAAAGGAGAGAGTTGTCTCAGGAGATTAGAAAGAAAATTATAGACAAGCATGTTAAAGGTAAAGGCTATAAGACCATCTCCAAGCAGCTTGATGTTCCTGTGACTACAGCAGTCCTTCTCAAATAGTGGGGCGCGCGATGCGATGCCGGAGGGGGGTGCGTGTGACCCCGGGGAACAGGCTTTGCTTTTGCCATGTAAAGTGTAATTGCACATCCACGGCAGCAGGCGGTGCAGTGGCGCTCTCATTGTCAAAGTCTGTGCGGGAGTTTAAAACTTTTTAAATTGCTGTCAACAAACCCCTCGAGAGACACCATGGAGAAATATTTAACAGTAACGAAAAGAAAGGCGGAGAGAGACACAGGTAAAGAGACAAATGAAAGTCTCCCAAAAGCTAAGACAAGGAAATATGACGAAGCTTATCTAGCGCTTGGCTTCACTCTGACTACGGTGGGAGATGAGGAAAGACCGGTGTGTTCACTGTATCTGAAAGTGTTGGCAGCGGACAGCATGAAGCCAAATAAATTAAGACGTCACCTACAGACATTACATCCTCAACACGTTAATAAGCCGCTTGATTTTTTTCAGCGAAAACGTGCAGAGTACGGCCAACAATCATCCCGCTTTGTGAACGCTACATCAGTAAACCAGCGAGCACTTTCAGCATCATTTAAAGTGGCGCACCAAATTGCGCAGTGCAAAAAACCCCACACAATTGCAGAGGAGTTGATACTGCCTTTTTCTACCTTTTTCTTCAGACTAAAATGTTAAATATATTGGTACTCCTGTGTTAATGTTCCAGATCAATTTACATTTAATATTATTTATTGATTGAATTATTTTTCTCAGCATCAAATGGTTCAGTTGGTCAAAAATGTTTCTAGTTTAAATAAGGATTGACATATTTTTTATTTCAGGCACTTTGATGCACTTTAAGTTTTTTTTTTCTGTTTTAGACTATAACAGGGTTTCTGCGTGGCAAAATAAAGTTAATATTTGTTGAAAGTTGATTTATATTGCTTTTTTCTTTTGTTAATGTTAAAAAGGATACAATTTTAGGTATACTTATACAATTTTTATAGATAATGATCTTATTTATAGTCACTGCGGCGAGTTGGGGGGGCGCAAAATATTTTCTCTTTTCTTTGCAAAAAATAATTGAGAAGCACTGGACTACAGTTACACATATTATTCAGAAATTTAAGATCCACAGGACTGTAGCCAACCTCCCTGGACGTGGCCGCAGGAGGAGACGGATAATACGAATGGTAACAAAAGAGCCCAGAACAACCTCTAAACACATTCATGGTGAACTCCAAGGTCAAGGTACATCAGTGTCAAATCGCACCATCCGTCGTTGTTTGAGCCAAAGTGGACTTCATGGGAGACGACCAAGGAGGACACCACTGTTGAAAACAAATTGTAAAAAAGCCAGACTGGAATTTGCCAAACTGCATGTTGACAAGCCACAAAGCTTCTGGGAGAATGTCCTATGGACAGACGAGACAAAACTGGAACTTTTTGGCAAGGCACATCAGCTCTATGTTCACAGATGCAAAAATGAAGCATACCAAGAAAAGAACACTGTCCCTACTGTGAAACATGGAAGAGGTTATGTTATGTTCTGGGGCTGCTTTGCTGCATCTGGCACAGGGTGTCTTAAATCTGTGCAGGGTACAATGAAATCTCAAGACTATCAAGGTATTCTAGAGAGAAATGTGCTGCCCAGTGTCAGACAGCTTGGTCTCAGTTGCAGGTCATGGGTCTTGCAACAGGATAATGACCCAAAACACACAGCTAAAAACACCCAAGAATGGCTAAGAGCCAAACATTGGACTATTCTAAAGTGGCCTTCTATGAGCCCTGATCTAAATCCTATTGAACATCTGTGGAAGGAGCTGAAACATGCCATCTGGAGAATGCACCCTTCAAACCTGAGACAACTGGAGCAGTTTGCTCATGAGGAGTGGGCCAAAATACCCGCTGAGAGGTGCAGAAGTCTCATTGACAGTTACAGAAATCGTTTGATTGCAGTGATTGCCTCAAAAGGTTGTGCAACAAAATATTAAGTTAAGGGTACCATCATTTTTGTCCAGGCCTGTTTCATCAGTTTGTTTTTTAAAATAATTCTGTTGAACCACAATTCAAAAGCATTGTCTGATTTTCACTGGTTAATTTTCATAGAATTTTTATTTATTACCACTTTTGTCAGATTCAAGTTATTTCTGTGACCATTGTGGGTTTTTCTTTCATTAACAGAGGGGTACCAACAATTTAGTCCACGTCTGTATATGACTGGCACAAGATGATTTACTAAGGTTTGCAGTTGTCAATCTGCTGCTAAATGCGCCAGGATTTAACACCCAAAAAAATCTTGTCTTAATTCATCTGTGCCTGACATGATAGTGATCGTTGGTGCCAAGACACTGGCGAGAACCGAGGGCACGTGGCAGAAGCTTCTCTCTGTCCATGACTTTATTTGGCATGACAGAAGAACAGATTATATGAATATCAATGGTCTCACAGAGATCGGTGTTATGCTAAACTGGACATTAGCCGGCAGTTTTTTTTTGTTTGTTTGTTTTTTTTAAATTTCATTTGTTTATACTGTATGTACCCTACCACATGAATTTGTATCTATAAAATATGATACAATAGGAGCCCTTGAACCTGCAGTGGACATACAGATGTGTCAGCTGAAAATGACTCTTTTTTTCTTTTCTGCGGAGGTTAGACTCAGATCTGGAGTTTTTCTCAGCTCCCCCTTGCTCTTCAAGCAAAATCTTCCACAATGTCAATTTTCTTCATTTTATTTTCTCTATCTATATTTCTTTATCTACAGTATTTCTTTTTGCTGTGTGTAAAACAGTAATTCAGTTCCCTCTTCTCTCTATTTCTCTCTCCCAGTTCAGGATACACAATATAGGAGGAAAACAACATGAGATTATTAACAAAAAGAATGCACAGATCCATAAAAACGTCCCCGGAATTGCAACACCATAACTCAATGGCATTTATAAAAAATTGTGAATTGGGAAACCTGTAGATTTTGTTAAAACAAAGTTATTCACATAATAAAACCCCAGAGTCTCCATCAGACCATCTTGATGGTTCTTGTAGTTAATAAAATAAACACATTGGCCAAATAATCAGTTTATTCATGAGTAGTTCTTAATTTACACATATTAAACAAAGGAGTCTGCCATGTGAAATGAAAATCAAAACTCTGATATATGATAAACAAATATAAACTATTTTATTAGGGTTTGCACTTAAACAAAAGCTTTAAAAAAGTATTATGCTCCTCCACACTGGCTGTGCCTTTGTTGATGACCTGCTTCCTCATCAGCTGTGCCTGTGCACAATTTTGCACTTCTCTGGGTGGATGGGTGGTCATTATTGAAATGAAGTGACTGCGTCTGTGTTCATAATTTTGCGTGTTGTTAGTAGATCACTGGCAAAAATTGACCACTCCCTTAGGCGCTCTGTCTAATTTGCGCACTCGCTAATTTGCACAGCCTTAGTAAGTCTGCCCCTTTGTCTCTCAGATGGCCTGGGAGCATCTTGGTATCCTCTCTGAAGAGCTGGAGTAGGTGGCCGGGGAGAGGGAAGTCTGGGCTTCTCTGCTTGAGCTACTGTCTCCGGAAAATAAATGGATGGATGGATGGATGGATGGATGGATGGATGGATATGTATTAAATTGACTGTTTTTAGGTGAATCTTTACTTTCACTGATGAGAGGAAATGTGTTAAGAACTAGGTCAACCAATGACCTTCCAGTTCTGTAGAACAGCTCAGAGGTGAATCCTATGAACCTTCAATTGGCAGCAAATAAAAACACCTTCACAGAGCAGTTACCATTTCTGATACAAAAATGGAAGGACATCAAGAGAATGAGCAGGGTCAACAGCCCAGAAGAAGAGGTGTAAGGATGTGAGGTGGCAGAATAAGGAGACAAATCAGAGGAAGCAGAAGATAGACCAAGTACATAGGTCTGTTCCCAATGAAATTAGGGCCACAATTGTTGGCCATGTTCTAAATCAAGGTCTTACAAGGGCTGAGGCTAGTTGAGGGTGCAACCTAATACTGGGAGAACCAGTGTATCCTTGATTATCCAAACAAGGGATGGGTTATTTTGGTGGAAATGAGGGCCACAAAATTTTTCCCTCACTCCTCGAGGGCCAGATTTACATGTAACCCTTCAGTGGAGCGGGGAAGGGGGGAGTACTTTCTTGAAAGTCAAAAATTTTACAATTAAAACATGCTACTTTTTTTTTTAAAAGCTACTCAGTGGTTTATCATTCATTCATTCATTCTTTCATCTTCTTCCGCTTAATCCTTTTCGGGTCGCGGGGGGGCTGGAGCCTATCCCAGCATCTTTGGGCGAGAGGCAGGGTACACCCTGGACAGATCGCCAGTCCATCGCAAGGCCAACACAGAGAGACAGACAACCATTCACTCTCACAGTCATGCCTAAGGACAATTTAGAATCCTCAGTTTGATGCCAATTAACCTAACTTGCATGTTTTTGGCATGTGGGAGGAAACCGGAGAAATCCCGGAGTAAACCCACGCAGACACGGGGAGAACATACAAACTCCACACAGATCACTGTTGGTCGGGGGCTGGGATTGAACCCAGGATCCCCCGGCCAAGGGTGAGTTGCTGTGCTACCGCAGTGCTAACCACTCCGCCACCGCGCCGCCCGTGGTTTATTATATTACAATTCGCCTGATCGCCTGATTAGATCACCTGATTGCTGGGGTCTTTCTGCAATGGTGGGGGTCCCCCCTACAGTTGAAAGTGCTATGAGATGACTGTTGTTGTGAAATGGCGCTATACAAATAAAATAAATAAATAAACAAATAAATAAATAAATTAAAGTTACCACTGGTATAAATGAGCAAAGCCATCAGCAGATTAAAACAACCACATGTGGTCTATATTAATCATATATCCCATAACCTACATATGTATAAGCATGTGAGAATGTTTGGTGATTACATATGTAAAGCGACTTCACACCTCAGAACAGGACAAAGAGGTCTCAACCATCAGCGGAGATCAAAGGGCATCCGAGGCGCTGCGGTGGAGACCAGATCGATCGCCCTGACCTCCCAGGGCCAGGTGGAGGCATACGAAGACAAAGGAGGGGGATTAAGATAATGCGGGATGTCAGCTTTGATATGTATGTCTTTTGTTATGTGTAGGTATAAGTATGTAGAGCTGAATGTGTTCTCTCTCTATTCTACTTCTGCTTCTGCACTGAGATGAGACTTGTTAGAGGAGCGAAGCTGATAATAAACTTTGGTTTATAAGTCACATCGCCTCGTTATTCCAAGCTCCTCTACACCACACTGTATTCTCTGAACTTTTATTGCTGACATAGGATTGAATCAGTGTCAGTGCTTTAATTGTCATTGTTACCAAAAGCCATGACAGTTTCCATTGGATAATAATTACAGTGTAAACTGTGGCTAAAGATTTTGATGGTCTTGTTCATAAAAATGGCATAAGGACTCTTCACGCTGATGGTAGTGAGGGTCTCATTGACATAAATATTTGCTTTTGACACATAAACTAAACATTTTTGAGCAAATCACAAGGTTTTGCAGGTCATCTACTGTGTTTTGCAGTTTGCAGACTTTGTTTTGACAAATGTACTTAGTGTTGTGCAAACTTCAGTTCTGAGAAATGCATCAAAGTGACCGAGAAAAACTGCAGGTGCGTCGCAATTTCTCCTGCCCATTACAAATGATTTGGACAACACTTGCTGCCATCTAAAAAAATTATTTCGTTTAAAATGAAATTAGTACACTAACCCGACAAAAGAAGTTTATTAATAAATGCAGCTTCAGAAATAACATCCTGAAGATGATTAAGTGGCTTCAGAAAAAGAAACTGCCTTAAGCAGAAATGAAATGAGTGTAAGAGAACTGAGATGGCAAGGAATTAGCATTAGCTTGCCATTAGCTGAGATGGCAAAGAAACTATGTCGATGTGGGAGATAAACTTTAGTTTTTGTAATGCCATAAATTGTAAATAGCATATTCTTTGATTATACTTTTTTTCCAAATTATTATGCAAATGATATTTGTCTCTGATTTTCCTACACAGTCAATGCAAATGACAGTCAGTATAATTTTCAAGTCATCAACCGTAATTATTAATAATTCAAATTTTATTGAACAAACCTCACAATAACTATTTTTTTGCAAAAATTAAAAAAAATCTCAAAATGAACTGTTCCAAATTATTATGCACAACAGAGTTTCAAAACACTTTATTGGTTGTAAAGAACTGAAAATGGTCATTTGCTGAATTTGCAGCATTAGGAGCTCATATTTACTGAAATCAAAAGCTATTTCAATCAAAAACATCTCAACAGGCTGTTACATGTTAACATAGGACCCCTTCTTTGATATGACCTTCACAATTCTTGCATCCATTGAACTTGTGAGGTTTTGGAGAGTTTCTGGCTGAATTTCTTTGCAAGATGTCAGAATATCCTCCCACAGCTGCTAATTTGATGTGAACTGCCTCTCACCCTCATAGATCTTTTGCTTGAGGATGCTCCAAAGCTTCTCAATAGGGTTTAGGTCAGGGATAGATGAGGGTCACACCATGAGTTTCTTTCCTTTTATGCCCATAGCAGCCAATGACCCAGAGGTATTCTTTGCAGCATGAGATGGTGCATTGTCCTGCATGAAGATAATTTTGCTACGGAAGACACTGTTCTTCTTTTTGTACCATGGAAGAAAGTGGTCAGTCAGAAACTCTACTATGTACTTTGCCTATGTCATTTTCACACCTTCATGGACCCTAAAAGGGCCTACCAGCTCTCTCCCCATGATTCCGGCCCAAAACATGACTCCGCCACCTCCTTGCTGACATCACAGCCTTGTTGGGACATATAGGCCAACCACCAACCATCCATTACTTCATCCATCTGGACCATCCAGGGTTGCACGACACTCATCAGTAAACAGGACTGTTTGAAAATTAGTCTTCATGTATTTCTGGGCCCACTGCAACTGTTTCTGCTTGTGAACATTGGTTAGGGGTGGTCGAATAGTAGGTTCATGCATAACTGCAAGCCTCTGGAGGACCCTACACCTTGAGGTTCGTGGACTCTAGAGGCACCAGCAACTTCAAATATCTGTTTGCTGCTTTGTAATGGCATTTTAGCAGCTGCTCTCTTAATCCGATGAATTTGTCAGGCAGAAACCTTCCTCATTACGCCTTTATCTGCATGAACCCATCTGTGCTCTGAATCAGCCACAAATCTCTTCACAGTACAATGATCATGCTTAAGTTTTCATGAAATATCTAATGTTTTCATACCTTGTCCAAGGCATTGCACTATTTGGTGCATTTTGGCAGCAGAGAGATCCTTTTTCTTTCCCATATTGCTTGAAACCTGTGGCATGCTTAATAACGTGGAACATCCTTCTTAAGTAGTTTTCCTTTAATTGGTCTCACCTAGCAAACTAATTATGACAGGTGTCTGAGATTGATATCAGTGATCCAAATAGCTCTGAGGCACAACACCATGCGTGAGTTTAATTGAAAAACAAAAAATTGAATGTTTATGACATTAAAATCCTATTTGCATAATAATGTGGAACACAGTGTATTTATTGAGTATATTTGCCCTTCTGTCCCTGTTAATTGTAAGTCTTTAGTTTGAAATGTAGATTTTTTTGTTAATTTTATTGCTTATGTTTTTTATTTATTTTATTGTAGAGATTTATTTTTGAATTTTATATCAAGTGTACGTTTTTACAGTTCATCGTTTGCATCCTGAAATAAGTATGTTCTATACTCTGTATCACTCTGTTTTGTTCTTTTTCTGTTGAGAAGATAATGCAGCCTTTAAAGTGTCTGTGACACGATGTAGGAACTAGGGATCAATATTCAGTATGAATTTATCTTCACATAGTCCACATAGTTGGTTCTGTTGACTTAGAACACCAAATAAGTGGAAAAATATTTATAAGTGAATTCAAATTTAGCGCCATGATGCACTAATGCCATATCCTGAGAAGCGCCTCGTTTCCAGATATGACGTCATGAGGAAAGTTTCCTCTCGGCTGATCCATGTGCTGTCGATGTAAACAAGCTGTTTAGCTTGTTGTAGCTTGTCGTATGTTATCAGTTATCTGTTAATGTACTTGGCAATAAATCTTTTCTGAGTTCTGAGTTCTGAGTAGCTTCTATATCAGCAAAGAAATGCCAAAACATTGCTGGGTGTTCTAATTGCTCCAGTGAACGTATAAGCCTGTTCTCATTCCCAAAAGATTCATATCTTCTTAAAAAATGGGGGAAGCAAGTACAGAGAACAAGGGACAAATGGCAGCCAACACCATCTTCTGTACTCTGTAGCGATTATTTCACTGCAGACAGTTTTGAGGAGGCGCCTGCTATACAGGAATCTTTAGGCTTGAAAGTTCGTTACAGACGGGTTCTAAAATCGACTGCCATACCTACGGTTTTTAAACAAAAACCCACAGCTCGACGATACCAACATATCAAAACAGCACAGAGAAGCAACAATGTCAAAACTCACCCGGAAAAGAGTTTGTGTAATTGATTTTTTTTTTCCACATAAGGTGATTGTGATTTTATTATATTTTTTCCGCCCAAAGTAAAATCCTCCCCTATGAATTTTGAAGCTGAGTGTTGACTTTACTCCAAATGGAACGACTTTGTGTTAAAAAACGTTGTATTACTTTTTTCAGTTTTCATTTTTATAAATCTCACTGCCTACCAAAACTGAATATCTGAGCATTTTTTTTTTATTTCCACAACCACCCGATTGGGGATATTAAAAAAAAAAAATATATGAAGCCAAAATTTCTGTAAACCAAACGATCAAATAATGATTGCCTTATGTGGGAAAAAAAATCAATATATGTATATCTGCACATTATGACGGTAAAGACCCATAAATAATGTCACATAACATATGATTCAAGACTTTTAACAATTAGGTGATTGTTATTTAATAGTTTTGTTTACAAACTCGCTGATGTGACCAGAATTTCCCCGACAAGAGAAAAAAAATTAGCACACTTGATTTTATTTTATTTTTTCCGCCGAAAGTAAAATCCTCCCCTATGAATTTTGAAGCCGAGTGTTGACTTTACTCCAAATGGAATGACTTTGTGTTAAAAAACCAATATATTACTTTTTTCAGTTTTCATTTTTATAAATCTCATTGCCTACCAAAGCATTTTTTTTCATTTCCCCGACCACCCGATTGGGGAAATAAAAAAATAAATTGAAGCCAAAATTACTTTAAACCAAACGATTAAATAACAATCACCTTATGTGGAAAAAAATAATTACATAATAATAATAATAATTACATAAATATAGCAAAGGTACATGATCAAAGTTGGACATCTAGTTCTTTTAGATCTATCTGTATATTACCATTCAATGTTTTGGAGGCGACCGATGTCCATCTCTAACCCTTCACCGTCGGACCCTTCATCCTCTGAAACAAGCGACTCATCGTCGCTCCCTGAACGATATGGTTCAAATAAATAGGGTTGCAGTCCTTCGTTAGAACCAACTCGCTCTTCTTCATCACTCGATCCTGCTTCTTCTTCAAAAACTATCGACAAATCGCTCAAATCTTTGCTGAAATCGCTCACAACTTCCTCCGCTTCAGTGTACTCAGCCATGCTTGTTTACATCTTTGGTTCACCTCGTTACGTCACAAAATGGTGGCAGAATTTGACCCAATTTCGACAAACGAACATCGCAATTGTCTGCATCACGATGTAATTTATGGTAGTATATGCAAACAAAATTTTATTGAATTTTTTTGTCTACACGGAATACAAACACAGTAGTTCTTCTTTCTAATGATGTCTTGGTTGAATTATGTCACAGACTCTTTAAGGGCGCATTCATACGGCCACTGTTTGGTCCGGACTGAATGACCAAAGAGTGTATTCCGTGGATAGTTCGGTTCGTTTGGTGCCGTCTGAACGCACAATGGAACCAAACAAGAAAAGTCTGGTCCCCCTGAAAAAGGGGGGCCTCGGTTCACTTGCAAATGAAGTTCGGTGCGCTTTGCTTGCCATGTGAATGCAAACAAAGTATCCAGTGGACCAAAGGGCGGACGTGCCCCTTGGCATTTGTGTAGCCACAGCAACACATAGTGAGAAGAGAAAATGACGTTTACTGTAAAGGTGCCTTCACATCAAACGCGAACAGGTGAATTTTTTGCGCAGCACGATTAGATGATAACTCAATGTAAATACATGAAGAGACATGAATTAACCATCTGGGTGAGATGCAGACAGGTGAAGCTGTCACTCAACTGAAAAAGTTATCTCTGCCCTGTCCGTGGCAGGAATCCATGGGTAAATAAATCCAACATCCCGATTCAGTTGAAGAGCTCCCGGTCCTTCTGCCTCCATCTTGGGTAGAAAATAACAATAAAGACAACCACGTGGATCCAAGAAAAAAAAAAAAAAGTCTCTTGGACTTGGAGTAGTGAGGAGTGAGTAGTGAGGAAATGCAGGCTCTGATAGCTATTTGGGCTGAGGACCAGATTTCTCAGCTGTTTGTGGCTACACACAAGAATACCAATGTTTTTAAAACATTTAGTGACATGATGGCAGCACGGGGGTTTATACAGACAGCGGAGCTTTTTATTTTTATTTGTTTGTGGCGGAAAAACAACTTGGCTGAAGGGAACAGTGTTATGCTGAGAATTGATCGCTTGCCCAGAATTGCATCCCATCGTCGAATAAACATAATTTAAAGATAACTAACAAGCGGTAATAACAATTTTTATTTCTAAAAATGTATAATGGGTACTTCTAAAAATGCACAAATGGTTACAAGCCTGGCTTTAGTGTTATATTTTATAGTTTTGGCAGATGGGATGCAATTCTTGGCAAGCGAACAATTCTCTGCATAACACCGGATCTCCCTTTGCGGTCCTGGCCAATCGATGAGCCGGATTTCTCTTCTTTGCCGAGATTTTTTCTTCCTGGTCAGTGATGGCTTCGGCTACAGCGCCACAAATGAACAGCTGTTGTAACTGCGTGACGTTGTCCAAGCAGTTTGGTCCGCTTGACTTATAGCTATGCTTTTTGATCAAGAGAGAAGCATTTATAACATCACTTATAAACTGCTTGCTAATGCCTATTAAATGTTAAATTGTTCATTGATAAAGTGTGTAAATGCAATTATTAAACACAAAATAAGTATGATTTCTTGTCAAGTAAAAAACACATTTACAGCATTTATAAACTGCTTGCTAATGCCTATTAATGTAGGAGCAATACTTTATAAATGATGAACTAAGTATTTACTCATGATTAACTAATGCTTAATAGTATGCATTTATTATAAAGTGTTACCTAGTGTGTCTTTTTCTTGCAGACTTGCATGTATACATGTTACAAAACAGTTAAGGTATTTATATGAACAAACAGAAACTCACAAAACAGGGGGAAACAGTTGTGTTTTTCTCAATATGAGGCAAAAATTGTCACCTAGTCTTGGTGTAACCCTTCTGCCTCTTACCACGTTGTCGATAGCAAATTTGTTCTAGGTAAGTGAGGAAGGACAGTTTCCCCTCAGCACTGGAGCAGACGTTTGGCTGTGACTTGCATGGGCTGCTCATGGGTTTTGTGGTTCACCGTTCTTTCATGTTCCCTACGTTTCTGAGTGGAGCTTTGGAGTTGGCTGGCGCTGTGCAGATCTTTCTCTCTCTGCCATTATTGCAACCTGCTAAGTTTCAGTTTTACTTTTAGCCTGGTGGGCACATTATTAATGGACATCAGTCCATAACAATCTACCGCATCTTTCATGTGTGTGTAAGGTCAAGAAACTGCGAAAGGCAGCAAGGTGAAGTGTTCTTTTTTTTAAAATAACCACATTTTATTTTAGGATTAAAATCTCCCTTTTTAAACAATATTGCAATAAAAACGTATAACTGAATGCATAATAGTCACTGACAGCCCTAGTTTGGTTGTATTTTTCCTGTTTATCAACTGCAGTGCCACTGCCTGTTTCTGTTGTTGCCACTAAGACTGCTGTCACCATGAGCCCGAGTTGTGACAGAAAAGTCAGGCCATCAGGCACAGTCTAACCTCCTCACCTACTTTACAGCCTGTAACACTGTGTGTGCATGCGTGCGTGCCTGTGTGTGGCTCAAAAACACCCACAGACTGTAGGGTGTTTGTATTAATGCACCAAAAGGTTTTCTGAAGCTAAAGTGCTGAAAAAAAACAGACTGCACATTCTTCTACTGAAGTCCATAGCCAGTGGCAGTTAGGGTGATAACTGCCAAAGCTGTGAAAACGCTTGTGTACATTTAGAGATTCATGGTTTATAGACTCCGTCATTTATAACGAAAGATACGACTTAAGGTTAGTGTCAATGTCTTCAGAAGCTCTGCTAAAGAGAGATTTTTTTGATCAGTTGGATTTGGTCCTTAAACACCTTAAGTATAGATGTAGCCACGCACCTTTTTTTAATGCCTGATTCGATATTTTTAAATTTGGGCATCGGCCAATACAGATACATGACTGACATGTAGTTTGTAGCCCAAATAAATTCAGTGTACTCCTTCCCCTGGTATTTCTGGAAGTGTTTAAAGTTGGAGATGTTAGAGTTATAAAACTACAATTACAACTCACTTAAGGGTTTATTTACAAACTCACATTCATCTTTATTTAATAAAACTAATGACTGAGATAATAACTGTGTAAATTTTAATCTGACTAAACAGCCAGCAGCATTAACATAGATGTTGCAACCGCAGTGGTGAAGAAAGTGTAACCTGTGTTTCTCCTCAGGTCTTGTTACCCGTGACTCCCTCATTGGCTCTTCACAGCCCTCACCTGCATCCTGTTGGCCAATCAGCGTTCCTCCCCTGACTCTTAAAGGCCAGAGAAGCAGATGATGTTCCTCTCCACCTTTGACTTGGGCTGCCACCACACCACCAACTTTGTAGTTTCTGCTGCCATGATAGACTTAGGGAGCTTTCACACCTACAGGCTTTAGTTTGTTTCAATCAAACTCGAGTTCGTTTTCTCCGTTATTGTGGTTCGTTTTATCGGGTAAGAACACGGTAATCACACTCAGGTGCACACCAAACCATACCAAGACCACCCTCGATTCGAATCAAACGGCGAACTCTGGTGCGGTCCTGCAGGTGAGAAAGCTACTGTACTAAAACAGGACCAGCGGCAAACAGTAAAACATTTTATGCCACTGTACATACCTGATGGACCTTTGAAAATATATGTGGCTGAGTATGTCACACTGGAGGATTAATGAATGTTTACATGTTATTTTCCATCCGTAGCCGCGCTTCATTTTCAAACTGTACAATTTGCTGAAAGTGGTATATACACGTAATGCAATAAACAATAACCAGGGTGATGACCTCCTCCTTCCCCGGTAGATAAAGCTATGATTTGTATTATTTTCTCCCCAGAACTGCATAAGAGCACAGTAGTCATTGTACTTGCTGCATTTACCTTTCCTGTTCTTGTGGCAAAAAAAATCTGACCAATAAGAACAGAGAACATTCTAACGTAATTCTCCCGGGATTTAATGTGACAGTTTGGTCCACTTGAATTTTTATCAGTGTGAAAGTGAACCAAACCAAGGAGAAAATGATACAAAGCAACAAACTTATCAGCTGATTCGGACCAAAGTAAACAAATTTAGGTGTGAAAGCACCCATAGATAGGTTTGGAGCCTTGTAGTATGTCTTTGTATATTTCTGAATGTTCACTTGCAAATTGTAGTGAACTTGATTCTTAGACTGCCTGTTAATCTGTCTTTGTTCTCTGTTTTGCCAGAGAAAGCTCTAGGGGAGAGCTGCCATTTTGTTTGATATCCTTTTCTCCTGTTTGTTTTGTTAATCAGGGAGTCACTTGCCAGGGATTGTGCTTTTTCTTTTAACTTAAGTTTTAGGTAAGAATCTTTTGTTTCTAGCTATGGGGCGTTTTGTTTGTTGTTTTGACTTTGGTTCTCCCTGAAGTCAATTTTGCTTTCTCTTATTCTGGCAATAAAAAATTTAAGCCTGATCAACTCTCTCAATATTTTGTCACCTGGTTTATGTTACACCCTTTTACCCCAAGACAGCCACTGTAATTGTAACAATAACTAATTAAGATTTAGGTTGATCATAATTTCATCATATCATTTTAAGCTAGAAAAGCACTCAGAGAGTGCATACCTTTGCCAAGGCACCTTCCGTCCCTCATGGATCACCTCCAAAATGTAATGGGTTTGTGTGTAGGCCTAGAGTCACTTCTGGTGAAAACTGCATCAAAGTCTGTCCATTAGTTTTGCAGTATTGTTGCTAACACTCTGTGAGAGGATAAGAGCCTTGGTGGAGGTATGCATTCTTGGATCATCACCAAAATATAATTGGTTCCTCTGTAGCCCTAGGACCACCTCTGGTGAAAGTTTCATCCAAATCCATCCAGTAGGTTTTGTGTAATCCTGCTGCACAAATACAAACAAAGCTATTGGTGGAGGTATGCACTCTCAGATCATCACCAAAATCTAATCATCTGTTCCACGTTCCATTACATACCTTTCCTGATAATTTCATCAAAATCCATTAATAACTTTTTGAGTTATGTTGCTAACAGACAGACAAACCAACAAACCAACCAACGCCACTAAAAACATTACCTCCTCCCTTGGCAGAGGTAACCAGAACGTCAATGACAGAGTATCACATTCTGGCCTGACAAAAGGAGTGCTCAGATCTCCAGACCATTGACCTTGACCTTAAGCACAGCTTAAATACAGACCCATCGAAGATGTGCTTAAAGTCAAGGTCAGGGGCCTACGAGGAGTAATGTGTTTCATGAAATCATAAATGTCCAGATCTCCTGGCCTTTGACAATGACCTTGACCTCAACTTGGATGCATACCGACCTGAGGATCAATGTGAGTTAGTTTGGTGATCACTGGGGGCAAATTCCTAGCAGAAGGGCCCAGTGCCCAGATCTCCTAACCTTTGACCTTGACCTTGAGCACAACTTGGATGCAGACCCTCCTGAGGATCATTGTGAGTGAGTTTGGTGAGCATCGGGGCAAATGCCTAGGAGGAGTAGCGATTCCTGTGAAATGCGGATGGACAGACAGACAACGGATGCCACATCATCACATTAGCTCCTTTTGGCTTCACTGGAATGAGCTAAAAATCAGTCACTAAATTACAAAGGACCACTTGAACTCTGAAAAAAATCACAGGAAAAATACATTTATGAAAGATGTGAGTGTATGTCCAGAATGACTTTGGTGAGTCTGATTAGAATATGAAGCACTAATAAACAGTCACAGACATCTGTCCTCCATCACAGCATTAACATAAAGTTGAGTTATAAAGATATTTTAGTCATTTTCTGCAACATGTAATTACAATTGATGAAATATCTCAGGGGAGAAAATGTCTGCTGTTTGTACTTATATTATGCCTGAAACACCGACATAAAAAACACCGTTTTAACTAATTTAACTAACTCACCTCACCATCACAGACATCGGAGAGATGGGAACTTCTCTTGAATCCTACTTTAGTTTGAAATTCTTTCAGAGTGCTTTTATCCTCCCAAAGACAAAATTTAGCACTACAGGAATAACCAACAAAGATCTTCTCTGATCTGGTGAGCATCGGGGCAAAAGCCTAGGAGGAGTAGCGATTCCTGTGAAATGCGGATGGACGGACAGACAACGGATGCCACACCATCACATTAGCTCCTTTTGGCTTCACTGGAATGAGCTAAAAATCAGTCACTAAATTACAAAGGACCATTTGAACTCTGAAAAAAATCACAGGAAAAATACATTTATGAAAGATGTGAGTGTATGTCCAGAATGATTTTGGTGAGTCTGATTAGAATATATATATATATATATATATATATATATATATAAGATAAGATAAGCCTTTATTAGTCGAACAATGGGGAAATTCCAGGATTGCAACAGCACAGGGATAGCAACACTCAGAGCAACAATCAGAAGGCAAGAAAAAAGCAAGCAAGAAAGAGCAGCTAATATACATATGTACATATTACTATAAATATATATATATATATACACACAGACACACAGTGCAGAGCATTGTAGCTGGATGGAATAAATATATGAGTATATAAACACACAGTGCGGAGCATTGTAGCTAGATGGAATAAATATGTAGATATATAAACACCCACAGTACGGAGCATTGCAGCTCGGTGGAATAAATATGTAAATATATAAACACAGACAGTGCGGAGCAATGTAGCTAGATGAAATAATATGTAGATATATAAACACACCCAGTGCGGAGCATTGTAGCTAGATGGAATAAATATGTTTTTTATATATATATATATATATATATATATACTGTATATATATATATATAATACTCTGTCGGTCTAAAGTTTTAGAAAGATTTTATGAAGAGTTAACTACGCAGAACAGATAAAACCAGTTATCTATTTAACATAAGGCTTCCATTTCATTTATTTATTTATTTTACTGATGTTTTGATGTATTTTATTTAGTTTTCATCTCTTTTTAATCCTAAAAAAGTCCATTAACAACGATCTTGCCCATAACATTACAACTCTGCATGCAGAGACCTCACAAACACAGCAGAGCTGACGCCGATGCTGTGCAGGGACAGCCAGCACCGCAGAGATGTTTACAAAATGTTGGGCAGTTTTAAAAGGTGTTTATTGGTTTATTCTATGTTTTAATGGATTGTTTTTTATTTTTTTAATTGCTCCTTGATACTGATCCAGTCATTTTGCCTGGATCAACCCCGATACAATACTAAATATAGGCTTGGTCCATCTCTAACCTAAACCTTATTGTTTAAATAAAATTCTGTATGACTGCATAAGCAAGAACTTGCTGGAGCATTTGTAAAATCCCTTAGAGATGAGGAAGATTTTAATATAAAGCAGAACAATTTGAGAAACTGTTTAAGGGTTTTGAGGTCTACTATACCTGTTGGTATATTCCTTGATAAAGTCTTTGTGTATTAACAGCTATAGTATATCAAATTCATTCAGAATTGCACTGCACTTGGCAAGATAAGATAGAGCTGAATTGAAATCAAGAAGTTTTACAGAACCAAGACAAGTGAACCTAAAACAAAAAAAACAAGAAACAATCCTAGCATCAGTGTCATCAACCCCATCCCCACAGTCACAACATTGCCATCAACATGAACATCATCAGGGTAATCAGCATCGTTGCTGTCATAATCATCATCATCCCCACCATGATTACCCCCCATCACTTTTCCTTTTCCACTTACCTTGTCTTGACTTTGAAGAGAATAATGAATCCAGAGGTGATTTTATCTGATCTTGTCTGATGTAATTATATGTTTTTGTTTAACATGGCTAGATCCTTTTTTACAGAGCTGCATATCAATGGTCGGGTTTCTGAACCAAGTCCATCCTATCAGTAGAGGCTACGTAAAGTTAAACCCCGCCTGCTCACTGTCCCACTGTCTCAGTGGTTAGGGTGCCAGGTCAGTGGTTGACTGTTTGTGACCCAGAGAGGGGAATTAAGTAGGGAAAGAAGGATGTTTGCAGAAATAGTTGAATGGTGAATAAAGTGTTGCTGAGTGGAAAGCATTAGTGAAGACAGTGTAAGCGGTTGCAAATTAACGAAACACTTGCTGTACGGGCTCTATGTGGGAACAGAAGATGGCAAAAGGAAGGAATAGCAATGCTTCATGTAAAACATGGGAAACAATAAGTTTATTTGTGGTTACTCAAGCAGAATCATACAGAAAACAAACTAGCAGGCTTCTGTACAAAGTAAGTTATGTAAAATGTGTGTGTGGTTAATAAATAAATTAGCGGTGTTGGCACTATCGCGTTAATCGCCCATTAATGCGTTGCCCCCGTTAATGTGTTGCCCCCATTAACGACAACAAATTTTGAGATCGAGGTTAACGGCAGTTAACGGCAGAAAGCACAAACAGTACTTTTTGGCCTAGCCACTCTCCGTACCAAGGCCGTTGTGGCCACTGACACTGTGTGCGTCATGCAGACAAGCTTGATTACAGCCATGGATATCACCAAAGTGCTGTCATGTTAAAGTTTACAACATTATCTATCAGAGCTCTCACCTGGATAATTGTTATAGCCTCCTCCAAAACTTTGCCTGGATATTGTGTTGTTCTTCTGTGGAAGCTAGCTAGCTCGTAGCTAGTAGCTACTAGCTACATGTTAGGTTATAGCTGATCTCCATCTGCTGAGACAGACAGAAATTTGCCTGTTTTCATCCCCACAGGTCCAACTGTTGGTGAGTATCAGTCTAAAAAAAGTTTTCAAGCTGTGATCGGAATGTCCATTCACTCCCTCGCTGTTTTTGTAGCACGCTGGGATGTCGTCACTAGCGCGATAGTAGCTCCGTTTGTTAGCGCTGCTGCTAAGATGCTAACACTGTAAACAAATAACCCGTGCTGGCAAAATGAGTCACTTTGAGGACATTTTAAAACTGATGTAACGTTAATTCCATATTCTGTATTGAAAGACCTTCAAAATGATCTTTAATGTGTAGGAAGTGTGTCAAAATTGCCCAGAAAAAGACGATTTGTTTATATTTTGGCTAGGTTGAAAACTCGCGTTCAATTGGTCGAGAGTTATGTCTTCCGCAAAAACAGATATATTTTTAGAAAGTATGATTTCTAAGCTTTCCAATGATACCAGGCACTCATACAGGTTTTCCCGGGATTTGCCACTAGCAAACAAAAAAAAGAGTCATGATTTATGATTTATGCACTTCTCGTGCCTGTAGCTCGTAATGACACGGTGCGCACCAGAAATATTATTTCTGGAGAATATACTGGATAGTTTTTTTTTGTTTTGGGTATGTTGAGAGCTTTAATAAACCTGCAGGTGAAGAAAGCAAGTATATTTGTCCACTCCCCTGTTTATAACAGTATGAGAAACTTGAAAAATTACTAACTTAAAGGGCCTATATCATGCTATTTTAAGCCTTTCAGAGTAAACTATATGCATGTATGTGATAGTATATTACCTTTGGTACACTGGAGAATGAATTTCTTATGAAATATGAGTTATTTTCGCGAGCTACTTTTCCAACCCGGAAGTAAGATGCCTCAATCTCTGAGGCTCCGCCTCTCCTTCTTGTGGCTGCCGCCCATTTCATGACGATAATAAACTCCAACCATTTCTGACGAGTAGGCTCTTCTTTAGGAAGGCTGAACAAACTCCTAAATCTCTCACAGCCAAAGACACATTTACGCCACTTAGAAGACATTGTCTTACGTAAAAAAGCAAACAGTTGTTGTCACTGAGCAGATTAGGTGCGAGAGGAACTACTTCTTCACAGCTTCAATGCTAAAGTGAAAGAGTTTTGCCGATCATCGCTCCGTTTGCTGCGTGGAGAAAGTGGGTGTGTGCGTTAGCCTGGGCGTGGTGCTGGCAGCACAGGCACTTCCTGGAGTGGGCGGCTCACCCACGTTCATACGTATGAACGTGGGGACCCAGTCATTATCAGGGACAGGGCGGAGCAGCAGCTCAGAGAGCAGGGTTGAGGAGGAATACTCAGAGATGCGTGAATGGAGCAAAATACCACTTTGGGGGTGTTTTTGGTGAAGAATTAACATTACAACATGCTTAATAGCCCAAAAAAGTTGATTTTGCATGATATAGGCCCTTTAAGGTACACTGTATCTGAATGGAAAAACACGCGATTAACGTGTTATTAATCGCAATTAACTCAACGTTCCAAAAGATTAATCGTGATTAGAAATTTTAATCGTCCAACACCACTAAAATAAATACATCCTATATCACTAATTGATTCACCAAGAGACAGTACAAAGAATGAGAAAAAAGGGAGGTTGGAGTTTCTGTGCATGAACTGTGGAACACAAAATAAAATTAAGTCACCAGTGCAGAAAAGAAAAAAAATGACTGATAATAAAATATACAGCACACCATCATGACTAGGTGTGAGATTTTACCGCACGTGCATTTAAAGTAGAATACTGAACAGGGGTCTTATGCGTCTCCACAAACACTTGTTGTCTTTAGTTCCCATCGGTTAGTTAGTCTATGGCCTCTATAGTCTTCCCACACCTGTCCTCACTGTTACACTTTGAAATGTGAGTGAACGTGCAGACTTCTGGATTAATGTGAATATAGCTCCATGTGTGTCTATGCATCAATGCACATTCATGTAAGTATAAAAAGGTGTGTGCTTGTGCAGCATATAAATAAATGATGACTATTGTGTTTGAATGTGTGTGCACATTTATGAATGCCTGCCTGGGATCATGCAATTGCATCTGCATGCACTGTAGATGACCTATAGCCTGGGCGTGCTGTTTTCAGCACTACATATGCACACATGCAAAATTCATCCATCCATCCATCCATCCATCTTCTTCCGCTTAATCCTTTTCGGGTCACGGGGGGGCTGGAGCCTATCCCAGCATCTTTAGGCGAGAGGCAGGGTACACCCTGGACAGACCACCAGTCCATCGCAGGGCCAACACAGAGAGACAGACAACCATTCACTCTCACAGTCATAGCTAAGGATAATTTAGAATCCCCAGTTGATGCAAAATCAACACACATAATGCAAGGATCAAGTAAAAGTGGAGGATGAGACGACGACAGAAAAAAGTACTAAATGAGGAGATTGAGCAGATGGGAAAGAGTAAAAGAAAACTGCAAAAACCAATGCTCATGCAATGTAGCTAAGATATGAAAGATGAGGGAAATAGTGTGACTGAGAAAAGAAGAAATGAAGCTCTAGCTCTTGTCGTGTGCAGGTAACGGCATGTTCTGCCCTCCAGTCTAATAACTGGTCTTGTGGATGCAACTACATTAAATTGAACACCAGGAGTGCATCTTCTTTTCATCTTCCCTTCCTTTCATATCTCCCTCACATAGGCTTATTGTCTTTTGTCATCGTTCTTTATCTTTGCCTGTCTTCCACTTCTCCTCCGCTGCCTCCCTCTTCCTCTGACATTCAGCCACCTCAAAAATGCAATCTATCTGGCTGCAATCAGTCACTATTATCTCAGCTTTCTTCTGAATTTGCTGTTCAGCTTTCCCTGCAAAGGTCAAGTACTCTTTAGGTAACTGC
The DNA here is from genome assembly GCA_020510985.1 of Pholidichthys leucotaenia. Classification (NCBI taxonomy): domain Eukaryota; kingdom Metazoa; phylum Chordata; class Actinopteri; order Cichliformes; family Pholidichthyidae; genus Pholidichthys; species Pholidichthys leucotaenia. The sequence goes on along the minus strand of CM035837.1, from coordinate 356,604,790 downwards.
AGTCTGACCTGAACATCTACTAAGCAGGATTCAGGTGGGAATTCAGATAGACTCTGTGTATGCTCCATTTCCCCATATACTGTATTTCTTAGTGGCATTAAAAAACACGGAAGAACACTGCTTTCTTCCCTCCACCGTTTTTCCAGCACATCCTTCGACAAAGAATCATCACAGCAGTCTTCGGACTCTCATGTGCCCTCTTTGTAGAGAAATGTTAAAATGTTATTTGTGATGGCTCCCACTGGTTTTTGACAGGTCGTTTCAGAGCATGGAGTTTGTGCTCGCTGCCAAATGCTCTTTTATCAGTAGTTTAGCCAAAGCTACAAAAAACAAACTTTGGCAGCAATAAATGTGCATTTCAGTCAAGAAACCCGCCAACACAGTGGTAAATTAAAAACTCATCAAAATGAGGGTTTTTTTTAACTATTCTTAGCTATTGCAACACCAATTCTCTGTGAAAATTTTACATTAATGAAAACATTAAATGAATATGGAACATTAAATCCTAGTAGAATTGATTTTTCTGTTCAGTCCATGTAGCACTATGTATATTGAAATCTGGTGGTTATTGACAATTACCTTTTGACTCAAATACGCTTGATAAATATAAGAAAATGGTGTGAACTAGTCTGCCTAATTACTATAACTTTTATAATCAACAAACTTCATCCAAAAGAAAACTTAAAACTGTCACTGACAAAAAAAACACAATAATTTTCTTTTTTCATTCAATTTCCATCTCTCCGCTGATACACCAAATATATATTATTTTGACTCTGTTTTCTTGCAGTTTAACAATTTAAAGTGTTTTTGCTGCACAGGAGGCTTTTCCTATCAACTTAACACCAAGGACCATATTACGATGATCTAGTCAAAAGTGCATTGCCAAAAGCACAAACATCATTTATGGGCTTGTCCACGTTCAGTTTGCAATGTGTGGGGAAAAATAGGAGAGGGAAAAAAAACTGACTTTGTGCTAATAAAAAGCACAGAAGGGTTGTCCTAACTCTCTTAATTAATCAGAGGTGTGTTTTAGGTATAGCAGTCAGTAAACCAATCAGAATGGCTCGTCACCTCACCTTTAAGGCAGCACGGTGGTGCAGTGGTTAGCACTGTTGCCTTACAGCTAGAAGGTTCCTGGTTCGAATCCCCAGGCTGGCAGGGGTTGGAACCTTTCTGTGTGGAGTTTGCATGTTCTCCCTGTGCTGCGTGGGTTTACTCCGGGGGCTCCGGTTTCCTCCCACAATCCAAAGACATGCATGTTAGGTTAATTGGCTGTTCTAAATTGTCCCTAGATATCTGTTTCCTATACGCCCTTAGAATAGAGGGTTAGTACTAGTGAAAGCGCTTTGAGTGGTCTTTGTGACTAGAAAAGCGCTATATAAGTGCAGGTTAGTTAGTTAGTTAGTTTAACAGGCAGGGGTGCATGATCTACAGCAGACTGCTTTTATAGCGATGAGTTTACCTGGGAGGGCACATCAGTTTTGCACCAAGGAAACGGACATGCACGTGTGTGAAGTAAAAATGTTCCACAACATCACTGAAGGGCCATCCATCCACATCAAGAACTATAAATATGATGTAGTGTGTGCTGCATTGGGTCAAGCCAGGCATTAGTTAAAGCCTGAGCAATTATTTTTAGAGGAGGAGAAGGAGAAGAATCCTTCCGTTCCAACGCTGGACAAAACACAGACATGAATGGGTTTGATAGTACAGCACAGTGTCTATCTGGCTCTGCTACCAGCTTTAGTGCAAAGAGAAGGACCTGCTGAATAATTTTGTGGACCCACACACCCTTTCTTCTTTAATCTCTGCTGAATGAATAGCAGCAAAATCCAATGGGCTGTGATCTCTGCATACAGTGCAGCACAGCTCAAGATGGCCATCTCATGCCCGTGCAGTCAATGATGTAATGAATGATAACATAATGAAATCATTCATCAGTGTGGATGCTCACATCGTTATAGCTATAGCGATAATTAATATCATGACAGTTATCATTTTAGGTGTGTGCAGTGCTTAATTCCCACTTTTCCACTTCATGGTGCACAATAAATAGCAATTGTTTAATATTATCTTGTCCTTGAGCTTAGTTTGTGACGTCCATGACAGTTCACTTTTCTCCAGCTGCACACAACGCCACAGCAGCTGAGTGAGAGAAGTTTCTCTAAACGGACAAAAGGTTGTGATGCTGCTGACAGGAGGGGTGACAAAAGAAGGACTGGTGTGAAGGAGAAGCAACAGATGTTTATCCATTACCATACTCCAAACTCCCCTCCCTTCACTGCGAGAGCATGGGGTGTTTGCGTCCGTGGGACCAGGTGGGATAGAGTGTTGTTGCAAGAACTAATAATTGATCATTGACAATGTGAGCAGGCCTGCGTTCCTGTCTGAGCATCACTTTTCAATCAGTTGGAATAACCAATCCCCAGTCTACCCCCACCCCCCCAAAAAAAACCCTCCAGATTTGACTATGGGCTCATCTCACCGTGTCACCTTGACAGGTGAACTGACGGAGAAACAGCAGGTCAGTCACATCATGGCGGTACTTTTCAAGAATCCACTCATTTGTCATTCGGATGACGAGGGTGCAAAGCATGAAAATTGGCAATGTGCTGTCAGAAATTGGAAAAAAAAAACACGGCAGAAGGTGCAAAGTGTAGCACAAATGCACTCTTTAGATCTTCGTAATAGAGCCCAAGTCTTAATAAGGACTACTTCCTCCCCTACTTGTCTCTCCTCCTTCTTTCATATGAACTGTCTCTCCTCTCCCATCCACCTTCCTCTTCACTCTCATCTGTCTCTCTTCCCTCTCTTTTTCCTTGGTAGTCCGGGCTAACTGTTACATTGTTCCAGCACTAGCGTTGCCACGGTGTAGGAAGCATGGCTGATTGCTGCCGGGTCTAACCCAGCATGGGGGAAGGGGAATTGAACAAGCATTGGCCGTCAGAGCTGGTTAACTTCACAGAGCTCCTGTCACAACTACAGTCACAATGCAACCTGTTTACTACCCAGGCCCCCTGCAATTACCAGCTTCTCAGCAGGGGCCGAGCCAGCACCTGGGGAGAACTAACACTATCAGTAGAAAGAGGGGAGACACAGAGAAGGAGGGAGGGAGGGAGGGAGAGAGGGAGAGAGGGAGAGCCCCATTAAGCGGCTGAGCAAGTGTAGTGACAAATCCTACAGGGAGAAGTAGTATGTGTGAGCCTGCAGATGTGAGTATGCTTGTGACTGCATAGGTGAAATAGTGTGGTTTCAGAAATTTAACGCTATAGGAGGTGAGTAATAGTGCCCGACTTTGTGAAAGGGGTAAAATTACAAGGAACGTATAAAGGGGTCGAGTCACTAAACCCGTCGTCAAAATAACTCAAGAAATAAAGAAAGAATTTTTAGTAGTTCTATGAAACCGCTGCATGTTTTTGCAAATAAAAACAGGAGGAAAATAACTGTGTTTAATAAAAAGTGGCGTTTAAATGAAGCCGCCACCATGACCTGGCCTCTGACACACAGGGACAGTGGGGCAGTGAAACAAGCAGCAGCATGGGACCCCTACAACACAGTTCTGCTTCCCAACTACCACACGTTAAACACCCAGGGAACAATCCGACCTGCTGGAAGAGAAACAAAGGCAATGCTACAAAACAAACGGCACTATGGGATGATTTTGCTTTTGTAAACCACACTGACGCGTCTGCAGAAAGTGACACTACCCTTAATCGCAGGAGGACATAATTTTTTTTTAAAAAAAGCATTTTTTTTCTGATTAGAGCTGATGAGAGAGCACAGCAACACAGCCACTGCTTGTTGGCCTTGGTGAATGTTCTCATAAGCTTATCTCAACAAACATATTCAGGCCATTTAATCGTTGCTGCGGCAGCACAAATAACAGGCAGGTCTGGTATTACATAGCCTTGCGAATCATTGTCTCTCTCCTCTAGCATCAGTACAGTTATTTTAATTTGATTGACGCACATTGTGAAAATGTGCATCTCTGAGCAACACTGCTGTGCCACATGCCGACATTGTTGCAGGTTAAAACTCTTCAGTGCGGAGAGTCTCTCAGGAAAACTATTGGGGCTCGCAGAAAGATAAACTGGCCTTGTAATATAATCCAGTCCTTTTTTTTTTTTGTCTCTGCAAAGAATAACAGCAGAGCTTATGTGGAGCTTCAGTCTGCAGTAGTACGTTAAATGAGGTCCGAGTAAGAGAGGTTATTTTTTATCAGCCAATTAGTGAGTTACATTCTAAATGTAACTTGTAGGGTCAACCCAGAGTATGTGACGATGAAATTGAGATATAGCTAACAGCCACATTTTTTTTTGTCTTTTTTCTTTTGCCATTTACTCTTTGGTGACATGGGTTGGTTGGGAAACAGTGTGTTAGGGAGCCCATACTGCCTGGACTAACTGTTATAAAACACTCATTATCACCCACAGACTTTACTTTTTCCCCAAGAGTATCTAACAAAGCTTTTTTTTTTAAATTTTAGTAACTTTTTTGTAGTTTAATCTAAACCAAATCTTACCCAAACCAGTGGCTAATATCTCAGTTTTGGTGTGCTTCACCTTTTATTTAATCTACCATTACCCCTCCCCCTAATCCTCTTTTATCCACTCCACCATAATTCATCAGATACTCTTGGAAGCCATTCCCACCTGAAATCTCATCATCCATCCAATCCCACTTTCATCTTTCCTCTTCCAATCTTTCCATCTTAGTCTTCTTTAACAGTGGGAATGTCTGCAGTAAAAGTCAGCTGTGATCTAGAAGTGGAAGGAGCTTTCTCTCTCTCTCTCTCTCTCTCTCTCTCTCTCTCTCTCTCTCTCTCTCTCTTTCTTTCTCCCTGCCCACTTACACTGCACATCTACGCGGATGGACTTGATGGCAGCCACCCCCACCCCGTTGTCAGCCTTGCAGTAGTAGCGACCTCCCTGCACCCTCTGGATGCCCTCAATCCGGAGCGTCTCGTTGTAGATAGATGTTTCCTGGAACTTGTCTGAAGCACTGCCAGCAGTCTTTGTCCATCGCACCTGAGGAGAGTGGAGGAGGAGACACAAAGGTGCTGTCTTAGGAAGCGAGTTAGACAGAAGGACAGAATCGGTCAAGTGTAATGCAAGACAGTTGAGGTGGCAACAAAACAAAAAGAGACAAAAATAAAAAACAAAGTAAAAAAAAACAACACACAACTCAAATAGTGTTGTTTGTTTACACCCCCATAAGTATAGCAACAGTGAACTAGAATGGGATTTAACAGATGCAGTCCTGCTTCTCTGCTCTGTTTTCTGTAGCCCAGTGCTTTTCAAACAAGGTTCCCTGCAACGTTCAGGTTTCTGTGGAAAATTTTCTAATTTCACCTCTTAATTGCTCCAAAAAATTGCAACTAATCTGCCATCATTTTGCGTGGGTTCTGTTGGCAACGGAAAATTATTTGCAATTTTTTGGACCAATTAAGAAGTGAATTTAGAAAATTTCCCGCAGAAACCTGAACGTTGCAGGGAACCTTGGTTGAAAAACACTGCTAGCCATATGTAAAGCAGGGACCTGCACTGATATTATTTTGTCTGTTAACTTCGGCTTTTCATGCTCATGACCTTGGACATTTTGACCATAAAAACATAGCCACAAGTTGTAAGTCCCAAGGTCAAGGACTCTAGCTTTATCAGTTCTTAAATTAGAATATGAGTGGACATGAAGGATGGACAGGCATAGGAATAAAGCCAATTTATTTGTTTTTTCAAAAAAAAATAATAAAGAGTTATTTTTCTACAACAAATAATTGCTAACAAATGCTAAGTAAAATTAATCACAGGCAGCTATTAACATGCTGAAGAAAAACAAAACATGAAAAACTGCTTTCCACGATTGGCAGTCTTCAATTGATTTCATGCAGACTTACCCCGGATCTGACAGAGTAGCGAATGCTGAAGAAAGTTCATGAATGTTGTGCTTTTTGGCTTTAGTCAGGGTTCATAAAAGATTGCCAAACAAATAGCAAATAGTTTTTAAGGTCCCAAACAATTTTTTTTTGTTGCAAAAAAAATGTGAACATATTCAAAAATGTGAAGACATTTTTATGTATTGTATTTTTTCACAAACAGTTGCAAACGTTTGCAAAAGGATGTAACACATGTTGCTAAAGTTGTTTTTGGTTCAAGTAATTAACACTAGTAAATGTTTAAGAACCTTGATAACAAAACCGTTTCCCCCACATCTCAGGGAATGCTGAGGAATGTTCCTGAATGTTGCACTTTTTGGTTTTCACCAGGGTTCATATAAGGATGGCAAACAGCTCACACGCAGTTTGTAAGGTTGCCAACAATTTTTCTTGTCGACAAAAACATTTGAACATGTTAAAAATTTGTCCAAGTGTATTTTTCACAAATAGTTGCAAAATAGTTGTTAACATTTGCAAATGGTTTTAATGAGTTTCACGAAAGACCCTTTATGACAAAACTGTGTGTGAGCGGTTTTGCAAACTTTTACAAACTCTGACGAAACCAAAAAAGTGCAGCATTCATGAATGTCCCACAGCATCCGCCGTCCTGTGAAATACAAACTTGATTTTCAGCAACAAAATTCGTCAAAATTTGCTGCTTCATGAGATACTACCATTTGCGAGCTTAAAAACTGTTGGCGAACTGTTTTGCAACCTTTTATGAACCCTGGGAAACCCAAAAACCACAAAGTTCATGAACATTCCTCAGCATTTGTCGCTCTGTGTGATACTAGTTTGGTTTTCGCTGGTATCTGTCAGAAAACTTGGGGAATCCAAAAATTGCTACGTTCCTCAGCATTCACCAGTCCCTATACCACCCTTACAGCACAGGTAAGCATAACCTCCACTTCTTCTGATAGTTCAACTGATAACAATGGATGTCAGTTGATTTAGCAGTTGGAAATTTATTCACATGGCTTTTCTAATGCTTATCATCAGTTTGATATTTGTAAAAACCATCCAAAGACATAAGGGTGACCAGTAAAATGAGTTTAATCAAAAAAGTGTAAAAGATGAAATATGGAGATAAGGGGTTTTTCACCAGACAGTGATGGCATGTAATTTTACACATTAGGTAAAACGTACAATGCCTTTGAACTTCAAGTCGTTTTTTTTGGGTGCTTTCACACCTTAATTAATTTACTTTGGTCCGAATCAATTGATAAGTTTGTTACTTTGTATCATTTTCTCCTTGGTTCGGTTCCCTTTCACACAGGTAAAAATTCAAGTGGAACAAATTCCTGTTAAATCCCAAGAGACTTATGTCAGAACGTTCTCTATACTTATTGGTCAGATTTTTTGCCACAAGAACAGGAAAGGTAAATACAGGAAGTAGGATGACTACTGTGCATTAATGCATTTCTGGGGAGAAACTAATACAATGGAGCGTAATCTATGGGGGGGTTCATCACTCCAATTATCATTTATTACATTATGTGCATGTACCACTTATGGCAAATCATACAGTTTGAAAATGAAGCGCAGCTACAAATGGAAAATAACATGTTAATGCATTGGAGTCGGTGAAGGCGGATATCAAGACAGCATAGGAGATGGCATTCATTAATCCTCCAGAAGCGTGACATGCTCAGCCACAATGGCATAAAATGTTTTACCGTTTGTCGCTGGTCCTGTTTTAGTATGGTTCCTGTCTCACCTGCAGGACCGCACCAGAGTCTGAAAGTTGATTTGAATCGACCACCTCATTTAGGAGGTCTTGGTATGGTTCCTCTGGTGCTTACCTGAGTGTGATTACTGTGTTCTCACCAGACAAAACAAACTGGACTAACGGAGAAAACAAACTCGAGTTCCACTGAAATGAACTAAAGTCTATAGGTGTGAAAGCACCCATAGTGGAAAATTGGAGTCTGCAATCAGAGAAGAACAGTGGATGAAGACAGATTTCTCTGTGTACTGTTAACATCAAACTATATGGATATATATACAGCGGAGAAAATAAGTATTGAACACGTCAACATTTTTCTCATTAAACATATTTCTGATTGAGCCATTGACCTGAGATTTTCACCAGATATTAGTAACAATCCAAGTAATCCATACATACAAAGAAATCAAGGCAACTGTGTTCACAAAGCAAGTTGTATTTAATACAGTGGAATGGCACAGGGAACAAGTACTGAACACATGAAAAAAAAAAGAGGTGCAAAAAGGCATAGAAAGCAAAGAAAGCAGCTGAAATCCATCAGAATTTAGGAAGCCATCTCCCTGAAGTCCAGTATGAGTTCTTTGATTTTTTTGGACATTCAGTTTCAGGTTGTTTGCTTGGCACCACAGCAGCAGATTCTCTACCTCTGCCCTGTATGCCTTCTCATCATCATCGGTGATGAGCCCAACCAAGGTGGTATTGTCCACGTATTTCATAATGACAGCGGTTGGGTGGATTGGAACACAGTCAAAGGTGTACAGGGAGTACAGTAGAGGGCTTAGCATGCCACCCTGGTGGGAGCCAGTGCAAAGAGTGTGGAGGAGTGGTGGGGGCCGAGTCTGACTGTTTGTGTGCGGTTGGTGAGAAAGTTTTTTATCCAGGAGCAGGTAGGGGGGGATCTGGAGGAGGTGCAGTTTGTTGATCAGGATGTCCAGGATGACGGTGTTGAAAGCTGAGCTGTAGTCCACAAAAAGCATCCTCACATAGCTTCTTGGGTTCTCCAGATGGCTCAGCGCTCTGTGGAGAGTGGTGGCGATGGCGTCTTCTGTTGACCGGTTCTCGCTGTAGGCAAACTGGTGGGGGTCAAAGGATGGGGAAGACAGTCCCTGATGTGCTGGGACACCAGTCGCTCAAAACACTTCCTGACTACAGACGTGAGTGCTATGGGTCGGTAGTCGTTCGGGCTGTCAATTGCGGACTGTTTGGGAATGGGGATGATGGTGGAGGCCTTGAGGCAGGAGGGGACGGTGACGTGTGTCAGGGAGAGGTTGAACAGTTTGGCGAGGATCCCTGCCAGCTGGTCTACACATGCTTTGACTACTGCTGCTGGGATGCCATCTGGACCCGCAGCTCTGCGGGGGTTCACTGCTCTCAGTTGCCTCCTCACTTCGTGCACCTATAGAGAGAGGGGGGAGGAGGGAGAGTTGGTGAGGGCCTGGATGTCTCTCCACATCTGTTGGGGGTTGTTGTCTGTGAGGAGTTTTTGCATATGACGTCAGGGGGCGTGCCGCACTGGCCCGTTAGAGTGTGCCGCCATATTGGATGGCAAGAAACGGCAGCAGCAGGGTGAAACAAACCACATAGCTCACGTGTATCTACAAACTCCGCAAAATGGTGTACTCCTGTTGTTCCCCCTGATAAGGGGATAAGCGGGGAATTAAATGGCCGGTGTGAAATGCAAAAAAAAAAAAAAAAAAAAAGTTGGATTTTTGAATAATTACCTTCACTGACAGTTTTACCCTCGGCTGGGGGATCGCGGGGATCATGAGACCGTGGGCTCGATCCCAGCCCCCGACCAACAGTGAGCTGTGTGGAGTTTGCATGTTCTCCCCGTGTTGCGTGGGTTTACTCCGGGATTTCTCCGGTTTCCTCCCGCATACCAAAAACATGTAGGTTTAGGGTGCTCGCGCACGCAGCGGCCGGTGGCTTGTCACCAGACTGCAAACCAAATCTACCTACGGGTACAAATAAGTAACAAAAAAAAACAACAAAACTTTGTGGTTTGGGGGCGCCTCTCTGCTTGCTACGATGCACACATGAAAGAGGAGAAAACTATTGTACATGTGCATAAAATCAGGTACATTTTAACGCGGCGCGCTGTGGAGAGCCTTTAAAAAAAAAAAAAAAACACGCAGCGCGCTTCACTCACCTCCGAGTGAGGAGCTGCTGTTGTTTTCCGACTCGTTCACCAGCCAAGACTTCACATCATCCACATCCCTTTCCGCTGACACGTTTTCCGATATTTTTTCCTCCTGCTCCCCTTCGTCTTTGAAAGATATCATGTCATCGTTTGCCCCCAAATCATCCCCGCTGAGCAGATTACTGGCAGTCATTGTTCTGCTAATTGCTCCAGCTGTTACCCCACACCCACCACCTCCGTTCAACTGAGGCATTTCGGCACACCAGAGGAGCGCACGGGAGCAAGATTAAAAACACTTGTCTGCTGTTATGACTGCTGACAATGACTCCACTGAATATGACACAGACATCGCAGACACAGTGTCAGAGGCCATAGTGTCAGTTGTTGAAGAGGATGATAGGATGTTATTATGTCAGATTGTGACTGTGTGTTCTCCTCACTCATTCTGATCGCTAAACAGTACAAGTTACGCCTGGGTTGTCACAGTGCAACTGCTGCTCTTGCCATCCAAGATGGCGGCACCTACGGCGTGTTTATGTTTACCCCAGCGAGTCACGTGAATTTTACGAGCCTACGCAAAAACTCCATAGGCGTTCTTTGCAAGTTTTATGCCTCTCCTCAGGTTGGCTCTGACAGTGCTGTACAGAGAGCTGTCCTTCTGTCTGAAGGCTGAGTTGCAGGCTCTGATCAGAGCCTGGACTTCACTGGTCATCCAGGGTTTTCCGGTTTTGAAAGACCCGGATGTGTTTGATGACTGTCACATTTTCTACACAGCATTTCATGTAAAAAAGGACAAACTCAGTGTAGGAGTCCATGTCCTGCTGTTCAAAGATGCTCCAATCTGTGCAGGCAAAGCAGTCTTGTAGCCTGAGGAGAGCATTTTCAGGCCAAGCTTTAATTTTTTGGTTGGTTGGGGGTGATCGCTTCCTGAGGGGGGTGTAAGCAGGTATGAGAAGCAGAGAGAGATGGTCTGATTGTCCAAGGTGGGGGAGGGTGGCGGCTCTGTAGGAGTGCTTAACCCTTCTTGTGTCCGGGTTCCATGGACATAGACAGCGCCCTCACTGTCTATGTCGCAGTTCTGTGCCTGTCATGTGATGTGGCCATAAATCATAAAAAATCCCCAGTTGTACTAAGTATTCCACCTCACAAGGTGGCAGACACGTATAACTTACTGCTCTTGCCTTGGAGGACTGATTTCTCCCAAAGAACCACCCGAAAACCTCACTTTTGGGACACCAAAGAAGAAGAGTTTGTAAACAAATGTTGATGTGCTCCATCGCAACATGGAGGAGGCATTTGCTCCCAAATTTGTCAACTATGATTCTAAAAAGAGATTATTTAGCGTATGAAGGTAAATATCTACCGTATTTTTTGGACTATAAGGCGCACTTAAAATCCTTTAATTTTCTCAAAAATCGACAGTGCGCTTTATAATCCGGTGCGCCTTATGTATTAATTCTGGTTGTGCTTACTGACCTCGAACCAATTTTATGTGGTACACGGCACTCAAAAATCTGTCAAAAATGTTTTAGTACGACTTTGGTAAGCTACGAAGCCGAACCGCTTGATGGATTGTCGGAGCATTACGGTAGTCAGGAGCCCTGCGGAGTAATATGTGCTTCAACATAATGGCCGGATGGCTTTTTCCACAAATCTCCATCCCTATTGATCTGCCACTCCATGCGCGCCCATCTCACCGATACTGTCAAAACCCAAGTGAAGCAAACTAATTTGGAGCTTGCCATCATTCCGGGTGGATTAACCAAAGAACTCCAACCGCTATATTGGTGTCAGCAGGTCGTTCAAAGTTAAATTGCTAGCAAGTTACGCCACTATCTGCCAATGGATCGTGGATCGAAACTGCTCCTGTTTAGCTGTAATTAATATTCAAAAATGATATTTTCGGGACGAAAGAATTCAAGCGTCCCGGCATTTGTTTGCATTGTTTACTTCTCGAGGCTGCCGCCGGAGAGCGAGCCGGATCGATTACTGAGCGAGTATCCTGGCGATGTAAACAGCCACGGACCAAAAATGTACATTTGCTCGTGGAACAGGTCATTCACACTCGCAGACAATCACGCTATATGTGTCTATAAAGAACACGTATATTAGGATTTGTATGTGAAATTTCGGCATCGAAACTGCTCCCGTTTAGCTGTAAACGGGAGCAGTAAATGCGGCTGTAAATTAGTATTTACAGCTGTAAATACAGCTCGCTCTCCGCCGTACCATGTCATCAACTGACAGTCTCTGGAGAATGTGGACAGCGAAAAGCAGGGCCGGCTCGGTGGATCTGACAGGTCTGCTGGGCTGGCCCCGCATACGAAAGTCAGCTGATAAAATGACACCTGGCAGAAATCAGCTAACACTTCTGACAAAGGCTGCAGTGAACAGTCGAAACATGTAAAGAAGGTAAAAACATCTCCTTTCTATTTTTGTCTTTAATAAGAACAAAAGGTAAATAATTAAAAGAAGACAAAATGAACCTACATGAGCTATTACGTGGAAGTTATGGACAAAATTGCATCAAAGACTTCCGCTGGCAGGAGAAATTGGAGAAAACAGGGGCACGCTACAGAAACTACCTGGGATTTAATCTCCGTTGCAGAGATGAGGATGTCACACCAGCAAGCCTCAACATAAAAAATCCAATCCCAACCAAAAACACAGAGAAAATTATCAATAAAGCACAGAAAGACTTGATCAAAGAACGGATAAGAATGACAGCAAACAAAGTGGAAAGAATCAACAACCAGATCAAGGAGAAAATGGACATTTTCAAGAAACACTACCCGACCGACCAGGAAACGCAGGAGCATATAGGAGCACAATTAAAACATGCACACAAACAGGAATTCATTATAACGAAAAACTGCCATTTAAAGAAACTAAAAAAACTTACAGAAAGGAAGAAGGAGCGAAGACAAACACACACAGAAACAAACGCTAAGTGGGTCAAAAACTTATCAAAACGCACACTCACAGACACGGAGAAAACAGTGCTGAGCAGAGGACTAAATTTCGCCATCACACCAGCCAAAATACCCCATGAAGAATACATCCTCGCAACAGAACTCGCATGTGAAAAAAATCCAGGACCAAGGGGAAAAAGCATCACTCCGGAACGCAGTCACAGGAATCCTCAAAACGGCCAAATTACCACAAAGCAACATTGCAAAAGAAGAAGAAAAAGCATTAACCTCACTCGAGACAGATAACACAATCACAATCCTCCCATCAGATAAAGGCAGAACGACAGTAGTAATGGACACAGAAACATATGAAAAACAGATGGAAACCATGTGGGCAGACAAAAGCACATACTGTATGAAATCATTAAAACAAACCCCACAGAAGAAAAGAAAAAAATGCTACAAGCCCTTCTTAAACCCCTATTAGAAAGCAAAAAAATCACAAAGGACTTATATGATCACCTGATACCCACAGCCAGCATCACCCCCCGGATCTATGGAACCCCAAAAATACATAAGAAGGATATCCCACTGCGGCCAATAATAGACAGTATCCGATCAGTTACATACAACTTGTCAAAAGCCCTGGTTGAAATCATCAAACCCCTCCTTGGACTATCAGAATACCACCGCAAAAACTCAAAAGAGCTGGCACAAGAACTCAAAAATATGAAAACAGAATCAGACGAGATCCTTATTTCACATGATGTCATTTCACAAAGATCCCTGTTGATGTCACACTACACATAGTGCAAGAACGCCTCAGAAATGACAGAACCCTAAAAAGATGCACCAATCTCACAGTTCACGACATATCTGAACTATTACAATTTGTTGCAAAATCCACCTATTTTCAATACAGAAAAAAATCTACAGACAAAAAGAATAGTTGTGTAATTAAATATGGCTGCTGTGACATTATGCAAATTAGATGTGTAAATTTATTCCTATCTCAAACTTTGGATCATATTCTACATCTTTCTAATTTACAGTAAGCCATTATCTCTTACCACTTTCAAGTTATAGCCTTGGAAATCTCTGACATCTAAACTGCATATTTTCTTGAAAAAATCTTGACCCCATCATTAACACAGTTTTCACAGGAAAACAGCTGAAAAGCTTAATAAAAAGTGATAGAAAAGACAGTGGATTTAATAGAGAGACAAAATGAAGGTAAACAGTTCTAAATAAGAACTGAATAAGGAGAAAATGATTTCATCACTGATTACATTAGTGTGAAGCTACAGGTGCATATGTGTAGAGATAGAACAGTCTTTCATTGTGTGTAAATTCACTCCTATCTCAAACTTTGGATCATATTCTACATCGTTCTAACTGACAGTAAGCCATTATCCCTTACCACTTTCAAGTTATAGCCCTGGAAATCTCTAACATCTAAACTAAATATTTTCTTGAAAACAATCTTGACCACCCGGGGAAGGGGGTTGCCTGGTGCAATATTGCAGCACAGACAGTCCATCCATCCATCCATCCATCCATCTTCACTGCTTTTCCGGAAGTACGGGTCAAGGAGGCAGCAGTTCAAGCAGAGAAGCCCAGACTTCCCTCTCCCCCGCCACCTGCTCCAGCTCTTCAGAGAGGATATGAAAGGCGTTCCCAGAGCAGCTGGGAGACATAGTCTCTCCAGCAAGTCCTGGGTCTGCCCCGGGGTATCCTCCCAGTGGGACATGCTCGAAACACCTCAAGTGGGAGGCGTCCAGGAGGCATCCTGATCAGATGCCCATACCACCTCAACTGGCTCCTTTCAATGTGGAGGAGCAGTGGTTCTACTCTGAGCCTCTCCTGGATGACTGAGCTCCTCACCCTATCTCTGAGGGTGAGTCCAGCATTCCTACAGAGAAAGCTCATTTCAGCCGCTTGTATCCGCGATCTCGTTCTTTCGGTCATTACCCAAAGCTCGTGACCACAGGTGAGAGTAGGAATGTAGATTGACTGTAGACTGACCGGTACAACGTCCGCATCACTGCAGATGCTGCTCCGATCCGTCTGTCAATCTCTCACTCCATTCTCCCCTCACTCGTGAATAAGACCCCAAGATACTTAAACTCCTCCATTTAGGGCAGGAGTCTGTCCCCAACCCGGAGAGGACAATCCATCTTTTTCCGACTGAGGACCATGGACTCGGACTTGGAGGTGCTGATTCTCATCCCAGCCGCTTCACACTCAGCGGCAAACCATCCTAGCAAGAACTGTAGGTCATTGCTGGATGAAGCCAACAGGATGACATCATCTGCAAACAACAGAGATCCTGTGGTCACCAAGCATAACACCCTCCATTCCCTGGCTGCGCCCAGAAATCCTGTCCAAAAAATATTATGAACAGGATCAGTGACAAAGGGCTGTGGGCTGCACGGTGGCGCAGTGGTTTAGCACTGTGGCAGCACAGTTTTACCCTCGGCCGGGGGATCGCGGGGATCATGAGATCGTGGGTTCGATCCCAGCCCCCGACCAACAGTGAGCTGTGTGGAGTTTGCATGTTCTCCCCGTGTTGCGTGGGTTTACTCCGGGATTTCTCCGGTTTCCTCCCGCACACCAAAAACATGCAGGTTTAGGGCGCTCGCGCACGCAGCGACCAGCAGCCGGTGGCTTGTCACCAGACTGCAAACCAAATCTACCTACGGGTACAAATAAGTAACAAAAAAAAAAAAAAAAAAAAGGGCAGCCCTGGCGGAGTTCAACTCTCACTGGGAATGAGTCCGATTGAGCGTTGGCAATATGAACCAAACTCTCACAATGGTCGTACAGAGACCGAATAGCTCATAACAACAAGCCCCATACCCCATACTCCCGAAGCACCCCCCACAAAAAAACCACGAGGGACACGGATGAATGCCTTCTCCAAGTCCACAAAATACATGTAAACTGGTTGGGCAAACTCCCACAAACCCTCGAGAATTCTCGAGAGGGTAAAGAGCTGGTCCGATGTGCCAAGGCCAGGACGAAAACCACATTGCTCCTCCTGAATCCAAGGTTCAACAGCTGGACTGTCCTCTCCAGTACCTTGGCATAGACCTTCCCAGGAAGGCTGAGGAGTGTGATCCCTCTAAAGTTGAAGCGCACCCTCTGGTCCTCTTTTTTGAAAAGATGAACCACCACCCCGGTTTGCCATGCCAAAGGCACTGTCCCCAACCTCCACGCAATGTTGCAGAGGCATGTCAACCATGACAGCCCTACAACATCCAGGGCCTTGAGGTGCTCAGGGCGAATCTCGTCCACCCCCAGGGCCCGGCCACCAAAGAGATTTTTAACCACCTTTGCAACCTCAGCCCCTGTGATAGGCGAGTCGTCCCCCTCATCCACAAGCTCTGCTTCCTCTGTGGAAGGCATACCAGTGGGATTGAGGAGATCCTCAAAGTATTCCTTCCACCGCTCGATGATATCTCCAGTTAAAGTCAACAGCGCCCCATCCGCATCATACACAGTGTGGACGGGGAGCTGCTTCCCCCTCCTGAGCTGCCAGACAGTTTGCCAGAATCTCTTCGAGGCTGACCAAAAGTCTTGTTCCATGGCCTCACTGAACTCCTCCCACACCCAAGTTTTTGCTTCAGCAACCACCTGAGCTGCACTCCGCTTGGCCTGCCGGTACACCTCAGCTGCTTCGGGAGTCCCACAAGCCAACCAAGCCTGATAGGACTCCTTTTTCAGCTTAATGGCCCCCCTCACCACTGGTGTCCACCACTTGGTTTGGGGGTTGCCACTACGAGATGCCCTGACGACCTTGCGGCCACAGCTCTGGGCCGCTGCTTCAACAATAGAGGTGGAGAACATGGCCGATTCAGACTCCATGTCTCCAGACTCCCTCGGAATGTGGTTCCCTCTTGTGGGACACTTAACATGTTGGTGGAATTTGGGGAGTACAGTCTTTAAGCATGCTTTGTTAAAATCCCCTGCAATAATGTGGACTGCATCAGAGTGATCTCTTTGCTGCCTGCTGACAATGTACTGGAGGTGATTGAGTGCTCAGCTGTTAGCGTCTGGAGGAACATAAATGGCTGTTACTGCTGTTATTATACCAAGTCTGAAGCACATAAACACAGAGCCCTCCCCCCCTTCCCTTACCAGAATCAGTGTTGCGGTCAAAACGGTGTGTAGTTCGGCCAGGTAATTCCACAGTGGTGTCAGGAATATGTGGGAGCAGCCATGACTTGGTCACAATCAGAATGCAACAGTCCCAGATGTAGCGATTGTAGGCGATCTCACAGCTCATTG
Organism: Pholidichthys leucotaenia; assembly: GCA_020510985.1. Taxonomy (NCBI): domain Eukaryota; kingdom Metazoa; phylum Chordata; class Actinopteri; order Cichliformes; family Pholidichthyidae; genus Pholidichthys; species Pholidichthys leucotaenia. The sequence continues at coordinate 356,587,787 of CM035837.1, read as the reverse complement.
CAGCGCATCCATTTTGGGGGCGAGGGATCTGCCGTTAATGAGAAAAACTGAAGGTAACGGTGGTTTGGTGCGTAGTTTGTGCAGCCAGGCACAGAGTCCAGCCCCGCAGCCCCGTTTCTGCTTTCTCTCCCGTGGCCTATGCCGATTGCGGGGCATAACGAACCACGGAGCACCCAGGTGTCTGGTGATCTCCTGAGGAATGTGGTGGTGATTACTGGAATGAGCGCTGGAGATGTCGAAGGTAAGTTGGCGACCGATGTCTATAAGTTCCTGGCGACTGTAGGTAATTAGTCCTCCACAGAAGGGGCACAGAAAAAGGCAGAAAAGACACAAAACTGAGCGAAAGACTCCAGAAAGACCTGGAGTTAGCAGGTACTGCTGTTTCAAAGAAAACAATAAATAATCCACTCAACCGACATGGGCTCTATGCCCAGTCACCTCCCAAGAAAAGCATGTTGAAGCTCCATTTAAGTTTGCTGCTCAACATTTGGGCAAGCCAGTAAAATACTAGGAGAATATAGTCTTGTCAGATGAGACCAAAATTGAACTTTTTGGATGCCATAACACACAGCATGACGGCAGGCTTTTCAACCTCGCCCGCCTGAAAGCCAGAACCAAAGTACGTGAGGCTCTAATCAGAGACATGCTGTTCGCAGACGACGGTGCAGTCGCAACCCACACACAGCAAGAGCTTCAGACCCTGATGGACCGCTTCTCCCAGGCATGCAAGGACTTCGGGCTTACCATCAGCCTGAAGAAGACTAACGTCCTGGCGCAAGGCATGGAAGCACCACCAACCATCACCATCGACGACTACGAGCTGGAGGTCGTGAATCAGTTCACGTACCTGGGGTCCATGATCAGCAACAACCTCTCCCTTGATACAGAGATCGACAAGAGGATTGGGAAATCAGCCTTCACACTCGCTCGCCTCACCACACGAGTGTGGGAGAATCCCAAACTCTCTGCCAAGACGAAGATGGCAGTGTACAACGCCTGCGTCATGAGCACACTGCTCTATGGGATTGAGACGTGGACAACATACGCCCGGCAGGAAAAGAGACTGAACTCCTTCCACTTGCGCTGCATTCGCCGCATCCTGGACATATCCTGGCAGGGCAAAGTGCCCAACACGGAAGTTCTGTCCCACGCCGGCCTTCCCTCCATGTTCACTCTACTCAGGCAGCGCAGGCTCCGCTGGATAGGCCACGTTCACTGTATGGAGGATGGCAGAATCCCCAAAGACGTCCTCTACGGAGAACTGGTGACTGGCAGGAGAGACGTTGGCCGCCCACAGCTGCGCTTTAGAGACGTCTGCAAGAGAGACATGAAGGCCCTGGAGATCAACACAGAGCGCTGGGAGGACCTTGCAACGGACCGCTCCAAATGGAGAGGCACCCTGACCAGACAGCTCAAGGCGGGTGAAGAGAGACTGACTGCTGCAGCAGATGAAAAAAGGACCCGCAGGAAGAACCGCCACAGACCCAGCAGCACGGAGACCACCCACAAGTGCGACCTGTGTGACAGAGACTGCCATTCGCGCATCGGCCTGTTCAGCCACAGGCGGTGCTGTTCCAGCACAGTAGACTTTTAGGATTCTCTTCCATGGTCATCATAGACCGACGGAGGCCGACGAAGCACATAAACACAGAGCCCTCCCCCCCTTCCCTTACCAGAATCAGTGTTGCGGTCAAAACGGTGTGTAGTTCGGCCAGGTAATTCCACAGCGGTGTCAGGAATATGTGGGAGCAGCCATGACTTGGTCACAATCAGAATGCAACAGTCCCAGATGTAGCGATTGTAGGCGATCTCACAGCTCATTGCAGCGCATCCATTTTGGGGGCGATGGATCTGCCGTTAATGAGAAAAACTGAAGGTAACAGTGGCTTGGTGCGTAGTTTGTGCAGCCAGGCACAGAGTCCAGCCCCGCAGCCCCGTTTCTGCTTTCTCTCCCGTGGCCTATGCCGATTGCGGGGCATAACGAACCACGGAGCACCCAGGTGTCTGGTGATCTCCTGAGGAATGTGGTGGTGATTACTGGAATGAGCGCTGGAGATGTCGAAGGTAAGTTGGCGACCGATGTCTATAAGTTCCTGGCGACTGTAGGTAATTAGTCCGTCACAGAAGGGGCACAGAAAACGGCAGAAAAGACACAAAACTGAGCGAAAGACTCCAGAAAGACCTGGAGTTAGCAGGTACTGCTGTTTCAAAGAAAACAATAAATAATCCACTCAACCGACATGGGCTCTATGCCCGGTCACCTCCCAAGAAAAGCATGTTGAAGTTTGCTGCTCAACATTTGGGCAAGCCAGTAAAATACTAGGAGAATATAGTCTTGTCAGATGAGACCAAAATTGAACTTTTTGGATGCCATAACACACAGCATGTTTGGAGGAGAAATGGCACTGCCCCATCAGCCCCAAAACACCATACCAACCGCAAAGTTTGGAAGTAGGAGCATCATGGTGTGGAGGTGTTTTTCAGCACATGGTACAGGCAGACTTCATATAATTGAAGGAAAGATGAATGGACAAATGTACAGAGACATCCCTGATAAGAACCTGTTGCCATCTGCCAAGACGCTGAAGATGAAATGAGGGTGGACATTTCAGCAAGACAATGATCCCAAACACACAACCAAAGAAACTCTCAACTGGCTCCAGAGAAGGAAAATAAAGCTGCTAGAATGGCCCAGTCAATCACCTGACCTGAATCCAATTGAAAATCTATGGAATGGACTAAAACCACTCCTGAGCAATGCTTACACCTAGTTTCTCCATACAGGAGGCATCTGGAAGCTGTTATTACCAACAAAGACTTCTCTACTAAATATTAAATGAAGTTCACCCAGCGCGTTCAATACTTACTCTCTGTGTTATTTCACTTTATTAAATCTAACTTGTTTTGTGAACACAGTTGCCTTGATTTCTTTGTATGTATCGATTACTTGGGTTGGTTACTGAATTCTGGTGAAAATCTCAGGTCAATGGCTCCATCAGAAATATGTTTAATGAGAAAAATGTTGACGTGTTCAATACTTATTTTCCGCGCTCTGTGTGTGTGGGTGTGTGTGTGGGTGGGTGGGTGTGTATCGTAAAATTCTATACTGTATATGAGTACATGCTCTCTGATTTTGAAATTTCTATTGCATTTTTGTTATCCAGGAAAAAAAAAAAACTTAAAGGCTAACAAAAATAGAGAACTTCATAATTAATTTCACACTCAGAGAACCATTTTAATGCATCATGTCTGGAAAATACTTTCTAAAATAAAGTGTGTGTCTATATTCAACCATTTAGGTAACAATAATTAAAAGAGAAAATGTATTACAAAGACAGACAGGGAGAGTCTTAATTTGACTGAACGGGTCATTGAATGGCCAGCAAACTGATCTAAATTGTAAGTGCTTTTCCCCCTGGTGATAAAATCTGTCTGCTTCGTAGAGTGGAAGTTATCATGGCATCCCTGACGCTTAGACCATTAAGAGTTTTGACAAACTCTATATGGCTTTTCCATGCTTTAATTATCCCATCAAGCTGTGTGAACACAGCAGAGCCAACAGCTACATGATACTTTCAGTTGAATAATCAAATGCACAAACATACACACGCACGTTTGAAAGATACATAAAAGCCTGCAAACTCATCAGCATCAGAATTTTATTCTCTAGTGTATATGTGTCTACAAAACTTTGTGTGTACAGTCCATTAATCCCTATTAACCCATCTGTCCGTTATCAACCTCAACGAGACTATCATCCATGTCCCACCGAGGAGGTCAGAGAGGATAATGGGGAAAAGTCACCGATACACGGTGATGGTGTGTGTGTTCGCATACAAATGTTTGTGTGTAGGAGTGTGCAGAACCTGGTTTCATGCACCTTTGTGTTCCTGGATCTGTATATGGCACTGGTGTACATATTCACTCCTGCATGCATCTGTGTTACTGTGTGTGTGTGTAAGTGTTTAAGTGTGTGTTGATTATAAAGCAGGTTATATGGATTAGCAGATTATGTGAGCCTGTGTAAATGCTTTGTCTGTTTATCCAGCTCTGTTTGTGGGAGAGATTTGAAAGAGGCAGACTGCCATTGATCAAACCAGCCAAGGTGAGCAATGAACCAAACCCTGTCTCACTACGGTTTAGTGACTCCAGTTTGCATGCATGTGCACCAATGTGTAGCCCCTCTATGAGAGACAGAGAAATCGAGAGTGTGAAAGTGAGCCAGACGTGTGCACTTCCGTTGTCCCACGCCATCCGTTCGCTTCAAAGATTAAAAGGTGAGTGGAAACCTTACAAATTGTGGATAGTTCCCTTGCTAAACCTTTGGAGATAAATTATTAAGTATCATTCTTTGGATTAGAGTTCAGGAATGATAAACCCAAAGCTAAAAAATATTGAACATCTTTCTTTCTTTTTCTTTCTTACTTTCTTTCTTTCTGTGACAAGAATAAAACAAGAAAAACTGCTTGTGACTGTAAAAACTGGAGGCAAACTGTTATGCAACTGTTTAAGAACCCTGACAAAACTCCAATAATCGCAACATTTCACAACATCGCAACAAGATGTAATCTGATTAATAATCCAAGAAATACCTGGAAAGCTCACTCAGGAGCTACAGGGTGTGTCATGTGAGATTGAGATTCAACTTTATTGTCATTACACATGTATGAATACAAGGTAACGAAACGTGACTTGGCATTTGGGCACGCTCTGCAGAGCGGATCCAAGGCCGGGGCAGCCGCTAGGCGCCGCTAGGCGCCAGTCATGTGATGAGAGCTTCTGAGTGCGTCAGCGATGTAAAGAAACATGAGACAAAAGATGATGGTTAACAATCACCTTTTCAGGACAAAAACACCATAAAATAATCTATCACTGGAAACAAAAATGAAATGTATCACATTTTACATTATGGAACAAAATTAATGACATGAAAGACAAATGGATGGATGCATAACTGACTTCATCTGTTTGCAATATTTAACGCTTTCATAAATTAAACACATTAAGCTGACAATTGCAACGTGAGTCAGCATTCTTGCCATATTTAAGATCTTTGGTACTTGCAAGAGCAGTGCTAAATTTGTCTTTGGGAGGCTAACAACATGTAGGGTTTAAATGAAGTTTGCATGTGTCTGATGGCTCCGATGGTGAGGTCAGTTGTTATTCATTTAGCAAGTTATTACTATACTCCGAGTGCTGCTCTTCCCTGTTAAACTACACAACTTATGTTGTAAACAGTCTGTGTCATGATGCTGAGCACGGTGAAAGCACCGTGCTTACACTTTCAGTTCATTTCTGATTATTTTCTGTACCTTCTTCATCTTGGTCTTATTTTATATTTGTGTATGGTATTGTCTGGATGATGTTATCTGAGTTTGCTCTTTGTTTCTGTTTGTTTTGAGTTGTCCGGTTATTGTATCTTACTTTGGTCATTATAGTCATGTTTATCCTTACTATGTACTTTTGGATCTTCTTATATGTTAATTTATGTTTCCCCGTGTTTTGACATGAGCTTACTCTCGCCTTTGTTTTCAGGCTCCTTTATAACACCAGTGGTTTTTAGTATTGTATTGTTAGCATTTATCTCATCCTTACCCTGGTGGTTTGTTACTATTTCCTTCTTGCATATTGTAACATTTGGGTTCTCTGTTCTGTGGGAGGTTGTGTGGTTGAGCTGTGTGGAGAGAAAGCAAGGGAGAGCATGAGGAGGAGCGTGCGGTGTGTAGAGAGGGAGAGAGAGACTGGGCAGAAGTTTTTTTGTCGTTGCTTGTTCGGCTCCTTTTTGTTTTGGTGTGGTCACGGCCTACAGTGGCCCATCCTGTTAGGAAATAAAGGCGTTAAATTGGCAACCTTTTCGTGGTTTTTTACAACGCGTCTTGCAGACACTACACTGGTGTCAGAAGTAAAGCCAGCTATTCACCAGCTATTCCTACTAGCCGTGGCTATCCCAAACACAGCTAATCGGCCTTAGAAGCCTGCAGATGAGATGGCAGAATGGAGAAACAAGAACAACGTTCCCAGAAGGATTAAGGAGGAAGACGAGAACAGCGTTTTTGCCGATGAGGTGGGACACGAAGGGGCCATGGAACATATGGCTCACCTGAGACAAAAAACTAGCCACCGATGCTGATTTTGGATCGAGGGGCGCAGAGATGTACGCAAGCACAGGAGTTCCCGCCAATAGTGATATGGCCCTGGATGTAAACAAAGATGCCGGCACCCAGGGTGTCCAACTTCAAGTGAAAACGCCAAAATACTCCAGTAAGGAAGACTGGGAGGCTTTCCATGCTCAATTTGAATTGTTAGCATGGGCTGCACATTGGTCAAAAGACAATAAAGCACTTCGGCTGGCCCTGTGCCTCACAGATGATGCCTTAGCATGCTTGATGCTACTTAGCCCAGTAGAAAGAGTGGACTATAGGGCTTTAGCGGGGGCTCTGCAGCAGCATTTTGGACAATGCAATCAGGTCAGTATTCTACACTCAGAGCTGTCAAACAGGCAGAGAGAGCCCAGAGAATCACTCCGTGTTCTGGCTAGTGACACTGAAACACTGGTAAGAAGAGTGTACGCCTGCATGCCCCCTGAAGTACAAAGCAAGCTGGCCAGAGATCAGTTCATCAGAGCCATAACCCCAAGAGAGCTGCATATACAGACCCAACTAGCGCACCCTTGTACCCTGCAGGAGGCGCTGGGGCTGGCTGTGGAGAGGGGGGCCGTCGGAGAGATAGCCAGAAGTGCTTACGCCGGAAACAACCCCATGGTGAGAGCAGCAGGACAGGAGGGGCCAAGTCAAGAGAAGCAGGCATGGGTGGCTGAACTGACTGAAATGCTCCGAGCTGTATCACTACAACCACCACGTGACAGCAGCCATGCTCGCCGAAGCCCTCCTGTATGCTGGACATATGGCAAGGCTGGCCACATCAGCGTGCGATGCCTGATGCATACTGGTGCCTTGGGAAACGGCCAATGGTCTGTGTAAATGGGACGACATAGACCCACTTCCCTGAGTCCCACTCTGAATTGTTTCCAGTGGATGGAGCCCAATCACACAGACGGGGGAGCGGAGCTCCACTCCCCCCAGAAGTGGATGACACCACCGAGTCCGTGAGGATGGTCGGTTGGACCCATGAAGGGGGCTTTTGCCACATCCCCATCACCCTGGCAGGAGCTGCCTGCATTGCCCTTGTCGACACTGCCTCCACAGCAACCTTGATGAGGCCCGAAGTGGTCTCAGCCGGAACGCAGTTGGACCCTTCTGCAGTGAAACTGAAGACAATGACGGGTGAGCTAGCCCCCATGCTTGGAAGAGGGGTAGTGACTATTTGGTTGGGGATTGATCTGTGGATTTTAAGGTGTGGGTCGCTGCGGTGCAGGACCCTTGCATATTGGGTTTGGACTTCCTGTGGGCTGCCCGCTGCATGTCAGACTTGGAAAAGAACACTCTAGCCTTTCCGGGGGGCTTCAAAATTGAAATGGTGCACTCCACAGAGGCCCCAAGACCACACCTAGAAACCATGGGAGCGATGGAGATGCATTATGAATCAGGCCTTATGCCCCACACTCCAAACAATGTGCAACCCCCCGCCTTGGACCAGCTGCCCACAGTGAAGGGGATGGACAGACCAACAGCAGTACGATAGGTATGGAGAAGCAACTGCGTCAACTTGGATCCCGGGCAGCAGGAGGAGCTGTGGCGGGTGCTGTGGGACTTCAAGGATATTCTCGCACTGTCAGAGGAATAAATGGGCCTGACACATCTGGTGCCACACAAGATCGACACCGGAGACGCATCGCCCATCAGGACGTACCCCCGCCGCTTGCCCCTTGCCCATCGGGCAGCGGCTACACCGCGATCAATGAGATGCTGAAGGCTGGTATTATTGAACCCTCGGAGAGTCCCTGGGCATCAGGGGTTGTGATGGTCAAAAAGAAGAGGAGCCAGAAGATGAGGTTCTGTGTTGACTATAGACCCTTGAACAGCGTAACCAAGAAGGACTCATATCCGCTGCCCTGCATCGATGAGTCGCTGGACTTGGTAGCTGGCTCATCTTGGTTCTCCTCCCTCGACCTGCGCAGTGTAAGTACCCATCAGCCCAGAAGCCAAACCAAAGATGTCCTTCTGCACAGGTAGGGGGCTGTGGCAGTTTTTGGTTCTTCCCTTCGGCCTGTGCAACGCCCCAGCAACATTTGAGCGATTAATGGAAAGGGCGTTGGCTGACATTCCCAGACAGGAGTGCCTGGTCTACCTCGACGACATTCTGATCCATGGTAGCTCCTTCCGGGCAGCTTTGGGGGCCCTGCGGCAGGTTCTACAGCGGACAGCTGTACAGCTGGTTTGAAGCTCCACCCCGACAAGTGCTGCTTCATGAAAAAAGAGATAAAGTTTTTGGGACACAAAATGGGGGGAGACAGCATCAGCATCTTAGAGGAGAAGGTGCAAGCAGTGAAGGACTGGCTGACCCCTACAAACCTAGGAGAGCTGAAGAGCTTCATAGGACTAGCATCTTACTACAAGAGGTTTTGCGTGGCTTTTCTTGCATAGCCACACCCCTGTTCCACCTCAGGCAGAAAGACTGTAACTTTATTTGGACTTCTGAGTGTGAGCAAGCCTTCAGCTTGTTGAAGAAGGCCTTGACAGAGTCTCCCATCCTCATACCGACTGACCCTGACCTGCCCTTCATCCTAGACACTGACGCCAGCAATGTCGGGATGGGGGCAGTGTTGAGTCTGGTAGGGCCAGAAAGGGGAGAAAGTGGTCGCTTATTTCAGTAAGACCTTCAACAAAGCTGAGTGCTGGTATTGTGTGACATGCCAAGAGCTCCTCGCTATTGTGAGAGATTTAAGTCATTTCAGATACTACCTGTGTGGGCTAACCTTCACTGTCCGAACTGACCACTCAGCTCTCCAGTGGTTAATGTCTTTCAAAGAGCCAGAAGGGTAAATTGCACGGTGGCTGGAAGAGTTAGTGTCGTACACCTTTGGGGTGGAGTACAGAGCTGGAGCTCGCCATGCTAACGCTGATGCCATGTCCCAACGTCCCTGCGCAATCGACGGCTGCTGGTACTGCGACAGGAGGGATGCCCGTGAAGCGGAGCTCTCTATGGGGGAAGAGCACGGTCCCAGGAAGAACAGAGAGGGGACAGTCTGCAGAGAGACACAGCTTATTGACATACCCGAAAGGAGAAGGCAGCAAGAACAAGACAAGGATCTGCAACCGGTGCTGCAGTGGGTGGAGTCAGGCCATAAGCTCCTGGCCTCCTGGCTCCTGGCCTATCAGCATCAGGGATGCTGGGAGGCCACCCGACAGATCGCATTCTCTGATCTGTTGGTGGTGGAATTCTGGAAGACCACCTGATAGACTATGCCTTCTGCTTGGGTGGCTCAGGGACTCAGGGACTTGGGTGGCTCAGGGACCCGACCTATTTTTTTTTCCCCTTGTCCTATCAGGCAGCTAGGCAAGCAGAATAGGGATCTGTCACCCTTATTGTGCCAAAACAAATTTACTTTGCCAAGAGGAGCTTATACAGTACCTAACTATGTATTGTATATTGTTGTTAAACTCCTCCTGTAATAACTTTTAATACTTTATTTTAATTATTTTCCCCATGGAAGACCCAACAGGTTGGGGAAGAGGGAAAGGAAGTGTGTGGAGGGGAAAAGAAAAGGGAGGGGAAAAGACAAAAAGACAAACAAACCAACAACTAAAACAAACAAAAGACAAACTGCTTCTTCCACCAAAGATGTATCAACATGAGTCTGGTTTCCGTACCTGTTAAAGGAGAGACACTTGTCCATGTACGTCTGCATGCATATATAAGAGAGCGTGTGCAAAATAAGTGTGTGCATGTGAGTGGTTTGTCAGGAAACATATGAAGCGGGGGTCCGGTTGCAGCAGCTCTCCCCCCAGGAACCCTGAACAGGCAAGGCAGCACCACCAACTCCCACAGGGTACAAACACCCGAGGTCAGCAAGCCCCAGGAAAGCCATGCATCTGCCCCCGGAGGGACGATCGAGGGAGGCCAGGTTGCCAGGTGGCCGATGTGGCGAGCCCACACCCCAGGATCCGCCCCCCACCCCCAGCGGGGCCAATGCCCGCCGCCGGGCCCCAGGCGCCAGGAGGTCAGCAACCCCACACCCCGAGCCAGAGACTGGCCCACGCCTCCTAACGCAAGCCCTCCCCCAGGCATCCCCACAGCGCCACCATTGAACACCTCGGGGACTCCAACGCCCAAAGAAGTCCCTCCACCCAGGGAAGCCCACATTGCCGAGAGGCACTACCCCTCTTACCCCCAACTTATTCCACCGCATGGTCTGGTGGTCTTGGGACTCTTGTAGGCCACCTGAACTGCCTTACTTTTTCGCCCGGTGATCCTAGGGTTTCTGCAGGCCACCTTATCTGTTCTGTTTTGTGTGTCTTGAGGGAGTTTTTTGTTTTATTCACTCCTTGCCTGGTTTCCCCCACCGCCCTCCCTGGACAGGTTATTGTTCTGTTCCTGTTGGGGGGGGTGAGTTTTCTTTTTCTTTTTGATGCTACCTTGGGGTGTCTGGAACCACCCCTTGGATGGGGGGGCTCTGTCATGATGCTGAGCAAGATGAGAGCACTGTGCTCACGCTTTCAGTTCATTTCTGATTATTTTCTGTACCTTCTTCATCTTGGTCTTGTTTTATATTTGTGTACGATTTTGTCTGGATGATGTTATCTGAGTTTGCTCTTTGTTTCTGTTTGTTTTGAGTTGTCCGGTTATTGTATCTTAGTTTGATCATTATAGTCATGTTTATTCTTATTATGTGCTTTTGGATTTTCTTGTATGTTAATTTATGTTTCCCCGTGTTTTGACATGAGCTTGTTCTCGCCTTTGCTTTCAGGTTCCTTTATAACACCGGTGTTATTGTGTGTTGTGTATTGGTGTATTGTTAGCATTTATCTCATCCTTACCTTGTTGGTTTATTATTTCATTCTTATATGTCTTTTGGTTTGTATTCCGTTTGTAATCATTGTATATTTATAGTAGTTATCTTTAGCATTATTCCTTTGGTGATTTTACTTTGAAAAGACTCTTTGTTACCCACACCTGTTATCATTTGTTTAATTCTCCTTTGTGCTATTTTAGGGCCGATGCACCGCAGTTCGGCACAGTGTCCTTCATTTGTCTCCAGCACGTGAGTCCCACGTCTAGTTCTCACCCTGCTAACCAGCGTGTGTCCCATGCTATTATTGTTACCTGCGTGTTTCCCACACTTCTCTGTGTCTTCAGACGTGAGTCCCACGTCTTCTTGTCCGGCATTTCCACACGCCTATTCCTTTCGTTACTCCTGCCTGTAAGTTATCTTTTCCTTTGTTATATTTTGTGTTTTCATTAAACGTTAGCAACTCACAGTTCAGCATTTGGGTCCTCCCCTGCCTGGGCGTTTGTGACAGTCTGTTATGGGGCCAATGTGGTCACATTTGGGCATCAATAAAGTTTCCAAGGATATGTGAACAATCAGACTTTTTTTTAATTCTTATTTTTTATTGGTAATGAGGCGTAATGCTATCTTACATAAAGCAGGTCTTTCCTCCTCAGAGAATAATGTTATCAGAGACAATATCTCCTCAGTCCTACATATAATGGATCCATTCATCTATCCTCTACTGCTTATCCAGGGGGCCGGGTCACAGGAGCAGCAGTCCTAATACAGTAGCTTAGACTGCCGCCTAGTTCATATAGCACCATGACCCTCATGCAAGTGCCAAGCCCACTGGAGGGTGGACCCATTTGGCTCCTTTGGGTCTTTCTCATAGGAATCTACTGGACCACTCTTAGTCCAGCCCTTCACCCAGGACCAGTTTGTCTTGGGTGGCCCTACCAGGGACAAGTGTCCCACAACAACACACAGCTCCTGTGATCATTAAGGCACACAAACCCATCCACCACGATAAGGCAGTGATCCATGGAGGGGTAAATACATTGGATAATGTCTAAACAGGATGTTGTGGGGGCACGGTGTGGGGGTTTTCTCCACCCAGAAAGGCAGGGGGAAACAGGAGGACAATGGACCGAATGAGGAGGTGTCACCGGGGCGTATCAGACGGGGCTGTTAGGGCTATGCACCCCCCGGGGAGAGTAAGAGCCGCTGTGGCCGCTCAGAGAAGAAAGGTGTGAAAGTGGTGCCGGTGTATATTATATTAATATGCCACACAGTTCTTTGTTAAACAGCAATGTATGATGGTCAAAAGCTCCAGGTCTCCATGCATGGGAATAAAGATATAAAAGGGGAATGCACGGAGACCCATTGGGGCGGTAGCGCTGTGACACTGGAGCGCTGGAGCGCTGTTTCGCTGTTATGTTGTTGGAGAAAGAATAAAGCCTTGTGTTGTTCAGCTCATTGCCTCACCTATCCCTTTCTCCACGCTGGTGACCCTGACGTGCCATGGAGAGCGAGCCACACTGGTGACCCCAAGATGTGCCATGGAAAGCAAGCTGAGCACCGCCCCGGAGACTTCCTGGAGGGAGAGCACCAGTGCCGCGGGCGCTGTCTCAGTCAAGCTCCTGGACTTGTGAATTCATGACTCGGCAGCATGGGTTTCGCACATAGAAGCCCAATTCGCACTCTGCGGAATAACTATGGATGACACAAGATACTACTACATGGTCGCGGTGCCGGACGCGCACAACACACAACAGGCAACAAGCCTGCTCCAGGAGCCACCGGCGTCCTGAGGGGATGCCAGCGAGGTCGAAGAGTCGTTGGTGGTCACCGGAGCAGACGCCAGGAGACGCAGGAATGGGACGATCTGCTTCTATCAACGCCGTTTCAGCTCAAACGCCCAGCAATGTGTGCCACCATGCCCAGGTAGTTGGGAAATAGCACGGCCAGCAGTCAGTAGCAGCTGTGACTGCTGGAGACAGAAACAGGCTGCTGTATGTCACAGACACACATTCGGGGAGACGGTACGGTCATGGATGCAAATTGGGTTGACCACCAGCCCTGGGTTCTTTTAGGGTTGTGCTCCGCACCTAAGAAGGAATTGGCAACCTCCCCAGCTTAGGGCTCCGCTCCACACCTAGGGAGGATTTGGCAACCTCCACAGCTTAGGGCTGCGCTCCGCACCTAAGGAGGATTTGGCAGCCTCCCCCAGCAGAACTCGTTTGTTTCTCACCCGCCACCGATCTCTGGAGAGTTTCTACCAGAAAACCCCACACCGAGGCTGATCCGCCCGAGCAATTTTTACACGGATGGAGGCTGGGAGTGACCCAGCCCGGCCCACCATTGTTTTCCACGCACATTCGTCCCAAGAAGCTTGCAGAAGGCCAGTGTTGTTTATGGCAGGCACGATGCACACCGGACCCCAGCACGGACGCCCACCGTTGTTGGCTCCACAAGTTGGCAATCCCTCGGCAGGGACCTGCGCTCGCGAAGCTGATGTGTTTTCCCTCCTCCCCCTTTCCCTCCACAGACTGACGTGCCCTCCAATACACCTCACCAGCTGGTCGGTTCTACTGGACCGGCAAACCCCGCTACAGCCGCTATGGGCACCAGCTTGAGCCCAAAGGACAGGGGGGTTAGAGCCCCTTCTGGGTGTTCGGAGGGGGGGCTGTGTGGGGGCACGGTGTGGGGGTTTTCTCCACCCAGAAAGGCAGGGGGAAACAGGAGGACAATGGACCGAATGAGGAGGTGTTTCCGGGGGTATCAGACAGGGCTGTTAGAGCTATGCAACCCCAGGGAGAGTAAGAGCCTCTGTGGCCACTCAGAGAAGAAAGGTGTGAAAGCGGCCCAGTGTATGTTATGTTAATGGGCCACACATTCCTTTGTTAAACAACAACGTATGATGGTCGGAAGCTCCAGGTCTCCATGCAAGGGAATAAAGACATAAAAGGGAATGCATGGAGACCCATTGGGGCGGTAGCGCTGTGGCGCTGGAGTGCTGTTTTGCTGTTTGCTGCTATGTTGTTGGAGAAAGAATAAAGCCTTGTGTCGTTCAGCTCATTGCATCGCCTAACCCTTTCTCCACAATGTTACTTTATATTAGAGCAATGAATGCAGTTTGGGTGATGAAGAGGAAGGAGGGAGGGCAGATGTCTGTGATTATGTTTATCAGCACTTCTTGTTCTAAATATCAGACTCATCAAAGTTACACTTTACATAAAATCACATCTTTTTTGAATTCATTTTTCCTGGCATTTTCACAGACCTCAGACTGTTCTTTGCAATGTAGACACACATTTTGGACCACATAATGGTACTGACTGACTTTAAAAATGATAGTGTGTAGGGCATATTAATAGTGCACACTGCATGTACTGTGATGATCAGTCTAAATTTTAATCCCATTATTTGAATGCTGTTGTTTGATGAATACTGAAATGCATCCAATGTTATGCCCATATCTAACTAACTAACTAACTAACCTGCACTTATATAGCGCTTTTCTAGTCACAAAGACCACTCAAAGCGCTTTCATTAATACTAACCCTCTATTCTAAGGGCCTATAGGAAACAAATATCTAGGGACAATTTAGAACAACAAAAAAGACTTAATTTATCCCTTCTGTAACTTGAGTGGATGATGTATTATTTACCAGCGAGCAGGTGCATGTTGCATCTTAAAATTCTCTATTATTGTTTTTCTTCAGAGAGAGGTAAAGGTGAATTTATGATAAAATGCATAAAAAACCCTTAAGAGTGCAGTTGTATAAAGCTATGTAGACTAGAAGTTAGATCACATTTTTGTCGACTAAAACTAAATCTAATTTTCATCGATGAAAGCAATTCCAGAGCTTATTTTCATCACCAGGCTAAAACTGAGTTAACATCATGTGTAAAATTAACACTTCAAACACAAAGGGGGAAAAAAAACCAACACAAAACCACTGATTGTAATTTGTGCAATAAAAATGTTTCACAGCATGTTGGCAGCAACTTTGGTACCTTTAACACCTACAGCATGATTAAACACTTGCATAAGTACCACGGAAATGAGTACGCTGAATTTGCTCAGGCCACGGGTGAAGCATCGGGTTTGTATCGCCTCCGCAGATATCAGTCTTTACAATATCGGCATCGGATCGGATATTAAAAAGCTTTTGTGGTGCCTTCCCTATTTATAACACATTTCAGTAAAAATCCTTCCCAGGGCGTCGATCATGTGACTCCTTCATGTGCGTATGATGGAACTGTGTGTGTGTGTGTGTGTGTGTGGAGTGTAGTATGAATATAAAGTCAAGATGGTGTGGTATGCTCAAAATATTCCTGAAAGTCAGTGGGGATTATGGTAACATCTGAGGCTGTAATCATAATAAGGCGAAGAATATTGTCAAAAAAAGGGCCCTCTCTGGGGGGGGTGTACATGTGAGGATAGAGAGGCAAAACGTGTCAACAAAGAAATCAAGCACAAGTTGGTGAGAAACACAGTAGATATACAGTATGTGTGTGTGGAGGGGGGGGGGACTCTGCAAGAGTAAGTGGGATATAGTCTTTTTTTATAAGGAGAATGAGAGGGAATGATATATCCAGTATGGCTGGCAGCTGTGTGATGGGGAGAGAAAAAGTGCACCACACTGGGAGCTGCTCCACCAGGGTGGCAGATGAAGCAAAATAGAGAGAGGTGATACTGCGAATAAAGGCTATATTGTGTGCAATGTAGATGACAGCCCAGCGGCAGAGGAGCCTTTATCTGCCGGCGACACCAGCAGCTTAAAACCGTCACCTGGAATCTTTCTCTGACCTCTTTCACTCTCCCACCACTATTCCTTTTTTTCCCACAGACGCGTGAGGCTGGGCGTTCTTTCCACCCCTGATGGATTGGGCAGGATAGGTCTTTCCTCTCACTTTTGTCTTCTTTTTGATGCGCTTTTCTTTACCTCTTCTTTTTTATGTCTTCACACAAGACAGGAAAGCCAAACACCAGCTTATCACTGAGTCCAGTATCTAAATACAAATCCATTTACACAGTTAAAACACACATGCTATATTCCAGCAGACGTTTGTTGAGCCACAGACTTTTATGAGGACAGCTTTTACATTCAGCTATAGTTAGTGTGATGCAACCAGCTCAGTAAAGCAAAAAAAAAGTATCACAATTTGTTTGCTGCTTCTGCATTCAACTGGTGATGTTTTTTGTGTTGCAGAAGTTTCATCAGGAGAATAGAAACAGTGCAGAGAGACGAACAGCACCGCACTTGAGAATATTGCAGGAGGGAGTTTAGGGCTCCTTTGTGTTTCTGTGGTAAGCAGACAGGATCATTAGACCCTGTTCAATTTGTAGTTGCTGAAGAGTCCATTACACTACTAGGCACCACAAAGTGGGATAGTAAATGTTCCTTAAGGGCCTCTTTACACAATGATTGTTGGGTGACCATTGAAAGATAAAAAAAAATTGACCAAATTTCTCAATGATCTCCTAAATCCTAAAAAAGATACAGTATTTCTGTGCAAATGTATTGGGAGATTGTTATACCGGAATCGCCAAGATCTCTCAATCCATGATCTTCTAGTGATCTCCATGGTCGCCACAGTCAAGAGATTGTTTTGACTCAGTCCAAAACAATCTCCTGATGATCATTGAAGGAAAGTGATCTCTCAACAAACTCTCAAGGAGCGCTCAACAATCTCAGCAATTTCCCAATGATCTCTTGGTGATCTTTCAATGAATGCCAAATTAATCCACTATGTAGGTAGAGATGGCAGAGCGATCAATGAGGGATCACTGAGTGTTTGATGAAAGATCACTAGAGTTCATTGAAAGATTGCTGTGAGCTCATTGGGAGATCACTGGGAGCTCGATGAGATTGGGTTGAGAGATCGCTGGGAGATCACTTCCCTTTGGTGATTGTTGAGAGATTGTTTTGGAATGAACCAAAATTTTGAAGACCGTGGAGATCCCTGAAGATCCTTGAGAGATCATTGAGAGATCCTGCAATTCTCTGAGAGATCAGTGAAAGATTGTTTGGAGATCTAGCCATTTTGTCATCACTCAGTGACCTCTCAATGATCTCCACCCCTGTGTAAAGGGGGTATCGTGTAGAGAATGAATTTCTGAACACAGCAATATGTCCCATGATCCAGTTGGTCACACACACGCCCACCAACATGTGCTCCCCAGAAGTCATTTAAATCACTCAATTTAAATGCCTAGTATTTCTAGTAGGGGTGGAGTAAAAAACTGATGCACTGAAATATCATGATGCATTGTAGCAGTGATACTGTGTCAATTCAGAGGCACTAGCATCATGATACTTTATCCACCTTATTCCTGGGGGTGCCACTGTAGGAACGATTATGGGCGGAGCTTCCGATTTCGGCTGACCTAGTGTTAAATCAGTCAGTAAGAGTGGAGTAGCAGGGGCATTTAAAATAGCGTTTTTAAAAGTTTTTCAAATTCATTTTAATGTATAGTCCTCATACGTGTTTTGCACTCAAGTGGCAGCTAATTTCAGCACTTGTAGTTTTTTTTATTTTTGAATGTTTTTGCGTAGTTCTGGTACTTGCTGCTGTTCGTGGTGTGAGGCTCCTCACAGATAAGCACAGCTAAATCTGTGGCTTCAGCAGCAATGAGTAGATCATGCACTGAAAACTAAAGGACTGTTCATGTGATCGGTGGTACAGACACAGGACAGACACCAAGATAAGAGCCAGGTATGTTTTCACTTGTATGAATGTCACAGATCTGACGTTTTACCCCAAATTTAAAATGGCCAAGCACGGTGTTGTGGTTCTTTGTGGCTCTGACTAGACTCTACGTCTGCTCTGAGGTAAATTTGATTATGTCCATCATATTTTAACAAAATGCAGCCGATTTTATTGCGGTGGAAACATTGATATATCTCAGAGCTTTTATTTGTTTACAGCGTTAGCATGTTAGCAGCAGAGCTAACTAACGGAGCTACTGGCCACTTTTTAAGGTCATCTTCTCATCCCTCCACAGTTGTGGGATGTGGTATGATTATATTACTGTTTTTGAGGTGCAAAAGGCTGTGTTCCCGCATTTTTGATGCCAAAGTCATTGTTTTTTAACAAGGAAAAGTGTTCCGTTTCAGTGACAACAATATATTCTAAACTAGTACCGGAAGTTGCTACCACAATTCACGCAAGACATCATGGGGCCTAGGAATAAGGTGGATTAAGAATTATTAATACATGTTGCAAACAGAAACTTAGGTACAGAGTAGTTTAAAAAACAACTGACTTTTCAGTCCACTAAATGGTGCTAAGAAGAAGCCATCTCTGTTGTCATTCAGTCCATACAGCCAGTCATGTACAGCAGAATGAAATTATGTTTCTCCTATCTACAATGTTAATCACATGTAGAATTAGAGGGGTCACCGCCATGCAAGGCACGACCACAGGCAACTTCTCCTTCCCCCATTCTATTACGCTGGGCACCAAGCTAGAAGGCGGGAAGTACCATTTTTATATGGTCTTTGGTTTGACCCAGTCGGGACATGAACCCCCAACCTCCCGGTTGTGGGGCTGATGCTCTATCATCTACCTGCTGCAACGAGCCCATCTGCACCTGGATGGTGGAGGAGACACTGTGAGAATCACATTCTTTGATCTCTCCAGTGCCTTCAACACCATCCAGCCACTGCTGCTGGGTGAGAAGCTGTGGGGGATGGGGGTTGACAGCTCTGTGATCTCCTGGATTACTGACTACCTGACAGGCAGGCCACAGTTTGTCCAGCTGGGCAGTGTCTTGTCTGACGTGGGGGCTAGTGATACGGGAGCTCCACAGGAGACTGTGCTCTCTCCTTTTCTCTTCACCTTATACACCACTAACTTTCAGCACAACACCGAGTCATGCCACCTGCAAAAATTCTCTGATGACTCAGCTGTTGTTGGGTGTATGGGGAGGGGAGAGAAGGAGTACAGGGCTCTGGTAGAAAGATTTGTGGAGTGGACAGAGCAGAATCACCTGTGGATGAATGTCAGCAAGACCAGAGAGATGGTGATTGACTTCAGGAAAAAGAGGATGCCTTCACAGCCACTGCAGATTAGGAGGGAGGATGTGGAGGTAGTTGAGGACTACAAATACCTGGGTGTCATGATCAGCAATAGGCTGGACTGGAAATCCAACACCGATGCTGCGTACAAGAAGGGGATGAGCAGACTCTACTTCCTGAGCAAGCTGAGATCCTTCAACATGTGCAGCAGGATGCTGGAGCTTTTCTACCAGGCCCTTGTCACCAGCACCATCTTCTTTGCTGCTGTCTGTTGGGGTAGCAGCATCAGAGGCAGTGACACCAACAGACTTGACAAGATTATCAAGAGGGCTGGCTCTGTAATTGGTCTCAGGCCGAAGACTTTTGAGACTGTGGTGGAGAGGAGGACACTAAATAAACTGTGATCCATCATGGACAATCCTAATCACCCCCTCCACCACACACTGGACAGACAGCGGAGAACTTTCTCCAGCAGACTGCTACAACTTCGCTGCCGAACAGTTAGGTACAGAAAATCCTTCCTGCCACATGCCATTTCACTGTACAATAGGTCAAAACTATGCTACCACACTCCACCTTACAGTCTAATTGGTACCTCACGTCTCACTCTGCACCTGATAGTCCTGCATTGTACAGCGGGTATGATTCATGTACCTATACGGGTCACCATCTATTCATCTATGGTGTATATGAGTTTTTAGCAGTTTTACTTTCTGTGGGTAATCCCTTTGTCTATTACCCTGTGTGTGTTTCTGTCAGTTGGTTGTCTACTGTGTCATGCTGCTGTTACACTGTAATTTCCCAGTTTGGGATCAATAAAGTTCATCCATCCATCCATCCATCCATCTATCTATCTATTCATCTATCCATCTATCTATCAACTAGGCCACCACTCCAGTGCTAAATGCCCACTGTCTGGTTAGGTCAGCACAGCAAAGGAGTGACTGCTGAGATCTAGCCGAGAATTGAACAAGACAAAGATTGGGATGAGAAGTCACAATATACAATATTGCAAGATCATAATAATATCACATTATGGCCCAAGTATCATGATAGTATTGTATTGTGCAGCATCTGGTGATTCCCACCCCTAATTTTTAATAGCGCTGGAACTTTAATTTATTTATTTTTATTTAGTTTAGAAAATTTAAATTTTTAACTAAAAAAAAAACTCCAGGAAGCATCCACATGCTACAGATGTTTTTCTGTGTTATGTAACACAGTTTGGCACAGTTTAAATGGCCTGGTTGGACCCTAAGAAAAAAGAAACTATAATATATATGTTTTCTGTGGTACTGTCACAAAATTTAAAATTAAACTTGTTGTCAACTGGGGCAACGATCCTATTTTGTTTTGTTTGTTTTTAATATACCACAGCTGTATGTGACTTACAGGCATTTGTATCTATTACAAAAAACTTTATGTTCTGCAACTTCATTATGTTCTGACCACTGCTACTCAGTGGCAGAAGCACTAAAGCCTGCTTCATGCTGCATTTCCCCTCTAGTCCACCTTGGTCCGCGTACGCTTTGGATGAGCCCGGCACGCATGCAGCGCTGTACATATTCACTTTTTTCATAGGTAGTGCCAAAGCGCTGACGCGCCAGGATTTTCACCAACAATGAAACGGCGGGCTTCTTCACAAAGTTTCTCTTCAAATATAGAGTCCATTTCTGCTGTTTGATTTCCCAGTTTTCACTACTTTTCCACGAAGATGCTGCTGCTGCTGTGAAAGAAAGTATGTATGCATGATTCATGTATGTTTTTATTCTCGTTTTCCGCTCCTCGTTGTCTTCGTCATCTACTGATGAATGCTGTGTCGATATCGCCACCTCGTGAATGGGATGTTCAGTCTTGCGCATGCGCTTTTCAATGCGTTGAGGTCGTGGGCAGGCAGCACGGTCACAAAATTTGGGCTGCACGCGGTTGTCTGCGGTCAAGCACTGTGGACACTAGCGGAGTGGAGACGATGACGTAAATGTCGTCACACGAGGTTTCCGGTTACACATACACGGACAGCAGAGGTGTAGCATGAAGCAGGCTTAAGTCTGATTCTGACTCTTTTTTTATGACAAAAATTTAGAGTGCTGTCTTTTGAATGAGCCCAACCCCATGATGTAATGAAAACGGTTGAATAAACAGCCTTGGCTTTACTTTTGGTATGCTATTTTTAGGAATTGTTTAGGAAATTAGCTGGATTACTAATGTTGGCTTACGCAGTTGATTTTTGGAGCCAACTAAGTAAAGTATTAACTGAGTAAAACAACACTGGTAAAGTTGAATCCTCTGACATCACCATAAGCAATGCTCAGCTTGCAGGGCTTCTCCATCTCCATATCAAGGCAGCTTCATTGGCTATTAGAATTTGATTACTCTATATTCCCTCTCAGTAAGTCATAAAGAGAGCCTGCTAGGCCTGCTTCAACAATTTTGCTAACTCTTTTCTTGATGTAATGCCAGCGGAGTTGACGATACAGTGCTTTATCCATCCAACTGGCTCACTTACCGTGAATAGGCTTAAGATGGTAATCCTGTTATCGGGGAATACTACTTGGCACGGACGCACGCACACACACACACACACACACACACACACACACACACACACAGGATGCAACATCTGAGTGAAGTGTGGGAGAGGAAAAAAAGCAAAACAGCAGGAATCAGAAAAATGTGACAGAAAAGAATAGCACCCTCCCTCTGGTTGACAGTTACAGCACGACCTGATAAACACCGGGACGCAATTGTTGCTGTGTTGCTTTCCTAACAATGGCTATGTGGAATGACTTAAGAGGACAAGGTGTGGATGACAGTGATGAGGCAGTATTCATTGCTGTATGGAAATAACTGCTTTAATTATGTGAAGGCCACAGGAGAGAAAGGAGAGAATAAATGGCATGTCTAAAGGGGAAGATGCTTGAGTGTTAAAAGTACAGCTTCAACCAGTAAAGGATGAGGCTGTGAAGTAAAGGGTGAGCATGCAAGAGGACTGAGCTTTTGTTTTTTTCTGAAAAGGCAAAGAAATAAAAGTGGTAGGAGGAATTGTCAAGTAGTTTAAAAGAAATGAGTGAAGACAGGGTTGAAAAAGAGGTGATCAAGCTAGGAAGACAGCAGCAGAAATTAAAGATGGCACTAGTAGAGATCAGTGAGGTAAAGATACTACGGCATTAGTAAAGAGGGGAAAAAATGGTGGAAAAAAACTACTTTAAAATCTTTTATGGGTCTGAAAATAATTATGTTTACATCTGAACATTTGAATGGCGGGACTTTGGTAGCTGGTAACATGCCTATCCTAGCTAGTGTTTATCTATGGGTAGTAAGGATGTCACAGCCGGTCACGGCCAATAGCATAACTGAGCTGATGTCACATCTCTACCAAGCAGCAGGGCAAGAATAAGTGTGACACCTACTGGCCAGGAAGTCAGAATGTTGCCTCTACACATTTAACTCAACACCCCATTTAACACCGATATTTTTCTGGTTGCACCATATTCACCATTATTTGCGAACACAGGTTTTTGATCTTGATGGCGTTCTCAAGGCCCGTGGCCGCTGTTTGTGGAATCGGAAAGTAATGCAACACGTGGTAGATAATAAACCTAGGATAAAAGCTTCCATGAGCCAAAGTGGTTAAAGAAAAGGGCATTCTGAACCAAAGCCCACCTCCAAAGAACCCCCAAATAAAAACAGACAATAGCAGAGCAACCTGTGTCCACAGTCGACCCAAACCCAGTCATTATCGGAGCATGCCAAGTCCCAAACAACACCCACCAGCGAAGCACATGGCTGGTTCTGCTGGAGGTTTCTTCATGCTAAAAGGGAGTTTTTCCTCTCCACCACTGCCAAGTGCTGCTCACAGGGGATCGCCTGATTGCTGGGGTCTTTCTGCAGCTGTGGGGGTTTTCCCTACAGTTTGAAAGTGCTATGAGATGACTGCTGTTGTGAAATGGTGCTGTACAAATAAAGTTGAAATGAACTGAACTGAACTAAACTGACAGTTCAGTTCAATGAACTGACAGTCTTTAAGGAAGACCCCCGGACAGTTCCACAACCAGCAAACCCCCAGCGGCGATCACTAAACGGGTTGCCACCCATCACAGGCCGACCAGCACCCATAACCAGGCACCTCACCCACGTACGCACTGCAGAGAAGTTATTGATACGCTACTTTATAAGGTACTTTTTAAACAAAGTGGTTCTACATCAGATGTGCTAAGAGTGTGAGCCAGGTATAAAAAAAAGGATATTTTCTGATCTTTATTTTAAATTCTAAATTTTCTTTAAGCAAGAATATTTTTCTGGAGAATATTCTGGGTAGCTTTTGTCATTTTTTGACATGTTGAAATAATAATTAACCTGTAGTTGCAGAAACCAAGCAAATTTGTCCACTCCCATGTTAATAAAAGTATGAAAAACTAAAAAAAATGACAAATTTAAGGTACATAAAATGTGCAATTAAATGAAATTAATTGTGGCTTAACTGTGAATTTCAAAAGATGGATTGCAATTAAAATTTTTCATTGTCTGACACCACTATTAAGCACACAAGTTAAATGTATTTTTTTCTCTATTTGTGAAGTGCCTGTAGTCAATAGCAATAGTAAAGGACAAGACAAGAACTATAGGTCAGTATGTGCAGACCTATATACAGCGTATGCATCTGTTATGGTAAACATGTAGAAATAATGTGGTAAAAGACTGCCCATCCCTCTGCGTAGGGATCACAGGAAAAAGAGTTCAATAAAACTGACTCATTGATATTGAACACGATACCCCCTCTCTAACCTTGTCATACAATATGAATGCCTTTATCACTTTTTTTGTAATATAAGACTAAAGCTATGATGAAATTACAGGAATGGGATAAATCATCCGCATTTATATTAAAGTCACAATACTTTACCAGCATTTTGTTTGCATATTTTATGAATAATAAAACACAAACTAAGCAGATGTTCCTGCTAAAAAATAAAAATGTTTAGTTCTACCCTCTCAAAAATGAAAAAAGGCACAAGTTACATTTGTTTGGAAATGTTTCAACGGTGTGCCCAACATTGTTGACCGCCAGGTTTAAGTGCGAGCTGAGCAAACGGGCTGACAGACTCAGCAGATATGCATCTCCTTCCAAAGTGTCAGCTGTTACCTAACACACTCTGCCCATGTTGGATCTTTTAGTAGTAATGAGCAATGACTAATAATTACAAGCAAAGCATCTGACGGAGAAATGTGAGCTCTTGTTTTCTATCGGGACAGTGCAGAGCAGATTATGTCATTGCTGAATAGGGTGATGATGTCAGGCTACTGAGAAGTGAGACATGGCTCAGAAGGACACATGGGGGGAGAAAAGAACAACAGAGAGCTTCTCCCTTCCGCATAACAAGCCTTTGGCCAATTATCAGAAATACTATTCCAAAGAATATTAAACATCTGATTTAAAAATGCTTAAAAAATTCTCCAAGCAGCTGTTTGGAAATATTCTTGTGATCAATCTAGGTGTTAAAGAAAATGTGTTCCAGTGATGTTACCTATTCCTGGCCCTTACATTGGTTTCAAAAGCAGCAAAATCCACAAAAAGAGGAAGATTGTGGATGAGGGCACTAAAAATAATGCTTCCATCCAATAGAAAGGGGATCAGATCCCACTGCAAACTTTATATTGCAGTAATAACTTGAGTTTGCTAGGAAAAAAAATGAACAAGGACAATGTTAGGGTTAGAAGATGGAGAGGGGTTAGACCTCTCACACATTAAACCTCTCACCTATATTGCACCGCTTTATTTTCCCGACCACTAGAGGTCGCTTTTTCAAACAATTGACTATGAGGCATAACACCTACCAGTAAAACACTTAATATGGTTGTTTTCTGTTGAGGACAGTCTTATGTACAATAACCAACACCAGAGGTCCCCTGTTAATGCGTCATTTTCATTTTACTGTATAAAAGGAACTGCAAAACAGCTAGATGTGTGTAAACTGTTAATTTCACAATAAAACAAAAGAAAAAATAGTGCACTGTGTATTTAAAAGCTAGAACAAGAACAAAAAAAAACATTCAAATAAGGCATACAGTTAACAAGCTTAGAAATATATCTTTCTCTATCTCGACTCTTTCTGGGGCTTCATTTTAGTTTGTAAGCACAGATATACAGACATTTAAAGTTCTCTTTATTATTTTTAGCCGCAGAGATTCTTCTCTACAAAGTACAGTGTGTTACCACGGCAGCAGACACTCCAGAGACACTCAAATACACAAGCAAGGTATACAGGAGTCCAGAACAGAGATGTTCACCCAGACACAGAACCAACACAAGCATTTTGTTTTGAGATCTAATTTCATCTGGTCTTTGTTCTCACTCCTAATCTCTTAAGGAGTCAAAGTCGCCGATCTGCACACTCACCTTGATCTTATTATTAGGGATGCATAATATAGATAGATAGATAGATAGATAGATAGATAGATAGATAGATAGATAGATAGATAGATTTTTTTTCATGTGAAAAAATTAGGACATCCTGTATAAGCCTGTGTGTGTTTTTTTAACATATTTGGACATATGGATATTTAATATCAATGTTAAAAATAATGTAAGATTCATGTAATACAACTAAACAATTAAAAATGAATTAAATGCTTTTTTTCAAATTTTCTGTAAAATGTAATTCTAAACAAATAGTGAGGAATAAATTAGGACCCCCCCCCCCCCCCATCATTTTTAGGACGCCCCCACATTCAATCCCACTTAAAATGGCTAAAATAAATGCAAGGGAAAAAAAAGCAAATAAAACCAAAAACAAGGTTAGACATACTGTAGATATGTGAACATTTCTTAATAAAGAACTGAATATTTAAAGGGGTGTCCAAATTTTTTCACATGACTGTATATATATTAGGGGTGTAACGGTACACTAAAATGACAGTTCGGTACGTACCTTGATTTTAAGGTCACGGTTTGGTTCATTTTCAGTACAGTAAGGAAACAAAATGCAAAATATAAAACTACTTGTGAGGAACCTTGGAATTATTTTTGATCAAGATCTGTCTTTCAATTCACATATTAAATTTGTTTCTAAGACTGCCTTCTATCATTTGCGTAATATTGCCAAGATTAGGAGCATCTTGTCTCAGAGTGATGCTGAGAAACTGATCCACGCTTTTGTTAGCTCGAGATTAGATTATTGTAATTCTTTATCAGGCTGTCCTAAAACATCTTTAAAAAGTCTTCAGCTGATCCAAAATGCTGCAGCAAGAGTTTTAACAGGTACTAGAAAGAGAGAAATCATATCGCTCCGGTTCTGGCCTCCCTTCATTGGCTTCCCATAGAGTTTAGAATTAAGTTTAAAATCCTTCTTCTTACTTACAAAGCTCTAAATAATCAGGCCCCTTTTTATTTAAAAGATCCGATACTACCGTATTATCCTAACAGAGCACTACGCTCCCAAAATGCAGGATTATTTGTAATACCTAGAATCTCCAAAAGTACAATCGGAGGCAGAGCCTTCAGTTATCAAGCTCCTCTTCTGTGGAACCAGCTGCCAGTCTGGATTCGGGAGTCAGACTCGATTTCTGTTTTTAAGAATAGGGTTAAAACCTTCCTTTTTGATATAGCCTACAATTAGGGAGGGATCATGCGTTTCTGAACTCTCCCTTAGTTATGCTGCTAATAGGTTTAGTCAGCCGGGGGACCTCCAATAATGCACTGGGTCTCACTCCTTTCTTCACTCTCAATGAAATTTTTTTTTTTTTTTTGCTGGTCATTAACATCTGTTTGTTCTCTCCCATAGATTGAGTCCCCATCGTGCTGTTTGCTCTCTACATGTCTGTTCTTTTCATCTTCTCTGTCCCCTCACCCCCAGCCAGTCGCAGCAGATGACTGCCCCTCCCTGAGCCTGGTTCTACTGGAGGTTTCTTCCTGTTAAAAGGGAGTTTTTCCTCTCCACCGTCACCAAGTGCTTGCTCACAGGGGATCACCTGATTGCTGGGGTCTTTCTGCAACTGTGGGGGTTCCCCCTACAGTTGAAAGTACTATGAGATGACTGTTGTTGTGAAATGGCGCTATATAAATAAAGTTGAACTGAATTGAATTTTGTATAAGTGGGAACAGCTTTGACAAAAAAACCCCTGCAAACTGCCAGCAGTAAATTCTTCAATAAATAAAATGTATACAATAAAACAAATAAATTCTCTTTTTAACAAATGAATGATGTAGACAAGTGCAACAATAGAAGTTTGAATAGTCCGAATTACTCTTTTGTTTTTTGGAAATTAAAGTTTCTTATTGCCTGAAGCAATGTTTTTAACCAGGGTGCTCTGGAATGTTCAGGTTTCTGTGGGAAATTAATTATCTAATTTCACTTGTTTACTGGTCAATAATTTGTCATTGTTGCATATAGGTTCTGAACCCATGCACCCATGCACAACAACAGCAAATTATTTGCAATTTTTTGAACAATTAAGAAGTTAAATTAAATAATGTCCCACAAAAATCTGAACATACCAGGGCACCCCTGAAAAACACCAGACTCAATGGCAGTATTAACAGATTTAGCTTTTTCTGAATAGGATGGTATTATTTTCTGGCTGAAATGGGCACAACAAGGAACTTCAAACCAGGGCTCAGTTACCTTCAGCATGTGTTTAAACCCGGTGTTCTTAACAACTGAATATGGCCTCAGATCCGCTGCTATAAAAACACCAATGGCATTTGTTATTGCTTTGGCTCCATCTGAAAAGCCCTGGAGAGGCTGTCTAAATGTCGCTGGAAGCTGTGCTTGTACACCGCTAGTTTGTTTTTTTTTGTGTGTGTGTGCTGCATGTTCGCATGGTGCCATTTCAAATGAGTTAACGAGGTAAAAATACTGCCAAAAGCATATCTGATGTTGTTTTCGTCTTATTCATTTACCTTGGTCCATCTTCAAACTCTGGTTTCTTTGTACAGGGCTGAACTGTTTGTTTACATGTCCGGCGCGAGGCACTTTACACTTCATGGTCCGTGTGGAACCTCGGTGCACCTCTGCACCGAAACAAAGGTTCCGTACCGAAAAATTTGAATACAAATACAAAAACCGTTACACCCCATATATATATATACATACAGTGGGGCAAAAAAGTATTTAGTCAGCCACCAATTGTGCAAGTTCTCCCACCTAAAAGATGAGAGAAGTCTCCAATTTTCATCATAGGTATACCTCAACTATGAGAGACAAAATGAGAAAAAAAAAATCCAGAAAATCACATTGAAGGATTTTTAATGAATTAATTGGTAAATTCCTCGGTAAAATAAGTATTTGGTCCCCTACAAACAAGCAAGATTTCTGGCTCTCACAGACCTGCAACTTCTTCTTTAAGAGGCTCCTCTATCCTCCACTCGTTACCTGTATTAATGGCACCTGTTTGAACTTGTTATCAGTATAAAAGACACCTGTCCACAACCTCAAACAGTCGGACTCCAAACTCCACTATGGCCAAGACCAAAGAGCTGTCAAAGGACACCAGAAACAAAATTGTAGACCTGCACCAGGCTGGGAAGATTGAATCTGCAATAGGTAAGCAGCTTGGTGTGAAGAAATCAACTGTGGGAGCAATTATTAGAAAATGGAAGACATACAAGACCACTGATAATCTCCCTCGATATGGGGCTTCACACAAGATCTCACCCCGTGGAGTCAAAATGGTCACGAGAACGGTGAGCAAAAATCCCAGAACCACATGGGGGGGACCTAGTGAATGACCTGCAGAGAGCTGGGACCAAAGTAACAAAGGCTACCATCGGTAACACACTACACCGCCAGGGACTCAAATCCTGCAGTGCCAGACGTGTCCCCCTGCTTAAGCCAGTACATGTCCAGGCCCGTCTGAAGTTTGCTAAAGAGCATTTGGATGATCCAGAAGAGGATTGGGAGAATGTCATATGGTCAGATGAAACCAAAATAGAACTTTTTGGTAAAAACTCAACTTGTCATGTTTGGAGGAGAAAGAATGCCGAGTTGCATCCAAAGAACACCATACCTACTGTGAAGCATGGGGGTGGAAACATCATACTTTGGGGCTGTTTTTCTGCAAAGGGACCAGGACGACTGATCCATGTAAAGGAAAGAATGAATGGGGCCATGTATCTTGAGATTTTGAGTGAAAACCTCCTTCCATCAGCAAGGGCATTGAAGATGAAACGTGGCTGGGTCTTTCAGCATGACAATGATCCCAAACACACCACCCGGGCAACGAAGGAGTGGCTTCGTAAGAAGCATTTCAAGGTCCTGGAGTGGCCTAGCCAGTCTCCAGATCTCAACCCCATTGAAAATCTTTGGAGGGAGTTGAAAGTCCGTGTTGCCCAGCGACAGCCCCAAAACATCACTGCTCTAGAGGAGATCTGCATGGAGGAATGGGCCAAAATACCAGCAACAGTATGTGAAAACCTTGTGAAGACTTACAGAAAACGTTTGACCTCTGTCATTGCCAACAAAGGGTATATAACAAAGTACTGAGATGAACTTTTGGGATTGACCAAATACTTATTTTATCGAGGAACTTACCAATTAATTCATTAAAAATCCTTCAATGTGATTTTCTGGATTTTTTTTTTCTTATTTTGTCTCTCATAGTTGAGGTATACCTATGATGAAAATTGGAGACCTCTCTCATCTTTTACGTGGGAGAACTAGCACAATTGGTGGCTGACTAAATAATTTTTTGCCCCACTGTGTATATATATATATATATATATATATATATATATATATATATATATATATATATATATATATACACACGTATATACGTATATATATATATATATATATACATACATCCATCTTCGAACGCTTTTCCGGGAGGCAGCAGTTCAAGCAGAGAAGACCAGACTTACCTCTCCCCAGCCCCCAAGGAATTCCCAGACCAGCTGGGAGACATGGTCTCTCCACCGAGTCCTGGGTCTGACCCGGGGTCTCCTCCCAGTGGGGCGTGCCCAAAACACCTCAAGCAGGAGGTATCCAGGAGGCATCCTAATCAGATGCCCATACCACCTCAACTGACTCCTTTCAATGTGGAGGAGCAGCAGTTCTACTCTGAGCCTCTCCCGGATGACTGAGCTCCTCACCCTATCTCTGAGGGTGAGTCCAGCAATCCTACGGGGAAAGCTCATTTCAGCTGCTTGTATCTGCGATCTCGTTCTTTCGGTCATTACCCAAAGCTTGTGACCATATACATATACGTATATACTGTATATACGTATATATACTGTATATATATATATATATATATATATATATATGGAGAGAGAGAGAGAGAGAGAGAGATAGACACACACACACTACATATATCGGCATGCTATTGGTATCAGTGGAAACAGCATTTAAAATTATCTATCAGCCATTGGCAATAATGAATATTTATAGCCGATAGAATATTACAGTGGTGCTCTGCTGTTGATGTTATGCTTTTCCCTCGACGTACGACACCGACATTATTATGACAAATGTATCTCACCTAACATGGCTGCCCCCTTCACACTCTATACTCCCTAGGCTGTGGTTATTTCGTATTACTTTTTGTGGTTAAGTGCTCTTGAAGTACTGTATATCAAACATCATCTACAGTAGAGAGAAATTCCTGTACATCGGAAGAATATGACAAGTTCCCATTATGGCACCGCCGTTTACACTCTCTTTAGATGGAGGCGGAGGTACCCGCATAAACAGAAGTGGCTCGGCTAAGAGGGCTCCAAACAGACCAATGCTATCGAGCCTTTTTGTCACAAATGTGATCCCTTGGAAACAAAACACAGCAATTAGATATATAACCCGGGTCATCATTCAAAGCTGGCTACACCCCAAGATCATAGACACCGCATGTCAGGTTCTGAGCATGGTTGGGGGACCATGCTCACACTTTAAGTTCATGTCTGTTATTACCTCCGCCAAGGAGGTAATGTTTTTACCGGGGTTTGTCTGTCTGTCTGTCTGTTACCAACATAACTCAAAAAGTTATGAACGGATTTTGGCAAAATTTTCAGGAAAGGTGTGTAATGGCACGGGGAACAGATGATTAGATTTTGGTGATGATCTGAGAGCGCATACCTCCACCAAGCGCTTTGTTTGTATTTGTGCAGCAGGATTACACAAAAACTACTGGATGGATTTGGATGAAATTTTCACCAGAGGTGGTTCTTGGGCTATACAGGAACCCTGTTATATTTTGGTGATGATCTGAGAATGCATACCTCAGCCAAGGCTCTTATCTTCTCACAGTGTGTTAGCAACAATACTCCAAAACTGATGGACAGACTTTGATGCAATTTTCACCACAAGTGGCTATAGGCCTACACACAAACCCATTACATTTTGGAGGTGATCCATGAGAAACGGAAGGAGCCTTGGCGGAGGTATGCGCTCTATGAGTGCTTTTCTAGTTCTCTGTGTTTTTCTTATCTCAGCTCAGTTTGGTTATTGAGTTTATGTTCATGGTCATGTCCCTAACCATGTTCCTTTGTATTTTGACATTTATTTTTGTCTGCTATTATTACCTCCGCCAAGGAGGTAATGTTTTCACCGGCGTTTGTCTGTCTGTTTGTCTGTCTGTCTGTTACCAACATAACTCAAAAAGTTATGAAGGGGTTTTGATGAAATTTTAAAGAAAGGTGTGTAATGACACGGGGAACAGATGATTAGATTTTGGTGATGATCTGAGAGTGCATACCTCCACCAAGGGCTTTTTTGTATTTGTGCAGCAGGATTACACAAAACCTACTGGATGGATTTGGATGAAATTTTCACCAGAGGTGGTTCTTGGCCTAGAGGGGAACCCATTACATTTTGGTGATGATCTGGGAATGCATACCTCAGCCAAGGCTCTTCTCACAGTGTGTCACCCACAATACTCCAAAACTAATGGACAGACTTTGATGCAATATTCACCACAAGTGGCTCTAGGCCTACACACAAACCCATTACATTTTGGAGGTGATCCATGAGAGACTGAAGGAGCCTTGGCGGAGGTATGCGCTCTCTGAGTGCTTTTCTAGTTACCTTTTTAGTTCTGTTTTGTAATTGTCCTTACTTCAGTCTTAGGTTAGTTTTTATATCCTGTTTATTAGTATTATGTTTATCATAGTCACTTTTACACTTGGTTTATTTATGTCTGTCTGTTATCTGGATTCAAATCAGGAGCTTTAAGGTCATGTTTAGCCTTCCCTTATTTATAGTATCATGTTTTTGGCTTTGTTTGGGTTCTATTATCATGGTCACAGTTTTGCTTGTTGTTAATCATTATTATTTTCATGGTTATGTCGCCATGTTTGTTCCTGTCATGATTTGGGTTTGGGCTTTTGTTTTTACAGCGCCTTTTGTTTACTTCCGGTTTTACATTGTGAGTTTTACTTTGTTAATTATTCACGGCTGCTTTTGATTTCTTGATTATTGATTGTTCACGGGTGTTCTTGATTTTGTTCTCTTAGTGTGGATTCATGCTGTCCGCTGTCCACGTACGTGCAATCGGAAACCTCGTGTGACAAAATTTATGTCATCGTTGCCACTCCGCTAGTGTACGCAGGGCTCTACTGCAGATGACCGCGTGCAGCCCAAATTTTATGACGGTGCGGCCTGCCCACGATCTGAACACGTTGACAGAGCATGTGTAAGACTGAATGTCCCATTCACGAGACGGCGCTACAAACACAACATACAAAGACAAAGTAGATGAGGAAGACAAGGAGGACAGGGAAGATGAGAATAAACATACATGAATCCTTTTGCAGCAGCAGCAGCAGCAGCTTGAGCAGAGAAGAGCACTGGAGAATGGTAATTCCTCCTTTTCCTTGAAACAACACCATTGTTGTTGCTACAAAAAAAATGTGCGTCACTCTCGTGTTTATAGCCGGTGAACAAACTAGCGTGTTAGCGCATTTGCACTACCCATAGGGCTGGGGCGAAACTACAAATAACAGTTGTGTGCATGCATCAACTGTTTGGCCTGGTAGATGAAAAAAGTGAGCATGTACAACGCCACTTGTGAGTCGGGCTCATCCAAAGCACATGAGGACCAAAGCAGACCAGAGGGGAAATGCAGCATGAATAAGGCTTTAGTTATAGAGGTCGTGTGTTGCCTTCTGCACAGTGACTTTCACGTTTTCATGGTATAATGCTATCATGGTTTCATGCTATCCAGTTAAGCTCTTTGTCACATCTGGTTATGGTTACGTTTGGAAGTTTGTTTTTTTTGGAAATTAAAGTCATGCCTAAAGCAAGAAAGTCTGCACATGGGTCCAATTCTTTGCCCCGGAGGGGAAATCATGACAGCAGTTGAGCTAGTGTGCTGCTAACTACATCAAAGTGCAGGATAGAGGAATCTGGTAAGAGCTGTGGAAGTGGATTTTGTTTATATGTGAATAATAAAAAAGGAGCTTGTTTGCAAACTCTGTGGTCATTGATAAGTACTGCTCATGGGACCTGGAGCTACTGGAAGTTGCTGGGAGTTGGGAGTTTTCAGTGATTACTAAAACATGGAACGAATGGTACGATACGGAATGTTCCATCTGCATTCCGTCGGTGTTCCATATAGAACATTCTGTCTGCATTCCGTACATGTTCTATACAGATGTCAACCATTCCTGCCTGCTGTCAGTTATATATGTCAGTGTGCCTTCGTACGGAGTGGCCCTACTAGTTAGCAGTGTCAAGCGTGCTATGAACATGTACATGTAACGTTAAATACAGAACCTTCCTTCCCAGTGAAATGACAAGAAAAATGTAAAAGATACATCACAAAAAGCATATTTTTTCCAGGAGACACAAACGGTTCCGAATCTAATGGAATGTTTCCTAAGGAACACAGATGGAACGAACGTAGCATGAATGAGTTCACCGTCTGAGTGAGTTGTAGACAGGCAAAGCTGTCTTTATAACTTGTGCAGCTGTGTTCAACCTGCTGTGGAAATTCCCAAAACACTGCCATGCTTAGGTTTACATTATCCGACAGGGATCTCACCTGAGAAAATTGTCCCTGTCTCCAAAATTTCACCTGGATGATAGGTTATTTACACTGCTAGCCTGTTAGCCTCGTTAGCACATCCATGGCAAGGGTCAGTGGTAGAAAACTCAGACTCTGTCTCCATGTGAGTGTCAGTCTCATTTCCAAACTAGCTTACTCTCCAATGTTGACACTTTTACTCCGGTGATGGTAGAATGTCAAGGCTAGCGTTCTGTAAGGGAGGTTCCGTTTCTAATGTTACATGTACATGTTCATAGCACACTTGACACTGCTAGCTAGTAGGACTTACAGCAGGCAAGCTCGGTTGACGTCCTGTACGGAACATGTACGGAACATGTTCTGTACGGAACACCAATGGAACATGTTCTGTACGGAATGCTGACGCAACATTCTGTACCATACCGTTCGTTCCGTGTTTTAGTAAGCACTGGAGTTTTCTGTTGCCGTGGTAACAGTGGTCCAGAGGCTAATGCTAATTTAGCACACGACTATGTGTTAGCAGCCATTGACAAACAGCAGACCTAGTTTTGACCAACATTATGGAGGAGATAACAAACTGGACTGTTTATATTCTGATATTATGAAGGGATACAGAGGTTCCCTCCCCTCGTACATTTGTCTGAAAATACATAACTGTCATGTTCGGGGTCGTTTCCCCGTCCATGACCTGTGGCTGTAGGCTTTCATTACTAATTATTTCCAGCTGCCAGATTGAGCCTCGCTCTCTGACAGTCCTACAGCCATGCCTCCTTCTTTTACCAGACATTCACCGGATTCTTCTCA
Organism: Pholidichthys leucotaenia; assembly: GCA_020510985.1. Classification (NCBI taxonomy): domain Eukaryota; kingdom Metazoa; phylum Chordata; class Actinopteri; order Cichliformes; family Pholidichthyidae; genus Pholidichthys; species Pholidichthys leucotaenia. Next base: position 356,553,104 of record CM035837.1, on the reverse strand, counting down.
TCACCACATACACACCCACACACTCACGCATGCACATACATACTCACACACTCATGCACGCACACACACCCATACATGCACACACACACTGATTGCTGCTCACTCATACACCTGTTTGCCACATGGCTGGGGCGACTTGCCATCGTTAGTGGTTTTGTACAAACAGCGAGGCAGTACGACCAGTCGGGGTGGAAGCTTAAAGAATGTCAACATTGGACATCCAGGCTCGCATCTGTTGGTTTTCCCCCGGACTTAACTGTATAGTCGCTCCAGAGCCTTTCCGCTCCTATGCATTTGTAAGTCTTCCTTTTGTGCCTTTTTTCTCCACTCCTGTTGCTTAGAGCGCGTTAGGCATTCCCTTGAGCCAACAAGGCTTGTAGCCGGGTGTCTTCCCCTTTTTCACTGTGACTGTTTTTGGACATTTTGGACATTTTCCCTCTGTAAATAAACACGTTACTTACTCTGTGTTTTGGGCTCGCTGCTATTTCATATGTTCGCTGCGAAGTTGCGCAGTGAACATGACAATAACACGTATTTATTTTCTTACTGAGTTGAGGTAGTTGTCTTATTTTCCTTAGGGAATGTGTCTTTATATGCCAGTTAATCATCACTGTAAGACAAAGGAGATGTAAATAGGTGGGAAAAAAATATGTGCATATATTGGTATCGGCCTCTGCAGTAACTAGTTTTAAACTGTCAGCATATCAGCTAATGGCAAAATTCTACTATTGTGCTTCCCTAAGTATTATATTCCAATTTCATTTTGAACAAAAGAGAAAAATGAGAGATGATGATTACAGCAGAAAATTAATTTGGCAGTTTTTTTCTGATTTTAATCAGTTTATAAAAAAACCTGAACAAAAGACAAAAGAAGTGCAGCGATCACTTCCTAATGACAGTGGTATTACTGGAGGAAAAAGAATGAACTTGTCTATTATCTACTAGTGTTTGATCAACACAAATTAAATCAGCATACAATATTTAGTAGGAAATGGCCATAGGACAAAATGTAAGGTCTTCCACTTACTCTGGGGTGATACAACATCACACTCAGCCATATATAAAGGCTTAAGGGCCACACTTTTTCACTATAGCACAAAATCATATTTACACAATAAATTGTGGAAGAGTCTGAATAGGGAGAATATTTTGGAGCAACCATGCATATTCTGTGTTAGAACAGCCATGCAGAAGAGTGAATGAATATGAAATAATGCTTTTGTGTGACATATACGATGTGGATTTCCCCCAAAATAAGCAGCAGATGTTCTGTCTCATCTTCTGATGCAAGCGTAACTTCCTTCAAGGCCCCTTTGTGGCATTTTCCGGATGTTTATTATCATCTCTTCCCGAGTTTGAAAAACATCCAAGTAGTCCAATTAAGAAAAAATGACTACAAACAAAATTTTCCAGCTCATCATTGCGTAACAACTTTTCTCCTCTACTCGTGATCGACATGACTTCTGTTTTCCAAATTTTTCTCTTCTCGAGTCTTTCATTTGTTCAGTCTTTCCCTTATTTACTTTTATGCACTCTCACTCAAACAGGGATATGTTTCACACACTCAACCATATGCCTAGGGGAAAGCATTACGGATTGTTATTTAAAGTGTATTTTTTCTTTTAGAGGACTTAAAGGGAGCATCATCAAAGCAAGTCAAAGGTCACTTGGCTATTTTCAGACTTTTTTTTTGAAATGATGTTGTCTACAGATGCATACTGGTAACTTCTGACTTCCTAAGTGACCATATATCAGTCTCCTCCCCTTTATCATGGCTTCTTTTGAATTTCTTCTTTCCCTTATACTTTTTCCTTACTTCCCCTGCACTGAACAAAAAGACAGATGAATTCTTCATACCTTCTTCTAACCTGTCTTGTGGGCACCTTTTTTACCTTCTACCCATCTCAACCCTCTCTTTCCTACTTTCATCTTCCTCTTTGTCATATGTCTCCATACTCTTAGAGGGGTCAAGCAGTGACCTTGTTTGTGTCTAGGTCGTGTTCCTGCTGAGTGCCTGTGCAGCCTCGTGCTGCCACCTGATCAGCCTTACTTTCAGCCTCACTATCGATCGCCTTCCACTCACCCCTCAAGGACGGAAATCCAAACCCATATTCCAGACCGCAGCCCCGCTTCTCCCCACCCTCCAGTCCCTTCCTCTCCCCCGCTTCTTTCTTTTCTCTGCCTCTCCACTTTTCTCATCTATAGCTCTCTCCACATTTTTCCCTTGTATAGAATTCATCGCACACGCACGCACTCGTGCAAGTCTCAAGGTTGCAATGACCAGCAGACCCATGAATAAATAATAAGGAGGTAGGAATCACTTTCAGAAAAACCATTTACTCCCCTATTGTGTTTCTGAAGAAGCCATGAGTGTGTTTGGGTGTGTGTGTGTGTGTGTGTGTGTGTGTGTGTGTGTGTGGGTGGGTGTGTGTGGGTGGGTGTGTCAAGAAAAGCTTTGTGGAGGAGACTACAGTGCTTTGTTAACTAAAAGCCTCGCTGTCTCTGGAGTTAACTTGAGTGATGCTACAAACGTCTTGTAGGTGACCTCTAACACAGTTTTTTTTTCTTCCCTCCTTGCATGGACACTTTGATTTTTCTTTCTTCCTATAAAGACTCTTAAAACATTCAGTGTTATAAGTTATGTTGACAGGAGGACATTAAAAGCCTTAAAAATGCACCTTATTGTTTGCCCAACCTGTCTATCTCCATAGGGATCAAATTCTTAATGCTTGATCAGAGCCTGTATGGAGAGCCTAAGTCCTCCCCACTTCCACATATGGGACCAAACTTTGGAAAACATTCTTGATTGGAGTTAATAGGAGGGGAAAAATTACTCTTCCGTCCCAGTTGAATTTTGCCATGAATTGCACATATGATCTTTGTCAATTTAAAAGATGTTTTTCAAAGTCTATAAACTTGTAGGTTGTCATATAATAAAAAAAAAGTAATATTTAGGTTTTGTGAAACTGCTGGTGAACTACATCTCCTCGTCTCAGACTATATACTATGCCAGCAAACACAATTATAGTGGTGACCCCTCAAAGCTCACCTCCTTTTTCCTGACTGATGAAAGAAGCATTGGAAAAGGAGAAAAAACAACACTGCAGCTGATCTGTTAGTTACTTCCCCCTGGGTGCTCTTCGAAAACAATGATATAACTTACATGACTTTGAGTTTGCAGGCTTTCAATTCATGTACAGTATTTTCACAACCTTATACTTTAAGAGTTAGGAAATAACCTACACTGTTATTTATGTGGGAAATTATCTTTTAAATTGACAAACATCATATGTGTAACTCGTGACAAAATTCCATCAGGAGTGAAAAATAATTTCTGTCTTGCCATTCACTCCAGTGAAGATTTTTTTTTCCAAAGTTAGGTCCCACATGCAGAAGTGTGTGTGTGTGTGTGTGTGTGTGTGGGGGGGGGGGGGGTTAGGCTCTCCATTGTTTCACACTGTAAAGCGTTTGGTGCCTTTTCAGCACCAGCTTTTAACAAGGAGGACAGCCCTACACCCAGACCCACACACTTTCAGCTGCTCCCTCTTCAAGATCACCACAGCCAATCATGGGTCTGCATATTAATTTGGCATTTTGCACCGGATGCTCTTCCTGGTGCAACCGTCCCCACTTACCCGGACTTGGGACCGGCACAAGGAGTACAGTGTTTTTGTGTGTGTGTGTTTCCCCCTGTGGGTGGATAACCAACTTTCCTTTTCCCATTCTAGTTATGCTGAGCACCAAGCTAGAAGGTGTAAAGTACCATTGTTATATGGCCTTTGTTATGTCCCAGCTGGGGCTTGAACCCACAATCTCCCAGCTGTGGGGCTGATGCTCCAGGTGAGCATGTGTTTAAATAAAGGGCGTTTTCACACCTGAAAGTCCACACCAAAGTCAGGACCAAGTTTCTTGTTTTTATTACATTGTCTACATTTGGTTCAGTTAGGTTTAGTTTCATACTGCTCCTTGCCATGCGAAACAAAACAACTACAGTGGATATAAAAAGTCTACACACCCCTGTTCAAATACCAGCTTTTTATGATGTAAAAAAATGAGACCAAGATAAATCATTTCAAAACTTTTTCCACCATTAATGTGACCTATAACCTGTACAACCCAATTGAAAAACAAACTGAAATCTTTTAAGGGGAAAAATAAAAAATAAAAAACTTACAACCTGTTTGCATAAATATGCACACCCTTAAATTAATACTTTGTTGCAGCACCTTTGGCTTTTATTACAGCACTCAGTCTTTTTGGGTAGGAGTCTATCACCTTGGCACATCTTGATGTGGCAATATTTGTCCACTCTTCTTTGCAAAAATGCTCCACATCTGTCAGATTGCGAGGGCATCACCTGTGCACAGCCCTCTTCAGATCACACCACAGATGTTCGATTGGATTCAGGTCTGGACTCTAGCTGAGCCATTCCAAAATCTTAATCTTCTTCTGGTGAAACCATTCTTTTGTTGATTTGGATGTGTGCTTTGGGTCATTGTCGTGCTGAAAGATGAAGTTCCTCTTCATCTTTAGCTTTCTAGCAGAAGCCTGAAGGTTTTGTGCCAATACTAACTGGTATTTGGAACTGTTCATAATTCCCTCCACCTTGACTAAGGCCCCATTTCCAGTTGAAGAAAAACAAGCCCAAAGCATGATGCTTCCATCACCATGCTTCACTGTAAATATGATGTTCTTTTGGTGATGAGCAGTGTTGTGTTTGAGCCAAATTATACCTTTTAGAATTATGGACAAAAAGTTAAACCTTGGTTTCAACGGACCATAACACATTTTCCCACATGTGTTTGGGAGATTTCAAATATGTTTTTGCAAAATGTAGTTGGGCTTGGATGTTTTTCTTCATAAGATAAAGCTTCTGTCTTGCCACCCTACCCCATAGCCCAGACATATGAAGAAGACAGGAGATTGTTGTCACATGTACTAAACAGCCAGTACCTGCCAGAAATTCCTGCAGCTCCTTCAATGTTGCTGTCGGCCTCTTGGCAGCCTCCCTGACCAGTTTTCTTTTTTGTCTTTTCATCAGTTTTGGAGGGATATCCAGTTCTTGGTAATGTCACTGTTATGCCTTATAACCCTAATATGCCATATAACTGTTATGCCATATGACCTGTGGGGGACCTCCTTATTGCATCTGATAATGAACTTGTTCTGTACTTGTACTTGTTTCTGTTTCTGTACTTTTCCTTTTAGACCTTAGTGCAGCTTTTGATACTATCGATCATAATATTCTACTTGATAGATTAGAACACTATGTTGGACTTAATGGAAATTTGTTGCAGTGGTTTAGATCTTATTTATCTGATAGGTTCCAGTTTGTTCATGTCAGTAATGAGTTTTCTTTCAACTCAAAGCTCAGTCATGGAGTTCCACAGGGATTTGTGCTAGGCCCTACTCTTTTTAGTTTATATATGCTTCAGTTAGGCAACATTATTAGAAAGCACTGCATACATCTTCAACCTGAGCCTGAAGCTGGGGAGGGTACCACAGTTGTGAAAAACATCTTGTGTGGTACCTGGACCAAAGACTTCCCACCCCAAAGATCTGAACAGCTACAGACCAGTGGCCCTGACGTCCCACATGATGAAGACCCTGGAGAGACTGCTCCTTGCTCACCTCCACCCCCTGGTGGGACCAGCGATGGATCCACTCCAGTTCGCCTACCAGCATGGCATTGGGGTGGAGGATGCGGTGATCTTCCTCCTTCACCGTTCTCTGTCCCACCTGGAGAAGCCTGGGAATGCGGTGAGGATCATGTTCTTTGACTTCTCCAGTGCTTTCAACACCATCCAACCGATGATCCTGAACGACAAGCTGCTGTGCGCAGGAGTGGACCAGCACCTGTCATCATGGATCCTGGACTACCTCACTAACCAGCCACAGTTTGTGAGAACCCAGGACTGTGTGTCCGACATGATCATCGGTAGCACGGGGGCCCCCCAGGGAATGGTTCTGGCTCCCTTCCTGTTCACTCTTTATACTGCGGACTTCTCACACAACACGACACACTGCCATCTACAGTTCTCTGACGACTCTGCGAACGTTGGCCTCATCTCCAACGGAGATGAAGCTGAGTACAGAGGACTTATCCAGGACTTCGTGGACTGGTGCCATCAGAACTGCCTCCAGATCAACGCGAGGAAAACTAAGGAGCTGGTGGTGGACTGCCGCAGGCAAGGACAACCCCTCACAGCACCAGTAAATATACAGGGAACAGACATCGAGATGGTGACATCCTACAAGTACCTGGGTGTTCATCTGAACAATAAACTAGACTGGTCACACAATACTGATGCACTCTACAAGAAGGGACAGCGCAGGCTGTTCCTACTGAGGAGACTCAGGTCTTTTGGTGTACAAGGGGCGCTGCTGAAGACATTCTACGACACGGTGGTGGCATCAGCCATCACTTTTGGAGTGGTCTGCTGGGGCAGTGGCGTTACAGCAGCCGATAGGAAGAGACTGAACAAACTGATCAAGAAAGCTAGCTCTGTCCTGGGGCAACGCCTTGACCCAGTGGAGGAGATGGGCGAGAGAAGGATGGTGGCTAAACTGTCATCTCTGCTGGAGTCCGAGTCCCACCCTATGCAGGACATACTGAACGCACTGAGGAGCTCATTTAGCAGCAGACTACATCATCCTAGGTGCACAACCGAGAGGTTTCGCAGGTCCTTCCTACCTACGGCTGTCAGACTGTATAACCTAAGCAGGGCTGCTCGTAGAGATAGCAAAAAAACGTGACAACCTAATAGTAGTGAATGCAAAAGACGCAATAGACTTACACAATGGTCCCCTCCGGTATACATCTAGGAAAATGCCGGTCGCTACGGAGGGTGACAATATGTATGGGTACATAATCATACCATGTAGGATAACTAAGTAGACGGTTATGCTGTTCATTCCATCTAGCTACAATGCTCCACACTGTGTGTGTTTATATATTTATATATTTATTCCATCTAGCTACAATGCTCCACACTGTGTGTGTTTATATATTTATATATTTATTCCATCTAGCTACAATGCTCCGCACTGTGTGTTTATATATTTATATGTACATATGTATACTCGCTGCTCGTTTTTTCTTGTCTTCTGATTGTTGCTCTGAGTGTTGCTATCCCTGTACTGTTGCAATCCTGGAATTTCCCCATTGTGGGACTAGTAAGGGCTTATCTTATCTTATCTTATCTTATCTTATCTTATACATTTTCATTGTTATGCAGATGACACACAATTATACCTGTCAATGAAGCCAGATGATAGTAATCAATTAGCCAAGTTAGAAGCCTGTCTTAAGGAAATCAAAGCCTGAATGACTTGTAATTTCCTGCTATTAAATTCAGATAAGACTGAAGTCATTCTTGTTGGTCCAAAAAACCTTAGAAATACCTTTCCAAATCAAACTTTTAGTATGGATGCAGTTACTCTTTCTCTTAATAGCTCTGTGAGGAACCTTGGAGTTATTTTTGATCAAGATCTGTTTTTCAATTCACATATTAAATTCATTTCTAAGACTGCCTTCTATCATTTGCGTAATATTGCCAAGATTAGGAGCATCTTGTCTCAGAATGATGCTGAGAAACTGATCCACGCTTTTGTTAGCTCGAGATTAGATTATTGGAACTCTTTATTATCAGGTTCTCCTAAAACATCTTTAAAAAGTCTTCAGTTGATCCAAAATGCTGCAGCAAGAGTTTTAACAGGTACTAGAAAGAGAGATCATATCTCTCCAGTTCTGGCCTCCCTTCATTGGCTTCCCATAGAGTTTAGAATTAAGTTTAAAATCCTTCTTCTCACTTTTAAAGCTCTAAGCAATCAGGCCCCTTTTTATTTAAAAGATCTGATACTACCGTATTATCCTAACAGAGCACTACACTCCCAAAATGCTGGATTAACTGTAATACCTAGAATCTCCAAAAGTACAATGGGAGGCAGAGCCTTCAGTTATCAGGCTCCTCTCCTGTGGAACCAGCTGCCAGTCTGGATTCGGGAGTCAGACTCGAACTCTGTTTTTAAGAATAGGGTTAAAACCTACCTTTTTGATATAGCCTACAATTAGGGAGGGATCATGTGTTTCTCAACCCTCCCTTAGTTATGCTGCTAATAGGTTTAGACAGCTGGGGACCTCCAATAATGCACTGGGCCTCACTCCTTTCTTCACTCTCAATGAAATTTTTTTTTTTTTTTTTTGCTGGTCATTAACATCTGTTTGTTCTCTCCCATAGATTGAGTCCTCATTGTGCTGTTTGCTCTCTACATGTCTGTTCTTCTCATCTTCTCTATCCCCTCACCCCCCAGCCAGTCGCAGCAGATGACTGCCCCTCCCTGAGCCTGGTTCTGCTAGAGGTTTCTTCCTGTTAAAATGGAGTTTTTCCTCTCCACCGTCACCAAGCGCTTGCTCACAGGGGATCGCCTGATTGCTGGGGTCTTTCTGCAGTTGTGGGGGTTTCCCCTACAGCTGAAAGTGCTATGAGATGACTGATGGCGCTATATAAATAAAGTTGAATTGAACTGAATTGAATTGAATTATTTTCTCCACTTGATTATGACTGTCTGCACTGTGTTCCATGGTATATTTAATGTCTTGGAAATTCTTTTGTACCCTTCTCCTGACTGATACCTTTGAACAATGAGATTCCTCTGATGCTTTAGAAGCTCTCTGTGGACCATGGCTTGTGCTGTAAAATGTGACTATAAAAATGTCAGGAAAAGCTTACTAGAACAGCTGAACTTTATTTGAGATTAATCAGAGGCACTTTAAATGGTGGCAAGTGTGCTGACTCCCATTTAACATGAATTTGAATGTGATTGGTTAATTCTGAACACAGCCACATCCCCAGTTATAAGCGGGTGTGCATATTTATGCAGCCAGGTTATTGTAAGTTTTTTTTTTTATTTTTTATTTTTCCCCTTAAAAGATTTCAGTTTGTTTTTCAGTTGGGTTGCACAGGTTATAGGTCACATTAATGGTGGAAGAAGTTTTGAAATTATTTATCTTGGTTTCATTTTTTACATCACTAAAACTTGGCATTTGAACAGGGGTGTGTAGATTTTATAGCCACTGTATATGTGATGCCTCTTGTTATGATGACATTTGTTGTGTTAACAACGACTGGTAGTTAGCAAACATGCTACTCACCCTTCAAGCTGTTTTCTGCAGCTCTGGGCACATCGGTAACTCCACTTTAAGATGAAACTGGGGAAGACTCCGTCATATTAAGAGGTGAAGTAGTTTCTGGAGGCTAGAATATTATCCAGGTCTTCATTAAAAAGGACACCTGTCCTTCTCATCCGTCATGGTGATTTTCAGGTGGCATTACTTATAAATTTTTTTCATAAACTCTATTGCATCCTCTGAAAATATCTGCTAAATTTCTGCATTTTTATGATTTTTTTTTTTTTAACTGACCATTTATTCTGCTATTGGGCCCTATTTCAATTAAAACCTGGGTCTCTTCCTCACTGAGCGCTGATGCAGCTCATTTTCCCCTCTTTTCAGCTGCTGTAGCTTCCTGTGTTTGGTCCGAAAGACCAAACTTTTCTGCAAATTGCTTTCATACTCTAAAAGAACTGAACCGAGACCACCTCTTTTTGCGGGACCAAATTTCAGCTCTTTGGTCTGGTTTTACACCTAAAATGTCTCAAAGTCTAGACCAAACCAGTTATGTGTGAAAGTACCTAAAAAGGAGTTTTTTAGATTAAAACTACAGAGTAAAAAATTGAACTCAAAAAAAAAACCAAAACAAGCACAAGTTTAATTCTGACTGCTACCCTTGATGTGTAGTTTTCTGGGTGTCTAAGGTCAGAAAATTATGCAATAAGATGTGATGGCTTTTGAGTGCCAATGTGCAAATGAGTGCATTTAACCAAGAAACATCTCAATTTGAACCTTAACTTACCGGGACAGTATGCACATGCAAGTGCCTTTTCAGAAACTAAGCTGCTGCTGGAGGTGAACTAACAGTTTCTGATTTGATGTATGGTTTGCTGAAACTGGCTTGAAGTGCAAAGACGATAGAGGAGAGATAAGTTTAAAATAAACAGTGAAAGAGACAAAGGGGAATAGGAGGAATCACTAGAGGCTACATACAGACAGAGTGAAGAAGAAAAAAATCAGTTTGGATGAGGGAGAAATAAGACAAGGATGAAAGGAGTGAAAGATGTGACGAGGGAATGACTTGTAGTGAGAGTGACTAAGAAAAAAAGCGGGAGGCAGAGACTGAGACAATATGAGGAAAAGCTTGCAGTAAAAAGGGAAGAACGACAGGCAGCAAAAGACAGACAGATGAAGAAATTATGAGATTCCTCTCTTCTCTGTATGGATCAGGGCAGGAGCTCCCTTTTCAATCCAATCGAGCTCAGGCAAAGGTAAACAATCAGTCTTGATAAAGGATTAGACAAATACTCAAGCAGACTCATTCTCAGCAAAGCAGCTATTTATTGGGCTGGCCTCACATGGCTAAATTGGATCCTCCTTCTTCTGAGAGAAACAACGAACAGAGAAAAGTGGATAGGAAAGACTACATCATCTCAGAGAAAGCTATGCTATAAAACTCATTCCTGGTAATACATTTCTACAGAAAAAGTATGAAAATCCAAGTGCCATTCACAACTCATACATCACATTCTCATGATCTTTAATAGACACATATAGATAGATAGATAGATAGATAGATAGATAGATAGATAGATAGATAGATAGATAGATAGATAGATAGATAGATAGATAGATGTACTTTATTGATCCCAAACTGGGAAATTACAGTGTAACAGCAGCATGACAGTAGAGAACTAAATGACAGAAACACACGCATGACAGACAAAGGGACTACCCATGGAAATAAAAACTAACACGACTATAAAACCTATATACATCATAGCTTAAAATATGATGGCCCGTATAAACGCATGAATCATCCCATTGCACAATGAAGGACTATCAGGAGCAGAGTGAAATATGAGGTACCAGTTAGACTGTAAGGTGCAGTGCGGCAGCATTGTTATGACCAGAATACAACATCATAGTGAGTTATTGTACAGTGAAATTGCATGCAGCAGGAAAGATTTCCTGTACCTGGCCGTTCAACAGCAAAGTTGTAGTAGTCTACTGGAGAAAGTGCTTCGCTGTCTGTCCAGTGTGTGGTGGAGGGGGTGATCAGGATTGTCCATGATGGATCGCAATTTGTTTATAGTGTTCTCCTCTCCACCACTGTCTCAAAGGTCTCCGGTCTGAGCCCAATTACAGAGCCAGCCCTCTTGATAAACTTGTCAAGTCTGTTGGTGTCTCTGGCCTTGATACTGCTACCCCAACAGACAGCAGCAAAGAAGATGGCGCTGGCGACAGCGGTCTGGTAGAAAAACTCCAGCATCCTGCTGCACACGTTGAAGGATCTCAGCTTGCTCAGGAAGTAGAGTCTGCTCATCCCCTTCTTGTGTGCAGCATCAGTGTTGGATCTCCAGTCCAACCCGCTGCTGATCCTGACACCTAGATATTTGTAGTCCTCAACCACTCCCACATTCTCCCCCCTAATCTGCAGTGGCTGAGAAGGTGTCTTCCTCCTCCTGAAATCAATCACCATCTCTCTGGTCTTGCTGACATTCAACCTCAGGTGATTCTGCTCCATCCACTCCACAAATCTGTCTACCAGTGCCCTGTACTCTCCCTCCATTCCTCCTCCTATACGCCCCACAACAGCTGAGTCATCAGAGAATTTCTGCAGGTGGCATGACTTGGTGTTGTACTGAAAGTCAGTGGTGTATAAAGTAAAGAGAAAAGGAGAGAGCACAGTCCCCTGTGGAGCTCCCGTATCACTAGCCACCACTCCAGACAAGACACTGCCCAGCCGGACAAACTGTGGCCTGCCTGTCAGGTAGTCAGTAATCCAGGAGATCACATAGCTGTCAATCCCCATCACCCGCAGCTTCTCACCCAGCAGCAGTGGCTGGATGGTGTTAAAGGTGCTGGAGAAATCAAAAAAAGTGATTCTCACAGTATCTCCTCCGCCATCCAGGTGCAGATGGGCTTGTTGTAGCAGGTAGATGACAGCATCTTCAACTCCTAAATGGGGCTGATATGCAAACAGCAGAGGGTCCAGCCACGTCTTCACCTGCGGCCTCAGGTGGGCTAAGATCGGTCTCTCCAGGACCTTCATTACATGAGATGTGAGGGCAACTGGCCGATAGTCGTTCAGGTACGATGGAGATGACTTCTTGGGGACAGGAACCAGGCAGGATGTCTTCCACAGCATCGGTACTCTCTCCAGACTCAGGCTCAGGTTATACAGGTGTTTCAGTACCGGAGGTAGCTGGTTGGCACAGGTTCTCAGGGTTCTGGCAGAAATGCCATCAGGGCCTGCCGCCTTCCACTGGTGGAGTCTCTCCAGCTGTTTCTTAACCTGGTCTGTAGTCACCGTGATGTGAGGGAGGGTCCTGGTGTCCCCCGAGGAGGAGGAGGGGGGAGATGGAGAGAGGTTCTGCACAGGAGGGTGGGTGGGGAGGGGTGCGTGGGGGTCTGCTTGTGTTACTGGGGTGACAGACTGTAAGTTAAACCTATTAAAAAACAGATTCAGTTCCTCAGCTCTCTCCTGGCTCCCAGATGGCTGTCTGACTCTCCCTTTGCACTCAGTTATTTGTTTCATTCCCTTCCACACATCACTTAGCGTTGTTTTGCCTGAGTTTGTCTTCCAACTTCCTCCTATAATTGTCCTTGCACCTCCTCAGCATTTCTCTCAGCTCATGCTGCACTCCCCTCAGCTTCTCCTTGTGTCCAGCCCTAAAAGCTCTCTTCTTTTTGTTCAGAAGTGCTTTCAGGTCACTCGTCGCCTATGGTCTGTTGTTGGAGAAGCAGTGTACAGTCTGAGTTGGCATGGTTGTGTCTTCACAGAATCTGATGTATTCTGTGATGCAGTCGGTCATATTGTCTATGTCCACCCCATGTGGTTCACAGAGTACACACCCCAGTCTGTTGTCTTGAAGTAGTCCTGTAGTGCATCAGCAGCCTCCTGTGTCCACCTCCTCACGGTCTGTGTATAAGCAGGTTGCATTTGCACAAGGGGAGCATACTTGGGTGATAACATGACCATGCAGTGATCTGATTTACCAATGGGGGGTAGAGCTGTGGCACTATATGCATCTCTGACATTGGCATACAGTAAATCTAGTGTTTTGTTTTCTCTGAAAACAAATGGGCATAAGCAGCTCCCTCTCAAAGCCAGAAACCAGAGACTGGTAAAAGATTCTCAGTTGCTATGACACAACGTGTGATTAATAAAACATTACACTCTAATGTTTTTAAAGAGTCAGTGTGGTCTTCTGATGAAGGCTACAGTGAACAGTGGAAACATGTAAAGAAGGTAAAAACATCTCCTTTCTATTTTTGTCTTTAATAAGAACAAAATGTAAATAATTAAAAGAAGACAAAATGAACCTACTTGAGCAGTCAGTGTGGTCTGCTTTGCAGTGGATGTGTTTATCAATAAATGCATTAAAATGCTGTCTGCATAAATTTGTAACTCCATTGTCTCTCTAAAGGGTGAAAACAGAGAACATTATGAGGACATCCACATTAGGATAGAGGACATCCATAAATAATAGCAAAGACGCTGGAACACTGGAGCATTTTGCATGACTTCCAACACCTAGATAAGATAAGATAAGATAAGCCTTTATTAGTCCCACAACGGGGAAATTCCAGGATTGCAACAGCACAGGGATAGCAACACTCAGAGCAACAATCAGAAGGCAAGAAAAAAAAACAAGCAAGCAAGAGCAGCTAATAAACATATGTACGTATTACTATAAAATATATATATATACACACACACACAGACACACAGTGCAGAGCATTGTAGCTGGATGGAATAATATATGAATATATGAACACACAGTGCAGAGCATTGTAGCTAGATGGAATAAATATGTAAATATATAAACACCCACAGTACGGAGCATTGCAGCTAGGTGGAATAAATATGCAAGTATATAAACACACACAGTGCGGAGCAATGTAGCTAGATGGAATAACATGTAGATATATAAATATATAAACACCCACAGTACGGAGCATTGCAGCTAGACGGAACAAATATGCAAATATATAAACACACACAGTGCAGAGCATTGCCGCTAGATGGAATGAAACAGCATAACCGTCTACCCAGCTAACCTGCATGGTATGATTATGTGCCCATACACACTCTCACCCTCCATAGCGACCGGCATGCTCCTAGTTGTATGCCGGAGAGGACCACTGTGTAAGTCTATTGCATCTTCTGCATTCAAAAAACTATTAGTTTGTTACGTCTTTTTTGCTATCTCTGCGAGCAGCCCTGCTTAGGTTGTACAGTCTGACAGCCGTTGGTAGGAAGGACCTACGAAACCTCTCGGTTGTGCACCTGGGATGATGTAGTCTGCTGCTAAATGAGCTCCTCAGTGCATTCAGTATGTCCTGCATAGGGTGGAACTCGGACTCCAGCAGAGATGACAGTTTAGCCACCGTCCTTCTCTCTCCTATCTCCTCCATCGGATCAAGGCGCTGCCCCAGGACAGAGCTAGCTTTCTTAATCAGTTTGTTCAGTCTCTGTATTGACCTAGAGGCCAATACAAACTTCTCAGTGATGATGGGACACGGTTCCCTGCACTAGCTGCCATACCAAGTTTTCTTCTCCTTTAGGAAAGTATTCCATAGAATCTGAAAACTATTACACTTACCAATATGGAGAATAAAGAAAAATGTATGCTTTTATATGTCCAGTTGATTTACTAACACAGGGGTGTCCAATCATGTGCCATGGAGGGCCAAGACCCTGCAAGCTTTACTTCCAACCAGTGTCTTCAGCAGCAAATTTTGCTGAATTTCTTCCCATTGATTGCTGATCAGTGAAAACACCTGCTGAAGAGACTGGGTAGAAGAGAAAACCTGCAGAGTCTTGGCCCTCCGTGGCACATGATTGGATACCACTGTACTAACAGAATAAGGTCCTCCTGTTTATTAAGTTAAAAGTAAACATGATCACTACGGGTGAAATAACCAGAAGCTCCACCATATGATATTACAACAATATTTGGCCACAATACAATATTATTATGATCTTACGATACGCTGAGCATTGCAGCATCATATATTGTGATTTCCCTCCTGATTTTTGTTTTGTTCAATCTTGGCTAGATCTCAGGAGTCACTCGTTTGCTGTGCTGACCTAACCAGACAGTAAGCATTTAGCACCATCCAGTGGACTGAAAAGTCAATTGATTTTTGTTACTTTAATACCTAAAGAGGAGGTGGGGGGGGGGGAGCTGAAAAGTTCATAGTGGTCAGATTTGACCAAAAGTGGTTTATTTTTCAACAGCAGGGATCCAAATGCTGCAACACCAATGGAAGAAGTGTGTGGACCGAAGGGGAGATTTTTAATAAAGTATCACAATGCTGGCATCTCGGAATTGATACAGTATCATTAGAACAAAGTACTGAGATATTACACTTTACATTATCATATTATTACATTATAAATTTATTATTATTATTATTATTAACCCATTCTATTCTGTTATCTATCTAATCTATTACACAGTATGCTTACTGTGTTTTATGCACTGTATGAGTTCCATGGGAAATCATCTAAAAGGACCGTTTTATAATCCAGCATGAAAAAAATATTTATTTTCCTTTTACAACTCATAGAAACCATATGTGAACGTGATCCAGGAACGTCACCATCTTCTATGTACTAACAATCATTTAAAATGGACAGAAGCAAAGTGGAAGCTGATCTGTGGCCAGATGATTCAAAATTTAAAATTCCTTTTTGGAAATCATGGACATAAGATCTTCTAAACTAAAGAGGAGAGAACCATCTGGCTTGTTATCAGCACTCAGTTCAAAAGCATCTCTGGTGTTATGGAGCGCAGTAGTGTCTACAGAACAGGCAAACTTGCACATCTGAAAAGGGAATCTCAAAGCTGAATGGCATGTGAAGGTTTTAGAACGTCATATGCTCTCATCCAGACAAAGCCTTTTTCAGGGCTGGCCTTTCATAGGTCAGCAAGACAATGCTAAACTGGATCTATCACAACAGCATGGCTTCATCCAGGTACTAAACTAACCTGCCTGCAGTCCAAACATTTCAAAAGTTTAAAATATCATCCATCCATCTTCTTCCGCTTAATCCTTTTCGGGTCGCAGGGAGGCTGGAGCCTATCCCAGCATCTTTGGGTGAGAGGCAGGGTACACCCTGGACAGATCACCAGTCCATCGCAGGGCCAAAAGAGAGCGACAAACAACCACTCACTCTCACACCTGAGGACAATTCAGAATCCCCAGTTGATGCCAGTTAACCTGACCTGCATGTTTTTGGCCTGTGGGAAGAAACCAGAGTACCCGGAGTAAACCCACACAGACACAGGGAGAACATGCAAACTCCACACAGAAGGGTCACCGATGGTCAGGGGTGGAATCAATCCCGTGGCCTTCTTGCTGTGCTGCCACAGTGCTAACCAGTGCGCCACCGAGCTGCCTGAAACCTGCCATGAAAGACAAAATACAACAAAGAGACTCAGCTGGAATCCTATCTAACAAGAAAGCAGCAAGATTCCTCTCACAGAGGTCCAGCAACTGGTTCTCTTCAGTTCCCACACATTTATGGGCTGCTGTTAAAAGCAGAGAGGATGCTGTGCAGTGGTAAACATGGCCCTGTCCCAGCTCTTGTGAGAGTCGCTGCTATCAAGTTTAAGGTGAGCTCATATTTTTCATAAAACAGAAAGATGTCTATACTGTATTTCATAGTTTTTGAGATTCTGTTTTTATTTAGATTTTATACAGCATCCCAACCTTTTTGGAACTGGGGTAATAGATACCGGTCACAAAGCCTTTGCTAAATCAGTTTCAATGTAAACATGTTTATCATATCATAACATCTCAAACTTTATAAATCAATTCAGTTTAAATGCTGCAACAAAGCAAAACTGTTGATGGCCTGATATCCGTGATGTTGTTATAAGTTTATCAGTGTTTAAGCTGTCAGGCTGCTTTAGACCAATATCAGTATTTTTTTTTCTTTATTTACTTCTTGGTTTGCTTTTGGATGGTTTCAGAGACCAGTTTCTAGATACTTACAGAACAAAGGGTTTATGAGCTGTAACATATTACAAAAAAAAAAAAAAAACATGCATGGGCAACTTTGTTCATATGCAGTACTGAGAAGGAGCAATAAGGAACGAAAAGCTTTAGGCACAGATGAAGGAAAAGCTGCGGTGACATAGATCAGATTATCAATACAGCCAGTGAAGTGCAGTGGAAACTCTGTAAGCCCAATGGGACACAATGCAGTGTGCTGCAGAGTGCTACTCCAGCAGAACGGACTTGGTCAGAGGTCAGCACTCTCACTGTTTACTTCTACAATCACAAGTTAATTCTCAGCAACTTATATTTGTAAATGGACTTTGTGGTTCTGTTAAAAGGGAGTGTTCAGCTTCAAATATCAACGTGCATGGCTGTGACTGAACGCCAATATTGTAACATCGGGGCTGTGATAAGGGAGCGGGAGTCTCCCGGCATGCTTGCGTCATGGAGGATTTAAATACTGTATCTGTGTGTTCTAAGCGTTATGTGTGTGTGCCATTATAACTGTGTAATAAGACCAGTTGTGATAGCGTTGTTTCCCTATATGTGCCAAATCATGTGTCTGTGCCACCATGAGCGAAACGAGGACCTGTGTAAACGACCTCCCCTCTGTTCTGTGCTGTGAGTGTGTGTATAAATAAAGTTTGTTTCGTCAAAGTCATCTCTCCTTATTGTGTGAACCCTTGCAACGTCACAATATATTAGACGCCCGGACCGAAACTGTGTTGGAATGTAAGAGTGTGTGGTGGTCTAGCTCCCTTTGTTGGCCCTGTGAAGGTCTGTCCGGGGTGACTCACCCTATATAAAATAGCTGGGATATGGAGCAGCAGATTATTCAGATTCTATGTAGCCCACTGTAGGAATAAATGTCAATAATTGGTCATTTTTCCCCAAGTCATATGGAAAACATTACATGTGCGCTCTTTGTCTACCTGCTCTGATGACTTTTGAGAAATATACTTTAACAGGGTTTTTTGTTTGTTTGTTTTTCAACCTTTTTTTCAGCCAAGGAACTCTTTTTACTTTGAAAAAATCTCAGGGAACCCCACCAACCAAAAATTTTACAAAATGACACATTTTAGCCTATTACTGTATATGAAACTTGGGCCTGTTTAGATAAACACAAAGCAGGTATCCTGGCAGGAATATGTCAAGGGTGGCACTTCCAGATGTTTTTTGCCAGAGATGTACCTTCGAACATAATCGATTTATTTTAACTGTTCTTGTGAGTGGGTTTTTATCTTTGCCTTGCATTCATGTGTTCAGTTCATACAGATGCTAAAATACATCTGCCGGGTATGCCAGTGTTGCACACCACTCATCACTTGCAAGCAGCTTTACGTCATCACACCTCTCATCACTCAAAAACACTTTTAGTTTCTCATGCACATGGGTTGGCATTTTGCCATGCAACAACCATCGAACCTCTGTATGGAGCAATAAAGTTTTATTCTACACTCCCATTTCCTCACATAAAAATGCAAATACCCATCTTTTCAGAGGTCTTGTTTTTAGAAAGTTTACCATCTGCAGGGCATCATCCAACACAGGAGCTAGGTCTGCCGGTAAAGTCTTGGCAACGAACACCTCGCTATGCAAAAAAAAAAAAAAACAGTGCGTAACAACAACACCTAGGTGTCTCTCTTTCGTTCTGGGAATGGAGCCTTTGGTCCATCCAACCATGGTGGCTGCTCCATCAGTAGAGGACCAGTTCATCTTTCCTCTTCAAATATTTATCCAGCTCTGTTTTTTCATCCTCCAGTGGTTCCCAACCTTTTTCCCAGGAGCCCCCCTACCTGTGTCACAGAAGTGCCGCCGCCCCGCCCCCCCCCCCCCCCCAGCCCACACAATCACGCCAGAGGAATTAAGTCAGTTTAGAACATTTATTTAGGAAAAAAATAACATCAGTTTTGTGCTTAACCTATTCCATTTGTTTTGAAATGTAGATTTGTTTTCCTTTATACTTAAACTAAATCAAATTATATGAACATGTGTATCACACACAAACAAAAAATAAATGTGGCAAATGACTGCAATGGTACCAAAATATTTGTCCTTTTGTTTTAAGACAGCCTTACTTTTAAACATGACTTTTTTGACGCCAGAAGGCAGTCCTGAGTCTTCATTGTTCATTGTCAGTGACATAAAGTTTTCATCTTTGCCAGAGGTATGAAACAGAAATGTTAACAAGAACATGTCCTTTGGGAAGCAAACATTTCTAACAACCAGAATAGTGGGTATACACACACACACACGACAGCATAAATCAGTAAAGGCCTAAAAGTCAGTCAGTATGGGCTTAATGGCAGTAGGCCTAAAAACACCCCTGTCATACACAAAGAACAAATATCCTTGACTGTTCTTTCTCATAACACTACCCAGCAATTAACATTGCAAAAAAAGAGTTCAGTGATTCTTTGCTTTTTACTCTCTCCAGTGTGTTGATTCAAAAAAGAATATTAATGTGTACCTTGAGCTTGCATGTCTCTAACCAGAGATGCGATGTTTGGAGTGATAGTGGTGATAGCCAGTAAAGTCCTGGTGGACATCCAGCCTGTTCCTTACTTTTGTTTTTATAGTTAGAAGGGCACTGAAAGCTGCCTCAGACAGGTACGTAGTACTAAAAGGAAGAATGACCCTCTTGATTGCGTGTTTGGCCAGTGTAGGGGCGACGGTGTGTCCTATGATGATCCAAAACTTTTTGTATCCGTTTTCCTGGAAATATTTTCTGACACTAAATCAGATTGAAGGTCACACAGCTCATCTTCACAGCCCAAGTATTCAACATCCTTGTGATTGGAAATGTAGGGGTCCATCACCCATGCTTCCTTGGATAAATATTCGTTGATGTCGGAAAAGCGACTCCTCATCTCATCACACAGCAGGTTCATGTGGCGCGTGAAGTCCGCGCGTAAAGACGCATGCACGGTGCCACCGGACTGCTTCTGCAGAAGTGGAAACTGCTGCAACTCCCCTTTTGACATTTTAACGACCCTGTACTCCAGTTTTCGCACAAAAGTGTCCAGTGCGCCTTTGCATTGTAGAACGTTTGATTCAGGTCCCTGCATCCGTTTGTTTGGGGCACATTCTTGACTTTATCAAACTGCTTGTGCTCCACACATTTTCTCCACAATTTTTAGGCATGCAGGCTTGATCAGCTGCTCACCAATATTGCGCAGCTTTTTTGCCTTTGCAATGAGCAGTGCACAGTCGAAATGGCTCTGAGTAAATCACTGCCTGCCCGTTCAAAGGATTTTCTGATATCCCCATGTCTCCTTGAAAGTGCTAGGTGCCGTTTCCTGTCAAAAAAATCCCGACTTGCACCAATGGTCTATTGGTGTCGAGTTTCCTGATGCCGTCTCAGTTTGCTGGGCTTCATGCTGTCATTAGCTAGCTTTTCACCACAAATAACATATTCTGGCTGAAAAGAGTCTTGTGCTTCTTTAAATCTATAGTTCAGGTAATGTCAATACATTGTCTTTTTTTCTTTTTTAACTCCATGGGGTCCTCCGCACATTTACATTTCTCAGCCATCCTCTTTCTTTATTTGATATCATTCAACAGCGATGAATAAATTCCTCATGTTTAGCGCTAGCTACAGTGTGAGACTAAGCAGGTCAGAGGTCATACACATAATATAAATAAAATGAAAAACTTTTTTTCCAACAAATTTTATTAGTTAAATACATACGCTTCACAACATGTCCGCCTAGAAATGCGTGGATTAAAAAAAAAAACAACATACAAAATATATGCATTTTTTTCCCCCACGCATTTCATGACCTCAAAACAGACAGAGCTCTGTGCCCTTCCTGTGGGCTCAGGCGCCCCCCCAGGGGGGGCGCGGACCCCAAGTTGGGAGACATGCTCTAGCATGTTTGAATAGAGATGGGAATTGAGAACCGGTTCCTGTTGGGAACCAGTGCTAACTTTTTCCAGCCCCCAGAATGGTACGTCGCTGATGTTATCAATTCCTCTTATTGATGCTGCAGGTTTAAACACTTCCATTTCTTTTTTTTTTTTTTTCAAGGGCATGCATCATGACATCACACGCTGCCATTACCAAGCAATGACAATGCCTGACAATGACAATTACCACTGCCATGACACCGTCACTTCCATGGGATAATGGCAGAAGCGTATGTGAACACTAACAGCATTGCATATGATAAACATGAGTTGAAACATCTCTTGACGTGGCAGCATGGGATAACATGAAAAACTGCAACGTGTTCAACAGTCTACGAAGTGTGCCCGTACCTGATTCCCCAACAGTAGCACCTCAATTAGTGATGGCAATATTAGCTTATTATTTTTAGTAGTATGCTAGCATAATGCTAGCAGCCTTGCAGGCTAAGTTTAATCAGTTTTTTAACTCACAAAACCCAACTAAAAACGTCTGATATTTAAATATGATCTCATCCTTTTTAAACGATGACAGCAACAGGTAGCGCTGAGGTTTTACCAACCTACTCACTCTCCGCTGCTTACCAGGATAACCCACTGACACTAGCTGCACATGGAGCTGTCATGAAGTTTGTACTGCAAGGTTTAGTGCATCAGCTTGAAGCTCCTCAAGTCCTGTGCAGACCAGCTGTGTGGGATTGTGGAGCACATCTTCAACCTGAGCCTGAAACTGGGGAGGGTACCACAGTTGTGGAAAACAGCCTGTGTGGTATCCATACCAAAGACTTCCCACCCCAGAGACTTGAACAGCTACAGACCAGTGGCCCCCACATCACACCTGAAGAAGACCCTGGTGAGGCTGCTCCTTGCCCACCTCCGGCCCCTGGTGGGGCCAGCGATGGATCCACTCCAGTTCGCCTACCAGCATGGCGTCGGGGTGGAGGATGCAGTGATCTTCCTCCTTCACCGTTCCCTGTCCCACCTGGAGAAGCTTGGGAGCGCGGTGAGGATCATGTTCTTTGACTTCTCCAGTGCTTTCAACACCATCCAACCGATGATCCTGAGGGACAAGTTGCTGTGCGCAGGGGTGGACCAGCACCTGCCATCGTGGATCCTAGACTACCTCACAAACAGACCACAGTTTGTGAGAACCCAAGATTGTGTGTCCGACATTGTCATCTGCAGTACGGGGGCCCTCCAGGGAACAGTTCTGGCTCCCTTCCTGTTCACCCTTTATACTGCGGACGTTTCACACAACACACTACACTGCCACCTACAGAAGTTCTCTGACGACTCTGCGATCATCAGCCTCATCTCTGATGGAGATGATGCAGAGTACAGAGGACTTATCCAGGACTTCATGGACTGGTGCCATTGGAACTGCCTCCAGATCGTTGCGAGGAAAACTAAGGAACTGGTGGTGGACTGTCACAGGCGAGGACAACCCCTCACAGCACCAGTAAACATTCAGGGAACAGACACTGAGATGGTGACATCCTACAAGTACCTGGGTGTTCATTTGAACAATAAACTGGACTGGTCACACAATACCGACGTGTTCTACAAGAAGGGACAGCGCAGGCTGTGTACAAGAGGTGCTCCTGAAGACCTTCTACAACTCGGTGGTGGCATCAGCCATCACATTTGGAGTGGTCTGCTGTGGCAATGGCATCACAGTAGCCGACAGGAATAGACTGACTAGACTGATCAAAAAAGCTAGCTCTGTCCTGGGGCAGCACCTCAACCCAGTGGAGGAGATAGGAGTGAGGAGGATGGTGGCTAAGCTGTCATCTCTGCTGGAGTCCGAGTCCCACCCCATGCAGGACATGCTGAACGCACTGAGGAGCTCATTTAGCAGTAGGCTGTACCATCCTAAGTGCGCGACCGAGAGGTTTCGCAGGTCCTTCCTACCAACGGCTGTCAGACTTTATAACCTAACCAGGGCTGCTCATAGAGGTCGTATTGAATGCACAAAATGTAACAAACTTGCACAATAATGGTCCCCTCCATTATACAACTAGGACAATATCAATCACTTCAGAGGTGACAACTAGGCTGATTCAAATACAAAATATACTGTATGGGTACATATTCATACTATGTGGGCTAACTGAATAGACCATTATGCTGTTTATTCCATCTAGCTACAATGCTCCGCACTATGTATATTTCTGTGTACATATGTATATTCACTGCTCTTATTATCTTATCTTCTGAATTATTGCTCTGAGTGTTGCTATCCCTGTGCTGTTGCAATCCTGGAATTTCCCTATTGTGGGACTAATAAAGGCTTATCTTATCTTATCTTATGTTATCTTATCTTATCTTTACATCCATTCATGACTGTAGAGCAGCCGGAGTTTGGGTAGGTGGTACGTGTGATGTAGGTTACAGATTAATACTGAATTAGACGCTTTTACAGAATGATTAATGTCTTGAGGTTTTACCAGATATCAATATATCATTATTTTATGCATGTGTGGGTGTATATACACTGTGCATATGTACTGTATATATCACAAAAAAACATGCAAAAATTGCACCCAAGTACAGCATGTTTTGGTTTTTTTTGTGATTGCTAAAGTAAAATAATTATGCAATTGTTTCTAATCACTTCAGTATTCCATTTGTGCTGCTTTTTATTTATATTGTGTAGTGTTTGGACGTGGGGATGTTCACGCAAGACACATCATCACATGGCGACCTGGCCGTGGATCAATACGGCGCCACCATTCTGTATATAGTTCAGTCGTGTGCTTAATGAAAGAGAGTTCAGTTCATGTCTGCTGTCAGCACCTCATTTCAGACATAATGGTGACAAGGCTCTACCAGGTGAGCCAACAACTCCCTGGTCCCGTTAGCATGTGTCATTTCAGAATTTTATTGACACTGTTGGCTTAACCGATGCTAGCAATGAAAGGCTAAGGGATGTGCTAATCCACAATCTCGGTAGTGAGGGGCAGTATGTGTTCCGTTCTTTCGGCCCTGTGGACAGATATGAGGACTGTGTTGCTGTGATGGAAAGACATTTCGCTGACACATGTAATATCATGGCACGAAGAATCGTTTTTAGCCAGAACCGCCAACGTGAAGACGAGATGGTCCACCAGTACGTCACCGAGCTCCGTTTCCTGGCTAGCATGTGTGCCTTTGGCCACTTAGAGAAAAAGATGGTACGTGACAAGCTAGCGGAGCACACTACAAGCCCTGCTAACGCTGCCTAGCCAATAAGCCCCTCATCTGGTCTCACAAGCACAAGCCGTCACCACCGCCACCCAGTGCTCTGACCCCACATCTCCCCGCTGCAACCAGATGAAGCAGGGTAGGAAACGGGACAGCACGAGCGAATGTCAGCCCTGCTGTAACTGTGGTTCATCCAGGCACCGGACTCAATTGCTCACCTGCCCAGCCAGGGGGCAGAAGTGTAACCATTGTAAAAAGCTCAACCACTTTGCTAGAGTCTGCCGCTCAACCTTTGCAAATTCAACATCTCGCCCACCAGATACCCAACCATCATTCACTCAGTTGGCGCCGAAAGCTGGCCATTCAAGTGATACACAATAGAGCTGGATGGTGTTAGCGTGCTGCTGCTGGATATGGTGGCCTTGAGGTCCCTTTTGAGCAAATCTACAGTCAGGAAACTGTTCCCTCGGAAGACCATCACAGCTTATGAGGAGAACTTATTCGGCTATGGGCACATCAAGATCGGCATGGTAGGGACGGTCGCCTTTTCTGTATGCTGCGGCTCTAAAACCATTTCGTCGTTCACCTTCTAAGTGATGCACCAGGGGGTCGTTCTGCTGGGCATCAATCTGATGAGCAAGCTGGGTTTCTCCATCACCGACCCAACGGGCTCTACCGTCCTGACAGTCACCTCATCCTGGCAGCACCGTTGGCCGGCGCTCTTCACGGGACTCGGCTTCCTCACCTCTTTTAACCATCAACCACCCATTGATCCGACGGTGCCCCCAAAAATTCAGCATCTCCACCGACTACCACTTGCACTGCAAGACGACGTCACGGCAGAGCTACAGAAGCTTTTGGATAGCGGTACCATTGAGCCTGTCGATGCATCCCCCTGGATCTCCAACTTGGTCATGGCAAAGAAGACGTCGGGCGGCCTACGGCCATGCATTGACCACAGAATGGTGAAGAAGACGGTGACTCCTGACAAATATCCCCTACCCACAGCAGAGGAGCTGACGGTGGTGTTCCACAGCTCAAACATTTTTTTCCAAACTGGACCTCCACCAAGGCTACCTACAGGTTCCCCTTCATCCAGACAGCCACAACTTAACGGCCTTCATCACCCATTACAAATGGAAATTAGTGAGAATGCTATAATCTGGTACAGAGCATCATTACTCTGTGTTTAATGTTTTTTCTGTACATGTTCTCTGACATGGAAGTGTTCAGATACACCCGATACCCTTCAGCCTCAGTTCCGCCCCGAGCTGTTTTCAAAAAATCATGGTTACACTATTCGCCGGACTCCCAGGGGTGGTGGTGTACTTGGATGACATTGTGGTGCACAGCGAGATATCGGCCTCCCATGACGCCCATCTCGCTAAGGTAATGGAGGTGCTAGCAAAACATGGCCTCACACTCAACGGGGAAAAGTGCATCTTCGAAGCGGCGACCCTTGAGTTTGTGGGGTTCCGCCTGTCTGCTGAGGGCCTGAGCCCCCTTCATTGAAATGTTGAGGCAATACTGCACCTACATGAACCATCCTGCCCTGCACAGCTATCATCGTTCCTAGGCATGGCAAACTTCTATGGGCGCTTCAGTCCCTGCTACTCGAAGACGATAGAGCCACTGCACACCCTCCTGAAGCAGGATGCACCCTGGGAGTGGACCCCGGTGTGCTCCGCCTCCATCTGCCGACTGAAAACACAGCTCACTTCCCCACCGGTGCGTGCCCACTTCGACCCCCAGAGCCCCACGTTTGTGACCTGTGATGCGTCCAACACAGCAGTGAGAACCGTGCTACCCCAACTCCAAGGGGGGACCAAGCGCCCAGTGGCATTCGCTTCGAGATCACTTACTTCAGCTGAGCAGAAGTATTCAGTGGGGAACAGGAAGGTGCTAGCGTGCGTCTGGGTGTGCGAACGCTGGCACATGTACTTGTATGGGTGATGCTTTACACTCCGGACAGATCATAGGGCCCTCACGGCGCTGCTGGAAACATCGGGGCCAGGGCACAAACCTTGTTGTATCTACAGGTGGATGGAAAGGCTACAAGTATATAATTTCACCACCCAGTTCACACCAGACAGAGAAAACATAGTGGCAGACCTATTGTCCTGGACCTCACTTAACCCCGCACTGAACGTCGGCTAGGACCCCTAGAGCCGGCACTGGTCCACATCCTACATGGCCCACTTCTGACCGCCATCTCCTTGCAAGAGCTCCAGGCCGTGTTTGAACAGGATCCAACACTGACTCAGCGTCGCACCTTCATTCGCGAGGGCTGGCCATCCAACGTGCTGGAAGAGCTAGCACCCTTCCACAGAGTCAGAAATGATTTATCATGCTGGAATGATGTCTGTGTGGCAAGGGGGCTCTGCACAGTGATCCCAGAAGCACTAAAGGGCCGCATCCTGACCATGGTGCACAAGGGCCACCTGGGCATCGTCAGGGTCAAACAGTGCTGTAGAGGCTTGGTCTGGTGGCCAGGCATCGACAAGGATATGGAGATCATGGTGAAAGACTGCATGGCCTGCCTAGCTAGCGGTAAGACCGGTGTGCCACCACCTCTGCTCCTGCAGCCTCTGCCATGGCTATCAGCCCCATGGAAACACATCCAAATGGACATTTGCGGTGAGCTGCACAGCGCACCCCTGCATCAACATTTCTTGCTGGTAGTTTATGACCTCTACTCAAAATGGCCCGAGGTGTTGCCCACCGAATCAGTCACCACCGACGTAGTCATCGATTTCCTCTCCTCCCTGTTTCCTCGCTGGGGCATGCCGGACGCAATCACAACAGACAATGAACCGTAGTTCATTTCAGCAGACTTTGCAGCACTCGTGAAAGGAAGAGGCATCAAGCACATAAAGACTGCTTTCTACCACCCTCTGGCAAATGGGGAGTGGAGAGGTTCAATCAGACCCTCAAGAATGGTCTCAAGGCACACCTAATGGATGGACTACCATTTTCGGCCACACTTCAGACCACCCTGCTATATTACAGAGCAACGCCTCACGTCACAATGGGCATCTCCCCAGCCCTTCTAATGCTAGGACGTGAGATGTGCCTTCACTTGGACCGACTGCACCCTCCATCAGACACTACACCGACAGAAAGGCCCTCACCTAGGGGGAGGGTGGTCGAACAACAGCAGCGTATGAAGCAAAGGTTTGACCAGAAGCGCCAGGTGAAGTGACCCTGGCTCGTAACACTTGACTGGGTCCAGATCCAGCACACCAACCTTGCTCACAAGCTGCAGCCATTTTGGACAACGCCAATGGAGATCACAGCTCACTTGGGGCTAGCCACTTTTCGTCTCGCTGACGGGTCACGGTGGCACGTCAGTTGCCTCAAGAAGGTAAACATCAACTTCGGCTCTGGATCACAAGACCGCTGTGGACACTATGGGATTGGGCTGGGACTTTGGCAACACGAGACCCACAACTCCCAAAGAGTGTCCATCAGAGCCCATGGCAGCAGCGCAGCCTGAGCACCATTCAGTATGGTTTCAGTAGAGATCCCACCACCTAGAGGACTTTGTGACTAACTTTTGAATATTTGGACTTTTATGTTGCTCGTTAGGACGTTACCGACCAAAGTGTCAGAATAATCCACCCGGTCCCGCGGACACACCGGTAGTGTACCCGGGTGCCCAGTTAGAAGTTACAGGTTCTATGGGGTTTTTCAAGGAAGGGGGAGGGGAAGTAAACGTGGTGTTTGGACATGGGGACGTTCACACAAGTGACGTCATCATGTGGCGACTGGCCGTGGCGCGATACGGCGCCACCCTTCTGTATACAGTTCAGTCGTGTGCTTAATAAAGGAGAGTTCAGTCTGCTGTCAGCACCTCATTGCAGACATAACATATTGCTTTTCATCATTTAAACATAACAAATGTTACAAGGCATAAATGCCCATTTTTACATCTTTACAGTCTTTTATATTTATATTTGATTTTTTTAGATCTTTTTGAGAGAAGTTTGAAGTCAGAAAAATAACAACACTCCTGCATTGATGCTGAAATCCTATGAAGGCCTGCTTTTTTCCCCACATGGAAAACTGATCAAGAATTGATAAGGGAATCAGTAAAGAATCAGCTCAATAAGTAAAACCAGCAATGCCACTGATGTTGATAAAATCTTATTAATTCCCATCCCTATGCCTTAACAAGATTCAGATTCATTTTAGTCCCAAAAGGGCAGTTTGGTTTGCCGCAGAATAAGCACAACCATACATAAAACATAGCAAAGAACAAGCTCATTAACCTCCATAAAACACATGAAGAAGATTGTTGCATTCATACTGCCACCTACTGACAGTGAAGAGCCACTATAGGCACCCATGTACAACAATGGCAAATTTTTTAACAATTTTTTGACAAGTGAAAAACTGAAATCAGGAATGTCTGATGATATTTATTAAGAATACACAACACCTACAGTTTCCACTGTATGCATCTGATGTAATCAAGCTACTGTACAATGCATTTTTTGTGACAGATGGGAAGAGGAACCCTCACGGTTTTGCCTGTGCAACTTTTGCCAGAGTTCGCTTCCTTATTTCCGACTTTGCTTGTGCTTGTTGATGTTGAAATTTCATCACTAAAACACACATGTGCACTAACCACTGTCTCTTTGCCGCAGGCACTGCAAGCCTTGTTTGTGCATACACCATATACATTTTACATTCTGACAATGTGACCACAGTGATCATTATTCCAAATACACTCCCACCTCCAACCAAGAGAACAAGCAATCACTGACGCAATTTCCTACATCTCCGAACTGCTTCGGGGAAATGAACTTGTGTCGTACGTGTTTTTCTCTGTGTCTTGTGTGTAATGATTATTATTCCAGCACAGAGGAAAATAAAAGTTCTATTAAAAGTTGAATTTGATTTTGGGGTATACGCCCTGCAAACAGAATGTACAGCTGTGTGTTGGAGAGAGAGCAAGAGAGAGAGAGAGAGAGAGAGAGAGAGAGAGAGAGAGAGAGAGAGAGAGAGAGAGAGAGAGAGAGAGAGTGCAATTTATTCAGAGAAACAGATGACAGCTGAGTGACAGGCACAGCTTGGACGGCCAGGTATGATCAACAGTTCAGCATGTAATTAGATATTGCCGTTTTGTGGCAATGATTGCTTTGCATCTTCAGTCACGCAATCAAGCTGCTTCTTGCATGCACCCCGCCCCCTCCCCAAAGTCGGTGTATGCATAAACACAAATAGAAGAAAACAAGGCCTGGGCACAGGCTATGTTTTATTCATGCTGATGTGATGCTAGTGGACATGCACCCGTGAGGAACACTGCTTTTCTCACCTCACACACTCCCACACAAGTACACACAGCACACACAAGCCTTCCTCAGTCATCTCAGTTCATTTTACATCGAGCTGTGTCCACTCACACATGGCACGCTCACACCGTGACCCTGGTCCAGAATGTTTTCCAGAGTTCAGCCCAGGAAGCCAGATGTGACCAGCATGGCTGAGTGTGTGGTACTTAATGCATGTCTGAGTTTGTTTATGCATTAAATTTGATGGCTTGTTTATGTATCTCAGCATCTGTTAGTATGCATATACTGTACACAGTGATATTTACCTTTGGCATTCTTTCTATTGTGTTGCTCTCTAAGAGCCCCTTTACACAGAGGTAACTGGGTGACCATCAAGAATTGACCTGATCTCTCAATGATCTCCATGCATCTAAATGAACTTCCAGTGATCTCCACAGTCACCACAGATGAGAGGTTGTTTTGATTCAGTCCAAACCAATGTCTCAGCAATCACCAAAGGAAAGCGAATGCTCAAAAAACTCTCAGTGAACTCTCAAGGAGCGCTCAATGATCTCTCAATGATCTCTCAGTGATCTTTCAGTGGTGTCTCAATAATCTTACAGTAAGTGTCAAATTTTTTCACCACAGAGGTTGAGATGGCTGAGAGATCAATGAGGGATCACTGAGCGTTTGATGAAAGACCAATAGAGTTCATTGAAAGATTGCTGAGAGATCACTGGGGGATAACTGGGAGATTGAGAGATCGTTGAGAGATCTCTTTCTTTCGCCGATCATTGGGAGATTGTTGTGGAAAGAGTCAAAACTTTGAGGACTATCTTGTCTTGTCTTTCTCTGGTATACTTTATTTTGATATGTATCATATAAAAGTTTCACTGGTGCAGCTGCACAAGTAGTGTTGCTTGCCGCATGAATTAAATTGTAACCGTTTACAGTACAGAGTTGTTCAATGACATTTTTCCAAAAAGATTGCGAAGCTACAAAATATATTGTCTACTGCAGAAACATTTTAAATGAGCAAAATATACTGTGCGATGGGGGGGGGGGGGGGGGGGGCTGAAAACTTCATAGTGGTCAAATTTGACCAAATGTGGTTTATTTTTAAACCACAGGGATCCAAGCACTGCAACACCGATGGAAGAAGTGTGTGGACCGAAGGAGAGACTATGTTGAAAAATAAACCACAAGTTGTCAAATTTGACCACTATGAACTTTTCAGCCTATGACCTTTTCAGCCCGCCCTCATACATATTCAAAGGTCAACAAAGCGATAGAGGTCAATAGCTGGTGCTTAACTGTGTAAACTGAATCCTGTATGGAACCACAAAAAATTGCTTTTGTATTAGTTACTATTTAGTTTCATTAGGTTTACCCTGCAAAAAAAAGGTCCCTAGGTTTATTGCATTGGTTGAAAAACACCCAACATTAACAAACAGAAAGAGTCCTTTATTTTACTGACAGCAATCTAATTATCTCCAACATGGAAGCTAAATCCTCATTTCAGCTAGTTTGTTTGCTTGTTTAATTATCAGCTATTTAGCAGGATTACACAAAAAAATGAATGGATGGATTTGTATAATATGAAATGGTAGAAGCTCTATACAAATTTTTGTTCTGATACGGAGGATTAGCGACGGTACCAGCTGCTAACATATAGCTAAGGCCTTCATGTCTTCTATCTCAAAGACACGGATTTCTATAGAAGTCTTCAGGTAGGGCGTCCAGTCCTGTTTGGTTAAGTTGGTTCTTCCCATTCCTTCATATGTGACAACTCTGGAGTGAAATCTTCACCATAAGACAAAGAATCTGAGCCATTTATCAGTCATTCTGTTTTGTTTTGTTTTTTTTTTTCAGTGTTCGTTCATGTGATTTAGAATAACGGTGACACTCTCCACACATGGAGTGGTTCCTGTATCATCACATAATTTAGGCTGGTGTGTAGCTGATGCTAATAACAGATTGTGTACACCGCCTCCGGTCTTTTCAGCCACTGGCAGGTTTTACCTCAAAGTGTTGACATGGACAGGCACACCATGTAAACAAAGCTAAATTTTGCCAGATTTAAGAAGGTGTTCATGCATTATAACAGCATTAGCAGCTTGATATAATCTTGAGCTTTGTTGTAGTTGTGTCTCAAACATGCAGCTTATGTCATGAAGGAAATTAGCTCGAAATTGACAATCTAGCAAATAAAGTTGGTGGTGTAAAATAACTGTTTTGACAAATAAAAGTCTTGGCTAGATATTTTTAAAAAATCTTGGTACCCATAAGACTAATGGCTTTTATGTGAAATATGTATTTTCTGTGCATATTTTTTATCCATGTTTTATCGCAGATATTCCCATGTATTGCAGAACATTAGCAAGTCTTATTCCAATAGTTTTCATTGATTTTACCTGTTTTGTGTCAGGCCTACGACTTAATCACCGTGGTGATATATTCACTGATACCACACTCCCTCTTATGCAATATCACTTTTATACAACAGTCCAGCAAACACAATTTAGCAATTGGCAGCAATACATGACAATGTTGTTGTTTTTTTTGTTGTTGTTGTTTTTTTCCAGTTATTTTGCTCCACTGAGAAAAGCGGTCTCCCCCAAATGTACCCAGTTAACAGCTCCTAAGGGTAGCATCTCACGGTGTGGAGAATGCTGACGATCATTTTAGGATTTGCCAACTTTTCTGACGAATGTTGGCAAAAATCAAGCTAGTACCTCACAGGGCGGCAGATGCTGAGGAACATTCACAAATGCTGCACTTTTTGGGTTTCTTCAGGGTTTGTACAAGGTTGCAAAACAGTTTTGTTATAAAGGGTCTTAAACGGTTGCTAGCATTCACTACTAGGTGAACCAAAAAGAACTGTACGGACACAGGTTACAAGCGTTTGCAAATGTGCTACAACTATTTTGCAACTGTTTGCAGAAAAATACAGGGTGTCCACAAAGTCTCTTTACAATTTAAAAACTTTATTACAAAAGCAATAGATGAGATATGTTAATCAGATTTGTTCTATGTACTCAGTGGTTATCAGAGTTTTTAATCACATTGCATTTGTGTATTTCAATGTTCATGGGTTCCTAACTCAAATATTTCCAGACCCGTGGATTGGAAGGGATGGCCAAATTCCCTGGCCACCTCCTTCACCAGTTATCACTCCCCTGGACTTTGTTCTATGGGGTTATGTTAAAGATATTGTGTATTGAACAAAGATACGGGACATCAATGACCTGAAGCAAAAGATCACTGATACCATTGCCACCATTTGAAGGCTATGCTACAGCAAACAT
This sequence comes from Pholidichthys leucotaenia, assembly GCA_020510985.1. Taxonomy (NCBI): domain Eukaryota; kingdom Metazoa; phylum Chordata; class Actinopteri; order Cichliformes; family Pholidichthyidae; genus Pholidichthys; species Pholidichthys leucotaenia. The sequence continues at coordinate 356,520,300 of CM035837.1, read as the reverse complement.
GGCAAGAAATCGAGTACCGTCTTGATGTGCTTTGTGCAACTAATGGTGCCCATATAGAGGTGTATTAAATGAGGCAAAAAAATTCACTATCTACTCCTCATTTTGTAATAATTTCCACTGATTTGTTTTCATTTGCTTTTGTAATAAATGTGTTAAATTGTTAAGTGACTTCATGGACACCATGTATATTTGCAAAAAAATTTTGAACTCAAAATGTTTCGGTGGCCTTCAATACTGTCGCCAAACTGTTACTTTTACAAACACTGAGGAAACCCACAACGTGCAACGTTCTGGAATGTTCCTCAGCATTATCCGTGAGACACGTAGGTAAGCACCCCAGCGAGTATAATATAACATCAGCTTACCGTCATTTCACACAGATGTACAACAAAATTACATACTGTGCAGCACACAAGTCATTGTGTGTATAGCAGGTCCTTGTGAGCAGGTATTGTTGCTCATGTGTCTCACACCATCTTGTGAGTTAGTTTAATAGATGTGCTGAGGGGGTCCTTTACAAAGCTGCTATTATGTTATTACCACATACAGTCATGTGAAAAAATTAGGACACCCTGTATAAGCCTGTGTGGTTTTTAACATATTTGGACATATGTATATTTAATATCAGTGTTAAAAATACTGGGAGATTCATGGAATACAACTAAACAATTAAAAGTAAATTAATGACTTTTCAAATTTTCTGTAAAATGTAATTCTAAACATATAGTGAGAATAAATTAGGACACCTCCCATCTTTTTTAGGACATCCCCACATTCATTCTCATTTGCAATGGATAACATAAAAGTTAAAAAATGTAAATAAAAACAAAAACAAGGTTAGACATAGACACATGAACATTTTTTAATAAAGAAATGAATATTTAATTGGGTGCCCTAATTTTTTTCACATGACTGTAAGTATTACAAATCTCTAATCAAGATGATAAATCCAACTTCCCCTCATCTATTTTGTCAGCAGCTCATCCATGGCTGGCAGATGAGCTGACACGGACAGCTAACAGGCTAACAGTGATTTAGCTTCAGTCCATTTCCATGCACTTCGCCTGCTTCATCTTAGCATCCTCAGATGAAACAGTCTATAACCGCATAGGGATTACAATTGACTAGTCAAGATAATAAGCACAACTTCAAGTTGTCTGGGGGTTTTTTTAGAAAGAGACCTGAGATTTGGAAATATGGTGCCGACATGACAGGTTTTTTTTTTTTTGTTTAACCCCGATGTTTACAAGCTGATGGTGGGTGGCACATCTGGATCAAGGTGGGGTGGATTTTGCTGACTGTCTCTTGTTAAACATCGCCCCAATGTGGAAATTAAGCTATACAACACTTCATTACAATTCTCTCATAGTGTAAGAAGCCACGAGAGTTACTGTAATCCATGAGGCAAAGTGATTCATATCAGATGAAAAGTCCGAGTAGGGTTATCAGGGAATATAGTGGGGAAAATAAGTATTGAACACATCAACATTTTTTTCATTAAACATATTTCTGATGGAGCCATTGACCTGAGATTTCCACCAGATATCAGTGACAACCCAAGTAATCCATACATACAAAGAAATCAAGGCAACTGTGTTCACAAAGCAAGTTATATTTAATACAGTGGAATGACACAGGCAATAAGTATTGAACACATGAAGAAAAAGAGGTGCAAAAAGGCATAGAAAGCCAAGAAACCAGATGAAATCCATCAGAATTTAGGAAGCTCTCCCATCCCCCATCAGTGCAAATTAATTTCAGCTGGTTAAGTCCTAACTGATAGCCTTTAAAAAGGTCTGTGAATATCAGATTGCCACACCACAAAGAACTCATGATGGGTAGAAGCAAAGAGCTCTCTCTAGACCTTCGCAACCTTATTGTTGCAAAACATAATAATGGCATTGGTTAAAGACGCATTTCTAAACTGCTGAATGTTCCAGTGAGCACTGTTGGAGACATCATTCGGAAGTGGAAAGAACATCATTTTACCATAAACCGGCCATGATCATGATGTAAGATTTCTGACAGAGGAGTTAAAAGAATTATTAGAAGATTATCCAAGAGCCAAAGACCACTTGTGGAGAGCTCCAGAAAGACCTGGGGTTAGCAGGTACTGCTGTTTCAAAAAAAAACAAAAACAAAAAAAAACCAACCAATAAGTGATGCACTCAACCGACATGGGCTCTATGCCCGCTCACCTCACAAGACTTCTTCTTCTTCTTCTTCTTCTTCTTCTTCGTCTTCTTCTTCTTCTTCTTTCGGCTGCTCTCTCTAGGGGTCGCCACAGCGGATCATCTGTCTCCATCTCATCCTATCCCTTGCATCTTCCTCTGTAACACCAACCCTCTCCATGTCCTCCTTCACTACATCCATGAGTCTTCTCTGTGGTCTTCCTCTTTTCCTCCTGCCTGGCAGTTCCATCTTCAACATCCTTTATCCAATATATCAATTATCCCTCCTCTACACCTTTCCAAACCATCTCAACCTTGCCTCATCTCGGCCTCTCTTACTTTGTCTCCAAACCGTTCAACCTGAGCTGTCCCTCTGTTATACTCATTTCTAATCATGTCCCTCGCAAGACTCCATTGCTGAAGAAAAAGCATGTTGAAGCTCACTTAAAGTTTCCTGCACAACATTTGGTCAAGCCAGTAAAATACTGGAAGAATATAGTCTGGCCAGATGAGAACAAAATTTTAACTTTTTGGATGCCATAACACACAGCATGTTTGGAGGAAAAATGGCACTGCACGTCAGCCTAAAAACACCATATCAGCAGTGAAGTTTGGAGGTGGGAGCATGATGGTGTGGGGGTGTTTTTCAGCACATGGTACAGGCAGACTTCATATAATTGAAGGAAAGACAAATGGACAAATGTACAGAGACATCCTTGATAAGAACCTGTTGCCATCTGCCAAGATGCTGAAGATGAAACAAGGGTGGACATTTCACAAGACAACGATCCCAAGCATGCAGCCAAGGAAACACTCAACTGGCTCCAGAGAAGGAAACTACAGCTGCTAGAATGGCCCAGTCAGTCGCCTGACCTGAATCCAATTGAAAATCTATGGAACGAACTGAAGATCAGAGTTCATAGAAGACACCCATGGAACCTTCAAGATTTGAAGACAGTTTGTGTGGAAGAATGGGCTAAAATCACTCCTGACCAATGCCTGTGCCTAGCTTCTCCATACAGGAGGTGTCTGGAACCTGTTACTACCAACAAAGACTTTTCTACTAAATATTAAATGAATTTCACCAAGTGTGTTAAGTACGTATTCCCTGTGTCATTCCACTTTATTAAACATAACTTGTTTTGTGGACACAGTTGCCTTGATTTCTTTGTATGCATGAATTACTTGGTTTGGTACTGATATCTGGTGAAAATCTCAGGTCAATGGCTCCATCAGAAATATGCCTAATAAGAAAAATGTTGACGTGTTCAATACTTATTTTCCCCGCTGTATAGTCACTGCTGAAATCTATATTGTTCAATTACTTAGTCTTAGTCCAAATACTTACTCCAATTACTTGTATAATACCACTTATGTCATTTTATATGTTAGAATAAACTCTTTAACTTGTTTTATATTCATCCATTTATTATGTGCATTGTGTACTGTCCATTTATTTCTAGCTGTTAGAGATATACAGTATATGTATATATATTTATGCTTGTGTGCCTTTGTCTATGTTCTTCAGGTGGTGTAGGAGCTTACCTGTGGTCGTGGGTGTCCTTTAACAATACACTGAAGCACTAGTGTGTCTCCTTCTTTGATGGTGTAAATTCTCTCGCTGATATTATCATCCTTGACGTTACATGCTGCGCCTGAGTGCACGATCTGGGCGTTGGCAGGAGCTGTGGAAAAAAAAGAGACGGGCACACACACAGAAAGAAGAATTTAGCCATGCAGAAATATACATATACACACTGGAAAAACCAAGAAAAGAGAGCCACATTACATATTTAGTAATGTCTCTGCATCTTGTGGGTGTAGGCGTAATACGATCACTAGCACTGATGATTTAAGTAACATAAAATACATCATTTTACTTCTTTATCTGCATGAACAGGCTGCTTTACAAAAAAATGAATGTTATAAGTGTCAGTGTCTCACAATAGATGCAGACAGTTATTGAAAAACTGACAAGTTGGTCTTCATAAGAAGGTCAAAAGCTAATGCTTTACGATTCCATGGTGCCTTTGTTTTGTACAGTATTGGCTGTGTGATTACAGCGATCTCACATGTCACACGCTACAAAATGGGTTTCATAAAGTCTCAGTTGCAGTCTGTTGTAGGTTATACAATATCAGTTTCTAAACAAGACAAAAAGGAACATAAATATCATGTAAAGGTGAAATTAATACTTAGAAGGGAGAAGGTGGAAATCAAAGATGATGACACAAAAGTCAACATTTGAGAGCAATATAAAGTTTTTAGGATTGTTATGTTGCGAACATTACATGTGTGGTTTCTGCATCTATGAGAATATAAGACTTTTTAATAACTTTTTTAATTTTGATAAAAATTTCAGACTTTATAGTTGAAAAAAAAAGTGACCAAATTAAAACTACCTTTGTCCAGTTATTTACTGGAACTGAAATTACTGCAAATCTGAGGTCATCAGTATGATTAATATTAAAATTAGACTTCCAGTCCAGGATCGACTTTGCCGCTAGATAATTACAGTAGCATCAGGTAAAATACCTGAAGCTAGTTGTCCCACTACAACAAAAAGCAACAATGAAATGGGGAAAAAAAGTCACACATTTCACACTGATGAAAAATGACACATGAAAAATGATCACTAATTTCTGTGGAAAAAAGCAGCAAATGAAATTCAATTCAAATTTATTTATATAGCACCTAATCACAAAAGGAGTTCGTCTCAAGGTGCTGGATGAGAAAAAGGTTATAAAAAGTGACAAATTTGCATTAAAAAGTCACATTTATGAGAAAAAAAGAGTGATCAATGTTCCTGTGGCTCAGTTTACTTTCCATTATGATGAAGCACAAATAAGGATATCTGCACACTTAACCAGCACAATTTTCACTTTAATTAAGCTGTCGGTCTATGAGACCATCATCGGAGCATACCTATACGATACTACATACAAAGTATTAAAATGCAAAAACAATAGTTCCTTATGTCTACCTTCGCTGCTTCGTACCTACAAGCTCTTTACTTTGCACGCTCTAAAGGCCTCAACACAGAACCATTCTATAAATATAAGCTAGTGATGCCTTATTTGTCAGCCAGGGATCCTAAGACCCCAGGGGATCTCTTTGAAAGAATGTTCGGGGGTCCTCAGGAAACTGTCTAATTTCACTTCTTAATCGGTTCAAAAAATTGTAGTAATTTGTTGTTGTTTCGCATGGGTGCCTGTAGTTTCTCTTCCATGTCAGTAGGTGGCACTATGAATGCAATAATAATGGCTACTATCTCCTTCTTCCTGTTCTTCATGTGTTTAATAGAGGTTAATGACCTTGTTAACTTCTAGAGGTCACTGTGACTAGTGATGGATAAATACAGTTGAAACCAGAAGTTTGCATACACTGTATAAAAAGATACAACCTGTTTTTTCCTCACTGTCTGACATAAATCAGACTAAACGTTTCCTCTTTTAGGTCGCTTAGGATTACCAAAATTATTTCTATTTGCTAAATAATTTTAGACAGCTTTTTATTACTTTCTTTAAACTCAGAAGTTAGCATGCATTTCCTTAGTATTTGGTAGCATTGCCTTTAAAGTGTATGACTTCAGTCAAACATTTTGGGTTTCCTTCCACAAGCTTCTCACAATAGTTTGCTTGAATTTTGGCCCATTCCTCCTGAGAGAACTGGTGTAACTGTGTCAGTTTTGTAGGCCGCTTTGCTCACGCACATTTTTTCAGCTCTGCCCACAAATTTTCTTTGGGATTGAGATCTGACGCGAATTCAGTTCATGAAACAGTTCGCTGAACGTAGTTTGCAAGGTGAACTAACCTAAATGAACAGGCAGTTCTCAGCAAATGGTTTTTCTGTTCGGCTCACGCATTCTTTAGTTGTGTAGATTGATTGTCGTCTGTCAGCCGGTTAAAGGTCCAAAGTAACTACAGCGTAGACTGTAGCCTACTTCAACTTCATATTATCTAAGAATTCTCCGTTATACCCCCACCAAAAACAATATTTTATGCGTGGTATTGTTTTACTTACAAACTGACATAACCTCTACTCTTAAATTGATGGAATTGCTCCGAAAAGAAAAGAAAACAAGAGGACATCGCAAACTATCTTACATAGCCGCCATCTTTGTTCGCTATGCGAGCCACCTCCCCGAGGAGTTTGGCCAATGAGAAAACGGTTACCATGTCATTCAGTTACGGAAATTAATGAACAATTCTGAACGGTTGCAAACAGTTTTGTCAACTGAACGCAGGGCAGGCCTTTGTGATGGCCACTCCAAAACATTGACTTTGTTGTCCTTAAGCCATTTTGTAACTAATTTGGTAGTATGCTTAGGGTCACTGTTCATGTGGAAGACCCATTTGAAATATAAGTAATATAAATTATAAATATAAATAACTTTGGCAATCCTAACTGTCCTAAAATAGGAAACGTTTAGTCTGAACTATAGTGAGATAGTGAGAGGAAAAAAAGGTTCTATGTCTTTTTTATACAGTGTATGTAAACTTCTAGTTTTAACTGTATTTGAATAGGAAAAAGTCAGACTCTGAAGTGGGCCCTGTACTGATGGAGCAGCCACCATGGTTGGGGAGTGAAAGAGACACCCAGATGTTGTTGTTATGCACTGTTTTTTGCATCGTAAGGCGCTTGTCACCAAGACTTTAAAAGCAGACCCATCTCCTGAGCTAGATGATGTTATGCGGATGGTAAACTTTGTAAAGACAAGACCTCTGAAAAGCCATTTATTTGCATCTTTATGTAAAGAAAGGGGAGTGGAGCATTAAACCTTACTGCTCCATACTGAGGTCTGATGGTTGCCGCACGGCAAAGTGCTGGTCTGCGTTCATGAGCTTTTTTGGTTTTGTAACATTTTTGGTTGGTGGGGTTACCAGAGATTTTTTTCAATGTAAAAAGGGGTCCCTGGCTCAAAAAAGGTTGAAAACAATGTACTGATGGATGCCATTACAATACTCTTTTTACTATACTGTAGCTGTTTCTGATCAATTTCTTGGGGGTCACAAAAGATCTAAATTAGTGAGGTATAATTTTATGTGGTTTTGGACCACACTGAAGATAAAAATATCACAGTGTTGTGAATGAGCTACCCCAGTGTGGGGAAAGGAAAGTTAACGCACAGTGTTACCAGAGGACTGACACCCCCACATAGTAAGTATGTGGCTGAGGGTCAAAGAAACGGTGCCACCCCTGTACACCACATGGTGTCCCACATGCTGTGGAAAGGAATTTACTTAAGCTGTCAGTAATTCGGATGATTTATATGAAGAAAACACCTGGGTATCAATAATCACAATGAATAGAGGCATGATGGTTATTGCTCAAACTGATATTCATTATTGATTCAGTTCAAACTATAAAACAGAAAAAATAAAACATACTGGAGCAGAAATCCTTTTAATTATCACACTAGTCTTTATCAAAATAGTCTGCTATATACTAAAGCAGACTTTACAACACTGAGGAAACTGTGTGCCATCTGCTGAAGAAATAATGGACGATAGCTGCATGATGGGAGCTTTTTGAGATGATGACAACCACAACATCTCCACAGCGGCTGACCCCTGTGGAGGGCTGGTTCGCGTGCTAGTAGCCTCAGATGGCTTCACCTCGCCTATGATGCGGGAAGACAGGAGAGGGGAAAGTGGGAGACAGAGATGGAGCAAGAGAAGCAGCGGGTGAGGAGGAAGAGGCCAGCGAGGAGTGCAAAACCCCACAGAGAGGCACGGGGGACGGGGCGGCACAATGATGTGATTAGCATCGATTCACATGCAGAACAAATCTCCACTAGGCACTACAACTACAATCATTGAAGAGACAGGAAGAATGTGGGTGGTTCACCTTAAACGTCAACCCGACATAGCAACAGCTGGTGCGATCTGGAGCCAAAAATCACGTTCAAAATAAAAGAGGGCTCAGAAACTGTCTCTGTACGTTTTCACGTGTTTTCAAGCTGGAGTTGCTAATAGCTTTAGGTGTTGGAGCACAGCGAGTGTAACTGTCCACTTACATTTGTACACTTTCACTGACATTTCCACTTTACTAAATAAGGATTTTTTTTTAATCTCAAGGAATAATGAAGGGTAAAGAGACCCACTGCAGGCCCAGTTTCCTTTCAGTTGCAAACATGTGGCTGATAAAATCCTACAGAATTTCTTTGTGGCTCTGCCACTAACTACTGCTGGAAAATGGTCAAACCCCTGTCCTCTGTAATAATGCCATAATCGCTTTCAAAGGTTGGACAAGCATCGAAAGAAAGCCTTTTATTATGAATGTAGGCCTTTAGAAGATTTTAAGAAAATGCCACAGCATCTGCACGCTTGTGCCTGACAACTAAATGTAGTCCCTTTCATCTTTTTTCTCAGAAATCATTGTCTTATTTTCAGAAAGTGTACTTTAGAGAAGAGAGAAAACAAAAACATTTGTAGTACTGGCGCTGCAATGTCTGCTGTTATGTGCTTTCGTGTGTTTGTGTGTACTAAAGAAAGATCATGCTGGTTTCAGCATGTGTGAATGAAACTTAATGTGTTTAAGGAGCTCATCGACAGCGCTATCAATCTTTCATTCCTTCAGCATTTATCCTTATTCCCATTATTCTTCTAGAGACATTTTTGCCATGCCACTGCCATTTATTCTCTAACAGCTCTATTGCTTTCTCTGTCCTCTGAGATGAATGTCTGTCTCTTAAAGGAGACGCAAAACTAATATGCAGAAAGTTTGACGGATCTCAGTGCATACTTTTAAAGGTCCTATATTGTGCATTGTCAAGGGATTCATTTGAAGTTTTGAGATATTTAAGGACATGTGTACATATTTAGGTAGAAGGACCAAAAAGACTAAAAAGCTCCCTTTAAAGTTCTGTCTGTGAGAGTCAGTTTTCAGCATGCTGATTACTATTAATGAGCTCTTAAACTGACAGGGTAAAGGTGACAGTCACAAGTGAAAAAAGGAACTGCAAGTTCATACTGCTACCTTGCAAAAATGAAGGCAGGGCTTGTTGGTTTGCAACATCATAAAATCCAGGAAGTTCAAATCATCTTTTCTTTTTAGATCTTAATTTTTTAAAAATGACAGTGTGTACTTATTTGTGAAGTGAGCATTTTAAAATTTTAACAGTATACATGTGATAGATGTGAACCCCACAAAACACCATTTTGCACAATATGAGACTTTTAAAGCACAGGTAGATGCATTGATGTTTGGTAAAGTTTGAAATCTACTCTATAAAATACAGATATGACAGAATGTTTACCGATTTAACTTTGTACATCATGTTTTTCATCCATGAATTAGCAAACATTTCTTCACACAAGGGATCTGCTCAGAATAAATGTTGGGTTTTTGCTCAACATTAACACGATCCAATGAAGCATTTAAGATAAGTTAAGATAACTTTATTAATCCCATAGGGGGAAATTCACTTGCCACCAGTCCAAAAACAAACATTCACAACACATTCATAGCGGCATAGCACTTAAAGACAGAAACAAATAGATAAAATAATAGAGATGCAATAACACCCACCCCCTCCACCTTACAAATACTCATTATAAAATCTAGTTGCTCCAGGAACAAAGGACCTCCTCAGTCTTTCTGTGGAGCACCAAGGCATCAGCAGTCTCTCACCATGAGAACTGTGATATTCATTAAAAACATGATGAAAAGGATGGCTTTCAAGTTGTAACACAGTCTTCAATTTGGACCTCATTCTTTTCTCCATTTTAACCTCAAGAGAGTCCAGAGTAAAGCCAATCACAGAGCAGGCCTTCTTTATCAACTTGTTGATCCAATTTTTATCCTCCACCCCAATACTTCCCCCCAACAGAGCACAGGATAAAACAAAACACTTGCCATGATCCCCTGATAGAAGACATTGAGAAACGTCTTACTAATAGCAAGCAAGCAATGTTTATTTGTATAGCACTTTCACAGATATATATCACAAGGTGCTTCACAGCAAGTTAAAATTTACAAATACTCAGAAATTAAAATCAATAGAAATATGATACAATATACATATTAATAGGGATAAAAAGAGAAGACAGTGAAGAAATAAAAGTCATTCAGGAACAGCTAAAAGCCCGTCTGTGTCATGGCGGCCTCTGGGCCGTCATTGGCATCATTAACTCCAGCTGCGCACAGATCCACAGGTGTTAATCAGCAGCTGTTAAAAGCCAGCGTTGCTAACAGCCCGGCACGGAGTCGTCTGTCCTCCTCGTCAGAGAAAGAACCAGAACTCCGCTCTCTGGCCTCGTCAAGGTATTCTCTTGTCTCGTCAGAAACTGTCTCATCAAGAACTGTCTCGTCAAGAACTGTTTTGTCAAATACTGTCTCGTCAGAAACTGTCTTGTCAGGAACTGTATCGTCAGGAACTGTCTCGTCAGGAACTTCTCTGGCCTCGTCAAGAACTTCTCTTGCCTCGTCTAGGACTTCTGTTCAAAGTCAAGCACGTAAGAGAACTGTTTGCTACTCTACTCCTAACCTCTACCCCTGTGCACAGGTGGACTCCCTTGGCGGCGGACCTGCGTCCCCAGCTGACGGGGTAACGCCAGCTCGCACACGTAGCGGTTCGCTACCACCACGACTACCGGTACGTCTTGCTCCACAAATCCCTGAATTATTACTGTATCAGTTACAGGAGTACTGGCCACCGTTACCGGTGGAGTTTGTGTCATCGTCATCTGTCGTGTCATCGTCACCACGTTCTGTGGAATCACTCACCTCGTCATCGTCTGGATTGTCATGGTCACCACGCTCTGTGGAATCACTCATCTTGTCATCATCTGGACTATCATCGTCACCACGTTCTGTGGAATCACTGGTCTTGTCATCAGCTGGTTTGTCATCGCCCCGGTCTGTGGAGTCACAGCCGGAGTCTCTGGAAGACCTGTCCTCGCCACAGTCACAGGTGGAAGCCTCAGCACGTTCGCGGACGCCTTCACCTCCACGTTGCACGGCCGCTGGTTCTCAGCAGGACGTAACCTGTGCTTCTCCCAAGTAAGCCTCACTACTGTTAGCTTGTCATTAGCGTGGGACAAAAGTAATTGTCTGTGCTTATATGTTCCAGGGTTGCCGGGTCTCCGTCCAGGGTGCTCAGCTCCAGTGACCAGGATACTATCCACGCTGTTACACTTGCACTGCACACCCTTTCACTCTAATAAAGATTATTGTTCACTAATTTGCCCGTGTCAGTGTCTGTCTCCTGGGTCCCGAAACATGTCAGTACGACTCCGTCACGTTGACCCAGCGGACAGCTCACTGTCGCGCTTAATTAACACTCTTAGCGCCCGGGTGGATTTGCTAGCTCATCAGCAGACAGTAATCTTGAATCAATTAACTCAAATTAATGGTCGGCTGGATCGTTTGGAGGGACACCAAACGTTTCCCCCCACCGCAAATACTTCAACCCCTGCAGGCTTAGCGTCAGGACTAGCTAACACCTCCTCGTCCTCTCGCCTCACTCCTATTCCAACACCTGCCCGGTTCAGCGGAAAACTCGGGAAAGCTCGAGGATTCATTTTACAGTGTGAATCAGTTTTTCTGCGTGTGCCTGGGGATTTTTCTCTTGACTCTAGCCGGATAGGCTATGTTATAAATTTGCTGGCAGGTAGAGCCTTGGACTGGGCTTATTCGATCATGGCTAGACCTAGCTATTCTCTGCTTACCTACCAGGAGTTTGTGTCTGAGTTTCTGTCTGTATTTGATCACACGGATAGGGGAGAGGTGTTAACAGAACGTTTTTTAAGCCTACAGCAGGGAAAGAGATCAGCTGCAGATTACGCCATTGACTTCCGGGCCTTGGCCGCAGAGATTGGGTGAGGGGAGCCATCTCTTTGTGGTATTTTTCTACGCAGTCTTAACGGCGAGCTAAAGGATGAGTTAGCAGCACGGGATAAACCAGATAACTTGCAAGATTTAATTGCTTTAGCAGTTAGTATCGATAGTAGGTTAAGGGAACGGGCGGCTGGTCGGCGAGTTACTTCCCGTCCGGTTAAACCCCGCCCTCGTGCCTCTGTCTCTCTTCCGCTCGCTCTACCCGCGTCAGAAGAGGCCCCGGATCAGGAAGCCATGATTGTTGGTCACTCTAAGGTGTCAGCAGCTGAGAAACAACGCCGCAGGGATCAAGGCCTGTGTTTCTATTGTGGGAAGGAGTCACATGGGGTTTCCGAATGTCCTAGTAAGTTAAAAGGGAAGGCCCGTGGATCGCAGTAGGGGGATTCACGGGCAAGAACACAGAGGAACCCCTTACTTGTTGTCATTTACCCCTCAGACTCATTCATACTCACACAGAACACTCTACACTAGCGTTAGTTGATTCTGGAGCTGAGCAAAATTTCATTTCTAGACACCTGGCAACCCGGATGGGCCTTAGTTGTCAGACTTTAGAACCCCCTGTCAGACTGATTACCCTGTCGAAGGCGTTGTTGACTACCATTAACCTTCAGACAGCGCCTGTGTCTATAATTGTCTCAGGGAATCACAGGGAGGAAATTCAGTTCTTAGTGCTGCCCGTTTCCTCTTCGCCCGTTATTCTGGGATACCCCTGGCTGCGCCTACATAACCCCACTATTGATTGGCAAGCTAGGAGAATAACGGCATGGAGTACGTTCTGCCTTAGTGCCTGTCTCCAATCAGCGGCGTGCGCCCCATCCGTGAAAGTGCCTCTGCCCGATTCATCTCCACCGGATTTATCTAAGGTACCTGAGGTTTACCACGATTTGGGGCAAGTGTTCAGCAAATCTCGGGCGTTGTCTTTACCCCCCCTTTACCCCCCCACGCTTTATTGGTCCCTACACCATTAATCATATTGTTAACCCTGTGTCTGTGCGCTTTTCTCTCCCCTCTTCGATGCGTATCTGCCCCACCTTTCATGTCTCCCAGGTCAAGCCGTACGTCTCTGACCCCCTGTGCCCTGCTCCCGTGGCACCCCCACCCCCAAAGATGATCGATGGCCATCCGGCCTGGGGGGTGACTGCCATCTTGGATGTTCGCAGGCGGGGTCGTGGCCTTCAGTATTTGGTGGACTGGGAGGGCTTTGGACCGGAGGATCGGTCTTGGATTCGCCCAGCGTTGATCTTGGATAAGCAGCTGATTCGCGACTTCCACCGGGTGAATCCAGGTAGGATTGGGCAGGTGCCTGGAGGCACTGCTAGAGGGGGGAGTACTGTCATGGCGGCCTCTGGGCCGTCATTGGCATCATTAACTCCAGCTGCGCACAGATCCACAGGTGTTAATCAGCAGCTGTTAAAAGCCAGCGTTGCTGACAGCCCGGCACGGAGTCGTCTGTCCTCCTCGTCAGAGAAAGAACCAGAACTCCGCTCTCTGGCCTCGTCAAGGTATTCTCTTGTCTCGTCAGAAACTGTCTCGTCAAGAACTGTCTCGTCAAGAACTGTCTTGTCAAATACTGTCTCGTCAGAAACTGTCTCGTCAGGAAGTGTTTCGTCAGGAACTTCTCTGGCCTCGTCAAGAACTTCTCTTGCCTCGTCAAGAACTTCTCTTGCCTCGTCTAGGACTTCTGTTCAAAGTCAAGCACGTAAGAGAACTGTTTGCTACTCTACTCCTAACCTCTACCCCTGTGCACAGGTGGACTCCCTTGGCGGCGGACCTGCGTCCCCAGCTGACGGGGTAACGCCAACTCGCACACGTAGCGGTTCGCTGCCACCACGACTACCGGTACGTCTTGCTCCACAAATCCCTGAATTATTACTATATCAGTTACAGGAGTACTGGCCACCGTTACCGGTGGAGTTTGTGTCATCGTCATCTGTCGTGTCATCGTCACCACGTTCTGTGGAATCACTCACCTCGTCATCGTCTGGATTGTCATGGTCACCACGCTCTGTGGAATCACTCGTCTTGTCATCATGTGGACTATCATCGTCACCACGTTCTGTGGAATCACTCGTCTTGTCATCATCTGGATTATCATCGTCACCACGTTCTGTGGAATCACTGGTCTTGTCATCAGCTGGTTTGTCATCGCCCTGGTCTGTGGAGTCACAGCCGGAGTCTCTGGAAGACCTGTCCTCGCCACAGTCACAGGTGGAAGCCTCAGCACGTTCGTGGACGCCTTCACCTCCACGTTGCATGGCCGCTGGTTCTCAGCAGGACGTAACCTGTGCTTCTCCCAAGTAAGCCTCACTACTGTTAGCTTGTCATTAGCATGGAACAAAAGTAATTGTCTGTGCTTATATGTTCCAGGGTTGCCGGGTCTCCGTCCAGGGTGCTCAGCTCCAGTGACCAGGATACTATCCACGCTCTTACACTTGCACTGCACACCCTTTCACTCTAATAAAGATTATTGTTCACTAATTTGCCCGTGTCAGTGTCTGTCTCCTGGGTCCCGAAACATGTCAGTCTGAGCAAATGAGTTTTTAACGCCTTCTAAAAAGAGTCAATAGACTCAAGGCAGCGCAAGGACAGGGGAAGTGCGTTCCAAAGCTGTGGTACAGCGGACTGGAAAGATCGATCTCCATGCGTTCTGAACTTGGTCCGATGGACCACCAGGAGTCTCTGGTCTGAGGATCTTAGTGATCGTGTCGTGGCATAAGGAGTCAAGAGGTCTGAGATGTATGAAGGGGCTTGACCATTAAGAGCTCTAAAAGTCAAAATTAAAATCTTAAAATGAAATCTAAAAGCAAGTGGCAACCAATGAAGGGATGATAAAACTGGGAAATGTGTTCCCTTTTCTTTGTCCGGGTTAAAAGCCGAGCTGCTGCATTTTGCACAGTCTGAAGGCGGGCAACAGCAGTTTTATTAAAACACATGAAGAGGGCATTACAATAATCTAAGCGAGACGAGATAAAAGCATGAATGATCATTTCCAGTTCAGGTGTTGAGACCATAGGTCTAAGTTTTGCTATATTCCTCAGATGAAAAAAGCACTTTCTGACTAGTTGCTGACCATGGCAGCCCAGTGACATAGCATTGTCCAAAACAACACCCAGGTTACGCAGGCTGGGCTGGACAGAAGAGCCTAGGTGACCTAAGTGTTGCTTTATCAGAGGAATTTTACTGTCTGCAGCGATGATCAGTGTTTCTGTCTTATTAAGATTTAATTGTAGGAAGTTATTGTTTAACCATTTGTTAATGGCAGACAGGCAAGAGATTAAGTTTGATAAAATGTTCAGCTCATTTTCTTTAAAAAAGCAGTAAAGCTGAATGTCGTTTGTGTAAAAATGGTAAGAAACACCCCTAAACTGACTAATAATCTGGCCAAGTGGGGTTAAATACAATAAAAACAGAGTAGGGCCCAGAATTGAGCCTTGAGGAACCCCACAGGAAAGTCATTTAACCTCTGACATCTTCTCATTAAATAAAACACAAAACCCTCTGTCAGTTAAATAAGATGAGAACCATTTCAGAACTAATCCTGAAATACCAAACGTGTCCTTCATCCTATTTATCAATATATTGTGGTCCACCATGTCAAAAGCAGCGGTGAGATCCAACAACACCAGGACCGAGTACTGACCAGAATCTGCTGCCATCATGATGTCACTGGAGACTTTAATTAGTGCTGTCTCGGTGGAGTGCATTTTGTGGAAACCAGACTGGAAGGTGTCTAAGATTTTATTTTTCTCTATGAATGTAGTTAATTGCTCGGCTACTACATTCTCAAGCAATTTGGATAAGAAGGGAAGCTTTGAAATTGGACTGTAATTGTTCAGTTCTGTAGGGTCTAAGTTTTTGTTTCTTTAATTTGGGGTCAACCACTGCTTGTTTAAAAGAACTGGGAACAGTGCCTGATAAAAGTGACCAATTAATGATTTTGACAATTAAAGGCCCGATAGAGTCAAATATTTTGAAAAGTAGTGATGTTGGGAGGATATCTAAAGGTCTTGAAGAGGGCTTCATAGAGGCCAGAAGACCATTTACATCCAGCAGAGTGACTGGAGTGAATGAGGACCACGTGTCAGAGAGGGGGCCTGATTCAGGCCAAGGTCCTCAGCAGATGGTGTAGTGCTTGCTCTAATATCATTCACCTTATTCACCATAAAATTTGCAAAGTCATCACATTCAGCATTAGAATAAGCAGGAACCATGGCTAAATCAGGTGAGACAATGGAATTAATGGTGTCAAACAAAAACTTGGGATTTCCCTTGTTTAAGGATATAAGCTGAGCAAAGTAGTTTGTTCTCGAATCCTTCATCATATCATTTAGTGAGGTTATGAGGTCTTTGAGGTGGAGTCTGTGCACCTCAAGCTTGGTGGCCTTCCACAAACACTCCACCTTCCAACAACTTCTCCTAAGAATACAGATCTCTTCATTTAACCAAGGGCATGGTTTCTTAGGAGGTGTATAGCTACATTTAATAGGAGCCACTTTATCAAGTACCAATTGGCACTGCTGGTTAAAGCAATCCACCACAGAATTTACATCCTCACATCCTGCAACAAGATGAGTGTCAAAAGCTGAAATAAATCTATCCACAGCCTGCTGGTTAATAATGCGCCTCTGTCTTAATGTTTTACATTCCTGCTGTTCCACATTAACTGATAGCTCAAAGAAAACACAGCAATGATCACTGACACAAACATCCTCCACTTTAACATTGTCCAAACTCAGTCCCAGTAAAAACAACAAGGTCCAAGGAGCGCCCCTTATTATGTGTAGGGCCAGAGACGTGCTGCATGAAATTGTGAGCCTCTGTAATAGTTAAAAAGTCTGCAGCAGCATTAGAAGACGTGTCATTTACATGTATATTAAAATTACCTAAAATTAAAACTCTTTCCAATTAAATAATGGAAGATAAAAAGTCTGAGAATTCCGATAAAAACACACCAGCTGGGCCGGGCGGGTGGTAGATTAAAACCCAATAAAAAGGAGTTGAGGCACTTATCTTCGATATCTGAAGTTCAAATGACGAGAAACGCTCAGAGTTCACAGACCGGCATTTGAAGCAGTTGTGGAAAATGACGGCCAGGCCACCTCCGCGTCCACTCAGGCGAGGGATCGCAATGAAGGTGCAGTCTGTAGGGCAGATCTCCTTCAGGCGAGCAAATTCATCCTGTCATCACCACGTTTCAGTCAGAAATAGAAAATCCAGGTTTTCTTTCCCAATCAAATCATTCAGGAAAAACAATTTGTTTGAGATGGAGCGAGTGTTCAGCAGAGCCATCTTGATCTGTGACGGCAGCGCAGCATCACGCCCAGCTGACTGAATGTCGACAGCTGTCAAACAGCGGTATCGTGGAGTAGAAATTCTCCAGGAGCGAAGGTGGCGGTAGAACAGGTCATACCGGAGCGGTGGCGTGGGGTTGTAGTCCTCCTCAGGTGTTTTCACGTGGATGGGACACAAACAACTCGTGTATCCCTCTCGGTTTAGGCGGCTGGTGCGCCTCAGCCTCACCTGGACGCCGGCTCGGGAACCACGCCTCCATGGCCTTCTACGCAGTGGTGGCAGCAGCAGTAGATTTCCAAGTGACAGGTCAGTACAAACAAATGGTGGAGCAAAGAAGCATCGGCCCCACTTCGCACTGTGTTGTTCGATAGATGCCTTAATTTGCATCAGCATCGTACGATCATAACGTAGCTCAGAAGGGTATGTTGAAATAGCTTCAGATAGACATAGTAGAAATAAAAACGCCAGCAGCGAAAAAGCAGCAGAGGCTGTACCAGTCACAGGCGCTATCTTGCCTGTCTCCCCTCCGTGTTAAATGAGCTTAACTTTTTCAGGACAAAAAGTCTAGTCTGTGCCTTTTTAAAAACAGCTTCACTGTTTTGTTTTGTTTTTTCCAGTTTAGTCTGTTGTCCAAATGAACACCAAGATTTCAATTATCTGTCCTTTCATGATTACTGGAGAGATTTCTTCTCTTATTTTCCTAAAATCAATTACAAGCTCTTTAGTTTTTGTGACATTTAATCTTAAAAAAAATTCTGTCACACCAGCTAACAAAACCCTCAATCTCACTTTTATATTCGGAGTCATCTCCTTTATTTAGGAAACCCACTAAGGCAGTATCGTCAGAAAATTTCTGCACCAAAAGGGAATCATGGCTACACCTATAATCAGCAGTGTACAGTGTAAAAAGAAAAGAAGACAGCACTGTGCCCTGAGAGGCTCCTGTGTTAAGTTAAAACAGTGTCAGACACTCTACTGCCAACCCTGACAAACTGGGGCCATGATAACAGATAATCTAGAATCCAGTCAACAGTTATATTATGCAAGTTAAAATTAAGCAATTTAGTGGCTAAAATGTGTGTTTGAATGGTGTTAAAAGCACTTGAAAAATCCAAAAATATAATCCAAACAGAACTAGCACATGTTTTGAGGTGACTGTATATCCTGTGAAGCATAAAAAGCAAAGCATCATCCACTCCCACCCCTTTTCTATATGCAAATTGTAAAGGGTCCTGAAAAATTTTAACCTGCTGACTCAAGTGACCCAAAACAACCTTTTTCAAAACATTTCATTAAATGAGAGGTCAGAGCTATGGGTCTCAGATCTCTCAGGGTACAGTTTGCATTATTTATTTTGGGAATGGGGACAAGACAAAATGTTTTCCATAATACTGGAGTTCTAGCTAAGGACAGCGATAAAGAAAAAATGACACGAAGGACGGAGCACAGTTGGTCAGCACAAACTTTCAAAGTACGGGGGAGAACCCCATCAGGACCAGCAGCTTTTCTGATGTTAAGATGCTCCAACTGCTGCCTGAGCTCCTCCACACTGATGACAATGGGGGGACTACAGTCATTAGAACTTTGTTGAGCAAGGATGGTTTGAGGGTTAAGGAGGATTTGTGAAGGGCACTTTGATAGGAGTCACTGTGGGAGGGGAGATCATGACTTGTTTATCTTGCCTTCTTTATTTAGCACACTCCAAGTTAACTTACTTTTTAATCTCTAGGCTACAGTTCCCTGGAACAGATCTCTCCCAATACATTAAAGAAAACTGAACTTAAAAAGCAGAAAATCCTAAAAGTAGAAAATGCCATCTAAGGTTCCAAAGGTGTGCAACACTATCTCAGAAAGATGGGGGGGCTGATATAAATGGTGAATAATTGTCTCCTTACAGCTTATTGGCGTGTCTGCATTAGTTTGCGTCTCTGGAGAGGGAGGGAGGTCGGACAGAGCGGCTCCTCTGTCTGCTCTCGCCTCCGGCAGCTTGGCTGCTTCAACTGTCTGATCGACTAAAAGAAAGGGAGGCTGCAAGAGAAGAAGAGCAGGAGGAGGAGGAGGAGAGAATACCGAAAGAGGAGAAGGAACAACCAGAGAGAAAGAGCAAAGGCTGAAGGAGGGAAATGAAGGTGGCATGAGGAGGAGAGAGGAAAACAACAAAAAGTTACAGAAGGGCACAGGCAAAACAACAATGGGAAGTACAAAAAAGAGTGAAAAGAAAATGTCTGTGGAGATGGACAGGCATACAGTAGAGGTAGGCACTGAGTCGGAAAGAATTAGACTAAGAGTGGAAACCAGAAATAGAAAGACAAACCGGTAAACCAGAAATTTGATAAGGCAAATGAAAAGAGATCAATGGAAAAAGGGCACTTGGAATGAAAGGGAAAAATATGAAGCTGCAGAAGAAATAGAAGTCAGTGGTAACAATCATATGCTGGACAATGAAGCAGGTGATTGTCAAAGAAGAAAGACCAACTGAGGGAAAAGAGGGAGAAAGAGGGAAGACTCCCAGGACAATGCAGAGAAAAGCAAAGCAAAAATGATGAAAACATAGCAAGACTGCTTCACCTGTTACACCACAAATATGTCTTCCTGATCTCAGTGATGGAGCAGCTAATTCCAGCCTCATGAGCCCACCGCGACACCACTGAGATCTCCTGACATTTGACCATGAACTTGACCTTGAGCACAATCTGGATGCAAACCTGAGGTTGTGTTATCTGACAACTGACAGATTTTTATTTTTCCAGTAGTGACAGAGAAATCTGAAAGTCTGACAACTGGGGCAATTCCCCAGGAGGAGCAGCAATTCCCATGAAATGCGGACAGATGGACAGATGGACGGATGGACGGATGGACGGATGAATTATGTCAAGAGATCTGGGAAACTTGTGCAATTTTGTGAAAATTGCTACTCATCCTATGCTATGCAATTGCCCAAATTCTGACCAAACTTCTGCAAAATCAGCCTCATCTGGTTCTGTAAGCAGGTTGTGCTCAAGGTCAAAGCCGGGGTCAAAGGTCAGGAGATCTGAACACTCTCAGGGTGGGTTTATTAGGCTGGCATGAGCTACTCCATCCCCTGACAGACATAAAAGCAGACAACAAAAACACATATTTCTGCTACAAAATACAACTTTTGGTCAAAAGACTTCATTCTTTCAATCAGTCACACCACAGTTCACAACTAGGGAGACTCAGAGTCCATACCACTGCCTGGGCTGTTTTTTCACACATTAAAATGTGATTGTTAAAGCTGCAAGCAGCTCCACTTGGCACTGCTCCTGCCTGTGTCACAGTCGAGTGCTTTAATGGCCAACTTGGATATATTTAAATGACAAAAACTGTAAATTTGTGAGGGGGAAAAAAGCTAAAGTTATGAGAGATGCTGCAAATTTGAAAAAAAAAATCCATATTTATATGAAAAAAATGACTAAACTTAAGCAGGGAAAAAAGGGGGGGGAAAGGAAGCACGACTTGGGAGCCGAGGCTGCTGAGATTGTTAAAAAACTTTTCCATGGCAGGGCCCTGGGGGTGGATGAGATTCGCCCTGAGTACCTCAAGGCTCTGGATGTTGTAGGGCTGTCCTGTTTGACACGTCTCTACAACATTGTGTGGAGGCTGGGGACAGAGCCTCTGGCATGGTTAAGTGGGGTGGCAGTTCTCCTCTTTAAGAAGTGGGGCTGAAGGGTGTGTTCCAGCTCTAAAGGACTCACACTCCTCAGCCTTCCTGGGAAGGTTTTTGCCAGGATTCTGAAGAGCCCAGCTGCTGACTGTACCTTGTATTCAGGGGCATCAGTATGGTTTTCGTCCTGGTTGTGGAACATGGGAAAATCAGACTCCACCAGGGCTCCCATTTGTCATCGATCCGGTTCATAATTTTTACGGACGGGATTTCTAGGGGCCGCGAAGGAATGGAGGGTGTCACGTTCGGTGATGAAAGGATCTTGTCTCTGCTCTTTACAGATGATGTGGTCCTGTTGGCTTCTTCAAGCAATGACCTTCAGGTCTTGCTGGTATGGTTGGCACTGAGTGTGAAGTTGTTAGAATGAGTTTGAGGCCATGGTCCTTGGTCAGAAAAGGGTGGATTGTCCTGGTTGGGTTGGGGACAAGCTCCTGTCCCAAGTGGAGAAGTTTAAGTATCTTGGGGTCGTATCCACAAGTGAGAGGAGAATGGACAGGGAGATTTATGGTTCATCTTATAGGAAACCTATCAGGAATAAATAAAAATACTGAAATGTATATATCTGTATAATAATAGTAATAACATACAGTCTTAGCTGGAAAAAAGAAACATGCGAAAAACTTACTGAAACAACCACATCAGTATTGCAACTCACCCAGAGGTGTGTCAATTCACCTGATATGGAAGATGTTCATCAGTCATAGAGAGGTACTGTTGTGACACCAATCTACTGTCTCCAATGATTCATCGATCAAAATGTTGTGGAGACTGCTGATGGAAAGTGTTGTCCATGCATTATTGGAAACGTTTCTGCGCCGTTCAATGCACATTAGTTTTAAGTGAAATATAACTATCGGCAAACGCCCCGGATGATTAATTGATTTGTCACCACCTTGCATGTTTGTTTTTGTTGAGGGGATGGGACATCTCTCACTGAAACTAATGATGAGGCAGGAGAGCTGGTGTCAAACTGCACTGACAGGTTGACAGAGTGGCGAGAAGCACGCATGTGATTGTGGCTGAAAGAGTGAATGAGGGTGTGCGCGCTCATGAAAATGGGAGCGTGCACACATACATGTTTCAGTGTTTGTATATGTGTGTGTCTCTTATTGTACGTCATACTGTATCTTGCCAGAGGAATCCCGCAAAAGGTCATGAATCCTGTCAAACACGAAGCCACGCAGAGCATGATTGATATGCATAGTTACTTTAAGGAGGAGTCTCGTACATACAGATGAGCTCTGGCTTAATTCACTTCATTCACAAGAGACTGCTTAGATGGTGTGGCCTTTCTACTGCCGTGACAAGCAGGAAGGGAAAGGAAAGGAAAGGAAAGGAAAGGAAAGGAAAGGAAAGGAAAGGAAAGGAAAGGAAAGGAAAGGAAAGGAGATGGGGACAGGGAGATAAGAAAGTGGGTGCCCGAGAGAAAAGTCACAGAATTTATTGATTAACTGCAGTTGAGGGAAGTGTTCATTTGACCCAGAGAAGCACTAATCACGTATGCAGCCTTACACACACAGAAAGAGGCTTCTAGCCAAAAGTCTGTGTGACTCACGTTGCCTCAGCATTTTATCAGGATTCTTCTCTGCAGACAGGAGGGAGGAAGATCAAATGGTTGATGTCATGACCCCATCCTTTTCATTTTGGCTCGATTGGAGTTCTAGATATCAAAACACATCAGGGACATCGATTTAACTTTTGACCCGACCATTAAAGGACTGTTATAAATGGGACCAAGGACCAGCTCACAGTTACTTCTTTGTTAGTTTCAATCAACAATAACAGGTTGTCTTCCTTCTTAAACACTTAAGTAAATACACATTTAAAAACTTATTTCTCGACAACACCAGTAACTTCTTGGCTTGCTCAAGCATTTCTTTTCCAAACTTGATCTTCCTCTCTGCTGAATTTAGTGCCAGGATCACATGTCGTATTTCATGCATGGGTAGAAGCTCAGTACAGGCGAATGACTTTAACTTGCCTGCATCGTTTTCACTTTTCACGAGCAATCCAGTATCATACAATTAAAGATTGTTTCTCTTCATGTCAAATCTGATTTTATCAGGAACTTTCCTTTTCACAGGCACCTAACAGTTAAAATGTAGCCCAGATGTGGGAAAATAAGGCCCCTGGTCCTTCACAATTATCCCAGTCCAGCCCTCTATGCCAGGGAATAAAGGGAAACTATACAACTATCAAAAAAACTCATGAAAAATATGCTTTAATATGCATTAAACATTCCAGCCCTACTTTATCTAAGGGTAGTATTTCATAGAGCACCTAATGCTGACGGAGTGTGGCAGTTTTTGCAAACTGTTACAATGCTTACAAATATTTTGCAGTTGCTTGCAGGAAAAATGCAGTCACAAAATGTTCAACATTTTCTGGCAACAAGAAAAACTGTTGATGACCTTAAAAACTGTTGGCGAACTGTTAAGCAACCTTTTACGAACTCTGACGAACCCCAACATTCCTCAGCATTCGCCACCCCGTGAGATACAGAAGTCTGGCAATACGACCGTCTGGAAAAAACGTGGCCTGAAAAAAGCCTTTTTCTGACTATCAGTATCAAAATAATTAATTTAATATGATCTGTTATGCTGGTGCACTGGGCATGTGTGTGAAGTTTTAGTCTAATCTACAGGTAAAGTAGTAACTCTGTCCTACAACAAACTCTACCAACAGCATAAAACCTCAGCCAACAGACAGCAGTGACTGTACCTTCATTTACTTTATCCACACCACTGGAGTGCTTTAGTAGTGTGTGTGAGACATGCTGTGAAATCCCATGAACTTGTTTTTGTCAGCAGAGGACTGTGTGTTTTCAGCTACAATTGTTGTAAGGGGGGTAAGAGATTGTGCGATCAACAAAAGTGTCAGATGACAGCACAGGCCAATAAACAGGGATCACTGGACAGCAGAGGGTAGACTGCAGTGGAAGAGAGGTGGAGAAACACAAAAACATCTGGAATGGAAAAAAGACAAGGGGGCTGCCCTGTAGTGTCTGTCTCCAATTCCAGAAAGTTCTTCCTTCACCTTTTGTTTAATGCATGTTTTTTTTCCACAATATCTTTATTGAACCTTTTTTTTTTTTAACAAACATGATACAAACAATCAAACACTAACGCTAAAGTACTACAAAAAAAAAAAAAAATGCACTAAAAACACCAACAACCACCAACAAAATCAAGTCTTCAACAATGCTCCTCTGTTTAGTCTAGACAATCCAATACATAAGTATACATATTATGTTCACCAGTTTGGAATTTACAAGGTCCACACACATCATTCACCTTCTTCTTCAAGAGTTATGTTTAAATTTTTTACATAATCAATAAAAGGTCTCCATATATTCTCAAACACAATTTCCTTTGATTTCAGTATATATGTTATTCTTTCTAATGGAAGGTTTGTTAACATCTGTCTTAACCACTGAGTCACATCTGGTCTATGAGTCTTTTTCCATAATAGTGCAATACATTTTTTGGCATTAAGCAAACTGAGGTCTATGAATGTTCTTTCACTTTTATTAAAATTATGCTTTTCTGGGTACAGACCCAACAAAAACAGTTTAGGATTCAGTATGATTTGTTTTGAGATTATTTTTTCAATTGTTACCCTCACCTCTTCCCAAAACATTCTTATTAATCTACATTCCCATAAACAATGAAATAGGGTTCCTTTACTTTCCATGCATTTTGTGCATGTATCTGGTATATTTTTGTTATATCTATTTAACTCCTCCGGTGTAACATACATCCGCATTAACCATTTGAAATGTATCAATTTAAGGCGTGCATTTATTGATTTGGTTTGAGCTTCTGTACAAGCCAATTCCCATTGTTCCTCCGAAATTTCAATTTGCAGATCTTCTTTCCAGTAGTTTAATCTTTTCAGTGAATTTTCACTTGAAGATAGTGTCAATGAGTTATAAAACTCTGAAATAATACCCTTTCTTTTACTATCTTTCATCATCATTTTTTCCAAGGATGAATAAATAGGTCGAGTGAGAGCTTTATTTTGATTTGATCGAATAAAGTTTCTAAGTTGAAGATATTTAAAAAAATGTGTTCTATTGAGATTAAATTTGATCCTCAGCTCTTCAAAAGACATTATGTTGTCTGCACATGGCAAATATAAATCCTGAATCTTTTGTATCCCTTTTAAATTCCATACTTTAAATACAGCGTCCGCTCTCCCTGGTTTAAAATATTGATTACCCCATATTGGACTAAATTGTGACAATAACTGTGGTTCTTTTAAATAGTTTTTAGCTTCACACCATATTTTGATCATATGCTTTACAAATGGATTTTTAACTTGTTTTTGTAATTTTTTTGCCGAATCTGAGTATATGAATATGGGAAGAGGTAAAGGTAAATTGTATGATTCCATTTCAGTCCAGTGAGGGAGATCATTTGATGAAAAATAATATGTCATAGACCTCAGTTGTGCCGACCAATAATACAACATAAAATTTGGACATTTCAGACCTCCACGATCAAATGGTAAATATAATAAAGACAGACGTAATCTAGCCCTCCTGTTGTTCCATATAAATTCCACTAACTTTTTTTTTATTCTTGAGAATAGATCTAAAGGTGGTGATAAGGGAATGTATTGAAATAAATAAAGTATTTTAGGTAAAATATTACTTTTAAGTATATTGATTCTCCCGATCATCGACATTGGTAGTGACATCCATCTCTGAGTTAACTCATTGATATCTGACATTAAGGCTTCATAGTTGACGCTGGCGACTGATTCTAGCTTAGGCATAATTTGGATTCCTAAATATTTAAACTGATTTACAACATTGAATTGATTTGCCTCAGGGGCTGGGTAATTTCTCTGGGTCTCATTTAGCATTAATATTGAAGATTTAGTTTTATTTATTTTATATCCTGATATTTCCCCAAAATTCTTTATTAAATTCAACAAGGTTGGAATTGATTTTTTTAGATTCGACATAAACAAAATTATATCATCGGCGTACAGGGAGATTTTATGTTCTGTTGGTCCAACTTTAATTCCATATATTTGTGAATGTAAACGTATCGCTATCGCTAAAGGTTCAATTGCCATAGTAAACAGTAAAGGTGAAAGTGGACAGCCTTGTCGACATCCTCTATTGATTTTTATTGGTTTTGAAATATTGTTATTTATTAGGATTTCTGCTGTAGCATTATTGTATATTATTTGAACCCATTTTATGAAATTATTTCCAAGTCCAAACCTTTGTAGGACTTCAAAAAGAAAGGGCCATTCAACTCTATCAAAGGCCTTTTCGGCGTCCAATGATAGGAGAGCTGTATCCGGTGCTTCTTTATTAAAATAAATAATATTAAATAGTCTTCTTACATTATGGAAGCCTTGTCTACCCTTTATAAAGCCATTCTGATCTCGATTAATAATATTTGGTAAAATTTCTTGTATTCGTCTTGCTAAAATTTTACAGATTATCTTAAGGTCGGCGTTTAATAGGCTTATTGGTCTCATATTTTCACATTTATTAGAGGGCTTACCTGGTTTTGGCAGCAGTATAATTAAGGCATTATTTATGTATGATGGTAAATTATTATTTTGAAATGCTTCTAAAACCATTTCCAAAAAAGGTTTTATTAATTTATTCTTAAATTTTTTATAAAGGTCAACTGGAAGACCATCTGGTCCTGCACTTTTTCCTGATTTCATATTATCAATGGCTAGCCCAACTTCTTCTTGACTAATTTTAGACTCCAATATCTCCCTGTTTTCATTTGGTATACACGGTATAGATAGTTCGTTCAAAAACCCATTTAGTTTTGTTAAATCAGGTTCATTTTTGGTATCATATAATTTTTCATAGTAATCTCTAAAGGCTCTATTAATTTCTAAAGGATCTATAACTACCTGTCCGTTACTTATAATACTGGTAATTGGTGTTTTAATTTCCAATTGTTTAATCTGCCATGCTAATAATTTTCCTGATTTTTCACCTTGTTCATAAAAAGATTGTTTCAATCTTAGAAGACTCGAGGCAGCTCTATTCGCTGATTTTTTGTCGTATTCAGCTCTCAAAATCAGTAATTCATTCTCCAACCTTGGGTCACTTCCTGCATACACTTTTTCCTGAAGACTTTTTATTTTATGTTCCAATTTAGCTCTCTCCTCTCGAGTCTTCTTAGATTTTGATCCTGTATAACTAATAATATGTCCCCTAATAAAAGCTTTGAAAGCCTCCCACTTTACACATGCTGATGTTTGTGTAGTATTGATGTCAAAGAACTCATCTGTTTTTCTATATACTTGACAAATTCCTCATCCTGAAGCCATTTATGCTGAAATTGCCATCTACCTGATTCCTTTGTCAATTTTTTATCTACATATATTAGACAACAGGGTGCATGATCAGAGATCACGATGTTATCATAAAAGCAGTTTTGAATCTTGGACCTTAATTCTGTGGAAATCAAAAAATAATCAATACGTGAGAATGTCTTGTAGGTACTGGAATAACAAGAATAGGCTTTAACTTGTGGTTTCATTTCTCTCCATATATCTAACAATCTCAATTCTTTCATAAAATGATTAATAGTCATCCTACATCCAATGTGCGTACAATCCAGTCCTGTTGATCTATCCACACCTGGATTCAATGTACAATTAAAATCCCCTGCTATTATATGTTGCCCTGTAAGTGATGATAAGATGAGAAATAAATTAGCAAAGAACTTCTGATCATCTATATTGGGACCATATAAGTTCACAAGATTTATATTTTCTAATAGCAAAGAACCTTGAATGATTACATATCTTCCAAATTTGTCTCCAATTATATTTTTCACTTGAAAAGGAACTGATTTATGTATGAGAGTCATAACTCCCCTGGCTCGGGATGAAAATGAAGAGGTGAATACACTTCCCTGCCATCTACTCCTAATTCTTTTAACATCCTCCTCTATCAGATGAGTTTCTTGTAAAAACACAATTCTTGAACCCATGTCCTTTATTTTATTCATAACTTGTTTAAGTTTTTTTAAATTTTGTAGACCTCTGCAATTCCATGAAGTTAAATTAAGATTAACACTTTGGTCCATGATCAATAGAGAGTTTGGGATTACCTTGCAGTGTAAACATGCTCATACAGAGAAGCAAAAACATGAGTGGTTGAACATTCATCCTACAAACTACACACAAACAAATTTCCCCTTCCCATACTTGTGGCAAACCCCCCAAAATCAAAAGAAAAATTCTGTCTCCCGATATAGCCATCGACCGTTCCACACCCACGAGGATCAGCCTAAGCCACTCCTTCTTCATCCTCCCAATCATCCTAACTCTACTGCTTTTAATGACGTAACATTAACTCTCCTCTGTAGTTTTCCAACTTAACTCCAAAATTTTGAACAACTTTGTACATCATAGTTTTTTTTTGTTTTGTTTTGTTTTTGTTTTGTTTTTTTAATATATAATACAATCTATATTTTGTAAACTTACTATTTACTTCAAGTCAGTCAGATGCCTGTGCAAATGCTTAATTATTCTACCTTATATTTTGTTCATGCTTAGCTCCCACCAGTCTCTTCTTCTTCTTTGATCTTCTTGATGAACTCCTGCGCCTCCTCTGGGGTCTTGAAGATGTGGGTTCTGCCCTCATACGTGGTCAGCAGTCTCGCAGGATAGATTACACCATGACGAATCCCAAGGTTGCGCAGCTCCTTACGTACGGGATCAAACTGCTTCCTCAATTGCTGGATTCCTGTGGCCAAATCTGGGTAGAACCGCACCTGCTGGTCCTGGTGTTTAATCTCTCCTTTTTTAGCTCGTGCAGCGTTGAAGATCTTCATCCTGTCTCTGTTGCTAAGAAACTTCATAATTAAGGTCCTCGGCGGTCCCTTATCTCTCCGTGGGCCAATACGATGTGCTTTTTCCAGAACCACTGCTGATTGCAACTCCTCGCTGCCCAGCACCTCCGGAATCCACTTTTCCAGAAAGGAACATACGTCCCGACCTTCTGATTCCTCTGGAAGACCCACCAGCCTCAAATTATTCTGTCTCGACCGAGATTCCAAATCCAAAATATTATCTTCCAGAGATTTATTTTTTTTTCCAAAGTGCGCACCTTTAATTGAAGACGGGTGACGTCATCTTCAGCACTAGCGAGACGGAGCTCCATCTGCGCCGTTCGTTCTACACAGTCACCCAATTCCTTTCTTATTCCTTCCAACGCTGTCATAATCCCATCAAATCTAGAGGAAAAGTCCGCTCTCATTGAACTCATGGCAGCCATCAGCGCATCTGCGCCATTCCCCGCAGATATCGCAGCGTTGCCAGCCTCCTCCGCCATATATGGAGTTTTGTTTACTGCGTCACAGACCTGAAAGTCCGTTAATTTGGACTGTTTCGGCGGCTCGCTTTTTCCTTTTCCTGGTTTTCCAGCCTTAGGCTTCGCCGACATATCTTCGCCCAAATGCTGGGATACGTTCTGTCCCAAATGAGAGAGTTATTTGCCGATTTTTTTTTTTCCAGGAGCAGAGCAGAGCGAGACACGTCCGTCCTACGTGGCAGCCATAACCGGAAGTCCGTTTAATGCATGTTACTAGGATGTGTAAGATGTGTAAAGGTGGACAGAAAGGAATAGGAAAGCTAAAATATAAACATTACCACCCCGTCCCTTAACAGCCTTGTGATGAAGGCAAAAATGAAACCTATGCCTACTTGTGCGTGGATTCAAAGGTGAGTCAAATTCTATGTAAAATGCCCAGCTTTACATGTGGGGAAAAATAAAAAATTCTGGTCTCTGTAGCTATTCCCCACTTCATATTAGATTTCACGACTCATCCATTTAACTTTCATAAAGATTAATATGTGGTTGCCATCAGATTTTATTTCCTTTTTTTCCCGCTAGAAATTCAGAAGTCTGATTAAATATGACAAGAACCGAAAGTGGAGGGTGCTGAATGGCAAAAAGGCCACAACCACATAAACAGGTAATCTAAATATGTGTGTAAAATGGTGAAAAAAAAGGTGAAGGGCAAGTCAGACAAGGGAAACAAGGAGTCAGAGGTGGGTGGGAGGGGTGAGGAGTCGGGGTTGGGACTGCGGTTGAGGACTGGAGTGATGTGAAGTGATTGGGGGTTTGTAGAGCTCGGTCAAACATGACTCGTGCTCCTCAATAGGAGTGTGTTTGCTGCACTTGAGCTTTCCCAGGATGAAAAGATAAAGAGAGGGGCGCGAGAAGGAGGCTCCAACAAAGAGATGAAAACTGCTTAGATCTTTGGCACAGACGGACAGCAACGGATGAGAAGGGAGGGAGGGAGGGCAGAGAAGGGGAGAAAATAAAAAGAAATCTGTGACTGGAATTCTCTTTGTGGAATTCCATTCTTGTAGCCTGACATATCCAATATACACTGTAAACTGACATGATGAGGAGTGCCAGACAGGTAAAAAAAAAGATAACTGTCTTTAAATGAACTTAATTATTAGTCATCTTGATGTGCTAAGTCAAAAAAAAAACACCTATGCACATTTTAAGGATGAAAATTAGAAGAAGAAGCCATCTCTATTGTCATTCAGTCCATACAGCCAATCATGTACAGTAGAGCAAAATTTCTCCTGTCTACAATGTTAATCACATCTAGAATCAGAGGGGTCACTGCCATGCAAGGCGCCACCACAAACATCTTCTCCTTCCCCCATTCTATTATACTGAGCACCAAGCTAGAAGGTGGGAAGTACCATTTTTATATGGTCTTTGGTATGACCCGGCCGGGACTTGAACCCACAACCTCCTGGTTGCGGGGGCGGATGCGCTATCAGCTAGGCCACCACTCCAAAACTACCCACTAATTTATTAATTGTTAGTTGATTCACCTAACTACAGGCCACCACTACAGGCCACTGCCCCACAACTGGGAGGTCGAGGTTCAAGTCCCGGCAGGGTCATGCCAAAGACCATATAAAAATGGAATTTCCTGCCGTCCAGCTTGGTGCTCAGTAAAAATGGAACAGAGAAGGGAAATGTGGGCGGCAGTGGCTCAGGAGGTAGAGCGGGTTGTCCAATAACCAGAGGGTTGGCAGTTCGAATCCTGCTCTCCCCAGCCATCCTGCCATTGTGTCCTTGGGCAAGACACTTTCTCCACCTTACCTCCAGTGTCCATGACACTGGGTATTTATACACATTTTGAATGTGTATAAATGTTCGGTAGTGGTTGGAGAGGCTGCTGGTGCGGACTGACAACCACGTTTCCATCAGTCTGCCCAGGGCAGCTGTGGCTACAGTAGAAGCTTACCACGATCAATGTTTGTCTGGAGTGAATGAATAATGGACTCGCTGTAAGCACGTTGAGATATTACTTGACATGTAAAGCACCACATAAATCTAATCCATTATTAGTATTATTATTATTATTGCATCCATGAATCTTCTCTGCGGTCTTCCTCTTTTCCTCCTGCCTGACAGCTCCATCTTCAACATCCTTTGTCCAATATATCCACTATCCCTCCTCTGAACATGTCCAAACCATCTCAGCCTTACCTCTCTTACTTTGTCTCCAAACCACTCAACCTGAACTGTCCCTCTGATATACTCATTTCTGTCCCTCCTAGTCACTCCCAATGAGAATCTTAGTACCGTCTTCTCAATCTTCCCTTTCACCCTAGCTGCTATCCTTTTGTCACAAATCACCCCTGACACTCGTCAGCCACTCCACCCTGCCTGCACGCTCTTCTTCACCTCTCCTTGGATGTTTGACCCCAGGTATTTAAACTACCTCTACTCCTTTAATCTTCACCATTACGCATGCCTCCCTCTCATTCACACACTTCACTGATTCTTGAGACTTGGGACAAAACGAGATAAAAAAAAAAATAAATGAATAAAATTAGTGCTCGGATAAATTAAACTACATGTATGAATCCACCAAGGACTAGGCTACCTAACTATGCTTTGATACACCCACCAACCTTTTTCTCTTTTTTAAAAAAAAATGTGCTTTTTGCCTTTTCATTGCCTATTTTGTGTCAACATCATCAGACACCTAAAACACACATTAATTTTAACTCACATTATACCAGATCTACAAAAACTATACCAAAGTCAAGTTTTACATAGTCTAACAGAACCTAGAAGAAAATTACTTTCAACATGTATATATTTTTTTATATTATGAAGGTTTTCGTCTGTGCTTTTTTAAATGGACTATATTAGAATATTCACTTTAACCTCAACAGCAACCAAAATGATTTTTAGATTTAAAAACATAACATAATGGTAGAAGACAGATTATATTTTCACAGATGACCAACAATCCTTCACAAAATAATAAATATCAAAATACAAAAATTATCAAACTATGAACCTGACGGAGGTGACAAAGACCTGACTGAGTTGTTTAAGATTAAAAGATTTTATTTTAGATTTACTTTCCATATGACAAATGATTTATAGGTTATAGTCCCCAGTATATAATGCTATGTTAACATAGTAATCTCAGATGTTTATTCTTCTTTTGTGTAATTGTGTCTCGCTTGTTAATGGTCATAAGTGTAGGATTACAAAAGTAATTTTGAACTGTGTATTTGTTTTTCTTAAACAGTGACTGATAATGTGACATTGACTTTAGACCAGAGATTGTGTTAACTGTCACTGACAGATTTTTTTTTGAGCAGTGACAGAAAAATCTGAAGCTTGTCAATCATTTTTGACAAATGACAATTAAAAAAAAAAAAAATTTTAAAATATGTTTTCCTATAATAGAGAGGGAGTGTGTCTAACTACTCTCACCATAAATAATTAAGATAGTTTTGCACTTTTCCTCCTGTCTTCCATAGTTGTAAAAGCAAAATGGACTTGAACACGCCCATAAATGATGTTTGCACTTCTGACATCACACTTTTGAGTAGACTGTCATGATAGGCTGACCTGTTTCCACCGCTGTCTCTCCTGTCTTACAAATTATTCCCTTTATTCTGGCAGCATTGTCGTTTTCTGTCTTGGCCTTTTTGATGTTCTCTGTTTCTGCTTCTACTCTCCAAAGACAGGTGTTGAAAGGCTGCTTGACTAAAAAAGCACAAAGTTGGCATAAAATTAACATTTTAAACGATAATTTCCTGTAATGGGGAGGGGGTGCCTAACTAATCTCACCATTATATTAGTTTAGCTTTTGTTCCATCAACACAACTCATAGTTTCTGACCATCATTTCAGCAAAATAATAAAAAAGCAGAAAATGCTGATACCACATAATTAGTACATAATCATTATTAGATAAAATAATAACATATTCCTTTATTTTGTACAATTAAAATGTATCAAAAACATTAAAATATGATGCATTCCCAATCAACTGTCATTTTCCTGTCAACTCTGTCAGACTGATGGAGTTGACAAAATAAGCATTTCTTTCAAAAATCTAACAGAGTTCATGGTGCAGCCATTTTATTTTTAGCCTGATGCTAGATGCTAACATAACTTATTTAATGACAATAAAATTATCTGAAGATTTCAAACAATTCTGTCAGAAACTGGATGATAGTGTTGATGTATCATTGGTGTGACATTCAACATTTTGATTTAAAATACTCACAAACTATAAAGCCTGCACAAGCTTTTCTGCCACGGATGCCCTTTGCATAGAAGGAATTTTGAAGACGTCCTTCAGAACAACACCTGACCCTAAAATAGCCAGATTTTTTACATTTTTATAATTGTCTAAAGGATTTTACATAAAGTTTGGATACACTTTTAAAACCTTGTTAAAATGAATATATTGATGAAAAACTATTTTGCTTTGATATGAGATATTATCAAATGTTTCTTTGATGAAACAGGCTCTTTTCTAATAACTGAAAAAAATTAAGCAGTTTTATTGCACATGAAAGGTAAAACTTTTCTTGCAGGACAGGTTGTTTTAGAGGTAGTGGGAAGATAATAAGTGTCCTAAATTTAATATTATAATGAATAAATGAAATTTAAAGGAATAATTGTGCTCAATACAGTCTATAGTTAATCTCTCATGGCAGCTCCAGTTTTAAATATTTAAACTTTTTTGGTCCAATAGCAGTTACAACTGTGGGACATGGTTTGATATTTGTCAGCTCAATTGATGGTTGAAGGAAGAAATGGCAGTAGAATGTACACAAAGATGCCACCTTTCTCCTGTGCTCCAATGAGTAAATTCCTGCCTTGTAGGGATCATCAATTTTGAGTAGACGAAGGGCTTTTTTGCAGCCTGTCTAAGAGACTCAGTGCCGTGGTTCCTGCTCCACTCCATACTGGAGAGGCATACTCCATGAGAGGTCAGATGTAGGCCTTGTATATGGTAGTACGGGTGTTGAGAGGAAGAAGGTTCTTGGTATGCCCCAGGATGTACAATCTCTTGGCAGTTTTCTTGGCTAGTCCTGTGATGTAAAGAGTCGAGGCCAGAGTATTGGTGATGATGACACCAAGGAGAGTAATACTCTGTATTGGAGTGAGTTCCTTGTTCACGAAGTGGAGGATGATTTTGGACACGCTTCCTGCTGATGATCATTTTCTTAGTCTAAATTGTATGAAATGTGATGCACCAGTCAGAGGCCCAACTTTCAATTGTGTCCAAGTCACGCTGAAGACTCTCAGCACAGATGTCTTGGAGGCCTAGATTTTTTTATAACAATGTAAAGTGTTGAGTCATCTGCAAATAGATGAAGATCATTCTCCAGTTGAGATGCCAAGTCATCAGTATAGATGAGGAGGAACAATGGGCCCATTACACTTCCTTGGGGCACTCCAGCAGTCAAGGGTAGCGGGGAAGAGGTGAACCTGTCAAAGACCACAGATTGTTGTCTGTCAGCTAGGAAGGATGACATCCAGTAAAGCAAGTCATCTTGAATGCCGAATGCAGTCAGCTTTGTGATCAGTCCGCGATGCCATACTCGATCAAAAGCCTTTTTGATGTCTAAGGCAATGACTCAGATTTCCTGTTGGGAGTCAGGAGTATTGTTCCACCACTGAGTAATGTATGAGAGCATGTCCACTGTAGATCTCTTCTCTCGAAATCCATACTGGGTGTCACAGAGAAGCAGGTGCTTGTCAAGATGTTCGTGTATGTGGTCACAGATAATTCTTTCCATGACCTTGGAAATTTGGGGCAGTTGAGATTTACTGTAGGTCTGTAGTTAGATGGGTCTTGCTTGTTACCCTTCTTAGATACAGCAATCACATTGGCAGTTTTCCAGCCTCAAGGAACTGTCTTGGTTTCAAGAGAAATCTGGAATAGCTTTGCCAGAACTGGTGCAAGCTCTGGTGCACAGTTCTTCAGTACAAATACAGAAATCCCATCAGGGCCATTGGCCTTGGATGTGTCCAGACTGCGAAGTTTTCTAAGAATCTTTTTTGGTAGGAATTTCATGGTGGACAGGATTTTGCTTGTTTTTGGTGGCAATTTTGGAGGACTTCTACTGCCATCATCGAGTTGAGCATTAGCTGCAAATGTGTTATTTAGCAGCTCAGCTTTTTCTTTGGCTTTATTCAAGGTTTGACCATTACTACTTAGCGGGGGAACAGCAGAAGTCTTGTTGTTGTCAGTAACAGCTTTAACAAGTTTCCACTACTATTTATTGTCTGTACATTTCAGTTTCTGCTCTAGTTGGTGTAAAAACTGCCTGCGAGCACGTCGTATAGTACGCTGGCATTCGGATTTGAAGTTCAGTTCCAAAATCCAGAAGTCCTTTGTACGATCCTCTACCACTTTTTGTAGGCCTTCTGTTTGTCTTGTATAACTTCATGGCACTATTCATTAAACAAAGGTTTATTGGAGTATCGATGCTTGGTTGACTTTGAAGGTAGTTCATGGCATCAGTAGTTCATGGCATCAGTAATGTTGTCCCTTATGCAGGACCATGCTACATTAACATCAAGTCTTTTTGAGAGAGATACCCATTTTGCATCAGCCAAATATGTACGCATGCCATCCCAATCATCTTTTTCATAGACCCAGATCTTACATTTGGCAGATTTACTCTGTGTTGGAAGTCTGTAGTTAGCAGCAGTTAACACAACATAGTGGTCAGATGATCCAAGACGTGCACTGACTGTGACATCATGATTGTCTGGTGAAGACGTAAGGAAGAGATCTAGCTTGGAGCAGTTTCCATCTTTTCCAATCCTCTCCTAAACATCAGCTACTCAAAGTACTCCTGGCTTCAACAACTCTTTCCCATATCTTCATTATGTTACTGATCAACTTTATGCCTGTAGTTACTACAGCTCTGAGCATCACCTTTGTTCTTAAAAATTAGTACCACAAAACTTCTTCTCCATTCCTCAGGCACCCTCTTAGTCACCAAGGTTGTGTTAAACAATCTGGTTAAAAGTCCACTGCCATCTCTCCTAAACATTTCCATACCTCCACAGGTATGTCATCTGGACCAACCGCCTTTCCATTCTTCATCTTCTTAAAAGCTGCCTTCACTTTCACCTTGCTAATCCTTGGAACTTCCTGGTTCACCATCTTTCCTTCATCCACATTCCTCTCTCATTTTCTTCATTCATCAGCTACTCAAAGTACTCCTTTTACCTTCTCAATACACTCTCTTTACTCATTAGTACACTACCATTTCTGTCTTTAATCAGTCTAACCTGCTGTGCATTCCTTCCAGCTTGATCTCTCTGTCTAGCCAATCGATACAAATCCTTTTCTCCTTCCTTAATGTATTGCCTCTCATACAACTCACTAAATGCTTTTTCCTTCACCTTTGCTACCTCTCTCTTTACCATGCGCCTAGACTCCAAGTATTCCCGTCTACTTTCTTCATCTCTCTTTCCATCTACTTTCTTTGTCTCTCTGACTATCCCACTTTTTCTTTGCTACCCTCTTTCTTTGAATACTTTCCTGTACCTCCTCATTCCACCACCAAGTCTCTTTGTCTTTTCCTCTGTACAAACTATACACCACATGGCTTTCTAGCCGTTTCCCGCAATACTTTTGCTGTACTTTCCTAGTCCACTGGTAATTCTTCCCTACCACCCAGAACCTGTATCAACTCCTTCCTGAACTCTGTAGATAATAATATAAATGCATAGTGAGCCACAACCTTTTGTTTGAAGTGTCTAAACTTTGCTATAACTGGTCTTGGTTCTATTAATTGAAGAAAATTAATAAACACAAAATACAACATTATGTATGCCAGTGTGTGCTTAAGTTACAGCAGCATACATTGACAGGTTGATTAGAGTTTAATGTTGTTCAGACACAGTTATTGACAAATTCACACTGAAGCACAATCAAACACAGATACCTACACTTGCTAAAAGTAGAGATTAGTGCTGCTAAAAACATCAGTAATTTCTGCCTGAGGTGTATAAACATATCACAGTTTTGCACAGCTTCCTTCACTATTTAAGGGAAAAGAATCTCTCATCATGTAAGTTTGGGCATTTTTGCCATAAATAAAAACTGATGTGAGACTTGTCACATTTTGTAAAGTTGGACACTGTAGCCCAAATGTCTTAGATCATATCAGACCTCACTTTAAAGTCACTGTATGCGAAAACTGAAATATTTCAACAAGAATGTTAAAAGAATGATCATACGGTTGGCAAAACTATATATATGAACTTATCCTTTGACTGGTTTCCCCCCTTTGTTGATTTCTAAACTGTTTATTTTGAACTTTCTTTTTCTTCTTCTGCTACCTTTAGGAGTCGCCACAGTGGATGATCTGCTTCCATCTCACCCTGTCCCTTCCATCTTCCTCTGTAACACCAACCCTCTCCATGTCCTACTTCACTACACCATGTCCTACTTCACTACATCTATGAATCTTCTCTGTGTTCTTCCGCTTTTCCTATTGCCTGGCAGCTCCATATTCAACATCCTTTGTCCAATATATCCACTATCCCTCCTCTGCACATGTCCAAACCATCTCAGCCTTGCCTCCATTACATTGCCTCCAAAACACTCAACCTGAGCAGTCCCTTTGATATACTCATTTATAATCTTGTCCCTCCTAGTCACTCCCATAACTCTGGCCCCTCCAGCGCCACCTCCTCTCTTTTCATCAGTGCCACCATCTCCAAACTTCTGTCACAAATCACCCCTGACATGTCTTCACCTGCTTCACCCTGCCTGCACTCTCTTCTTCACCATTCTTGTGCACTGACCATTGCACTGGATGGTTGACCCCAGGTATTTAAACTCATCTAACTTTCCTACCTCTGCTCCTTGCATTTTCACCGCTACACCTGCCCCCCTCTCATTCACACACATGTATTGTGTCTTATTTTGACTGACTTTCTTTCCTTCCCTCTCCTCAGTGCATACCTC
This sequence comes from Pholidichthys leucotaenia, assembly GCA_020510985.1. Classification (NCBI taxonomy): domain Eukaryota; kingdom Metazoa; phylum Chordata; class Actinopteri; order Cichliformes; family Pholidichthyidae; genus Pholidichthys; species Pholidichthys leucotaenia. The sequence continues at coordinate 356,482,022 of CM035837.1, read as the reverse complement.
CACCTCTTCAGATTCTCTTCATCATGCTCTCTACTCTTGCTACAGATCACAATGTCTTCTGTGAACATCAGGGTCCACAGAGAATCCTGCCAGCCAGGCAATCACCATATCAAACAAGAAGGGGCTCAGACTCGAGCCCTGATGTAATCCCATCCTCACCTTGAATCCATCTGTCACTCCTACAGCACACCAACACTGTCTTACTGTCCTCATACATAACCTGCACCACCCTCAAATACTTCTCTGCCACTCCTGACTTCTTCATACGATTGGGGGGGGGGGGGGGGGGGGGCTGAAAAGTTCATAGTGGTCAAATTTGACCAAATGTGGTTTATTTTTCAACTGCAGGGATCCAAGTGCTGCAACACTGATGGAAGAAGTGTGTGGACCGAAGGCGAGACTATGTTGAAAAATAAACCACATTTGGTCAAATTTGACCACTATGAACTTTTCAGCCCCTTCTCGTATAGTATCACACTTTCTCTTTTGGAGCCCTAGAGACGCCAAGTGTGGTAATGTATGAGGGAGTCTGGAGTAATTTCCAACATACTAAATAAAATACTTTGTCGGTGAAGATTTTAAAATGAAGATATTCTAGTAATGTCTTCATTATGGGCCTTAGTGTTTGAGATTTAAGCTTCACACATCATTTCCACAAATCTCTGGGTGTTTGAAAGCAACACAACATCTGTTAAGACAAGAAAATAGCTCACAAAGAGAGCTTTATAAAGCAAAAGAGAAAGAAAGAGAGGATAAGCAGCTGGTGAGGTTGAAAAACTGCAACAAAGGTTTTGCTTCCTTCATTGCATGTGCACTGTCTTTGCACCGCATATGCCACAAAAAGCACCTAAGGTGTAACATATGGTTATTCTAGTGCATGAAGCTTTCTGGAGCAGGATGGGTGTGATGGGGAAAGGTTGAAAAAGAGGGAGGAAAATTATAAAGCAGAAGATGTGTAATCAAAAACAGTTACAAGCCAGAGAACAAAATGCTGGAAATATTGAGAACAGATGACAAAATTGCTGCGTTTAGGAGGAAAAAGACAAATAGTCAAGGCAGCTCATGTGCCTCATGTCATCTGCCTGCCTGACAGTCGAACTGACCTTATTCCCTTTAACCATAATGGTCCAGCTCCCTTTGATGGCGCACACATTCACATGCACCTACACACACAGACCAACAGCACAGGAACCAGACTTGATGTGAACAATAGACAAAATGTGTGTGAATTTCCAAGGAAACTGCAGGCATGCAGCCGACGATGCATAGCGATCAGCCCAGGTGAAGTGGTAGGAAGGAAGGCGGTGCAAAGAAAAGATGTCGATGAAGAGGGGAACCGAGAAGAAACGCTTGAATGAAAGGTCACAGGAAGAGCTGCAGCTAGCAAGGGAGGTGGGTATGTCTATGTGAGGTGTAGGATCCTCACAAGTCACACAGGAATAACAGAAATGAGATGAGGAGACAAAGCAAGATATTATGCATTCCATCTTTTTAATGGTCATACCAATAAAGTGACTGAAATGGGAAAAATTGAATTTACAGAAGGGAAATAAAGAATAACCAGCAGAGAAATGCTGAGGCAGACTTCAGTACAGTCATAAAAGAAGAAAAGCTGAGATGGAAAGGTCTTAACAAGCCTGATGTGTAAATCATGCACAAAGAGTGAGACTGAGAAAAGGTGAAAAAGGAGACGGCATTAAGAGCAGGTAGAGATATATAGACAAAAGAAGAACTGCTGCAATTATCTCCCATCTGAAAATGTAACTTCCTGCAGTTTTGTCAAAACAGACTTTGGAAGCTGATATTATTCACAAATTAACCACTGAATAGTCTGTCATTCACTTACAAATGATACTCAATTTGTAACACTTGTTTTCACAGAAATCCTTCCAAGCTATGATCTAATGACTGGATTTATTGAATAGTGTGCAATTAAGACTGGGGTCAACAGCAGTGAAGAGGGTTACCATTTTATCACGTTTAAAAAGATGGATGAGATATGTGGAAACAACATTTTTTTTACTAACTTATACAGTGCTTTAAAGTGACACTTTACACATAAATAATAATATATTTTTTACAATATTCTTTTTTGGATCCACTATTACTACATCTTAATATATTAGACTATTGCGAAAAGTTATTTTTAATAATTCCATTTAAAAATATTTCCATATTCACCATACATAAAGTTAACTATGTCAAGCCAAATCTGGATCCTGTTTTGAACCTGAAATCAACATAAACAGTTTGGTTTATTTATGGGAAAGACATAGACAGTGCATCTTAATTTGTTTTTCAAAAGTGTACCCACATGGCCAATAGAGCTTAGGGTTTATTTTTATCTCTCCTAAATGTAAAATAAGCCAACCTTATTGGAATGTAATACAATAGGTACAAAGCAACAGGCCATCTGTTTGTCTAATGTTCTTTCATTGTCCTGGCAACTGTGTCACAAGAAGTGCAACAAAATATTTCACATCAGATAAATAAGGGTAAACAGAAGTTAATTTGCAAATCAGAGAGATGATTAAAAACCGTTGGCGTATTATTCATGTATTTTCCTGACCACTGATCAGGGTTGTGGGATACACTCTGCACAGTTTAAAATGCTCAACAGATACTTCAATAATAATAGTAACAATAATAACAATAATAAAGGGCGGTACAGTGGTTAACACTGTTGCCTTCACAGCAAGAAGATCGTGAGTTCAATCCCACCCCTGACCAATGGTGACCTTTCTGTGTGGAGTTTGTATGTTCTCCCTGTGTCTATGTGGGGTTTCACTGGGTACTCCGGTTTCCTCCCACGGTCCAAAGAAATGCACATTAGGTTAACTGGCATCAGCCGTGGAAGATGCTGGGATAGGCTCCAATGAATGAATAACAATAGCATTCCTGTTATCATTTATTAATTTTGTAAATTGCATAGCTGTTATGTGCAGTTCATATCATAGCTTATAGTCTTCTAATGATTCTGCTAATTGCCAGACCCATGTCACACCTTCATGTCGGTCTGACCAAGTTTTTATAAATTAATGCTCAACATTTAACCAAAATCTTTCTTGCATCAAACTGCATCATCTTAATAAAATGTTTTGTATAGATTTTTGCATCTGATGTTTTCGGAGATAAAGGAAATCCTAAAAGAAAATGATTGTTTTTACACTCATTGCTTCCTGTTAATCATCCACACAAAGGGAACTGTGACAGACAAAATATTTGCAGGACAATAAAACTTGGTCGTTTTGGAAAGGATAAATTGTGAATATCACAGATTCTGAAGGCAGATGTAAAGAAGTGTAGAGGGAAAGAAAAAAACATGGCCAACTGATCTGCAGTGTAGTCAGGATGCCGAGCGCAGGTCTGTGCCGCATTCGGGTCTTTTGGTTATTGCTCTTTTTCTGTATAAGTATTTGTCCTTGATTTTCATCTTTTATGTTTGTGCTTTTATTTTGACAGCGCCGTGATATGACTTCCGCCTGTCAAATCTTTTTGCGGCTTGTCACAGCTGTTTAGTGTCTTTAATTACTTCTCACTCATGCATCCACACCTGATTCTTATTTTGGTTGTTCCCCCATTATTATTTAAGCTCGCTCGTGGGGTTCATTCCTCGCAGCGACCTCGCCTTTTGCAGACAGGAATCCCCACGTCTGATTCCTGTTTTAGTCTCTGCTTTATACTCTGCTTCATCAGTTTAATTGTAAGTAACCGTTCATGGTTTTCCCTTATTGTATTTTTCTGTAGTCACCCTTTGTGGTCCGTGTTAATTGCCTTTTTGTAAATCACCCTTCGTGGCTATTATTTGTGTTTCCCTTAATAAATGTACACACTCACAGGAGGTGATTGGTGCCTTATTTCTACCCTGAAATGGCCAATTATGACAGTAGGTTACTGCCAGTAGGTGCCAGCGGCTGTGAGTTTGTCTTTTTTTCCTTTTTCCACTGTTCTATTTTTCCCCTTTTTTGGGTGCCCGCTTTTCTGGAATGGCATTGGTTGGGAGGGGGTACCCCATGAGCCTGGGGTTTTGAGCTCTGTCAGGCTCTAATGGAGATAGATGACCTCCTAGCCATAGCTCACCACTATTCCACCCCAAAAGACGCTTTGTGGTACCTGGACTTCACTGAGGCAGCTGTGCTACGTCATCCTCGCCTTTTGGAGCATGCCGAGGGAAGGGAGAGGATATCCCTGATGTCGGCTCTGCAACAGGGGTACCATGAGTTGGAGAAGAATTCCATCAGGAAGCCTAAATTGGCACCGACGGGAAGGCGGTCTGGAGCCTCGGTCCAATCGGGTTCTCACCAGGCTCCAACTCCGGCTCCAGCTCCTGCTCCTCCAGCCCGTAGAAGCCGCCTCCCAGCGCAGACCTCCACTCCTCCCCGTGACACGGTCGTACCGAAGTGGATGGAGGAGGGTCACCGGGTCCAGTCGCTACAACTCTCCCGCCATCACTCGGCTCCACCCACCACTGTGCCTGCAGGGCCGGCTCCTCAACATTCCTCTGAGGGACCCAAAAAAACTGTAGTTACGGAAAGGACTGATTCAACACCGGCTACAGCAGAGGACATCGGACCCCGGGAACACAGGCAAGTGTTTTTTTATTCTCCAATATTACCACATGAATTAGCTTGCCTGAATCCCGGGGATGAAGCTCAGTTATTGCAGTCCAATGAGTCCTCACTGCCTGCTGTAGCCACAAAGACTTCACTTGCTCTCTCTGTGTCTCCTCCAATGCCCCCTGAGTGTCTGCTGGTTGCAGGATTAAGCCGCCGGATGGAGGAGAAGTCTGCAGCCCTGGAAAACCTGGTTCCAGCCCCGCAGCCATGATCCAGACAGAGGAGGAGGTCTGCCTGCAATCCGGAGCCTGCGCCGGTGAGGAAGCATCCCTGGGCTTCAACTGTGCAGGATTCAGCACCAACAGGGAGCAGATCTCCTGTCACCATGCTGCAGATCTCCACACCACAACATTGCTGGGGAGTTCCGGGACTGAATTGTCCATCATGCCTGCTGCTGGGGCCGCCACAGCAGAGTCCGAGCTGGACCTCCAGAGGGCTGGGCCCGAGACATCATCATCTGGATCGACAGAGTCCTGGACGGCGGTGAAACTTGAGCTCAGGCAAGTACTCTCCTTTGTTTTTATTGCTTCTGTATTGGAGAGCTCTTGCCTGGCTCTTGGTAGGGAGAGCCGGGTGCAGCCGTCAGCTGCGCCTGTGCTCACCTTGCAAGGCTCCACTGCTGCCGGTGACCCTAAGCCTGTTCCTCTTCCTCTTCTGAGTCTCCCCTCAGGGTCACCGAGGATCATCCAGCTACGCCAGGAGTCTCCGTGGGTTCGGGTCTGCCACCTGAGGTCTTTGTGGGTCCAGCTCCTCCGGCCGAGGTTGTCATAGAGGCTCCATCCCAGTCCAGGACCTCCGTGGGTGCTGCTCCCCCTCCTGCTGAGGTTGTCATGGAGGCTCCATCCCAGCCTGGGACCTCCAAGGGTGCAGTAACTCCTCAGTCCGCGTCTCTGTGGGTGCTATGTCCCAGGCGGGGAGCGTCATGGGTGCTGCGTCGCAGCTTGAATCCTATATGGGTGCTGCGTTCCAGTGTGCGCCCGCTGTGTGCACCACACTCTAGCCCGGGGGCCATCGTGGGTGCAGCTCTGTCCCAGTCCGGGTCCACCAAGGGTGCAGCTCTGTCCCAGTCTGAGTCCACCGAGGGTGCAGCTCTGTCCCAGTCCAGGTCCACCGAGGGTGCCGTTATGCTTCAGTCCGGGGCCACCGAGGGTGCCACTACGTAGGGCTGTCGCGATAACCGCAATTATGTAATATCGCGCTATGGACACACCTACCGCGAAGGAAAACAACCAACTGCAACAACAGCAGTGTTCACTTTTTTGTGTGTGTGTGGCTATATCTCATTGTTCACTTATGTGCCCCTATTGATTATCAAATAAATTGCTAAATGAAGTGTATTTTTATTACCAATAGCATGTTTGCACCCGGTACTCTCGAAGCTTCCACAGCACACGGTGCTGCTGCGTGTGAGACGCTCTCTTCAGATGGAGTTCAGCAGGCAGTTAGTTGTGAAAGCGTTTGGACTCCTTGTTAAATACAGCCATAACAGTGAGGACTGAAATGGCACAAAGCGTGTTATTTCCTTCTGAGCGGAGTGTGTATGATCCTGACTGTGTATGCTTCATGTATGAGCGCCGAGAGCAGCTTGTTTGAACGAGATTTTTTGGACAGCGGCAAAAATCACAGAGACAAGAGCCACGCAGGGTCCTATACGGAGACTGTCCTGCTTATAAGCTGAATGTCACTGCAGTCTCCAGTCCACACACTTCTTAGTTACCGCCACTGCTTTATGAAAATGATCTTTTTTTTTTTTACAGAATCAGCAGTTCATGCCTGTATAAAGAGCGGAGCTTCGCACAGTTGTAACACACATGCATAAAGTTGAGAGTGAGCTGCAGCGAGACTCTCACAGCTTTCCTCATTTGCCGTATAAGTTATAAACCCTGTTTAAATTATGAATCCACAGGGTCCTAAAAACACTTGCAATAATATCGCGTACCGCGGTATTGAGCTGTCCACTGTCACCACAGGCGAAATTCCTTTACCGTGACAGCCCTACCGCTACGCCTCAGTCCGGGGCCACTGAGGATGCCGCTACGCCTCAGTCCGGGGCCACCGAGGTTGCCACTACGCCTCAGTCCGGGGCCACCAAGGGTGCTGTTATGCCTCAGTCCGGGGCCACCGAGGGTGCTGGTTCGCCCCAGTCCGGGGTCACCGAGGGTGTTGCACCTATGTCCAAGGCTGCGGCGGGACCTCTGTCTTCATCTGGGTCTGATGTGGTTCTTCTCCCGCCCTCTCGCTCATCGGGTGCCCATCTTCTGGTTCCGGGGGTCCACGGTAAGCACTGGTTCCCACTGCTGCCTCCAGGAGGGGGTATGTGGTGTTCCACGTCCCGCTGGCCCAGAGATGCGGAGACACCACCCGACAAACTCTCTCACCTACTTGTGTGGCTTCAGAATCCTGGAAGACCACCCGATGGACACTCTTCTCTGTTGTTGTGGCTCTGGAGACCTGGTAGGCCGCCCGACCTTTTCCACCTGTTGGTCAGGTGGAGCCGGGACTCTGGAAGGCCACCAGAACTGTTCCCCTTTGCCCAGTATTGCCTAGTGTTCCTTGCACTTTATTTGATCAGTGTTGTGAGTCATGTGTGTTTTGGGTTGTTTTGTTGATTTTCGTGTCTCTCCCTCCAGGCCTGGATCCCACCACCACCCTCCCGGGGTCAGTTTTTGAGGTTATCCCTGTTGGGGGTGGGTGGGTGTACTTTCATTCCTTTTGATGTTACGGTGGGGTATCTTGGATCCACCCCTTAAGGGAGGGGCACTGTCATGATTCCGAGCGCGGGTCTGTGCCGCGTGCGGGTCTTTTGGTTATTGCTCTTTTTTCTGTATATGTATTTGTTCTTGATTTTCATCTTTTATGTTTGTGCTTTTATTTTGACAGCACCGTTATGTGACTTCTGCCTGTCAAATCTGTTTGCGGCTTGTCAAAGCTGTTTAGTGTCTTTAATTACTTTCCACTCATGCATCCACACTTGATTCTTATTTTGGTTGTTCCCCCATTATTATTTAAGCTCGCTCGTGGGGTTCATTCCTCGCAGCGACCTCGCCTTTTGCAGACAGGAATCCCCACGTCTGATTCCTGTTTTACTCTCTGCTTTATACTCTGTTCATCAGTTTAGTTGTAGTAACGTTTCATGGTTTTCCCTTATTGTATTTTTCTATAGTCACCTTTTGTGGTCTGTGTTAATTGCCTTTTTGTAAATTGCCCTTCGTGGCTATTACTTGTGTTTCCCTTAATAAATGTGCAAACTCACAGCAGGTGATTGGTGCCTTATTTCTACCCCGAAAAGGCCAATTATGACAAGTGTAATCTAAAAGTGTATCAGCTTTAAATCTCTGGCCTTCATACAAACATAAACTTCCTAAAAATAATCATGAAGTTTTTTTTGTCATTATGTTTCAAAATGTATAAAAGGCACCGACAACGTGAGAGATGAGATGAAATGGAAAATGTTTAAAGGATGACTGCAAGTAAGGTTTACTTTAATAAATTAAATGAAAGATCAAGGTTGGAAATGACGACTGAGCTTTGCAAACTGAGTTCTGTATATCAGTAAGAGGAGAGGATTTCAGAGATCTCACAGAGAAGACAGGCACATGAAGAACCACAAAGGCACACACACACACACACACACACACACACACACACACACACACACGTTTTCTGATATGCATTTTGTACAAAAAGATTTAATGTATTTCTGAAAGTAAAAGGAAGTCAATTTAAGTTAAATACTAAATTTTCTGGATTCACCTAAAAGTAAATGTGCATGCATGGTGTTTGAAAGACCAGATATTGGTAATGATGATGATTCATCAAGTCTAGACCTGCCCTGGATGAAACTTTAGATGACCCTGGAGCAGCAGCCAATCCACTAAAACCAGAGAGCTACAAAAGAACAACCTTGATGCAAAGCTTTGGTTTAAAAGCTAAAGATGGGTCACTGAAAAAAGGGCTGTTTGAGTTAATGTGGAATAGAAAACATTCTTCATCAGTGTTAAATCCAACTGCAATCTATTTTGGTGATCTGAACTATGCATTAGTGCCAAGAGGCACTGTGTGGCCCACTACACCCTATCTATAACAGAGGAAACAAAAAAAAAATACAGCCACAAGCGACAATCATCGGGTTCCAAGCAGATGTAGACCCCAAGGTCTTCTCTTGTTTAGCAACAGCGTTTAAAACCTAAAGTGTGCTACACAAAAAGCAGCACTCTGTGACTTTCTTGTTCCTGGTAGAAACACTGGAAAGGTAACAAACGCAGCAACCACAGCCCCAGTTATTGGTTGCTAAAGTTGTGCCCTGTGATTTGCTGCTGGAACAAAGGCCACAGCTGAGCCAGCTTCTGTCCCCCCAGTGATCCCATCAAAAAAGGAACTGTTGCAGCCAGTGTGGGTCCACTCAGGTTATGGGAGAAATGACATTCACTCGGTCAAAAACTAGTGTGCCATCAAAATAATTTTGTAAACATTATTTTTAAGTGAAAATTTTACATAGTGTTGTTTTAAAGTGAGAGACATGCTGTACTACAGTTGTTGTTCAGAAGAATAAGGCTTCGTTAGCAAGATTTGAACCTGGAACCTCCAGCATATCAAGTAATCACCTTATCAACAAGACCACACTCTAACTCCAGCTCCACTCTAACTTTCTCAAATGATAAATGTTTGAAAGGCTTCCCAGCAGCAGTAGAACAACAATAATTTAAAATTTAAAGTGTGCTATACATGTTGCACTTTGGAAGGATGCTGAAAGAGTTTTGAGTTGGGCCCAACCATTCTCAAGATATTTGCAAAAACATATAACTTTACAGCACCACCTAAGTATGCAGTGCCTTGATTTTTAGTCACCAAGTAGTGGGGAGAATTTCTGACCAGGCTGTGAAATTTTATATTTCTGTGTCTTAACATTTTTGCTCCCCATGCACTTTCGGAGTTGGAGTTGGAGTCGGAGGAGGAGGAGGAGAAGAAGATTAAGATTCCTACAGCACCGCTGCTTGGAACCCTAAATAAACATATTTATTTAGAAGTTCATTTATAATTATTTTCTCTGAGACTTTTGGTTTGTTTATGCACTGGACCATTAAAAAGCATTGTGATTGGTAATACAGAACATGAGTGTCTTCCCACCAACCACTTTAAAAATTGTACAGAAAACACCTAAATCACATACAGTAAAGAAAAAAAATTGAAAACACACACACACTGTGAACTACAGCAAGACTCTGAAATAAAAATGTTTCTAGGAGGCACTAGAATATGATGGACACTGGGCTCTATTTATTGCTCAGTACTAATGTCCACAATCCATTAGCAGAGTTGAGCTAATAAAAAAGTAAAATTTACCTTGATAATGCCTTTACTCTGGTACGAATAACCAGGTGATATCACAAAAATCAGATCATAAAAACTACACCGGGCCTCTGAGATGGCATGGTATCAATAAGTGAGGTCATTGTCTTTTTAAGCTGCTTTAGTGGAATAATACAGCTCGAGAAAATCAGAAATTTGACCTTTTGTACAAAGCAGATAGCACAGTAAGTGCCCAAAAATGTATTAAAATTATGCAGTCTGGAGATATCATGTTGTATACATTAAAATTTTTATGAACACGTTGATAGGATCATGAGGTAATCTCATAGCCTGCCCTTTGTGAACTCAATATTTAATTCATTTCCTGTCTTTTTGAGACACATAATTTCTGCCATGCTGCACTTACAAAGATAGAGGTCTTGCTGGAATTTAGAGATGAAAGATTTATATTCAAACCTACTGCTCTACTTCTTAAATGTAAGGAGTAAACAGTTTAATAAATCCATATGTCCAAATTAGAAAAAAAAAATGGGATGGTATGGGAAATGTGGATTTCATTTGCATTCATTCCAAGCAAGTGGGTATATTATTATTATTATTATTATTATTATTATTATTATTATTATTATATCATATCATATGTCATCATCAATAATCAACAATAATAATCAGCTTGGATTTGGCATTCCAGCCATTCGGCACTTTGAATGGCTGGAAGACGTACGGAAAAAGCTAAACAAACACATGCCCCAGAAGAATGTGACAATTTCATCTGCGGATGTAAAATAACAACAGAAGAAAGTATCAAACTGGAAAGGACCAGGGCCCGAAGGTTTCCAAGGATTCTGGCTGAAGTAGTTCACATCACTTCACAATCGCTTCACAGACCAACTTGTCGTGGTCTTGAAGCTTGGCGTGGTCCCACATCCATTGTGGTGCTACAATGGATGACCCTTGGAAGGACAGTGGTCTGTGTTAAGGATCCACTGTTGGGCAGTGCCGCTGAAAATTTCCGACCAATAACACGCCTTCCAGTCATGTGGAAGCTATTCAGCTTGATATTCTCCAAGAAGATATATGACCACCTTGGGATGGAGAGGATAATCCCAGAAGAACAAAAAGGATGTAGAAAGAACTCAAGGGACACAAAAGACCAACTTATGATTAACAAAATGGTGCTCCAGATTTGCAAACGGAGAAAAACAAATCTTGCTATGGCATGGATTGATTATCAGAAGGCTTACGATATGATGCCACATTCCTGGATACTGGAGATACTTGAGATGACAGGGATAGCTCCCAATATTCAACGGCTAGTGAGAGATAGCATGCAGAATTGGAGAATGGAACTAACAACTAGTGGTCAGTCTTTAGGGAAAGTCAGAATACTTTGAGGTATTTTTCAGGGCAACAGCTTATCCCCTCTGCTGTTCATCACATCGCTGATACCACTATCAACAATCCTAAGGGAGACAAAGGCAAAATACCAACTTGGAAAAGAATCCCCAGCTATTAACCACCTATTATTTATCGATGACCTAAAGCTCTATGGCAAAGATGAGCATGAGGTGGACTCCTTGGTGAACACAGTACGAGTGTTCAGTGAAGACATCGGCATGGAGTTTGGCTTAAACAAATATGGCGTGCTTGTTTTGAAAAGAGGGAAGGTCATCAAGTTTGAAGGGATTGACGTGCCTGATGGAAGAAAGATGAAAACAATTGATGAAGATGGATATAAGTACCTGGGAGTCTTTGAATATAATGGAATACTGCATGAGGGAATGAAGAGCAAATTAAAGGATGAGTATCTCCGCAGACTGAAGAGAGTGTTAAATCACAGTTGATGCCAAGTTAGTTACAGCATGTTAGAAAGAACAACATCCTGACGAGTGGCAGTCGGGGAGTTTGTTTGTGGAGAACTGCAACCCTAGGCGCGATGGACTGGCAATCTGTCCAGGGTGTACCCTGCCTCTCGCCCCAAAGACACTGGGATAGGCTCCAGCTCCCCCGCGACCCGAAAAGGATTAAGCGGAAGAAGATGAATGAATGAATGAATGAATGAATGAATAGTGTATGATCGTAATTAAAATGACAGGCGATTATACTATGACTGTTACAACGCTCTCTATTTAAATAAGATGCCAGTGCATGCCATTTCCTCATGCGCTCCGGAGGTGCATGATTTCAAAACATGCCACTGAAATAGCATTAAACAATGCGCTTCTGATGACAGCCCTCCTTTTTCCTTATCAAAAGTGGATTCTCGACTTCCGGTTATGGCTGCCACGTAGGACGGACGTGTCTCGCTCTGCTCTGCTCCTGGAAAAAAAAAAATCGGCAAATAACTCTCTCATTTGGGACAGAACGTATCCCAGCATTTGGGCGAAGATATGTCGGCGAAGCCTAAGGCTGGAAAACCAGGAAAAGGAAAAAGCGAGCCGCCGAAACAGTCCAAATTAACGGACTTTCAGGTCTGTGACGCAGTAAACAAAACTCCATATATGGCGGAGGAGGCTGGCAACGCTGCGATATCTGCGGGGAATGGCGCAGATGCGCTGATGGCTGCCATGAGTTCAATGAGAGCGGACTTTTCCTCTAGATTTGATGGGATTATGACAGCGTTGGAAGGAATAAGAAAGGAATTGGGTGACTGTGTAGAACGAACGGCGCAGATGGAGCTCCGCCTCGCTAGTGCTGAAGATGACGTCACCCGTCTTCAATTAAAGGTGCGCACTTTGGAAAAAAAAAATAAATCTCTGGAAGATAATATTTTGGATTTGGAATCTCGGTCGAGACAGAATAACTTGAGGCTGGTGGGTCTTCCAGAGGAATCAGAAGGTCGGGACGTATGTTCCTTTCTGGAAAAGTGGATTCCGGAGGTGCTGGGCAGCGAGGAGTTGCAATCAGCAGTGGTTCTGGAAAAAGCACATCGTATTGGCCCACGGAGAGATAAGGGACCGCCGAGGACCTTAATTATGAAGTTTCTTAGCAACAGAGACAGGATGAAGATCTTCAACGCTGCACGAGCTAAAAAAGGAGAGATTAAACACCAGGACCAGCAGGTGCGGTTCTACCCAGATTTGGCCACAGGAATCCAGCAATTGAGGAAGCAGTTTGATCCCGTACGTAAGGAGCTGCGCAACCTTGGGATTCGTCATGGTGTAATCTATCCTGCGAGACTGCTGACCACGTATGAGGGCAGAACCCACATCTTCAAGATCCCAGAGGAGGCGCAGGAGTTCATCAAGAAGATCAAAGAAGAAGAGACTGGTGGGAGCTAAGCATGAACAAAATATAAGGTAGAATAATTAAGCATTTGCACAGGCATCTGACTGACTTGAAGTAAATAGTAAGTTTACAAAATATAGATTGTATTATATATTAAAAAAAACAAAACAAAAACAAAACAAACAAACAAAAAAAAACTATGATGTACAAAGTTGTTAAAAATTTTGGAGTTAAGTTGGAAAACTACAGAGGAGAGTTAATGTTACGTCATTAAAAGCAGTAGAGTTAGGGTGATTGGGAGGATGAAGAAGGAGTGGCTTAGGCTGTTCCCCGTGGGTGTGGAACGGTCGATGGCTATATCGGGAGACAGAATTTTTCTTTTGATTTTGGGGGGTTTGCCACAAGTGTGGGAAGGGGAAATTTGTTTGTGTGTAGTTTGTAGGATGAATGTTCAACCACTCATGTTTTTGCTTCTCTGTATGAGCATGTTTACACTGCAAGGTAATCCCAAACTCTCTATTGATCATGGACCAAAGTGTTAATCTTAATTTAACTTCATGGAATTGCAGAGGTCTACAAAATTTTAAAAAACTTAAACAAGTTATGAATAAAATAAAGGACATGGGTTCAAGAATTGTGTTTTTACAAGAAACTCATCTGATAGAGGAGGATGTTAAAAGAATTAGGAGTAGATGGCAGGGAAGTGTATTCACCTCTTCATTTTCATCCCGAGCCAGGGGAGTTATGACTCTCATACATAAATCAGTTCCTTTTCAAGTGAAAAATGTAATTGGAGACAAATTTGGAAGATATGTAATCATTCAAGGTTCTTTGCTATTAGAAAATATAAATCTTGTGAACTTATATGGTCCCAATATAGATGATCAGAAGTTCTTTGCTAATTTATTTCTCATCTTATCATCACTTACAGGGCAACATATAATAGCAGGGGATTTTAATTGTACATTGAATCCAGGTGTGGATAGATCAACAGGACTGGATTGTACGCACATTGGATGTAGGATGACTATTAATCATTTTATGAAAGAATTGAGATTGTTAGATATATGGAGAGAAATGAAACCACAAGTTAAAGCCTATTCTTGTTATTCCAGTACCTACAAGACATTCTCACGTATTGATTATTTTTTGATTTCCACAGAATTAAGGTCCAAGATTCAAAACTGCTTTTATGATAACATCGTGATCTCTGATCATGCACCCTGTTGTCTAATATATGTAGATAAAAAATTGACAAAGGAATCAGGTAGATGGCAATTTCAGCATAAATGGCTTCAGGATGAGGAATTTGTCAAGTATATAGAAAAACAGATAGACGAGTTCTTTGACATCAATACTACACAAACATCAGCATGTGTAAAGTGGGAGGCTTTCAAAGCTTTTATTAGGGGACATATTATTAGTTATACAGGATCAAAATCTAAGAAGACTCGAGAGGAGAGAGCTAAATTGGAACATAAAATAAAAAGTCTTCAGGAAAAAGTGTATGCAGGAAGTGACCCAAGGTTGGAGAATGAATTACTGATTTTGAGAGCTGAATACGACAAAAAATCAGCGAATAGAGCTGCCTCGAGTCTTCTAAGATTGAAACAATCTTTTTATGAACAAGGTGAAAAATCAGGAAAATTATTAGCATGGCAGATTAAACAATTGGAAATTAAAACACCAATTACCAGTATTATAAGTAATGGACAGGTAGTTATAGATCCTTTAGAAATTAATAGAGCCTTTAGAGATTACTATGAAAAATTATATGATACCAAAAATGAACCTGATTTAACAAAACTAAATGGGTTTTTGAACGAACTATCTATACCGTGTATACCAAATGAAAACAGGGAGATATTGGAGTCTAAAATTAGTCAAGAAGAAGTTGGGCTAGCCATTGATAATATGAAATCAGGAAAAAGTGCAGGACCAGATGGTCTTCCAGTTGACCTTTATAAAAAATTTAAGAATAAATTAATAAAACCTTTTTTGGAAATGGTTTTAGAAGCATTTCAAAATAATAATTTACCATCATACATAAATAATGCCTTAATTATACTGCTGCCAAAACCAGGTAAGCCCTCTAATAAATGTGAAAATATGAGACCAATAAGCCTATTAAACGCCGACCTTAAGATAATCTGTAAAATTTTAGCAAGACGAATACAAGAAATTTTACCAAATATTATTAATCGAGATCAGAATGGCTTTATAAAGGGTAGACAAGGCTTCCATAATGTAAGAAGACTATTTAATATTATTTATTTTAATAAAGAAGCACCGGATACAGCTCTCCTATCATTGGACGCCGAAAAGGCCTTTGATAGAGTTGAATGGCCCTTTCTTTTTGAAGTCCTACAAAGGTTTGGACTTGGAAATAATTTCATAAAATGGGTTCAAATAATATACAATAATGCTACAGCAGAAATCCTAACAAATAACAATATTTCAAAACCAATAAAAATCAATAGAGGATGTCGACAAGGCTGTCCACTTTCACCTTTACTGTTTACTATGGCAATTGAACCTTTAGCGATAGCGATACGTTTACATTCACAAATATATGGAATTAAAGTTGGACCAACAGAACATAAAATCTCCCTGTACGCCGATGATATAATTTTGTTTATGTCGAATCTAAAAAAATCAATTCCAACCTTGTTGAATTTAATAAAGAATTTTGGGGAAATATCAGGATATAAAATAAATAAAACTAAATCTTCAATATTAATGCTAAATGAGACCCAGAGAAATTACCCAGCCCCTGAGGCAAATCAATTCAATGTTGTAAATCAGTTTAAATATTTAGGAATCCAAATTATGCCTAAGCTAGAATCAGTCGCCAGCGTCAACTATGAAGCCTTAATGTCAGATATCAATGAGTTAACTCAGAGATGGATGTCACTACCAATGTCGATGATCGGGAGAATCAATATACTTAAAAGTAATATTTTACCTAAAATACTTTATTTATTTCAATACATTCCCTTATCACCACCTTTAGATCTATTCTCAAGAATAAAAAAAAAGTTAGTGGAATTTATATGGAACAACAGGAGGGCTAGATTACGTCTGTCTTTATTATATTTACCATTTGATCGTGGAGGTCTGAAATGTCCAAATTTTATGTTGTATTATT
Source organism: Pholidichthys leucotaenia (assembly GCA_020510985.1). NCBI lineage: Eukaryota > Metazoa > Chordata > Actinopteri > Cichliformes > Pholidichthyidae > Pholidichthys > Pholidichthys leucotaenia. The sequence goes on along the minus strand of CM035837.1, from coordinate 356,465,720 downwards.
GGTCGGCACAACTGAGGTCTATGACATATTATTTTTCATCAAATGATCTCCCTCACTGGACTGAAATGGAATCATACAATTTACCTTTACCTCTTCCCATATTCATATACTCAGATTCGGCAAAAAAATTACAAAAACAAGTTAAAAATCCATTTGTAAAGCATATGATCAAAATATGGTGTGAAGCTAAAAACTATTTAAAAGAACCACAGTTATTGTCACAATTTAGTCCAATATGGGGTAATCAATATTTTAAACCAGGGAGAGCGGACGCTGTATTTAAAGTATGGAATTTAAAAGGGATACAAAAGATTCAGGATTTATATTTGCCATGTGCAGATAACATAATGTCTTTTGAAGAGCTGAGGATCAAATTTAATCTCAATAGAACACATTTTTTTAAATATCTTCAACTTAGAAACTTTATTCGATCAAATCAAAATAAAGCTCTCACTCGACCTATTTATTCATCCTTGGAAAAAATGATGATGAAAGATAGTAAAAGAAAGGGTATTATTTCAGAGTTTTATAACTCATTGACACTATCTTCAAGTGAAAATTCACTGAAAAGATTAAACTACTGGAAAGAAGATCTGCAAATTGAAATTTCGGAGGAACAATGGGAATTGGCTTGTACAGAAGCTCAAACCAAATCAATAAATGCACGCCTTAAATTGATACATTTCAAATGGTTAATGCGGATGTATGTTACACCGGAGGAGTTAAATAGATATAACAAAAATATACCAGATACATGCACAAAATGCATGGAAAGTAAAGGAACCCTATTTCATTGTTTATGGGAATGTAGATTAATAAGAATGTTTTGGGAAGAGGTGAGGGTAACAATTGAAAAAATAATCTCAAAACAAATCATACTGAATCCTAAACTGTTTTTGTTGGGTCTGTACCCAGAAAAGCATAATTTTAATAAAAGTGAAAGAACATTCATAGACCTCAGTTTGCTTAATGCCAAAAAATGTATTGCACTATTATGGAAAAAGACTCATAGACCAGATGTGACTCAGTGGTTAAGACAGATGTTAACAAACCTTCCATTAGAAAGAATAACATATATACTGAAATCAAAGGAAATTGTGTTTGAGAATATATGGAGACCTTTTATTGATTATGTAAAAAATTTAAACATAACTCTTGAAGAAGAAGGTGAATGATGTGTGTGGACCTTGTAAATTCCAAACTGGTGAACATAATATGTATACTTATGTATTGGATTGTCTAGACTAAACAGAGGAGCATTGTTGAAGACTTGATTTTGTTGGTGGTTGTTGGTGTTTTTAGTGCATTTTTTTTTTTTTGTAGTACTTTAGCGTTAGTGTTTGATTGTTTGTATCATGTTTGTTAAAAAAAAAAAGGTTCAATAAAGATATTGTGGAAAAAAAAAAGTGGATTCTCATGACATAGACTATAATAGTAATGTGCATTAGACTGCGCACCACCACACCTCTTTGAAATGAGCCTCCACCTCCTAGCGCATAGCGAGCGCACTGTCTACTGGTAGTTTGATGCCATGATGCAAAGTGTAAAAAACAGAATGCACTGACAGAAACTAACAAAATCACTGACGTACGGCAGAAAGTCTGGCGGAAAAGTCCGCGGATGATTGTCAAAATAGGGCCCAATATAGGGCCTTTTCCACTAGCACGCTTTAGCGCGACACGGGACGGCTCAGCACGCTTTGTACGCTTTTCCACAAGCCCCAACACGGTTTAACAGCCGCGATTCTCAGCCCCGCTGCAGGGCAGGGTACAGCAGTGCTGAGCTGTGCCGTGTTGTGACGTTAACAGACTGGTCGCCGCTGATTGGTCAGGTCGTAACCGGCGCTGATTGGTCAGGTTGTAACCACCCCTCTCCTCCTCCTCATCTACCAAATCTTCACGACCTTCTCAATAAAGTTTTTGAAAAAAAAAAAAAAAAAGAATCTTAACGACCGCCTTTACTCAGCACGCAACCACTGTTGGCGGTTCCTTTTCAGTGTATTGCTGTGCTATTTTCATTTATTCTCTATCAAAAATGGCTTCGCGTAATAAGGGTGTTCCATGGACCAATAAGGAGCTGCAGTGTCTGCTCACTGCATTGTCAGACGAACGTATTCAGCGCGAGTTAGACGGAGCCGCCCGGAATGAAAAAATATACCGGGAGGTCTCGACATCGGAGTCCTTTAACGGTGAGTTTTAATTTTTTTTTATTGTGCGTTTTTTCGCAAATATATTCGGTAAGACGCTCAGTTTATTTATGCAATAAAAAAGCTGTTCATTTGTGGATGATCGCTGCTTTATTGCAGCACACTGCGGACTAAAGCTTTTATTGTAATTATTCATGTGAACAATACGCTGAAATAAGCTTATGTATTCTTGTTAAAAACTATTGTCTTTTCTGTATATATTGCACTTTCGTGCTGTATTTTATTGTGTGCATTTTCCTTGTAGAATCATCCCACGCGTCCGCCGCGACAGCCCGCCCGGATTAATTCAACCGAGCCTTCCTGACCCAGAGCTGGCAGAGACGCCTTCATTCTACCGAGCCTCAGCACTCAGTGGTCGGCGTGTATAAAATGTCGATTAACCTTCATGTTGTGTTGCAAAGTTTTTTTTTATTTTAATATTTTGTATATAATAAAATGGAATTGTTTTGGAAAGTGTGGTTTGTCTGTTATAACACTGAATTATAAAACAGTATAATTACATAGAAATTCCATTGCCTAGTCTGATCAAAATGATGCTGAGGGTCAACCATTGTAAAGGTAATGTAATTTTTAACTAGACCAAAAAAGAAATCTTTTTGTACGCTTTCTGTTCTTTTTATTGAAATATCATAAAAAATTAGCACCAAGTCAAAGGTACAAGTATATGTAAATTGAATGTTCTATCGGCATTCCAAATTCAGAGATTTACAATACTTTAGAAGGAGTGTAGCATCATCTAAACGGAAAATAATAATACTGTTGTTCCAAACGTTGACCTGAAGGTGAAAAACATGAATTTTTTTAATTCAGTACATCCAAAATGCCCTAGGATGTGGTGTTGGACAGTGTGCCACCGTCTCATTATTTAATACGAATAAAAACAAGTTTCAGCTCATTATTTCTAGGTCATTTGGCAGTTAATTCAAAACAAAAGCGACTTGTGTTGTTGCAGCTTAATTATGAGATAAAATTAATTGTGAGATAAAACCACAGAGCGAGCAAGGCAATAATCCTTGGATCCTCCATTTTTTGTCTCGTGTAAATAAGGACTCAGTCCGGTGCGTAACGTCACGGGAGTGTGGCCCCGCCTCGCTGAGAATCTGCTGCTGCCCCGCTTCTAAAACCTCCTAACACAAACCATCACAGCACAAGCACAACACCGTGCTAATGGAGACAGAAGCATTCCGAGCCGTACTAAAGTGAATCGAGCTGTACCGAGGTGTGCTGGGCTAGTGGAAAACAGGCTATGTATTTTCCAATATTTAACATGCCCCATCAGCCGCAAGGGCCGTTGGGAAATGAGAAGCCAAAATGGCTTCTGACCATCTCTCTTCTAATGACAGAACACTTCCATCATATGAAGGAATAGCCTATAGTTAAATAGATGAACTTCACTGAAGGCAGTGTGAGTGTGGACAGCGGCAGATGTGAGACACAACCACTGGTGTTGTTGCGCTGGATGGGAGACGTTAGCTCATTTCTAATAAGATCAATTAAAAACATTATATTTTACACACTTTATAATACTGCTTGAAGTTATGGTAGTTTATATGTACTTTCAGTGAAACTGCAGCTGTAATTTGGTAAGAACAGTGAAATATTAAATATTGGAATAAGCCAAGGTTTTGTTGTTGTTGTTGTTGTTTTTTGTTTTGTTTTTTTGATAATTTGATGGTGCTTTCCATGTATTTTCCCTGAAAGTACATGGAAAGTACACAAAGTACCCTGTAACTCTGGGTTGTATTATAAAGTGTTACACATTATCCCATCATGATCAAATCTGTAACATTTAATGAGCTCGTCATCATTGTTTCAAGAACATTCCTCCTTTGTCTGTGTCTTTCCTCAATGTTCGCCTCCTCTTAAGTAACTCCTAAGCCCCTTAAAAGTCCTCCTCACTCCTCCTAAAGCTGGATTCACACTACAATGTTTGGACCGATGTTTACTGACATTTTCGCAAACTCCTGGCTCCGCTGGCAAAAGTTGGTAAAAGTTAATGATAGTGTTCACCGGTGAACGCTAGGCAAACGTTGTGTTCACTGAAAATTTTCAACATGCTGAAAATTTACCGACATTTGGAAATAAATGTTGGTGAAAGTTGTGCTCAGTTTGTAAAAGTTACTGAGTGCTGGGCTAAGATGTGCAGAGCTAGCCTAAGTCGACCTAAGTTAGGCTCCATTGGCGAACAATGACTGAAATCCTGTCAGAAGCAGATGCTTTTATACAAAACTCATTTTTCATACATGCATCGACACATGAATACACAGCGAATGTGTCAAAAATCCAGGAGAAACGCTGACACAGTGTCGCTGTCCATGGTGCTGGAATGCCAAAGGCCCAAAGAAGCAAAGGGGGAAATAAAAAATAAATAAAAAAATATATACAGTATAACCCCCCAAAAAATGTGACAGCCCAAATGAAAAAAAAATCTCCTCCTTGCAGCATTTACTGTTTTCATTTCCTGCTCCGTGTGTAATCCTCCAGGATTTATTGGTTCCGCTTCAATTGTGCGGATCAAAAAGCGCTGAGGTAATGTCAAAAAGTTAATGACATTTAATGCAATTTACAAAAAACTCCACTGTGTGTCATGTTATATATCCTTGAGGCATTGTTTTGTACAAACTTTTTCTTGCTTCAGTGAAGACAGGCCATTCAGTCTCTCTCTCTCTCTCAAAAATAAAAAGTCCGAGCAGTCTCAACTTCAGTCCAAGCAGGAATAATAACAAACTTATAATTATACAATGAAACTGACAAAGTGTATACCCAAGAAGGAAGACAGGGAAATATGTACAGTCAAAAAGCATTTCCAGAATGCCAGGAAGCCTCCACAAATGCTGACCTATCGCCTGACACTGACCAGATGATCTACGCTGGATATTTATTTGCTTAAGTTGACCAAAGTTGGCAAACGCTGCACATACGTTAGCCTAAGTAGGCAAAAGTTTGTTTCCGCTAATAGAAAATAAATGCAATGCTGGCAAATGCTACCAATTGCTAGCAAATGCTAGCAAATGCATGCAATCGTTAATAAAAGTTAGTATGCACTGGATTACAAAAAAAAATCCTGTTTGCAAACATAATTTCACCAACAATTGGACTCATTTCTCTGATTTTCAAAACGTCGGTAAAACGTCCGTCCAAATGCTGTAGTTAGTGTGAATCCGCCCTTGTCTTAGGTGCCAAGATGTTTTGTAAATAACTTTTCTTTTTACTAGGAGGTCCTCCTAAATTTAGGGGGAAAATCTTAGAAAATGTCATATTTCTGAGAATTTTCAAAGAATTACATCACTAGGAGTAATTCTTAGCACTAGAACACTTTGAGCATATGAGCTCTGGAGCACTGATTCAGCTGACCACAATGCAGAGAGGTACACTGATGCTGTGCTCGAAATGCTCACTCCTTCCCCATATAGTGTACTATACAGTAAATCAGCCATTTTGTAGTGCTGGTCTAAATCTTAACTGAAAATTTCATTCACTATATAGTACACTCAAAATATCCCACAGTGCATTTTGAAAAGTAGTTTACAACGGATGGTCACTACATTAGCCAATATATCCCATAATGCAATGCACAGCCAACGGAGCAGTGAGAGGAGAGCTTCACATCACAACATAAACTACCTTAATGTATTTATATTTATTAATTTGGGAAACAAAATTTGATTTAATATATATTTACTAGGGATGGGCATTCGGTGAAATTTTCTTCACCGATCGCCGGGAGAATTAATGATTAATAATCGGTTAATCATTAACATTTTTAGGTAGGTAGACTAAATTAGAACATCAGGTATCAGCACGGAGGGCACGGAGAGCCGCACAACTCAAATCTACCTCTCTCTCTCAAATCTCTCTCTCTCTGTTCTCGTGTTTGCTCGGCTCGGGAATCTCGCAAGCTGATTGGCCGAGACGTTTCACCCCGCAAGCTGATTGGCCGAGACGTTTTACCCAGCTCTCTCTCCCTGCCGAGCGGCCACCCAACAAACGAAGACCGCATTCATTGCTCTATCGTTCGTATTGCTTAGTCTAGCCGCATGGAACTTTTTGCTGTTCTCTTGTGCCATTTTGTGCGAAATAGTCTTCCCGTCGAGGCACTACGCCGCCTCCTGCAGCTTCCCTCGACGTGTGTACACTGAATCTTCATGACCTTCTCAATAAAGTTTCTGAAAAAAAAAAAAAAGAATCTTCACGACCGCCATTACTCAGCGCGCAACCACTGTTGGCGGTTTCTTCGCGTAATAAGGGTGTTCCATGGACCCTGTCGATGAGGTATATTTGTATGCTGCATTGCAGTGATTGCAGTACACCTGGTCATTTTTTAAATTGAAATGGTCCCACGCAACACTTCGCCGTAACCGCCTCATGATTTGGCGATCGCCCTACGGAAGCCCGCATGTATCAACGGAGGCACGCCAGGGTACGGCGATGGTGTAATGTTGCCCCCTGGTGCCCAAATTTTGCCATTGCATTGTTTGAGGACGGCCGTGCACTTGGCCTTAATAACCTCGGATTGTTTAAAAAAAAAAAAAAAAACGGTTTGTCGACGAAAATGAACTTCCTCGGTGAAATTCTTAATGATCAATTATCGGTTAATCGGTAAATTATGCCCATCCCTAATATTTACTACAAATTACATGCAGGTATTCATTTTTTACCACCGTTGCTCTGTTATGTTTTACTGTCTCACCACGATGTCATTAATTGCGCCGCAAAAACAAGCCCAGTAGTGTCCGAAATCTTATAATTTTATTGTTATATTGAGTTTACTATATCTAAATTCACTATATAGCGAGTAGGGAGGGAATGAGTGAGTGAACATTCCGAACACAGCCTGAGATTTTACACCCTATAAAAAAAGCATTTGAGGCCATCTTGAAATCTTCAACTACATTCATTGGAGACACCAAAGATTGTTTTTGCTTTTTGTGTTTGTATGTCTGTTTATTTTTATTTTTATTTCAAACATGTAAACAAAAATAAGATAAAACGGAAATTTTAAAAAAAAGAAACATTGTAAACAAAAGATCTTCAACAACATTTTTCTATCAAATCTGATCAGCAATGTATGCTTGAAAACATGTTTGTTTGTTGGGGGTGGGGGGTGTTGGTGGGCACGCATGGTTTCTGCTCTCAATGTTGAACTCTCCTCTTCCCAAAAGGAGATCACAATGCCCCACAAATGCATGCAAATGCAAATTCATGCAACCACTGTAATACACAACTTGTTTGACCATTCACTGTCTTCGTAATTTGATGATAGGAGCAGTATTTCCAGTTCAGCGCAGCAGATCATTGTTATGTGGTGGGTTACATGAATAAATGCAATAAACAAGGGGCACGATAAACTCCAGGATCTCATGCCAGAGTCCGCTGGTGACCAGTCAAGATCTTTTTACAGCAGCTTCTGACAAATGCAAAAATGGAGTGGATAGCTAGTAAACATGGAGGAAAAAAGGTTTTCTGTTTATACAATTCAAGATTTGTGAATAATCTCCACATTTTATATTTGCATTTTTCACATTTTATGTATTGTATGTTTGTTTTTTTTAAGTACTGTATATACTTTAAGCTTGCAGTTGTCATAATCAGCACATGGGCTGTGCCCATGTCCTCGTCTTCAGTTATTTTTTAGATTTTCTTTTTTGTTGTTATTATTATTATTATTATTATTATTATTATTATTATTATTGTGGCAAGGGTTTGTATCGTTGTTCCTGTCTTTGGTTCTGAGTTGGCTTTTATTTTGACAGTGCTTTTTGTTTATTTCCGCTCAAGTGTAGCTCATTCTGATTGTTCACAGCTGTGTCTCATTTCCTTAATTCTAATTGTTCATGGCTGTGTCTTATTTTTCTATTTGTCTGTCATTAATTATGCTTGCCGCTCTCTACCCTCGGCGCAGCATTCTAGTCTTGTTACGACTTCATGGTTCCTGGCTACGTTTTAGTCAGCCAAGCTTTATCAGGATCACGTCATGTATGCTAGTCGCATTATGTTCAGATTAATGACCAAGTCTAGAATTATTGTCTAATGTTATGCTTAGTGTCTTTTAGTATTGTTTGGTTTGCCGTACCGGCTCATATTGTGTTCTCCAGCCTCGGGGCTGAGCTCCCACAATAAATCTGCAACTTCAGTCCAGTGTTTGGGTTCAGTCTTCCTGCTCCAGAAGGACATCCCTGTGACAACAGCGTCTTTTACAAAGATGCTGGGATAGGCTCCAGCTGTGACTCAAAAATTAGGCTAAGAAGATGAATGAATGAATGAATGAATGAATGAATGAATGAATGAATGAATGAATGAACGAACGAACAAATGAATTTTTAAGCTTCGGTACCTTTTTTAAAAAATGTTAATAGCGTTTCTATAATTCAAGACAAAATTTTGATATTCTATATTTGTAATTCTATTGTATATATTTTCAACTTTCACTATTAATATTATTTTCATTTTTCTGTATAAAGAATACAATAAAAGATAGAATTGCATTATTATTTCAACTGAAATTGGTAAATGGCATTCACTTATATAGCACTTTTTACTCCTCTCTGGATGACCAAAGCACTTTACAGATCCTGCTATCCACCCATTCACACACTGATGGCAGAGCTGCCATGCAAGGCACTGGCCTAACCCACCAGGAACAGCTGGGAGTTCAGTGTCTTGCTCAAGGGCACTTCAACATGCAGACTGCAGAAAGAGCAGGAATCAAACCACTGACCCTCTGATCAGTAGTCAGCCACACTACACCAGTGCTGCAGCCACCCCCGACAGAAGTCAAATGTACTCTTTGTCTGGTTCCAGGGGGGAAAGGGCCTGATGGCGTTTTACAGAGGTTAATGACCTTGTTAAGATGTGCTAGAAGTCATGATGAGTAGATGGAGGAAAGATTCAGATTCTGAACTGGGCCCTGCACTGACGGAGCAGCCACCATGGTAGGCCGCACCAAAGGCTTCATTAGCAAGGCGAAAAAGACACCCAGATGTTGTTGTTGCATATTGTTTTTTGCATCACGAGGCGCTCCTTGCCAAGACTTTACCAGACGACTTAGTTCCTGTGTTGGAAGATAAGACCTCTGAGAAACCACCTTTTTGCATCTTTATGTGAGGAAATGGGAGTGGAGCATAAAATCTTATTGCTCCATACTGAGGTCTGATGGTTGTTGTGCAGCAAAGTGCCGACTCGTGTGCATGAGCTTTTCCATTTTTTAACATTTTTGATTGCTGGGGTTTGCTGTGATTTTTTTTCAATGTCAAAAGGGTTCCTTGGTCCAGAAAAAGTTTAAGAAACACTGTCTGACTGTTGGACCAATATAGACCGATTTCAAGATGACATCGTTTTTCAGGTAAGTCCATGCATTTTTCAGATCCGCATTCTGCACACTGTACAACATCATGGCTGCATGAGGAGAGGATATGGGTACTGGACTGGCCTGCTTGTAGTCCTGACCTGTCCCCAACAAAGAACCTGGATAGTTTTAAAATGAAAGATATGACAATAAAGACCCCATATTGTTGCACATTTTAATATGGAGAAGAACTGAGCAGCTTCATTGTTTGGAATCCTCATTACAAAAATATCTTTTTACTGTAAGTGTTCTTTGAAGGAATGGCAACATTACAAAGCGGGAAATGCTTTACGATCCCAACTTTTCTTAGAATGTGTTGCAGAGCTCAAACACAGGAATGGAACTTGACCAGCCAAAACAGTCATACTCTGCAATGACATATAAGTTTAAAAAATATTAAGAACCATATATTTATTTTCTTTTTTATTTGCATTTTCTCTACGTCCCAATTTTTTTCTGATTTGGACTTGTATGAATTTTTATTCTTGATACTTCTATTATAGAAAAACAGTATTACAGTACCCACTTAGCAAAACTGACACTCTGCCCACATGCCACAAAGAATTATGCCCCTTTTGTGGCCCAGATCTGGTTTGCCAGAGGTGGTTGGCAACCCTCTGGCGAACCAGAGCTGGGCGACCAAAGGGCCATCATTCCTTGCAGGACGTGTGCTGAGTGTGAGTGCACTGTGTAGGCCAGAACTGAGCCAGTCCAATTTTGCTATGTGGGTAGTAAAAAATACCTGAGTGGAATAAAGATTTGAAATGTTCCACAGGTCTCAGAGTATAACATTGTTGCAAGGTACACCTGTTTTGTTTTGGGTTTTTTGCTTCAGGTACACTAGATCTCTTTGTAGAATATGTGATAAAGCCTCAGTGACACACTTGATGTAATACATACCAGAAAACCTGCCATCTCCCACAGAGAGGAAACCACAAAGGGTGTGCCCCTGTGGAATATTTGCCTACAGAGGATGCATCAGACTCTGAATTTACTGAAAGGAAAGCAAGCTCCTAAATTTATTGCAGCATCCCATCCACATGAACCTTGTTGTCAAAAGAAGCAATCAGTTAAAATACAGAGTAATAATGGGCAGCTATGCTTCCTAAACAACCATGTGATGAAGTGGTTCAGGATCTTCTTTTACTCTTCAAGGTAATATTGGACTAGAAGATTAATGTTATTTCAAATATCATTTATCTTTCAAATCTTCACCGTAGAAAAACATGGTCCTTGACAAACAGGGCAAAAGAATCAAATCACAAAGTATTTCAGGACAACTTGTGTTCCAGTGCCTGACTGTAATTTTCAAAACTGCGATACATAATCCAAGCCAGGGTTGGGAATTGGCGCCTGGAGGATCCCGGTAGTTTGAAAATCCTGCTGAGATGTTTTTCCAGTTTTTTGTTTTTGTTTTTTTTTGCGGTGTGGAAGAACAATGCCTCACAGATTTGTAAAATAAGTCATAAAAAAGCATGTAGTGACTTAATGCATTTGAAAGAGAGTGACTCATCAACAATGTGTTATTTAACAGGAGATTAAATATTCACTCACAGTGGAGGGGAGTCAGACTCAAAGCCCCCAGTGACAGAGTATAGTACAACAACAACAGACTGACAGGGATAATGAGAGGGAAAAGAAAAGGCTTAATATTTTGAGAGACATTGAAAGGACACAAGGTAAATAATAACAAGTCAAAAACAGTAAATATAAGACACACACACATTTCTGCACTGTCCATCACATGAGGGACACTGTGCTGTTTGACCCAGTAATGAGTCACATATGGTAAGACATATTTTCTTTACTATTTGATTTAAAGGCCACCCTTGCTAACATAATTTCATAAAGCATGACAGCATAATGCTTTGTAAAAGTATGAAATGAGCAAACTGTTTGGAAAAGGCAAATGTGTGTCAGTGTGTGAGAGTATATCAATAAGTGAGAGTGGTGTGCACATATCTTTACAATAATGTGCATGATGTAGTGCACAGTATGTAGCACAACAACAGCATTAACCATATTTTTATTTTTCTACTCAAGTTTATGCACACATCCACCACATGTGATCCGACCCTTTGAGCTTCCCGTGTTGTCAACTTGTTACCTTTGTAGTTCCACTTTAGGCTTCAAAAACAGAGAAATGAGAGAGGAAAAAAAAAAAAACAAGACAAGAGATTCTTTTGAAGTCTCCTCTCTCCTGTTTTGTCAGAGAACTTTGACAAGAGTGGAGGAGTGTTGATGAGAGCAAGAGGAGATGGCGCCTAATTGGCTGGATAAAGCAGAGGAGGACGAAGCCACGGATGTATGCATTCAACTCTCCTCACCAGGTTAAAATCTATATATATGTCACACACAGTGCATCTGGAAAGTATTCACAGCACTTCACTTTTTCCACATTTTGTTATGTTACAGCCTTATTCCAAAAGCGATTAAATTTGGGTTTTTTTTCCTCAAAATTCTACACACAATACCCCATAAGGTTTTTTGGGGGGAAGATTTTTGCAAATTTATTAAAAATAAAAAACTAAGAAATCACATGTACATAAGTATTCGCAGCCTTTGCCATGAAGCTCAGACTTGAACTCAGGTGCATCCTGTTTCCACTGATCATCCTTGAGATGTGTCAACAGTTTAACTGGAGTCCACCTGTGGTAAATTCAGTTGATTGGACATGATTTGGAAAGGCACACACCTGTCTATATAAGGTCCCATAGTTGACAGTGCATGTCAAAGCACAACCCAAGTATGAAGTCAAAGGAATTGTCTGAAGACCTCCGAGACAGGATTGTCTTGAGGCACAAATCTGGGGAAGGGTACAGAAAAATTTCTGCTGCTTTGAAGGTCCCAATGAGCACAGTGGCCTCCATCATCTGTAAATGGAAGAAGTTTGGAACCACCAGGACTCTTCCTAGAGCTGGCCAGCCGTCTAAACTGAGCAATCAGGGGAGAAGGGACTTAGGGAGGTGGCAAAGAACCCGATGGTCACTCTGTCAGAGCACCAGCGTTCCTCTGTGGTGAGAGGAGAACCTTCCAGAAGGACAACCATCTCTGCAGCAATCCACCAATCAGGTCTGTATGGTAAAGCGGCCAGACGGAAACCACTCCTTAATAAAAGGCACATGGCAGCCTGCCTGGAGTTTGCCAAAAGGCACCTGAAAGACTCTCAGACCATGAGAAGAAAAATTCTCTGGTCTGATGAGACAAAGATTGAACTCTTTGGCATGAATGCCAGGCGTTATGTTTGTAGGAAACCAGGTACTACTCATAACCAGGCCAATGGTGGTGGCAGCATCATGTTGTGGGGCTGTTTCTCAGTGGCAGGAAATGGGAAACTAGTCAGGATAGAGGGAAAGATGAATGCAGCAATGCACAGAGACATCCTGGATGAAAACCTGTTACAGTGTTCTTCACCTCAGACTGGGGTGACGGTTCATCTTTCAGTAGGACAACGACCCTAAGCACACAGGCAAGATATCAAAGGAGTGGCTGCAGGACAACTCTGTGAATGTCCTTTTTTTCTGTGAATGTCCTTGAGTGGCCCAGCCAGAGCCCAGACATGAATCCAATTGAACATCACTGGAGAGATCTGAAAATGGCTGTATACCAACACTTCCCATCCAACCTGATGGAGCTTGAAAGGTGCTGCAAAGAGGAATGGGCAAAACTGCCCAAAGATACACTACCGTTCAAAAGTTTGGGGTCACTTAGAAATTTCCTTATTTTTGAAAGAAAAGCACTTTTTTTCAATGAAGATAACTTTAAACTAATCAGAAATACACTCTATACATTGCTAATGTGGTAAATGACTATTCTAGCTGCAAATGTCTGGTTTTTGGTGCAATATCTAACTAACTACTAACTAACTAACCTGCACTTATATAGCGCTTTTCTAGTCACAAAGACCACTCAAAGCGCTTTCACTAGTACTAACCCTCTATTCTAAGGGCCTATAGGAAACAGATATCTAGGGACAATTTAGAACAACCAATTAACCTAACATGCATGTCTTTGGATTGTGGGAGGAAACCGGAGCCCCCGGAGTAAACCCACACAGCACAGGGAGAACATGCAAACTCCATACAGAAAGGTTCCAACCCCTGCCAGCCTGGGGATTCGAACCAGGAACCTTCTAGCTGTAAGGCAACAGTGCTAACCACTGCACCACCGTGCTGCCCCGGTGGTGCAGCACGGTATCTACATAGGTGTATAGAGGCCCATTTTTAGCAACTATCACTCCGGTGTTCTAATGGTACAATGTGTTTGCTCATTGCGTCAGAAGGCTAATGGATGATTAGAAAACCTTTGTGGAATCATGTTAGGTCTGCAATGCTATAATTGCTGCAAATGGAGGATTCTTTGACAAAAGCAAAGTTTGAAGGAAAAAAATTATTATTTCAAATACAAATCATTATTTTTAACCTTGTCAATGTCTTGACTATATTTTTTATTCATTTTACAACTCATGGTGGTAAATAAGTGTGACTTTTCATGGAAAACACAAAATAATTGTCTGGGTGACCCCAAACTTTTGAACGGTAGTGTAGGTGTGCCAAGCTTGTGGCATCATATTCAAAAAGACTTGAGGCTGCAATTGCTACCAAAGGTACATCAATAAAGTATTTAGCAAAGGCTGTGAATACTTATAAGATAAGATAAGATAAGCCTTTATTAGTCCCACAACGGGGAAATTCCAGGATTGCAACAGCACAGGGATAGCAACACTCAGAGCAACAATCAGAAGGCAAGAAAAAAACAAGCAAGCAAGAGCAGCTAATATACATATGTACATATTACTATAAAATATATATATACACACACACAGACACACAGTGCAGAGCATTGTAGCTGGATGGAATAAATATATGAATATGTAAACACACAGTGCGGAGCAATGTAGCTAGATGGAATAATATGTAGATATATAAACACACAGTGCGGAGCATTGTAGCTAGATGGAATAAATATATAGATATATAAACATAAACACACCCAGTGCAGAGCATTGTAGCTAGATGGAATAAATATGTAAATATATAAACACACACAGTGCAGAGCATTGTTGCTAGATGGGATGAAACAGCACAACCGTCTACTTAGTTATCCTACATGGTATGATTATGTGCCCATACATATTCTCACTCTCCATAGTGACCGGTATTTTCCTAGTTGTATGCCGGAGGGGACCATTGTGTAAGTCTATTGCATCTTTTGCATTCAAAAAACTATTAGTTTGTTACGTCTTTTTGCTATCTCTGTGAGCAGCCCTGCTTAGGTTGTACAGTCTGACAGCCGTTGGTAGGAAGGACCTGCGAAACCTCTCGGTTGTGCACCTGGGATGATGTAGTCTGCTGCTAAATGAGCTCCTCAGTGCATTCAGTATGTCCTGCATAGGATGGAACTCGGACTCCAGCAGAGATGACAGTTTAGCCACCGTCCTTCTCTCTCCTATCTCCTCCACCGGATCAAGGCGCTGCCCCAGGACAGAGCTAGCTTTCTTGATCAGTTTGTTCAGTCTCTTCCTATCGGCTGCAGTAATGCCACTGCCCCAGCAGACCACTCCAAAAGTGATGGCTGATGCCACCACCGTGTCATAAAATGTCTTCAGCAGCGCGCCTTGTACACCAAAAGACCTGAGTCTCCTCAGCAGGAACAGCCTGCGCTGTCCCTTCTTGTAGAGTGCATCAGTATTGTGTGACCAGTCTAGTTTATTGTTCAGATGAACACCCAGGTACTTATAGGCTGTCACCATCTCGATGTCTGTTCCCTGTATATTTACTGGTGCTGTGAGGGGTTGTCCTTGCCTGCGGCAGTCCACCACCAGCTCCTTAGTTTTTCTCGCGTTGATCTGGAGGCAGTTCCGATGGCACCAGTCCACGAAGTCCTGGATAAGCCCTCTGTACTCAGCTTCATCTCCATTGGAGATGAGGCCAATGATCGCAGAGTCATCAGAGAACTTCTGTAGATGGCAGTGTGTTGTGTTGTGTGAGAAGTCCGCAGTATAAAGAGTGAACAGGAAGGGAGCCAAAACCATTCCCTGGGGGGCCCCCGTGCTACTGATGATCGTGTCGGACACACAGTCCCGGGTTCTCACAAACTGAGGCCGGTTCGTGAGGTAGTCCAGGATCCATGATGACAGGTGCTGGTCCACCCCTGCGCGCAGCAGCTTGTCCTTCAGGATCATCGGTTGGATGGTGTTGAAAGCACTGGAGAAGTCAAAGAACATGATCCTCACCATATTCCCGGGCTTCTCCAGGTGGGACAGAGAACGGTGAAGGAGGAAGATCACCGCATCCTCCACCCCAATGCCATGCTGGTAGGCGAACTGGAGTGGATCCATCGCTGGTTCCACCAGGGGGTGGAGGTGAGCAAGGAGCAGTCTCTCCAGGGTCTTCATCAAGTGGGACGTCAAGGCCACCGGTCTGTAGCTGTTCAGGTCTTTGGGGTGGGAAGTTTTTGGTACAGGTACCACACAAGATGTTTTCCACAGCTGTGGTACCCTCCCCAGTTTCAGGCTCATGTTGAAGATATACGTCACAATCCCACACAGCTGGTCTGCACAGGACTTGAGGAGCTTTGCGCTGATGCCGTCCGGTCCCGACGCCTTCCTCGCCTTGATCTTCCTCAGCTCCGTCCTCACCTGGGTCCTGGTCAGGGTCAGGATGGGGGGCTGTGTGTTGGGAGTGGGGGGGTGTTGGTGGAGTATGTACAGTGGTGTGTACAGTGGTGTGAAAAAGTGTTTGCCCCCTTACTGATTTCTCATTTTGTTGGATGTTTGTCACACTTAAATGTTTCAGATAATCAAACAAATTTAAATATTAGACAAAGATAACACAAGTAAACACAAAACACAGTTTTTAAATGAAAGTGTTTATTATTAAGGGTAAAACAAATCCAAACCTACATGGCCCGGTGTGAAAAAGTGATTCCCCCCCCCCGCATTAAAACATAAATTAACTGTGGTTTATCACATCTTTGGAAAGCTGAGTTCAGTTTCTCTAGCCACACCTAGGCCTGACTACTGCCACACCTGTTCTCAATCAAGAAATCACTTAAATAGGACCTGCCTGACAAAGTGAAGTAGACCAAAAGATCCTCAAGAACTAGATATCATGCTGCGATCCAAATAAATTCAGGAACAAATGAGAAACAAAGTAATTGAGATCTATCAGTCTGGAAAAGGTTATAAAGCCATTTCTAAAGTTTTGGGACTCCAGCAAACCACAATGAGAGCCAATATCCACAAATGGCAAAAGCATGGAACAGTGGTGAACCTTCCCAGGAGCGACCAGCCGACTAAAATTACCCCAAGAGCCCAGCAAAGACTCATCCAAGAGGTCACAAAAGTCCCCACAACAACATCCAAAGAACTGCAGGCCTCACTTGCCTCAGTTAAGGTCGGTGTTCATGATTCCACTATAAGAAAGGGACTGGACAAAAATGGCCTGCATGGCAGAGTTCTGATAGAAAAGTTTCACATTTGTAATTTGCTTTGTCTCAGAGTCTGTGTGAAAATGCTGAAGATGCTGATGCAGCTGTATTGTGTTATTGCTTTGTTTTAGTTTGGATGTACTGTTCTGGTGTGACTGGTGTTGAGAGAGTGTGATGGTTCCTGAGAAAGAGATAATCTGTACACCAAGTTTTGACCAGATGTGCTGAACCAATCACCATGGACATTTTCTCGTCCACCTCTCAGATAATAGAGGGCTTAAAGGATTGAGCGATGTGTGTTTGAGTCAGAATGATGCGCGAATAGGCTCTGAGACTGTTTTGTATTGTTCTCCACTGGCCAGTGTAATTAAATTTGCTGAAACTTTGATTCTGCCTGATTCTTGACTGAAGGTTAAGAAGAATTTTTCCAACATACTTGGCACCAGAGCACAGGGACTCCAGATATCTCTCCTCCTGCTTCCGGTGTGTTTGGATTGAGACAGCTAGTGCACGGCTGTAGAAGAAGTCCTCCCCCACCGACCCCGGTGGGTTGGGTTTGTGGAACTGAGGCAAGGTCCGGAGACACTGGGAGCGGACCAGAGAGTGACGGAGCTTGACCTACAGGCAGATTGAAGTGAGTAAATTTAATTATTAATGATTTAAAGATGTTTCGTCCCGGTTAGAGTCCACGGTCGGTCTGAAAATACGCGTAAAGAGTTGAGAATTAAGAGTTAAGCATTTGTTAACCATAGGTCCAGGTCCATTCGGTAAAGCTTGATGTGCCCTGGTTAGAGTCCATCAGAAAAGTGCATTTCTAGTGAGTAAATGTGTACAAACAGCGCGCAGGAGGGTACTGCGGCAGGATACCCCTGGAAAAAAAATACAGCAGCAGGTTGCCGCGGAGTGATATAAATGGCTGAGTGAGAGAGAAAAAAAATAATAAAAGACAAAAAATGGAGAAGATAAAGGTTATAATAAGAAATAACCTTAAAGCAGAAAGAGAGAGAGGGAGAGACAAAGAGAAAAAAAATAATAAAAGACAAAAAATAGAGACGATAAAGATGATCATAAGAAACAACCTTAAAGCAGAAAGAGAGCAAGAGAGAGATGGAGAGAAAAAAATAAAAAAAGCAAAAAAATAGAGAATAATGGTAATTACAAGAAATAACCTTAAAATAACCAGAAATAGCAGTAATATAATTAGGATTAACTTTAACATGATAACAACAACCAAAACACCTTAAGGTATAACTCAAAATAATTTTAAAATAAAATAAAATAACCTAACTATAATAAAACAAATACATTAAATAGATAACTGCAGTTTGTTTGTCTGGTCATTTGCGTGTTTGTGTTTTTAATGTTTTTATGGTTTACTTTGGTGAAAAATGGGTAATTGTTGTAGCAGAGGGACAGATCACGAGAACGTGGAAGTCAGGCAGCGTGGCAGAAGCCGAGGTTGTTTTTCTTGTTGTTGTGCAGCGCAAGAGGAAGTTAATGAGATTTTTGTATTGTCAGGTGATGGTAAATTTACACATAGGAAAGACAGGAGCAGTACACGGCTTTTGGTAAGGTGGAGAAAAAGATTTGGATTTACAGGAAAGCAAAAAGTGTCTGACTGCCAAGCTCTTGTAGATGACATAAAACAGGCAGCAGATGGCAGCAGATGAAAGCAAGAGAAATATGGACAATATTATACATATCTGGACCTCACCAAGATGGCGGCGGCCACGCCCTCCACCAAAGAACATCCTCCTCCTCAACCCGTCGACGTCAGGCCAAAGGTCGAGTGCAACAAGGACTTACATATGTTAGATTACATAAGCAAAAATTCTCTTGCTTGGAAAAAAGGCAAATATTCATAATCATACCTATGTTTAGACCATATACATACGTGGACAGAATTGTTGGTACCCCCCTGTTAATGAAAGAAAAACCCACAATGGTCTCAGAAATAACTTGAATTTGACAAAAGTGGTAATAAATAAAAATTCTATGAAAATTAACCAATGAAAATCAGACAATGCTTTTGAATTGTGGTTCAACAGAATTATTTTAAAAAACAAACTCATCAAACAGGCCTGGACAAAAATGATGGTACCCTTAACTTAATATTTTGTTGCACAACCTTTTGAGGCAATCACTGCAATCAAATAATTTCTGTAACTGTCAATGAGACTTCTGCACCTCTCAGCAGGTATTTTGGCCCACTCCTCATGAGCAAACTGCTCCAGTTGTCTCAGGTTTGAAGGGTGCCTTCTCCAGACGGCATGTTTCAGCTCTTTCCACAGATGTTCAATAGGATTTAGATCAGGGCTCATAGAAGGCCACTTTAGAATAGTCCAATGTTTCGCTCTTAGCCATTCTTGGGTGTTTTTAGCTGTGTGTTTTGGGTCATTATCCTGTTGCAAGACCCATGACCTGCGACTGAGACCAAGCTGTCTGACACTGGGCAGCACATTTCTCTCTAGAATACCTTGATAGTCTTGAGATTTCATTGTACCCTGCACAGATTCAAGACACCCTGTGCCAGATGCAGCAAAGCAGCCCCAGAACATAACAGAACCTCCTCCATGTTTCACAGTAGGGACAGTGTTCTTTTTTTGGTATACTTCATTTTTGCGTCTGTGAACATAGAGCTGATGAGCCTTGCCAGAAAGTTCCAGTTTTGTCTCGACTGTCCATAGGACATTCTCTCAGAAGCTTTGTGGCTTGTCAACATGCAGTTTGGCAAATTCCAGTCTGGCTTTTTTAGGATTTGTTTTCAACAGTGGTGTCCTCCTTGGTCGTCTCCCATGAAGTCCACTTTGGCTCAAACGACGACGGATGGTGCGATCTGACGCTGATGTACCTTGACCTTGGAGTTCACCATGAATGTGTTTAGAGGTTGTTCTGGGCTCTTTTGTTACCATTCGTATTATCCGTCTCCTCCTGTGGCCATGTCCAGGGAGGTTGGCTACAGTCCAGTGGATCTTAAATTTCTGAATAATATGTGCAACTGTAGTCACAGGGACATCAAGCTGCTTGGAGATGGTCTTATAGCCTTTACCTTTAACATGCTTGTCTATAATGTTCTTTCTAATCTCCTGAGACAACTCTCTCCTTTACTTCCTCTGGTCCATGTTTAATGTGGTACACACCATGTCACCAAACAGCAGAGTGACTACTTGTCACCCTTTAAATAGGCTGACTGACTGATTACAAGTTTGTAGACACCTGTGACGTTAATTAGAGGACACATCTTGGTTGAACATGTCCCTATGGTCACATTATTTTCAATCTTTTCTAGGGGTACCATCATTTTTGTCCAGGCCTGTTTCATGAGTTTGTTTTTTTTTAAAGTAATTCTGTTGAACCACAATTCAAAAGCATTGTCTGATTTTCATTGGTTAACCTCTTGCACTCCGGTGTACCGCGGACGAGCAGGTCTCTGCATCCTACAGCGCACAGAGGGTGCTCTCGTGCGCTCTAGGACGCACGAGGGTGCTGCGTCCTAAGAGCGCACTGGAAAAAAAAGCTGCATTTCCGTTCTCCCACTACAGACACAGCCACAAACAGATCGGATATGATTGACTTCTCATTCGACTAATAAGAGCCTTGAATTGGGTTTCTGAAACCTTGAAGAACCAATGACTGAAAACCTAGCAAGAAGGACCCGCCTACCAACGCTGTGAATGCAGCGAGCCAATTGAAGCACAGACGTTCGCGAGCTTTTTTGTGTAAGGCTGGGTGAAGAGAGACTGACTGCTGCAGCAGATGAAAAAAGGACCCGCAGGAAGAACCCCACAGACCCAGCAGCACGGAGACCATCCACAAGTGCAACCTGTGTCACAGGGACTGCCATTCGCGCATCGGCATGTTCGGCCACAGGCGGTGCTTTTTTTGTTTTTGTGCCAGCAGAGTAGACATTAGGATTCTCTTCCATGGTCATCATAGACCGACGGAGGCCGACGACAAAGGCTGAGTGACACACACGCGTTCGCCAGTCTTTTTTTAATTACTACTGTTATTTGTTTTGAAAAATCGTTCGCCAAAAACCGCAATCATTGAAGCGCAAAACCGCAATAATGGAATTATGTTTTGATCGGGTCGCGAGACCAGCGTCGCGTTCGTCTGACAATGAGGAAGAAGTTCGCCAGCTCCACTTCTGCTGTGAAGAGGTAAGTGTTCTAAGCTAAATTTTTCTTTATCCCTGAAAATTGTAATCAAAATGACTTTTGACCGATCGGTAAATTACAGCTGTGCGTCATCGCTGCATGACGGACCGTGGCACAACGGGAGATGTCCATCCTCTGTAGCGAGGGGGGGGGACAACCCCCCCCACACACACACACACACAACCCTGAGTGTCACCTTTCATTAGAGCCCAAGATGAAGCTTCTATATTGAATCATTCAAAAGTTACAGACGCATTTCCAAACTGTGCCATTTGGCACAGTTCAAAAATGCCTGGGAACTACCTGAGGAAAAAGCTGTGTAATATATTCATTTTTTGTGGTATTGTTACAAAATTTTGACCTCAGCTGGATATCACTTGGTTCTACATTTCTGTTGCATTTTCCAGCCCGGATCTGAAGCTGTGTGTTATTTGCAAGCATTTGTATCCAAAAAAAACACCCAGGCAAACTTTATTTTCTTCAAGTTCACTATGTTTAGATGACTGTAACTCAGTGGCCGGAGCACTTAGAGAGATTATGACTGTTTTGCCAAAAAATTCAAAGTGTTTTCTTTTAAATGAGACCAACCCCATGAAGATGCTGCAAAGAGTTAAAGAACAGCTTTCGATTTACTTTGGGCACGTTATTTTTTGGCGTTTTTAGGGAAATTGACCGGAGTGCAAGGGGTTAATTTTCATAGAATTTTTATTTATTACCACTTTTGTCAGATTCAAGTTATTTCTGTGACCATTGTGGGTTTTTCTTTCATTAACAGAGGGGTAGCAACAATTTTGTCCACACAGGACCACAGCCCTCAATATTGCCATAAACCCAATGGAAAATGGTATGACAGCATCACATTTTCCACATGTGGCAGGAGTAAATGTATTGCAGGATTGCAATGTGCCAAGGTACTGATACTCACTGCGTTTGGTTTCGGTCGGACCACACTCAGTGACATCAGACCTGCACACAAAAGCTATGCAGTATTTCAAGACCAACATCCCAATTATACATCAAGCCACAGATCAGTACCGTTACAGTATGTAACGGTACTGATCTGAAAAGTACTGAAAAGCAGGTCTGATGCTTTTGTGTGCATCAGACCTGCACACAAAAGCTATGCAGTATTTCAAGACCAACATCCCAATTATACATCAAGCCACAGATCAGTACCGTTACAGTATGTATGACAAACATTTGAGTGGCCCAGACCCAAATTATGAAAAAACATTCCTTGCAAATCCATCCTCCAGACTGGTAATTAAAAATCTGTATTGGTCATCAAGGGGCTATGTGGGGGCATCTGTTGTGTTGTGTGATGAGGATAACAGACATTTTAAACACTGGGAGGCTCCCCACATCCCATTGGTCAAACCCAAACACATGGAGTGGAAAGGTGTAGGTTGGTTTGTAACCACAGCAAAGGAATGTGCTCAATCTTGGAAACAAACTCCTAATCCAAAGGTTCAATATTCCTCAAAACTTGATACCTACTCACTGCCTTTGAACTGGGTGACCACAGGGCAGAAACAAGTCCACAATGATGTTTCCAGCTCACCCAGGTGATCACTTTTTACATTAACACAAGAAGAGGAACACACACTCTCACAAATCCCAAATTCTCTGTGGACAACAGGAAAGGCAGACGTAGGGTTAAAAATGCAGAGTTGGTCAAAATAAATGTGAAATCACATTGTAGACCATAGCAAAGACAGTATCATCTATGTCCTGAGGCCCAAGATGGCATTAAACCAGTAATAGAGGAACTGAAAGCAGCAGGTGTCATTGTACCATGCCCAAATTCTCCATGTAATCCACCTTTGTTTCCTGTAAAGAAGGCTGGACCGTCTTCTGGCTGGAGGATGGTCCAGGACCTTCAAGCGGAAAACAAAGCAGTCATCCCAAGAGTTGTTTCTGTCCCAGACCCACACACTTTGTTAAATGACCTACAACCACACATGCAATATTTCACAGTGATAGACATCAGCAATGCTTTTTTTTCAGCATTCCAATACATTCAGATCATCAGTTTTGGTTTGCATTCACATTTGAAAATAAAAGGTACACATTCACCAGGTTACCACAAGGTTACTGTGAAACACCAACCATTTATTCACAGGCAATGTCAACAAATTTGGCAGTTTATTCCTCCTGACGGGAGTCAGTTGCTCCTTTTATGTTGACAACATTTTGCTGGCATCACCTGATGAAGAAACATGCAAACAAGACACCATTGCCTTACTGCAGTTTTTAGCAGAACAAGGTCACAAAGTTAACAAGGGAAAATTACAGTTGTAGAAAAAAGAGGTCAAATATTTAGGGTACATTTTGTCAGCAGCAGGCAGACATGTTGATCCAGCTCGAAAACAAGCTATTTTGTCAGCACCAAAACCCATCACAAAAAGAGACATGATGTCATTTCTGGGTGCTTTAAATTATTGTCGCTCTTGGATTGCAAACTATTCATTTGAAGTGCAACCCTTAGCTGATCTCATAGCCAAAAAAACCCATGACCCAGTTGGACAAAATTAAGTGGACACCTGAGGCAGAAGAGGCATTTTTCCGGTTCCGGTTCCGCCGGACCGGCGGCGCCACACGAGTCGGCTGCCTGTTGCAACAGCCTTTTTTTTATCTTCCTTCTTCTTTCTACACCTTTCACTCTGTATATATATCACGGACGCACGGATCGCCCCGGGGGTCTCCCGGGTCGGCGGACGGAGCCACGGTTTGCAGCGGGAGACGTTACAGCGGGGAGGAGCTAGTGCTAGCTAGCACTTGGCCGCCGCCCGGTGCTAATGGGAAACTCGACATACCGGGAGCTGTAGCGAAAACGACGCGGTGCCGGGCTGGAGTTTAGGCGGCGTGAAAGAAATATAAGACAGAATAATAAAGAGCGATGGCAAGAACCAAGCAGACTGGCCGTAAAATCTACTGGAGGAAGAAGCGCCCCCCCCCCCCCCAGGGCTGCTCGGAGAGGCGCCCCGGCCACCGGCAGAGTGAAGAAGCCTCGCCGTTACAGGCCCATGGCTCTGAGAGAGATCCGTCGCTGCCAGAGATCCAAGGAGCTGCTCATCCGCAAGCTGCCCGCCCAGCGCCTGGTGAGGGAGATCGCTCAGGACTTCAAGACCGTCCTGCGTTTCCTGAGCTTCACCGTCATGGCTCTGCAGGAGACCAGCGAGGCCCACCTGATGGTCTCTTCTTCGCTAAGGGGGTCACCATCATGCCCAAAGACTTCCAGCTGGCCCGCTGCATCCGCGGAGAGAGAACTTAGACTTTCTGCTGCACATTCACCAGCCATAATGCTCTGCACTGTGTGTCTATATATATACATTTATAGTAATATGGACATATGTTTACTAGATGTTGTTTTTTCTTGCCTTCTGATTGTTGCTCTGAGTGTTGCTATCCCTATGCTGTTGCAATCCTGGAATTTCCCCATTGTGGGACTAATAAAGGCTTATCTTATCTTATTTGATAAAATGAAAAAAACTTTTGGTCAGCACTAACGTCCTGGCACTCCCCAATTCCAAATAACCATTTGTGCAAATGGTTGACTGTAGAGAGGGGCACATGACGTCAGTCCTTCTTCAGCCAAGTGGCACAAAAATGCGTCTGGTAGCATATTATTCCACACGACTTAACCCTGTGGTGAGGGCAATGCCGCCATGTGTGCAGGCTATCATAGCTGCCTCTATGGCAGTGCAGGCCTTAGCAGGGCGCGTACTTTTTCATCCCTTGACCCTAAAGGTCACATATGCAGTATCAGTCATCTTGTCACAAAGTAAAATATCAGTCCTCTCACCATCCAGACACCTTGCATGCATGACAGTGTGATTATCACAGCCTCATCTAACAAATCCAGAAAGCTTTTAGCCAATCTCAACACAAGGTGAACCTCATGACTGCTTGGCAGAAATCGAGAGCAAAACATTGCCATGCCCTGATTTGCAGGACATACCTTTGGAGAACTCTGATCTCACATTGTTTGTTGATGGCGCCTCCAAACGTCACTGCACAGGTTCAAACTTCTCCGGTTTTGCAGTAGTCACCCATGACACTATTTTACAAGCACAAAAACTCCTATCACATTATTCTGCACAAGCAGCTGAATTAGTGGCTCTAACTGAAGCTTGTAAATTAGGCCAGGGAAAAGCACTCACAGTGTATACTGACAGCCAATATGCCTTCTTTACCATCCATCATTTTACACAGCAGTGGGAAAAAAGAGGCATGATTACATCAACAGGAAGGCCAATTGAACACAAAGACCTCATCTTACAGCTGTTAGACAGTGTTAAACTTCCCTTTAAATTAGCCATATGCAAATGTGCTGCACACACCAATGGCACAGATCCAGTTTCCAAGGGAACAGCTTTGCAGATCAAACAGCCAAGGTTGCAGCACTTGGTCATACTGGAAAGGACACATCACCAGGTCTTCTTTTAACACTAACAGAAAACTTATCACATGACATTCTCACTGAGGCACAGAAAACAGCACCACAAGCCGAAATTTATCAATGGATCCAAAAGGGTGCGATCTTTGACAACACCTCCAACCTTTACAAATGCAGCAACAATAAACCCATTTTACCACACAAACTGTTTCAGCAGTCCTCTACTCTGCTACATGGGGTTTCCCATGTATCAGTGGGGGGCGTGATCTCTATGCTGAACAGATCCTTCACTGCTTATGGGTTTAGCCAATTTGCTACTCAATTTTGTAAAAAAAAAATGCCTAATCTGTGCAGAAAACAATGCTCAAGGGAATTTAAGGCTTCAAAAAGGCACCTTCCCTGCATCAACTTATCCATTTCAAAACATTTGCATGGACTTCATTGAATTACATAAATGTGAAGGCAAACGATATTGCTTGGTTATTTGTGACATGTTTACCAAATAGACAGAAGTCTTCCCTTGCACTCACCCAAATGCTGCTACAGTGGCAAAAAAAAAAAAAAAAAAAAAAAAACTGTTAGCAGAAATTGTGGCCAGATTTGGAATACTTGAAAAGATTTACCCAGATAATGGAACACATTTTGTAAATTAGATTATATCACATTTAGGCACAGCACTCAACATTAACTTGAAAAACCACTCAGCTTACCATCCACAATCTACAGGATTGGCGGAATGCACAAGGACCATGAAAAAAGGCTTAGAAAAACAATGGCAGAAAGAGGACAAAATTGGATATATTGCCTACCCTTAGTTCTGTTTTACATGAGAATAGTTCCCACCAAAGGGGGGTTATCCCCATTTGAAATAATGTATGGCAAACCTTACCTACTCTCACCACTGAGGCCATTCAATTCAGGTGAAAAGGAAGTGTGCTTAGCTGATTACATGTGAAAAATGTTGACCGACAGAGATATTGTTCATGCTGCTCTATTACCTAATTATCTCAGGTAGGTAGGTAGGTACATTACTCACACGCATTATGACTGGCTTGAGGGGCCAGGCTATGACGACCATGTTTATGTTGGTAATGTGTGGTGGAAGTATGCTAACTACACAGCCAAAACAGCTAATCGTTCAAATTGTTATGTGTGTTCTTTGCTCCCACTCTCAGCTGGCAAAACACCTGTTACTGCTAATCCAATGGAACTGTCAGAAGCTGTTTGTTTCTTGCAAGAGGCTATGTATGGAAATAGTACAGCAGGCATTAACTTGGATCACACCTGCCACATTGTCGATGACTCCACTGGCCGGAGACACGATGACACCCCTTACTTGGTGAAGGCAAGGCTAACCTTGCTGGGGGATTTTTTTTCCTTTTATCTAAAAGGGCGTGGAAACGTCTCTTTGGGCAGTTTATGGTTTTCCAGGTGTGCAACGGTACATAGTATGTCTCACCCCTGTACTGCTACCTGCCGGACCAGCGTAGTGGGCAAAAGCTGTCCTGAAGATCCTTATTGTCAGTCTAGATGTCTGGAAGGCGATGACACCCTGCAGGAGCTCTGTAGTGCCGCAATTTGTGATTCTCTGAAGTACGGCACACATATGGTGATAGAGGGCTGTTGGCTGTGTGGTCACTGTGCCTACTCACACCTGCCCATTAATTGGGGAGGGGAGTGCTCCCCCTGTAGTGGTGACTGACCATAACATCATATTGTCGGCAGGACCGGTGGGCAGGGTGAAGAGAGATGTCTCTTTTGCACCACATGATCCCATCTGGGGCACAGATGTGCTGAAAGAATTCAAGTTAGAAACTACTGGGCAGAAGGTACTTCATTCCCTGTTTCCTTGGGTGGGAGTGGCTAGGAACACCTTGTGGAATGAGACAACTAATTATAGATTACAATCATTTGTGAATTTTTCTATGTCTGCTTTTTCTGGTATAAATGAGGAGTTAACAGCCTTTAGACTTACAGCATGTTGACCCAAAATAGAATGCTTCTTGATCAAATAACTGCCACCCGAGGGGGTGTGTGTGCAATTGTGGGTGATTATTGTTGTACTTTTATCCCTGAAAATGATGCAGATGGTTACGTGATTGCCTCAGCCATACAGAACCTGACTGCTTTGCAGGCTGCCATGGCCAAGGACAATGTCACTGAATATACCTGGTTAAGTTGGTTACTCTCTTCATGGAGAAGTCTCATCATGAGCCTGTTCATGATTTTTGTGGTAATATTTTTGGTCCTTTCTTGTGTCATTCCCTGTATCCATAGTATGATGATGAGACTTGTGCATGTTAACTTAGTGATGTACCATGGTGCAGTTGCCGGGGATGATGGGGATGATGAACAAATGGTGTGACCTCATGGTGTCTCTCCATGACCCAAGTACAGAGCAAAAGTATGATATGCAGAAAACCGAAAGGAGTTGCATGATCATGATGTGAAGTTGAAATGCACTACCTATAAATACATTTAAGTTTGAAACATTATTTTTACTTCTATTTTGTTTTTGTTACTCTTATTTCTGTTTTTACATTCTATTATTATTGTTGTTTTGCTTTGTTTTAATCTTTTAAGTTTGTTGTTATACAAGCTGCAATAGCACACATAGCTATTACAAATATATCTGTATTATATCTTTTCCATTATCCTTATTTGATTTTGATTTCACTGTTTTTACCATTAACCCCTTTTACTCTGGTCAATTTCCCTAAAAACGCCAAAAAATAACGTACCCAAAGTAAATCAAAAGCTGTTCTTCAACCCTTTGCAGCATCTTCATAGGGTTGGTCTCATTTAAAAGAAAACACTTTGAATTTTTTGGCAAAACAGTCATAATCTCTCTAAGTGCTCCTGCCACTGAGTAACAGTCATCTAAACATACTGAACATGAAGAAAATAAAGTTTGCCTGGGTGTTTTTTTGGATACAAATGCTTGCAAATAACACACAGCTGTCAGATATGGGCTGGAAAATGCAACAGAAATGTAGAACCAAGTGTTATCCAGCTGAGGCCAAAATTCTGTAACAATACCACAAAAAATGAATATATTACACAGCTTTTTCCTCAGGTTGTTCCCAGGCGTTTTTGAACTGTGCCAAATTGTGCCAAATGGCACAGTTTGGAAAAACGTCTATAACTTTTGAATGATTCAATATAGAAGCTTCATCTTGGGCTCTAATGAAAGGTGACACTCAGGGCTGTGTGTGTGTGGGGGGGGAGGGGTTGTTTATTCATTCATGAATGAATGACTGAACAAACAAGCCCCCCACACACAAAGAAGCATGCCACGTAAAAAATGTGTGGCCTTTTTTTATAAATAACCTACAGTGCAATAAAAATTATACTAAAATATCTGCAATGTAGAGGATAACAACTCCCCCCCCCCACCCCCCGCTACAGAGGAGCGCAGCGTACAGTCCCTCATGGGGCGATGACGCACAGTTGTAATTTACCGATCGGTCAAAAGTCATTTTGATTACAATTTTCAGGGATAAAGAATAATTTAGCTTAACACTTACCTGTCCTCAACAGCAGTGTCATTGGCGAACATCTGTTCCTCATTGTCAGACAAACATGAAGCTGGTCCGCTTGTTACGACTCGTGGTTCTGGTCACGCGACCTGGTCAAACCATGATTCCATTATTGCAGTTTTGCACTTCAATGATTGCAGTTTTGGCGAACGATTTTTCAAAACAAATAAGAACAGTAGTAATAAAGACTGGCGAACGCTACCGTTACACACAGCGGCTTACACAAAACAGATTTTACGCACGGGACGCACGCTTTCAATCATCAAACTTCTCTGCTTCAATTGTCTCGTTGTATTCGCAGCCGTTGGTAGGCGGGTCCTTCTTGCTAGGTTTTCAGTCACTGGTTCTTCAAGGTTTCAGAAACCCAATTCAAGGCCCTTATTAATCGAATGAGAGGTCAATCAAATCTAAACCAATCAAAGCACTCCTTTGGCTTTCTGTTCGCGGCTGTGTCTGTAGTGGAAGAACAGAAATGCAGTTTTTTTTTTCAGTGCGCACTAGGACACAGAGACATGACCGCCCGCGGCATCCCGGAGTGCAAAAGGTTAATTACTTTCATCATTAATTAATGAGTTTTATTGTTCCATTTCTCCTAAAGGATTAAAATGTTAGCCAGTGCCTGGGGCAGCAGGGCCGATGGTGGACTTTCCCCGTCACTAGCTAGGTAGGATCTGTTGCACGCAAATGCACTGGAGCTTAGCATAGCTGCCAGATGGGGTTTTAGATGCCATAAATTGTTCTTTTATGATGCCTTACATGGCATCAAAGGAAAAGTTTCATATTTGTAATTTGCGTTGTCTCAGAGTCTGTGTGAAAGTGCTGAAGATGCTGATGCAGCTGTATTGTGTTATATATAGATATAGATACTGTAGATATACATAGATAGATATGCTTAAGAAACTCTCAATGTTCCCTCAGCGATCTCTCAAGGATGTTTCACAGATCTCTAGGTCACCATGAAAATCATATGATCTCCCAAACATTTACAGAAAAATAGCTTTTCTTTAGGAGAGCATTGAGAGTTTGGGTCAATTTCTGATCTCTCATTGGTCACCCAATGATTGCAGAGGCCGTTAAGAGAGCTGATAGAAGATTTGTGGATTCTTACCTATATCACAGTACACCACAGTTGTTGGTATACAGTTGGTGTATTTTACAGTAAGTGTTGTTTGTCTGTCTGAAAGATAACTCAACAGTTGCACAGCCAAATTTAATGAAGCTCTGGGGGGATTTTGAGGAAAAGTGAAGAGCTCATTAAATGTGTATCTGGATCAATTTCTTCCAAACTGCTACACAGAACAATGACTTTAGAAGAGGATGTGCTCTCCAAGTGGTCTGCTTTTATTGTATTTTGTACCACGTATTAGTAGACCATTTTGTGCACGTATTTTCTATCTATATCAATTTTGCAACTTCTGAAAATAAATCTGATTGTTCTTGAAAGACAGTATTCTGCACAGCATTAATGAAAAACAGATTGACAGGAGGAGAGGTCTTCTATAATGGTCATTATTACACATTGATCAAAAGCATGTCAGCATACAGTAGGATTTGACTCAAGGACATTTTTTTAAAAATACTGTGTACAGCAATGTAATTAATTAATTATTGTGACTCTCTAAAGACTCTTAAATACCATAGTAGAATAATAAAATATGTCACTACTGACAGTTAAGCTTCAATATTAAGTGTGTATATGAACACTTTGACTCATAATAGTATGAACACATAATAGAGGACGTCCCTACATGCTTTTGAGTGTCAAAAAACAGCTTTTCACCACAGCAATTACAAACCAATAGGACTTAGGATGAGGGCCGAAATTATTCAGATAAAGAAGGAAGGAAAATAGTCATTAACAGAGAAAACAGAGGCAGAGAAAAATAATGTAATTTAGAAATGTGGGCAAGAAGAAGAAAACAAAAGAGAAAGATACAGTATAAGGAAGACATCTGTAAGAAAAGAGAAAAAGAAAGCGAGAGGAAGACAAAGGGGAAGAACAAGAGAGAAGACAATTACAAAGAGAAGAGTGGAGAAAGTGAAAGTGGGGAGCGAACGATGTTCTGTCACTGAGTGAAATGCCACCCGGCCTGTCACATATCTCTACAATATTAATTACACCATGCCATGCTACTGAATAATGGAACAGCTCTATTTAACCAGAGTGAATAATTTAGTAGCTGCTTGGCCTAGTGTATATAACAGGATCGATAAGCACCGAGTACAGGTAATGAAATTCTAAAGGGAACCTCAAGGAGGAAAGTTGAGTTCACCTGAACTCAGAGTTAGAGTCCATGGAGAGGACCTGTTACTGTGTGTGTGTGTGTGTGCGCGCGCGCACGCGCACGCATGCGTGTGCATACATTACTGTTACTTACTGTAAGCTCTCTTGCTACGCCAGTGTTCATATGAATAAGCTTACACTAACACTGAAACCACTTCTTAACAAGAGGAAGAGTGCTTTTAGGTCTGGAGACAGGGAGGAACTGAGGGTGCAGTATGAACTGAGAGATGCTGAGGAAGTGTAAAGACAATTACAGGAGGAAGTTAGAGGATTAACTCCAGCAGAACAATGTAAGGGGTGTGTGGTCTGGAATGAAACACATCACTGGGTGAAAGGGAAGAGACAGACAGCCACCGGAAAGTCTTGAGAGAGCTGACGAGCTGATCATATTTTTTAATAGGTTCAACTCACCATCTGTCACCCCCACCACCACAACCAGACCCCCAAATACCCCTCCCCCATCAGTCTCCTGTGCAGCACCTCTCTCTCTCTCCCCATCACCCCCCTCTCCCTCCTCTGAAGATATCAGCACCAACCCCCACATCACTGTGACTACAGACCAGGTTAAGAAACAGCTGGAGAGACTCCATCAGTGGAAGGCTACAGGCCCTGATGGCATCTCCGTCAGGATTCTGAGGACCTGTGCCAACCAGCTATCTCCTGTACTGAAACACCTGTTCAACCTGAGCCTGAGTCTGCAGAGAGTACTGGTACTGTGGAAGACATCCTGCCTGGTTCCTGTCCCCAAAAAGTCATCTCCATTGGACCTGAATGACTGTTGAACAGTTGCCCTCACATCTTGTGTGATGAAGGTCCTGGAGAGACTGGTCTTAGCCCACCTGAGGCTGCAGGTGAAGATAAGGCTGGACCCTCTGCAGTTTGCATATCAGCCCCATTTAGGAGTTGAAGACAATCATCTACAGTACCTGCTGCAACAAGCCCATTTGCACCTGGATGGAGAAGGAAACACTGTGACAGGCATGTTCTTTGAGTTCTCAAATGCCTTTAATACCATCTGGCCACTGCTGTTGGGTGAGATACTGCGGGGGATGGGGGTCGACAGATCTTTGATCTTCTGGATTACTGACTACCTGACAGGCAGGCCACAGTTTGTCCGACTGGGCAGTGTCTTGTCTGATGTGGTGGTTAGTGATATGGGAGCTCCACAGGGGACTGTGGTTTCTCCTTTTCTCTTCACCTTATACACCACTTACTTTCAGTACAACTCCAAGTCATGCCACCTGCAGAAATTCTCTGATGACTTGGCTCTTGTTGGGTTTATAAGAGAAGAAGAGGAGGGAGCATACAGGGCACTGGTAGACAGATTTGTGGAGTGGGCCGAGCAGAATCACCTGAGGCTGAATGTCAGCAAGACCAGAGAGATGGTGGCTGACTTCAGTGAGAAGAGGACGGCTACACAACCATTGCAGATTGGGGGGGGGGGGTAGTGGAGGACTACAAATATCTGGGTGTCGTGATCAGCAATGGACTGGACTGGACTGGAAATCTTACACCAATGCTGTGTACAAGAAGGGGATGAGCAGACTCTACTTTCTGAGGAAGCTGAGATCCTTCAACGTGTGCAACAAGATGTTGGAGCTTTTCTACCAGACCGTTGTTGCCAGTGCTATCTTCTTTGCTGCTGTCTGTTGGGGTAGCAGTATCAGAGGCAGCGACACCAACAGACTTGATAAGATTATCAAGAGGGCTGGCTCTGTAATTGGTCTCAGGCTGGAGACTTTTGAGACTGTGGTGGACAGGAGGACACTGAATAAACTATCCATCATGGATAACCCTGATCACCCCTTCCACCACACACTGGACAGACAGCGGAGCACTTTCTCTAGCAGACTGCTACAGCTCCTCTGCCAAACGGTCAAATACAGGAAATCTTTTCTGCCACATACCATTTCACTGAACAGTAACTCAAACTAATGTTGAATCTTGGTCATAACAATGCTGCCATGCTGCACCTTACAGTCTAATTCAGGGGTTTTCAACCTTGGGGTCGCGACCCCACGTGGGGTCGCGTGGAATTCAAATGGGGTCGCCTGAAATGTCTAATAATTGATAAAAAAAAAATTACTGATAAAAAATTTTTTCAACTAATTATTATTCTTTTAAAAATTTTGATTAAATCTCCACACACACTCTTAAAGAACTGTATTCTTTCACTTTCAATATAAATCAGTTCAAATAAAATGTAGTATATAAAAATATTGGAGCTGGCACATCTTGATTGACAGCGGCGATCACGTGACCCCTATTTGAGTTCCCGCTAACTGTGTAAACACAACCTAGTCAGTAGGGAAAAATGGAGAGATTTCTTCGTCCGCCTGCCCCTGTGAAGACAGTTCCAGGAGGAAAAAGACAGAGAAAATATGACGAAAGCTACCTGAAATATGTATTTACGAGTGTCATGATGCAGGCGCAGTGGACCTGCCTGCCACCGCTGTTGAACAGCTGATTGAACTGTCATGTGACAAAATGCATCAGGGAATACATTCGCGAGTGGCTGTGGACGAATTCTGGTTTGGAGCAAGAGATGAGTACCCAGAGATCTCACTGTGAACTTTAAAAATGTTGGTTCCTTTTGGAAGCACATATTTGTGTGAAGCTGGATTCAGTGCCCTTGTGTGTATGAAGTCAAAGTACCGTTCCCGACTGGATGTTACGTCAGAGATGAGATGCGCTGTGTCTACTACAGCACCCAACTTTGCAAAGCTGCAGCGAGGTGTGCAGGCTCAGCCATCCCATTAAATGTGGTGAGTTGAGAGGATAATAACATATAAAAGACATGACTGAAGCTGAAACTGAAGCACTGATACTGTCCATCTTTTCAAATGTTCACTGTGGCCAGTTTAAGATGCTGCAGCTTTTTTTCCCCACAATTTATTGTTTGAGAAATTTTTTGCTCAGTATTAATTTTAAGCCTTTTAAATACAAGTTGCACTAACTGTACATCCTGATCAGAGAAAATAAAATGACACTTTGTGCACTAATCTGGCTACTCTGTATTTGTAAGACAGTATAACAAACATGATCAAAAAATAATTATAGCAAAAAAAATGTCTCTGGGGTCGCGAGATATTTGTGATGTCAAAATGGGGTCACGACCCAAAAAAGGTTGGGAACCCCTGGTCTAATTGGTACCTCACATTTCACCCTGGGCCCGATAGTCCTGCATTGTACAGCAAGTACGATCCATGTATCTATACAGGTCATCATCTATTCATCTGCGATGTATATAAAGTTATCTAGGCAGTTTTGCTTTCCCTGGGTAATTCCTTTTTGTATTATTCTGTGTGTATGTATTTCTGTTGTTTTGGTGATCTACTGTGTCATGCTGCTGTTACACTGTACTTTCCCAGTTTGGGATTAATAAAGCACATCCATCCATCCATCCATCCATCTATCTATCTGTGCTCCAGCTCAAGGTTAACTCCTCTGTGTCTCGTTTTTAAACTGAAATAAAAATAAATTGTAAAATTTTAAGACAGCCCTTCTCTGTATATCTGAGAGCCTCTTGTTACTGATATCTCTTGTAACCAAACCTGACATTAACGCTGTGGTGGAACAGACTGTAACATCTAGTTTAGACATTTTGGTGACATTGTGTTTAGACATTGTGGTGGCCGGAGAGGCCGTTGGCGAGGATTGGCAGCCACGTTTCCATCAGCCTGCCCCAGGGCAGCTGTGGCTACAGTAATAGCTTGCCACTACCATTGTCTCTCTAGAGTGAATGAATAATGTATCTACTTGTAAAGCGTCTTTGAGTGTCTATGATAAAGCGCTATATAAATCTGATTTATTATTATTATTATTTTACAATAAAACTGAGCATCAGATGAATGCTAAAATGTAACAAGAGCACTCTGAGGTGAGTGCAATATCCCCTGCCTCCATTTTCTTTGAAGATCCCAGTGTTACTGTAGGAGACCAGTTTTCAACTTTTTCCATATAATTATTGGAACAGAACCAAATTATGATAAGTCTATCATCCATGAATATACAAAAAAATTTATACAAGCCATAGTTGTGGGTGAGGATCCCAAGGTGAACCTGTGTAGCAAGTTTGGTGACCCAAGCTTTGTTTGTTGTTGAGATATAGTTTATTTGGTATTTTGACACTGACCTTTGACCTTGCAATGCAAAAACCATAGTCACACTTCAGGGTCACAGCGTGAACCTGTGTACCAGGAATGGTGACTCTAGCTTTACTTGTTCTACAGTAATACTGCAAGTGGAATGTTAATCTTGACCTATGGACCCCAAACCTAAAGTCAGAGGTCAGGGTCTCAGGGTGAACATGTGTACAAAGTTTGCTGACTCTAGCTTTACTCGTTCTATAATAATAGAATCAGAATCAGAATCAGAATCAGAATCAGGTTTATTGCCATTGTTCATGTAGTACACAAACTAGGAATTTGTCTCGGTACAATGCTGCAACATTAAACATGATAAGATAAGAGAAATAAACTATACATGTAATAAAGTGTAGGATAAGATTAAGTGATACTGGTCAACAGTTAAAATATATATTAGCCAGCAGCAGATACTGTGGAGAACTATATAGTGCAGTCGGTAATGCAGGAAGAAAACAGTGATGATTGACATGAGTCTGGTTGAGCTGCTGTACATGGTGCACGAGAGTCACTTAGTGTTCAGCAGTCTAATGGCAGAGGGGAAGAAGCTGTTCATGTGACGGGAGGTTTTAGTCTGGATGGACCGAAGTCTTCTACCAGAGGGGAGGGGGGCAAACAGTACATGACCAGGGTGTGAGGGATCGGCTATGATCCGGCCAGCACGCCTCCGGGTCCTGGAGATGTACAGATCCTGGAGAGATGGGAGCTTGCAGCCGATCACCTTCTCAGCAGTGCGCACGACGCGCTGCAGCCTTAGTCTGTCCCT
This sequence comes from Pholidichthys leucotaenia, assembly GCA_020510985.1. Taxonomy (NCBI): domain Eukaryota; kingdom Metazoa; phylum Chordata; class Actinopteri; order Cichliformes; family Pholidichthyidae; genus Pholidichthys; species Pholidichthys leucotaenia. The sequence goes on along the minus strand of CM035837.1, from coordinate 356,429,448 downwards.
GGCAGTGGCTCCTGCGTACCACACGGTTATGGAGGTGGTGAGGATGGACTCGATGATGGCTGTGTAGAACTGTTCAAATGTTAGTTCAAATGGAATATTAACTTTGACCTTTTGACCCCAAACCCATAGTCAGGTCAGAGTGAAAACTGTCCAAGACTTGTCTTAGAAGCAACTATGGTATGGATTTGAAAAGCCTACATCATTTCTTTCAGTAGTTATTGCATTTACAAGGAAAAACTGACCTCTGACCTTGACCTCAAGGTCTATAATTCCTGCAAAAAATCATCCAATCAGAGTCAAATAGCAATATGTGCATCATCACTGTATATCATCCCTGGTACCACATTTCAAAACAATCAGAATAAAACTGTAAGAGGAGCTGGTTTCACAAAAGTGGGACAGACAGACAGATGGACCGCCACATACCATAATCCCCCTTCGGTCTTTGACCCCTGTGGACTTCGACCGGCGAGGGATAAAAATGCCAAAACTATCATGGGAGCATGAACTACTCAGTAAGACAGCATGGAAGGATTTGTTTTTGGGAGGGTTGTTAAATATGTTTCCTGTTAGATACAGTAGTGAGAGTGGTCTACAGAAACGCTCGGGTGAAACTAGGACTGGGCAATTTGACCTTAAATCAACACCACAGTGTTAATTGAACCTTTCACATCAGTTTTGGAGTGCTTCCTTCTTTTGTTTTTCCTTCTTTCTTCTTCTCCTTCATAGTTTACTGACAAGGATCATAATTAAGCTCTATTACACAACAGTATGGTATCAATGAATATATCACTGTAGCGATTCAGTAGTAAATGAGGATAATATATTAAAGAAGAGGACCACTGCCATTTCACACATGAAACCAAATTAAATTTTGTCCAGTGCAGAAGTCAGTACTTGTATACCTACATAACTCTCAAAGTTTTGTGGGTCACATAACTCGCGCCAGCAGCTCATCAGCTTGTTAGCTGTGTTGAGGGAGTTCTTTAAGCAGCCCTGATTTTGTCATCTCCACATAGGGATTGCAAATCTCTGATCCAACCTCAGCTTGCCCATTTTGTCATTGATTCCCACTGTAAAACAATCGAGCTGATGCAGATAGCAGTTAGCGGCTAATAGCAATTTAGCTTTAGTACATTTCTGTGTTACTTTCTGTGCACTGTTCGCTTTTTCTTGGCATCTTCAAATGAAATAGTCAGTCACCACATACTAGGTGGACTGACACCACATGACTTTTCGGTGTAAACTGTTAATTTTTCTGCTTGTTCACCTGCTAATGAACAACACTGCGTAATATGACTGCACTGCTTGTGGGTTGTGGAGTCATGCAACCATGCACACAGGAGACATTTTAAAGTGGCAGTACATGAAAGCTCTTTTAAACACATGCATACAACAGGGAAAGGAGGAAAAAAAAAAACATGAGCAAGATTATGTATATGTCCCACATGTTTTTTTTTTTTTTTTTTTTTTTTTTTGTTGCTGTTGCTGCTGTTGTTTTGTTTTTGTGGTTAATTGCACAGCCCAAGGTGAAACCAACAAGTTTTCCACCTAATGCAAAAAATATGATCGTAAGTGTTTCCGTCCTCACTGTCGCCTTGTTTCAAACCTCTTAAATCCAAGTATGGAGAAACGAGGGTGAACAGCACTAAATAAAATGATTTCATTCTGAAGACCTGAATTGGATTCTTCATGAGTTTTATGTTACTGCTGTGTGTTTACTTCCACTTCACTGCTCGAGACTCACTTCTAGTTAGATGATGAATTTCTTTTGCCAATTGTATTCACACTCCTAGGTAATTACAGGCTAATGGATGTGGTTAGGCATTAAAAATAACTGGGTTAAGTTTAAGAAAATGATTAGGAAAAGGTGACAGGCTGGGTTAAACACACTTCAATTGTAACCCTCCACCAAATTTTTAGATGCCATTACAGCCATAACCACTAAAGATCAAAACGTACATGTAGGGCATATCAAAGGCTAAAATTAACATTTTTAGGCTCAGCCAAACCTCACCATAGCAGCACATCATCACATACCAGAACATTTAGGAATGGTGACTAGTTATGTTTTCTGCTGGGGTCAGATAAGTGAAGCTGCGGAGGATAATGGCATTTTCTCTCTTGATTTGTTGGATTTACTTTATCTCCACTAAAGATCATTTAGGGGTTAACATTCACTCTTTCGCTTGCTAATACCCCACCAGGCATTGAAAAGTGACCTTCCTGTTTCTCCTCTTTTAGGCTGCCATCAATTAATTGACAGTGAAATCCGATTAAATAATCCATAAAAATCATCAATCATTATCTTCCACTCGTCCTACTTATACTGCCTGTACAGTTAAACTATTAGAGAGCGACATCCCAACCATTAAGTGCACAAGATTCATGGATCTCTGCTGCGCCTACAAGATGACATTCATACTGTGGGCCAGCCAGTGTCATGCACAGTACAAAAAAAATGACAACATTAGATGTATTAGTTCATGCAAAATTATAGGACTGGCATAGGACTGGAAAAAAGAAATTACTGACTACTGTCGCCACCATTTCCCATATTATATGGACTTGTTCTGCAAAAATGCATTATTGTGATTCAATGTAAATTTGCATTCAACTCCAGGATAGTATGCAACACAGTTTTATGCAATAAATAAACATAAAATTGTGACTGCACAAAGCAAATTAGGGGTATAACTGTTCTGCAACCAAGAATGAAACAGTTTTCAAGAAGCTCAAAGTTCTTTCTCCCTGTGCAGCTGAAAATACAGAGTTTGAGTTGAATTTTTACTATTATTATAACCACTTGATCATATATTTTGATTTTCCTTTTATTCCTATCAAATAAATAAAATATGCATTTTCCACACAAGAAAAAAATGGGTTTTGTTATTAAAACTACAGTGACTTCATGCATTTCTCAGAAATTCATAAAGTGAATTCAAATCAAAAGAGACACAGAGAAATGTTGACCCCCTCACTTTCGTCGCCACCAGGAATTTTACTTAAGGTGAGCAAGCACCATTTTGATGGCTAATGAAAACCAGGTAGCAAGACAGATTAAGCTAACTAATGTGAACTGACTGAATGTTGATAATGTAAGAACCCAGCTAAGACATTATTGAGGATGGAGGGTTTGGTGTGAGTGGTCAGAAGGCAGTCTCCAAGGCATTAGAGAGACTGACCTCGGCCACCTAGCCAAGGTGCTATAAGGCTGATGTGCTACTCTATTATGGACAAAATATAGCCATATATAGTATCAACTGTGGCTTAATAAACCAGGTGGGAAAAGGAATGTCTAGTTGGCGTGACTAGAATTTAAAGAAAATTGCAATAAAAACAGCGGTTGCCACACTAACTCCACAGCAGTCATAGTAGCACTGTCAGTGTGGGTTTAGACTTTCACCGGGATGCTCCCACCATTGTCAAACTGCTTGGAGATGACACTGTGAGGGTGATATCATTCCAATAAGGACTGGTAATAAGTCATAGCTGGAGCAAAATCAAAACCACTTGTTTATTGATACAGTGCTGTGAAAAAAGTATGTGACTCCTTCCCGATATCTTATATTTTGTCATGAACTGGGTTTGGATGTTTTCCAAACCCAGCTTCATGGCTTGGTGGCTGTATTTATTTCTCTTGTCTTACTCTGGCACCTGTTATTTGTTTGTTCATGTTTTGGGTTGTCCTGCCTCCTGTCAGCTGGCAGCCACGCCTCCCTCTCCTGTTATTGCTTAACAACTGTATTCAATTACTGTTTGCTTCTACCTCTCAACTCAGCCCATACTCACATACACATTCACACACACACATACTCACTCACTCACACACACACACATACACTCTCACACACACTCTCACCCACACCTGTGCCCACTAAGCTCTGCACACACAAACACACACGCACACACACACACACACACACACACACACAAACACACACACACACACACACACAGCTCGTTATGTCTTGTATTATTTAAGCTCTGCTCATTCACTTTGTGCTCGCCAGTTCACTGGATTGTCAACCTCCAACCAGAACTCTAGCAAGTACTGTTTCTCACCGTTCCCCAGTTTGATCTGGAAACGCTTTGAGTTTTTTCCTGTTTTTTTTCTTCCCCCGCTCTGCAGTCTCGCCTGTGAGCACCTTGGGTCCAAATCCTCTTTATTTTCTCTCCAATGAACCGCAGAGCGTTAGTATTTGTACTTTGTTTAATACTCAGTACGCTCCTTGGAGCATTGTCATTCTTATGTTTGATAAATACATGCAACTCTATCCTGCATTTGGGCTTCTGTCTCTTCTGCCCCTGAGAGGCAGCAATTCATGACAGAATGAACCGGCCAGAATGAGAAAACCCAGTGGAGGAGTTGTGTGTGTTATTTTTCATCTTTCTGTGTTTTTTGCTACCCACCTGTCGTTTGGAGCACCATGGGCCATCTGAACAGAGTGTAACGGCGGGTGGTGTCCTTTCTGGAGATCACCCTGGTGCAGACGCAGGCTTCCCTTTCTCCGAAGACGGTCCAGGAAGGTCGGGACAGTGCGGCACAGGTTATGGAGATGAACCCCAGCCTATGGAATCATTCGGAGGCTACGGAGGTGCTCAGCTCCATATACTCCCTGCCAGTGGAAGAAGCCCCAACGCTGGAGCCGTCCCTTACTAAGAGGAAGTAGAGGAAGTGCGCATGCTATAAGAAGCCTCCAGCCTCTTCCTACAGCCCCGCTTCCTTCTTTAGAGCCCTGGCCCACTCCGTCCATGGAGGAATTGGAGGAACACAGACTGGTGTTGCTGGCGGAGACTGAGCTCCTCCTGGAGGTGAAGCCGTGGCTCCTCCCGGAATTGGCATTGGAGTTAGAGGAGCTTTTTCCGAGGGACCCAGAGCTCCTGCATGAAGTCGAACCCGCTCCGACCTTGGAGCCTCCTTCTCCTCCGCGTTGTTGCCGCTCCCAGAGGTCTCGCCCGAAGATTGATACCATCTCTCAGCCAGCAACCCCTCTCTCATTGGAGGAGGAGAACTCTTCTGAAGAGCTGTTTTTAACTCCAGCTGCCTCGCTGGCAGCCACCTCCTCCTCTGCAGCACTTACATCCGCCAATGTGGGTAGGGCCATTTTTCCCCCGGCTCCATCTGCCTCCGTGCCTGTTTGGGAGGCTTCTCCACTGCCTACTGAGGAGCCCAGGCCTGCCAGGGACACGGAGAGGGATGAAAGTGCACCAGACGCCGCTGGGAACATCACCAACCAGGAGAACAGTTAAGTTTCCTCTCATTCTATTTTTACCATTTACGAACAATCTTGCCTGATCTCTGGTCAGGAGACTCAGGTTCTGCAGTCCCCTGAGTTCTCTGCACCAGCTGCATGTGAAAATCCCTCATCAGTCCTCTCCGTGTCCTCTCCATGTGCTCTTGAGAGTTCACCGGCCCCTGAACCGAGCCATCAGACGGAGGAGGAGCTCATGGCCCTGGACGACCATTCTCCGGCGCCAGCGGTGAGTGGTATCCCAGCCGTCACGCTGGAAGAATCACCAGCGTGGGTCACTTGACCTGGGAGTAGGTGGACTGTTGACACCATCAAGTCTGCTGCGGAGGCTGCCACAGTAGAGACAAAACCTGCGCTGGACCGCCACGAGGTCTGGCCCATGAGGTCATCATCAGGATCGACGGAGTCCTGGATGGCGGTGGAGCCCGAGTCCAGGTAAGTGCTCTCATTTGTTTCTCTCCCTTCTGTATTGGAGCAATCTTGCCTGGCTCTTGGGGAGGAGAGTCGGATGCAGCTGGCAGCTGGCACCTGAACTCACCTCACCGGGCTCCGCCACTGCCAGCAACCCAGATGTAGTCTCTCCTTCTGTGGCTGCAGCTTTGACCCAGGACGGGTTCACCACGGGTCCAGCATCCCCTCAGCCTGATGACCTGTCGCCACCCGGATCGTCGGAGTCCTGGATGGCGGTGGAGCTCGAGCTCTGGCGAGTGCTTTCTTTTGTCTTTCTCTTTTCAGTTTTAGAGCATTCTTGCCTGGCTCTTGGGGAGGAGAGCCGGGTGCAGCCACACGCTGGATCCAAGCTCGCCTCGCCAGGCTCTGCCACTGCCGGCAACCCTGACCGCCCTTCTCTCTGTGCTGTCTCTGAGCTCTCTCCCAGAGTCACTGGAGAGGATCCAACACCACTGGAGGTCTCCGAGGTGTGACGATGGGATGTCACCACTGTATGACTTGTTGTATTGTGTGATTATGTTATATTTGTAATGTTGTAAATGTCAGTATGATTATTTGTTAAAGTGCACACAGTATTTTGGGATTTGTCTTTGTTAATTTGAATGCCCTTGGGAGATAACTATTATGGTTAAGTATTTGGTAAAATAACTGAAAGGATTTATTTCACATACCTTTGCCAACATGCTTCCTGTGGGTGTCCAGGCAAAAGACTCTGTGAGGGGTTGAGGGCCTTTTATAGGACACCAGCAGGAAGGAAACATGTATGGTAAGTTAGAGGGGTGGTTCAACATTTGTAAATAAGGGTTGAAATGATTTATTGAATTATTTATATTGCTATTTATTGTATGTTATTTATATTTACATTGTACATACTTGGGGAATTTATTTATGTATTTTTAGATGTTAGTGGGTATGTGTTAAGAATAGGAATGTTGATTGTTTTACCTGGGATTATGGTAGGGGCTAATCAGCCCTAATTATCTCGCATATTATATAACAGGTGTGAGATATCTCTAGTAGCGTGCTTATTATTCTTGATATGCTTCTTGGTTGGCGAAGTGTATTTTGTTTGAAGGATCGTGTCAGATGTTTTCCTGGAAATTTTTGCTTGTAAGATTATTGAAATAAATGGACTAATGGAAAATTGAAATCTGCCTCGCCTCGACGCTGTCATTTATCACATTTGGTGGCAGCGGTGGTTCGTTACCAGGACGTCGTAGCGTTTGGTGGACCGAGGGACTCATGGCGAGAAGGAAAGCGAGGCAGGAGGAGCAGTCTGACCTGGACACAGGTATAGCAGCTGAGGACCCAGGAGTCAGCGGACTGGGCGAGCTCGAGGGGCTAATGTGCCTGGTGAAATCTTTGGTGCGTTCGCTGACTCTCAGAGATCGCCAGCTGGAGGAAGAAGCCGCTCGTCAGGAGCAAAAGTGGCAGACTGTGGAGAGTCATATTTGTCGGATGGAGTCGCAGGTTGCGGAGCTGAGAGAGGAGTATGGGAGCCGGGCGGAGCATAGTGGTGACGACGGCGCTTCGGGGGAGGACCCCAGGGTGACGTCCAGTCGGGTCGGCCCGCAGGAGGAAGATTTGCCGTTGCAGGTGCAGCCAAGGAGGACACCAGTGCACCACGAGCCCAGGCTGAATCCTCTCTCACCCGAGGACGATATCGAGCACTACCTGACAACGTTCGAGAGGATCGCTACGGTCTGCCGCTGGAGGGGAGAAGAGTGGGCTATCCATCTTGCTCCTCTACTTACAGGTAAAGCGCGGAGCGCATATGTACTGATGGATGTTGCTGACACGGATAATTATGGGAAAGTCAAAGAAGCTATTTTGAATAAATTTGAAATTACATCTGACACTTATAGGAGGAGGTTTCGATCCTTGGACATTCATCAGGACGAAACCCCTCGTGAACTGTATGTACGCTTAAAAGACTTCTTATATAAATGGATTAATCCAGAGACCCTATCTTTAAAAGACATTATGGAACAATTAATTTTGGAACAGTTTTTGCGCATGGTGAACCCGGAACTGGGAGTCTGGATACAAGAGCGGGACCCGAAGACTGCAGAAGACGCTGCTCGTCTAGCGGAAGTTTTTCTGTCAGCCAGGTCTGGGAGCAGGAGACCTACTCTCGGCCGTGACAGATCTTTCACCACACGGAGTGAGTTTAAGAGGGTGAAAGGGGTGGTCCAGCTCGAAATAGGTTGTATTCCAGGCCCAGTCAGATCATAAACAGCAGATATGATAATAGCAAAAAGTCACGAGTTGTTGCAAATAAAGATATGTGCTGTTATCAGTGTAATAAAATCGATCACACCCAATATCCATGTCCTGCCACAAAGAATCAGAAACCGTCACTATTATGTTCAGTCCCTAGACCCACTTTTTCAGCCCCAGTGCACAGTGGAGTATATAAAACAAAGGTGTTGCTTAATGGTCAGTGTGAAGAGGCCATGTTAGATTCAGGCTGTTTTCAAACAGTTGTGCTACCTAGTTTGGTCCCTAGGGATTTGTGGAATGAGTCAGAAATAAATATCAGTTGTGTCCATGGGGATAAGAAACTGTACCCGACCGCTGAGGTTTATTTAACAGTAGGGGGTCAAACTTATCTCCTTCCTGTAGCTCTTGTGCCTGATTTTCCTTATCCTGTTATTCTTGGCAATGATGTGCCAACTCTGTTGGACATCATACAACAGGTTAGAGAGGAACAAATGGAGGAGAGACAGACAGGTGGCGCTGTTGAGCAGAGAGTAAATACACCTGTGGTGAAAAATTGTAATATGGTGACAACCAGGGCACAGAGGGCACAGAGGGCTGCCAATGTTCTTCAGGAATTACCATTTTATGATTCTGAGATAGAGGCAGGCCCTATTAAGCAACCCAAATCCAAGGCTCAGAAGAGAAGAGATAAGGTGTTAGTGTCAGCAAAGAACTTGGGTGAAGAAACACCACAATTAAGCCAGTCAGTAGAGTTTGACATCCCTCCTGACACAGCTACATTGCAGAAAGCTGACCCAACACTTAAACCATGGTTTGATAAAGTCTCGGAGATTGAGGGTGTGAAACAGGGTAAAACTGATTGTTTGGCTGAGGCCTTGTATGTCATTAAAAAGGGCATTTTATATCAACAGCATGGTGAAGTTGTGGCCATAGCTTTGCCACAGGACCTCACACCAAAGATTGTGGAACTAGGACATGTTATTCCTTGGGCAGGTCATCTGGCATTTCAAAAAACTTTGCAGAGAATTGCTAGCAGGTTTGTGTGGCCGGGAATGTATACCCAGATAAAGGAGTTCTGCACAATGTGCTCAATATGTCAGATTACAGCATCTAGGGGAGTAGCACGTGCCCAACTGCAACCATTACCAATCATCGGAACACCTTTTGATAGAATAGGGATGGATGTAGTTGGCCCCCTAGAGAGAAGCTCCTCGGGTAATGAATACATTCTAGTAATTTGTGACTATGCTACTCGGTACCCAGAAGCCTTTCCCCTGAAATCTATCAAGGCTAGGCAGGTTGCCAACTGCCTTATCCAGTTGTTTTCAAGGGTAGGCATACCCAGAGAAGTTCTAACAGACTGTGGAACAAATTTCTTGTCCAAATTGTTGCAGCAAGTATATAAGCTGTTGGGTATTAAGGGTATTAAGACCACCCCATATCACCCTCAGACTGATGGACTAGTGGAGCAATTCAATCAGACTCTTAAAAATATGCTGCGGAAATTTGTTTCTGAAACGGGCTCAGATTGGGACCAATGGGTACCATACTTATTGTTTGCTTATCGGGAGGTGCCCCAGGCTTCAACAGGATTCTCACCTTTTGAACTACTGTATGGTCTTCAGGTGAGGGGCCCACTGGACTTATTAAAGGAGCACTGGGAGAGTCCAACGAGTGATCAGGACAATGTGGTCTCTTATGTTATTAAGATGAGAGAGAAACTGGATCGAATGACTGCTTTGGCTCAGGAGCACATGAGGACGGCGCAGGCCAAACAAAAAACTTGGTATGACAAGAAGGCCAGAAAAAGGGTTTTTCACCCAGGACAACAGGTTTTGTTATTGCTGCCCTCGTGTGACAGTAAGCTGTTGGCTCGATGGCAGGGGCCATATGAAATTTCTAAGAGATTAAGCTCAGTGACATATGAACTATATATGCCTGAGAGGGAGGTAAAATATCAGACCTTCCATATTAACTTATTGAAAGAGTTTCAGCAGCCTGGTCATCAGCAGCAGCAACCTGTTCTTCAGGAGACACATCAGCTCTTGATTTGTGCGACGGAAGTGGATGAGGAGAAAGAACAGTCCTTTCCCACAAAGGTGTCAGAGCCTTAATTATTTCAAGTGTCTCATTTGCAGGTGGATCAGTGGAGAGAGTTAGAGGCACTATTGGATCCAGAATTGATTCAGGAGAGACCCGGTTTCACCACGTTGGTGCATCATAAAGTTTATTTGAAAGAGGAAGCTAGAAAATCATATAGGATCCCAGAGCGATTGGTCCCAAAAATGAAACAAGAAATTGACTTGATGTTGCAGCTGGGAGTGATCGAGGAGTCAGTCAGTGAGTGGTGTAGCCCGATTGTGCTGGTCCCCAAAAAGGACGGCTCATTAAGATTCTGTATTGACTTCAGATACCTTAATGTAGTATCTAAATTTGAATCATACCCCATGAATCATACCCCATGATTGACGAACTGTTAGAGAAAGTGGGCAGGGCTAGGTTTATTTCTACTCTGGACCTATGCAAGGGGTATTGGCAGGTGGCATTGGCAATGGAAACAAAGGAACTTACAGCCTTTAAAACACCTTATGGCAGTTTCCAATTTAGGGTCATGACATTTGGCCTTCAGGGGGCACCTGCAACTTTTCAGCGACTGATGGACCAAGTGTTAAGGAGGGTATCAAATTTTGCGGCTGCCTATTTGGATGACGTGGTCATTTATAGTCAGACCTGGGAAGAACATTTGATACACCTTAGGCAGGTCCTTCAGTTAATTAAGAAGGCAGGATTGACAATTAATCCACGCAAATGTGCGTTCGGACAGCAGCAGGTGGAGTACCTGGGACATGTGGTTGGTCAGGGGGTTATTAGACCACGAGTAGGTAAAGTGGATGCCATCCGGACCTACCCTGTGCCCACCACTAAAAAGGAGGTACGATTGTTCATGGGAATGGTAGGATGGTATAGTAAGTTCATTCCCTACTTTGCTGAAAGAGCCACAGTTTTGACTGACCTCACTAAAGCTTCAGCACCAAATAAGATAAAATGGACAGAAGAGTGTGACAGAGCGTTTGAGGATCTGAAGAGGGCTATTTCTGGGGAGAAGGTTCTCTACAGTCCAGACTTTGCTTGCCAGTTCATTTTACAGACATATGCTTCAGGGGTTGGCATTGGAGCTGTACTTCTCCAGGAGGAGAGGGGAGAGAGACACCCAGTACTGTTCTTGAGCCGTAAGTTGTTGGACCGGGAGACAAGATACTCTACGGTAGAAAAAGAATGTCTTGCCATGAAATGGGCAATAGGGTTTCTAAAATACTATTTATTTGGGCATCATTTTGTATTGGAGACAGATCATCGGGCCCTACAGTGGTTGGACAGAATGAAGGATGTAAACAGTCGTCTTACAGGGTGGTATGTGTCCCTCCAACCTTATAATTTTACTGTTCGGTATGTGGCACGGAAAACCAACTTTGTAGCGGATAGCCTTTCGAGAGTACATGACTCATAGAGTACTGTACTCTCGGGAAAGGGGGGAGGAAATGTGACGATGGGATGTCACCACTGTATGACTTGTTGTATTGTGTGATTATGTTATATTTGTAATGTTGTAAATGTCAGTATGATTATTTGTTAAAGTGCACACAGTATTTTGGGATTTGTCTTTGTTAATTTGAATGCCCTTGGGAGATAACTATTATGGTTAAGTATTTGGTAAAATAATTGATAAAGGATTTATTTCACATACCTTTTCCAACATGCTTCCTGTGGGTGTCCAGGCAAAAGACTCTGTGAGGGGTTGAGGGCCTTTTATAGGGCACCAGCAGGAAGGAAACATGTATGGTAAGTTAGAGAGGTGGTTCAACATTTGTAAATAAGGGTTGAAATGATTTATTGAATTATTTATATTGCTATTTATTGTATGTTATTTATATTTACATTGTACATACTTGGGGAAATTATTTATGTATTTTTAGATGTTGGTGGGTATGTGTTAAGAATAGGAATGTTGATTGTTTTACCTGGGATTATGGTAGGGGCTAATCAGCCCTAATTATCTCATATATTATATAACAGGTGTGAGATATCTCTAGTAGCGTGCTTATTATTCTTGGTATGCTTCTTGGTTGGCGAAGTGTATCTTGTTTGAAGGATCGTGTCAGATGTTTTCCTGGAAACTTTTGCTTGTAAGATTATTGAAATAGATGGACTAATGGAAAATTGAAATCTGCCTCGCCTCGACGCTACATTGTCACACGAGGATCCAGGTCCACTGCCTGTGGTCACTGAGGGTCCAGCTGCCCCTGCCATGAAGGCCGACATGGGTCCACCCACGTCATTCCCACCTGGTATCCTGCTGGTGGACTGCCTTCTCGGTCTGGTGCTCTCACCCGTCGGCTGGTCTACCGAGGGTGTTGCGGAGCTCCAGTCTGGAACCACCACGGGTGCTGCTGTGACCCAGCCGGGGCCCACCGTGGGTGCAACCTTGACCCAGCCGGAGCCCACCGTGGGTGCTACCTTGGCCCAGCCAGGGCCTCCCACGGGTGCTGCGGAGCTCCAACCCAGAGTCACCACAAGTGCTGTCGTATCCCAAGCCAGGACCACCACAGGTGCAGCCTTGTCCCTAGCCGGGACCACCGAAAGCGTCATTGCTCCTCCCTCTTCGCTGAACATTCCCCAGGGTCCAGCTGCTTCTGTGGAGGTCATCGTGAGTGCAGCTATGTCCCAGACCGGGACTATCTTGGGTGCAGCTACCCCCCAGTTCGGGTCCGCTGGGAGCATAATGGTTCCTCCCTCGCGTCTGTCCTACGCCGGGGCTCCCTCTCTTTGACTCTCCTCTCTAGTGGTGGTTCTCCCTGTGGGGACGGCCCGTGCCGCCTCTCCCGAGCTGGTGGCTGAAGAACCCAGGCCGGCTGCCGGATGTACTGTGCCGTTGGGTTGGGTGGTCAAATTTCCATGACAGGCAACCCACCTTGTTCCTGCTGACTGGTTGGCTAGCCTGGGATGCTGGCAGGCCACCCGACTGGCTCTATGGTTCTGACTATGGGGCCTGGGACGTTGGGTGGCCTCCTGAGCCTCTTGCTCCAGAACTTGGGAAGGGGAGTGGTGATTTTGTGTTTGTTTTGTTGTGAGTTTTGAGCTGGGTTGTTTTTTGTTCCCTCCTGGCCTGTTCCCCCCACCACCCGCCCTGAGCAGTTGGTGATAGTTCCTGCGGGGAAGGGAGGGTTCTTTTGTTTGGGTGTCTGGTCTCCACCCCTTGAGAGGGGGGTTCTGTCATGACCTGGGTTTGGATGTTTTCCAAACCCGGCTTCATGGCTTGGTGGCTGTATTTATTTCTCTTGTCTTATTCTGGCGCCTGTTATTTGTCTGTTCATGTTTTGGGTTGCCCTGCCTCCTGTCAGTTGGCAGCCATGCCTCCCTCTCCTGTTATTGCTTGACAGCTGTAGTCAATTATTGCTTGCTTCTACCTCGCAACTCAGCACACACACACACACACACACACACACACACACACACACTCTCACACACACTCTCACACACACCTGTGCCCACTCAGATCTGCACACACACACACACACACACATGTACTTACATACACGCACACACCCACTCACACCTGTGCTCATTCAGCTCATTATGTCTTGTATTATTTAAGCTCTGCTCATTCACTTTGTGCTCACCGGTTCATTGGCTTGTCAACTTCCAATCAGAACTCTAGTAAGTACTGTTTCCCACCATTCCCCAGTTTCGTCTGGGAATGCTTTGGGTTTTTTTTTCCCTGTTTTTACTCCTCCCGCTCTGCAGTCTCGCCTGCGAGCGCCTTGGGTCCAAATCCTCTTTATTTACTCTCCAATGTACCGCAGAGTGTTAGTGTTTGTACTTTGTTTAATGCTCAGTTCACTCCTTGGAGCTTTGTCATTCTTATGTTTAATAAATACACACAACTCTATCCTGCGTTTTAGAGCTTGTCTCTTCTGCCCCGGGGGGGCAGCAATTCATGACATATTTTTACATATCTGTCACATTTAAATGTTTCAGATCATCAAACAAATTTTAATAATAGACAAAGATAACCTGAGCAAATACAGAATGCAGTTTTTAAATGAAAAATTTCAATTATTAAGGGAAAAAAAGCTACCCAAACCTACCTGGCCCTATGTAACATGCCATAATTGATGAAGCCATGAATTCTGCTCAAGCTCAAGTCCTCCAATGTCACTGAATAAAACAATTCTGCAAAGAAGAGTGGGACAAAATTCCTCAACAGTGATGTAAAAGACTCATTGTCAGTTATCACAAAAGCCTGACTGTAGTTGTCACCAAGGGTGGCACAAAGGGGCACCTTTTCACATAGGGCCAGGTAGGTTTGGATACTTTTTTCCTTAATAAATGAAACCAACCAAACTGCATTCTGTATTTATTCAGATTATCTTTGCCTAATATTAAAATTTGTTTGATTTTATTTTTCCTTCATTTATACAAGGAAGGTCCATTGAGAGGTGACCTCTCATTTCCAAAGAAGCCATGTTCACCTTCATATCTGGAGGCGACCCAGTATAACCACAGACTGACCTGTGGCCACCAAACAGTGGGGTTAAGGAGGGTGGGGAAAACACTGTTAGGTCATCTGCCCCACCCAGATCTGATCCTGTCGATCCAGTGATTGATCCAGCGACCCTCCAGTCACAAGTCTACATCCCTAACCATAAGGCCACCACTGCCCCGTCAATGATCTGAAACATTTAAGTGTGACAAATATGCAAAAATATAAGAAATCAGGAAGGTACATACTTTTTCACAGCATAGTAGTATGTATGAAGACCAAAGCAGATGCTAACAAAGTGACAAGAGTTGTGTTGTGTTTTTTTTTTAATTTTTCTATTGATAGCCACTCCAAATATCCAAATAGATGCACAGAAGCACAGAAAAAGTGAGCTTTTCCATGATGGACCGACAGACAGATGAAAGCGACCTCCCTACCTACTCCCTGAGTGGATAATGCATGTGGCAGCAGTTCACTAGCTGAACAAAAAGTTTAAAAGTGGAAACATAAAATGATATTTGAAGTCCCACTGAAAGTGCTCTGTTAACAGATAACAATGACAGTTTTTATAGTAATGTCATTTAAATAAAACATTAAAAACTGGTGCCTTACTTTAACACAGCAACATAACATAAATGCCACTCTTCAATGCACTCTTAACATGCACTAACCTTCACAGCACAGACTCTTGAACTGGGAACAGGCATGGTCCCAGTGAAGCCCTTCTGCTCAACATTAAACATTCAGACAGACCAGAGGTGGCTCTACTAGAGAAAGGTTGAAGCCATCATGACCTTGTTCTTCTACTGAATGTGTGCGCTTGTGTCCACAAATGTGTGTCTCCCTCAGGTAACACAGCTCTGCACACACATCCACCTGCACAGCCTCTATGTAAATTCTTTAGAGCGTGTGTGTGTTTGTGTGTGGGTTGGCTGGGCATCGGAAGCCCCTTCACTATTAATCAACCCTGGCATCCTCCCCTCCTTGGGAAATGGATGTAAGCAAAAAGTTAAAAGACTTAATTCATTAATAAATCACACAGTAAATAATAGGTGTTTGTGTTGCCTGCGACAGTAGACACGGCTGTGGAGTAAGCCACGGGAGGAAGGTTTACTCGCACACGGGGCACATGCTCAATGAGGTGGAACCGCTGAAGACCATAAATATGCATTACAGTGACTGGAAGTGAATACAACAGGTACACAAAGCAAAGAATAAAAAAAGAATACAATAAGTAAAAAATATCTGAAGACAGGAAAGAAAAAGTGGATGGGGATAAAAGAGTACACAGGAGCTACTGTAGGTGTGTTGGCATGAAATTAGTTTATGTATCAGTAATTATACAAAGATTTGAGAAAAAAATTATCATCTAACTAAACCTTGTTAAAAATTTGTATTATATTATATTTATATTATAATTTCAGACAAAAGATAAAGAAGCTTTAGTTTAAAGTGGACCAAATTCAAAGTTTTAGACTTGACAAGAGCAATTTTCCATGATTCATAGTTCAAAATAATCCTCATTTCTATTGCTGAGGCCACTTAGTTCATCCAAAGCCTGAAACAGCAGTTTTAGCTTACTCCACTTTAAGGCCATGTCCCTTAAAGCCAATTTTCCTCTGACGGACTGACCTTTAAGAGAGCACGGTTTGAAAGTCCACTTTGAGTAAAAACAAGCAGAGGGAGGTCTTGTAGGTTCAGGATGGAGCTTCAATTAAAGGTAGATAATGGAAGTACAGCGAAGGTGCCATTGTCAGTGTTGGTCATCAGTACACCTGCACAGTCTATCATTTATTTCTCTCTGTTCCTAGCAATTATGTCATCTTCTGATTTGGTTTCTGTGCAAAATCCACTGGAAAACAGTTATCAGTGAGGTTATTTTTACTCATTTAATGACTGTCGGTTTAATTAAATATTATAGAGAATTACTTGGAATCACAATTGCTAATTTTCTTAGCATCTTGCGCTGAGTATCCATTTTAATTGGAAAATATAAAACTGAGGTAAAAAGAGAGACATTTGGTCAAAATGTGTTTATGTGTGTTCAATTTCCCTTTTTCATATACTGTAACAATAAAAGAATAACCTAACCAAAAAAGAGGTAACTTCTTCAATCAAATACATATTGCGTTCAAAATATATAGACAACAATACTAGGTGTGGCAATCACCAGAGACCAGTACAATATTATCCCAATATTTGGTCCACATTATTGCATTATTGCAGTATTGCTGAGTAGTGCAATATCATATTTTGCGATTGTCTTGTTCAACCCTTACCTAGACCTCACAAGTCACTCCTTTGTTGTGCTGATCTAACCAGACAGTGCGCATTTAGTGCCATCTAATGGACTGAAAAGTCAAATGGTTCCTATTACTGTTGTACCTAAATACAGTAGGTAACTCTGTACAGTATTTGCAACACTTATTAATCATTTTAATAAAGTACCATGATACTTGTGTCTCTAAATCAATGTAGTATCACCACTACAAAGTATCTTGAAATTATGCTGTATCAATTTTCCCCCACCCCCAGACAATACTGTTTTTTTTTAAATAAACAAATTAATTAAAAACTAGAAAAGCACTCGGAAAGTGCAGACCTCCACCAAGCAGCTCATTTCCTCCAAATGACATTGTTAGAAATGCAGCAGTTTTCTAAATGCAACATTTATGGATTTGATGTTGATGAAAAATACCTAATTCAAGTTTCCTTCTATAAGATTTATTGAAATAACAAATAAACAATATTAGTTAACTTCGCTACAGAAATTTTGGTGTACCAACAAGAGTAAAATTTAACCAAGTTGATACTGACTTTTCCTAAAAGTTCCTGGATCCAGCTGGTGATCCAAATCACCACAAAAACATAATAATCTGTCCCCCATGCCATTACACACCTTTCCTGAAAATTTGTTGCTGAATAATGTTGCTAAGAGACAGACAGACAAAGCAATGCCGGTGTTGTGGTAAAAAGTGATCAGCTGCCAAAAACTGAACACCAGGTGCCACATTGTAGTTATGGGGTTATATTAGAGCTCTGCGATATGACAATATACATGTATATCGGTGACACGATAAAAAACGTCTACAGTTTCATATAAAACTATATTGTTTATATCGGGATTTAAGAGACATACCCATTTCTACTTGTCACTGCTCTGCCTCTTCCCCGCAGTGCGCCAGGTGTGCCACAGCAGCTAACTGCAAGCTAATGTTTTGCCGCTACTTCGGTGGAGCTGCTACTTCTGTGCCAGCCAGGGATGTTGGACTGTTTCCCACCATGCTGTGTCAGACAGGATAGTCCTCTAACTTCATTTTAATTGGAGGTAAGTCACATTAACACCATCTCTCTCTAATTATAAAATGGAGAATGCTAAATGACGATGCTGACTTGTTGCTAATAGGAAACGTTATAGTGTATCAGACCATCATTCTGGTTTAAATCACTGCTGAGTTTCTACATTTTGTCTGAAAAAACATTACTAAAGCTGCAAAAGTGTGTGACAACGGCTACATACACACTAAATAAATAAATAATAAATAAATTAAAATGTGTCGGAGGAACAAACTGCTTCTTATTGTAACTTGATTTCTAATCATTTTTAATTAGTCCAGTAGTGATAAAGGATAAAGTTGAATTAATTTCAAATGCACAACAAAAAACAATTTTATAACAACACTGCAAAATTTAGAGGGGGAAAAAAGTGCATAAAATTAATGACAGATGAATTTGTACAATTGAGTTTTTTTCAGTATGTAATTTAAAATGTGGAAAAAGAGATGATCCTTTTTATTTGTTATTATATATAAACTATAGAATTTACAGAAAATGTATATCATGATATATATCGTTATCATCAAATAAGATTACTTATATTGTGATATGAAATTTTGTTCATATCGCACAGCCCTAGGTTATATTAGCCGTAAAATATGTATTTCAACAGGTAAACTACTGAGTTAGGTATAATAAGATATATTTAACACTTATGATGCATTCTGAACCGGAAACAAACTTGATGTAGGATTAAAAGCAATTAAAATAATGCAGTCACAAGGATACATGGAAAAATAGATTTACTGAATATATACATGTAGATACTGTATAAATACATATTTTATGTATCAACAATGGACAATTACAGTGTAGCTTCTAAACGACAATGAGGTTTTTGCACATGAATATTGGGATCAATTGCAATCTCATAAATGCTATATGTTGTTATCCAAACTGCAAAAACTTTGGCCAACACTACAATATTTTTTTCAGATGCAATAAAATCTCAAAACATTTACAGATACATTGTAGGTGGACTGAGACCAGGCAGTACACCTTTAACAAGCGGGTTTCTGCAGCTGGTGACCACTTTTTGGCAGCCGATCGCGCCACTCTCAATCACTTTTTGGCACGACACTAGCAAAAACATTACCGCCTCCTCTTGGTGGAGGTAATAAAAATTAAACATTGTCCAGTGCTGTGTGTTCACATGCCGTGGGGGTAATGTGCCTCGCAAGACATCCTTAGCTTGTCTGCCGGTACTCTGTCCCCGTACCATTATACACCTTTCCTGAAAATGTCATCAACATCCGTTCATAAACTGCAGTTTGCTTGCATTTTCTTGGTGTCTTCAGATGAAAAAGTGTCAACCATCACATACTATTGCTGTGTTTGAAATGTTCACTCGTTCCCCATATAGTGTACTATATAGTGAATCAGCCATTTTGTAGTGCTGTTCAAAATCTTAACTGAAAATTTAATTCACTATACAGAACACTCAAAATATCCCACAACGCATTTTGAAAAGTAGTGTACAACGGATGGTCACTACATTAGCTAATATTCTATCCTATAATGCAATGCGCAGCCAACGGCATAGTGAGAGGAGAGCTTCACATCACAGCATTAACTACCTTAAGGTATTTACATTAAGTCAGCAAAAACGATTTGATTTAACCTTGTGAGTGTGAGATTTTGCGTGCCCCTAGTGGCAGAGCACAGCACTGCACCTGTCATCTCACTCTGACATGATTGGCTGCATTTGGGGATTTGTACTGATTTGCACTGATCTGCCAGTTTCAGAAGGTGGCAGACATCCGTTGGAGGACTCAATGGGTGACACATAATACACCAAAGAAGAACTCATTTCCTTTTCCTGTTTTTAGCATTTTGGCCCAGAAAGCTAATATGGCTGCCATCCATCATCGTGCACCATCACTTAGTCGGCTTTGTACGCAGAAAATAGCCACGGGATACAAGCAAAATTTATGTGGGACAATCATAAGACTTTATAGATGTGGTAGAGAACGTAAGTGACTGACAGAACGCAAAATAATGAGCACGATGGGTGAAAACGCAGTGACCACGGCAGTGAGCAAGTCCCCTTAGCCGCCGGTAAGTGAGGAACTTCTGTGTTTTGTTAATATTGTACTGATTTCTTGTTCATATACTTTGAAGATAAGATAATGAGGTACCTTTGTACAAAAAATGTTGTTAAAAGACTGAACCATTCTTTGTGTAAATACGTCCAAAGTCCAGTTTTGACTGAGTTATGGAATTTAAAGAGGTGTCGCAACAGTATGCAAATTAGATGCGTAAATTTATTCCTATCTGAAACTTTGGATCATATTTTACATCTTTTCTAATTGACAGTAAACCTATATCTCTTACCACTTTCAAGTTATAGCCTTGGAAATCTGAACTATTTTACTGACAAAAAATATTTACCACTCTTGACCACTAGGGGTTATGTCACAATTCAGCGACAGACACACTCAAAGAGTTTAATACATATTTACTACAAATTCCAAGCAAGTGTTCTTTATTTTTTTTTTTTTTACCACCGTTAGGTTGTTTTACTGTCTCACCATGATGACGTCATTAGCCGCGCCATGAAAACAACCTCAGTAGCATCCAAAAGCTGTTAATTTTATTGTTATATTGAGTTTACTATATATTCCACTATATCTACAGTCATGTGAAAAAATTAGGACACCGTTCTTTATTAATAAATGTTCACATGTCTATGTCTAACCTTGTTTTTGTTTTTATTTGCATTTTTTAACATTTATTTTAGCCATTTTAAGTGGGAATGAATGTGGGAGCGTCCTAAAAAAGATGGGGGTGAGCTAATTTATTCCTCACTATTTGTTTAGAATTACATTTTACAGAAAATTTGAAAAAAGTCTAATTCATTTTTAATTGTTTAGTTGGACTACATGAATCTTCCAATATTTTTAACATTGATATTAAAAATCCATATGTCCAAATATGTAAAAAAAAACAAAAAACACACAGGCTTATACAGGATGTCCTAATTTTTTCACATGACTGCAAATTCACTATATAGCGAGGAGGGAGGGAATGAGTGTGTGAACTTTCCAAACACAGCAGTCATGTGTATGGGTGCGGAGGTGAACGTAACTCCGTGGACATGTCTTAAAGGGGAAGCTCCATATTATTATTATTTTCCCCCCAAAAAATGTCTGGATCCAGATTGTAATACGGATCACCAACAAAATCTAATCATCTGTTCCTGTCAGGATGTGGACTGGGCCCCAGGTCCATATTGATTTTCCTTGTCATCTGAACTTGGGGTCCCAGCCCATGTCCTCACTTTGAGTTTGAATTTTAGGATTTTCTGCATTTATTATAGCTATGATTCTGTTCTTGGTTTTCTGTGGATTGTTATTATTAGTATTATTATTGTCATGTTCTTGTCTTCCCTGATCCTCTCTTCATGTTTCTGTGCGTTCTCCATGGTTGTGTGTGCAGCCCCGCTCCATCCTATCACCTCTGTTTTCCTCATGTGTCAGTTATTAGTCATGATTTGTCTCCCCACCTGTGTTGTACTGTCTTGATTGCCCCCTTGGTTATTTAAGTTCCATTCCACCTCTGTTCGTCTCGGGTTCCTGTTGTCATATGGCGTGAACAACACACTTCTGCCTTGTCCTGTATCTTGTTTTTGTCTAAATCATATCCTGTTCCAGCCTGTTTTTTGCCATAGTTTTTGTTGCAGCTTTGGAGCCGCATTTATTTTCTGTTTAAGCCCTCGAGCTGCGTCTAGTAGACCAGCTCTCAATAGATTCAGTGAAACTCATGTCCACTGTTTGGGTTCAATCTCTCGCCACCCCGTGACAGTTCCATGTGCCATTACACACCTTTCCTGAAAATTTCATCAAAATCTGTTCAGAATTTTTTGAGTAATGTTGCTAACAGACAAACACAAAAACCAATAAACCAACAAACCAACCAACCAACGCTGCCAAAAACATTACCACCTCCTCTTAAAAAACAGTAAGAGTTCCATCAATTTGAGAAGAAACCCTTAGTGTTTATGTAGTGAAATCATTTAATATAAACATACATGATGATCAAATTCTAATTATTGAAAACCTCCTGAGAGCATAAACTTTAATTTCCAATTTCACTGCTCATCTGGGCAGATGAGCAGCAGCCGATTCAATGTTCTGACAAACAAAAGTCACCTGGCATTAACAACACTGATTACTTATTCATCTACTTTATATACATTCAAGCAACTGGAGAAAATGCACATTAGATGTAATCCAACCCCCCCCCCCCCCAACTGACACACACACACACACACACACACACACACACACACACAGACAGATGCACGCACGCACACACACCTTTAAATATCCCTCCTCATCCCTATCCCCCTGTGGACTCTCTTTTTCCCAGTGACTTTCATTTTTATTAGAGCACTTGGCATCTGATTAAGTCCCATTTGGAGTGTTAATTAGCTGTGCTGCTCTGCTCCGACCGTCTATACACTGAATAAGGTCAAGACAACACAATGACAAAACCATCAGGTTTCTTAGAGAGCAGCCAAGAAGTTCAGTGACAATAAAAGATCCTTTTTTTTCCTAATTTCTACCAGTCAAATTATTTGATCCTACAATGAATAGCTGTAGAAAAAACACTACTTTGCACATGTGATTCAATTCAGCTGGTAGTCTGAGCATTTCTTACTAATGAAACATTTGATAGCACAAGATGTACAAATTGCTGTCCCTCTATAAAGCAGAAAAACAGGCTAAAGTATTTTTTTACCTCAAAGGAAATAGAAGACTCAGAAAGATTGCTTAATTCAGTCTTTAACTGGCTATTAGTGATGGGACTTCCAGCACTGAAGCTTTGGAGTGTGTGCCGAGTAATCCAGGAAATATTTTGCAAAGCGCATATTGAGGTGTGTATTGATGATGTACGTGATGACATCTGAAGCCTCACGAAACCATACACTTCCCAGATAAACCAAAAGCAACATATTTTTTTTAAATCGTACACTTCTCAAATAAACAACGTGTGTTTACCATGGATACAATTTCCCATGATTTTGATATTAACTTGTTTCTTAAATTATATTTGTCACCCACAAAGGATTCGATGAGCTTCTTTATTCAAGGACTCTCATTAATTTCTGCCCGAGGCATTAAGAACTCTATGTAATCTCTCCAAATCTATTGAATTAAATGTAGTCGATCAACACTTTCTAATTTAGTGCCTTTACATAGCATGCCATTGTGGTGCATGTATAGAATGTTGGATTCTGGTGCTGAAGATTGTGGGTTTGGGTCTTTGTTTAGTGCGATTTCGCAGTGTCATCATTATTATGTTTTTGCTTTCTGCTTCAACTATGGACCTTGACTTAATGGTGAAAAAGACTCATGGCCATTTTTAACAGCAGGAAATATATATACAGTATCTCACAAAAACCGGAGTGGTGGCCTAGTTGGTAGAGCATCTGCTCCACAACCGGGAGGCCAGCGTTAAAATCCCGGCCGGGTCATACCAAAGACCAGGTAAAAATGGTACTTTCCGCCTTCTAGCTTGGTCCTCAGCAAAATGGAATGGGGAAAGGAAAGTTAACACGCAGAGCTACCAGAGAACTGACCCCCCACTGTAGTTTTCAATACCTACAGTAGCTGTGTGGCCTAGGGTCTTGAAACTGAAATAGGCATCGCCCCATGTCATTGGCATGGGAATAATTTAAACTTACCTCACAAAAGTGAGTTCACCCCCTCACATTTTTGTAAATGTTTTGTTATATCTTTTCATGGGACAACACTGAAGATATGACACTTTGATACAATGTAAAGCAGTCAGTGTACAGCTTGTATAAGTGTAAATTTGCTGTTCCCTCAAAATAACTCAACACACAGCCATTAATGTCTAATCCGCTGGCAACAAAAGTGAGTACACCCCTAAGTGAAAATGTCCAAATTGTGCCCAAAGTGTCAATATTTTGTGTGGCCACCATTATTTTCCAGCACTGCCTTAACTCTCTTGGGCATGGAGTTCACTAGAACTTCACAGGTTGCCACTGGAATCCTCTTCCACTCCTCCATGACGACATCACGGAGCTGGTGGATGTTAAACTAGAAGTCCCAGAGAGGGGCCATTTGGCCTTTTTACCTAGAAAACCCACAAGAGGGCCAATTGGCCCCAAGTCCCTGGGGAAAAAAGTTGCTTTTTCATTCTTTGTAAATATGTTTTGTTTTGTTTTGTTTAACAATAAATGTCAGTGTGTTGATCCCTTCCTTCCTGTTGATCCTTTCCACTGCATACAGCTCAGTCCAGTCTTTATGGCTATGTTCACTGAGGTATTTATCCATCTCAGAACTAAAGCTTGCTCTCAAAAGAACATTTTAGAATAGAATGTGTTTTTATTCCTCATTCTCACATTCACACAGAAGTAGCCAACATGACTTCACCACTGAAGTGTGAAGTGTGACCCCCTCACCCCACACCCCACACACCCCTCACCCCACACACTGCCACTAACAGCCTCATTACCATAACAAAATGAGTGATTAGTGTATTAGGGAAAAGCGGTCGGGCCAAATGGCCCCTATGTGGGTCTTCTAGGTAGACAGAAAAATGCTGGGACTTCTAGTGTTTTAAAGACCTTTCGCTCCTCCGCCTTCTGTTTGAGGATGCCCCACAGATGCTCAATAAGATAAGATAAGATAAGATAAGGTAAGCCTTTATTAGTCCCACAATGGGGAAATTCCAGGATTGCAACAGCACAGGGATAGCAACAATCAGAAGGCAAGAAAAAAACAAGAGCAGCGAGTATACATATGTACATATAAATATAAATATATAGACACACGATGCGGAGCATTGCAGCTAGATGGAATAAATATATAGATATATAAACACAAAGTGCGGAGCATTGTAGCTAGATGAAATAAATATATGAATATATAAACACACACAGTGTGGAGCGTTGTAGCTAGATGAAATAAATATATGAATATATAAACACAGTGCGGAGCATTGTAGCTAGATGGAATAAATATGTAAATATATAAACACACAGTGCGGAGCATTGTAGCTAGATGGAATAAATATGTAAATATACAAACACACACACAGTGCAGAGCATTGTAGCTTGATGGAATAAATATGTAAATATATAAACACACACATACATATTTTATGTATCAACAATGGACAATTACAGTGTAGCTTCTAAACGACAATGAGGTTTTTGCACATGAATATTGGGATCAATTGCAGTCAATACTATTAGGTTGTCACGTCTTTTTGCTATCTCTGCGAGCAGCCCTGCTTAGGTTATACAGTCTGACAGCCATTGGTAGGAAGGACCTGCGAAACCTCTCGGTTGTGCACCTAGGATGATGTAGTCTGCTGCTAAATGAGCGCCTTAGTGCATTCAGTGTGTCCTGCATAGGGTGGAACTCGGACTCCAGCAGAGATGACAGTTTAGCCACCATCCTTCTCTCTCCCATCTCCTCCACTGGGTCAAGGCGCTGCCCCAGGACAGAGCTAGCTTTCTTGATCAGTTTGTTCAGTCTCTTCCTATCGGCTGCTGTAATGCAACTGCCCCAGCAGACCACTCCGAAAGTGGTGGCTGATGCCACCACCATGTCGTAGAATGTCTTCAGCAGTGCCCCCTGTACACCAAAAGACCTGAGTCTCCTCAGTAGGAACAGCCTGCGCTGTCCCTTCTTGTAGAGTGGGTCAGTATTGTGTGACCAGTCTAGTTTATTGTTCAGATGAACACCCAGGTACTTGTAAGATGTCACCATCTCAATGTCTGTTCCCTGGATGTTTACTATAACAATAGGGTTTAGGTCTGGAGACATGATTGGCCAGTCCATCACCTTTACCCTCAGTTTCCTTAGCAAGGCAGTGGTTGTCTTGGAGGTGTGTTTGGGGTCATTATCATGTTGGAATACTGCCCTGCAGCCCAGTTTCCGAAAAGAGGGGATCATGCTCTGCTTCAGTATGTCACAGTACACATTGGCATTCATGGTTCCCTCAATGAACTGTAGCTCCCCAGTGTCTGCAGCACTCACGCAGCCCCAAACCATGACACTCCCACTACCACGCTTAACTGTGGGCAAGACACACTTGTCTTTGTACTCCTCATCTGGTTGCCGCCACACACGCTTGACACCATCTGAATCAAATAAGTTTATCCTGGTCTCATCAGAGCACAGGACATGGTTCCAGTAATCCATGTCCTTAGTCTGCTTGCCTTCAGCAAACTGTTTGCGGGCTTTCTTGTGCATCATCTTTAAAAGGGGCTTCCTTCTGGGACGACAGCCATGCAGACCAATTTGATACAGTGTGCTTCATATGGTCTGAGTACTGACAGGCTGACTTCCCACCCCTTCAACCTCATATGTCTATTTTCAAAAGACAACCTCTGGATATGACGCTGAGCATGTGCACTCACTTCTTTGGTCAACCATAGCAAGGCCTGTTCTGAGTGGAACCTGTCCTGTTAAACTGCTGTATGGTCTTGGCCACCATGCTGCAGCTCAGTTTCAGGGTGTTGGCAATTTTCTTATAGCCTAGGCCATCTTTATGTAGAGCAAAAATTCTTTTTTTCAGATCCCCAGAGAGTTCTTTGCCATGCTGAGGTGCCATGTTGAACTTCCAGTGACCAGTATGAGAGATTGTGAGAGCGATAACACCAAATTTAACACACCTGCTCCCCATTCACACCTGAGACCTTGTAACACTAACGAGTCACATGACACTGGGGATAGAAAATGGCTAACTGGGCACAATTTGGACATTTTCACTTAGGGGTGTACTCACTTTTGTTGCCAGCGGTTTAGACATTAATGGCTGTGTGTTGAGTTATTTCGAGGGGACAGCAAATTTACACTGTTATACAAGCTGTACACTGACTACTTTACATTATATCAAAGTGTCATATCTTCAGTGTTGTCCCATGAAAAGATATAATAAAGTAGTTACAAAAATGAGAGGGGTGTACTCACTTTTGTGAGATATTATAAATATACAGTATTTTGTGAGATACTGTAAATATACAGGGCAGTGCGGTGGCGGAGTGGTTAGCACTGTGGCAGCACAGCAACTCACCATTGGCCGGGGGAGCCTGGGTTCGATCCCAGCCCCCGACCAACAGTGATCTGTGTGGAGTTTGCATGTTCTCCTTGTGTCTGCGTGGGTTTACTCCGGGATTTCTCCGGTTTCCTCCCACATGCCAAAAACATGCAAGTTAGGTTAATTGGCATCAAATTGGGGATTCTAAATTGTCCTTAGGTATGACTGTGAGAGCGAATGGTTGTCTGTCTCTCTGAGTTGGCCCTGCGATAGACTGGCGATCTGTCCAGGGCGTACCCTGCCTCTCACCCAAAGATGCAGGGATAGGCTCCAGTCCACCGTGACACAAAAAGGATAAAGCAGTAGAAGATGGATGTAAATATACACACACCAAAAACTACCAACACAATCCAGCACTCACAATGAGAAGCTGAAATTGTGTGCTACAGATTGATCTTTTTTCATGTTCACTCCATGGTTCTTTTTCGGTGTGTGTCTATATATTTCCTGCTGTTAAAAATTATTCAATACAGCTGACGAAAGGTAAACAATAGCATACCATGGCCCACTACAGACTCCGATATAGCTGACGGAAGGTAAGCAATTCTGTAATTGTTAGTGCCATATTTGCAGTGCATCTGTTATATAACAATATGGAGTTCCATATTATTATTTTTTTTGTTGCAGTGTATCTGTTATATAATCAGGCAACAGTTAACTTAAAAAAAAAAAAACGCCATTGCACAGCTTAAATGTACCAGCAGGTATGTACAGTAGGCATGCTATTCTGACAAAATATGCTAAACTGATAGCTATATCTATTGGTTTGCCAAACAGGTATGGTATTCTGATAAAGTATGGTAAAATGGCAGAACTCCAGTCGTACCATGTGACTGGGTTGGGAAACGGTTCAAGATTTGCTGCACAACATGAAATAAATTGAGCAATGATACACAATGGAAAATCCCCATCCCTCACGTTTTGTGTTGTCAGATCTTTGACTGTGTATGTAATTTGACACAGCCAATCTTCATGTTCAGATGAGCCAGCACCAAAAAGACAGACTTCTCCCATTTGGGAACATTTTGATCTCATTTCTCCCAATAAGGTATTTACAGTTATTAAGTTGGGTGCATTTTTCACAAATAGTGGATATTTCTTGTCATTTATTTACAGTATTTTAGATTTATTTTTATTTGCATGGTGAAATGTCTGTTGTGTTACAAAGAGCTTGAATACAACAATAACACATCATCTATGCTAAGGCACTACCGTGCCCTGCATGAGATTAAGGACAACAGAGGTGAATGTACTGGGAAAGAGAAACATGTCTATCCTACACTGTACAAACTTGCAGTAGCCTTCCTTTGAACACCTGCATCCTCTGTGCCGTGTGAGAGAGTACTCTCAAAAGCTGTCGAAATAATCTAAAAAAAAGGAAATCACCTTAGTCCAATGACTTTGGAAAAGTTATTATTACTCAATAAAAATGGATAAATAGCACAAGCACACAAAGTAACACAAGCACATTCACTGTAGTCACCCCAGTTTTATCATTTTTTTTCCTTATGATCAGTGATATTTCTTAAAGGACAGTACATTTATTGAAATGAAAAAAATACACATCAAACCAATAGTACCCTTGTAAAAATCTGCATGTTGTGTACTTTTTGTCCAGTAGATGGATTAGCAGAGCAGTTTCACATGAAGCTTCATCCATATGAAACAATTTGATAAAAAGCTTCACTGCTTCAAGAAAGCCTCATCTGGCCATCACTACTGGCTATATCTAGTAGTAGTAGTAGATTAGTTTATTTGACAGGGACAGTGCAATAAACATAGACAATTAATCAAAGACAATCAATCTGATGTGTTGCACATAGAGTGTATAGCTATTAGCTAATTTGCAACTCTTGTCCCTGGATGGGCTTTAGAAAAAAGAATCAAGTAAAGATGGGAAAAAAAAAAAATACACAATAACCACATACATCAATGCAGAAAAATTATAAATACACAATTATAAATATTATAAATATTATAAATACACAAATATAACAGCCTGACTCACACTTAACATAAATATTATAAATATTATAAATACACAAATATAACAGCCTGACTCACATTTAACACATATAACATAACTCACATTTGCCTATTTCAGGCCTTCCTCCCTCCGTCACACACTATAAACAAACACATTTATTCCTTCCCTTCATTCACTCTCACTTTGCAGACAATTAATTCATACATGAGTACATTCTTGTTTATTTTTCAGCCAGTTTTTAACATTTTTAGTGAATGTTTTAAAGTCCGTTATTATTTTAATTTCATTTGGCATTGTGTTCCAGATGTGACTGCCCTTTATAGAGAATGCTGTTTGTCCAAATGTGGTTCTGCGGTGGAATATTTTACAGTTATTGTTAACAGAACTCCTGGTGGCTCTGCTGCTGTCCTGTCTTTGGACGAAACCAGCAAGTGGCTCGGGTGCTGATTTATGGAAACATTTGAACGTTAATTTCAGAAGACAGAGGTCAATGAAGCTCTCAAAACTCAATAGGTTGTATTTTTTTAAAACATTACAGTGATGCCACCTAATGGGCTTTTTGTCCAAGATTTTTAGGGTTTGATTATATAATGAACCTATATGTCTTATTGTGGAAGGGGCTGCTTGAGCCCAGACGGTCAAACAGTATGATATATGAGAAAAAACCATAGAATGCATATACAGTGCAGCTGCTTTGTAAGGTATGTAATATCTAATTAATTTAAAGCAGTTCAGATTTTTTTTTACTGTTTTTGAAATTTTCTTTATATGAAGATTAAATTTGAGTTGAGGATCTAGTACAATGCCAAGGTATTTGAATTCTGTAGCTAAACTGATGTCATGATCATGTATATTAACTTTAAAATGTTGCAGGTTACATTTTTTGATTGAAAAGCACATTGAGACTGTTTTCTGAAGGTTCAGCAATAGATGGTTCTTGAGGAGCCACTCTTGGACATCAACCATACTTGTAGACAGTACATCTGCAGCCTGTGCTGGAGTCTTGGCAGCTGTGTAAATAACTGCATCATCTGCATAAAGTTGGCATGTTGCAGCTGAGCAGTGTAACGGCAAGTCATTAATAAAAATGCTGAAAAGTAAAGGACCAAGAATGGACCCTTGTGGGATACCCATGCGGTTGTTTAAAAATGAGGATTTATCCTGGTGAACTTTTACACACTGTTCTCTATTCTGGAGATAAGATGCAAACCATTCTAATGTATTTGGAGAGAAGTTAAAAGATACCATTTTGGATAAAAGCAAACTGTGGTTTACAGTATCGAAAGCCTTTTTGAGATCTAGAAAAACAGCTCCTACCACATTACCCCTGTCCAAGGACTGTTTGACGTTTTCAATAAGGCAACAATTTGCTGTTTCTGTTGAGTATCCTGGTCTAAAACCAAATTGATGTGGATGAAGAAGTTGACTGTCTTGTAAGTAGTCTATCAGCTGTGTAGCTACAACTTTTTCAAGAACCTTAGATAGGACTGGTAAGATAGAGATTGGGCGGTAATTGCATATATCGTCTTTACTGCCTGATTTATGAACTGGTATGACGACAGCTTTTTTCCAGCCAGATGGAAATGTACTAGACCTAATGGAGAGATTAATGAGATGGGTCAGTGGTTTGATTAATATTTTGCTGTGCATTTTGAGAAAGGAGGTGCTCATATTGTAGATATCATTAGTTTTTGAGTTTGACAGTGTTTTAACAATACCAGCAATTAACTTCTCATTTACCTCATTGATGTGAAAAGTATCTGTTGGAAGTATGGAATTTGTGTTGTTGAGCACATTTGGCAGCACAAAAATTTTTGTTAAGTCTTCCACAGAGCCCACAAAGTGTGAATTAAATTCATTTGCCAAAGTAGCCTTGTCACTGACGGTCTTGCCATTGATTCTAAGTTCCTTTACCCCCTTCTGATCGTTTTTTTTATTAGTTAAGTTATTTAAATGCCTCCATAGGGAACTGTTGTTACCCTTTGCATGATCTATCAGTTTATTGTAATAAGATATTTTTGATTTTCGCAGCTCATGTACCACTTTATTTCTTAAACTTTTATACACAAGGTGATCATTTTGTAGTTTGGAGGTTAGTGATGTTTTCAGTGCATAGTCTCGTCTCTTCATAAGTTTTCTTATTTCATTATTTAACCATGGTAGGCTAATCTTCTGTTGTCTACTTTTAATTTGCTTTGAAAATTTTTCTATAGACTTTGTGATTGTTGCAGTTATAAAATTACAACAATCATCTATGTCACATGTTGACATGAGCTGCTCCCAATTTTGATTCTCTAAGTAATGTTCAAACTCCTCATTTTTTGATTTGGGGATAATAAAATTTGATTTGTCAATATCGACTCCCCCAAAATACTGTAGTCGCTTTTTAGTAAGTTTCCTGACAGCAAGAACCATGTTATGATCTGAGAGACCAGTTACAAGATTATAGGTTCTGGTTATTCGTTCTGGTTTATTAGTAAATACCATGTCAATAAGTGTTCTGGATTGTTTGGTTATCCTGGTGGGTCCTTTGATGATTTGCTGGTAATTAAATTTAGTCATGAGGCTTTTCAGTTTTTGTTTGTCTTTTTTATCAGACCAGTTGATATTAAAGTCACCATGAATTATTGTTTCTCTGTTCTTCTCAAGTTGTTTAACCAGATCACTTAATTCATTATAAAAGGAAGAGTTGTGTGACGGTGGGTTGTACACTACTGCAATGTTGAAATTCATTACCGGAGAGAGACATACATTAACAGCTAAACATTCAAGTGAAGTATTCAAATCAACCAGTTGACATTTATATTTCTCTTTGATGTAAATTAAAACATGCATAACGTGCATAACTGGGACTAAGAGTGTGCCACATAACTACTTCCTCCATAGGCAGCGTATACAAATGCTGCTGGGACCAGGGAGGCTCGTATCACTTCTATAGCCCTTATGCTCATGGTGCAGCAAAGCTACAATGATAGACAAAAGTTAAAACTCAAATATCACAGCATCCATACCATCCATCCATCCACAGTAACACAGAGTAGTACACTTACAATCTAACAATGGAGATGATGCTTATTTTCCAACATTTAACATGTTCCATCACCCACAAAGGCTGCTGGAAAATGGGAAGTCTGTTTTCTTCTTGTGCACCAGACTGATGCACTAGGGGGCCCCACAGGGCAATCTTGCATAGGGCCCCCCAAACAATGAAACAGCCTCGGTGTGCCATATCATACTGTTCATAATAATCTCAAATAAAATTTTGATCCTGGGGTAAATGTGAATATTTCAATATTCTGATTTGGCCACATAATGATGTCATACAGTGTTATGTTGCAGAGGTAAGTTACATGTTGCATGGCAAAACATAATACACAGCACAAGAAGAAACTAGCTTCTCTGCAGCTGGAGTTACTTAATTAAAAGAGGATCCATTTCAGTAGTGTGGAAAAAGTTTGGTTTTACAGCTGTTTCACAGCATGTGAAAATGTGGTATCGCAGTGTGGAAATGTTTCCACATGTTAACTATTTACACTGCTCAGGTGCAAAATTTTCAGTGTACAGAGTTCCATTTTTCTGCCACTTCAGGTCTGATTTATTCAGTCACCTGAAGAACAAACACATAATTCAATCCAATGAGAGTCAAAAAGCCTGAGGGAAGGTCTTAGCAATGGCGATTTCTAATGCAAGTAAACTGGTTCAGCATATAAACACCACATTTTAAATATGAACTTTAGATGTGGTATTGTATAATGTTGTTGCAATGTTTGATAAAAAATCTGACATTCAATCTGAGCTACTGTTTATGAACTTGAGAAGTAATAAAGTTCTTTTGTTTTTCCTGAATGTCATAAATGCAAATAATCTCATTCTGACCTGTGAAACTGCTCTTAAATCAAAAAAGAAAATAGCATTTTGTGATATCCCCAATAATACCGATATGGCAAAAAAATTCTTAGAAATATTGTGACGTAATTTTGGGCTATATCACACACCCTTAAAGCAGCACTATGTAACTTTCTTGTTCTGGTAGGAACAATGAAAAATTTACAACTATGGTGACTATGACCTCAGCCCCAACGGTCAGTCACAGGGTGCTTAGCTGTTGGCAGCTAAAGTTTTGCCCTGTGACTGGCTGTTGGGACTGAGGTCATAGTCACCACAGTTGTAGTCTTTTCAGCGTTCCTACCAAGAAGAGAGTTGTTGCAGAAAGTTAAATGACTTAATTTGACATCCAAATAATTTGATACACATGTGAAGGTGATGGAGGGTCATGTGCAGCCACTGCTGCCCCACCAGGATTTTATGGTATGTCTAAAATTTATTAACTTATTATTACTTTATTAACTTTAAAAAAAATGCATTGTTAGTAATTGTGGACCCACATTGAAATTTAATTCTACTCCAATCCACATTTGTAATTTACAGACACATTTATAATTTAGATCAATAGTTCTGGGAGATTGACACCAAATCTATGATCCCACCACTCAATTATAGTGCCCCAACTGAGCCACTCCAGTGGAAAAAAAAGTCTGGACACACCCCTGCTAAAAATCTGTTTTCAAAGCCCAAGTCTGAACAGACGTACTCCATTAAACACAGAACGTTAGCTAATGAAAGTCTCTCCATCTTTCTTCGGGTGTCTTATTTTGTAGGGTTAGTAATCAACAGTTAATAGTACAAAACACATTCTATGTTGGATGCACACCCACCAAACTATGAAGTGCACTATCCTATGGAAACAGTGCTGCAAGCATGAATAACCTTAAACTTGGTAAATGACACTGGCAGCAGTAACACACTGTGACTTAAGGCAGAAATGCAAGAGCTAGAGCACACTAAAACATTCTCTTTACCTCTATTATTGCCACCCTGCATTGTTGGGTCATTATTTTTAATCTATCTTACTTGATTTTACCCCTGTGTTAGGGCCCCTGGTGCTGATTCCCTAACTACCGTTACCAGTTCCTCATTAGCTCCTTGTGTGAATATACATTCCCATACCTCCTTTGTCACTTGATAGTCCATCTGTTTACCCTTCAGTTGCCCTTGTATTCCTTGTGCTTGCCTTTATTATGAGATTCACTGATTCTTTTCAATACTAGACTGCAGATCTATGAGCATCCTTTGAACAATGACCAGAAATATCACTGCAAAACAGGCAAAGATAAAGGATTCTCTGATGACAGAACATTTGCAAAAATGCAGCACTACACTGTTACTGCTCTGTACATTTTCTGGTTTGTTCATTTGTTTTTTAAGCTCAAAATCGTACTTGTTTTGTTTCAAATTAGCTTTGGCCTTGTCATCTACACACAATGGATGGAACCCTTCCAGATTTGCTTTTTTTTATTTGTTAATTATTTTATTTATTTTTCCTTCAGTGTGGGCTATTAAACTGACAAAAAGTGTATATGCTTATTGATGACTGAATACAGTATCCAAGTGTTCAAAGCTGTTCTTCAGCAAAACCCCTTGACATCCACTTCTTTTTATTACCATATCTGTTTCAGTCACTCACAAACCCGATACCAGCATTATCATCACTCCGTATCGTTGGCTTGGGTTGCCATGGCAATTAACGAGACTTGTGAATATCAAAGTCAGAGAGACAAGAAGCTTATGACTTTCACACAGAGAGATCGTTCAAATGGGAAATGGATTAATTAAAGCTTGGCCTTATTTTTGCCACAAAGGCTACAGTCAAATCTGTTCCCCTGATCATAAAGGCAAACGAAGACACTACACTGACAGTGAGCATTTTATGTAATTTTACATTTAGCAGTTGTAGAAAAGGAAGATGAAGAAGAAAGTTAGCTGTGTCAGTAATACATTCAATGCTTATTATATTTTTCAGAATTCTCTATTTTTCATGGAGTGAAAACCAAGAGAAATGTAATATTTACTTTGAAATGTTCATGTTCCTGTTGACCCCAATACTTAATCAAATGATGACAGCCGCTTCAACAAATGAAAAAGCATGTTTCCAAAAATATTTAAGTGGTGGGGGGGAGGGGGGTGCTGAAAAGTTCATAGTGGTCAAATTTGACCAAATGTGTGTTATTTTTCAAGCACTGGGATCCAAGCACTGCAACACTGATGGAAGAAGTGTGTGGACTGAAGAGGAAACCACGTTGAAAAACAAACCACATTTGGTCAAATCTGACCACTATGAACTTTTCACCCCCCCCCCTCATATTTTGCCTCATATTCAGTTCCAGATTATGGCATAATTTACACCCTGGGTCTGAATTCAGCACCCACCACCCACAACATTTTTGAAGCTTTCAGCTATGAAAGTAATTCTTGGAAGGCTACCAGCCACATGGTCTGGTAAAACATCTTGAATTACATTAATAAAAAATTATGTAATAAAATCTAACGGTACTCAATACTGCATATTTTTTTTAACAACTGTGGCACAGAAGTGCATCAGTTTTAACTAAATGTACCAAATAAACAGGCAGCTGAGACTCAGTTATGGGTAGATATTAGATATTGCTGTGCTGTGCTGTTAGCCAGCTGCTGGAAGTTTGGGGAGTGGATGTAAGACAGGCGATGAAGGATACAGAGAACAAATTGTGCGTGTGAGCATATGTGAGCTTGTGCATGTGTGTGTAATAGCTTCTGGTTTTTACTCCTTTTAGCTTTGCTGAGTGTATAAGCGGAGCACACGGTGAATAATGAGGCTATTACAACCACAACAGACCACAGAACACTGCTTGCTCTCATTCAATAATGTGTGTGCAATCCCACGTGTACAGTTGCACGTGTGTATTGCGTGCGTGATCTTCTTAGTCAATATGCTTGATGGACCCTTGCTCCATATTTTCTTTCTATGAAACTCTCCTGCTGGAGCATCAAAGGTAATTCAATATTCAGTTTATGGAATGAGTCCTGTGGAGAATTGGTAAATCTGATTTGTGTGCTTTTGTTTGCGCAAGTTTGTGTCTGATATTTTAAATGAAATGTACAAAGCATGCATTTGGAAGAGAATTTTATTGACTTTCCATCATTCTGAAAGGTTGTTACTTAAAACTGACTTAAGACAACGTGTCTAACCCTTGGCCTTAGATTACTTTTCCTGAATCCTGATTCTAACCATCAATTTTCCTAACTGTCTTCCAACTCAGGGTCAGAGGGGCATGGACCCTGTTGCCACTGTCACTGAGTGAGAGGCACAGTACACCCTGAACACTCAATCACAGTTCCAACACAGAGAGAACAAAAAGATCACTTTCTGGCATACGCTCCTATGGTCTATTTATAAACACAAATGACCAGACGTACATGCGTTTAAACCATAAGAGGGAAAGCACTCAGCCACAGGAAGAGCATATAAACTCCATAGAGAAATACCCAAATCAACCAGGAGGTTCAAACCTAGAACTGTAATTCAACAATGTTGCACCATCACTGCTCCTATTTGTTACCTCGTCCCATAATTCAAAAATATCGCCTTCCCTTTAGGGAGCAACAATGGACCAGCGACAGTGCTCCAGTTAAGTCATTTTCTCATACAGCCATACATCTGTGTGAATGTCAAGACTTGTAGCAACCAAAGCAAGGTCAAGATATGGTCCTAGCTGTGTAATCTACTCACATAATTTATACACGTGTAGAGATTAATACAATGAGACCATGGTATAGTTTAAAGGGTGTATGGCATCATTTTCCGTATTTTCCGACTTATCTAAAAGGTTACAAAATCAAATTATCATGTTAGAATAAATCGCTGCATCAGCATGGTGGTGAAGTGGTTAGTATTTGTACCTCACAGTAACAAAGTCATGGGCTCAAATCCACCAGCCAGCAGGGCCTATCTGTATAGAGTTTGCATGTCTTCCCCATGCTTGCATGGGTTTGCTCCAGTTTCCTCACACGTTCCAAAAACATGCAAGTTCGGTTAATTGGAAACTCTAAAGTGGCCCTAGGTATGAAAGTGTGTATGAATGGTGAAAGGACTGGCACCGCACCAGAAGTGTACCAAAAACAGAAGTAATCAGAGGCTCAAAATGATGAGGATATATATATATATATATATATATATATATATATATATATATTTTAGTGGTCTTTGTGACTAGAAAAGCGCTATATAAGTGCAGGTTAGTTAGTAGTTAGTTAGTTAGTTAGCAAAGCTAAAAATAAATAAATAAAATCTGCTTGGCCAAGTCTTGCATACTCTTGCTTGTGAGACTTTTTTATGAGGCTTGCAACTATGATGTCCTACTGGTTGACTTATTTGATTGGTCATTTTTTCCAAGAATCACATGTCCATGAGATGTGAGTGTCCAAACCCACCTACCCAAAGTGCTACTAAGGAGTTATGTAAGAGGTCTGACCAGACTTATCATGGCTGTTCTGTGTGAAGCTGCTACTATACCCAACTAGACACCTGCGTTCCCCACTGGTTCACTGAATCACAGTCAGTCATACATATTGCATCATTCTGGTTCACTTTGTTACAACCCCAACTACGGTGAAGTTGGGACAACGTGGAAAACATAAATAAAATGTCACGAGCCGAGCCGGCTTGGCTTTCCCCGGCTCGGCCTCGATCTCTCTGTGGGTTTTGGTTTCATTGCTTATGTGCATTTTGTGTATTCCTGTACTTACTCTATTACCATAGCCACTGCCTGACCGGCAGCTGTTAGTCAGCCTCGGTGACCTACTTTTTCCCACGCTGCTGACAGTCTGTCGGTCCAACCACGCCCCCTCACTCTCCTTAATTCCACCAGCTGTTCCCAGCCCCGGTAACTATCTTTCCTGCGCCTCGCTGAGGTGTGCTCAATTTGTGTGGCCAGCGGCTCTTCGCTAGACAAACGCCGCTGGGCCATTGTAAGAGTCACTCTTGTTCTCTGTGGTGTGACCGTCACGTCAGGAAGGATTTTTGGATTATGCTCACCGAGAGAATTGGACTTTCTGGACTGTTCCGACTCGTGAGTAAACTGTTGCATTTCTCTGTGCGTTCGCTGCTACGCTGTACCTGAGGCTGCTCTGTTCCCGACTCTCATCGTCCACCCACAATACATATACATATCTCATACACGCACCCAAACACCCCTTGCTGTTGAATAAAGCTATTAAATCTTACCTGAGCCTGCGTGCGTGTTTCCTGGGCCGATAAATATGTCACATGTAGGTTTGGATTTTTTGCCCTTAATAGTAAACACTTTCATTTTAAAAGTGCATTTTGTGTTTACTTGTGTTATCTTCGTCTAATATTTAAATTTGTTTGATGATCTGAAACATTTAAGTGTGACAAACATACAAAAAAATGAGAAATCAGGAAGGAAGCAAACACTTTTTCACACCACTGTATAACCTCTGACCTTTGACCTCAAGGTCATCCGATGAGAGTGAAATTGCAATATGAGCATCATCAGAGTATATCAAACCATGGAATCAAGTTGCAAAACCATCAGAAAAATCTGTAGGAGTTGATTTCACAAAAGTGGGACAGCTGGACGGACTGACCCATAGCATAATCCCCCTTTGAGCTTCAGCTGGAGGGGGATAAAAAAACCTGTGACAGGGGAAGAAAAGACTGAGAAAGTTGAGGAATGTGCTAAAAACACCTTTCTGGAACATTCCACTGGTGAACAGTTTAATTGGAAACAGGTGAGTGTCATAATTGGGTTTAAAAGGAGTATCCCCAAAAGACTCAGTCGTTCACAAGCAAGGATGGGGTCAGGTTCACTTTGTGAACAAATACATGGGCAAATAGTCCAACAGTTTAAGAATGTTTCTTAATGTAAAACTGCAAGGAATTTAGGGATTCTGTCATCTACAGTCCATAATATCCTTAAAACATTTACAGAATCTGGAGAAATTTCTGCATGTAAGTGACAAGGCTGAAAACCAACATTGAATGTCCATGACCTTCGATCTATCAGGCTGCATTGCATTAAAACCCGAGACAATTGTGTAAAGGATGGACTGACGCAAAGTGGAAAAGTGTGCTGTGGTCTGACAAGTCCACATTTTAATTTGTTTTTTGGAAATTATGGACACTGTGTCCTTCGGGCTAAAGACAAAAATGACCATCCAGATTGTTATCAATGCAAAGCTCAAAAGCCACCATCTGTGCTAGAATGGGGGCGTGTTACTGCCCATGGCATGGGTAACTTGCACATCTGTGAAGGCACTGTTAATGCTGAATGGTACATACTGTCATGTTCGGGGTCTTCACCCCGAGCATGACTTGCGGCTGTTGGATTTAATTATTGATTATTTATTCCAGCTGATGGATTGAGCCTTGCTCTCCATCAGTCCCACGGCCATGCCTCCTCCTCACCAGGCATCCACCAGCGGTATGGTTCACCACATACACACTCACACACTTATGCACGTACACACACTTATGCACGCACCCACACATACACACACACTCACATTCACACTCACGCACACACACATTGTTCAATCAGTCACGCACCGGGTAGCCACACAGCTGTGTCCATTTTCCCTCATTCTGGGTTTGTGTATTTATAGGGTAGAATGTGACCAGCTGTTGGGGCAACTTCACAATGTCAACCTTGGACAGCTGGACTCGTTTCTGTTGGTTTACCCCTGGACTGAATCGTGTTGTTCCCTCAGAGATTTTCCGCTCTGACACTGTTGTAAGTCTTCCCTGTGCCTTTTTTCTCCGCTCCTGCTTAATTGGAGTGCGTTAGGCATTCCTGTAGACCAATCAAGTTTGTAGCCGGGTGTCTTTCCTTTGTGTTGTGACTGTATTTGGCCTTTCTATACATACACCCATTGTAAATAAACACGTTACTTACTCTGCATTTTGGGCTTGCTGCCATTTCATATGTTCGCTGCGGAGTTACGCAGTGAACATGACACATACAAGTTTTGGAGCAACATATGCTGCCATCCAAGCAATGTCTTTTTCAGAGACATCCCTGCTTATTTCAGGAAGACAATGCCAAGCCACATTCTGCACGCACTACATCAGCGTCACTTCATAGTAAGAGTGCAGGTAATAGGCTGGCCTGACTGCAGTCCAGACCTGTATCCCACTGAAAATGTGTGGTGCATTATGAAGTGCAAAATACGACAATAGCAACCCCAGACTGTTGAGCAGCTGAAGCTGTACATCAAGCAAGAATGGGAAATTCCACCTACAAAGCTTCAACAATGAAAGCACCAAGGTGCTGAGGCCTCGGTGCCAGAGCCTTGGTGGAAGTATGCATTCTCGGATCATCACCAAAATGTTATGCGTTCCTCTCCAGCCCAAGGACCACCTCTGGCAAAAATTTCATCCAAATCCATCCAGTAGCTTTGGAGTACATGCATGTGCAGTGAAAATAATCTGCAGTTCACATGCCCATGCTGTCAGCGGCAGCCAAGAGCCACCAAACTGATTTGAACAGCTGCAATCCAACCACAAAAGAAGAGCACGGTGGCAGACATTTTAAATGGCAGAGGCAATGGAGGTACGTGAATAGAGTGACAATCAAGACGAACAGGAGCTTTTGCTGTTTAGTGGCAGAGGAAGAAAACAGACGGGCAAAATGACGGACATTTGCTCACCCAGTATTGACAGATTGCTCAGTACTTCCCACTGGTGGAAGTTTCCAGGTGCATGCACAGTACCATTCCATTGACCGTAAAGGTGAGCTATTTTTGTGTTTATTTCAAAAACAAAGCGTTATTTTGAAATTCTGGCAAATTAAAAGTCGAGAAAATATGGTGATACAATGATACACAAGCCTTTAGTTCCACTTATTTTGACCAGGCGAGCTGAAAAAGAGAGGCGGACAGACAAACGGACAGATCCGCAGAGCCACAAACAGACGCACTGATTACCGTATGCCTCTCAGTTTCACCAAGACATAATTAGTGTTATTGAGTGTTGTTAAAAGGAAAAGTGATGTATCACAGTGGTAAACGTGCCCCTGCCCTAGCTTTTTTGGAATATGTTTCAGGTATAAAATTCAAAATAAGTGAATATTTAAAAAACAAAACAATAAAGTTTATCAGTTTGAACATTAAGTGTCTTGTCTTTGTAGTATATTCAATTGAATATAGGTTGAAAGGGATTTTTATATCATTGTATTTTGTTTAATTTACATTTTACACAACATCCCATCTTCAGTGGAATTGAGGTTGTATTTTTTGGGGGGGGGGGAGTGGGGGGGTAACCCAGGCAATTGTGCTGTTAATGTAGTCAGCTCAGCAGAGGTGGGGACTGGGCTCAGTTTCCAGCTTTGAGTTTAGTCTTTTCCTGTTTGTTTATTTCCTGGTTCATTTCTATCTATTGCAGGGGTGTCCAATCATGTGCCATGGAGGGCCAAGACCCTGCAGGTTTTCTCTTCTACCTAGTCTCTTCAGCAGGTGTTTTCACTGATCAGCAATCAGTGGGAAGAAATTCAGTGAAATCTGCTATTGAAGACACTGGTTGGAGGTAAAGTCTGCATGATCTTGGCCCTTCATGGCACATGATTGGACACCCCTGATCTATTGTATTTGGTCTATATTCGTAGTTGTGCATTTATTGTCCTGTTTATTTATTGTGTCATTTTGTATCTATAGTATTGTTTACTTTTTGGGGTTGTGTTATCTTGTTGTATTATTTTGGTTTCCGGTTTGTGTTTTGTTTTGACAGCGCTGTGCAGCTTCCAGCTGTCAAACTAGTACACGGGCTGCACAGCTGTCAATGATTCTGTTATTTTCTCCACTCATGTATCCACACCTGTTAGGCATCAAGGAATAGTATTTAAGGGCACAACAACCTTCCCCCGTTGTTGTGCCATACAGAGCTCCGTACAGGTTAGTTTTTTTCCCCTTAAATTCCAGCTGAGCCCCGCATCCTTCTGGGTGTGCTCCGGCTGGTTCACTCCCTTTTGCCCGGCGTTCCCTGGCTTCTGTCTACCTGCGGATGTTGATCCCCGCTTTCCTCCGGTGTCTGAGACGGTGCTGCTCAGCCAGCGTTCTCGGAGCCCCGTGTGTCATCAGTCCCCATATCCTCACCTGTTGATTGCCGCCATTCCTGGGACAGCAGCTACAGACATGATCGTGCCCTGGGAAATAAGGCAAATGTTCTTTCATTCTCTTGCACATTATAATGAAATTCCTTGTCTTATTCCCGGTGATGAGGCTCAGCCTCAGCAGTCCCTTTCAGATGAGTCCTCACTGCCTGCTGCTGTCACCAGTCTCTCACCCGTCCCTCCTGTGTCTCCTCCCACCTTCCTCAAGTGTCAGTCGGTCCTAGGTCGGAGCCGCCCGACGACGGAGGAGCTTGCGGTCCTGGTGGACTCTATGCAAGCCCCGCAGCCACGTACTGGACAGGAGAGGGGCTGTCCCGGATCCCTGGAGCCTGAGCCTACAGAGGAGTGTCACCTGGTTCCAGCTGCCTGGGACTTGGAGCCAGTGACAGGGCAACCTCCAACTGTAGCCCCTACGCTGGGAGGCCCGCCGGCGTAGGTTGCCATGTTCAGAGGTTTGTGGGCTGCATTCACCACCATGCCTATTGCAGGGGTCGTTGCAGCAGGGTCATCAGAGTCCTGGACAGCAATGGCGCTTGAGTCCAGCCAAGTACTTAGTTCTGTTTTAACACCTACAGATCTGGAGAATTCTTGTCTGGTTCAGGGTGAAGGGAATCAGTTGCAGCTATCATCTGCTCCTGAACTCTCCTCACCATGCCAGTGATTTTTCTCCGGTGTTTTTTGTCCGGTGTTTTTTTCCCTCTCCTTCTCCTGACGTGACTGTTTCGGGAGTGGACACCCAGATGGAGCGAGCCAAGACCCAGCCTGGATCGCAGGAGTCCTGGACGGCGGTGGAGTTCCACCACTCCACTCATGTATCCACACCTGTTAGGCAACAAGGAATAGTATTTAAGGGCACGACAACCTTCCCCCGTTGTCATGTCCTACTGATTCCATCCTCAGAAGCTCAGTCCGGCTCTGACTGCTATTGGTTTGCTGTTGAGAAGAATGGGACAGCTCCATCCAGGTTGTTTTTTTTCCCCTTAAATTCCAGCCATGAGCCTCGCGTACTTCCAGGTGTGCTCTGGCTGGTTCATTCCCTTTTGTCCGGCGTTCCCTAGCTTCTGTCTACCTGTGGACGCTGAGCCTCGCTCTCCAATGGCGCCTTCAACAATCCGTTATTGGTATATGTAGTGTGTGTTCGTCTTTATGTTAATAAATATGCAGAAACCACAGTGAGCATTTGGTGTCCTTCCATAGCCCTTAAAAAGAGCAGCTTATGACAGTGAGTCAGCAAGACTGCAGCAGTTCTCTACTAGACTATCATACCAGGCATCCCAGTGGTTACCAAAGTCTAGCAAATCAGGCTGACCAATAGTAGTTTGTCTTTTTTAAAATTTTCTTATAATCAGTTCATACCACTAAACAGTCATGATTCCAGCTGAATCATCTACCAACATTTGACTAGGTATCTCTTTCTTACAGGTTATTGTAGCTTATTTTACTATAGTTTGTTATGAACTGGCTATGACCAGCAGCAATTAGCAGTCATTAGCAAAGGTAGCCATTCAGTTGTTCAAGGTGTTTTCTGTCTTATTATATCCCTATCTCTGATTAATACATTATTTAGATTTTTACACTGAGCCAATAGACTAGTCTGCTCAGGCCAAAGATATGAGCTAACCAGCTAACATTAGCCATAATTGCATTGTCAGCAACAGACATCAGCAGTGATGAAAGTAGGGAGGTGTGGTTAGAGTGTGCTATAGGTGAGGTGAGCTAGGGTTCATAAGCATTTAAAACAACCTGTTGTGTGGATGGCTCCTTCAGTTGGTTGTAAAATGGTACTGCAATAAACAAGCATGCCACAACCATTTCGGTAACACCTCTGGAAACTGTGTCAACATGGCACTTTAAGGATCAGAGTGCCAACTACCACCCACACCGCTGTAATAGTGCTGCTCGCAAAGGACTCCTAAGGCAAGTGTGTGTTTTTGAATTTGTGTGAGACAGGCAGAAAATCAAACGATATCTAATAAAATTGTAAGGATGTGACATGGCTGAGCTCATGTCCTCACTTTATGTTCTTATTTGGTTTTTCTGTTATCTTCAGGGCATGAGTTCAGTGATGTCCTCGCCCTTTGTTATGTTTCTCTGTGTTTTCCTTGCAGCCACATACTCTTAGTTGTTATTATTATTATTATTATTATTATTATCACGATCATTGTCATGGT
This sequence comes from Pholidichthys leucotaenia, assembly GCA_020510985.1. NCBI lineage: Eukaryota > Metazoa > Chordata > Actinopteri > Cichliformes > Pholidichthyidae > Pholidichthys > Pholidichthys leucotaenia. The sequence continues at coordinate 356,385,403 of CM035837.1, read as the reverse complement.
CCTGTCTCTCCCAGTCCTCTGTTTATGCCTCATGTTTACCCTTTTGTCTCAGTCCATCATGTTTTTCCATACTGATAGCCACTCCCTGCTGTTCTCTGATTTTCCTCCTAATTTTCCTCACCTGTTTCTCATCCCCTTGATTTGCTCCCAGTCTATATATGTCTGTGCCCAGGCCTTTGTCAGACGTGGTGTCATTAATGTCTTCATGTCCGTCCCATCAGTGAGTATCCCAGCTTTGTCAGTCGGTCTGTTTTTGTTTTTGTTTGCAGCCCACACGTTTCCATTCATTTGTGTTTAAGTTTTGGTTAACAAATCCTTGCTCTGCACCTATCTTTGCCTGCTTCTGAGTCCTGTGCCCACAAACCTTTGACAAAAATACAGTTGAACCATCAAAATCAGCTCTTGAACATATACCGCAAAAATCCCAAAGAGCAATGTTGTTCATTATGCATATGATTTAATAATTCCTCTTTCTGAGGCAATGACATTAAATATTGCTGATAGCTTTGTGCATCACAACTCTAATCTTACAATAACAGTCTTGACAGCGCAGCAGTGGCACGGGGACCATATGAAGTGCTAACAAGTTCCAATTGCACATGCAATTATGAAGAAAAGTGTTGTGAATTGTTTCATAATAAACAAACGTTTGCCAAACATATGCCCAAAACACCAAACCAATAAATCTGGAAATCCCACAAAAACTGTAATTTAAGCCTTAAATATTCAAGGGTATATTTTGGATAGCCTTTCAAAAACTCTTAGAATTTCATAAAAGTTTAAACAGCTCCTTTGAACCTTTAGTGGTTTAACTAATTTAAAAAAATAAATGACAAAAACAGATCTTCTGAAATTCGTACATAACATATAAAACTAAGCAGAACAAGTGTATCATATACACACATAAGGGAGCAGAGTAAAGCAGAAAAGTTTCAAAGTGTCAAAATATAATATTTTGTAAAAGCTCACAAGCTTACCTTTATCAAGCCATGGATTTTCTGAAGTCCGAAGTTATAAATCATCACATATACGCTAAATTTCAGATAACCAAGTGGACTCCACATCTTTCCCTGACCTTGCCACCCACTGCAGGTCTTAATAACGACAGCTGATCTGTTCCTCTGTGTAAAGATATCCCTGAGCAACCAACACCCCCCCCCCCCGAGATTGGATTTACATTTGTGTCAGTTCAGCTTTAAGCACTGAATGAAGTCAGTCAGAGAGAAAATGTTCCTTTTAAGACAACACAGTATGACAGACAGTTTTATGGGTAGGCTAATGATTTTTAAATGAAACAAACTGGTGCAATATATGGAGATGTGCAAAATCTGGTTTGTCACTGAATCATAAACTTTAATCCACGTATTACATCATTTACTCCAGTTTAAATGTTGTACACTGTGGTGAATTAAAATCTCTGTTTAAAAAATGGATCAGTTGACATTTACAGATTTTGTGTTGTGATTCTTCTAAATTATATAAAGCATTTAAGACTGTATAAAGTAGCATCTAAACTGTTGCATAAATCATGCTCCTATTCACTGGTGAAATCAAAGAAATAATCATGTGAATCACTATGTTTACAGGGACAACTCAAGGTTTGAGGAGGAAATAACATACCCACAGAAGGAGAAGCGAAAACATGTATTTTCTTCCCATGGCAAATGTGGTTGTGCGTATGTAAAATTGGATGTGCTGTAGACACACTTGTTCATTGATCACTGTTCAGAAGATGTACAAAACAGGGAGCAAGGCAGCATAAGATAAGTAAAAGAATAACAATAAGGCAGACAAAACCTACACATGCTCATAACCTCATAAAAATGCATAGATAGCCTCCATCGTCCCCTAACAGCACACAAAAGGAGTGTAATAAAAAGGAAGATGAAAACACTTCAGTTATAGACGAGTCCCTGACTCCTGTATGACTGACATGGCATTAATTTGATATCATAGACATTGATTTGCTTAAAGTCAGGGATTATGTTTAGTATCAGCAGGTCCTTTTGGAATTATATGCTTTTAGCAGTTTGCTTAAGAGAAGCAATTCTAATGTCCTTACAATTAGTCTGGGGAGCTTGGGTTAAATATTTGAGGGGGGGCTGCATTTATTTAAAATCTATATACAGTGGCGATCAAAATTAGAGAACAATGTATTAATACTTGATTTATTCTGAAATATTGTTATTCTTCATTGTTCAGAATTTGACAGAACATCACCTGTGGCTATACCACTGCTGTACTAGCACGTTTTGTTTTAAATAACCAAGGCACTTCAACACAAACATGAATTTGTAAAAAAAAAAAAAAAAAAAAAACAGTGACGACTGTGTCAGAAGAGTGTCACCATGAGTGGAAACTTGTCACGGTTTGAGACTGAACCCAATCGCTGGACGTGAGTTTAAGCAGTTTTAATTGTGAGTTGGTCACTCTGACACAGCTCGAGGGCTTTTAACAGAAAATAATGAATGCAGTTCGGAAGCTGAAACCAAAACCTAAGGCAAAACAGACTGGACTAAGACAAGACTAGGCATGGCATGACAGGATATGAGACATGAAATGTGTTGTTCACGCCATATGACTAAAGGAACCCAAACAAAACAGAAGTGAAACAGAACTTAAATAATCAAGGGGACAATCAAGACAACAAGGCACGGGTGGAGAGACCAATCATGACTGACAGCTGACACATGAGGAAAACAGAGATGACAGGACAGGCAGGGCTACACACATAATCACAGAGGAGACACTGAACATGAACAGAGGATCAGGGGAGACAAGACCATGGCAATCATAATGCAAATAATGACCAAACTAAACCCCTGATCATAATGACAATAATAATAATAATAATAATAATAATAATAATAATAATGACTAATCACAGAACTAAGAGCAGAATCATGAATCTAACAAATAATAAATGCAGAAAAATCCAAAAATGTAAACCCAAGGTGAGGACGAGGGCTGGGATCCAAGTCCTGGAAAAAATAAACACACAAAACATCATGATGAGGGCATGGGACCCAACCCACGTCCTGACAAAAATGGACCCAAGCGCAGTACTAGGTTCACGGTCTTTATTCAAGAGCTGGCCAAACTGGCGCAGCTCGATGGTGCAGACACAAAAATACTAAACAGCTCGGAAGCTGCAACAAAAACTCACAAAACTTGGCAGGATACAGGCAGAATACAGACACGAACAGGAGTGTGTTGCTTACACAGATGTGATGACAGCACCCATACAGGACACAGATCGGGGCTCACATATATAGACACAGGAGTAATCAAACACAATACAGAACAGGTGGGCACAATGAGGGGCAAACGGAGACAGCAGGGAATGATCAGAGACACAGAAACACGACGGGCAGAGCTGTACAGATAATTACACAGAGAGGATCAGGAGAGACAAGACCGTGGCAATGATGATAATAAGATAAGATAAGATAAGATAAGCCTTTATTAGTCCCACAACGGGGAAATTCCAGGATTGCAACAGCACAGGGATAGCAACACTCAGAGCAACAATCAGAAGGCAAGAAAAAAACAAGCAAGCAAGAGCGGCTAATATACATATGTACATATTACTATAAAATAAATATATACACACACACAGACAGACACACAGTGCAGAGCATTGTAGCTGGATGGAATAAATATATGAGTATATGAACACACAGTGCAGAGCATTGTAGCTAGATGGAATAAATATGTAAATATATAAACACCCACAGTACGGAGCATTGCAGCTAGGTGGAATAAATATGCAAGTATATAAACACACACAGTGCGGAGCAATGTAGCTAGATGGAATAATATGTAGATATATAAAAACACAGTGCGGAGCATTGTAGCTAGATGGAATAAATATGTAAATATATAAACACACAGTGCAGAGCATTGTTGCTAGATGGGATGAAACAGCATAACCGTCTACTTAGTTATCCTACATGGTATGATTATGTGCTCATACATATTCTCACCCTCCATAGCGACCGGTATGTTCCTAGTTGTATGCCGGAGGGGACCATTGTGTAAGTCTATTGCATCTTTTGCATTCAAAAAAACTATTAGTTTGTTACGTCTTTTTGCTATCTCTGCGAGCAGCCCTGCTTAGGTTGTACAGTCTGACAGCCGTTGGTAGGAAGGACCTACGAAACCTCTCGGTTGTGCACCTGGGATGATGTAGTCTGCTGCTAAATGAGCTCCTCAGTGCATCCAGTATGTCCTGCATAGGGTGGAACTCGGACTCCAGCAGAGATGACAGTTTAGCCACCGTCCTTCTCTCTCCTATCTCCTCCATCGGATCAAGGCGCTGCCCCAGGACAGAGCTAGCTTTCTTAATCAGTTTGTTCAGTCTCTTCCTATCGGCTGCAGTAATGCCACTGCCCCAGCAGACCACTCCAAAAGTGATGGCTGATGCCACCACCGTGTCATAGAATGTCTTCAGCAGCGCCCCTTGTACACCAAAAGACCTGAGTCTCCTCAGCAGGAACAGCCTGCGCTGTCCCTTCTTGTAGAGTGCGTCAGTATTGTGTGACCAGTCTAGTTTATTGTTCAGATGAACACCCAGGTACTTATAGGATGTCACCATCTCGATGTCTGTTCCCTGTATATTTACTGGTGCTGTGAGGGGCTGCCCATGCCTGCGGCAGTCCACCACCAGCTCCTTAGTTTTCCTTGCGTTGATCTGGAGGCAGTTCCGATGGCACCAGTCCACGAAGTCCTGGATAAGCCCTCTGTATTCAGCTTCATCTCCATTGGAGATGAGGCCAATGATCGCAGAGTCATCAGAGAACTTCTGTAGATGGCAGTGTGTTGTGTTGTGTGAGAAGTCTGCAGTATAAAGAGTGAACAGGAAGGGAGCCAGCACCGTTCCCTGGGGGGCCCCCGTGCTACTGATGATCGTGTCGGACACACAGTCCCGGGTTCTCACAAACTGAGGCCGGTTCGTGAGGTAGTCCAGGATCCATGATGACAGGTGCTGGTCTACCCCTGCTCGCAGCAGCTTGTCCTTCAGGATCATCGGTTGGATGGTGTTGAAAGCACTGGAGAAGTCAAAGAACATGATCCCCACCATATTCCCGGGCTTCTCCAGGTGGGACAGAGAACGGTGAAGGAGGAAGATCACCGCATCCTCCACCCCAATGCCATGCTGGTAGGTGAACTGGAGTGGATCCATCGCTGGTTCCACCAGGGGGCGGAGGTGAGCAAGGAGCAGTCTCTCCAGGGTCTTCATCAAGTGGGACGTCAAGGCCACCGGTCTGTAGCTGTGCAGGTCTTTGGGGTGGGAAGTTTTTGGTACAGGTACCACACAAGATGTTTTCCACAGCTGTGGTACCCTCCCCAGTTTCAGGCTCATGTTGAAGATATACGTCACAATCCCACACAGCTGGTCTGCACAGGACTTGAGGAGCTTTGCGCTGATGCCGTCCGGTCCCGGCGCCTTCCTCGCTTTGATCTTCCTCAGCTCCGTCCTCACCTGGGTCTCGGTCAGGGTCAGGATGGGGGGCTGTGTGTTGGGAGTGGGGGGGTGTTGGTGGAGTGGGGAGTGGGCAGCAGGACTTGATTTCTTTAGAGGCAGCAGTGGTTGTTGTGCAGACAGGCAGTGGTTGTTGTGCAGACATATTATTATCATGATGATAATAATAATACCGATAACTTAAACTAAGAGGATGATCCACAGAGAAATAACTATACAAGACACAATAATAATAATGGCAACCCAGGATCATGATAATAAAAAAGATGAACTCAAAGCGAGGACGTGGGCTGTGGCCCCTGCCCTGAAGACAAGAAAATACAAATTATAAATTAGGATGAGGGCATGGGACCCAGCCCACGCCCTGACAGTACCCCCCTCTAAGGGGCTGGCTTCCAGATAACCCCAAGAGAAAACATCAACATGGAAAAAAAAAAAAAACCTCACGGGGTGGGTGGTGGAGGTACAAAGCCAGGTGGGCCGAAACAAACTGTAATCTCCCCACAATGTCCAACACAAACACAGTTCAAGGGCCAAATAAAGTCCAAGGCCCCAAAACCGGAAACAAAGCGGGTCGGGTGGTCTACCCAAGTCCACGGGCCACTGGATCATAACAAACAATGGATTAGGGGTCTACCAAAGTCCATAGGCCCTTGGACCAGAGAACAACATGGGTTGGGGGGCCTGCCCCAGTCCATGGACCCCCAGGCTGGAATGCAGGGCCGGTCCGGTGGTCTGCCAATGTCCTTAGGCCACCAAACTGGAGGACAAGGTGGAGCACTGGCCACAGGAACACAGAGCTCACCAAACAAACACAAAGTAGCCTTATGCTCTGCAACCGATGACTGCTGCACACTGAACATGGCCTCTAGAATGAAAAGTGGAGGCCCACTGGCCTCTGGGATAATGGTTGGAGGCACATCGGCCTCTTGGGCTATGGTTGGAGGCACATTGGCCTCTTGAGCTACAGTGGGACACACGCTGGCCTCTTGGGCTATGGTTGGAGCAGACTGCGTGGACGGCCCAGATGGAGCGGACAGCTCAGATGGCACAGATGGAGCAAATGGTTCAGAGGGACCAGGTGGAGCAGACGGCTAGGCCACTGGAATGATGGGTGGAGGTCCCCCAACCTCTGGAATGACAGGTGGTGTCATGGTTCGACCGCCGATCTCATCCGCGTTCGAGCCATGCACTATTTTCACCCGTCTGACGGCTGTGTGCCCCTTTTGGGGCACACTCCAAGCCAAGCCATTATTGTGACAGCGCTCAGAGGGGCTTCCGGCTGTCAGAGCTGTCAGCTGAGCTGCATTTCACCTCATCAGCTGCTCCCTACTTAAGAGGGCAGCTGGGAGTGAAATATGCGGCAGTCTCGTTAAAAACCTACCCATGGTCAGACGTTATTCAAGCATCCCGCTGTTCAGACGTAGACTATCCCTCGTCTTCATTCGTAAGTGTGTTTCCTTATGTTTCCATTCTCCCCTGTCATTGACTGTATTCATTGTTGTGTGTTTTAGCCCCCCGTGGCTTGTTATTTTGTTCCTTTTCCGTTCTGTTAATAAATCGTGCAAACTCACTGGTGACTTGTGGCATTTTATGATGGCTCGTGAGGGCCATCCATGACAGGTGGAACCTGTTCCTCCTGCGGCTCCATCCTCGACACAACCACCTCGGACGAGGAAGGGGAACAGGAGGTGAGTGGGGTGACACCTCAGTCAACAGCAGCACAGACTGATGGGGAGGACTCAAAACTGGTGGAATGTGTGCTTGGGACACCCCCCCCCCCCCCCCCGCACACACACACACCAGTAGCAAGGCAAGCATTTTCAAAAATAGTGGTTGTAAATAAATGAACTTAAATACTTTAACTCCTGGTCTCCTGCTGCTGGGGTGACAACCTCAGGATGAGTAGGTGGAACCGGAGCATGCACCTCGAGCTGAGCAGAACTTTGATGGGCCAATCACGGGATCCTCTGGAGTACCTGACTCCTCTCAGATGAGCTCGTCAGACTGGGGGAGGATGCCTGATGGTGTTGAGTGGGCAATGGGTCAAAGGAAGTGGAAATGGAGGCATGGGGCACCCCTGCCGGAAATGGAAGGCTGGGCCGCTGTGTTCCTCGGCACCGGCAACAACTACATCTTCCCCTGGATGAATGCAGTCCCTCCTCCATCGACTCCTCTCCCACCACCGGAAATGACTCCATCAGCCTGTGGATGATATTCTGCATGTTGACACTCTGTTCATGCAGACGGGTGAGCTGAGGAAACCATTTAAGGGATGGAAACACCTCACTTAGCTCCTCGGCGCTCTCGAGGGAGAGGAGGGCTTCCTCCAGTGTGTGGGAAGTGCGAGCATACTCCATGTGGGCCTCGATGTTGGTCGCCGCTCATGCTTCCTCCTCACCAAGGCCCATCTGCCGGAACTTTACGTACGCTGGGTCCATGGGATGTGTGCCGTACTGTCAAAGTTGGTGGAAACTAAATCCAAACACAGTACTTAAGTTCACAGTCTTTATTCAAGAGCCGGCTGACCTGGCGCAGCTCGATAGTGCAAGCACAATACTAAACAGTTTGGAAACTGCATCAAAAACTCACAAAACTTGGCAGGATACAGGCAGGATACAGACACAAACAGGACTGTTTTGCTTACAAAGACATGATGACCACACCCATACAGGACACAGATTGGGGCTCACATATATCGACACAGGAGTAATCAAGCACAATACAAAACAAGTGGGCATAATCAGGAGCAAACAGAGATGGCAGGAAATGATCAGAGACACAGAAACAAGATGGGCGGAGCTGCAGAGATAATCACACAAAGGGAATCAGGAGAGACAAGACCATGGCAATGATGATGATGATAATAATACCGATAACTTAAACTAAGAGGACGATCCATGGAGAAATAAATATACAAGAGAGAATAATAATAATGGCAACCCTGGATCATGATAATAATGAAAGCACCAAGGTGCTGTGCCTTGGTGCCTGTGGCATGGTAGCATGGGCGGCTGTAAAAAAGTGACACTCCGACCTCTACTGGTCTGGGATAGTTATTACAATACCTTTTTTTTGCTGTGGCATTGACAGAAATGGTACGTTAAATTTGTGTTTATTTCAAAAACAGTGTTATTTTGAAATTCTGACAAATTAAAAGTCAAGAAAATATGGTGATACAATGATACAAGCCTTTAGTTCCACTTAATGTTGACTGGGTGAGCTGAAACAGAGAGGCGGACAGACAGACAGATACACATAGCCACAAATAGACACACTAACCAATTATTGTATGCCTCCGTTTCACCAAGGCATAATAAAGGTGAACTCAAAGCGAGGACGTGGGCTTCTTGAAGACAAGAAAATACAAATTATAAATTAGTATCAGGGCATGGGACCCAGCCCACGCCCTAACAAAGAGAAGATTTCAACAATTTTTTTTTAGGGCTATAGGATTCAAAAATTAATAGGAAATGTAGAGGCCCTAGCTTTGAATGACTTCAGCACATCTGCGCCCAGAGTACATCACTACTTTCTCACACTGCTCTGGTTTGATCTTGGTTTATTCTTCTTGCAGTCTCTTTCACAGTTCAGTAACTGTAGTGGGTTTCTTAGCCATTACTTTGTCACCAAGGATTTTCCAGAGATTCTCTATGAGGTTTAGATCTGGAGTCTGGGCTGCCATTTCATTGTTTCAATATTGTCAATTGTTTCAATATTGCATTGTCTTGCATGAAAATTGCGGGATGGTTTTGGGACAATTGCAGTGAAGGAATTGCATGTTGTCAAAGGAGGTTCACATAAACATTTGCATTCACCCTGCCATGTAGCTGTTCAAGAGGCCCAATTCCTGCTGCAGAAAACATCCCCCAAACTATGACACTTCCTCCTCCAAATTTACCTGACTTCATTTCAGACTTTGGGTCCACATATGACCACGTTAAGAAACCAGGAGCTCGTGGGTGAAACATTTTTCCTTCAGCCTTTGGGTTTGTCCTGTGGGCCAGGGACATACTAAATTTTGGACTGGTTGCCAAAGGATGTCATGCCTGGCCCAGGGCCCATGCCTGGCCCAGGGCTTAGCCGCTAACTCCACCGGCTACACCTCACAAGCACACCCCCCCCCCCCGGTTGAGTCCTGTGTTCCAAACACTGTCTGGAAGAGCCGCTGACCCTTCCCGAACAATACCACCTGCTGGTGCCGACCACCGCTGAATACCTGGACCTACAGCTGTTCGTAAGTGAGACTCCCATTTTCCTATCTGCTGGGTTTAAAAGAGATGTCCTAAATATCAATTATAATTGAACATAACCAATATTTCATGGTACAATTAGTCCCTCAGCCATAGGACAAAGCTATAAACTGAAGGAAAATTCTTATTAATTTTTAAGTAACCTCCTTTCATTTTTGTAGATTAATTCAGAAGTTTGTTTTTAGATAATCAGCTTATGTAATTTTTCACCATAAAGTTGCGTTCTGATTTTGTTAGATACCTCAGCCTTCCATTGCATTACAGTTGAAATATAAAATCTGGTTTCCTCTTGGTTCCGCAAAGGTTTAACAATAGATTTTATACTCAGGAATCCATTAACAGTTGATGTGATATCAAATACCTGTTTATCACTTGAATCTGTTTATCCATCATTTGAATGCCATGTCATGTAACCTGAATGAGTTTCATTTAATAAACTTGTAAATGAGAGAAGCTGAAGCATTTCCTTTGCATATATGCTTTCCTGGGTCACGGCAGTAAAAGAACTCACTAATTTTTGAGACTGAATTAATTAAGTAATTGAAGGTATGGAAATTAATTAATAGAAATTAATTAATTAACAATTCATTCTTTTAGAACTGGTGCCCCCTTTTTATGGGTGCTTTTCTATTTTATTTAGTAAGTGTTGGGGTGACTGTTTAACTCTGTCCCCTCACACACCCACTATTAAATAAAATAAATAATTCCTGTACCTTATTACACTATATTTTACTTAATATCGCTACATGACTAATCTAATGACTATTTTTTTCAATTAGCCAACTAATCGCGATTATTTCTCTCATGTTTTCTCATATTTTACATCACCCGCTGTTTAAGCACACCTGTGAAAATAACCATGTTGTCAGTGCTGGCTTTAAAGTAGAACTGAACTGAACGGCATTGAACGGCACTGGGTGATAGTACATACAATTATAAAGATAATTTATCATTGGCACCCCCTCCACAAATCCCGGAATCTTGGAGAAAATCGCGATTTTGAATTTCCCGCCCTGAAAAATCAGACAAATCCGCCGAAGTGCAGCCGGAGTTCCGCGTGACGTCACGAGTGTGACCCAGTCCTCATGTTTACCATTGCGAGCACGTCGACACTGGTTGTTTTTGGTGCATTTTGTCGTGATAGTCGACTACAAAACACTTCCAACACCTGGGAAGATCTGTTCAGTGGCCAAGGAAAGCTGTCATGGCGACGAAAGAAAAGAAAGGGGGAGGAAAAGCGACCGGGAAGCGATGAGTTTCTAGATATACAGTGATCCCTCACTTATCGCGTTTAATGGGGACCAGAACCGACCGCGAAAAGTGAAAAACCGCGAAGTATCGTCACCCCCCCCCCCAAGGGCGTCACAAGCACTATTTTGCACAAAAAGGCACAAGAGAACAGCAAAAAGTGCCACTAAGCAACACGAGCGATAAAGAACAATGAATGCGGTCTTCCTTTGCTGGGTAAAACGTCTCGGCCAATCAGCTTGCGAGATTCCCGAGCGGTGAAGAGGTGGGCGGAGAGGAGTGGAGCAGTGGTCAGAGAGGTAGATTTTCAGTTGTGCGGGCTCTCCGTGTTGATACCTGATGTTCTAATGTAGTCTCCCTGCCTTCTCCCTGCCTTCTCCCTGCCTTCTACATTAGAACATCAGGTATCAACACGGAGAGCCTGCACAACTGAAAATCTACCTCTCTGACCACCGCTCCACTCCTCTCCGCCCACCTCTTCACCGCTCGGGAATCTCGCAAGCTGATTGGCCGAGACGTTTTACCTCGCAAGCTGATTGGCCGAGACATTTTACCCAGCTTCGCTCCCTGCCGAGCGCCTATACCCAGCGAAGGAAGACCGCATTCATTGTTCTTTATCGCTCGTGTTGCTTAGTGGCACTTTTCGCTGTTCTCTTGTGCCTTTTTGTGCAAAATAGTGCTTGTGACGCCCTTGGGGGGGGGGGGGGGTGACGCTACTTCGCGGTTTTTCACTTTTCGCGGTCGGTTCTGGTCCCCATTAAACGCGATAAGTGAGGGATCACTGTAATAAGTTGGAAAAATGCTGATGGTTTTTTTTCCCTTTCTTTTTTATTGTTAATTTTCCTTATCCTGACACCCCAAACATGCCAAAGTAAAGACTCACCATTCTGTATTCAATAAGCGACTCTCCTCCCCATCACTGCTGCGGTCTGAGTCGGTGCCGGAATCCCCCGAAAATTCTGGCTCTAATCTGTACGGTTCGATGCCTCCCTCACTCTCTTCCTGTTCACTTGACACTCCTGCATCCTCCTCTGTCTTGTCACCGATCCTGAATGCCTCTTCACTCTGAAAACTCTGGTGTTCTTGACTGCTGGAACTGCTATCATCTGCCATTGTTGTTTTGATAAGGGTCACACTCGTGACGTCACGCAGCGTCATCTGCACTACTTCCGGTTTGTTTGGCACTGCCAGCCAGAGGCAAAGGTTTATCGGCTTATAGCTTGGCCATCGTACAGCCTAAAAATTTCTTTTATGTGTTGAAAAATACAATAGGTAATAAGGAATTAATCTGCTATTCTACTTTTTTGGCAAAAAGGTGAGTTCGGTTCTGCTTTAATATAACACTAGTGCATGCCCATAGAAAGCAACTATTCCTGTCTGAAACAGGTAGCCCAATCAGGCTTTACAGGCCCAAATGTAGGTGTCATGCTGCGGCCCTCGCGGACCGCAAATGAGACGCTATAGGCGACCAGTGAGTTTGCGTATGTATTAAACAAGGATAAAAGCTACAAAATAATGAGCCACGAGGGGCAAAACACAAATAAGGACTAAGGCAAAGACACACTGACGATACACACAGATTAAGGAATAAACTTACAAAGAGTAGCAAGGAATTAGAGGATGACTGGAGCCGGGACGCGGGGACTCCAGCCTAACATTGGGGAGACCAACATTATCTATACACGAATGAGGTCGCAGCCCCGAGAGACCGAAGCTGCTCCCTTAAAGTAGAACTGAACTGAACAGCATTGAACGGCACTGGGTGATAGTACATACAATTATAAAGATAATTTATCATTGGCACCCCCTCCACAAATCCCGGAATCTTGGAGAAAATCGCGATTTTGAATTTCCCGCCCTGAAAAATCAGACAAATCCGCCGATTAACCGGAAGTGCAGCCGGAGTTCCGCGTGACGTCACGAGTGTGACACAGTCCTCCATGTTTACCATTGTGAGCACGTCGACACTGGTTGTTTTTGGTGCATTTTGTTGTGATAGTCGACTACAAAACACTTCCAACACCTGGGAAGATCTGTTCAGTGGCCAAGGAAAGCTGTCATGGCGACGAAAGAAAAGAAAGAGGGAGGAAAAGCGACCGGGAAGCGCTGTTTTTCTAGATATAGATATTACAGTGATCGCTCACTCATCGCGTTTAATGGGGACCAGAACCGACCGCGAAAAGTGAAAAACCGCGAAGTAGCGTCACCCCCCCCCCAAGGGCATCACAAGCACTATTTTGCACAAAAAGGCACAAGAGAACAGCGAAAAGTGCCACTAAGCAACACGAGCAGGGAGAGAAGCTGGGTAAAACGTCTCGGCCAATCAGCTTGCGAGATTCCCGAGCGGTGAAGAGGTGGGCGGAGAGGAGTGGAGCGGTGGTCAGAGAGGTGGATTTTGAGTTGTGCGGGCTGTCCGTGTTGATACCTGATGTTCTAATGTAGTCTAGAACATCAGGTATAATGTAGTCTAGAACATCAGGTATCAACACGGAGAGCCTGCACAACTCAAAATCCACCTCTCTGACCACCGCTCCACTCCTCTCCGCCCACCTCTTCACCGCTCGGGAATCTCGCAAGCTGATTGGCCGAGACGTTTTACCTCGCAAGCTGATTGGTCGAGACGTTTTACCCAGCTTCTCTCCCTGAAGAGCGCCCATACCCAGCGAAGGAAGACCGCATTCATTGCTCTTTATCGCTCGTGTTGCTTAGTGGCACTTTTTGCTGTTCTCTTGTGCCTTTTTGTGCAAAATAGTGCTTGTGACGCCCTTGGGGGGGGGTGACGCTACTTTGCGGTTTTTCACTTTTCGCGGTCGGTTCTGGTCCCCATTAAACGCGATAAGTAAGGGATCACTGTATTCCCCGGCGGCGGACCTCGCCTCTGCATCGCCGTCTGCCAGCTGCTGTCACAGGTGCATCAGGTTGCTGTCTCACGGGCTCGCCCTTGTGCACGCCTGCCACCTGCCACACTCCTGCATCTTCCTCTGTCTCGTCACCGATCCTGAATGCCTCTTCACTCTGAAAACTCTGGTTTTCTTGACTGCTGGAACTGCTGGAACGGCTATCATCTGCCATTGTTGTTTTGTTTAGGGATCACACTCGTGACGTCACACAGCGTCGTCTGCACTACTTCCGGTTTGTTTGGCACTGCCAGCCAGAGGCAAAAGTTTATCGGCTTACAGCTTGGCCATCACACGGCCTAAAAATTTCTTTTATGTGTTGAAAAATACAATAGGTAATAAGGAATTAATCTGCTATTCTACTTTTTGCGCCAAAAGGTGGGTTCAGTTCTACTTTAAATAGGAACAGGATAGCACAGCTGATGAGGGCATCATCAGCTCCACTGATTCCAGCTGTCACAGCCAGCTCAGCTCTGACAGCCGGAAGCCCCACAGAGACGCTGTCAGAATAAGAGCACTATGGGACCATATGGAATACTAACAAATGGGAGGAAAATACTGCATGACCCGAGCGCGGACGAGATCGGCACTCAGACCATGACAGTACTCCCCCCCCGAACAACGCACTCTGGGCGTAACTGTAACATCCAGGCCTCCCCCCCACCCAGAAGGATACGAAATCTCACCCAGGGCGGGTGGAGGGAGGAAAAGGCTCGGCGGGCAAGAATCAAAGAAAAGACACCAAAAAACAACGACCAGGGCCAAAAACAGAACAAATACGAGCATAGTGCACAACAAAGCAAGGGGAGAAAAAAAAAAACAGATTTACTCCATTACGCACAGGCAGAGGACAAAACCAAAAAAGCAAATAACAAATACATGGTTAAACACCATAATAAGCAGGCGTCTCTCCACCAGAGAAGGGAAAACACAAAATCACGCTAAAATAGCGGCGAATACAGACAGTTCAAATCAATACAAATAAATGGCCATAGGCAACAAAAGAGCATCTCACAGACTACAGAGGGAACCATCAAAGAGGAAAAAAAAAAAAAAAAGCACACGCTAAGGAGCGGCGAAATACACAGTACAATAACACCAGTGCATCCCTAAAATTACAGCAGAGCAGAGGGAAAAAAAAAAAAAAAACAGGGATGACAGCAGGCAAAGACACAATGGCATGAAGCCAACAGTTCGGGGGGGTCTTCCTGCTTCAAGCGTCCAAATCACTGGCAGGGGAAGAAGGAAGAGTTTGGGCGGCCTACCCCAGTCCCAGGCCTGGAGAAACAGTACCTCTGGCGGCCGGACCAGGTCGCCAAGCAGAAAGTTCAGTTTGTCGGGTGGCCGACCCAGAACGCCAAACCAGCGAAACAGTTTCCCAGGTGGCCGACCCGCGTCACTCAGCCACCAGGACCGCAGGGGAGAACTTGGAAACGGCCCCCCTATAGAGAGGGAAAACAAGGAAGAGCTGGACCGATAACGGATAACTCCAGCGGCCCCCGATGGAAGGGGAAAAAGAACGGGGGAAGGATGAGGGACCAGTTCAGCGTCGCTCAATGGAGGATCTGCAGCTCCACCTCCGAACTTTACCAGATTAGGCACCGTCCTCCTGTCGGAGCCCACGTGAGCCCGAGCTGCACCCACGATGGACCCCGATTGGGTCGCGGCTGCACCCACAACGGACCCTAACTGGGTCGCAGCTGCACCCACGTCGGACCCCTCCGGGTGGCGCAAACTCCTGGACTGGATGAGGGACAAGAATGGGATCCCGAAGCGAGGAGCAAGGATGCCTCCTCTTCGGCTTCCTGCCAGAGTTTCCCTCCAACCCACGGAGCTTCTCCCAGAAAGCAGAGATGTCCGCCATCCTCGCCGTGATTTCAGGGTGATCAGCATAGCGAGGATGGCGGTTAATGGTCGCCTCACCGAGGTCCAGGTACCAGCGTGAAGCACTGGGAACGGAGTGATGGTGAGTGCTGGAGATGATCCCGT
Organism: Pholidichthys leucotaenia; assembly: GCA_020510985.1. Classification (NCBI taxonomy): domain Eukaryota; kingdom Metazoa; phylum Chordata; class Actinopteri; order Cichliformes; family Pholidichthyidae; genus Pholidichthys; species Pholidichthys leucotaenia. The sequence goes on along the minus strand of CM035837.1, from coordinate 356,369,531 downwards.
CGATCTCGATAAGGGCCATCACCAGCTCGTAGCCCAGGCTCATGGCGTAGCCCTTGAGCGGTGCCATCTCCCAGCACACTGGTATGAGGAAGACAGAGAAAACAAACAAGCCCAGCAAAACACACGGTGACCGGCGTCTCGTTCTGGCTGCGACCTACTGTCATGCTGCGGCCCTTGCGGACTGCAAATGAGACGCTATAGGCGACCAGTGAGTTTGCGTATTTATTAAACAAGGATAAAAGGTACAAAATAATGAGCCACGAGGGGCAAAACACAAATAAGGACTAAGGCAAAGACACACTGACGATACACACAGATTAAGGAATAAACTTACAAAGAGTAGCAAGGAATTACAGGATGACTGGAGCCGGGATGTAGGGATTCCAGCCCAACGTTGGGGAAACCAACGTTATCCATACACAAATGAGGTTGCAGCCCCGAGAGACCGAAGCTGCTCCCTTAAATAGGAACAGGATAGCACAGCTGATGAGGGCATCATCAGCTCCACTGATTCCAGCTGTCACAGCCAGCTCAGCTCTGACAGTCGGAAGCCCCGCAGAGACGCTGTCAGAATAAGAGCTCTGTGGGACCATAAGGAATACTAATGAATGGGAGGAAAATACTGCATGACCCAAGCACGGACGAGATCGGCGCTCAGACCATGACAGTAGGCTGTGTTTGAAAGTGGAATACAGAGGTGTATCCTATATGTAGGCAATCACACGTTAGACTTTGACAGATATCAAAGGGACTGAACTTAGATTTATTTGATTGTGTGAATATTAATTACAGAACAACTGAAAATGAATGGGACATGCAATATTAGCCACTGTTTAAGAGCCGCTTGTTTATTTTTTTGTCAGATCACTTATTTGTGTGATCTTTTATGACTTGTATTCATAAATGTTGTATCTTGCACTTTGGGGAATGGGAGTTGTTCAGTCACCATTATAATTTAGTTTATATGTGTAGTTTATAGTCTATCGTCAATAAACTTATGCAGTACTATAACAGGACATGTTTACAAATATTTGAGACCCACTGTAGTGGTCGGACACTGGTGTTGGAGAAGCAGGAGCTGAACCGGCGGATCGCAGTCCTTCGCAGGGAGCCAAGCCCAGCCTGCCCGGTTAACGGGAGTCTTGGCTGCTGCTTTACCCATGTGTTAGTGATGTCCTTTGCGGCACCACGAGTCCCCACCAGCATGCCCCCCCCCGCACCTTATGTTCTCCATGCCGAATTATCCATTAGATCTACGCAATCACAGCAACTTTATGGTATATATTTTGACTGAGCGACTTCATACTGGATGCACACCCTCGTAACCTCAGCAAAGCACTTATAAAATCTTTGTTTGCGAAGCGCTGTGGTGACTGACAGGTCGTGATGCTGTGTGTTATCCAATCAGCATGGTCGTGATGCCGCGTATTTTCCAATCAGCATGGCCATGATGCCACATATTATCCAATCAGCATGGAGTCAATCCGAAACCCCACCCACATTTTTTGAAGCCAGGCCATGAAGAGCCACAGAGCGGTGGGTAAACTTTTATTGATAAAAATTACATATTTTGACTGAGTGACTCAATATTCAGGAAAGCACACCCTCGTAACATCAGCAAAGGATGTTTAAAATCTTAGGCCAGTCTGATGAACGGTTCAAGAGATATGCATGGAACAGACAGACACACAAACACACAGAGATTTCATGAATTTATAGATAGATTTTTAAAAGCAGTTCCCAGAGCTAAATACAAAAAAAAAAAAACCCAAAAAAACCAAGAAAGCTGTATTAATTATCACAAGTTTAAGGTTATACATCAGTTTATCACAGACAGCATAACACCTAATGTCAATCAAACAATTGATTAAATATCTTACAACTGAATTATTGATCTGCTCCAACCCACAAACTACAGGGTTTCCTCTGGCTTAAAGACCTTGGTGCGGTGGCAACATATTTTTCCGGGGGAGGGCGGGGCAGAAAATACATGACACGATTGTAACCAGAATATGTTAATTTTACACTATTTCTTTTTTTTTAAGTTTGCACAGTAACATTGCATAATGGAACTTACCATTTGAAGTATTGTACAAACAAGGCTTGAATGTTGGAATATTCAGCCAGTTGGGGTCCCACCCACATGTCCTGTGTTTGGACTTTTTAGTAGTTTCATCCTTCTCTCCTTCCTCTGCTCTCACCTCCCCTGAACCATCTGCCTGAACACTTTCCTCTCGTTGGCTCATCTCGTCTGTCTCATCTTTCCCTCTCTGAGCCCTGTCTAATGCAGCTTCTCTCTCTGTCTATGGTGGTATACAAACAGGTTAGAAAATACCAAATGCCAGGTTTTGTCCTGTAGGATTTTTTTTCATCGTTTACATAAATAACAAAAATGTGTATTTTTTTGTATTTTTATTCCAGTGTTTCTTTTTTTCCATTGACAAAGAGTAGGAAAAGGAAAGGGGAAAAAAACATTCATAATAGTAATTAACTCCCTCCCTCCCTCCATCCATCCATCTTCTACCGCTTAATCCTTTTCGGGTCGTGGTGGGGCTGGAGCCTATCCCAGCATCTTTGGGCGAGAGGCAGGGTACACCCTGGACAGATCACTAGTCCATCGCAGGGCCAACACAGAGAGACAGACAACCATTCACTCTCACATTCATACCTAAGGACAATTTAGAATCCCCAGTTTGATGCGAATAAACCTAACCTGCATGTCTTTGGCCTGTGAGAGGAAACCGGAGTACCCAGAGTAAACCCACGCAGACACGGGAAGAACATGCAAACTCCACACAGAAGGGTCATCGATGGTCAAGGGGTGGGATCAAACCCACGATGGTCAGGGGTGGAATCGATCATGTGACCTTCTTGCTGTGCTGACACAGTGCTCACCACTGCACCACCGTGCTGCCCAGTAATTTTCCAAAAATTAATTAACTGAAAATTATATATCCTCCTCCTCCTCATCGTCATCGTCATCATCATCATCATCATCATCATCATCATCATCATCATCATCATAGCAATCTGTCGTGGGCGACAATGACTGTTTCATTTAGGTCTGATCAGATTCCTCCACACAGCTCTGTCCTTAGCCTTCCGCTGCCAGGAACTCCTGTCTATATCCAACTTCTTCAAGTTTCTTTTTACAGTGTCTTTAAATCTGATCCTTGGTTTACCCTGATTGCGTTTGCCCTCGCATAACTGTGAGTAGAGTAACTGCCGATGGAGACGCTGGTGGTCCATCCATATATATATATATATATATAGTGGGGCAAAAAAGTATTTAGTCAGCCACCAATTTTTTTTTTTTTATTTATTTTTTTTTTTTTTTGGTTATTTGTACCCGTAGGTAGACTTGGTTTGCAGTCTGGTGACAAGCCACCGGCTGCTGGTCGCTGCGTGCGCGAGCGCCCTAAACCTACATGTTTTTGGTATGCGGGAGGAAACCGGAGAAATCCCGGAGTAAACCCACGCAACACGGGGAGAACATGCAAACTCCACACAGCTCACTGTTGGTCGGGGGCTGGGATCGAACCCACGATCTCATGATCCCCACGATCCCCCGGCCGAGGGTAAAACTGTGCTGCCACAGTGCTAAACCACTGCGCCACCGTGCAGCCCAATTGTGCAAGTTCTCCCACTTAAAAGATGAGAGAGGTCTCCAATTTTCATCATAGGTATACTTCAACTATGAGAGACAAAATGAGAAAAAAAAAAATCCAGAAAATCACATTGAAAGATTTTTAATGAATTAATTGGTAAATTCCTCGGTAAAATAAGTATTTGGTCAATAACAAAAGTTCATCTCAACACTTTGTTACATGTCAAATAGGTTCATTTTGTCTTCTTTTAATGATTTATCTTTTGTTCATATAAAAAGACAAAGGCTGCAGTGCAGTTGAAACATGTAAAGAAGGTAAAGACATCTTTCTATTTTATTTTTTGTCTTTTATATGAACAAAAGATAAAAAATCAACACTTTGTTATATACCCTTTGTTGGCAATGACAGAGGTCAAACATTTTCTGTAAGTCTTCACAAGGTTTTCACACACTGTTGCTGGTATTTTGGCCCATTCATCCATGCAGATCTCCTCTAGAGCAGCGATGTTTTGGGGCTGTCGCTGGGCAACACGGACTTTCAACTCCCTCCAAAGATTTTCTGTGGGGTTGAGATCTAGAGACTGGCTAGACCACTCCAGGACCTTGAAATGCTTCTTACGAAGCCACTCCTTCGTTGCCCGGGCGGTGTGTCTGGAATCATTGTCATAATGAAAGACCCAGCCACGTTTTATCTTCAATGCCCTTGCTGATGGAAGGAGGTTTTCACTCAAAATCTCACGATACATGGCCCCATTCATTCTTTCCTTTACACGGATCAGTCGTCCTGGTCCCTTTGCAGAAAAACAGCCCCAAAGTATGATGTTTCCACCCCCATGCTTCACAGTAGGTATGGTGTTCTTTCTCCTCCAAACACGACAAGTTGAGTTTTTACAATAAAGTACTATTTTGGTTTCATCTGACCATATGACATTCTCCCAATCCTCTTCTGGATAATCCAAATGCTCTCTAGCAAACTTCAGACGGGCCTGGACTTGTACTGGCTTAAGCAGGGGGACACGTCTGGCACTGCAGGATTTGAGTCCATGGCGGCGTAGTGTGCTACTGATGGTAGCCTTTGTTACTTTGGTCCCAGCTCTCTGCAGGTCATTCACTAGGTCCCCCCATGTGGTTCTGGGATTTTTGCTCACCATTCACGTGATCATTTTGACCCCACAGGGTGAGATCTTGCGTGGAGCCCCAGATCGAGGGAGATTATCAGTGGTCTTGTATGTCTTCCATTTTCTAATAAATGTTGATTTCTTGATTTCAGTTGATTTCTTCACACCAAGCTGCTTACCTATTTCAGATTCAGTCTTCCCAGCCTGGTGCAGGTCTACACTTTTGTTTCTGGTGTCCTTTGACAGCTCTTTGGTCTTGGCCATAGTGGAGTTTGGAGTCTGAATGTTTGAGGTTGTGGACAGGTGTCTGTTATACTGATAACGAGTTCAAACAGGTGCCATTAATACAGGTAACGAGTGGAGGACAGAGGAGCCTCTTAAAGAAGTTGTTACAGGTCTGTGAGAGCCACAAATCTTGCTTGTTTGTAGGTGACCAAATACTTATTTTACCAAGGAATTTACCAATTAATTAATTAAAAATCCTTCAATGTGATTTTCTGGATTTTTTTTTCTCATTTTGTCTCTCATAGTTGAGGTATACCTGTGGTGAAAATTGGAGACCTCTCTCATCTTTTAAGTGGGAGAACTTGCACAATTGGTGGCTGACTAAATACTTTTTTGCCCCACTGTATATATATATATATATATATATATATATATACACACTACCGTTCAAAAGTTTGGGGTCACTTAGAAATTTCCTTATTTTTGAAAGAAAAGCACTTTTTTTCAATGAAGATAATAGAAATACACTCTATACATTGCTAATGTGGTAAATGACTATTCTAGCTGCAAATGTCTGGTTTCTGGTGCAATATCTACATAGGTGTATAGAGGCCCATTCCCAGCAACTATCACTCCAGTGTTCTAATGGTACAATGTGTTTGCTCCTTGCGTCAGAAGGCTAATGGATGATTAGAAAACCCTTGTGCAATCATGTTAGGTCTGCAATGCTGTAATTGCTGCAAATGGAGGATTCTTTGACGAAAGCAAAGTTTGAAGGAAAAAATTATTATTTCAAATACAAATCATAATTTCTAACCTTGTCAATGTCTTGACTATATTTTCAATTCATTTTACAACTCATGGTGGTAAATAAGTGTGACTTTTCATGGAAAACACAAAATAATTGTCTGGGTGACCCCAAACTTTTGAACAGTAGTGTATATATATATATATATATATATATATATATATATATATATATATATATATATACAGTATATATATATATTAAAGGAATGAAGCGGCATGAAATAAGGCAGTGTTGTGAGGTTTTAAGCAGGTTTATTAAATCATACCGCCTTCACGAGCTCCGCTCCCAGCGCCGTGCATGCGCACCGGGAGTGAGCCCAGAGTGCTCTCAGCAGAGAGACACAATGTGTCTGCAGCAGCAGCTGAAGAGTGAGTGAATGAGAGAGTGAGCATGGGTTACAGTGCAGTATATATACCCAACCACAACAATACATAAAAGAGCACCCCCCCAGCAGTTGGCATGATCAAAGAGATAACAGAACAGGCATGAGACATTTGCACCTGAGAGACATATTGATCTCGGTCTCTAGGTCACAGTAAGGACAGGACGCATGAACACAACGCACGAAAGGCAACACCAACATCACAGAAGTGAGCCAGAAGAAGCGGGGCTGCCCGCAGACATCAACACACACTCCACTGCTCTGCCAACCGCTCTAGCTGAGCGCTGCGCCCGTCCAGTCTGCCGTGGGGGCTACACCAAACCGCCACAGGAACACTTTTTAATTTGAGTAAGCTGGAGTAGCCTGCCACAATTTCAATATCCAGCTTATTTTTTCCCATTAAAATCTGATGTGTTTTCAAAGTGTTGCCTTTATTTTTTTGAGCAGTATATATATATATATATATATATACAGTATATATATATATATATATATATATATATATATATATTAGGGATGAGCCGATCCACTGTATCGGTATTGAGTTCGATCGAGGCAAAATGGGTGGATCAGTATTGGTAAGGAATAAAAGTAATTTACCAATCCGATACATTAATAATATTAAATTGAAGGCGCAATCACATTCTCAGCCACGCTGCGTGCGGCTTCCGTAAACAGAAGCCGCGATTGTCACGTTTCACTGAAGCCTGTCTGTATGATTCGCCTCAGTATGTTTGCTGTGTGGTACCAGTGTTTACAATTTTAACACCACCAACTTGATAAAACATCTGCAAAAGCATCATGGTAAAGGAGTATGCCGAATTCTGTTAAGAATCAAGCAGAAGGAAGTGTGTCGAGCATCAGCAGCTGCTGATTTTCCAGCTCGGAGGCTGGAAGACGCTAAAAGTGAAACGTAAACAAAAGAGCAAAAGAAAGTACAAACCAGATGGGCGTGTGGAAAATGACAGGAATGAAGACATAACATGGGTTTACATTTCAGCACAGAGTTACAGCTGATGAGAGGTAGGTAACAGAAACATAAATAGTAAGTTATAACAGTGAACTGGAAGCAGGGCTACAACAAGGCTGGAAAATGAAATGAAAAAGTGGTATTGGTTCATCCCTAATATACAGTGGTGTGAAAAAGTGTTTGCCCCCTTCCTGATTTCTCATTTTTTGTATGATTGTCACAATTAAGTGTTACAGATCATCAAACAAATTTAAATATTAGACAAAGATAACACAAGTAAACACGAAATGCCGTTTTTAAATGAAGGTGTTTATCATTAAGGGTAAAAAAAAATCCAAACCTACATGGCCCTATGTGAAAAAGTGATTGCCCCCCCCTCGTTAAAACACAAATTAACTGTGGTTTATCACATCTTTGGAAAGCTGAGTTCAATTTCTCGAGCCACACCCAGGCCTGATTACTGCCACACATGTTCTCAATCAAGAAATCTTTTAAATAGGACCTGCCTTACAAAGTGAAGAAGACCAAAAGATCCTCAAAAGCTAGACATCATCCAAAGAAATTCAGGAACAAATGAGAAACAAAGTAATGAAGAACTATCAGTCTGGAAAAGGTTATAAAGCAATTTCTAAAGCTTTGGGACTCCAGCAAACTACAGTGAGAGCTATTATCCACAAATGGCGAAAACATGGAATAGTGGTTGTCACGATGGCCCTCACGGACCATCACAAGACGCCACAGTCACCAGTGAGTTTTGCAGTGATGTTTTATTAATGGTGAGGGATGAACAAACACAGGATACATACAATGACAGGGTGACGTCTGAGCTGGGGAGCACCCGATGCGCCAGATGAACAATAGTGAAGGTGAAGTCTTAAGGGAACGTACCTTACGAGACGACAACGTTAACAGGCGGGTAACAGATTCCCAAGTCCGTTAACAACGATGAGCAAGGAAAACAGAGACTGCCGCATTGGAGAACATTCAGCACCAGCTTTTATCTCTGGCATCTAATGACCCCAATGCGGCGCAGCTGCTCGCCATGACAGCAGCGCAGCAGCTGACTTTGACAGCGGGAAGCTCCCCCGGGCGCCTTCACAATAAGAGCCCAAGGAGCAAGAAGGAATCCTCTGCTGCCAAAGCCAGGGAAATATGATATGAGACCCGAGTGTGGACAGAACCGACACTCGGGTTATGACAGTACCTCCCCCTCGAGGCCGAGCTCTGAGCGGCCCAAGTAACACCCAAGCCCCCCCCCCACCCCCCCTAGGGTGGGTGGATGGGGCGCTGGCAGGAGGGAGAGAGAAAAAAAAGGACAAGCAAGTAATAAGACCAACAAGTCAGTAGAGACAGGGAAAAAAAAAACATACTCCCTAGAATGTGGGTGACAAGAACAGAACCAAAATAGGCAGTACACATATTGGCAAAAAACAAGTTGACATAAGGTGGAGGGAAAAGAACCACCAAACACAGAAACAAGGAAGTGAGCCACAAAATCACAAATCAATCCCCCCCCCCACACACACACACACACCCCAACAGTCTCACAGACGAAATCAGAACCCCGGGGAGGGAGCAGTCCTGACCCTGAGGGATGGGGGCAAAAAGTTTGGGGGGGTCGTCCGGCATCAAGAGGCCACAGAACAGGGAGGGGAAAAAAGGACAGTTCGGGCGGCCTTCCCCGGTCCCATGCTCGGAAGCAGAGAGTTTCAGGCGGCCGGACCAGGTCACCACACAGGGGGTCCAAAATGTCGGGAGGCCGACCCAGAGAGCCAAATTGGCGAGACAGTCTTTTGGGCGGCCGACCCGCATCGCCAGCCCACCAGAACCGTTGGGAAGAAGCAGCCGGCGGTCCCGTTGAAAAGGGGAGAGAAGAGGGAGAACCGGGCGAAGCAATCGGAACCCCAACGGCCCCAGGTGAAGATGGGTAGCGCTCCTCAGGGAGACGAGGAGGATGACGATGGAGATGAGGGTGAAGAGGGGAATGAGCTTGTCCAGCATCCGGTGACCGGGGATCTGCAGCTCCCTCAACGAATCCAGGACCTGCTGGTGCAGCACCCACGTCGGACCCCGATTGGGCCTCCGGAACCGAACCCACGGTGGACCCCGATTGGGCCTCCGGAACCAAACCCGCGACGGACCCCGACTGGGTCGGTGTCGCACCAGACTCGACCTCCAACCCCGAAACCGGAACCTCTGGCGCAGCAGGCAAGAGCAGCCCCTCGCCGGCGACCCTGGGAGAAGGCTCAAAAGAGAGAGAAAACCCGTGATCAGGATCACCGGCAGCGCCAGAACCCGGCGAGAAAAGTTCGGACGCAGCGGGCGGCTGCACCCGGCTCATCTCCCCTTGAGACAGGCAAAAATGCTCTAAGAGGTGAAAAAGAAAGACACAACAGAGCACTTGCCTGAGCTTGGGTTCTGACGCCGTCCAGGACTGCGAAGATCCGGGCTCAGATGTCAGGAGGTCGTCCTCAGGCTCCCACTCAGCCGCGTCGGGCTCCGCAGCTGGCGTGATGGTGTGCGCAGCTTGAGAGTCCTCCGGCACTGATGTCCACGCCGATGGCCCGCACGGCGTGGTGGCAGGAGAACCTCGACCCGCTGGACCGGACCGCTCCTCCGTGGAACCCCGGGGACGCTTCCTCATCGGCGAAGGCTCCATGCTGCAGTCTGCTCCCCTCCTCCGCCCACGGCGTGGCTGCGGAACCGGAACCAGGCTCTCCAGAACCGCAGGCCCCCTCCCCCTCATCCAGCGACGTTGGCCTGGCGTCAAGGACCGCTCAGCGGATGGAGACACAGAGGAAACAGGGTCAATTCTTTCATCCACAGCAGGTGGAGGGAGCTCAGGGGGCTGCATACCCCGAACTCCACCCCCAGGAGTCAGACAAGGCAAAACAATATCGAAATGAGAGAAATTATCATGCACTTGCCTTTCTCCTGAGGGTAAGATGGTTCCCGCTGTGGGGGACGTCGTTCCTCGCTTTCTCCGCTGGATGGCGACAGAGAGCCCTCTGAGAAGACGAGGTGAGGCCACTCGAGATGGTTCCGGGATGGGACTCACCGAAACGGAGCTCCCGAGACAAACAGCAGCCAGAATAGGCGACGAGGAGGAGGGGGCGACAGCCGGGGTCAGTCGGGCATGGAGCGCTGACGGGACAGCAGGCGAAGGCCCGGAAAAAGACGAGGCTGCGGGGATTCCCCTCTGACGAGGCGCAGGAGTGACAGCTGTGTGGGGGGTTGAGCCCTTGCGGCGAACCGGAACTGGATCCAGACGGGGTTTCAGCTGAGGATTCTGCTGAGGAGAGCCCGCATCGTTACGCCGACGCCGGCGGCGGCGCCCAGACGGCGCGTACTCCTGGTTCTTCTCCGGGACGGGGACGGAACAACGACGCAGGGAGCGTGGATGCATTCTCCCCTGCTTCCTGCTCCTCTCCTCCAGCCCACGAAGTGACTCGCGTTGGGCGGCGAGTTCCTCCCACCTCGCTATCACCTCCAGGTGATCGTCAAACTCGAGGGGGAGATTAAGCAGAAATTCCTCAGCGTAGTCCAAATGTCTTAACCTGTCGCTGGGAGCGTCCCACAGAGTAGCGGAAAAGATGGTGTTGTCAACATTTTCCAGAGCTTCCGCTAGCTGCCTGCCCAGGCGCTGGCCGCGGCTCCTGGATGACGTCATACTCCCAGCTGCAGACACTCAGACAGGTAGGAACAGACATGTCCAACACAGCAAAACTGCACGGTGAATGGCGTCTCGTACTACGCCTCCTCTCCGGGCGCTTGGCGGCAGTCTACTGTCACGATGGCCCTCACGGACCATCACAAGACGCCACAGTCACCAGTGAGTTTTGCAGTGATGTTTTATTAATGGTGAGGGATGAACAAACACAGGATACATACAATGACAGGGTGACGTCTGAGCCGGGGAGCACCCGATGCGCCAGACGAACAATAGTGAAGGTGAAGTCTTAAGGGAACGTACCTTACGAGACAACAACGTTAACAGGCAGGTAACAGATTCCCAAGTCCGTTAACAACGATGAGCAAGGAAAACAGAGACTGCCGCATTGGAGAACATTCAGCACCAGCTTTTATCTCTGGCAGCTAATGACCCCAATGCAGCGCAGCTGCTCGTCATGACAGCAGTGCAGCAGCTGACTTTGACAGCGGGAAGCTCCCCCGGGCGCCTTCACAATAAGAGCCCGAGGAGCAAGAAGGAATCCTCTGCTGCCAAAGCCAGGGAAATATGATATGAGACCCGAGTGTGGACAGAACCGACACTCGGGTTATGACAGTGGTGAACCTTCCCAGGAGTGGCCGGCCAACTAAAATTACCCCAAGAGTGCAGCGACGACTAATCCAAGACGTCACAAAAGACCCCATAACAACATCCAAAGAACTGCAGGCCTCACTTGCCTCAGTTAAGGTCAGTGTTCAGGACTCCACCATAAGAAAGAGACTGGGCAAAAATGGCCTGCATGGCAGAGTTCTGATAGAAAAGTTTCATATTTGTAATGTGTTTTGTCTCAGAGTCTGTGTGAAAGTGCTGAAGATGCTGATGCAGCTGTATTGTGTTATCGCTTTGTTTTAGTTCGCATGTACTGTTTTGGTGTGACCGGTGCTGAGAGAGTGTGACGGTTCCTGAGAAAGAGATAATCTGTACACCAAGTTTTAACCAGATGTGCTGAACCAATCATCATGGACATTTTCTCGTCCACTTCTAGGATAACGGAGGGCTTAAAGGACTGACCTGCATGGCAGGGTTCCAAGACAAAAACCACTACTGAGCAAAAAGAACATAAAGGCTCATCTCAGTTTTGCCAGAAAACATCTTGATGATCCCCAAGACTTTTGGGTAAAAACTCTGTGGACTGACTTGACAAAAGTTGAACTTTTTGGAAGGTGTGTGTCCCATTACATCCGGCGTAAAAGTAACACAGCATTTCAGAAAAGGAACATCATACCAACAGTAAAATATGGTGGTGGTAGTGTGATGGTCTGGGGCTGTTTTGCTGCTTCAGGACCTGGAAGACTTGCTGTGATCAATGGAACCATGAATTCTGCTGTCGACCAAAAAAATGCTGAAGGCGAATGTCCGGTCATCTGTTTGTGATCTCAAGCTGAAGCGCACTTGGGTTCTGCAGCAGGACAATGATCCAAAACACACCAGCAAGTCCACCTCTGAATGGCTTAAGAAAAACAAAATGAAGACTTTGGAGTGGCCTAGTCAAAGTCCTGACCTGAATCCGATTGAGATGCTGTGGCATGACCTTAAAAAGGCGGTTCATGCTCAAAAATGGCGCCGCGGATGGCAGCCACTGGCTTCTGCTCTCTGATGTTTTTGATAATTTTGTGTGTTTTTTTGGACTTCTGCTCTTCTGTCCGAATCACCTATTCAAGGGAGGAACTACTTTCACTCAGACTACCTCCCAATGCAACTTCTCCACCAGTTGCTGCTGCTGATCTGAAGTTTTTTCAGTCAATCTTAGCTGTGGGAGCAGCGGCTATTGGCGCTGGCCGGAAACGAAGGCGGCGTGGTAAACGTGCCGGTGCGCTAGTCAGGCTGAAGAAACGAGGATTTCGCACGCCGCTCCCATCGATCCATCTGGCAAATATCCGCAGTTTGGCGAACAAAATGGATGAACTGCTGCTCCTGACTCACAAAAACTGGGATTTTAGCAGATCTGGCGCCCTTTGTTTCACGGAGTCCTGGCTGAGTGAACACATCCCGGACAGCGCGGTCCGCCTGGACGGATTCCAGCTGTTTCGCGCTGATCGCAGCTGAGAATTCTCTGGAAAGACTAAAGGTGGTGGAATCTGCTTCTACATAAACGAAGGTTGGTGTACTGATGTCACAGTGTTGAAGACGTTTTGTAGCCCTAACCTAGAGTCACTGTTCATAAACTGTAAACCCTTTTATTCACCGCGAGAGTTCTCCTCATTTATTCTGGTCGGAATTTATATCCCGCCTGCTGCTTGTACAACGGAGGCACTGCAGCACCTCGCTGACCAGATAGCAGAGGTGGAGGAAAAACATCCAGACTCTCTGCTTATCATTCTGGGTGATTTCAATAGAGCTAATCTCACAAATGATCTTCCTAAATACAGACAGCATATTAAATGTCCCACCAGGGACACAAATACACTTGACCACTGTTACACAGTTTTAAGAAACGCCTATCATGCCGTCCCCCGTGCAGCTCTGGGTTTTTCTAACCACTGTCTGCTCCATCTTATTCCAACATACAGACAGAAACTAAAAACTTCCAAGTCTGTTGTAAGGAATGTGAAGAAATGGACTGAGGAATCAAAGCTGGAGTTACAAGCCTGCTTTGACTGCACAGGTTGGAGTGTTTTTGAAGCTGCAGCCATTAACTTAAATGAACTCACTGACACTATGACGTCATACATCTGTTTCTGCGAGGACATGTGTGTGCAGACCAAGACCTTCTGCACATACAACAACAATAAACCCTGGTTCATTCCTAAACTGAAGCAGCTACGTCAGACCAAGGAGGAGGCCTACAGGACTGGTGACTGGACTCTGTACAAGCGGGCCAGAAACATGCTGACGAAGGAGATCAGGCTTGCTAAGAGGAGCTACAGTGTGAAGTTACAAAAAAACTTCTCAGCCAACAACTCTGCTTCTGTCTGGAGAGGCCTGCAGAATATCACCAACTACAGGAGACCATCCCCCCACCCTGTGGAAAACCTCCAGCTGGCTAACGACCTAAACAGCTTTTACTGCAGGTTTGAAAAGAATCTACAGTCCTCATCTCCCACCCACACAAACGGATTATCTGCAGCCCCAGGAACTCCATCCCTCCTCCACTCTGACCTCCCACCAGCACTAACGATCTGTGAAGAGGAGGTGCGCCGGGTCTTTCAGAGACAAAAGATCAAGAAGGCTGCAGGACCTGATGGTGTGTCTCCGTCCTGCCTGAGAGTCTGCTCCAACGAGTTGGCCCCCATCTTCACCCGGATCTTTAACAGATCACTGGAGCTGCGTGAAGTGCCTTCCTGCTTCAAACACTCCATAATCATTCCAGTTCCCAAGAAACCCTCTGTTACAGGATTAAACGACTACAGACCTGTTGCCCTGACCTCTGTGGTCATGAAATCCTTGGAGAGATTGGTGCTGAACCACCTGAAGGTCATCACAGGCCCCCTGATGGACCCACTGCAGTTTGCCTACCGGTCAAACAGGTCAGTAGATGATGCAGTGAATATGGGACTACATTACATCCTGCAACACCTCGACTCCCCAGGGACGTACGCCAGGATCCTGTTTGTCAACTTCAGCTCAGCGTTCAACACCATCATCCCAGGCATTCTTCATCAAAAACTCCTCCAGCTCAAGGTGCCCCCCTCCACCTGCCAGTGGATCTCCAGCTTTCTGACTGACAGGTGGCAACAGGTGAAGCTAGGGAGATTTACATCCAGCTCCCGAAAAATTAGTACTGGCGCCCCCCAAGGATGTGTCCTTTCCCCACTGCTCTTCTCCCTCTACTCCAATGACTGCACCTCAGAGGACCCTACGGTGAAGCTCCTGAAGTTTGCGGACGACACCACAGTCATCGGTTTGATCCGGGATGATGATGAGTCTGCATACAGGCGGGAGGTGGAGCAGCTGATCCTCTGGTGCAGCCAGAACCATCTTGAACTTAACCCAGCCAAAACGGTGGAGATGACTGTGGATTTCAGGCGACACCCCCCTTCATTCCCCCCACTCACCATCCTCAACAGCACAGTGTCCACTGTGGACTCCTTCAAGTTTCTGGGAACCACAATCTCCCGGAACCTGAAGTAGTCCTCCCATATAGACACTGTCCGGAAAAAGGCCCAGCAGAGGTTGTTTTTTCTGCGTCAGCTCAAGAAGTTTGATTTGCCTCAGGAGCTGCTGGTTGTCTTCTACACCGCCATCATCCAATCTGTCCTCTGCTTTTCCATCACTGTCTGGTTTGGATCTGCCACTAAACAGGACAAGACCAGACTGCAGCGGATCATTAAGTCTGCGGAGAGGATCACTGGTACTGACCTACCCTCCATTGAGAACTTATATCGGTCCATAACCAGGAAACGGGCGGGAAACATCTGTGCTGACCCATCACACCCCGGCCACAAACTGTTTGAACTTCTATCTTCTGGTCGTCGTTACAGATCACTGAAGGCCAAAACCACCCGTCACAGGAACAGTTTCTTTCCTCAAGCCATCACTCTGATGAACTCCTAACATTCACCTAGTCCTACCTGTTGCTGTACTCATGACTTTTCATCCATTATTACATTGCACATAACTCTCACACTGCTTTTTACTTCATTCACATTATATCACTGAATCTGAGTTCACATTGAAATACTGTGTGACTGTATATTTTTTCATATATTTCTGCAAAGTGTGGTTAGTCTGAGTAAATAACTGCATATATTCCTGTATATATTTGCATCCTTTTATAGAAACGTGGACAGACTGTAATTTACTGTACATACTCTGTTGTCATTGAATCCTTATTTAAATCCTCCACCTGAACAACGAGAGCAAGTTTTTAGCCAAAGTCAAATTCCTTGTATGTGTTGTGCATACTTGGCCAATAAAGCTGATTCTGATTCTGATTCTGAAAAACCCTCCAATGTGGCTGAATTACAACAATTCTGCAAAGATGAGTGGGACAAAATTCTTCCACAGTGCTGTAAAAGACTCATTGTCAGTTATGGCAAATGCTTGATGGCAGTTGTTGCTGCTAAGTGTGGCCCAACCAGTTATTAGGTTTCGGGGGCAATCACTTTTTCACACAGGGCCATGTAGGTTTGGATTTTTTTTTTCCCCTTAATAGAAAACACCTTCATTTAAAAATTGCATTTTGTGTTTACTTGTGTTATCTTTGTCTAATATTTAAATTTGTTTGATGATCTGAAACATTAAACTGTGATAAACATACAAAAAAAAAGAGAAATCAGGAAGGGGCAAACACTTTTTCACACCACTGTATATATAAACACTAATCACAAAAAGTTAAGGATATTTGGCTTTCGGCTGAAATTTATGGAAAATGTAAAAAATTCATGCTACAGTGATATTATACCATGAAAGTAGGGCATTTAAGTAGAAGCATGCAATGCTGATTTCCTCATCTCAAACAATTTATTGAAACAAAAGCCAACAGTGGTGGTTATACCACAATAAAAAATGTAACTGTCTCAATAACTTGTCATGTGCCCTTGAGCATCAATTACAGCTTGACAACGACATCTCATGCTGTTCACAAGCCAGCTTGTCTGCTGAGGCATGGCATTCCACTCTTCTTGAAGGGTGGCCCTCAGGTCATTGAGATTGTGGGGTGCAGGGTGATGAACCTCTACACGGCCACTCAGCTGATCCCATAGGTTTTCTTTGGGATTCAGGTTTGGAGAAAGTGCAGGCCATTCTTTTTGAGGTACCCTAGCCTCCAGAGGCCGTTCCCTAATGATGCGACCTCGATGACCTGGAGCATTGTTGTCCATAAAGATGAAATTAGGCCTGTGTTGCTCATGCAGGGCCACAATGACTGGATTAATGATGTTATTCAGGTAGTATGGGCTTGTCACTGTACCATTCACAAGGTGTAGGGCAGTTCTGTATTAACCACACACACCTACCCAGACTGTAACACCACCACCAAAGGCTCGTCTGGTGTGTATATATACGTAAGTGAATGCCATTTACCATTTCTATATCGAGTAATATATTCCCTTATACTAATGAGCTATATCAAAATATCCCATTAAGATCACTTATCAGGTTCAAAGAAAACAGTTAATGCTGGAATGTTAACCTGGGTTTCTCACCAACATCTGAGCGGAAAGTATGTTCTTCACAACAGTGCCAAAGTACATTCATCAACATTCTGGAATGAAGCCAATACCACGCTGAAGCACATTTATATTGCATCAACAATTTTCAATTCAATTTGGCAGCAATAAAAAACATATTTTCTTGGGCAGGCATTCAAAGCTCTTACTGCCAAACAAAAAGCACCAATTACAGAAGTAGTAATCTGAAGGCAAGATCAAAGGAGACGAAAATCTCACAGTTACCAATAACATCATCATATCTCTTCCATATAATATATTTTCACTCTGTAAAGAACTGCAATAAAACAAACAAAAGCAAGCATTTTTTTTATTTTACTTTTCATTTTATATTGAATACTTCTCATTGTTCAAGTGTTCTTTAATATTGTTATAATATTCATATGCTTTTCTCTTTTGTTGTTTGAATTTCTCAGAAATAGTAATTTATTTATGTGCTCTCTAGCTATACATGGTGTTCAATGTTATATTAATGTCAGATGCTCAGCATGGTCAGGAGACCAAGCTCACGCTTTAAGTTTATTTTTGTTATTCTCTGTGTTTTCTTCACCTCAGCTCAGTTTGATTATTAGTTTAGTTTAGTTTATTTGAAAAGGGACAATGCAATTTCATAAAACACATGATTACACATGGTTAAAAAAGCCAGAATTAGCCAAAAGGCTAGTTTTCATCTGTAGTCCCCTGGCCAAGATGTAAAAAAGCAGTAAAATGCATCTACAAGAAAAAAACATGGTTAGACATTTAAGAGGGCACTAATGTAACAAATAACATATACATAACAAACTGTACATTTAAACACAACATCAAACATCACAGCAGACCTATCTTTTAGTGTTGGCAGCTGTAGGTGTTTATAAGCCACATTTTCAATTTTTTTGTGAAGGCCTTGAATGTTGTGAGCAGTTTAACCTCCTCAGGTACTGAGTTCCACTCACTAGCGCTCCTCACTGACCAGGCCGACTTACTGAAAGTGCTCCTGCGCAGAGGAATGAAACAGTTACCTCTGACAGAGCCTCGAGTGACATGCTCAGAGCTGTTTCTTTGGCTGATGAACTCTGCCAGAGGATCTGGAGCCAAATCATGCAGTACTTTATAAATCAAATTTAAATTTGCAAATGTATGAAGACTATCCCAATTTAAAAGACTGTATTTTTTTTAAATTGCACAATGATGATAATGCCTAGGTTTTTTATCCATAACTTTAAGTGCTTGTTTGTACAAAACTTCCAATGGTTTTTTTGCACTCAAACCCGCCTGGGACCAGCTAGTTAGGCAATAGTTGAAGTGACTCAGAATCATTGAATGCAAGTATATTTTTGCGGCATCAGTTGACATTTCATTTCGAATTGCACGGAAATTTGCAAGATTTAACTTGATTTTTTTACACAATTTAGCAATATGGGCTTTAAAAGAAAGCTGTGAATCTATTATTAACCCAAGATATTTATATTGGCTAACAATTTGTATTTTTCCTCCATTAACATGTATGTCAGGGTCAGGTGACACTCTATTTATTTTAGTGAAATACATGCCTACAGTTTTAGAAACATTTAACTGTAGACAGCACTCCTGCAACCAAGTTGTGACACAGGACATTGTTTTACTAAGTTTAGCAGCAACAGTGTCTTTGGAGCGACCATGAACAAAAAAAACCGTGTCGTCTGCATACATTAAGCATTCAGCTTCAGAACAAACAGTGGGCAAATCATTAATATAAAGACTAAATAAAAGGGGGCCTAATATTGATCCCTGAGGGACTCCAGAAGTTAGCCAAAGAGAATCAGATCTGCAGTTGTTAACTGATACAGATTGTGTTCGATCATGCAGATATGATTCAATCCAGCTCACAGCATTGTGAGAAAAGTTAAATTTAAAGAGCTTGGTAAGAAGAACAGAGTGATTTACTGTATCGAATGCTTTCCTGAGGTCCAAATACACCGCCCCTACAACTCCACCCTTATCAAGAAAAGATTTTATTTTCTCAATGAAGAGGCATGTAGCCATTTCAGTGGAATGCTTGGATCTGAAACCAAACTGCATGGCATGGAGAGAGGGGGAACTACTGTTTAAATAATGGACAATCTGTTCTGCCACCCATTTTTCTGCAATTTTGGAAATGGCCGGAAGAATGCTTATTGGTCGGTAGTTATGCAGAAGAGTTGAGTCACCGGAGTTAAAAACAGGGGTAACAATAGCAGGTTTCCAGGCCTTTGGAAAATGGCCAGATGAAATTGAAAGATTAATGATTGAGGCAATAGGAGTGGCGAGAGCTGAACCTAAATCTTTGAGCATGTTCGTGTCCATTCCAAAAACATCCTTTGCTTTAGATGGTTTGAGTGATTGAATTAAATCGATAACTTTGGTCTCAGTAATATTTGTAATAGTAAAAGACTGTGATGCAGACAATACAGGGTATTCCTTCCTTTGTTTGACTATAAACTTATCAGAGATTTCTGACACAGATTCAATGAAGTAGTTGTTAAAAGCATCAGCCATCACTTGAGGTTCTGTCAAGATGTTTCCATTCAATTGAATTTGCATTAGTTTTGCTTTGTTTTTCTGGGAATCACCCAATAGTTTTTTAATATACAGTATGTCCAGGTTATTTTAGAATTTCCCCTTGCACTATTCAAAACAGTAATAAAAAAGTCAGCTTTAGATTTTCTTATTTCTTTCACTACCCTAGTTCTCAATGAAATAAATTGGTGCCTGTTTTGTCCTGATTTAACTGACAACTTCAAAAAGTGATCTCGTTCTTTCATCAGTTTCAGAATAAATTTGTTTAACCAAGGAAGACCATTCTTTCTAGCTTTTAGTTTAATTATCCGTGTAAATTGTATAATAATTTGTTGTATTTTGTTGGCAAATTTAGAACAATCCTCATCTAAATTTTTGCCAACGAGTAATTCATCCCAATTTACTTCTTGAATTGAATCTTGAAAATTTTGTTGTTCCTGTTTTGGTATCCTATAGAATTCAGTGGCGGCCAAGGATTTGAAGCGCTTTTTATTTAATTTTATTGTGTTTGTTTTCATGATCATGTCCCTATTTATGTTTCTTTGAACTTGCCATTTATTTCTGTTTGCTATGATTATCTGCTGAGTTCTGCCTTGTCATTTTTCTTATCTTAGTCTTAGTTTAGTTTGTCATAGTCCTGTTTATTAGAATTATTATCATGATCACAGTTATGTTTGGGTTTGATGATTATTGTTCGAGTGCCTTTTGTTTACTTCTGGTTTTGTACTGTGAGTTTTTGCTTTGTTAGTTATTCATGGCTGCTTTTGATTTCTTGATTATTGATTGTTCACGGGTGTTCTTGATTTTTGCATCCTTATTTATAGAGGTCGCACGCTGCCTTTGGCACGGTGACCTTCATGGTATCACGTTATCATGTTTTCTTGTTATCATGCTTATGGGCTTGTATCTTGTTCTTCGTTCATGTTTGGAATTTAGTTTTTGTTAATAAATCATGCCTCAACATCGCTCCACACTTGAGTATGATCCCTTGCCCCAGGGGGGCAATCATGACAAAAGGTCACCGTCATTCAAGGACTCAGCAGGCGAGTCTGGCAGGAGGAGGAAAAAGTGGAATCGGGATGAACTAGAAGTGGTAGCCATGGTGGAGGACATGGTGGCTGACACTCGGAGCCACTCTTCCCATAGGAAGGACATGCTTTGCTGGGGTGGAGTTGCTAATCTGCTGGAAGCCAGACCAAGCATGCGCTTCCACCCCCGGATGCAGAATCTCTTCCTTCCTCCGCTACCACCGCTACCCACCGTCACCTCCTCGCTGGAGCCAGCCTACCGGCCACCAATCCTCCCTCCAGTAGGGTGGAGAGCATTCCTCGGCAATAGGAAGGCACTTAGGGGTCCTGGGTGGAAGGCTAACTCGAGGAGGCATTGCTCTTCCCAACGCTCTGCCCCCAACACCCTCCCAGCCACAGTCTCCGGAGCCACCCAGAGGGAGTTGTCTGGACCATCTGTGGCAGCAGAGCAGGAACTCAGGAAAGCACCTTTTAATTTTTTAACACCAATAAATGATAGATCTTGCCTGGTTCCTGTGTGTGTGTGTGTGGGGGGGGATGCTTGGCGGCGGCCATCTGTTGCTGCTAGACCCTTGCCACCTGCCTCTGCCATTCTCTTTGCTGTCATCCCCATCCACCTATCCTCACCTATTCTTCCCCTCTCCGTTCCTCCAAGCTCCACATCTCATAAGATGGATGCCACCATGGATGGGTTCCCAGCAGCTGTAGCCTCCAGGTCTGATGATTCATCAGCTGCAGCTGCTGCCTTGTTTAAGCAGTCCACTTTACCTGATTCATCTGAACAGCCCGCTCCACCTGGTTTCTCCGAGCAGGCTGCGCCACCTTCACTTCCTGAGGGGGTCATCCCAGCAGCAGTGGACCAGGAGCTAAAGCAAGTTCTTTTCCTTACTTTTATACTATCAATATTAGTAAAGACTTGCCTAGCTCCTGTTGATTTCGGGGTCACCTCACCCACTCCCTGCCTTTCTCCCCCATCCGATGCGCCTGCATCAGGGATGCTGCTGCACACTTCAGTTCCAGCTGTCTCTGAGGTGCATGCCACAGCTCCAGCTGTCTCCGAGGTGTCTCCGAGGTACACGCTACGGCTCCAGCTGCCCCCTAGGTGCACGCTTCGGACCAGTCTGCGTCATCTGGTTTCACCACTGATCAACAGTCATCGTCTGGTTTCACCGCTGATCAGCAGTCATTGTCTGGTGTCATCACTGGTCGGCCCTTATCATTGGTGGTTGACACTCCCCAGCTGCTGTCTCTCAAGTTCCACTCTCAAGTTCCACGCTCCAGCCCCTGCGGTCCATGAGGATCACATTTGTCAGCTGCTGTCTCCAGGGGGGACGCATCATGCTCTCTGGTCAGGTTTCCCAGGGATGCAGGGAGACCACCCGGCCCATCACACTCTATGGTCTGGTGGCCCAGGGACACTGGGAGGCCACCCAACACATCACACTCTCTGGTTTGGTGGCCCAGGGATGCTGGGAGGCCACCCGACACATCATGCTCTATGGTCTGGTGGTCCAAGGACTCTGGGAGACCATCAAACACATCACACTCTCTGGTCTGGCGGCCCAGGAATGCTGGGAGGCCATCTGATGCGTCGTGCTCCTTGGTCTGGTGGTACAAAGACTCTGAAAGACTACCCGATGCGTCATACTCTCTGGTCTGGTGGCCCTGGGATGCTGGGAGGCCATCCAATGCATTACATCCTATGATTTGGTGGCTCAGGGACGCTGGGAGGCCACCCGACGCATCACGCTCTTTGGTCTGGTGGCCCAGGGACTCTGTTCGGTCACCGGACTCACCATGCTCTCTGGTTTGGGGGTTCATAGACTCTGGTCGGACCCCCAATGTATCACACCCTTTGGTCTGGGGCCAGGGGCTCTGGTTAGCCCCAACTGTTTTGTTTTTATGTTTTGAACTATGTGGGAGTTGGGGGGGGGGGGTTGTTGGTGTTGTTTTGTTTTGGGGCGTCTGAATTCCACCCCTAAAAGGTGGGGCACTGTCAGATGATGAGCATAGTTGAGGGACAATGCTCACACTTTAAGTTTATTTTTGCTATTCCCTGTGTTTTCTTCACCACAGCTCAGTTTGGTTATTGTGTTTATTTTCATGATCATGTCCCTATTTATGTTTCTTTGAATTTGCCATTTATTTCTGTGTGCCATGATTATCTTCCGAGTTCTGCCTTGTCATTTTTCTTAGTCTTAGTTTAGTTTTATTTCATTTCAGTGAACCTGAAACCACGTGACTATGACCCTCGGATCAGGAGCATTATACCAAATTAATCACACCTGTGAATGCACACCTTATACACTACCGTTCAAAAGTTTGGGGTCACACAGACAATTATTTTGTGTTTTCCATGAAAAGTCACACTTATTTACCACCATGAGTTGTAAAATGAATAGAAAATATAGTCAAGACACTGACAATGTTAGAAATAATGATTTGTATTTGAAATAATAATTTTTTCCTTCAAACTTTGCTTTCGTCAAAGAATCCTCCATTTGCAGCAATTACAGCATTGCAGACCTAACATGATTGCACAAGGGTTTTCTAATCATCCATTAGCCTTCTGACGCAATGAGCAAACACACTGTACCATTAGAACACCGGAGTGATAGTTGCTGGAAATGGGCCTCTATACACCTATGTAGATATTGCACCAAAAAGCAGACATTTGCAGCTAGAATAGTCATTTACCACATTAGCAATGTATAGAGTGTATTTCTGATTAGTTTAAAGTTATCTTCATTGAAAAAAGTGATTTTCTTTCAAAAATAAGGAACTTTCTAAGTGACCCCAAACTTTTGAACGGTAGTGTATATACCCCTTGCATCCATCCATTCTTCCTCTTTCTATCCTCCTGGTCGGTAAGAGCTTATACCAGTCTGTTTAACATTGTGTTTTTGTGCTGTTTGGGCTGCCTTACCCTGGGTACCCCATCGCTGTGTCATGAAATTGTTGTGTTTTGTGCTGCATGAGAGAAGGTTTGCAGCATTTGTGCAGCACTGTCTGTGCCTGCTTAGAGGTATGTAATATACACTTGCCTTCTTTTCAGCCAGAACTGTTAACGGTTAGAAGTGTGAGGTATGTACTACCCTTTCCTGCTTTAGGTTTGTGATGAATTTTTGTGCCTTCTCTTCAGGCAGAAGAACTGTTTAACAGCTGAACAGCACCCAACATGCTTTATCTGCTTGGGATATGTCCATCCATCCATCCATCCGCTACCACTTTTCCGGTGGTCCAGGTTGTGGAAGCAGCAGTTCAAGCAGAGAAGCCCAGACTTCTCTCTCCCCAGCCACCTGCTCCAGCTCTTCAGAGAGGATACCAAGGCGTTCCCAGACCAGCTGGGAGACACAGTCTGTCCAGTGAGACCTGGGTCTGCCACGGGGTCTCCTCCCTGTGGGATCTGCCCAAAACACCTCAAGTACGAGGCATCCAGCAGGCATCCTGACCAGATGCCCATACCACCTCAACTGGCTCCTTTCAATGTGGAGGAGCAGCGGTTATACTCCGAGCCTCTCGCAGATGACTGAGATCCACACCCTATCTCTGAGGGTGAGTCCAGTAAGCCTATGAAGGAAGCTCATTTCAGCCACTTGTATCCGTGATCTCATTCTTTCGGTCATTACCCAAAGCTTATGACCACAGGTGAGGGTAGGAACATAGATTGACTGGCAAATCGACAGCTTTGCCTTAAAGTTTAGCTCCCTCTTCACCACAACAGACCGGTAAAATGTCCGCATCACTGTAGATGCTGCTCCGATCCGTCTGTCAATCTCTCGCTCCATTCTCCCCTCACTCGTGAATAAGACCCCTAGATACTTAAACTCCTCCACTTGGGGCAGGAGCTTGTCCCCAACCCAGAGAGGACAATCCACCTTTTTCTGGCTGAGGACCATGGACTCGGACTTAGGGGTGCTGATTCTCATCCCAGCCGCTTCACACTCAGCGGCAAACCATCCTAGTAAGACCTGTAGGTCATTGCTGGATGAAGCCAACAAGACAACATCATCTGCAAACAACAGAGATGAGATCCTGTGGTCACCAAGCATGACACCCTCCATTCCCTGGCTGTGCATAGAAATCCTCGAGAGTCCAACTCTCACTGGGAATGAGCCCAACCGAGTGTTGGCAATACGAACCAAACTCACACAACGGTCGTATAGAGATAGCTTGTAATAACAAGGCCAATACCACATACTCCCGAAGCACCCCCCACAAAAAACCACGAGGGACACGGTCGAATGCCTTATCCAAGTCCACAAAACACATGTGAACTGGCTGGGCAAACCCCCACTAACCCTCGAGGATTTTCGAGAGGGTAAAGAGTTGGTCCGATGTGCCATGGTCAGGATGAAAACCACATTGCTCTTACTGAATCCGAGGGTCAACCAATGGCCAGACTCTCCTCTCCAGAATCTTGGCATAGACCTTTCCAGGGAGGCTGAGGAGTGTGATCCCTCTAAAGTTGGAGCACACCCTTCGGTCCCCCTTTTTAAGAAAGAAACCACCACCCTGGGTTGCCATGCCAAAGGCACTGTCCCCGTCCTCCACGCAATGTTGTAGAGGCGTGTCAACCATGACAGCCCTACAACATTCAGGGCCTTGAGGTACTCAGGGCGGATCTTGTCCACCCCCAAGGCCCAGCCACCAAATAGATTTTTAACCACCTTGGCGACCTCAGCCCCTGTGATGGGCGAGTCATCCCCCTCGTCCACAAGCCCTGCTTCGTCTGTGGAAGGCGTGTCAGTGGGATTGAGGAGATCCTCAAAGTATTCCTTCCACTGCCTGATGATATTCCCAGTCAAAGTCAGCAGCACCCCATCTGCACCATACACAGTGTGGACAGGGAGCTGCTTCCCCCTCCTGAGCCGATGGGCAGTTTGCCAGAAATTCTTCGACGCCGACCAAAAGTCTTTTTCCATGGCCTCACCGAACTCCTCCTACACCCGAGTTTTTGCTTCAACAGTTTAACAGCACGGCATAACTTGCCGTTAATTCTGTACTGTTTTCTTTTTCTCCACTGACAGTCATCTTCTTAAAAAAAGGGGAGATGTCTTCTTTGTCTGGGTACTGAGCGCTCCTGTGCTTGGTGCACTCTCGCCACCTTTTGTGGGGGAGTGGTACTGCATACAGGTGGGAACTGAAATCTGATATTGCTATGTTGTCTTCTGACTAGTGCGCTTGTACCTCATGGAACAGCCCTTTGGCCTGTTTATAATAATAATAATAATAATAATAATAATAATAATAATAATAATAACTGTCTTGTTTCAGCACGGTGGTGCAGTGGTTAGCACTGTTGCCTTACAGCTAGAAGGTTCCTGGTTCAAATCCCCAGGTTGGCAGGGGTTGGAACCTTTCTGTGTGGAGTTTGCATGTTCTCCCTGTGCTGCGTGGGTTTACTCAGGGGGCTCCGGTTTCCTCCCACAATCCAAAGACATGCATGTTAGGTTAAATGGCTGTTCTAAATTGTCCCTAGATATCTGTTTCCTATAGGCCCTTAGAATAGAGGGTTAGTATTAGTGAAAGCGCTTTGAGTGGTCTTTGTGACTAGAAAAGCGCTATATAAGTGCAGGTTAGATAGTAGTTAGTTTCTCTCCTATTGTTCTCTTGGAGGAATAATGGCTTCTGTGGGGAGTGAAGGAGGGGGAAATTGCCCGGACACTGGTATGCCACCAGCCCAGGGCTCCATCCCTCCAGGTTTAAGTGCTCCAGCTGGAACCAGGAAGGCCAGCAGGAAGCGGAAGTGGATTGAAGAAAGCCAGCTACGCAACCCACAGGTGGACTTCATGCAGAGGCAACTGGAGGAGATGTGCAAGACCATTGAACATATGGCAGCAAATCTACATCGTCTTTTGGGTATGCCACACCAGGCTCCGATATGTGCCACGGGACTGCATCCTGATGCAGTATCCCTCACGGACTCTGATAACTTGTGTAAGACCTCCGGCTTTGGCTCCAGTGGGTGAATGGATGTCTCTGAGGATGATGATGAGGTCGACAGTGACCCTCTGGTCGAGAAGGATCTTCCTGAGCCCTATGATATATCTCTCAGAGCACTGCTCTCTAGAGCAGCATCAGCTGCTGGGCTTCCTCCTCCATCTTCTCCGCCACGGGCTTTGGTTTTGGACAGGGGTCCTGCATCCCGCAGGCAAGGTTCCTTGTCAGTTTATCCTGACTTTGTGGGTCATCTGCAGAAGTTGTGGGCTCATCCAAGGGAAGCTGCTGCTCCTTGCTCTAGGCTCAGTGTTCTGAGTGGTGCTGCAGAGCAAGGCTTGTATGATGCGTGAAGGTGGGTCCTACCTTTACATTGCTGGCTGGAGCTCCCCCCACAGGCAGCAAGTCTATACGACACCCAAACAGAAAATGTTGCACCACTGATGGGTTAGTAGCTAGTGCCCACCAGTCGATGGCTATGGCCTCTAGGCTAGCCAATACTAATACACTTTTTTTAAGCCTGATAAGAGACCTGGACTCAAAAAGCGGAACTGACCTTCTACCGGAGTTGGTTAATGTGGTGGACACTGTAATTCAAGGAGCTAGCTCACAGGCTACAGCACTTGGGAACTCCTTGGTCCGGCTGACCAGGGCCCGGCAGCATGTGTGGCTAAGCCAGTCTGGATTGGCTGATACGGACAAGGCAAGGTTTTGGAGGCTGTGAGAGCACCTGGTGAGGAATTTGGGCCTGCAGCAGAAGCGGTGTTGGACAAGCTGCAGAAGGTGAGACCACACACGCAGTCCTTTCATCTGCCAGCACCATCCAGGGCAAGTGTCTGAAGACCTCTTGAGGGGTGTGAGAACCCACAACGGCTTCATTTCCCAGAACCAGGTTCCTTTCAGAGCTTGGGTCGCCCAAGGTGGAGGGCCTCTTGGCAGTGGGCGCAGGTTCAGCAGCACTCACGTCTGCGTTCTCAGGAGCGTGTAGGTTGTGGTCCTGCCAAGCCCCGCCAGCATCCCTGACGGTACACTTCCCCTGACATCAACTTTCTCCGCAGCACACCTTGGGAGTTGGCATCCGTGCACCTCATGTCCATGGGTGATCGATACACTGGAATATGGATAGCACCTACAATTCAAATCTCATTTCTCCCAATTTCAAGGGGTTTTGGAGACAAAAGTGAAGGGGGGCATTCTTTCCGCAGTTCTGGGTGGCGAGGTCTCTGCCCTACTGGAAAAAATGCAATACGGTCTCTGTCTCCAGGGGAAGAAAGGCAAGGCTTTTACTAGACCTATTTTCTTGTTCCCAAGCAAACCAGGGGTTTCTGCTCGATTCTAGATCTGAGGCAGCTGAACAGGTGTCTCAAGGGGCTCCCCTTCCAGATGCTCGGCTGAGGACACTGCTTCAGGCTATAAGGCCAGGCGACTGGCTCACAACAGTGGACCTGTGTGATACCAATTTCCATATTCCCATAAATCCGGCCCACAGGCAGTTTCTCAGGTTTTTCTTTCAGGGCAAAGTCTTCAAATACAATGTTCTGCCTTTCAGTCTGTCCCTGTCACCTTGGACATTCACCAAGTGCATGGATGCCACACTCGCTCCACTGTGAAAGAAGGGCATTCAAGTTTTCAATTATCTGGACGATTGGCTGGTTTGTGCGCCATCGGAAGCCATAGCGAGAAGCCATATTGAGACCATATTGGCTCACCTGGCAGCACTTGTGTTGCATTTGAATGTGGAGAAAAGCTGCCTGGTTCCAACCCTGGTTGGAACCCTGGTTGGAACCAGGCAGGTTACTTGGAGCTCACCCTCGATTCAGTTGCCATGAGGACATCCCTGACACCAAAGAGAGGGCATACTATCAGGGAATGCATCAAGAGCTTCATCTCACAGAGGACTGTGTCAGTGCAGCAGTGCCAGAGGATCTTAGGTCTCTTTACTGCAGCTGCCCAGGTGGTGCCACTGGATATTTTACATACTTGTCCCCTTCAGAAGTGGTTCACACTTCAGAAGGTGGTTTTACCCAGAGACAAAAGGAGGAGGCTAGTTCTTTCTGAAAGGGCCTCATGGTTCTCAGGTGGTGGAGACACTCCCCAGCAGTCTGAGATGGTGTTCCCCTGGACCAAGAGGGCTGCAGGGTGATCATTACAACTGGCGCCTCCCTAACAGGCTGGAGTGCAGTCTGGGAGGGCAGGTTTGTTCAGGTGCACTGGACTCTGACTCAGCAGTCTTGGCATATAAATCATCTCGAGATGGAGGCAGTACGTTTGGCTCTGAGGTTTTTTCTTCCGGTCATTAAGGGCAGAAAAGTTCTGGTACAAACGGACAGCATAGCTGTGGTGTTGTATATCAACCAGCAGGGCGGTCTGAGGTCCCTCTCTCTCCATACGGGGGCACACCATCTTGTGGGTTCAGGCCAATGGTAATTTCCTAAGGGCTTTTCATTTGCCAGGGCCCCAGAACATAGCGGCAGATCTGCTATAATGAGGGGGTCCCCATTCTAGCAAGTGGCGACTGCATCCAGAGATAATTGAGCAAATCTGGCTTTGGTTTGGTCAGGTGGAAGCAGACTTGTTTGCAACAGCAGAGAACACCCACTGCGCTCCCTGAGCCTCGATGCATGGCCCTCCAGGTCCGCTAGGTACAGATGCTCTGATTGTTGCCTAGCCTCCAGTGAAACTGTTTGCCTTTCCACCACTGCCTCATCTGCCAGCTTTCTTCGCGAAGGTGGGGCGACTGTCTATTTAAGAAATTTTGATAGAGCCAAATTGGCCACAAGACCATGGATGGCGGAAATCCACGAGATGTTGGGAGGTCATCCTTGGCTTTTCCCAGTCAGACGGGACATGCTCTCACAGGCACAGTGCAGGATTTGGCATCCAAATCCACAGTTCCTGAGGCCTCATGTATGGCCCTTGAACAGGAGCAATTGTATAAACTTGGCTTGGAGAAGGAAGTTGTAGACACCGTGCAGGCTTCATGGGCCCCATCTATCCAGCTGCAATATAGTGGGAAATGGAGAGTGTTTTCGAACTGGTGTCAGACCAAGGGGAAGAATTCCTTGACATGCCACATCTCTGTCATCTCGTCTTTCTTCCAGTACCTTTTTGCCCTAGGTCGGGCGGAGTCGACTATCAGGGGCTACCTGGCGGCGGTGTCAACCGTCCATGAGAAATGTGATGGCTTGTCTCCTGGGGCGCATCCCTTGGCTAAGCAGTTTTTTGAGAGGCGTGAAACGGAGCCGTCCATCTCGACGTCCGTTGCTGCCTACTTGGGATCTCCAGACAGTTCTTAGGGCTCTACGCTTACCTCCTTTTTGAGCCATTTCCCAGTGCTGACCTTCGTCTGCTCGCCAAGAGGGTCGGTGAACTGAATGCGCCCTCTGTGGACACAGCATGCCTTAGGTTTGATGGTGATTGGGTGGTTCACCTGTGGCCCAACACTGTTTTTCAGCCCAAGGTGCTGGCTAGTGGGTTTCTTTCCCATCCTCTTGTGCTCGAGGCCTTCTACCGTCCCCCACACACCTCTTCAGAGGCTGAGAGGCTCCATAGTTTGTGCCCAGTAAGGGCTCTTAAGCGTTATGTTGACCATACAAGGTCTGTCCGTTCTTCAGTCAAGCTTTTTGTGTCCTATGGGGAATCCACGATGGGCAGGCCTATCTCTAAGCAGCACCTGTCCCATTGGATAGCCGACCTGATTGCTTTTGCATATGTACAGGTTGGCGCAGAACCACCAGATAGGCTAGTGGCTCACTTGACTCGGGGAATGGCCACTATGTGGGCGTTGTTTAGGGGTACACCCCTGGAGGATGCATGCGCAGCCGCTGGCTGGGCTTCTCCCTCAACATTCACCCGCTTCTATAGGCTCAATCTGGACTCATCAGTCATCCCCTCATCTGTTCTGGGGGGTCGCAGCAGATTATTAAGTTGTATCTTATCCTCATTTGAGCTGGCAGGTGTGCCTTGTGCTCAGAATGTTTTTTGTTCAGCTTCGGTTACCTGGAGGAACCGACTTAACTTGTATGCATCCAGTTAAGTACAATAAGGAGTCAAACTCATCTGATTGTTTGTGCTTAATGATGTGATTGGGGCATTGTGCTCCTTCGGCCTGTGGGTGACGCCACCTCCATTCTCCTCAGGACTCATTTGGTATACAGTTGCCACGTGGTTACAGGTTCACTGAAATGAAATAAAACGTACATTTACGGATGTAAACATGGTTTTATGAATGAAAGTGAACCTGTAACCATTCATTGCCCTTCATCAGTGGAGGCAGGCTCCTCCCAGTCATTAGAAAGAGGAAGAATGGGTGGATGCAAGGGGTATATATAAGGTGTGCATCCACAGGTGTCACTGATTTGGTATAATGCTCCTGATCTGAGGGTCATAGTCACGTGGTTACAGGTTCACTTTCATTCATAAAACCACGTTTACATCCGTAAACGTACACTACCGTTCAAAAGTTTGGGGTCACCCAGACAATTATTTTGTGTTTTCCATGAAAAGTCACACTTATTTACCACCATGAGTTGTAAAATGAATAGAAAATATAGTCACAACATTGACAAGGTTAGAAATAATGATTTGTATTTGAAATAATAATTTTTTCCAGATACTCAACCTGCTCAAAGGAAGGTCAGTTTTATAGCTTCTCTAACCAGCTAACTGTTTTCAGCTGTGCTAACATGATTGCACAAGGGTTTTCTAATCATCCATTAGCCTTCTGATGCAATGAGCAAACACACTGTACCATTAGAACACTGGAGTGATAGTTGCTGGAAATGGGCCTCTATACACCTATGTAAATATTGCACCAAAAACCAGACATTTGCAGCTAGAATAGTCATTTACCACATTAGCAATGTATATTAGATATTAGAGTGTATTTCTGATTAGTTTAAAGTTATCTTCATTGAAAAAAACAGGGCTTTTCTTTCAAAAATAAGGAAATTTCTAAGTGACCCCAAACTTTTGAACGGTAGTGTACGTTCTTAGTAGCTCTGTTTATTCATATTATTTTCATGATCACAGTTGTGCTTGGGCTACTGTTCTCATGGTTATTTTATCATGTTTATTCCTGTCATCATTTGAGTTTGGGCTTTTGTTTTGACAGCGCCTTTTGTTTACTTCCGGTTTTGCATTGTCAGTTCTTGCTTTGTATTCATAGCTGTTTTTGATTTCTTGATTACTGAGTGTTCATGGGTGTTCTTGATTTTTGCTTCCTTATTTATAGAGGCCGCGTGCTGCCTCCAGCATGGCGACCTTCATGCAATCCCGTTATCATGTTTTCTCGTTATCATGCTCACGGTCTTGTATCTTGTTCTTGTTCTTTGTTCATGTTTGGAATTTAATTTTTGTTAATAAATCATGCCTCAACATCACTCCGCACTTGAGTCCAATCCCTTGCCCCGGAGGGGCAATCATGATAATTAATGAGAGTCTGGAAGTGGTATTGTGTCAGGAGGGTGCTGCTGACAGCCATCTTTATGCCCAAAGTACAATCTTATTGTTCCTCGATTGTTTTTAAGTACTTCACTATTTTGTAGTGTGTCAGATGTTGAAAGAAAGCATATCATAAAACTGATATTCTTTCTTTCAACTAAATGCTGAATATTAATAATTTGTGTTAGATTGACTACATGGAAAAACTTGATAAAAATGAGGTCTATTCTAGTTTATCAAGTATAACTTCATAAATCGAAGGCCCAAATCCTGAATCAGACCATGTTGTCCCACATCTAAGTACAAGAACATTTTTAAAAGGAGACTGAGAGTGTCTTACAGGAACTACATGACATGCTCCCACCACAGGAACCTCTTTTTGCACATTCCCAGAGAGGGAACCAAAAACCATGTCAATAGCCACGATGATCCGCATATTTGCTTTGGCAAGGATTTAATGCTGGATACCCTTCGTGACCCAGCTGTGAACCCATGACCTTCCAACTGTGGGGCAAGTGCTCTACCAATAGGCCACCACCGCGGTATCCTGCAGTTAAATGTTAATCATGACTTTTATTTATTTAGGCTGGATCTTTAAGACTGCAACTATTTTGTTATTCAAGGTGAGAAACACTACTAAATTATGATTAGTGGTAGAGTATCTGCCCCACAGCCAGAAAGTCGTGGGTTCATGGCAAGATCATACCAAAGACTAAGGCTGGGTGATAAACTGACAAGAACTGAGAACTGACATTTGGGACAGAACCAACCTAATCTGATTCATTTCGGGAGTTTTTCAGCTTGTCCCCTCTCCTTGTTGTGTGTGTGTGTGTGTGTGTGTGTAGAGAGAGAGCTTTTCATGTACTTCCTTTTTTCGATGTGCCTGCAGAGTTACATGCACAGGCACGCATCTCCACACCCCAGAAGCACTGCACTTAGAGCTGTTCAAATGCAGCAAAAAAAAAATAATGAAACAGCTTGTAATGAAAAGTCTCTGTCCACATAGTATGTGATGATTGACTCTTTCATCTGAAGATGCCAAGAAAAGTGAGTGAAGTACATGGAAACTAACATGAAGATGCCTGCAGCAAAGTTGTTGTTAGCCTCTGACGGCTATCAGTGTCATCTCAACCGTTTTTTTCTGCTGGGATCAGTGTTGCCAGATAGGAAATGAAGAAATATCGTACCATTGCTTTAAAATTATCACATTTTGACCCAAACTATCGTATGTACTAAAACAACCTGAAAAATCACAGGACAGTGCATTTGAAAACAAAGCTATTTTATGTGCATGGAACTGTAATAACCTAAGGAATAAACACAGTTGTTACAAACAATGGGCAATGGAGGTCTGATTTGGAGCCAGAGACTATACATTTTGTGTGTGTTTAGGCATGATTTTTTTCAGAACTGCAATGCCTGACACCAACTGAATGCTCCAGTGGTGGCAAAATGCTATAGCCTTGTTCCCAGCAAGAGGTTGAAGCCATACCTTAAATGTACGGTATAACGTCAAGGCAGGGCAATAAAGCTGCTGTGTCCGGCAAGGTTGCTTTGTTTTCTTAGCTGTGTCCATGTCTGTGCTGCCAGATTCTTTTCTTTTAGTACTATTTTTCCTTCAAGTCCAAACTCATGTTCATTTTTTAACTCTTTAATTGCCCAGATTAAATGAACGGGTCGCGTGCCCCCAGTGGCACAGCACAGCAACTGCATGTGTCAACTTATTGACTGAGTTATGTAATTTATATAGCTGCCGCGACATTATGCAAATTAGATGTGTAAATTTATTCCTACCTGAAACTTTGGATCATATTCTACATCTTTCTATTTGACAGTAAGCCATTATCTCTTGTAACTTTCAAGTTACAGCCTTGGAAATCTGAACTATTTTATTGACAAATTTTTTACCACTCTTGACCACTAGGGGGGCCTTGAGTTGTCTTGCATTTCCCCAGGTGCCACATGGCACCTAGGGCAGTTAAAGGGTTAAGCTTGTTGCGGTGCCAGTACAGCTGCACAAATAAACATGAGCTAAGCGCTGCTGATGTGATTGGCAGTGAGGAGGAGCCAGCCAGGTATGAGCTGATTGGGTATGCGCAAGCTTCAGTTTCTGGGTAGGCGTGGATGTTCACGTAAATGAAAATGTTGTTTTTTGTGGGGTGCATGTGTAACTGAGGTCATCCTGCGCAGTTCGCCCACTCGGGACACGAACCCGCGACCTACCAGTCAACTACACAGTTCGAGCATGGGAGACACAGCACGATCGCGCTGAGCTAAAGGTCCGACCGATAGCTCAGCGCTACCGATACTGTATGAGGCTTTTCGGGAGGGAGGTTTACTAACGTTCTACGCCGAACAGTGCTAGTTGGCATCCGTTACACTCTCCCCCTTAAACCTCACTCCCATCCCGGGTTCACGGCACCAGTGTAACTGAGATCATCCTGTGCAGTTCGCCCACTCGGGACACGTACCCGCGACCTACCAGTCAACTACACAGTTCGAGCATGGGAGACACAGCACGATCGCGCTGAGCTAAAGGTCCGACCGATAGCTCAGCGCTACCGATACTGTATGAGGCTTTTCGGGAGGGAGGTTTACTAACGTTCTACGCCGAACAGTGCTAGTTGGCATCCATTACACATGGAAATGCCAAAGCTACCACATATTTATCCTTTTTAAAAAGTACTGATCGTATATTCTATAGGCCCTAAAACTATCATATAAATATGATAATTATTGTATGTCTGGCAACACTGGCCAGGATGGACAACCATAATAGACAAGCTAAGGCTGCCATCGCGAGTCATGTGATCCACACGGTATGTAAACACACTAGCTTTTGCCAATGATATGATACAACGCTGTTGTGTAATATTGCTTAATTATGAGCCTTGTCAGTGAAAAGGGATAATGGAGAAGAAAGGGGGGGGGGGAACTAAAACAACCAGAAAGGGTCAATAAACCATGATGCTGATTTAAGGTCAAATTGCCTCGCCCTACTAAAGGCCATATACGTAACATCCTCGCCAAATCAAACACGCGGACTATCACAAACGCTGTGGCAACCCAAGCACCGGAAGATTAAAAGTTTTGCCCGCCAATGTGCGTGTGCTGCTGAGGTACATACTTCAAGGGTCTTTTTTTTTTTAATTGATGCCCTTGGCTGATGTGTGCTCCATTCTGTTTCACTCCAAATTATTCATCCCCACTGCATATCATGTTTATTTTCAAAACCTACAAATATTCAACTTTTTAACAAAAAGAAAAGAAAAAGTAAAAAGAAAATATCAACCTAGAAAAATGGAAATTATTTCCCTGTGGAATTGTGTCAATATTTCCAGTTTGATTTTTTTTTTTTTCAAGCAGGTAAAAGTTTGTAAACCTTGAAAACAACCAAATTTGTAATGGGGGTTGAATAATTTCTAGTGCAACTACAGGCGTACAAAATATAATTTTTGCCTTGTTTTGTTTCTACTCAAGACTGCCGGTACGTCTTACACTATTGCCACCAATATGTGGAGGTTAAATGTGTTAAGCCAAAATAAATTACAGGAAAAAACATGCTACAAACTATTACACAGCAGATTAGTAGTGTGTGAGCTGTTACTCATCTACTACATAATTAGAAGAGCAAAGCCAAGAACTACTATCACTCACTTGTGACTTTTTTTTATTGCACACAACATATGGGTCACTGTGGACTGACGGAGTACCACCTACCTAATTCAAAAAATTATTACAGGAATTGATCACAAGGAGACAGGGATATTCTAAAATATTATGCTGAGGAAAAACACACACATGCACACACATATGCATACGTGCTCACACACACACACACACACACACACACACACACACACACACACACACACACACACACACACACACACACACACACACACACACACACATAGAGGTACTGCAAAAAGAAAAATGAAGAAATGCTCTTTAAAAAAAGGGAAACTTGTTAACTGCAAACTCAGCATATTTATTATAAATGCTATTACACATATTATTCTGTTTATATATCAATATACCCTAAATGCCTTTGTTCATTTACTTCAACTTAAATCACTTTAATTAAAACAAAAAAATAAAAACTGTCTAACACTGTCCTATAATCAAGGAGTCATGCAAACCATTCCTTTTGTCCAACTGACATTAAAATCCATTTTAGTGATTTTGTACTCTCTGCAAATAAAAAAAATATGAATAATCAATAATCTTTTTGCACGTGGTCTAGAAGTTGCAGCGTCATAAAACTGCATAATGCTGCAGCTAGAGGTTTAACAGGTAGTAGAAAGAGAGATCACATCTCTCCGGTTCTGGCCTCCCTTCATTGGCTTCCCATAGAATTAAGAAGTGTATAAAATCCTTCTTCTAACTTACAAAGCTCTAAATAATCAGGCCCCTTGTTATTTAAATGATCTGATAGTACCTTATCATCCTAACAGAGCACTATGCTCCCAAAATGCAGGATTACTTGTAATACCTAGAATCTCTAAAAGTATAATGAGAGGCAGAGCTTTCAATTATCAGGCTCCTCTCCTTTGGAACCAGCTGCCAATCTGGATTCGGGAGTTAGACTCGATCTCTGTTTTTAAGAATAGGGTAAAAACCTTTCTTTTTGACACAGCCTATAGTTAGGGTGGGATCAGGCAACCCTGAACCCTCCCTTAGTTATGCTGCTAATAGGTTTAGACAGCCAGGGGATCTCCAACAAAGCACTGGGCCTTACTCCCTTCTTCCCTCTCAACGAAATATTTTTGCTGGTCATTAACATCTGTTTGTTCTCTTCCATAGACTGAGCTCCTGTTGTGCTGTTTGCTGTCTACATGTCTGTTCTTTTCTCCTTTTCTCTCCCCTCACCCCCCAGCCAGTTGCAGCAGATGACTGCCCCTCCCTGAGCCTGGTTCTGCTGGTGGTTTCTTCCTGCTAAAAGGGAGTTTTTCTTCTCCACCATTGCCAAGTGCTTGCTCACAGGGGATCGCCTGATTGCTGGGGTCTTTCTGCAATTGTAGGGTTTTCCCCTACAGTTTGGCATTGCTATGAGATGACTGTTGTTGTGAAATGATGCTACATAAATTAAGTTGAATTGAAAAATTGAAAAACGGAATTGACAGCAAACGAAAAAAAAAAATTACATCCATCAAAACATTGAAACAAAAACTAATGAGTACATCTACTGTATATTCTCATGTCAAGAAGCTACATAAAATGTACTATAGGCTGCCATTCATTGTATTTACGAGACAATATATTCCCTCAGCTGAAAATTTATATTTTGCTCTTTTATTGTTTGGGATTTACATTAATTACTAATGATGTGGTACTTCAGGAGAATTCAACTGAATTCAACTGAAACTGAATGTAACGCAGCCTGCTCCAGACAAGGTTATAAGTTAAGTGTAAGTCACCATTAATCTTTCTTCGCAGCACACCCCTCTGATCAGATGATGATGTAATTTCAGGCAAACTGAGGCAAATATTTTGTACCAAGACAGTAGAAATCCATTTTCAAGTCTTGGGTTATTAGAGAAAAAAGCAGTTTTTGTTACTGACCACTTATTTAGTGTCTTGTAAAAGCAGAAATGAGAATCTGGTCCATGTGGCAGGAAACAACCTTTAGGTGTATTACAGTATGTCTCAGTTTACAATTTGTCATCTAATTGTTCACCGAGTTTTAAAAATGACCTAACCCAAAAGATTTTTTTTTTTTTTAATTTTAGCCCATTTTAAAAATGTGAGCAACCCCACACATGATAATGAAAAAAAAAAAAAAAACAACTCAGAGCTTTAAGTTTTTCCCCCTAGATTGTGGAGTGCAGCAATGTCAGCAAGACAAAACACCACAGAATAACAGATTTTATTCCCAAACAAGCAGAGACCCGACCATTGTTGCCAGATTTTGCGTGACAAACACGTGACTCTATCCTTGAAGACAAGTCCACATA
Organism: Pholidichthys leucotaenia; assembly: GCA_020510985.1. NCBI lineage: Eukaryota > Metazoa > Chordata > Actinopteri > Cichliformes > Pholidichthyidae > Pholidichthys > Pholidichthys leucotaenia. The sequence continues at coordinate 356,331,694 of CM035837.1, read as the reverse complement.
GCAGGATTCACATGCAATAAACCCAAACCTTGACTGCTCGTTTTTACAGCCCAAGGCGTGGGAAATAAGTGGAACTCTGATTTGGGAAGTCTCCCATAATCTTTCAAGGTCTCGTGATTTTAGAGTAGTCAAACATGATGGACAAAGCTTCCATCTTCTGTCAGCCTGCTTTCTGATCCAATATTGCTTCATTCTCATGACAGTCCACAGAGTGTACTCGTCTGCCCTCAGCAATCCTCCCATTCAGCAGGATGCCAGACCGTAAATATTCAACATTCTGGATGTATTAGGATTTTATATGTTTATGAGCAGACTGGATCACCCGTGGTAGCCCTCACACCACAGGAAAATCTAATAAGATCATCAGCAGGAGCAGGATGATTAGGACTTTTGGTACAATTGTCGGACGGTGAAAATCAGGCCCAAAATCAACCGTGTTATCATTTAGTGATGGGCTGGCTTTAAAGTTATTCAAAAGAAAGTACAGAAAATTTAAAAAAATAATAAATTTGCACATACACATATGAAAAAAATGGCTTCCGATATAAAATATGTTTTGACTTTAATTAACTGCCTTCCATAGCTAACAGACTTAAATGGAAAAATAAGATTAAGTATTTATGCTTAGTTGTGCCTTGCACCGACTTAATGCATTTTTCAGCTTTCAGGTGCCATTAACAAGTAGATTTTGTTTGAGGAAAAAAAAATCACTGTATTGGCATGGATTTAAGACAGGGGAGACAGACAGATAGAGAAAGTGTGCGACAGAGAGAAATGCACAGAGAAAGGTCACAGAAAAAGACGGCAGCGGTGTCAGAAAGAAAGCTGCTGTTGAATGTGTGACGCTTGGAGTCAAGTGCGTCTTTTTTTTTAAAGTGTCCAGAAAATAAAGCAAAAGAAATCACATCATATTCAAGCCTGTATGGCGAATAGACCTAAAATAGTCCCATATAAATATAATTTCCAAAGCTGAACTCCCCCTCGCTCAGTGCACTTTTCCACCATGTTGTAAACACTGTCCTATGCAGCAGCTATGTAAACAACATTGGATTCCTCCGCATCTTCGCACGCTGAACCCCTCTTGCCTTCCTACAAATCTATCCTCTCCGTTTCTTTCATCCACCTTCATTCCTCTCCCCCACCCCACCCCAACCTTCCTCCGCGGCCCACTTCTGCACAGAGGGAATGGCAGCAGCGGCTTCAATAATTCACTTCCCCTCAGAACAGGTTGTGTTTGCATTGCAGGGCGCTGCAGGCAAGAATAGAGAGCGAGAAGAAGAAAGATTAAAAACAAGGAAGAATGAAGAATGAAGCTGAAATGGATGAAGACTTTGAATACAGAGAAAGAATGAAAGTGCGAAGAAAAAAAAAATGTGGCGAGGGGAGGGCCTGTTGTGAGTAATCATGAGGTGGAGAAAAACAAAGAATGGAAGGAAAGCAAACAGAGGGGAATGTGAAAGTTGACAGGTTGGCCTCGCTCATGCACGGGTAGCCTCTGTTTAAAAAAAAAAAGTGAATAATGAAAGAAATGAGATGAGTTTGTCCTATCTGAATATACGTATATTAAGTGATGTTTTCCCTGCAGAGACAGAGAAGGTGTAACCTGTGAATGATTCCAAAATATGCACCAGGACCAAGAAATCCAGCTTTGCCAAATCTTTCAAGTCAGCACTGGTGTGTTATTTGTATGGAATTAAAAAAAAAAAAAAAAAACATTTAGGGTTTGGGGTAGCTGGAGAAGTCGGCCCCAAGGAGAGTTCGACTCCCATAAGAAGTTGGCTCCAATGTACAATTACTGTTTTATGATTGTAACCCAACATCCTAGTCTAATTTAAATTTGAAAACTCACTCTTGAATAGGCCTGTAACGATAACAACTTTTGATGGATGATAAATTTTCCCCAAAATTATCACGATATTATCGTTGACATCATGAAGACCATTTTATCCCCCAGATATAGTGATATAATGACAACAGTCTATGTACAACTTTTCAAAGAGCTTTGAACTTTTATTTATGAACGATATTAAAAACTGGAATAGAAATGTGGAAAAAATTAAATATAAATAAATAAAACAGTAAATAAAATTGTTTTGGCCACTACTATTTTTGTGCTGCCACAGACGGCTGAGACACGAGGCTTTAAGGCATCGGTAAACACTTCGTTTACAATATGTGCTGTTTCAGAGACGGCATAGTGGAGAACTATTTGCTATACTGTTTGTTGGAGAAAGAATAAAGTTCTTGTGTTGTCCAGTTCGTTGCCTCACCTGCATTCTTTCGACACAACACCCCTTTAAGTCCAGATTGATTGACGCACTGCTTCCGACCTCGGTCACAGACTGGTTATTACCGCCGCCAAGGAGGTTATGTTTTTACCGGGGTTTGTTTGTTTGTCTGTTTGTCTGTCTGTCTGTTACCAACATAACTCAAAAAGTTATGAATGGATTTTAATGAAATTTTCAGGAAAGGTGTGTAATGGCACGGGGAATAGATGATTAGATTTTGGTGATGATCTGAGAGTGCATACCTCCACCAAGGGCTTTGTTTGTATTTGTGCAGCAGGATTACACCAAAACTACTGGATGGATTTGGATGAAATTTTCACCAGAGGTGGTTGTTGGGCTAGAGAGGAACCCATAACATTTTGCTGAGGATCCGAAAATGCATACCTCAGCCAAGGCTCTTATCTTCTCACAGTGTGTTAGCAACAATACTCCAAACTTACAGCATGCATTTGGATGAAATTTTCACCAGAGGTGGTTCCTGGCCTAGACACAAACCCTTTACACTTTGGAGACGATTCATGACAGACAGAAGGAGCCTTGGCGGAGGTATGCGCTCTCTGAGTGCTTTTCTAGTTTTATCTGTTTTTATTTATTTTATCTACTCCGTTTTAAATTTTTATCTTTTTTTATTGATATTAACTTTCTATCTAGTAATATTAACTTTTTAAACTGGAGCTAGAACTTTATTGATGGGCTATATTGATCATACAGCTCCCAACGGCTGAACCATTTATGTTTTTAGTCAAAAATGGACATGTCAGTGCTTGGGGATGATAAAATTCTCCTACAGAAAGCACAAAAGAAAATTGCTGACCTGGAGGAGGATATCTGACGACTCTGATGAACTGCAGAAGAAAAACACGCTCCTCTCCAACTTCAGCTTACGTCTTCCTCTTCTGTCACAGACGATGAGTCTTTTAGCAGCCCAGGAGTCCAAAAACACAGCCTTGAGTGACTCAGCCCTCCGAGATACAGTCTTCTGTGACCCCTTCACCTGTCCACGGCTCTTGTCCTGCTCAACACCAAATCAGATGGCTTGGTCTGAGATGGTGGTCCGGGGAAGGAAAAGGGCCTCAGACGCGTCAGCCACCAGCCCTCCTCTGCCCGTCTCCAACCGCTATGAGGACTCTGGCAACGGCTGATAATCCACCCTCCACCGATGCTCCAGCTTCACCAGTTCCAGTTCGCCTGGGCTCCACATGACGCACAGCCCCCGCTGACATCGCACCCGTCCCTTCACTGGAAGACCTGGTGGCCTTTCCTCTGCTGAGGGCTGACAGGAGTGGGGCGGCTGGCATGGCCCCAGCTGAACCACAGCAGCTCTGGCCCCATTCTGGAGAGTCCTGTGCCCGACATATGATCCTGAGGGAGGCTGTTTGCTGGCACTCGGGGAGGCCACACTGCATGGAGCAGTTGGGGAATCCCTCCTCCCGTTCTTCGCTGCCCTTCTCGTCGGCTGGTGAGGTAAGGGGCACCACCTGCCCCAACGACAGGACCCCCACTCTGTCGCCACCTCACTGCACTGACTCTCGCCGAGGGACCCTCCAACCACCAACATCCCGCCCGCTTTTTCCACCAACCACGATGATCGTCGGTGACTCCATCATCAGGCACATCAGGTATTTTAACTCTATCACTCACTGCCTCCCAGGAGCTACTGTCCCTGACCTGTTAGGAAAGCTCCCGGATCTGCTGCAGTCACAACCTACCTACCTCACACGGATTATTATTCACAAAGGGACTAATGACACCACCCGCAGACAGTCTGAAATCACTAAAAATGGCTTCTGCAAACTTTTTAATATTTTATCAAACAAGAGAAAGTCTGTTTTTATTTCTGGCCCCATTCCCACACTGCGCCGTGGATCAGACCGTTTTAGCCGTATTCTTGCCCTCTCAACTTGGCTCAAGTCCACCTGCAGCAACAACATTAATTTTATTGACAATTTTAACTTGTTTTGGGGCCACCACAATCTCTATAAATCTGACGGCATACATTTAAATGCATCAGGTAGCCGGCTTTTAGCAGCATACCTGATGCATATCGTTCAAACCACAACATGCAATTGACTGTTTACATTGCACGACCCCTCCACTCCGGATCCACTCACATCTCTGACCCCCAGTAAGACAATCCAGCACGAGTCCCGTTTTTGTCAGCCTCCACCATCTGGTCTGGAAATTAACTCACTACCCACCTTCCCCATTAGGACATTGAACACGGACAGACCTCCATCCATAAAACATACAGTTCACAAGAACTCACGCCCACGCTGCCTACATTCTGTGGATCAGTCTCCAAACAATCATCCACAGAAAACAAATTACCCAACCATAAATAACTCACCACCTACCCTAAATATGGATCTTTTAAATATACGGTCACTCGCTAACAAGACTTTTATCATCAATGATCTGATTTTAGATAATAAGATTGACTGTCTATTATTAACGGAGACGTGGCTTGGCACAGATGCACCAGCGGTTCTCACTGAGGCCTCCCCACCAAATTTTAGTTCAGTTTTTTCCATAAGAAAGGGCAGGAAGGGTGGAGGTACTGCATCAATTTTTTTCTTCCTCACTTGCAGTAAAGCAAATTTTACTTGATCAATATACCGCATTTGAGCACCACGCTTTTGTCTTTAGCAGCCCCACAATTTTATGCGTCACAGTTTACAGACCACCCAAATACTGCCCTGTTTTTATTGATGAGTTCTCTGAATTTTTATCAATAATCCACTCCTCATATAATTTTATTCTTATTTCTGGTGATTTTAATCGACACACTGATAGGCAGGGCGACTATATGTCAGAAGATTTTAATTACCTGCTCACGTCCATGAATTTTATTCAACATGTCATGCAGCCAACTCACAACAGGGGACGCACTCTGGATCTTGTCATTAGCCATGGCCTGCTCACGAGTGTGTCTTCTGTTGTTGACTTGACTGTATCTGACCATTACTGTGTGTTTTTTAACATTACTGGTTTTATGCAATGGGAGACCTCGGTACGAACTGTGAGGAAGCGCCATCTGACATCTGAAGTGGCTGCTGATTTTATTAAACTCTTACGCAACACTCCCCCAGTTATTTCACCTGCATCGTGTGATTTTATTGTGGATAATTTTAACAGTAAATTAAGATCAACTATTGACAGAGTTGCCCCATTAATCACAAGGACAGTTAGGAATAAACGAAAGCCTCCATGGAGAAATAACCAAATCCAAAAACTTAAAAGAGAGTGCAGAATGGCTGAGAGGAAATGGAGGAAAAACAAATTAACTATCAATTACCAAGTACTACAGAATAAATTAAAAATATACAATAATGCAGTCAAGATATTGAGAATTGAGTATTTTTCCAACATAATCTCAACCCATAACAATAATCTTAAAGTCCTTTTTGCAACCATTGATCAGTTAATCAACCCAGATTTTAATAAAAACACAAACCTGCCATCAGACTCTCTCTGTGAGAGTTTTGCAGACCACTTCAGGTGCAAGGTGGATTCTATTAGATCCAACATTTTATCTGACCAGAAGACTGCTTTTAATGGAATCTTGGACTAACCTTTAGCTGAGGAAACACTGGACTGTTTTGCCCTGGTTGATGCTAAGATGCTTGGTGGAGTTTTCTCCCAGGTAAACTTGACCTCCTGCCTTTTAGATCAGATTCCCACATCACTTTTTAAAACATTTTATGGATTCTTCGAACATGAGATTTTAAACATTGTAAATTGCTCTCTTCAGACTGGTGTTTTCCCCGCTGCCTTCAGGGATGGCAACAGGAAATTCTGATTTCAGCTGAAATCTAATTTGGTCGATTGACTTATGGGGGGCTGGGGGGGGGGCGCAGCCCCCCTGAAGCTGGGAGGTTTTCAGTAAAACAGAAGTAATTTAGACTGAAAAAAATGATTTAAAAAAAATGAAATACTAGACTTAGATAAATCATTAAATTTAATGAAAAGTTAACTTACTTTTTCTTCAATGTTGTCTCACTGTCTTTAGTCCAACATATTTAACAGTTCTATAAGAGTTTATTACAATATTTACACTGGTCACCAAGTCACTTCTAATGTGAAACTTTCTTCCTTTTGGCAGCAAGCTGTGTCAATCTCTGAACTTTGAACTTCATCTCTTTTTCTGGTTTCTTCAGAAATTGTCTGAGTGTTTCTGTTACCTCGTCAAACTTTGAGCCAATTTTCACCTTTACTGTCACTTTTCTCTCAAGCCAATTCCATCGGAACTTATTTTTGACATTTTTGTCTATTTCTGCTACTGATGACTCCTGATCCTTCGATAAAAATCTCATAATTCCGCTGAAAACAATACTGAAAGCTCAGAATTCCAACACGAACCAGTGATGTGATTTGGGGTTGAGGAAATTATCTGAAAATTTAGCAGGGGGTCTGGGGGACGCAGTCCCCCAGTGGGGTCCGGGGCAGAGCCCCGGTGGGGGGGCAAGGGGGGCAAAGCCCCCCGAAGCTCCTGGGTTTTTATGATTTTTATGTACCAGAACTGTGCTTAAATGACATAAAACAAACAGCTGAATGCCACTTATTACTGTATAATATTGACTTATGTTCCAAGAAGATAGCATTCCTAAAATATTCCAACAAGCATTATCCATCACATGCTTTAACACTTGATCAAATCAAAATCAGTTAATTTTATCTATGCCAAAGTCCCCCAGTGTGTGACATCTTTGACTGCTTTATCTACTGTGGAAGATTGTTTCAAAAACACTGATCCCAAAGAATAGTTGCTCCGCCGAATGGCAAGGTAGTGGGCATGGTTTTTCACTTTTGATGCGTGGTCTGACAGCGCCACACATCCATGCGATCCATAGTTAATCAGCTCTTTACAATACACACAAAAAGCTTTTCCTGCCACGTCTGGTTTCTTCAAAAATTGTCCGAGTGTTTCTGTTACCTCGTCAAACTTTGAGCCAATTTTCACTTTTACCGTCACTTTTCTCTCAAGCCAATTCCATCGGAACTTTTTGACACTTCTATTTCTGCTACTGATGACTCCTGATCCTTCGATAAAAATTTCATAATTCCGCTGAAAATATTACCGAAAGCTCAAAATTCCAATGCCAACACACCGATGACAAAGCATACAACAAGCCATTTCATTGGTCCAAATTTGCAACTATCCAATCGCAGGGCTGTTTACACATAACACCCGGGTTTATCGCGGGAAACTCACCCGGGAAAACGCCGAGCGCTAATGTATTGTGTTGATTTTCGCTAAAATCGGTGACAATAAGGTACCTTACCATCCATCTTCCATCTTCTACCGCTTTTCCGGAGGTCCGGGTCGCGGAGGCAGCAGTTCAAGCAGAGAAGCCCAGACTTCCCTCTCCCCAGCCACCTGTTCCAGCAGCCATGCCTTTTTTTTGACAAAGCAACAACGAGCCATTTGATTGGTCCAATCATTTCCAACTATCCAATCGAAGGGCCGTTTACAGCAGTAGCATGAGTACATAACATCCGGGTTATCGCGGGAGACTGTCACTCAGGGAAGCGCCGAGCGCTTTTGTAATCATATTAATTTTTGCTAAAATCATAAATCGGCGGAAATCCGCGGATCGGTGGAAAATTGCCATCCCTGTGCCTTTAAAACGGCTGTGGTGAAGCCCCTTTTGAAGAAGAGTAATTTAGACCCTGATATCCTCAGTAACTATCGACATGTATCCAACTTACCATTTTTAAGTAAAATTTTAGAAAAACTTGTTTTTATCCAGTTAAACAATTTTCTTATGGACCACAACATTCTTGAGAAATTTCAGTCTGGTTTTAGGACAAACCACAGTACCAAGACAGCCCTTTTAAAAATCATTAATGATATCAGGTGTAACATGGACTCCCACAACCTGTCAGTCCTGATGCTGCTGCATCTCAGTGCTGCCTTTGATACAGTAGATCACCACATTTTATTATGCAGACTCAAATACCTGGTGGGTCTCTCAGGTACTGTTCTCGAATGGTTTCATTCCTATCTCACAGATCGCCGCTATTTTGTAAGTGTGGATACATGTTCTTTGGCAATCCATGAAACCAAGTGTGGGGTACCCCAAGGTTCAATTTTAGGGCCAATACTTTTAAATCTTTACATGTTACCACTTGGGGATGTTATCAGGAGACATGGCATCAATTTTCATAGCTATGCTGATGATATTCAACTGTACATTGCCACGTCTCCTGATGACACAAAACCAATTAATGCCCTTTTGAACTGTATTTTAGATATAAAGTCATGGATGGCAGAGAACTTCCTACAGCTCAACCAGGGCAAAACAGAAGTTTTAATCATTGGTGCTGAAGACAAGAGAGAGAAACTTCTACCAAAATTGCTAGGTCTAAAACCTACACATTGTGTCAAGAACCTGGGCATTCTTTTAGACTCCGACTTTATTCTTATTTCACACATTAAAAATGTAACAAAAATCGGATTTTACCATCTTAGGAATATAGCCAGAGTCCACCATTTTCTCTCTCTTGCCAGCTCGGAGGTCTTGATGCATGCTTTTATTACTAGTCGTATAGACTACTGTAATGCCCTGCTCTCTGGTCTTCCTCAAAAAAGAATATCACATCTCCAACTGCTCCAAAATTCAGCAGCACGATTGTTAACGAGGACCAAAGGGCGGGTGCATATTACACCAGTTTTAGAATTGCTGCATTGGCTCCCTGTGCATTTTAGGATCGATTTTAAAGTTCTCTTAGTAGTTTTTAAATGCCTCAGTGGTCTTGGGCCTTCTTATCTATCTGAGCTGCTCTTATCTTATGAGCCCTCGTGAACCCTGAGGTCCTCTGGTACTGACCTTTTAATGGTTCCCATAGTCAAGACCAAGATCTTTGGTGAAGCTTGCTTTCACTATTATGGTCCTCGTCTGTGGAACAGCCTGCCGGAGAGCCTCAGGGCCACAGAGTCAGTAGATGTTTTTAAGAACAGGCTCAAGACCCACCTTTTTAATTTGGCTTTTAATAAACCTGTTTAGCTATTACTGAAGTAGTCATTTATGTTCCATTGTTTTATGCTCTTTTTGGCGCCATTGTTCTTACATTTTCTCATCTTCTTGTTGATGTGTTTAGTTCAGTTTGGGGTTTTTAGTTCCTGTTTTTATGTGTTCTTAGTTCTTTTTGTACCTTTTTAAATTTTGGCTTTTAACAAACCATTTAACTGTTATTGAAGTAGTCATTTATGTTCCATTGTTTTTACATTCTTCTTAGGTCCATTTGCTTTTAGATTTTCTTATTTTGATGTGTTCTTAGCTCAGTTTCTAAGTACGGGTCTTTAGTTCCATTTGCTCTTTGTGTTCTTAGTTTTATTTTGTGTTTATGTGTTTTAACTCCAGTGTTTCCTCAGGATGGTTGCTCCTTCATGTGGTGCCTCGGTGCCGAGCAATATCTCCTTTATTTTATATGTGTGTAATGAGAAGTAGAGGGTAATGTATATGCCCATGTGTGTTGTGTTTGTGGGTATGTTTACGAGAGGGTTGGAAGGGGTGGGGCTCTATCATGTAAAATATGTAATTAAATGTGTGTATTGTTTTTATCTATGTAAAGCACTTTGCGCAGCATCTAATGTTTTAAAAGTGCTATACAAATAAAGTTTGATTTGATTTGATATATAGTGAACACTTCAGCTTCACACCTTACGATCTATTTTGAGTTGTTTTCTTTTCCGGTAGTGCTCTCTAATACAGTTGCTATGTTGGAAAATGACTGACGGTACAAACAGTCACACCAATCATACAAACGTAGCATAAACATGGCTGTTACATGAATAACCACACCAGAGTAGAAGCCGACCTCTCCTATCGGGCAAAAACGGAGGGCTTTGCTGCAAGAAGTGATTGCGCTGTCAAAAAGGAGCAGACTTTTATGTTCAGTTGACACAAACTTTACAGTGTGAGCGGACCCTTCAGCTTTGTCTTCGCTGTGTGGGTAAAAGGCCCGCCTCCCACAGGGAGTGTACAGGGGGACAGAAGCAGCATGACTGGATGAAATTTTGGTGGATTATGTAAAGAAACACTCACGTAAACCGTAACTTATCATGGCCAGAAAACTTATTGAGGTCATTTTTTTCTTATCATGTGATTAATCAAGTTAGTTGTTATCGCTGAAAGCCTACTCTTAAAGTCAGAATGTCAATTACAATCAAATCAAATTTATTACAATTTCACAATTACACATTTACAATTTGTTACAATATATGCACAACAGATAAATCTATAGTTTTGCTAGTAACAGGACTTTTGGCTGACATCTGTACTGAATCCCAAATTTAACTGTTTTTTTATTCCTGTTTTACATATTCAAAATAAACTTCACCAGTTTACCCGGTTTACCAGTTGAGGTCAGTTATAAATCTTCTACTGGTGAAATGGGGGGAAAAAAGAAAGTGAGTAGAAATGTGCACTACTACTGCTAAGGGTAGAGTTCTCCCGGGCCTACTTCTCCATGGGGCCAATTTCTCCAGTATTCAGTTTTGGTCAATGACATTCAAAGTCTACTGAGACCAATAAACCAGACTGGCTGACAAATGGCTGCAAATCAGAAGAGATTAAATAACCCTTCAGAAAAAAAGAAACTGAAACTGAAAATGATTTGTAGTACCTTTTAGTTTAACTGTTACAGAAATACAAATGTTGATGGTTTTAATACAAGCAAGCAATTACAAAAAACAGTCTAATAAAATGAAATCATTCATCCAGTCATTACTTTGGGTTTGTAATTGCTTCCTTTTATTTTTCTGCTTGTACATTTGTCAGCGTGATTTTGCAGACATGACAAAGCTTGACTGTCAATAATCTAGTGCATGGGAAGTGGAAGAACCTATTAAGTTCTGACACAGCTCTTGATTACTCACTTTAAAAGAATGGAAAATTGGGCATTTGCATTGACAAAATGTTTACGCTAAGTGCCCTCCTAGATATTATCATTCTTACCCACTTCTTTGGAGAATAAATTGCTAAATCTGTACTGTAAAAACTAATGTAATTTTTAAAAAGAATGTATTTTTCTTTGGATCAAACAAGTTGTTAAGAATTCTATCATTTCCCTCAAAAGCCTGATAGCCTATCTGTATGGTGCATTTAAAAAAAAAACAATCTTATAAAAACATTTGTTTTATTGTCACAAATACAAAACTGATCTTCTTCTCTAATGATCAAGTGTATTCTTTAAGGAAACCAGATGTACAGGAGGATTTTTTTTTTTCAACTAAACCATTTGACGGACTGTTGACCTGTCCTGAGTTATATAAGTGGTTAAAAAATATGGATGGATGGTCTGGATTAGAACAAATTAAGTTCAGGTCTCACTCCCATCGCTACCTTCTCTCTCGGTCTCACAGCGATTTGTTCCCCTTTGCATCTTTCTCATTTTCAGAGCCCCTTGCCTACCTCGGTGTCTCCAGGGAAGCCTTTCTTCTTTTAGCTGCTCTGTATCTGGCCCTGCCCTTTTCAATGTCACTCGCCCTGCACCTCTTTCTGTTTTTTAATGTGAGCCTTTACCACTTCCTTGCTTCTTTCAGTAGAAAGACATTTGCCTTTTTGTTTCCAAATTTCTATTAGACTTCTACAAGCTTTGTCTCGATATGTTCAACATGGAGAGGTGGTGTTTACATAATGTAAACACTATGATGAATTTTAGAGAAATGTAAAGTTAAAGTGTCAGGTCAATGTACATAAAATGATGCACATGTTTTTTTAGTCAAGTCATTTTAAGTCTTCAAATGTTACTATAAAAATATGTACATCACAGCTGCTTCTGACTCCATTATGGCTACACCACCTCGGGATTAGCTGACAAATGAGAATATTGTCGAGAATATCTCTGGTTTCCCTGGATCAAAGTGTGAAATTTACCTGATACATTATACTGTCTGACAGTATCTCCACCACAAATGAAGGATGTGTTGAGAAATTACTTTTATGGGGAATAACATGTTCTGCGGAGCCACGGGCATCACAGTGATTGAGTTCAAAATAATATCCTCATACCTGCATCTGAAATTGCAGATCTCATTAGTTTTCTGTACTCCAGGAACAAGTTCTCACAAACTTGTGACAGCGAAAGATATATTTTGATTTTGCAGAGCATAAGACTGGGATCGTGCCATGTGCAAGATTTTAATTGAGAAAGACTTTGACCTATTTTGGAAGTAACAGTTGATATAGCTGACTAATGTTTTTACATCTGATTGACTTTTGTTAAAGTGATTTTTATAGTAGCTTGGGGTATTGAACCTAACAAAGTAGCCTACTTTGCAGCTGTGTGCAGTAAAAGGTAAACTTGTTGAACAGACAGAAATGTACTGTAGGCATATTATTCTAATAATGGCTAATATACAGTATCTCACAAAAGTGAGTACACCCCTCACATTTTTGTAAATATTTTATTATATCTTTTCATGGGACAACACTGAAGATATGACACTTTGATACAATGTAGTCAGTGTACAACTTGTATAACAGTGTAAATTTGCTGTCCTCTCAAAATAACTCAACACACAGCCATTAATGTCTAAACTACTGGCAACAAAAGTGAGTACACCCCTAAGTGAAAATGTCCAAATTGTGCCCATAGTGTCAATATTTTCTGTGCCCACCATTATTTTCCAGCACTGTCTTAACTCTCTTGGGCATGGGGTTCACTAGAGCTTCACAGGTTGCCACTGGAATCCTCTTCCACTCCTCCATGACAACATCACGGAGCTGGTGGATGTTAGAGACCTTGCCCTCCTCCACCTTCCATTTGAGGATGCCCCACAGATGCTCAATGGGGTTTAGGTCTGGAGACATGCTTGGCCAGTGCATCACCTTTGCCCTCAGTTTCCTTAGCAAGGCAGTGGTCATCTTGGAGTTGTGTTTGGGCTGGTTATCATGTTGGAATACTGCCCTGCGGCCCAGTTTCCAAAGGGAGGGGATCATGCTCTGCTTCAGTATGTCACAGTACATGTTGGCATTCATGGTTCCCTCAATGAACTGTAGCTCCCCAGTGCCGGCAGCACTCATGCAGCCCCAAACCATGACACTCCCACCACCATGCTTGACTGTAGGCAAGACACACTCGTCTTTGTACTCCTTACTTGGTTACCGCCACACACACTTGACACCATCTGAATCAAATAAGTTTATCCTGGTCTCATCAGACCACAGGACATGGTTCCAGTAATCCATGTCCTTAGTCTGCTCGTCTTCAGCAAACTGTGTGCGGGCTTTCTTGTGCATCATCTTTAAAAGGGGCTTCCTTCTGAGACGACAGTCATGCAGACCAATTTGATGCAGCGTGTGACGTATGGTCTGAGCACTGACAGGCTGACCTCCCCACCCCTTCAACCTCTGCAGCAATGCTGGCAGCACTCATACTGTATGTCTATTTTCAAAAGACAACCTCTGCATATGATGCTGAGCACGTGCACTCAACTTCTTTAGTCGACCATGGCGAGGCCTGTTCTGGGTGGAACCTGTCCTGTAAATCGCTGTATGGTCTTGGCCATCATGCGCAGTTCAGTTTCAGGGTGTTGGCAATCTTCTTATAGCCTAGGCCATCTTTATGTAGAGCAACAATTCTTTTTTTTCAGATCGTCAGAGAGTTCTTTGTCATACTGAGGTGCCATGTTGAACTTCCAGTGACCAGTATGAGAAAGTGTGAGACCGATAACACCAAATTTAACACACCTGCTCCCCATTCACACCTGAGACCTTGTAACATTAACGAGTCACATAATATTGGGGATGGAAAATGGCTAAGTGGGCACAATTTGGACATTTTCACTTAGGGGTGTACTCACTTTTGTTGCCAGCGGCTTAAACATTAATGGCTGTGTGTTAAGTTATTTTGAGGGGACAGCAAATTTACACTGTTATACAAGCTGTACACTGACTATTTTACATTGTATCAAAGTGTCATATCTTCAGTGTTGTCCCATGAAAAGATATAATAAAATATTTACAAAAATGTGAGGGGTGTACTCACTTTTGTGACATACTGTATCTCAGGCTGCTAACCTCAGACATCAACACGGACTACACAAATCTGGCGATGTCGCCATATTCCAGCTTCAGACATTTAGATGTTTCTACATTCTTCTGAACTGTAGTCTGCCACACAGACCTGAATAGCAAAACCCTGTTCTATCATGCTGACCAATACCTCTCACTGCATCTATAGTACAAGCCCATTAATTCTCCATTAGTCTCCAGCCACAGACTGATCACTTCTCAAAGAAGAAATGCAATGATTTTTGAACATGTTTGACTGCTTTGGTTTGAGCACTTGTGATACATAATTACCATCATACACAGAGCTCCCAAAAATGTTTCCATTAATTACATATAATCCAGTGTAATTACATATAATCTCAGTTTTTAGTGAGATCGCTGTTTTTCAATGATTTCCAACTTTAAATATATATAATATAGAAATACACACACACATGGTGGTGTGAAAAAGTGCTTGCCCCCTTCCTGATTTCTCATTTTTAGTATGTTTGTCACACTAAAATGTTTCAGATCATCAAACACATTTAATAATAATAATAATAATAAATTTTATTTGAGGCGCCTTTCAAGACACTCAAGGACGCCGTACAATAAAAACAAAGAATAAAACATTTAAAAACACATCACAAGTACAGAAAATCACAGAGAATAAGCCTTAGTAAACAAAAAAGTCTTGAGATGAGATTTGAAGGTGGAGAGTGAATTTAAATTCCTGAGGTCCGGTGGGAGGGAGTTCCAGAGGCGGGGGGCGGTGCAACTGAATGATCGAAGGCCCATGGTGGTCATACGTGCAGAAGGGACAATGAGATTGATGGTATTTGATGATCTAAGAGTTCTGGATGGTATATGAACGGAGAGGAGTGCAGCCAAGTATGGGGGAGCGAGGTCATGGAGGGCTTTGTAAGTGAGAAGGATGATTTTATAGTCAATGCGGTGTTTGATGGGAAGCCAATGGAGGTGCTGCAGAACCGGGGTGATATGATGGGTGAATGGAGTTCTAGTAATGATCCGGGCGGCAGCGTTCTGAACCAGTTGAAGTTTTTTAAGCATTTAAATATTAGACAAAGATAACACAAGTAAACACAAACCGCAGTTTTTAATTGAAGGTGTTTATTACTAAGGGTAAAAAAAAATTCCAAACTTACATGGCCATGTGTGAAAAAGTGATTGCCCCCCCCTTCCCGTTAAAACATAAATTAACTGTGGTTTATTACATCTGTGGAAAGCTGAGATCAATTTTCTAGCCATTTCTAAAGCTTTGGGACTCCAGCAAACCACAGTGAAAGCCATTATCCACAAATGCCAAAAACATGGAACAGTGGTGAACCTTCCCAGGAGTGGCCGGCCGACCAAAATTACCCCAAGAGTGCAGCGACGACTCATCCAAGAGGTCACAAAAGACCCCACAATAACATACAAAGAACTGAAGGCCTCGCTTGCTTCAGTTAAGGTCAGTGTTCATGACTCCACCATAAGAAAGAGACTGGGCAAAAATGGCCTGCATGGAAGAGTTCCAAGATGAAAACCACTGCTGAGCAAAAAGAACATAAAGGCTCGTCTCAGTTTTGCCAGAAAACATCTTGATGATCCTCAAAACTTTTGGGAAAATCCTCTGTGGACTGACTTGACAAAAGTTGAACTTTTTGGAAGGTGTGTGTCCCATTACATTTGACGTAAAAGTAACACAACATTTCAGAAAAGGAACATCATACCAACAGTAAAATATGGTGGTGGTAGTGTGATGGTCTGGGGCTGTTTTGCTGCTTCAGGACCTGGAAGACCTGCTGTTGTAAATGGAACCATGAATTCTGCTGTATACCAAAAAATCCTGAAGGAGAATGTCCGGCCATCTGTTCGTGACCTCAAGCTGAAGCGCATATGGGTTCTGCAGTCCACCTCTGAATGGCTTAAGAAAAACAAAATGAAGACTTTGGAGTGGCCTAATCAAAGTCCTGACGTGAATCCGATTGAAATGGTGTGGCATGACCTTAAAATGGCGGTTCAGTGCTCAAAAACCCTCCAATGTGGTTGAATTACAACAATTCTGCAAAGATGAGTGGGTCAGAATTCTTCCACAGCGCTGTAAAAGACTCATTGCCAGTTAACGCAAATGCTTGATTGCAGTTGTTGCTGCTAAGGATGGCCCAACCAGTTATTTGGTTTAGGGGGCAATCACTTTTTTCACACAGGGCCATGTAGGTTTGGATTTTTTTCCCCTTAATAATAAACACCTTCATTTAAAAACTGCATTTTGTGTTTACTTGTGTTACCTTTGTCTAATATTCATATTTGTTTGATGATCTGAAACATTTAAGTGTGACAAACATACAAAAAAAGAGAAATCAGGAAGGGAGCAAACACTTTTTCACACCACTGTATACACACACACACACAAACACACATATAGAGATATAGATATATATTTGTGACAAAGGGCAGCCTTGGCAGAGTCCAACTCTCACTGGGAATGAGTCTGATCGAGGGTTGGCAATACGAACCAAACTCTCACAACGCTCGTACAGAGACTGAATAGCTCGTAACAATAAGCCTGATACCCTACACTCCCAAAGCACCCCCCACAAAAAACCACGAGGGACGCGGCCGAATGCCTTCTCCAAGTCCACAAAACACATGTAAACTGTTTGGGCAAACTCCCACGAACCCTTGACGATTCTCGAGAACCTTGATTCACCAATCCTGTTCATAATTTTTATGGACAGGATTTCTAGATGCAGCCAGGGAACGGAGGGTGTCATGCTTGGTGACCACAGGATCTCATCTCTGTTGTTTGCAGATGATGTTGTCCTGCTGGCTTCATCCAGCAATGACCTACAGTTCTTACTGGGACAGTTTGCCGCTGAGTGTGAAGCGGCTGGGATGAGAATCAGCACCTCCAAGTCCAAGTCCATGGTCCTCAGCCGGAAAAAGGTGGATTGTCCTCTCCGGGTTGGGGACAGGCTCCTGCCCCAAGTGGAGGAGTTTAAGTATCTTGGGGTCGTATTCACGAGTGAGGGGAGAATGGAGCGAAAGACTGACAGACGAATCGGAGCAGTATCTGCAGTGATGCGGACATTGCACCGGTCTGTTGTGGTGAAGAGGGAGCTAAGCTCTAAGGCAAAGCTGTCGATTTACCAGTCAAGCTACGTTCCTACCCTCATCTATCATCATGAGCTTTGGGTAATGACCGAAAAAACGAGATTGCGGATACAAGCAGCTGAAATGAGCTTTCTTCGTAGGATCGCTGAACTCACCCTCAGAGGTAGGGTGAGGAGCTCAGTCATTCAGGAGAGGCTCAGAGTAGAACCACTGTTCCTCCACATTGAAAGGAGCCAGCTGAGGTGGTTTGGGCATCTGATCAGGATGCCTCCTGGACGCCTCCCACTTGAGGTGTTTCGGGCATGTCCCACTGGGAGGAGACCCCGGGGCAGACCTAGGACTCGCTGGAGAGACTTTGTCTCCCATCTGGTCTGGGAACACCTTGGTATCCTCTCTGAAGAGCTGGAGCAGGTGGCTGGGGAAAGGGAAGTCTGGGCTTCTCTGCTTGAACTGCTGCCTCCGCGACCCGGACCTCTGGAAAAGCGGTAGAAGATGGATGGATGGATGGATATTTGTGGTGTTGGACGATTAAAAGTTTTCTTCTCGATTAATCTTAGAATGTTGAGTTAATCGCCATTAATAACGTGTTAATCACGTGTTTTTCCATACAGATACAGTGTACCTTAAGTCGGTAATTTTCCAAGTTTGTCATACTGTTATGAACATGGGAGTGGACAAATATGCTTGCTGTCTTCACCTGTAGGTTTATTAAAGCTCTCAACATATCCAAAATGATAAAAACTAACCAGAATATTCTCACAAGTATTACTGCATGTGCAAATAATGGAATGCCGGGCTCAATAACATCACTGCAACACAACTCAGCATCCAACCAGCCAGCAGCCACAAATGGAGCTTGCTCTTTCTCCCATAGCAAACATCCACAACTTTTAAGCAGATCAACACAAAACCATGGATCTCATGTGTCACAACAGACACAATTTCCCTTTTAGCAGAAAAATTGCAAGCATAAACTATCTCGCCCGTGATGACACCCCACCATGCTACAAAAATGGCGGGGGAGTGAATGGACATTACGAACACAGCTTGAGAATTTTTTTAGACTGGTACTCACCAGTTGGACCCAAAGCTATGAGGATGAAAACAGGTGAATTTCTATTCTGGTTTTACTCTTAAGTGCTTCCTGTTTTGGTTTTGTCTGAGCTTTATTTTCGGAGGGTCTCCTTGTTCTTCCTTAGTTACGATTCACATTTTACTCTTTTGTTGTTATGTTATCCAATCTGTCTGATCCTTTGCACCTGTGTCCTCAGCGGTTTTCCCATGTCTCATTATTAGTTTGTATATTTAGCTTAGTGTAAGTCTTCCCTTTGTCATGATGTCATTGTCTTATGTCTATGATTATCCAGTGTCTCCTGAAATCTCCTGAATCCTGTGGTTCCTGGTTAGTTTATGTTCTCCAGGTTAGTTAGTTTACTTCATTGTTTCAGTTATTGTTTATCCAGCCCTCGTGCTGCACTTTATGTTCCTTATTTTATGTTAATAAATCCATCATGTTCTGGACTTTGCCTGCACTTGGGTCTTTACTCTGCCTACTCCGTGATTCCACCTCCGTTGTGACACAACCTGTTTTTGGAATTGGGACAGATGTCAGTGATAACATTTACTGTAATGATAATATTTACTGGAGTGGTGGCCTAGTTGATAGAGCATCTGCCCCACAACCGGAAGGTTGGGGGTTCAAGTCATGGCTGGGTCATACCAAAGACCATTAAAAAAATGGTACTTCCTGCCTTCTAGCTTGGTGCTCAGTGTAATAGAATGGGAGAAGTTGTTTGTGGTAGTGACCCCTCTGATTCTACGTGTGATTAACATTGTAGATAGGAGAAATGTAATTTTGTTCTACTGTACATGGTTGACTGAATGACAATAGAGATTTCTTCTTAAAGTGACTCTCCGCAAAGAGTTTTTTTTTTCTTGTTAACATGTCTGTAACATGTTTTTTATGACTTACAAGACACATCAAGAACAAAATCACCAAGAATGAAATTACTCAATGTCTCATGTCTGGGTTTTTTTCTTTAAAATTTACTTAAGTCCCCTGAAAAAGTTGAGTTTAGACAGAACGTTTTTGATGACACAATTATATACAGTATGGTGCTGGCACATCCATAGCGTTAAGCCATCAAGAACTCTCTGGCCTGACTGAAGTTAGCCTCCAGACCAGTTAATGTTTCTGGACAGCTGCTTTAAAATCCTGACCCAAATTAAGATGGGTTTTACCATTAAACTGCCTTTAAGGACCGATGCAGTTTCAGTCATTATCCTGGGCCACCAAGCATACAGCTGGGTATGTCCTTTAACCGGTAAGTCTTTTTTATCACAGGATTTATGCTGTTTAATGTAGCGCTAGCCACTATTAGCCTTGTGGGATGTGGGTGGGCCTATTCACAGAACCAGATGTTTGAAGGAGGAGAAAAAGTGAAAAGACTTTGACACAAAACTGTAAGACAATGAAATGTTTTGGTTGTGGAAAAAAGGGGCATAAGATACCATTTTAGACAATGTAGATTTGTTTTTATAGGGGATTTATATCCAACGGAGTACATCTTTTTTTTTTTTTCTTTTTTTTTTAAATGGCATCTTCTGAGAAATTTTTGAACTTATATTCCACCAGATCATCACACTACTAGTTACAAACTTTACTGTTGGACCATGCATTCACATTACTCATCTTGGATGGGTAAACACCAACCATTCTGAAAAACAAAATAAAAATTAAAGCTTATCTTAAATCTCTTATCTTGCTTTGATGTAACTAAAGTCTCTGATTCAAATATTAATCAGGTTCCTTTTATGTTCTCTAGCCTAGCATAAGATTACAGTCTTGTGCCAAAGGAAGCAAGGGTTTGTTCTTGGAAAGCATCCATGAGGGCTGACATTAAGCAATGTCCTTTGGACAGTCTGACCTACCATAGACGCTTTTGATTTCCTTTCATAATCCATGTGCTAATTCTTCAGAATTTGCTTGTCTGCTCTGCAGCTTTACACTGCTTATTTGTGAAGTTATTTTAAAAGGGCACCCAAAGGGTATATAAGATAAGATAAGATAAGATAAGCCTTTATTAGTCCCACAAAGGGGAAATTCCAGGATTGCAACAGCACAGGGATAGCAACACTCAGAGCAACAATCAGAAGGCAAGAAAAAAAACAAGCAAGCAAGAGCAGCTAATAAACATATGTACATATTACTATAAAATATATATATATACACACACACACAGACACACAGTGCAGAGCATTGTAGCTGGATGGAATAAATATATGAATATATGAACACACAGTGCAGAGCATTGTAGCTAGATGGAATAAATATGTAAATATATATGTAAATATAATATATATGACGCATATATCCAAATTACTGCTGTGACCGTGATCCCACTGGTTTTAGTCAACTGTCAGTTCTGTTGTCGTGAACTTATTTTTTCCTTTAACCTCTTTTTCTGAGGCATATTTATCATCCAAGACGGAAGAATCTTCCTCTTTCCCATTTGACTTACTCTCACAAGCTATTTCAGGAAAGGCATCTTTACTTTTACCCATTTCTGTAGCTTGTTTGATTTTCTCATCTTTCTTTTGATCAGTTTTGAGTAATGAATCTTCTTTACATGAGCTTGATGAATCTTGCAAAGCCAAACTGTCTGCCTCTACAAAATCAATTTCCAACTTAACTCGCAACTTTTTTTGCTGGTCATGAACATTTGTTTGTTCTCTCCCATAGACTGAGTCCCCATCGTGCTGTTTGCTCTCTACATGTCTGTTCTTTTCTTCTTCTCTATCCCCTCACCCCCCAGCCAGTTGCAGCAGATGACTGCCCCTCCCTGAGCCTGGTTCTGCTGGAGGTTTCTTCCTATTAAAAGGGATTTTTTCCTCTCCACCATCACCAAGCGCTTGCTCACAGGGGCTCGCCTGATTGCTGGGCTCTTTCTGCAATTGTGGGGGTTTCCCCTACAGTTGAAAGTGCTATGAGATGACTGTTGTTGTGAAATGGTGCTATACAAATAAAGCTGAATAAAGTTGAAGTTGAACTTCTCCATTCAAAGTGGCAGATAGACACAAGACATAATCTCAAAGATGAGAAAGACTTTGTGTTCACTGATCACTTTAAGATAAGATAAGATAAGATAAGCCTTTATTAGTCCCACAATTTGGAAATTCCAGGATTGCAACAGCACAGGGATAGCAACACTCAGAGCAACAATCAGAAGGCAAGAGAAATCATAATAATAATTATAATAAATAATAAAAATAATTATAATCATGTTCATGCAGTAAGGAAAAGTTGACATGAGTGAGGACGTACAGCCGTGGACAAAATTGTTGGTACCCCTCTGTTAATGAACGAAAAACCCACAATGGTCACAGAAATAACATGAATCTGACAGAAGTGGTAATAAATAAAAATTCTATGAAAATTAACCAATGAAAATCAGGCAGTGCTTTTGAATTGTGGTTCAACAGAATTATTTTAAAAAACAAACCCATGAAACAGGCCTGGACAAAAATGATGGTACCCCTAGAAAAGAATGAAAATAATGTGACCATAGGGGCATGTTCAACCAAGATGTGTCCTCTAATTAACATCACAGGTGTCTACAAACTTGTAATCAGTCAGTTGGCCTATTTAAAGGGTGACAAGTAGTCAGTGTGCTGTTTGGTGACATGGTGTGTATCACACTTTATTTCGAACAATAGATAGATAGATACTTTATTTCGAACAAAAAAGTATAACAAAAACAAAACAAATGACAAATGCAATAAAGTAACAGTATACAGTGTTCCAAAGGGAGAAGGAAGAAGTGAACACTTATTAATTCCATCTCCTCTTTTCCATAAATACACCCATGTGAATTATATACAAATTACCACATTTAAGACCCCAAGTAAACAATTAACTGTATTTTGTACATATCAACATTAACACCCATCCATCCTAACATACACTGATGTCCATACATCAAAACCAGCCTCAAACAACACAGATATACACAGTGCTGTCCCACCCACCATTTCATAGTGTCCCATAGTATCCCAGAGTGAGCATAGTGAATCGTACATATAAATACTACCCTTCTAACATATATCCTTTCTGCAAATAATGTTTATACCTCTTTTTGAATTGATTTCTGTTTGTACATAGTTTCAGTTCCGGCTCCAGACTGTTCCACAAATCCACCCCACAGACAGATATGCACATACTTTTCTTGGTTGTTCGTATCTTGGGTTTTGTAAAGTTTAAGCCTCCTCTCAAATTATGATCATTGTCTCTTTTTTTTAAATATTTTTTGTATATTAGTTGGGAGTTGATTATTAATTGCCCTGTACATTACTTGTGCCGTCTTAAACTTAACTAAATTGATGAACTTTATGACATGTGACTTTAAAAACAACGAACTGGTATGGTCTCTATATCCTACATTATTTATTATCCTTATAGCTCTTTTTTGTAATGTGCATATTGATTGTAGGTTGGTCTTGTAGGTGTTTCCCCAGACTTCTACACAGTAGTTAAGATAAGGTAGAAACAGTGAATTGTACAGTAAGACCAATGATTTATAGTCCAAGATGTGTCTTGTCTTCCCCAGTACGCCTATACATTTTGCTAACTTGGCCCGGATGTGACTGATGTGAGGTTTCCAGCAGATTTTATTGTCTAGCGTCACCCCCAGAAACTTATTTTCCTGTACTGTTTCTATTCTGGTATCATCTATCGTTACCATTATTTCATGATTTATTTTACAATTTCCAAACAACATAATCTTTGTTTTTTTAGATTTAGAGATAATTTATTTTTGTTGAACCACTGCGTTAACTTTTTCATTTCAGTTGTGACCACCTCTAAAACCTGCTGCAAATTCTCACCAGTGCAATGGATATTTGTGTCATCCGCAAACAAAATAAATTTCAGAATTTTTGATACTTGGCATATGTCATTTATATACAAAATAAAGAGTTTGGGTCCCAATACTGACCCCTGGGGCACACCACAAGTGATGTCCATGAAGGGTGATTTGTGCTCACCAATTTGTACAAATTGTTGTCTGTTTCTGTTTCTGTTTACTTTCCACCCAACTCAGTCCGACCCCTCTTATCCCATACCTTTCCAGTTTCCTTAGTAGTATTCTGTGGTCAATGGTGTCAAAAGCTTTCTTTAAATCTATAAATACTCCTACAGCAAACTTTTTTTTATCTATACAACTAGTAATTTCTTCTTTAAGTTCGATCAGTGCCAAAGATGTAGATTTATCTGCTCTAAAACCATACTGGCTGTCTGTAAGGAGGTTGTGTTTTTCAATGAAATCATCCAGTCTCTTAGTGAAGATTTTTTCAAGTATTTTGGAGAATTGTGAGAGTAAAGACACTGGCCTGTAATTTGTGAAACAATGACTGTCTCCTGTTTTGTATAGAGGTATTACTTTTGCTATTTTCATTTTGTTTGGAAATTTACCAGTTTGAAATGACAGGTTACAGATGTGGGTGAGTGGCTTAACAATTCCTTCAATTACTTTTTTCACTATTGTCATGTCAATTTCATTCCAGTCAGTTGATTTTTTGTTCTTAAATTTACTCACAGTCTCGATAATTTCCTTTTCAGTAACTGCACCCAAAAAGATTGTTTGGATTTCCATCTTCTATTTCATTTACAGAACCACTGTTGTTTGTTTCTGCTGTCACTATTGATTTTGCTAATTCAGGACCAACGTTTACAAAAAATTTATTGAAACCACTGACCACATCCTCCATATTATTTATCAAATTGCCATTTTCAATAAAATATTCTGGATAATTAGCATTCTTAGGTCGATTACTAATAATCCCATTGAGTACTTGCCATATTCCTCTTAAGTTATTTTTATTATCCTCTAATATTCTGTTGTAATATTCTTTCTTACAGGTCCTCATTATATTAGTAAGCTTATTTTTATATCTTTTATATTTGATCTCAGCCTCCACCATTCTGCACTTAATGAATTGTTTATATTATGTATTCTTTTTTTTACATGCATTTATTAACCCCTTGGTGACCCAAGGAATATTTTTTTGTTGTCTGTCACTGTATTGTTTTATAGGACAGTTTTTATTGTACAATGATTGAAATATTTGTAAAAATTTATCATATGCTTTATTTATATCATTTTCATCATAAACTATCTTCCAATTTTGTATTAATAATTCCTTTGTCAGTAAATACATAGATTCTTCGGTTCTTATTCTTTTATATTTAATATTTTTGGTATACTTTTTCTTCCTATAATCACATTGATAGACAACAAAAATTGGCAGATGGTCACTGATATCATTCAATAAAAGCCCACTCCTGATATTATTTTCCATAATGTTTGTGAATATGTTATCTATTAGTGTGGCACTGTGTGACGTGATTCTGCTAGGTCCGGTAATTGTTGGATGTAAGCCCATACTGAGCATTGTGTTGATAAATTCTTCTGTCAAACTATGTTGTTTTGAATTCATCAGATCTATACTGAAATCCCCACAGATGAACATAACTTTAAGAGTTAGTTGTGCATACATTTTTTCCATCCAGTCCTTAAATAAGTCAATGTTTGATCCAGGTGTTCTATATACACAGCTCACTACTATATTCTTCACAATGTCCAGGCAGATTTCTTTTGTAATACATTCAAATAAATCATCCACAGTTACTGACAGATTTTCAACAACCTTGTATTTCAAGCTCTTGTCAAAATAAATTGCAACTCCTCCTCCTTTTTTCACTTTTCTATTTATATAATTTAATTCATAGCCATCCATGGTAAAATCCACTCCTTTCTCTTCACTGAGCCACGTCTCTGATATTGCCACAATATTGAATGGCTCTTTAAACTGATGTAAATAATCTTTAATGTTATTAAAGTTGGCATAGAGACTTCTGCTGTTGAAGTGGATAATAGAGATATTGAAATCAGATGTGACCATTGTGTTAAACTGTTCATCCGTGTAGTAACTACAGTTATTATTGATGGAGCTAAATAAATTATTATCAGGGTCTATGTTATATTCTACGTCCTGTGGGTTGTGATCTGTATATTCAAAAACTTTCACACTAAACATGGACCAGAGGAAGCAAAGGAGAGAGTTGTCTCAGGAGATTAGAAAGAAAATTATAGACAAGCATATTAAAGGTAAAGGCTATAAGACCATCTCCAAGTAGCTTGATGTTCCTGTGACTACAGTTGCACATATTATTTAGAAATTTAAGATCCACGGGATTGTAGCCAACCTCCCTGGACGTGGCCGCAGGAGGAGACGGATAATACGAATGGTAACAAAAGAACCCAGAACAACCTCTAAACACATTCATGGTGAACTCCAAGGTCAAGGTACATCAGTGTCAGATCGCATCATCCGTCACTGTTTGAGCCAAAGTGGACTTCATGGGAGACGACAAAGGAGGACACCACTGTTGAAAACAAATCATAAAAAAGCCAGACTGAAATTTGCCAAACTGCATGTTGACAAGCCACAAAGCTTCTGGGAGAATGTCCTATGGACAGATGAGACAAAACTGGAACTTTCTGGCAAGGCACATCAGCGCTATGTTCACAGACGCAAAAATGAAGCATACCAAGAAAAGAACACTGTCCCTACTGTGAAACATGGAGGAGGTTCTGTTATGTTCTGGGGCTGCTTTGCTGCATCTGGCACAGGGTGTCTTGAATCTGTGCAGGGTACAATGAAATCTCAAGACTATCAAGGTATTCTAGAGAGAAATGTGCTGCCCAGTGTCAGACAGCTTGGTCTCAGTCGCAGGTCATGGGTCTTGCAACAGGATAATGACCCAAAACACACAGCTAAAAACACCCAATAATGGCTAAGAGCCAAACATTGGACTATTCTAAAGTGGCCTTCTATGAGCCCTGATCTAAATCCTATTGAACATCTGTGGAAAGAGCTGAAACATGCCGTCTCCTGCACCTCCAGCCACCAGTCTGTCAAGTTGATCAAGTTTGCGGACGACACCACCCTCATCGGGCTCATCTCCAACGGCGACGAGTCCGCCTACAGGAGAGAGGTGGCCCAGCTGGCGTCCTGGTGCAGCAATAACAACCTGCAGCTGAACGCTCTGAAGACAGTGGAGATGATTGTAGACTTCAGGAAAGTCACTACTCCTCTGCCCCCCCTCACCCTCTCAGGCTCTCCCATCACCACTGCTGATTCCTTCCGCTTCCTAGGCACTACCATCACCAGGGACCTCAAATGGGAGCTGACCATCAGCTCACTCATCAAAAAAGCCCAGCAGAGGATGTTCTTCCTGCGGCAGCTGAGGAAGCTCAAGCTACCCACCAAGATGTTAGTGCAGTTCTACACAGCCATCATCGAGTCCATCCTCACCACCTCCATAACCGTGTGGTACGCAGGAGCCACTGCCAGGGACAGACTAAGGCTGCAGCGCGTCGTGCGCACTGCTGAGAAGGTGATCGGCTGCAAGCTCCCATCTCTCCAGGATCTGTACATCTCCAGGACCCGGAGGCGTGCTGGCCGGATCATAGCCGATCCCTCACACCCTGGTCACGTACTGTTTGCCCCCCTCCCCTCTGGTAGAAGACTTCGGTCCATCCAGACTAAAACCTCCCGTCACATGAACAGCTTCTTCCCCTCTGCCATTAGACTGCTGAACACTAAGTGACTTATTGACTCTCGTGCACCATGTACAGCAGCTCAACCAGACTCATGTCAATCATCACTGTTTTCTTCCTGCATTACCGACTGCACTATATAGTTCTCCACAGTATCTGCTGCTGGCTAATATATATTTTAACTGTTGACCAGTATCACTTAATCTTATCCTACACTTTATTACATGTATAGTTTATTTCTCTTATCTTATCATGTTTAATGTTGCAGCATTGTACCGAGACAAATTCCTAGTTTGTGTACTACATGAACAATGGCAATAAACCTGATTCTGATTCTGATTCTGAGAAGGCACCCTTCAAACCTGAGACAACTGGAGCAGTTTGCTCATGAGGAGTGGGCCAAAATACCTGCTGAGAGGTGCAGAAGTCTCACTGACAGTTACAGAAATCGTTTGATTGCAGTGATTGCCTTAAAAGGTTGTGCAACAAAATATTAAGTTAAGGGTACCATCATTTTTGTCCAGGCCTGTTTCTTGAGTTTGTTTTTTAAAATAAATCTGTTGAACCACAATTCAAAAGCATTGTCTGATTTTCATTGGTTAATTTTCATAGAATTTTTATTTATTACCACTTTTGTCAGATTCAAGTTATTTCTGTGACCATTGTGGGTTTTTCTTTCATTAACAGAGGGATACCAACAATTTTGTCCACGTCTGTAACAGGTGTATTTAGTTATGTGTTAACAATGATGAAGGTAACTACAGCATCAGTTTGATCCAAACCTATCCCTACTCTCAAGATACATCAATTGCTGAAAAGGAAGATCAGTACAACACTGTACTTGTACCAACATTCGAAAAAGTGTGTTCACATGTAGTCATACTTCACACTAGCTAATAACTGAACAAATGGTTGCTTCAACAACTAAACAGAGCTGTAAAACTAACTTTAGAACAGAAGGGTTGTGGTTTTATAACGAGGTGACGCAACTGGACCTGACTCAGTTAGCTCCCATTAGAAACTAAAACACATTAAAGTCAGGAAGTGAGGGCAGAAGCAAAAAAGGCAGACTTCATCAAGAGTAACTAAAGAAAGAGGCCAAATCTTTAAAAAAAATAACAAATTACAATTTGAAGAATTAATTATTAATAATATTTCAGACAAATATCCCAGTATGAAAAACATGAACAGTTCATGGTGAGAAAGGAAAAAAAAGTTTTGAACTAGTTTGATATGGTTGAGGAAAACTCAAATAAACCCTAAAAACACACTTAAGTTGCTGTGAAACAAAACATCAGTTTAAGCCAAGGTTACAGCCTGTATCTGACTTACAAAATAATTTTTGATTTACATCCTTCATTTTTGTCCACTTTTATGAATGCTCAGTTTCTTCAACCAATAAACTCACAAACATGCCTCCTCTACTGCACTTTTCCCTTGCCCTCATTTTTTGTAGTTGTTGCGAGCCTTGTTCCCCTGCACTGAGGAACATGAAGTCATTATATATATATATATATACAGTATATATATATATATATATATATATATATATATATACACACACACTGCTCACAAAAACTTA
This sequence comes from Pholidichthys leucotaenia, assembly GCA_020510985.1. NCBI lineage: Eukaryota > Metazoa > Chordata > Actinopteri > Cichliformes > Pholidichthyidae > Pholidichthys > Pholidichthys leucotaenia. Next base: position 356,303,088 of record CM035837.1, on the reverse strand, counting down.
GGGATATTTGGCTTTCGTGTGAAATTTATGGAAAATGTAAAAAGTTCACGCTAAAGTGATATTATATCATGAAAGTAGGGCATTTAAGTACAAGATTACAAGATAAGCCTTTATTAGTCCCACAATGGGGAAATTCCAGGATTGCAACAGCACAGGGATAGCAACACTCAGAGCAATAATTTAGAAGATAAGAAAATAAGAGCAGTGAATATACATATGTACACATAAATATATAAATATATATACACAGTGCGGAGCATTGTAGCTAGATGGAATAAACAGCATAACCGTCTATTTAGTTACCCCACATGGTATGACTAAATAGACGGTTTAAAAGCATGCAATGGTGATTTTTCTCATCTCAAACAATTTATCGACACAAAAAACAACAACAGTATACCACAATAAAAAATGTAAATGTCTCGGTAACTTGTCCTGTGCCCTTGAGCATCAATTACAGCCTGACAATGACGCCTCATGCTGTTCACAAGTTGACTCATTGTCTGCAAAGGCATGGCATTCTACTCTTCTTGAAGGGCAGCCTTCAGGTCACTGAGGTTGTGGGGTACAGGGTTACGAGCATCTACATGGCCACTCAGCTGACCCCATAGGTTTTCTATGGGACTCAGGTCTGGAGGAAGTGCAGGCCACTCCATTTGAGGTACCCCAGGCTCCAGCAGCCATTCCCTAATGATGCGACCTCAATGAGCTGGAGCATTGTCGTCCATGAGGATGAAATTAGGCCTGTATTATTCATGCAGGGGCACAATGACTAGATTAATGATGTTATTCAGGTAGTATCAGCTTGTCATTGTACCATTCACAAGGTGTAGGGCAGTTCTGTATTGACTAGACACACCTGTCCAGACCATAACACCACCACCACCACCAAAGCCTCGTCTGGTGACAACAGTGGCTGATGCGTAGCGCTCTCCTTGACATCTCCAACATCGTTGGCAGCCATCATTTCTGCTCAGCATGAATCAACTTTTATCAGAGAACAGCAGTGAGGCCCACTGGTCCCTGGTCCAGTGTAAATGCTCCCTGGTCCATGCAACACGATGACGCCTGTGCCTTTTGGTGTGGTCAGGTACTCTTGCAGGTTGTCTAGCTGATGTAAATGATTCTGAATGGTCTGACATGACACTTGGGCTCCTCTTACCTCCCTCAAATGTGCCTGGAGTTGAGTAGTATTCATCACCCAGTTCCATAGGACACTGTTCATGATGAAGTGGCCATCAGCGTGGGATGTGGCCAAAGGAAGTCGACTTCTATGCCTTTCTGTGACTCTTCCGTTCTCTCTGTATTGCTGTTGCAACCTGCTGATGACAGTCTGTGACACTCTAAGCTCAGTGGCCACTTCCCTGTGAGAACATCCTGTTTGAAGCCTCACGATGGTGAGGTACTGCTGATCAACTGTTAGGTGTCGTCTTGGTCTCATGATGTCAAAATGTGAACAGCATGATGAAGATGATTGTACCAATACCAATTCTAATTGAACAAGAAAATTTATTGGTCAATTCATGGATCAAACACCTGCTGTGAATTTTGCCATTAAGCACCTTGTTAGAGAACAGCAAGTTATGCAAAAAGTACTGAAACACTGAACAGTTGAACATGTGCATTCAAAAGGTTGGAGAAGGTCAAAGTAAGTTCACCTGTAAATGTTATAGTGAATTTTAGGTGCATCCTAAAATTTCACCTGAAAGCCGAATATCCCCTTTTTGTGAGTAGTATATATAGAGTGGGGCGGTGCGGTGGCGGAGTGGTTAGCACTGCGGCAGCACAGCAACTCACCCTTGGCCGGGGGATCCTGGGTTCGATCCCAGCCTCCGACCAACAGAGATCTGTGTAGAGTTTGCATGTTCTCCCCGTGTCTGCGTGGGTTTACTCCGGGATTTCTCTGGTGTCCTCCCACATGCCAAAAACATGCAAGTTAGGTTAATTGGCATAAACTGGGGATTCTAAATTGTCCTTAGGTATGACTGTGAGAGTGAATGGTTGTCTGTCTCTCTGTGTTGGCCCTGCGATGGACTGGCGATCTGTCCAGGGTGTACCCTGCCTCTCGCCCAAAGATTCTGGGATAGGCTCCAGCCCCCCCGCGACCCGAAAAGGATTAAGCGGAAGAAGATGAGTGAATATACAGATTTGTGTGTGTGTGTGTGTGTGTGTGTGTGTGTGGATAGATAGAGTACATACAGTACATACAGTATATATATTGTCTTACATATTTGTTTTACGTAGGGGGATGCAACAATGCCACCGAGAGGAAGTTCTTGCTACTCTGGTATTTTGTTCAGAAGTCAGGAACACAAAAGTCTTAAGCGGCAGGGGTGCAGAACCATGGATAATTTTAAAGATCAACTGTATATTTGCATACACGATCATATTTTCAAAGCTCAACATCTTGTGTTTGGCAAGTATACCACAATGGTGATACTGCTGTGTCTTCTTATCCAGCATTTTGATGGACTGTTTATACAGGGATTCCAAAGGTTTCAGAGTCATGCTATTGACTTGTGACCAGCAGGAGATGCAATAGGAGAAATGTGTCAGAATCATGGCATTCAGAAAGGTTTTTGATCCTTTTAGAGTAAGCGAGTTTCTGATGCAACGAAAGCTTGCCAGGTTATATTCCAGAGTGCGGCTCATTCATTTTATGTGCTTTTTAAAGCTGAGCGTGGGATCTAATGTGACGCCCAAATACTTAAACTCTGTTACATTTTTAATATTTGCTCCATTTACAGATATAGTCGGATAGTGCATATGATTTTGTTTGTTGGTAAAGTACATGGTAGCTGTTTTCCCTACGTTCAGAGTGAGGCATGATTGATTAAGCCATTTTGACACTTTCTCCATTGCTATCATTAACTTTTCAGCCGCTTTTCAGCGCAAAAGGAAGTTTTACGCCCCATGCTCAATTGCACATGGACGTTTACAACCACAATGTTTTACTGGACATTAGAACTCGATGCAGAAACTAGCAACTGCAAGGAATGAATCTGATCAGCAAGCATGGTCTGCTAATCAGAAGTTAACGTGAGGCTAATCACAGCAAATGAAAAATCACAGCACTGTTGCCAGATGTTCATTCTTTGGACTCTAAAATGGATTACACCTGCCTGTGAGCGGGAATCCCGATCCAGTACAAAATATGAGACTGCTGCGTCTTCGTGTTTACAGAGAGAATCATGGACTCCGGAATAGTGCTAGCCGGGCTAACAATTCATAGTGTCCTGGTGGTCTGCCAGACAGTAATTGGCTTGCCGCAGGATCCTGCCTTTCCCTGCTAAAGTTGTTTCTCCTTCGATTCTGACAGCTGCTTTTCATTCATTCATTAATTCATTCATTTATTCATCTTCTTAACTGTCCAGGGTGTAGCCTGCCTCTCACCCAAAGACTCGCGAAGCTGCTTTTGTCAGGATTAAATGGCATAAGAAACAGACAGACATAACTTTTTGTCCATGCTAATAGAGAAGGTATGTCTGTCAAACTAATGCTCTGAGGAGTTAGTCATAATTTCAGACAAATGAGGTTTGCGTTAGAATCATCAGGTATGACATTTTATCATGTTGCAGCTTTTAATGTTTTGCCTTATTTGTTAAGAAACATGTTCTGAAATAAACAAGATCAACGTATAACAATGTACAAAATGAATAGTTTCTTTTCAATTAATACTGCTGTTGGTGCGTTACCCCCTATAATATAGCACAAGTAGAATCCACAAAATGAAGTTTTACAGCTGTTAACCTGTGACTGCTGCTCCTACTTTACATGTGAATGGATGTTTCTGCCATAATATAACAGATTTTTATCCCTTTGTAGTGCATTACATTAAAAATTTGACTAAGGCTCCCAGCCTTAAAAATGATTTGGTTTGGTTCTTCATGGTTGGACTGTAAACATTTTAGCACAACTACTAGTGTCCATGCTCTGAAATCATTTCAAAGTTGTGTTGCATCTTATGAACGCTTGTTATTACAGGCTAAAAATGCAAGTAAAAGTTGCTTAAAAATGCTTCTTTTTCAATGTTTCTTCATTGAAATTTTAGTGATTAATCAGTTGACTAATTAGTAAGGTTTAATTAGTCATGAAATGTGCAATTACTAATTAAAACAAATGTTGCAATTCACAAATTTGTTTTCTATCTATCTATAGTAAGTGGTGAGGTGGGTGGATGCCTGCTGCTGCTGCTGCTGCTGCTGCTGCTGAATTGGTGAATGGTAGAATGAAGATGACAGAGCTCTAGAGGAAAGAAGGACCGCAAAGAAAAATAGAGAGTATGGTGATAGGAGCTAAAGGAAGGGGGGGGGGGGGGGTTACAAGTAAGGGAGAAGTGATGAGGAGAGTTTGAGGGTTATTTCTGCTGAAAGAGACTGGATGAAGAGAGGCAATTATGATGTAAAGAGGATGCAGAGCACCGGGAGGGTGCATTTTAGTTGGCATGCTAAGGGTTGCTATATGGATGGCTAGGAAGGAAAAGAGGATCAGCAAGAGGAGAGAAGGGAGGAAGATGACAGGAACATCTTTTTGACGGGTAAAAGTTTTGTAGATGGGTAAAGACAGAGTAAGGGAAGAGGAGGGGGGAGGAGAGGGATGAGGATTTGTAGCTGGTGGCAGGTAAATTGCTACACTGAGAACATGGGGCTTTTCAAAATATCCGACAGATTATACCCCATCTCCTCTGAGCCAGCTCAGATGCATGAAGAGGAGATATGAAAGCGTGAGACTCGAGAGTGAAAATTTCAAACCTCTAAAGTGCAAGAAATTTTTTTACTAAAACCACCATGTGCACTGGAAGGGGAGGAGGAGGAGGAGAAGGAGGAGGGGGACTTACCACCGAGGGAGAGAAAGTTTGAGACACCGAGTGAGAAAGAAAGAAGGAAAGGGAGAGGGCAAGATCTCCAAGCGGCACGCATCGCTGAATTATTGAGGCCAGACTTGTGTAGGAGCAAAAGATAGATTTCCAGTGCTGATCCTTTCTTGCTGTCAGAAAGTTTAGTTGGACATGACCAACTCCAGCAGTTGTGGTTGTTTTGTTGTTGTTCGGGGAGGGTTTCAGCCAACACTAAGGGGAGCGGCACAACCTATGTGGGAGAAGCAGCGTGAAAAAAAAAAAAAGCATTTTGAGCAGAATGGGGTGCTTTATTTTTCAAGCCACAAGATATCTGTCTGATACATTTGTTTTAACAGGCAGTCAGCAGCTTTTTTGCAGATCGTGTACTAAATGACAAGTGTATATATGGCTGTGCTGAGGGTGTGAAAGACAGTGAGAATAGCTGCTTGGCTGTAGAGTAGAGTGTCTTCCTTTGCTTGGGCTGAGTAAACAATCACAAATATTTACAGCAAAAGAATGGCATTATCTGCCAGGGTAGGAAAAAATTAATTATTGAAAATAGCCAAATATTATTACATTGATACAAATTTAATGGGAACACCTATGATTAGCCATTCACTCAGTTCGGTTCTGGAGATTTACTATTTGAAAATGATGCCATAAACCTCCCACATGATGCAACTTAAATCCCAAAACAAATAACAGGGGACTTTTTTAGACTGCAGAAACAAAATGAGTCCATCAGAGTGTGAGAGGAAGGGAGATTCATCATTAGGCCAAACCAGCAGCGTGATACATTCTGAGAAAAGCACACATACTAATAACCTCGGCACCAGCAAAAGTCAGTGGGGAAGATTACAGGATCCTTTTCAAAATTTAAAACCAAAAAAAAAACAGCCTACAGAATAGATGACTTGGATCAAACTTTGGTATTTCGATCACTTTCCAGACCTCAGACAGTCACTGCCTGCAAATGACTGTTGAACAAAAATGTTCAAAATGAAGATGATACTTTTGATTGTGGTCAGTTGTTTATGAAGTAAAATGAGATTGTGCAATGAATACTGCTGAAAACTTCAATTGCATTTTAACTTATTTTCAAACTAATTGTGGTGGCATGCAAAACTAGAAAAGCACTCAGAGAGCACATACCTCAACCAAGGCTCCTTCCGTCCCTCATGGATCACCTCCAAAATGTAATGGGTTTGTGTGTAGGCCTAGAGCCACTTCTGGTGAAAACTGCATCAAGTCTGTCCATTAGTTTTGGAGGACTGTTGCTAACACACTGCGAGAAGAGCCTTGGCTGAGGTATGTATTCTCAGATCATCACCAAAATCTAATCATGTGTTCAGTGTGCCATTACACACCTTTCCTGAAAATCTGAATGAAAGGCACTATATATGTCGTGTGTCTGAGCCAGTGCTCAGACACTTTATGTATTTTTTAGTATTTAATGTCTGTTATTATTTTCTTGTTTATTTTTTCTGTTATTTTGGTTGTTTTCTTTCAGAGCCTCCTTCCTCATTTCTCTGTCACTCCCCTTTCACCCACAGTCTGCTCCCTAGTTCTCAGCTGTGGATGATTGTCTAATTGGGTCACCTTCTCCTGCTTGCTCAGGTAATCACTCACATCTGGTATTGATTGTGTTAATTGTGCAGCTGCCTATTTTAAGGAGGCTGCACCATCGTGTGGTGTAGCCTCCTACGGTCAAGTCCACTCTCAATGGACTCTCAACGCACTCTCAAGCTGTTGTCCTACATGTAAGTGCTCAGTTTCTCACTGCATGTATTTCTGATAATTTGCAGGTTGGCTGGCGATTATGCTCGCCTTAGTTTGGCTATTTTTGCCACTCGTTCCTTTGTGTTTGCCCCAGGTTAGCCGGTGATTATGCTCACCTTAGCTTAAACTATTTTTTGCCAACCTGCAATCCTTTGTCATTAGCATTGTTTGTCTTTATGTTTGTCCAATAAATGTTGCAAACTCACGGCTGGCGTGTGGTGCCTTTCTCTCTCTGCCCCAAAGGGGCAATCATGATGATATAAAAGCAATCTATTATTATTATTATTATTATTATTATTGTTATTATTATTATTATTATTATTAACTGACAGAGAAACAACAGCAAAAACAATATGAATACATTATATGACTACATTATAATAATAACAAGACTTGTCATAATTGTATTGACCATATATTGGGGCTGGGCAATTCCACCTTAAATCAACATCATGGTTTATTGAATCTTTCAGGTTGGTTTTCATTTTTTTTTCCTCCTCTCTTCTCCATTACAGTTTACTGACAAGGTTCATAATTATTAAGCAATATTACACAACAGTGCGGTATCATTCCACTTTTTGCAGTTGTCAACTACAACTTCACATAGTATCCATATCATCAACCACAACAAACTTGTAAGAAATATGACCACGACAAAGGCACAAACGCCCACCTGGCACGCCAACAGATGTGGACATGTTCCTCCAAGTGCTGGCTTTCAAATTTTGATCATGATATCCTTTTAGTGTCACATCAAAGAGTACTGAGTTGTTTGATGCAGCAAAGTTCAGCCTCCACCTCCTCCACCGTCACCTACCATTTTCGTCTTCCTGTACACCGTCCTATGTCCAGCCCTTCCTTAATTCTGATTGGCTGCTTAGAAAGGTCTGACATTCATGAGCGCAGCTGTACAGTAGTCTGACAAGTTGAACTTTTATAAGCCCTGAGCACCACGACAAAAAGCGGCCACCGCTCAAAGTGTTTCAGCACCGAGGGCGCTCAGCGCTGTAAACGCTGGACTACATAGAGAATGAATAGAAAACGATCACCCACAGCAGAAAAAAATGAGTTTGATGGACACGCCCCCAAATACTTTTTCTGCAGTGTTTTGCTTCCAGGTTGCCAAGGTATGTGGCCACGCATATAACTCAGTGAACACGTCTTAAAGGGGCAGTACATGAAAAGTGCCAGATTAATATATAAAATGATATTCAAAAAATTCCTACATCCACATCATGATCCGAATCACCACCAAAATCTAAGCATCTGTTCTCCATGCCATTACACACCTTTTCTGAAAATTTGATCAAAATCCATTCATAAGTTTTAGAGTAATGTTGCTAAACGACAGTCAAACCAACCAACAGACAAACCAACCAATGCCACTAAAAACATTACCTCCTCCCTTGGCAGAGGTAACTAGTGCTGCAGAGAATTGCATAGACAGCATCACCAGCATATTCATCTGCATGTTGGATTTTTGTGTGTTTACAGTACATGTTGCAACAGCTTTTACTTACACCATATGTACTGTAGCTCCGAGTGGATGTGACCCTTCTCCAATAATTCATTGCTTTAAAACCGCAGATTCTAGTCCCACAGCTGGAATTAATGTGCTTTGCAGACACCTGGAGATTTTCCAAGTGTGGCATCAACAGGTTCAGCTCTTTTTAGGAAGTTTTTCTCCTCCATCAGCCCTAGATTCAAATTACAACGATGCCTTATTTTCATCTGCGTCCATCCTCTGGCCTCATCTTGTATTTTATTTGGCTTTTCATCCTTGGATATCAGCCATAAACAGTTCCACTAACACAGCCAAACATTAAACTCAATGACCTGCTGTTGTACTTTCTGCTAATAATAAACAGGAGTAATCTACTACTGCAATTAGCTGCTGTATCCAGTCACAAATATACAAATACTACAGTGTGTGCCACAGAAGTAGGCTGCATATTCATTTCACAAAAACACTGTGTACAAATGAATATACTTGAAGTTTGGTTAGATGACAGGTTGCAACAGCTCTGTACAACTCTGCAGATCTCTTAAATGACCCAAAATCATGCCCCTCGTTAGGCTGCCATCCCCATAAAGAGTGCAAGGACAGCATAGTAACAAGGAAAATTTTACTCACACACTGGTGAGAGAAGAGTAGCAAATATACAAGAACAATGTTGAAAATTTATGAGGAAAAAAGCTGCAAATTCGACAGAAAAAGTTTCAAATTTATCTATAAAGTTCTACAATTGGGTTTAAAAATTATCACAAAACTTGGCAAATTTATAGGGAGAAAATACTACATTTATTACAAAAGTAACAAATTTACCAGGAAAACATGGCAAATTTATCAGAAAAAAAATGTATGAATTTTCCAGAAAAGTGTTATGCCCCCTTTACACAGGGGTGGAGCTCACTGAGAGATCGTTGAGAAATCTGGTCAATTTTTGATCTACCAGTGATCTTCAGTGATCTCCACAGTCACCACGGCTTCCTCAGAGTTTCAAATCAGTCCAAAATACACAAGGATCTCCCAACCGATCCCAAAGATCAAAAATTGGCCCAATCTCTCAATGCTTTCCATGCTGAGTAAAGAGGCCCTTAAAAGATTACAAGAAAAAAACATCACGAACTGACAAGAAAATGGGAAATTTATAAGAGAAAAATGTCTAATATTTATACAAATCTACAGTTTTTGTGTTATGATGGGCATGATCAGCCCATCGTTGATTATCTCTGTTGTTTTCTGCCATCAATTCTTGATATTGTTTAGTTGAGATTTTGTATCTGGGTTTATTCTGAAAGTATTTCCTACTTTGTTCTTTTTTTAGTTTAGTCCTACTTTTATTTTGGAACACTTCTTGTTTCTTCCTTGACTTTCCTTGTTATGACTTTCGTTTACACTTGGTTTCTCACTTTGATTCTCCCTGTTTGGTCTTGTTTTTGGATATATATTCTCCTCAGCGGGGTTTAATTAGGTTCTGTTTCTCTGTGTTAGCGTTGTCTCCTTCTGGTGGTTTTAATTGTCTGCTTCCCTTTAAATCCTGTCTTGCGTCTCCCCGTCCTCGTGGCGTCATTAATGTTGTTTCCCTCAGTGCTCAATGGATGTTTTCCTTCTGTTCTTCCGGCTCCTCATTCCACTTATGGTTTTTAACGTTTAGTTATCCGTTGTCTTCAGTTTGTTGTTCTTTGTTTTCTCAGTGTTTAAGTTTAGTGTTGTTTTTCAGCCATCGTCCCCCATTTTATTTATTTATTTATTTCTACAGTTAATCTAGTGTTTCAGTTTAATTAGTTCCCAGTTTGTACCTTGATTATATGGTTGGTTATTATTATTATTATTAAATCATCATTCCCTGGAATTTTGCCTGCATTTGGGTCTGCTCCCTGAGTCCTCCGTGTGGTAATCCATGACATTTTCTTCTTGTAAAGTTGAAATTTTTTTTCTTGTAAATTTGTGACTTTTTTGGAAATGTCTTTTTTTTTTCCCTCAGTTGTGAGTTAGTGTTTTCTCACTGTCTCTTTTACTTTTTTCTCATAAATTTGGGAGTTGAAAATTAGCTTCCTTTCCATAGCTTTTAACCTCAATAATTGCAAATTTGTATACAGTTTATGTTTATTTGGTCATGACTTTTGCTAAATTTATAAACCCCCACCACCACCATCCCCTTGTTCAAATTTAACAAATCACCTGCTGTATTTAGGTGTCTTGTAGCCAGTACTAGTACTATACTAGTACTGTACATTTATAGATTTGAGAAAAGATTAAATCAGTATTTCTTGTTTGTTGCTTATAACACACTGAAAACCAAGTGAAACTGCCACCCAACATTCTAAATTGGAAAAAAGCCTCAAAAGGTCTTCACATTCTGGAACGTTTAGACTCTAAAATAAATAAATAAAACATCTAAAAATATATATATTTGGAATAAATACAGTCAAAGAAGCAAATAATTGCCAAGGACAAAGAGGAGCAGAGCGGAAGCAAAAGAGGGGAGTGACAGTGCGAGAGGGAAGCAAGGGAAGGCAGACGGTCTCTGATGTAAGCCATGTTCGCACCACTGTTCACAGCCGCCCTGTTGGCTTCATGAATAAGTTGGATGCCAAATGTTCTCTCCCTCTCACTACACACACAGAATAGCATGTATTCCCTATCTTAAACAGAACTAGAAAAGCACTCAGAGAGTGCATACCTCCACCTAGGCCCCTTGCGTCCCTCATGGATCACCTCCAAAATGTAATGGGTTTGTGTGTAGGCCTAGAGCCACTTCTGGTGAAAACTGCATCAAAGTCTGTTCATTAGTTTTGGAGGATTGTTGCTAACACTCTGTGAGAAGATAAGAGCCTTGGCTGAGGTATGCATTGTCAGATCATCACCAAAATACAATGGGTTCGTCTCTAGCCTAAGGACCACCTCTGGTGAAAAATTCATCCAAATCCATCCAGTAGTTTTTGTGTAATCCTGCAGCACAAATACAAACAAAGCCCTTGGTGGAGGTATGCACTCTCAGATCATCACCAAAATCAAATCATCTGTTCCCTGTGCCATTACACACCTTCCCTGAAAATGTCATCAAAATCTATTCATAACTTTTTGAGTTATGTTGCTAACAGACAGACAAACCAACCAACCAACCAACAAACCAACCAACGCCGGCGAAAACATTACCTCCTCCTCTTGACAGAGGTAAAAAAAAAAAAAAAAAAAGACGTACTCTACTTTTAAAGCTTGGCAATTTTAACTCTGGCACAAAGAAATGTGCACACACACACACACACACACAAGCACACACATTCCCTCCTGAAGCAGAGCTAGTAAGAGGTGCTTGATAATGTCTGACAGAGTGACAGGAGTACAGAGAAGAAAAGTGAAGTTTCCCTGACAGTTTTTCCTCCCCACAGGGCGCCCACGTCGTCCTGCTACACTCTGGACATCTCTCATCCAACGAGGTGTGTGTGTGTGTGTGTGTGTGGGTGTGTGTGTGTGTGTGTGTGAGTAACCCCATGTATTATCACGGTGTCAGTGTATACCATTGACTAATATGCCGGCACAGAGAGATGAGAGTGTCTGACACTGAGGTAATGAGTTCAGCGGGAGGTAAATACAGTAAGAGATGTTTGTTCACACGCGTCGCCGTGTGCGCTCTGGAAACTGCGTGCTTTTTTTTTCTGGAATCACATCTGCACTCAAACTTTCAGTCTCATTTTACAAGAGAGAGGAAAAAAAACACAAGAAGGGTAGGAAGAAAGAAATACGGCTGGACAGACAGGGGGTACGCGGCAGTCTTTCAGCGAGAAATGATAATAATTCTAACAGCGCGTCACCCGCAGACATACTGTATGACAAAGTGCCGCCTGCAGCTTCACCCCTCATCAAATTTCTGACTTTGATTTCTTATTACTTAATACTGGCACAGACACACAATACATTACTCAGACTGTAGATGATAAGAATCAGACTAATATAACAATTTATTCTCTTTTAATACAGACCATACAGACTGAAACTGAGTGACAATGAATGAAGTTTTGAAAAACGACTGACTAAAATCAGAAGCCTGCTCAAATCAGCCATGGACATAAATTAAGGGAAGGGGCAGGGGGACATGCCCATCCCCCAACCTAGAAAAAGAGGAATATCATCATAAATCTTTCTATATCGTGTTAAATAACTGAATAAAATGCATTTGAAGCACCATGATAAGCATAATTGCAAAAAATATTTTTTCTTCTAAATCTGCAACTTCTTTCTCGTGAATTTCCAATCTTTTCTCATTAATGTGTAACTCTTTCTCTCATATATTTACCACTTTTTCTTTTGTGACTTTTTCTTGTAAATTTACAATTTTTAGGTAAATGTGACTTTTTCACTGTAAATATGCAATTTTTGTTTTACAAATTTGTGACTTTTTGCAAATTTGCATATGTTTCTTGTAAATGTGTGACTATTTTTTCATAATTTTGGTATTTTGTTCCTTACAGATTTGCAACTTTTTCCTTAAGCGCCCCCCTCAGTGTTCAGTCTCGAGAAAATGTTCTGGCTGTTGCCCACGCCCAGTCAGGACATGAAATAACAATAGCGGAATGGAATCAACAACACCATCATATTTACCTCTTAATCAACAGGAGCAGCTAAGAACTCACCTTTAAAATTCAAACTGAGAGGACTGTTCATTTTAACTGATAGGTATTTATAGACGGGCATTAATATCCAATTACTCTCTACTATGCTTCGGATCTTTGGTCTCTTGACAGTGTTTACGCTGATGGTGCCTTTTTAGAGCATTTTACTGAATTGAATTACATTGTAAAGATGATGGTTTGTGGTTTTGCATATTCCCTCCCAGATGTCCGTGCTCCAGTTTTGATTAGTAAAAGTCTCACATTTCACTGATTTGTCTCTTAGCACAAATTAGACCTTAGCGTTGACAGTGCCTGCACAAATAAAGCTTGTAAATAAAGTAGGACCGGGATAATGAACACTTCAACTTTTTTCATTAATGTGGGCCAGTTCACACATGAAAAAATGTGGCTGTCAGGTCACTCCCTGAGGCTGTGTTGGTAGTAGTGACTGGTTTGTCTCAGCAGCTGGCTCAGCTTAAAAGAAGTGTAGGTCTTGCTTTTCAGGGTTAAAATTTGTAAAGTTTACACAACACAAAACTAATTCTCTGACACTCAGGGCCCCTGAGGTGTACTACCTCATCCTGCACACACACCCAGCTTTGAGCAGACAGGACACACTTTATGTAGTGCTCACTGATTGGTGCTGCTCACTCAAAAATATGAGAAGAGGGGGAGTTTCTGCCACAGTGAGAAAAGGAAAACACGCTCCAGCAGATCACTCACTCAAATACCATGAATAAAAGCATCTAACTCACCATTAAGGTCAGGATTACACGTTTTCTGGAAACCAGTAGAAAATTGCTCCATTTGTCTGTACTTTTCCATGTTAAGATAATTAGAAGTGTTACCTTAAGTAGAAGCACAAACATCTCCTCTGACCATTTCAAAATAAGAGATGAAATGCAACAAAAAAAGTTACAATTAATTAATTATTTTAAAAAATGTGATTTTTTAAAAAATTGATATACAGCCCTAGAATAAAGCTTGCTAAACAAGCGTACAAGTGAAAGCTGGGACAAAGCCCTCCACCCTTTTCTTTCAAACATTCTGCCTCAAAAAAAGAGGTATCAAAATGCAAGAGGTGACTTCCCAAAGGATACATCTATCTTTTTGCATAAAGTCTGTTATATTAATAATTCTGTATTTTTGAATACATATTTTATGTTTTAATGCCCAAATTTTAGAACTTACCCTGTTATAAAACAGAGTCCAACTTGTGATTACATCGTAATTCTGCCCAGTCTTTACTTTTTTGTCTTTAAGGAAAGATGTCAATAAAATTGGTGTAAACACAAAACATATACAGTATTACACCAAAGCAATGACTTCAAAGAAGATGTATTCCTATCTTGAGTCACCCAGAGCCCCCATGTGTCCGAGTGCCCAACTCCACCTACTGCCATGTGACACCACAGAGTCCAACTTCCGGGAACCACTGTGATAAATCAAACCTCCCACCACATTGTCTTAGTGCTCTTATTCCTTAGCCCTAGGTAGTGAGGCTAGTGTAAACCACAGTCAACATATCACTTTGGCCATAGGCCTATGGCTCTGTTGCTGACCTCTAGGTTAATAGAAATGTTGTCAGGCTTTAATATCCAGTCAGCCGTACAGAAAAATGAAGGAAAGGAGAGGAGAGGAGAGGAATTTAAAAATATAGTTGTGCTCACTCACATTGGGGTAAGGACTGTTATTGGGCAAATACAGATAATGTTTTGTACAAGAAGTCAATGAAAAGTTCTTTGAAGTGATACTTCAGCTTCAATGTAAAGTCAATACAGCACAAATGTTTTTGCCCATGTTTTTCCATCTGTCCATGCATGCACATCTCTAAATTCTATACACCTACATAACTGCAACAGATACAACAAATACGAGAAGAATAGGAGGTGCTTAGCAGGTGTCAGAGAGTGGGAGGTGAAAGATTATCTCTTGCTTAGTTTCAGTCTCTTCCTATCTCCATCTTCCCTTCCCTTACACCCTCCTCCACCACTGCCTCAGAGCCACCGATAAATTATGGATGCTTATTAGAAAAGGGCAATATTCAGCATTCAAAATAAACTCAGCTGCAAGAGGCATAAAACAGACACAAACAAAAAGTGCTTATGTAGCGTACGGAAGAGTTAAAGTCACAGGGGAGCCAGTGGCTGAGGCCACTTGAACCTGAAATGATCTTTTTCTAGGTCATTGATGTTCAACACAGGGCAAACTTAAATACTGCAGAAAGAACAACTTAGATCTTCTACGGCTACTGTAGCAGTACGGCAGCAACGAAATACTCTCTTTACGTGAAAAAGTCCAATAATTAAATAGCAAAAGAGGTAAAAATGAACTAGGTTATGCGAAGCAAAAAGAAAACATTTAGATTTTATTTTAGAATTGGGTGAGTTTTATTTTATTGCTTTGGACATGCCACTGAGTCCATTTTCCTGTGTTAAACTTGTGATATACAGTATGTGATCATGTGTTTTCTATCAATTATATCTGCAAAACAAACAGTAATGAGTCAAACAAATGCAGTGAAGCAAAAAAATACATAAATATTGTTGCGTCACATACTTCGGCTCAATGGCTTTCAGGTTTCAGTGGGAGGGGGCTTCCTGAGCCAGGCTGCAAAGACTTGAGCAATCATTCAATTAAGGAGAGAGTGGGACACCAACACATAAGATGGACGCTATGCTGTTTTTCCTTCTTCCCAGCATTTTGGGAGTTTTTGTCTTTGTTTTTACATAATAAACTGAACTAACAAAAGTTTCAAAGTTTGGAAAAGATTTCCAGCTGAAGATCAAGAGGGCTGGTCAACAGAGCACATGGAATGGGAGCTATGTGACAGAAGTTAGCAGGTAAGCTCAAGTTTCCCAGTGCAAAACCTAACAGCCGTAAACTAACTAACTAACTATCTATCTAATATCAGGAAGAGAACTGTGGACCTCCACAAGTGTGGTTCATCCTTGCGTACAATTTCCAGATGCCTGAAGGTGCCACATTCGTCTGTTCAAACAATTATACACAAGTACAAACACCATGGTGATGTCCAGTTATCATACTGCTCAGGAAGGAGACGGCTTCTGTGACCCAGAGACAAATGTGTTTTAGTACAATAATGTGTGTATCAACCCCAGAACAAAAGCAAAAGACCTTGTGAAGATGCTGGCTGAAGCTGGTAGACGAGTGTCATTATCCACAATGAAACGAGTCCTGTACTGACATGGGCTGAAAGGCCACTCAACAAGGAAGAAGCCATGACTCCAAATACAACATAAAAAAGACAGATTACAGTTTGTAAATGCACACAGGGACAAAGACCTTAATTTTTGGAGACATGTCCTATGGTCTGATGAAACTAAAATTGAACTGTTTGGCCATAATGACCATCGTTACATTTGGGGGAAAAAGGGGGATGCTTGTAAGCCTTAGAACACCATCCCAAATGTGAAGTATGGAGGTGGCAGCATCATGTTGTGGGGGTGTTTTGCTGCAGGAGGGACTGGTGCACTTCACAAAATAGATGGCATGATGAGGAATGAACATTATGTGGAAATACTGAAGCAAAATCTCAAGACATCAGCCAGGAAATTAAAGCTTGGGTGCAAATATGTCTTGCAAATGGACAATGACCCTAAACATACCGCCAAATCAGTTACAAAGTGGCATCAGGACAACAAAATTGATGTTTTGGAGTGGCCATCACAAAGCCCTGATCGCGATCCCATAAAAAAAATTGTGGGCAGAGCTGAAAAAATGTGTGTAAGCAAGGTAGCCTACAAACCTGACTCAATGACACCAGTTTTGTCAGGGGGAAGCTTGTGGAAGGATACCCTAAACTTTTGACTCACGTCATACAGTTTAAAGGCATTGCTACCAAATACTAAGGAAATGTATGTAAATTTCTGACTCTGAAGAAAGAAAGAACAAATTCTCTGAAAAATTATTTAGAAAATCTAAAAATTATTTAGCAAATAGTTTTGCTAAATAATAACAATTTTAATAATTCTGGTAATCTAACTGATCTAAAACAGGAAAAGTTTAATCAGACAGTGAGAAAAAAAGGCCATGTGTCCCTTTGCCTGCTTCCATGCCTGGTGGGAAGCATGCACTGTTGTTGTTTTTCCAGCCTTATTCTTCTTTTTTATATTGTGCACACCACTGAAGACAGAGAGAAACGCCATTTCAATTCTCCTGTATGTCCTCTACGTATAGTAGTACTGAATCTTGAATCTTATGTAGTCTGGTGGATTTGAAAAAAAGCGGTTCATTTCTTAATGATCATTTTAACTCAATAAATAACTAACAATTGTGAAAATACACTGGCAATGCATAGTCCGAACGATGAGGAGCTCTGATTCTGTTGGGCCGCAGCAGAGGTGTGGTACCAGAGCATTCATGCTTTGCATTAAAAAAGAAGCCTGCCGTACAAATTCTGAACTGTAACCATAAATGTCTAATTCCACATTAGTTTTTAAGAACTATCACTGCTGGCCATTATAATTGAATTTCTATCTCTAAATTTGGCCAAATTTACATCAGCTTCCATTTATATATTTATACCACCCACCCCTAAACATGGAAATTACAAATAAAAAAAATCCTCATTTAGTTAAATCTTTTCAGTCATGATACATTTGTGCAGAGTTTAAGCAGAATAAACTATTGTCTGCATCTCTATTAGTGCTCCATTCTAAGGCAAGGCCTCAACTTTCCTGGTCTACTTTAGTGAGAGCTTTGCTCAGATCAAAAAAAAAAAAAAAACCCAAAATCATTGATTTAAGCTCATTAAATTTCCTGTTAACAAGTACACAACGAAGCATTGCATTGCAGCCTAATGCAGTTTGGATCCCATCAACAGCCCCAGCTAATGGCTTCATGCGACTCTGTCAAGCAATCAATAATTTGGTGTTACTGTGAACTCTGCTGCCTCACAGAGTGGGATGTGATCTGGTACCACAGAGATGGAGAGACACGCTTCCTGGTACACTCTGTCTGTGTGGAGTCCTTCAGCTGGGGAGTCACATCCTGTGAGACTTTTCTGGAACGGCTCTAATCCTCCAGTGGGGGAATGTGTAATGCCCTTGGATTACAGCACATCCAGATTAAAAGAAACTTGGTTGTTTGTGTGGAGATGCATATAAAAAGCTTACCCCCCAGGGAAAAACGGAGAGGAGCATCTAATAACCACGACATACAGCAAACGATCGCGTATAGCTAAACTTGCTGTGACAAAAACATATGGTTCGGGGCTTCTCCTCTCTCTTCCGAGATGCAGCGTTGCCTTGGTGCACTTGTCTGTCCAATTGCAATTTGACAGACAAGCGTTACAAGGTTTCTGACAGCCTATCAGAATTCACAGAGGTCTAATCAATACAACACTGCTGCAAGAAAAACAGTGACTGATCCACAAGTCCCTGCTGAGGCAGCAAACTGTTGCAATGGGAGGGGAAAGTGCGTGTGTGTGCGAGCGTGTGCGACGCAAACACATCCCACTTACACTTGCATGCACCAACACACACACACACACACACACATCCAAAGTGAGAGGTTTGCAGGTTCGCACACTTTACACACTCGCACACACGAGCGCAAACACCTGCACACACGGATTCACAGCCATGAGCTGATAAAACCGCACACATCCGAACACACCCCAGAGAAGGCAACAGTAAATGAACCTCACAGCCGTCCAAAGCACTGACATCAATCAGGCACGCTTTCACCGCTTGGCTCCCGACGGACGGTGAGTCGCATCTGTCTGCTACCGCAAGTGCTAAACAATTCCAAAGTGACAGAAACCATTTTATGCGTATCTGCATACACAGTGTGCCAGGATCGTTGGCGCACTTCCCGATCTTCTCTGCTCGTTGTGCTGTTTACTGCAAATTTGCAATTGTAGAGCCATTTGTTTGTTGTTTTTTTTTCTGAATAACTGTTTTTAGTGATAATGATTTTGCTGCATGAAACAGTTGTAGCACAGATACGCTCAGCTGAGCAGCACCACCACACAACCCACCTGGGAGCATTGAGCATATGAACGCCGGCCAGTACAACTCCCATGGAGCAACTGAACTTCCCTCATCGGCGAGGCTGTTGTTGTACATAACACAGAGAAACTGTAATACCGGGGGGAAAATACTCATCAAAAAAAAAAGGGGGAATATAGTGACTGTGTATCTGCTTTGACCCAGTGCATATTTGTGGCAGAGCCCATGAGACAAAGACACACAAATGCTCCATGGTAACCAGTGTAGCAGCCTGAAGAGAACCGCAACGTGTTTAAAAAGTTACTATTAATGACATAAATCAGGACAAGAATGAACACCGGTGAAGTGAAAGACCAGAGAAGTCAGCTCATGATTAGGCAACTGATCAAACTGTAATCCTGGGTAGGAAATAATTTCACACTGCTATGCCTCAAAGTACCGGAGCGGTGGCCCAGTTGGTAGAGCATCTCACACTCAGGAGGCCAGGGTTCAAATCCCAGCCGGGTCATACCAAAGACTATATAAAAATGGTACTTTCTGCCTTCTAGCATGGTGCTCAGCATAACAGAATGGGGAAAGGAAAGTTAATGCACAGAGCTATCAGAGGACTGACCACTTACAGTAGCCGTGTGGCCTAGGGTCAGAGAAAAAGAGACAGGCGCCACCCGGTACACCACATGATGTGGAAGGGATTAACTTGTGCCTCAAACTATCTATTGTGTGTATGAAGAAAAGGTCTTTAACATAACTGCATGCTTAAATCAAGTCACAATACAATAATTATAGCCACAGGTAAAAGAGTCGTCAAAGATAAACGCATTTCATGGAGCCAAAACTTTGATTCATTATTTTCAGTTCCAAGATTATTTGATGTTTTCCATGAAAGCAGACATATTAGAAAATAAATGCTGTCTTGGTTTTCACCAGTGCTGACAACACAGCTCCGTTTGCAGCTTTGAGTTGCCAGAATACACATTTCATATAAAACAAAATGCTGCAGCACATTATATTGAGACATCAATACAATCCCTCAACTGGTGGTCCCAGCAAAATACCCACGGCACGCACAATAGAAAAGGTCTGAGAAGTGTCCATGTAAAGCAGTTACAGTGTTACAGGCATACTGACATGTCAGCAGCAGTGTGGAGTATCGAACTGGTGCAAGCCTGATTAGGAAGGACTTTTACATGGGCCGATATGCCTCGGCAAATGACAGATTGTCAGCATTTCTCGGTGTGACGGCTAGCTGCGGGATTGCTTATGACAACAGCACTCTGCGCTACAATGACTAAACAGGCCTTGTTTTCAATGGCTGCCACATGCCTTCAAATGTCAAAATCAGAAGTATCAGAGCTGACAGAACGGTTTGTGTGTTTGTCTTGCCCAAAGGAACAGGACGATGCATAACTGGCCAGGCGCCTGGAGCTGGAGAAACTGAGCCTGTGCAATAGAGTAAAGCCCAAGTCTTGAGAGGCGACAAATCACAGCTTTATCCTCAAAAGCAGAGCATTACCGTCCCATTTAACCTGATCAAAAAGGAGCCACATCTTACAGATCTTCTTTGGTTCAAACCTCTCTCTCTATTTATGCGTGCACACTTGATTCAGCAGGAACAGAACAAAGTGGTGGCTTAAATTCTGGCCTGGCTTTGACCTAAGATCATTACTGATCATAAACCTTGAACAACTATAATCACACTTTGCATAATGAAGCCCTAATTCAATTCAGACATCCTCTAGTTTGGCCATAAAGATTTCTTGCCGCCTAAAAATGGAATTAAATTGGATTTACAGTAGGTGGGTTTCCCCTCCACTACACTGTTGGAAGATTTCCCAGGTTTCCTCTTGTGACTTCTAAGAAATAACATCTCCCTTTTAAGATAATTTGCTGTCCATCTCCCTGAAGCTGTTCTGGCAGTGCTTTAAGAGTCAGTTATTACACTGCCTTTTTTAAGGCTGTCACGCTGAAACGCAGACAAAACGAGATATGAGCCATTCATTAGCTTATAGTCTAATAACTGAACAAATTCACAATCATGGCCGCAATTGAGCTCAGCCAGTCGGCACTAAAAAAGCACACACGATGTAATAATTGAGTAAGATGTAATGCTCTTACCGTAAACTCCTTGGCCCCAGGCAAGAGCATAAACTCGAGACAATAACAAAATCCAGAAAAGTTCCATGTTCAGCTCAGTTCCTTCATAACCTGTGAGAGAAAGGGGGGGAGGGAGGGGGGAGTACAGAGGCCTGTAAATATGCAGCTTAGTGACAGTAATCAAAAGAAGAACTACTTTAAATTGTTTTTTCGTGTTAAACTGTGTCTCTTCCAACATCCCTAAGCTGTGAAAATAACATTATGGAGCATCAGAGCCCCCGCCGCACAGCCCACATAGCAGCATTCAACTTAAAGGGTGGGTAATTCAATCACAATCATGGATTATAGAGAGCTTACAAGCAATGCTGTGCGTTAGAGAATTGGGGATTGTCAGGATTGTAGATGTTCGCTGTTCGGCTGTGACTAAACGTTCCTCTGCAATCTGGCACAGGGGCGAGCAGGTGCGGCCAGGACAGCAGCAAACTAAGGGAGTGGGCTCGTTTTCTTTAGACCACTTTTCCCATCAAGACCCTGCAAATGAGAACTACAAACTAACAGCTATTCAACAAAGATTAACTCTTCTCTCATTCTCTTTTTTTTTTTTTTCAATTTCAGGGGGAATTGTGAAATTGTTCTCTGATCACAGATGTGTCATTTCCCCGCACACAGTGGACCATGTGGAGGTCTGAAGACAGGGGATAAAGGCAGCTGAGTCAGGGGATAATGGACCCTCTTCCAGCCGACATCTGGCACATGGTGTGCTGGCTCTCAGTCTCAGTCGGCTGGGGCCAAAAGACAAGTGTCGTCAGGCGCCTTCTTATCAATTTTCTTTACATATGGCGTGTCAGCAAAGGCGTGTGGCCTCGCTGCCCAATATACAGTAGTGCCCCACACTGTTATTGGGTTTGTGCGCATGCTTGGTCTCTCCCTAAATATACAAAGTTTTACATGAAACAATTAGAGCAAAAATGGTCTCTAAAATGCTATTAAAGTAGGTTCATCAACTTTGTTGGGAAAATTCGTAAATCACCACCTGTATCAATGAGGCAACATTAAATAGATCTGCACATTTCTGTCTTAAAAGGCGGTGCAAAGTTGGAAAGCAGTTACTTAGCCTGTGGCAAAAACAGCGGCGGCTACCTTGTCTCCGAACCGCCGTCCTGACTTTCAGCCCGCAACGGCGCGCTGCGCGCACTCCTCCCGGCGCAGCACGCACGACTCCCGCGCGTCTGCACAGAACCAGAGGGAAAGCTACGTATCCTCCTCCGGTGGGCGTCCAGTAAAAAGCTTTAGGAGAAAATCCTGACGAGTGTGGAGTGGATATGGAGACTGAAATAATTTCCTCAGCGAGTTAAACTTTTTTTTTTTTTTTTTTGCGCAGGGAAACTGTGAGCGGAGCCTCACCACTGCTCGTTTCCTTCTTAAGCTCCTCTTTTCCAAAGATAAAGACGTTTGTCTCTCTGGAAAAAAAAAAAAAAAACCTCAAGATTTGGAGATAACTCTACACACTCACACTTCTCTTTCACGAATTACTTCTTCTCAGAGGCGTGATTGGGACGCCTTTACTGCCTGAGCCGTTTCTTTTTTTTTTGCTTCTGGCCGGTGACAGTCTATGAAGCGCCTCTAACGCAATCATGCGCTCAGAAAATGGGCTCCGCTCCGCCAGCGTTCAATCAGCACTGTGTCCGTGGACTCCGAGTGGAGCTGGCCAAGTGGAATATGTGCGCAGACTGAGAACGACCGCCCCTGAGAGAGAGAGAGAGAGAGAGAGAGAGAGAGAGAGAGAGAGAGAGAGAGAGAGAGAGAGAGACATACAGTAGACGCGCTCCAGCCTCAGCAGCCCCAGACGGAACAGGCTGGCCGGACCACCGCTGCTCGTCTCTCTCTCGCCGTCTCTCCTCCGCCGCTCTTTCATTCACTCTGAAATAGGTTTTCACCCCTTTGGGTTTCAGAGGATGTTTCCAGAGCCGAGGGTCAGGGTTTGTTTTGTGTCTGGGTGTGCGCGGGCTTGTGTGTACGCGCGCCTGTTGCGCCTCTTTGAGTGGGGTGGGGGGGGGGGGGCTCTTTTTCAGCTGCGCGTCACCATTCGTTGGTATCAAGAGAAGTGCCACATATTCTAGTCTAGTTAATTTGTGTAATGAGGGTCACCTTTACCCTCATGACGATCCACATATTTATACTTTAATAACACTGTGTATATAGCGATAGCTGTACACACACACACACTCCCTTACCACTGAACTCTCCACGCGCGCGCACCGCTGTCATGCTCGCGTGTTCGTGTTGAGCCCACGAGAGGGCGCGTTTCAGTCCGTGTCTGTCCACAACGTTGGACCCGTGAAGTGTGTGCGTGCGTGTGTGTGCGCGCGCGCGCGGCTGGGTCAGTGTATCATTACGTGTGAAGGGCCCTTAAAGGCTATTTCTGCCGTCCTCACAAATGATGTTGGTTTATCAGGGGGAGGGGAAAGGTGCCTCCACGTGCACTCAGATGGGATGAAATGGGCGCTTAAAATATCGAATAGCCGGAGCTGTTACAGTGCATGCAATCTGCTACTGAGGCATTTAGGCGATTTTCTGTTACTTTCTGTATACTGTTACACTGTCAGAGTAAGCTACACCTCTGCATCTCTTGATGGCTAAGCAGGAGGAGTTGGTGGAGAGAAGAGTGTGTGTGTGTGTGTGTGTTTGGGGGGGGGGGCTGAAAAGCTGCTGCACATGATCCTAGAACTGCATTGTATGATTATCCTTGATAGAAATATATTAAACCATCTGGTTCCCATTTTCCCAGCCCATTCATGATGTAACAGGCTCAGTTTATTCTAATAATTCTGTGTGACAAAGAAATAAATCCACACTTTAACCTTGAGGTTGTATGAGGAATATCTGTTAGACTACTGTTTACTTCGGGCAACTTAAAGTATGCAGTGGGAAGAATACTTTTGCAGTTTCATATTTGGTGCATTGGAAAATGTGCTGAATTTTATTAGATGTGATGTCGTAATTGATTTTAAAGCATAATTGTTATGTCTGTAATAAGGGGTCAGAGTCGGTCTTCTGCCATGCAGCGAACTCAGCTTTATTGAACACTCCCAGAAGTATATGGGTGCTGCAGCCCGCCTGATGTCACCACCAGGGCCGCTACGGCAAGCCCTAAGGGCCACACACACACACACACCACATTCTACACACAACATTCTCCCCCCCTTTAGAAAGTCCAAAACCGCACACACAATCAAGACCCTCCCCAATTTAGAACCCGAATCACACAGTAAGAAACTAAACTGAAATCACTAAAAAGGGCCCATCGCAGTCACACAAAATGACTAAAGTCTAGGGGAGACAGGTGGACTGCCGTCCTACCCCCACACTGCCAGGCGAATTATTCTAAATAAAATAAAGTCCATTTCTAAATTAAAACAACCACTGTTCTCCTAAGGCGGCACGGTGGCGGAGTGGTTAGCACTGCGGCAGCACAGTAACTCACCCTTGGCCAGGGGATCCTGGGTTTGATCCCAGCCCCCGACCAACAGTGATCTGTGTGGAGTTTGCATGTTCTCCCCGTGTCTGCATGGGTTTACTCCGGGATTTCTCCGGTTTCCTCCCACATGCCAAAAAACATGCAAGTTAGGTTAATTGGCATCAAACTGGGGATTCCAAATTGTCCTTAGGTATGGCTGTGAGAGTGAACGGTTGTCTGTCTCTCTGTGTTGGCCCTGCGATGGACTGGCGATCTGTCCAGGGTGTACCCTGCCTCTCACCCAAAGATGCTGGGATAGGCTCCAGCTCCCCCCCCCCCCCCCGCGACCCAAAAAGGATTAAGCGGAAGAAGATGAATGAATGCTAAAATATAAAATGATGCACTAAATGATGCACTGTTCTCCTAAACTAAAATAAAGCACATAAATAGTCCCATTTCATAACAACACATTCATATGCGCATTCAACACTCACTCCAAACACTATTATTTACAACACATGCACATATGAACTGTTATTTACACCATATCAACATCCATCCATCTTCTTCCGCTTAACCCTTTTTGGGTCGCGGGGGGGCTGGAGCCTATCCCAGCATCTTTGGGCGAGAGGCAGGCTACACCCTGGACAGATCGTCAGTCCATCGCAGGGCCAACACAGAGAGACAGACAACCATTCACTCTCACAGTCATACCTAAGGACAATTTAGAATCCCCAGTTGATGCCAGTTAACCTAACTTGCATGTTTTTGGCATGTGGGAGGAAACCGGAGAAATCCCGGAGTAAACCCACACAGACACGGGGAGAACATGCAAACTCCACACAGATCACTGTTGGCTGGGGGGTGGGATCGAACCCAGGATCCCCCGGCCAAGGGTGAGTTGCTGTGCTGCCGCAGTGCTAACCACTCCGCCACCGCGCTGCCTCCATATCAACACATTAAAATTATTTACGTGACATCAATGTCCACGGGCAGCCAAGGTTAAACCAGCTCGGGGGCCCAAGACAGCCGCACGGCATGCGCACCCCTGGCAGCTGCCTGTCCCCGGGATCGAAGCTGACCTCCCCGGCGAGAAGGTTTCTTCTCCTCACCCTCAACCACTTCTCTCGTTTGGACCCGCAGTGCTGCTGTCCGGCATGCAGTCCTTCCGTGCCTGTCGGTCCGCTCCCAATCGCCTTCAACACCACTGCAGCTGCCATCGTTGTAGCCTCAGACACTCCAGCCCCCTGTGGCTGAACTCTGGGGAAAACCAAAGCTCACTCGTCAATGTCACCTGTCGACTCGGTCGCCTCGCCGCTGCAGCCAGCACCCTCATCCGAGGTGCTCCGCTGCACTGCCTCTGCTCCCGGTTGTCACCACTCTCCCCCGGTGCCTACAGCACCACTCTCGCTGGTGTCACCCATCGACCCAGGCGCCTCGCCGTTGCGCCCAGTACCTTTGTCCAAGGCACTCCACTGCGCTGCCTCTGCGCCCAGCTGTCGCTGCTGCTTCCCAGGGCTCCCAGCATGAATGCTCCTGCTCTCCCGCTGCCCAGACTCCAGCCGCGGGGAAAACTCAGTTGAGTCCGATCACTCCTGTCCCTTCATGCTGCCGTTGCTCACTGCGCTGTCATCATCACCAGTGCTACGGTCACGCACCGTGCTGAGCTTCTCGGCTGGCTCGCCATCTCCGGTAACCAGGGGCTTAGGTCCCTCTGGATACCCAATTGGTAGCTTGTAGCTTGATTTTGGCGCGCACCTAGCATCATGGCTAACCGTCCTGTTGCCACAGACTGAGCCTTTAGCTCCTCCGAGCTAACTAGCTTAGCTCTTCGTGGCGCCAACAGGCTCACTACCTACAGCCCCAGCTTCTTGTGCCTTGGACGTTCGGCAAAATCTCCAGCCAGCCACCCGACAGCATCCGCATAAAGCTCCGTCTCTCCCAACATGCCAAGAATTCTCCGACCCTCTGCGCCGAGACGATGGACCAGAAGCGCCCGTCCTCGGTCTCCGTCGAGTCTACCCAGGCCCAGCCCAGCAATGTATCCCCCAAGTATAGCCATCCAATCAAGCCACCGGGTCGCTGGCTCCCCCGGACACTCCAGAAACGATGGCAGAGGTGGAGGTAGCCCATTCGCCTCCATGGTTTTTCTCTTGTCGCCAAAATGCTATGTCTGAAATAAGGGGTCAGAGTCGGTCTTCTGCCATGCAGCAAACTCAGCTTTATTGAACACTCCCAGAAATATATACAGGTGCTGCAGCCCGCCTGACGTCACCACCAGGGCCTCTACGGCAAGCCCTAAGGGCCACACACACACACACACACACACACACACACACACACCACATTCTACACACAACAATAATATCTGCATATATTGCAACACAACAGACTATTAACAACTGTGTACGCTACTGAAGTATGAGAGGAAATAAAGTAGTTTTCTTCTACTCTCTAATCTTTATCATAGCAAACTGCTTTTTAAATTTGGCCAGATGTGAGCTTGTTTAATGCTGGCATCAAATTTAGTGGAACAGAATATTGTTTCAGTTTTAAATAGATTTTTTTAATGATCCGTATGAATCATAAGATGTTGCTACTGTTTTTGTTGTTTTTAAGAAGGAAAAGAACACAAAGAAAAATGAATACTCCTGTGCTAGTGCATGCCAATGCACTGAGTCCATAGTTGCAAATGCAGATGTTCATCAATAGATTTCTTTAACAATAAACTGTAATTGTCATTCAGGAAAAAATCAGTGATAACTGTTATTGCTGTAAAGCAAGGGTGTCCAATCATGTGCCGTGGAGGGCCAAGACCCTGCAGGTTTTCTCTTCTACCCAGGCTCTTTGGCAGGTGTTTTCACTTATCAGCAATCAGTGGGAAGAAATTTAGTGAAATCTGCTGCTGAAGACACTGTTTGGAGGTAAAGCCTGCAGGGTCTTGGCCTTCCATGGCACACGATTGGACACCCCTGCTGTAAAGAGTCATGTTTAAAGTGAACCCAAAATCTTTCCCTTACTCTAATGTAGTAGCTTTCTGACTAAACCCTGGTAGTAAGGGCTTACCAGTGATGCTTTAAGCAGCTTCCATAAAGCTGCTATTGTGCTTGCTCCGTCCTGACGAGTGGCAGATATGCTTATACTACATTTTACTGGAGCTCCAACTTCCTGTTGATGCTAGATGCAGTTATGTTAAATCTTTAATTCCTCCCTGGTGACTGATGCCTTACTGCTGAGGTGCGTTCAGACCAAATATGAAGTGAAAATTTGCGGGGTTACTTTCATAACCTGCTGTCAAAATCCCCAAAAATGGCACTGTGTTTAGGTTTACAGCGTTATCCGGCAGGGCAAACATCAATCCATCCATCTTCTACCATTTATCTGAGAATCCAGGTTGCGGGGGCATCAGTCTAGGCAGAGTAGCCCAGACTTCCACCCGGTTCACATGGCACCATGATCCCTCGTGAAAGTGGTGAGCCCACTGGAGGCTGGACCCATGTGCCTCCTTTAATGGGTTCTTGATGTAATGTTTTTCATGGAGATCCATTGGACCGCTCTCAGTCTGGCGCTTCACCCAGGACTAGTTGTCCTTAGGAGACCCCACCTGGGGTAAGTTGCCCCCAACAACATAGCTCCAGGGATCATTTGGGTACTCAAAACCTTCCACCACGATAAGGTGGCGATCCACGGAGGGGGCAGGGCAAGCAGTTGGGAAAATGTCACTACTTCCTCCAGTGGCAGTTGCTTTCAGCACTAAACTGAAGCTCGCTGCTGTTTTACTAGAAGTTGATTAGTCCTAGATGTTCTTAATTTTGGTAACACTAAACGTAGTCAGAAAGTAATTTTGCAGTATTTTTTTCTTTATTCAACTGATTTGCAATTATAATGGGGGAAAAAGTTTTAAGTAAGACAAACTTTTAATGGGGATTGTCCTCTGCTAAACTGAGGTAAGATTTCTACTCTTACAATCATTTCTGGGCAACAGTGAGCAGCGAGCATTTGGGGGGTTTTCATCTGACATTCTTAAACAGAATCGAGACACTTAGTAATTACACAGCACTTTCAATCACTTACTCAGTAAACAAAATCATGGGATCTGGCTCACGTATACATCCCTTTCCTTCATTTCTTTCCTTTGTGACCCTCATCTTGGGTCAGAGCCAGCAGTCTTGGCATGTCTTGCTGAGAGCGCATCATTGCTGCTTAAGGCAATGAATCTCAAAAGACAACATGTTGTAGGAACAACCATGGGTGAGAACTACACTAAAACACACACTCTTATCATGTTTTCATGGCTTACAAGGACAAAACAGTAATTTATATACAGTCTTGAAAAAATTAGGACACTCCATTAAATATTCAGTTCTTTATTAAGAAATGTTCACATATTGATGTCTAATCTTGTTTTTATTTATCTCTGGAAAAGAAGGTGATTTAATTGCAGGTAAATAACAAAAAATAACCTTATTTTACTCATTAAACAAAAGATATCAACAAAAATGCATATTCTAACTGAGGAAAAAGTTAGGACACCCTACCACCTAATAGCTAGTGTTGTAGCACCTTGTGTGAGCCAGATTATCTAGCATCTCAGACAGGAGACAGTGATAAGCTTGGGACAACAAAGAGCAGGAGGTTCCTGGTGAGATAGCAGGAAGGAGTCAGGGATGAAGGTTGTTGAATGCAGTGTGATGAAAATGTTGTGTGTGATGTAAATGCCATGAAACTTAAAGTGTACCTGTGGTGGTCGTGAAAAAAAAGATATTACATTGAGCCCCTGTCTCAAATTCTAGTTCAAGTTTAAGTTCAAGTTCAAGTTCAAAGCAATGCGATATAAATCCATTGCTGATGTGCTGGTTTATCTATGTCAGCAAAACATGGGCGCAGCCATACTAGCGGCTACATGGCCTGCCAGGACGCTTCCTGTGACGTAGTGTCGTGGATACCGCGATCTGGATCAATATTGGCTGAGCCTGGAGTGCCCGGATGAGCAGTGGCTTTCGGGATATTCAAATTCAAATTCAAACTTTTATTTCAAACTCAGGGTTCATATAAAATGCAGAACTAAAACGAGTAGAAAATAAATAAATAAATGCTTAAATTCAGCGGGTCGTCTCGTCTGATCTGAGGTCGTAACGGCCGCCAGACGGCCGATGATTCGGCACTGGGCTCTTCCCTTGCCGCTAAAACTATATACAGAGCAGCAGACACTCAGCGCTCTTGTAACAACAAAAACATACAATGCGATATGGATATCGCAACATGGCAGAATGTAAAGCCTTTGGATGTCTCAATAATAAGCGAAAAAAACAAAGATAAACACTTCTTTTGTGTACCCAAACCCAGCTCACCTTGTCGGAAGATCGTAGCGGAAAAGTGGTTGTGCAATCTCGGAACAGGGCACAGATGTTTCCTTTCAGACGAAATTGCGTTGTGTGTGAGGACCACTTCGTCACTTTCACCCTCAGAAGACCTTTCTGGCTCAAACCTGTAGCCATGTTGGACGAATTCTTCCTCAGAGTCCGACAATTCAGCCATAATAGAATAAAAACACTCACAAAAGCACCCTAGTCGCTCATACAGGCGGAGTATTGACTTTTCAGTACCAACGTAGTGACGTCACATCCGCATGTGTCATGGCTGCGCGCATAGTTTTCATTGGCTGGCCATGCCTGCGGTCGTATTTGCATATTTCTCTGGTGGTATATGGCTGGCAATAATTATTTAACCAAATAACAAATACTTTACCTAATGTTTTCAATATGAATGCGTTTAGACGACCACCACAGGTCCCCTTTAAGCGGAGAGTTTCTGCTTAAATGTTCAGTCTGTTCTGCGCTTGAAAGATGTGAGTGTGTAATAAATCGTCTGAAATGATTCTGCCTCTGATTTCACACACTCCACACTGGTGACCCAAGACGTATTATGGAACATGAGGCAAGATCCCCGGAGCCAGCCTGGTCAGG
Organism: Pholidichthys leucotaenia; assembly: GCA_020510985.1. Taxonomy (NCBI): domain Eukaryota; kingdom Metazoa; phylum Chordata; class Actinopteri; order Cichliformes; family Pholidichthyidae; genus Pholidichthys; species Pholidichthys leucotaenia. Next base: position 356,272,863 of record CM035837.1, on the reverse strand, counting down.
AAGCTACAGCGAGGCGGCAGCCATCCCACAGACAGCCAGGACTGGAACCTACAGCCATGCGTGTGCGGTTTCAGTCAAGCTACCGGATTTCTGGCAGCACAACCCGCGCTCTTGGTTCCACCTCACCGAGGCCCAGTTCGCCCTCCGGGGAGTAACAGTAGATGATACCAGATTCTACCATGTGGTCGCAGCGCTCGACGCCCGCACAGCTCAGCAGGTAGCGAGCCTGCTCGATCAGCCACCAGCCAGCAGCAAATATGAGGCGCTCAAGGCTGCGCTCATCCAGCACTACACACTCTCAGAATGTGAGAGAGCGGAGAGGCTCCTGACGCGGACCAAGTTAGGAGATGGTTCAGCCATAGACCTGATGGAGAAGATGCTGGCGTTAATGGGCACGGACGACGAGCACTTTCTGTTTCCCCACCTCTTCCTCCGGAACCTTCCGACAGTAGCGAGAGCGGTTCTGGCCAATTCGCCGTGACTGGCCGCGCGCGACTACCGTGCGCTAGCTCAGGAGGCAGACCGGATCATCATCACCACCAGGGTGATCACAGTCAACGCGGCAGCGGCGGAGCCCAACGAGACGACCAGAGGAGGCGAGGAGCCACCGACGGTAGCGGCAGCGGGGGCCAAGGAGCGCCAGAGAGACACGCTCTGTTTCTACCACCGCCGCTTCGGAGAGAAGGCACGTAGATGTGCGCCACCGTGCCAATTCAAGCGCTTGGGAAAACGCCAAGGCCGGGGGTCGGTAGCAGCTGCGACCCTCGGTTAAGAGAACAAGCTGCTCTACTTAACGGATGCACGCTCTGGGAGGCATTTCCTCGTGGACACCGGAGCCCAGAAGAGCTTCATCCGACCGACCTACGCTGACCGGCTGGCAGGATCTAGCGGCCCCGGGATGTTGGCAGCAAACGGCTTGGATATTAAGACCTTTAGTGAGAGGACTCTGCTCTTATCTCTACACGGCCGTACATATGAGTGGACTTTTGTTGTAGCAGCACTGAATTACCATATCCTGGGGGCTGATTTTCTGTGTGCACATGGTTTACTGGTTGATGTTGCAAACAGGCGCTTGGTTAATGCACTGTCTTTTGACTCTCTCCCCTGTATAGCTCGAGTGACCCAGCCAACAGCACAAGCCAACGTCACAGCTACAGGCGGTAAGTTCCACACACTGCTCACTCAGTTCCCAGCACTCACGGTCCCGACGTTTTCCGCGGCCATCGCTAAACACGGGGTGGAGCACTTTATCACCACCACCGGGCCGCCCATTTTTGCAAGACCTCGGCGCTTGGACGCAGCTAAACTGGCCATAGCGCACGAGGAGTTCACCAACCTGGAAAGGTTGGGCATCATCAGGCGTTCGAACAGCCTATGGGCATCCCCGCTACACATGGTCTCTAAGGCTGAGGGATCGTGGCGACCGTGCGGGTATTTCCGCAGGTTGAACAATGCCACAGCGCACGACCGCTACCCAATTCCCCACATACAGGATTTTTCCGTTCACCTCGCAGTAGCGTGCATTTTTTCCAAAATAGACCTGGTCCGCGGTTACCACCAAGTCCCAGTGCGCGCTGAGGACATACCCAAAACAGTGGTAATAACGCCGTTCGGTCTATTCGAGTTCCTGCGCATGCCATTCGGGTTAAAAGGAGCGGCACAGACGTTCCAGTGCATGATGGATGCAGTGCTGCACGATCTCCCGTTTGTGTTCGTCTACCTGGACGATATCCTGGTAGCCAGTGCGTCCGAAGACGAACACGAAACCCACCTCATGACGGTTTTCCAGAGGTTGGAGGAGCACGGGTTAATAATCAACCTGGCGAAATGCCAGTTTGGCGTGACGGGGATTGATTTTTTGGGGCACCGCGTCTCTCCGGAAGGAGCGATCCCACTGCCCGACAAAATGCGCGCCGTGGCGGATTTTCCCCGGCCTCAGACGGTCAAGGCGCTGCAGGAATTTTTGGGGATGGTGAACTTTTATAACCATTTCCTTCCCCACGCGGCGCAGCTCATGCAACCATTGTACGCCACGCTCAAGAAACAGAAACCCGCGGATAGGGTCGAATGGACCCCAGAGCGAGAGCAGGCGTTCTCGGAAGTTAAAGCAGCCCTGGCAAATGCCGCACTGCTGGTGCATCCAGACCTGACGGCCCGCATAGCGCTCACCACCGACGCTTCAGACGTGGCCATAGGGGCTGTCGTGGAGCAGCGTGTCGCAGGTTCTTGGCAGCCGCTCGCCTTTTTCAGCAGAACTTTGCGCGACAGCGAACGTAAATACAACGCGTTCAACAGAGAGTTGCTGGCTCTCCACCTGACCATATGCCACTTCCAGTTCTGGCTGGAAGGGCACAGCTTCACCGCGTTCGTGGACCACAAGCCGCTAACATTCGCAATGGCCAAGGTTTCAGGACCGTGGTCGGGCTGGCAGCAGAGACAGCTGGCTGCAATCTCAGAGTTTACTACCGATATTCAGCATGTGTCTGGTAATCTGAATTTAGTGGCGGACTGCCTCTCGCGAGCCGTGGTGGCCCCAGTCTGCATGGGGATAGATTACGCAGCCATGGCCGCAGAGCAGATTAGCGATGCAGACGTGCGCGCGCTACAGTCTGGACCAACAGGGTTAAGGCTGGAGAGCAGGGTGCTGCAGGATGGCGCCCCCCCCCCCCAATCTGTGATGTTTCAACGGGTCGCCTGCGTCCGGTGGTCCCGGCCGCGTGGCGCCGCCGCGTGTTTGAGTCGGTTCACACTCAGGCACACCCAGGAGTGCGCGCGTCGGTCAAAATGGTGGGAGAGAAGTTTGTGTGGCCGAGCCTGCGCAAACAAGTGAAGGAGTGGGCAGCAGCCTGCGTGGCGTGCCAACGAGCCACAGTACACAGACACACGAAGGCTCCCTTGGAGCCGTTTCGTATTCCGGCTAAGAGGTTCGACCATGTTCACGTGGACCTCGTGGGCCCCCTCCCGCCATCACAGGGGTGCACGCACCTCCTGACAATGGTGGACCGCACTATGTGCTGGCCAGAAGCGGTCCCGCTGGCGGCAACCATGTCCGCGGACGTAGCGCGCGCTTTTTTAACAGCATGGGTGGCGCGTTTTGGAGTCCCGTCGGACATTACGTCCGACAGGGGCCCGCAATTTGTTTCCAAACTCTGGTCCGTGATGGCCCACAGCCTGGGTGTTACAATTCACCGCACAACCGCGTACAACCCACAGGCCAATGGGTTATGCAAGCGTTTTCATAGATCACTGAAAGCAGCACTCAGGGCTTCATTGATGGATGCAAATTGGGTAGACAGGCTGCCATGGGTGTTATTGGGGTTGCGCTCCGCGCCGAAAGAGGATCTGGAAGCTTCCCCGGCAGAGCTCGTTTTTGCGCAGCCACTACGGCTGCCCGGGGAATTTCTGCCAGATAATCCCGCGCCGGGCAGCTGCCCGTCTCAGCTTTTGCAGCGTAGTGCAAACACAGGCACGCTGCCGGGCCCTGCCCACCACAGTTTTCCACGTGTTTTCATGCCTAAAACTTTGAAGAGCGCGGAGTTCATGTTCGTCAGACACGACGCCCACCGCCCTCCATTGCGCCCACCCTATGATGGACCGTTCAGAGTGTTGGAAACAGGGGATAAGCATTTTTTGCTAGACTTGGGGGGTAGGAGGGAAAAAATTGGCATAGACAGACTCAAACCCGCTTTCGTTGTGGCGGACGAGCAAGTGCTGTTGGCTAAGGCCCCTCGGCGTGGAAGACCCTCACGGAGAGCTCCCCAGGGAGACAATTCTCCAGAGCAGCCACACGGACAGACCAAAGTGCCCCCCCCCCCAGCAACAGCCCACCCGCAGTCAGACACACTCCCAGCAGCCCCCCACCGGCACAGCAGCGCCGCGGAGGCGGTAAACCCCAGTTACAGCAGATACGGGAGGAGACAGAAGCCCAAGCAGCATGTGGACTGATGTTCAATTGTTCTATCACAGCATGTGGACTGTTATTCTATTGTCCTATCTAAGATGCTGGGGGGTGGTGGTGTAGCACCTTGTGTGAGCCAGATTATCTAGCATCTCAGACTAGGAGACAGTGATAAGCTTGGGAGAACAAAGAGCAGGAGGTTCCTGGTGAGATAGCAGGAAGGAGTCAGGGATGAAGGTTGTTGAATGCAGTGTGATGCAAATGTCATGTGTGTGATGTAAATGCCATGAAACTTAAAGGGAGAGTTTCTGCTTAAATGTTCAGTCTGTTCTGTGCTTGAAAGATGTGTGTGTAATAAATCATCTGAAATGATTCCGCCTCTGATTTCACACACTCCACAGTGTTACCCCCTTTGGCTGAAATAACTTCAGTGAGATGCTTCTTGTAGCCATCTACCAGTCTCTGACATCGGTCTGAGGAAAGTTTGCCCCACTCCTCAACGCAGAATTCTTTCAGCTATGAGATGTTTGAGGGGTTTCTTGCATGTACAGCCCATTTCAAGTCACCCCACAGCATCTCAATGGGATTAAGATCTGGGCTTTGACTCGGCCATTCCAGGACTCTCCATTTCTTAGTTTTTAGCCAGTTCTTGGCAGATTTACTGGTATGTTTTGGGTCATTGTCATGTTGCAGGGTCCAGTTCCACTTCAGCTTTAATTGTATTTACAGATGGTCTCAAGTGGTCCTCAAGCACCCTCTGATTCGGGCAGCACGGTGGTGCGGTGGTTAGCACTGTTGCCTTACAGCTAGAAGGTTCCTGGTTCGAATCCCCAGGTTGGCAGGGGTTGGAACCTTTCTGTGTGGAGTTTGCATGTTCTCCCTGTGCTGCGTGGGTTTACTCCGGGGGCTCCGGTTTCCTCCCACAATCCAAAGACATGCATGTTAGGTTAATTGGCTGTTCTAAATTGTCCCTAGATATCTGTTTCCTATAGGCCCTTAGAATAGAGGGTTAGTATTAGTGAAAGCGCTTTGAGTGGTCTTTGTGACTAGAAAAGCGCTATATAAGTGCAGGTTAGTTAGTTAGTTAGTGATACACGGTAGAATTCATGGTGGATTCTATGATGGTGAGCTAGCCAGGTCCTGTTGCAGCAAAGCATCCCCAAACCATGACACTTCCACCTCCATGCTTCACAGTTGGTATGAGGTTCTTTTCCTGGAACGCTGTATTTGGTCTACGCCAAACACGTCCTCTGTTCTGGTGTCCAAATAATTCAATTTTAAATTCATCTGTCCAAAGAACATTATTCCAGAAGTCCTAGTCTTTGTATATGTTCTCTCTGGCAAACTTCAGTCTGGCCTTCATGTTTCTTTTAGAGAGCAAAGGTTTCCTCCTTGCACGCCTCCCATGCAAGTTAAACTTGTGCAGTCTCTTTCTGATTGTAGAGGCATGCACTTTCACATCAACAGTAGCAAGAGCCTGCTGTAGGTCCCGTGATGACAATTTAGGGTTTTTGGAGACTTCTTTTAGCATCTTGCGGTCTGCTCTCAGGGTGAACTTGCTTGGACGGCCAGACCTGGGCATGTTGGCAGTTGTTTTGAATGTCCTCCACTTGGAGTCTATTTTCTGGACATTGGAATGGCTGATTTCACATTCTTTTGAGATCTTTTTAAATCCCTCACCCGACTCATAAGCTGCTACAATCTTCTTTCTGAAGGCCTCAGACAGCTCTTTTGATCTCACCATGGTGTACACTCTCACTTCAACAGTCAGGAGCACACCAAACTAAATGTCTGAGGTTTAAATAGGACAAGTCTTCTTCAAAATGCTGAGTAATGATGTTCTTATCATGTGCACATGATGTGATACACCTGTGTGTGATTTTAGCTATTTTAAGTGGGAATAAATATGGGGGTGTCCTAATTTATTCCTCACTAGAAATTGCATGTTTTCAGAATTACATTTTACAGAAAATTTTAGGCTTTTCTTCAGTTTTAATTGTTTAGTTGTTTAGTACCAGTGTGGTGGATTAGTATACCACTGTTAGAGCATCTGCCCCACAACCAAGAGGTTGGGGGTTCAAGTCCAGGCTGGCTAATTCCAAAGACCATATAAAATGGTACTTCTTGCCTTCTAGCTTGGTGCTCAGTGTAATAGAACAGGGGAAGGACAAGTTGTTTTTGGTGTCGCCTTGCATGGCAGTGACCCATATGATTAATATTGTAGATAAGAGAAACATAATTGTGTTCTACTGTACATGATCGGCTGTATGGACTGAATGACAACAGAGATGGCTTCTTCTTCATATTACTTAAATCTCCCAGTATTGTTAAAATTGATATTGAATATCCATATGTCCAAATATGTTAAATAGGGTGTCCTAATTTTTTCACATGACTGTATATCTTTTGCAGACTTAATGCATGTTCATTATTTGCCTATTTTGACTTATTTTAACCACATCAGAAGCTACAACTTTCTAAACCAAAGTGCAGCCTTATTCTGACATTGATATACCCCTAATTTAATGATTTACACCAAACTACAGTAAGTGCTTTTTGTGCCGTAAAGAAAGACAAGTCTCCATGTAACAGAATGGGCAGATTTAAGCACAAAAAATGCTATATGACCTGGAGCACACATGCACATGCAAACACTTAATTATCCCAAAACATAAAAACTTTTTATAAATGTCCCATTCACTGCAAAATGGCATTTTTGTGAATTTTAAAATTATAAAATATGCCTATGGCTAACATGTATACAATAAAAGCAATAAAACTCTCCCTTAATGATTAAATGCACACTGCCTCTGTTTAGTTAAACTTTTAGAGAAATGAGAAGTTTGCACTTTCTAGGTACTGCAATGTCACAAATGAACAAGTCCTGCCTTCAGTTACCGTCCAATCACAGTCCGATTTGCTACTAAACTCTGCCTCTGCAGTAGGTTATGCCTCATTGTTTTTGATTGACTTACCCACTCAGATTAGGGGCTCACTAATTTTAGTGTAATGACCCAAATGACCGGTGTAATGATCAAAAACAGATTCTTATGGAAAGAGCTTTACAGGCAGCCTTTTGAAGGAGACAACACGGGATTTACATAGGTCTTTAAAACTATAAGTGCCCTTAAGGATATCAAAACTTAAACTTAATGCCCAGAAAAAGCATATTATGGGATTTTAAGAACTGCAGAAGGATTGTTTAAGAAATAATGTTTACGAAACTTGAAAGCCAACATAAATTTAAAAAAAAACATGAAGACATATTGATGTCAGGAATTGCAGTTTTGAATCTTCCAAAGATTCATTCATATGTACTTTCCCAATTTTTAGTGGACTGGTTTAGCTGAAATGAGTGCATTTTTAATGTAAAATAATCCAGTAGGTTGCCTGTATATGTCAAGATGCTGAGCACGGGGGGAAGCACCATGCTCACGCTCTTTTGTCATTTTGGTTATTTCTGTATTTTTCCACTTTAATTTAGTTTTTGTTTTGGTTGACTGGATGTATGTTGTTATTTGAGTTTGCCATTTGTCTTTGTTCATAATTATTATTCTGTCTTTGATATTACGCATCCATGATTGTCCAGTTTTGTATCTCAATTATTATTTGCCTGTGTGGACATAAGCATCCCTTCTTCTTTGCCCTCGCCTCTCCTTTTGTATTTAGTTTCCTTGTATATTATATTATTTGCAGCTCTTGAATTTCATTCATTCTGGTCTGTGCCTTTATTTAGACAGTGTGCTTTGTTTTCAAGTTCAGTTTCGCGGTTAACACAGCTGTCATTATTTGGACTGATTATTATCCTCGCTTCTGTTGCCGCCATCAGTGTGTGAATGTGTGTGTGAATGGGCAGATAGCAGAATCTGTAAAGCGCTTTGGTCATCTAGAGATGAGAATAAAAGCGCTATATAAGTGAATGCCATTTACCATTTACCATTTTTTTACCCACACCTGCATATCATCTGTTTAATTCCTCCATGCCTATTTAAGAGCCGCTGTGCTGCAGTTCATCGCAGCGATCTTCTCTTAGCATCCAGACATAAGTTTTGCGTCTTATTCTCTGTTTATCCTCATTTTTATCTTTGTATTATCCCTGCATGTGTTCCACGTTTTTCCTCAGCCGGCATTTTAACTCTCACCTTAGCCGAGTGCTATTTTGGCTGCTCCTTATCCTGCCTGCCTTACCCTAGTCTTGTAGTTTGTGTTTGTGCACTTTTGTACTTTGTGTTATCATTAAATTTTGGCAACTCACAGTCCAGCACCTGGGTCTTCATTCCTGCCCTGAAGGGGCGATTCATGACAGAAGACCGCTGCCAGTGTGTGAGCCAGCTGCTGTGAGTTTGCGTTTTTTCCACCCACCTGTTTTTGTGTTTCTCTGGAGGGAGAGTTGACAGCATGTCCCCAGCTCGCCGGGTCTCAGCCAACAACGGAGAGTTGGCAGCCAGGGGCCCCAGGGTGGATGAACAGTGGGCGGCTCAGTTCATTCAGGACTTCGTCACTGAAGCGCTCACCTCCCATACCTCCAAGGAAGTCCTGGAGAATGTGGAAGCAGTGGCTGGGATAGTGGAGGCACATCCCGAGCTGTGGAAGTACTCCGAGTACGCGGAGCTTTTGACAACTGTCTCCACCTTCCATCTGACGTTCCGCGGGCTGGTGAGAGGCTCATTCCCAGCTGTACCTGTGCTGACGAGGAAGGGTCCCCGGGTGCAGATGTCCTCAGTCTCCCGCCGCTTGGCAGTCTCTGGATGCTGTCCTCCAGTGTCGGCCTCCATTCCACCTTGTTCACCATCTGTTCTTGAGCCAACGAAGGCTCATCCCCTGGGTCAGACGCATCCAGCCCCCCATTGCCACTCTGCTGTATCCTGCCAGAGGAATTCTTCTGCCACACAGGGTGAACCATCCGGTTTTCCCAAGGCAGCCCAGCAGCCATGGTTAAAACAGTGACAGCGGAACGGGTATCCAGCTTAACTTCCTCAGCAGCCCCTCCTTCGCCGTCTCCAAGGATCACAGCAGCAGCCTCCTCCTCGTTTCTCCAGAATTTTTCCTCATCGGCTATTCTGCCAGCTCCTCCTCCTTGTCTGCTGCTGTTGTCCCCTTCTCCTCCACAGTGTCATCTCCTGCTGCTGAGCATCTGGCTGTCAGCATACCTGCAGGGCTGGTTCTTCCATCGCCTACATTGGTGTCCTTGCCTGCTGCTGTCAATAAGAGGGATTTGTCTGGGCCTTCTAAGATAAGATAAGATAAGATAAGCCTTTATTAGTCCCACAATGGGGAAATTCCAGGATTGCAACAGCATAGGGACAGCAACACTCAGAGCAACAATCAGAAGGCAAGAAAAAACAACATCTAGTAAACATATGTCCATATTACTATAAATGTATATATAGTATATAGACACACAGTGCAGAGCATTATGGCTGGTGGATGTGCAGCAGAAAGTCTAAGCTCTCTCTCCGCGGATGCAGCGGGCCAGCTGGAAGTCTTTGGGCATGATGGTGACCTCCTTAGCGAAGAAGAGACCACCAGGTGGGTCTCGCTGGTCTCCTGCAGAGCCATGACGGCGAAGCTCAGGAAACGAAGGATGGTCTTGAAGTCCTGAGCGATCTCCCTCACCAGGCGCTGGACGGGCAGCTTACGGATGAGCAGCTCCGTGGATTTCTGGTAGCGACGGATCTCTCTCAGAGCCACGGGCCTGTGACGGCGAGGCCTCTTCACTCTGCCGGTGGCCAGAGTGCCTCTCCGAGCAGCCCTGTGGCTAGCTGTCTCCTGGGAGGCTTCTTCCTCCAGTAGATTTTACGGGCGGTCTGCTTGGTTCTTGCCATCGCTCTTTATTATTCTGTCTTATATTTCTTTCACGCTGCCTAAACTCCAGCCCGGCACCCGCTTCGTTTTCGCTACAGCTCCCGGTATGTCGAGTTTCCCATTAGCACCGGGCGGCGGCCAAGTGCTAGCTAGCACTAGCTCCTCCCCGCTGTAACGTCTCCCGCTGCAAACCGTGGCTCCGTCCGCCGACCCGGGAGACCCCCGGGGCGATCCGTGCGTCCGTGATATATATACAGAGTGAAAGGTGTAGAAAGAAGAAGGAAGATAAAAAAAAAAGGCTGTTGCAACAGGCAGCCGACTCGTGTGGCGCCGCCGGTCCAGCGGAGCCGGAACCGGGTTCTGCAGTAGCTACCACCACATCCCGGGAATTCAGTAAAGTACATTTTCATTCTTTAACACCTTTGGATGAAATGCCTTGTCTAATTCCCGGTGGGAGGGCTCAGCAGCAGCCGCACCCTTTGGCTGAGCTCTCACCGCCTGCTGCTGCAGTAATCCATGTTTCCTCACCTGCTTCTCCCGTGTCCCCTTCTGTGCTTCCTGTGTGTCCGCCAGCCCTGGGAGAGAGCCACCGGATGATGGAGGGGCCTGCGGCTCTGGAAGATTCTGTTCCAGCCCCGCAGCCATGTCTTGGATGGGAGAGGAGCACTCCCTGTGCCCTGAAGACTGAGCTGACAAAAGAGTGTACCCTGGCTTCAGCTGCACGGGTCTCTGCACCAGTGGTGAGGCAACCTCCAGCATCAGCTGCCATGCCGAGAGTTCCATCAGCGTCGGTCACCATACGTGGAGGTCCTTCAGCAGTAGATACCATCACCCCCTGGGAGATATGGAAAGTGTGTTTTCATTCTCCTGCTCATAAAAATGAAATGTCTTGCCTTATTCCCGGTGGCGAGGCTCAGCATCAGCAGCCCATGTTAACCGAGTCCTCACCGCCTGCATGCTGCTGCTACTTGTTCCTCACCTACCTCTTTCATGTCTTCTCCTGTGTTCCCTGAGTGTCCGCCAGTCCTGGGATGGAGCCACCAGACGATGGAGGAGCCTGCAGCTGTGGAAGATTCCGTTCCAGCCCCTCAGCCACATCCCGAATGGGAGGAGAGTGCTACCAATGCCCTGAAGCTTGAGCCGACAGAAGAGTGTCCCCTGGTTTCAGCAGTACAGGAGCCAGTGCCATCAGTGAGGCAACCCCCAGCATCAGCCACCACGCCGGGAGTTCCACCAGCATAGGTCGCCATGTCTGGAGGTCCTCCGGCTGCACCCATCATCACGCCTGCTGCTGGGGTCATCACAGCAGTGTCGCCAGAGTCCTGGACAATGGTGGAGTTCGAGTCCAGGCAAGTACTCTGTTCTGTTTTAACACCTGCAGATCTAGAGAAATCTTGTCTAGCTCATGGTGAGGAGAATCAGCTGCAGATGTCCTCTGCTCCTCAGCTCTCCTTGCCGGGCTCCACTGCTGCCAGTAATGTCCCGGTGTTTTTCTCTTCCTCCCCATCTGAGGTGGCCGAGCCGGGGTTGGAGTACCAGATGACTGGATCTGAGACATCCCAGCCTAATTCGCCGGAGTCCTGGAAGGTGGTGGAGCTCGAGCTCAGGCAAGTTCTCTTTTTTGTTTTCACTATAGCTGTCTTAGAGAGATCTTGCTTGGCTCTTGGTAGGGAGGACCAGTTGCAGCCGGCAGCTGCACTTGAGTTTTCCTTGCTGGGCTCCATTGCTGTTGGTAATTGTGATCCAGTGTGTTTCTTCTTCTTTGTCCGAGTCCTCTCCTGGTTTCACTGATGGTCTTCGGCCCCCTTTGCCTGGTCTCACTGAGGGTCATCAGTCTGCTGCATTGGAGGTCACAGTGGGTCCTCTTTCTCTGCCTGAGGTCACCATGGGTCCTCCTTCTCTGCCTGAGATCACCATGGGTCCTCCTTCTCTGCCTGAGGTCGCTGTGGGTCCTCCGTCCCCATCTGGGATCACCATGGTTCCTCCATCTCCATCTGAGGTTGCCGAGGCTCAGTTGTTTTTGCCCGAGGTTGCCGAGGGCTAATCGTCTTTGCCTGAGATCGCCACTGGTCATCAGTCATCACCTACGGTCACTGCTCATCAGTCGTCATCACTGCGTGGTTTCCTCGCTGGGCAGTCATCTTCCTCATCAGGTTTCCACCCCTCAGCCCCTGCGATCCAAAGAGGGCACTAGTTCCAGCTACCGCCTCCAGGTGGGGGCGCGTCATGTTCCACAGTCTGTTGACTCTGGAATACTGGGAGGCCACCCCATGAACTACTCCATTTGTTTAGGTAGCTCAAAGACTCTGGGAGACCACCCGACGTACTATGCCATTTGTTTGGGTGGCTCAAGTACTCCGGAAGGCCACCCCACTCATTCCACCGCATGATCTGGTGGTCTTGGGACTCCAGTCTGCCACCTGAACTGCCTTATTTCTTTGCCCAGTGGGCCTAGGTTTCTGTTTGCCACCTGTTTTGCTCTGTTTGTGGGTCAGGAACGAGTGTCTTGTTTTGGTCCCTCCTGGCCTGGTTTCCCCCACTGCCCTCCCGGGTTGGGTTATCATTCTATTCCATTTGGGGGGGAGGGGGGGTGTTGTGTTTTATTTTTTCCTTTTGATGTTACCTTGGGGTGTCTGGAATCCACCCTTTGGACAGAGGGGCTCTGTCATGATGCTGAGCACGGGGAGGGGGGCACCGTGCTCATGCTCTTTTGTCATTTTGGTTATTGCTGTATTTTCCCACTTTAGTTTTTATTCTGGCTGATTGGATGTATGTTGTTATTTGAGTTTGCCATTTGTCTGTTTATGAAAGTCTCTGATCATAGTTATTATTCTTTCTTTGATATTATGCATCCATGATCTTCCAGTTTTGTATCTCCATTATTATTTGCCTGTGTGGACATGAGTCTCCCTTCTTCTTTGCCCTCGCCTCTCCTTTTGTATTTAGTTTCCTTGTATATTATATTATTTGCAGCTCTTGAATTTCATTCATTCCTGTCTGTGTCTTTATTTAGACAGTGTGCTTTGTTTTCAAGTTCAGTTTCGTGGTTAGCACAGCTGTCATTATTTGGACTGATTATTATCCTCGCTTCTGTTATCCACACCTGCTTATCATCTGTTTAATTCCCCCTATACCTATTTAAGAGCCGCTGCACTGCAGTTCATCGCAGCGGTCTTCTCCTAGTATCCAGATGTAAGTTTCGCGTCATATTCTCTGTTTATCCTCATCTTTATCTTTGTATTATCCCTGCATGTGTTCCCTGATTTTCCTCAGCCACCGTTTTTCCTCTTGCCTTAGCCGAGTGCTATTTTGGCTGCTCCTTATTCTGCCTGCCTTACCCAAGCCTTGTAGTTTTTGTTTGTGCACTTTTGTACTTTGTGTAATTAAATTTTGGCAACTCACAGTCTAGCACCTGGGTCTTCATTCCTGCCCTGTAGGGGCGATTCATGACAGTCTAGGATCTATCTATCTATCTATATTCGGTGAGGAAACTTTAAAGGTGTCTCATCTCACAAAATAGTTGGAAATGCGAAAGAGGTTTCAAATGCAGTGTAATTTTCTTGCAAACATGGAGGAGAGTAGACATACATTAGATGACAACAGACCAACAACAGCTGTGCTCCTGGAATAATACTTAAAATAAAAATAAAGAAAGAATGAGTGTACATCAAAAAAGTAGGTGACAGTTATAGTCTTTAGACTTCAGTGTAATTTTGTTGCATTAAAGTGGACAAATAAAGCACTTCAAAGCATTGAGGTAAATAACAGACTCACCTAAAACTTGTTTGGGATGGATGCAGGAAAATTTGAGGGGATGTATGAAATTATGAAGTTTATAGGATTGCATTGAAGTATCTGCTTTATCTTTGTACAGACAAAACACTCAAATATGCTTTATAATGCAGAGGACAAAGGCAATAAACTCGATGTAAAATGTTAATTCAACATTCTGTACAAACTCAATTGTTAAAATATGAAATTTATATAAATAATGACACACAGTTTAGCAGTTATTGTACAGCATCCTAAGATAAATAACATTTGTGCTGGTTCTTTTAAATATTGGAAATGATCTGCCCAGGCTTTTATACTGGTATCCTATCAAAGTACCACAGACTGTAATGTTATCTGAGGCGCTTGGTGATTTTTTTTTCTGGTGGCATGCTCTGTAATTGATGTTCCCATCAGTGTAATTCAATCATAGCTCAAAGTGCTGTATATCAGCGCCAAATACTTTCCCACATAGAAACAGTTAAATGGACAGAAAAGATACACTTGAGACTGCTGATAATTTCATTGTCTGTTCAGTTTCTCTCAGTGTGTGTCTGTGTGGCAGACTGGGATAAAAAAAAGAAAGAGATACACACACACACACACACACACACACACACACAAACACACACACACAGAGAGAGAGAGAGAGAGAGAGAGAGAGAGACAGAGACAGACAAACTCTTAAGCAAAAATGTGATACTATGGACCTTAACTTGACAACTCATCACAACCATAAACAGACAAAAAAGCAAAGCAGACTACACAGAAAGAAATTAAAGCAGAACATGGGTATTTGAAAGATGTTCATCACTGTACAAAGCTAAACTTCTGACAATATACAGTAAAGAAAATAAGTACTGAACACTTCATCATTTTTCCTCATTAAACCTATTTCTAATGGAGCCATTGCCCTGAGATTTTCACCAGATATCAGTAACAACCCAAGTAATCCATACATACAAAAAAATCAAGGCAACTGTGTTCACAAAACAAGTTATATTAAATAAAGTGGAATGACAGAGAATAAGTATTGAACACATGAAGAAAAAGAGGTGCAAAAAGGCATAGAAAGCCAAGAAACCAGCTGAAATCCATCAGAATTTAGGAAGCTATCCCATCCCCCATCAGTGCAAATTAATTTCAGCTGGCTAAGTCCTGACTGATAGGTTTGTGAAATAAAAAGGTTTGTGAATATCTGATAATCACACCACAAAGAACTTATGATGGGTAGAAGCAAAGAGCTCTCTCTTGACCTTTGCAACCTTATTGTTGCAAAACATAATGATGGCACTGGTTACAGGTGCATTTCTAAACTGCTGAGTGTACCAGTGATCACTGTTGGAGCCATCGTTCAGAAGTGGAAAGAATATCATTTTACCATAAACCGGCCACAAACAGGAGCTCCTCGCAAGATTTCTAACAGAGGAGTAAGAAGAATTATCAGAAGAGTTATCCAAAAGCCAAAGGCCACTTGTGGAGAGCTTCAGAAAGACCTGGAGTTAGCAGGTGCTGCTGTTTCAAAGAAAGCAATAAGTAATGCACTCAGCTGACATGGGCTCTATGCCTGCTCACTTTGCAAGACTCCATTGCTGAAGAGAAAGCATGTTAAAGCTCGTTTAAAGTTTGCTGCACAGCATTTGGGCAAGCCAGTAAAATATTGGGAGAATATTGTCTGGTCAGATGAGACCAGATAATAATAATAATTATTATTATTGTTATTATTATTATTTTGGATGCCACAACACACAGCATGTTTGGAGCAGAAATGGCACTGTCACGAGGCTAAGCGCGGTGTGTCACCGTGCTCAGGCCTTTTATTTATTCCTGAGTATTTTCCGTATTCTTTCCAGGGTTATGTGTGTTTCCTTATGTGCATGATTTAGGTGTTGTGAGTTGTGAGTTGTTCTGTTGTGCATTCATTGTCATGAACCCTCCTGTGCACTTTTCCATTGCCCACGGTGAGGGGTGAAATAATGAGGATTTACATGCTGGGTTCTACCACACACATTTATTAACATAAAGACTTACAAAAGGGTTAGACAAAACACTTACAGTGGATGTTTGGGGGCCGGCATCGCCCTACGAACGCATAAGATGAGGCGTGTATCCACGCCGGCGTCCCACAGCGAGAATCACTAAAGGACGCAGAAGAACCACAGACTACACGGAGTGGATACATGCCGTAGGAGCTGACAGTTCACTGACAGATGCACAAGCAGGCAGACGATCAGTAAGACAAAGACCCAGCAGTGCGTGACTGGCAAAAGGCGCTTAAGTACACGCACTGCTGATTATGACAAATGAGGAGCACCTGGGCGAGGACCGGGAAAGATGATTAACGGGGCTGGGAACAGCTCATGGTAAAGAGAGAGAGACTGTCAGCAGACCGGCAAACTGTCAGCAGTGCTCACAGAAAATAGGTCACAGAAGCTGTCTAACAGCTGCCAGTCCGACAGTGGCTATGGGTACAGAATACAGACAGCAATACATAACATACACATAAGCTGCAGCACCTAGACCCACAGACAGGGCAGGACCGAGCCGGGAAAACCAAACTGGCTCGCTTCCTGACATTCATGTCCTCATCAATATTATTATTATTATTATTATTATTATTATTATTATTATTATCATCATCATCATCATCATCATCATCATCATCCTGGCATTTAGTTCTGAGTGTTTATATTTTGTTTCTTTGTGACATAGCATTCCATCTCTGCTTCCAGACACTCCTGCCTTGTTACCATTTTGTGTGTTGCTTAGCTGCTCCAGCTTGGTAATTAGGTCACCTGCCCGCTCATGAGATCCACACCTGATGGCACTCATTGTGTTTAATTCCTGCCTTATTTAAGTATGCTTTCCCTGCCAATCAATTGTCAGTGCATTATGATCGTCTCTGTGTTTCTCTACTCCGTCGGAACCCCAATCCTGTTTCGACGCGTGTTCCTGTCTGTTTCCTCGCCGTTGATGTAAGTTTATCTTTGCTCACTGTTTGGACTTTATGTTCTTTTCAATAAATTGCACAACTAGCAGTTTAGCGTCTGGGTCTTTGTTCCTGCCCCGAGGGGCAAATCATGACAGCAGGCACTGACCAGTTAAGACCCAGCTGCTGCTACCTTGTGCCTTTGTTTTTTCATTCACCTGTTTTGTCCAGAGCATCACCATGTCCCCAGCTTGCCAGCTTTCAGCAAGCAAAGTAAGATTAGCTGCTGGGTCTCCGAGCCTGGAGGAGGATTGGGCTGCTGAATTCATCCAGAGTTTTGTGGATGAAGCTCTTGCCACCCGTGGACCAAAGAAGACCTGGGAGAGCGTAAATGGAATGGTGGTGATTGTGGAGGCACACCCCGGCTTGTGGAAATATCTCCAGTTCGCGGAACTGCTGTCCACAGTCTCCTCTCTTTGGCAGTCTTTTCCCGGGCTTACAATGGGGCTGCCTCCAACAGGACCAAAGCCGTCATGGAGGCGCTCTCCGCAGCAGATGTCCTTCTCCTCTCCAAGTCACCAGCTCTGGCTCCAGTTCCTGCATCGCCAGTTCCTTGATGCCGCCATCCAGACCGCCGGAGGAATGCCTCCACCTGTTCGTCAGCAGCCCCTCCTTCACTGAGGCAGAAGACTCCTGCAGCAATGCACTCTCTGTGCTTTTCCTTTCCGGCTGTATCGTCAGCTTCTTCCCTCTCCGCAGCTGTTCTTTTCTGCTTCCCCTCGATGATTCCTCCCGCTGCTGAGAGGGCAACCAATCCTTTCTGGCTCTGCCCATCACCATGTTTGCAGGGGCCGCTCCTCCATGTTCCACTGAGGGGCCCACAACCACTGAGGCCACGGAGAGGGCGGATTCCACATCTGCTGCAGCAGAAAACATCATGCCCCAGGAATACAGGCAAGTGTCTTTTCATTCTCTATTACCTGCATATAAATTATCTTGCCTGATTCCCGGTGGTGAGGCTCAGCCCCCGCAGTCCAGTGAGCTCTCACCACCTGCTGCAGCCAAAGACTTTCCACCTGCTCTTTCCATGTCTCCTCCTATTCTCCCTGAGTGTGATGTTGGAGGAGCCTGCGGTGCTGGAGGACCTGGTTCCAGCAACGTAGCCATTCTCTGGACAGAGGGGGAGTGCTGAGAATAAGCTGATGCCTGGGCCGACGAAGGAGCGTCCCCGGGCCTCAGCTGAGCAGGATCCAGTGTTAACAGGAAATCGACCTCCTGAATCCATGCTGGACGAGCCACCGGCGTGGGTCACCTCACTGGGGGGTCCCAGGACTGAACTGACCACCATGTCTACTGTAGGAGCCACCACAGCAGAGTCAGAGTTGGACCTCCAGAGGGCTGGGCCCAAGAAACCACCGCCTGGATCAACAGAGTCCTGGACGGTGGTGGAGCTTGAGATCAGGCAAGTGCTCTCCTTTGCCTTTGTTGTTTCTATTTTGGAGAGATCCTGTCTGGCTCTTGGTGGAGAGAGCCAAGTGCAGCCATCAGCTGCACCTGAGCTCACCTTGCTGGGCTCCACTGCCCCGGTGACCCTGACCCTGTTTCTCTGCCTCTTTTGCCTGAGCTTTTTCCCAGGGTCACCGAGGATTGTCCAGCTCCGCCAGAAATCTCCGTGGGTCCCAGCTCACCGCCCAAGATCACCATGGATCCAGCTGCTCTGCTGAGGTCATCGCGGGCCCTCCATCCCAGCCCAGGACCTCCATGGGTGCTGCTTCCCCTCCTGCTGAGGTTGTCGCAGATGCTCCATCCCAGCCCGGGGCCTCCGAGGGTGCTGCTTCCTTGTCTGATGAAGACATCGCGGGTGCTCTGTCCCAGCCCGGGACCTCTGTGGGTGCAGCTCCTCCTCAGTCCGGGTCTCTGTGGGTGCTGTGTCCCGGTCGTAGACCATTGTGGGTGCTGTTCCCCAGCCTGAAACCAACTTGGGTGCTGCACTCCAGTGTGGGTCCGCCATGGGCATTATGCTCCAGCCCAGGGGCCACTGTGGGTGCAGTTCTGGACCAGTCCGGATCCACCGATGGTGCAGCTTTGGCACAGTCCAGGCCCACCATGGGTGCAGCTATGTCCCAGTCCAGGACAACCGTGGACACAGCTCCGCTCCAGCCCGGAGCCACCGTGGGTGCTGCAATGGTCCAGTCCAGGCCCACCGTGGGTGCAGCTCTGCTCTAGCCAGGAGCCACCACGAGTGCAACTCCGCTCCAGCCCGGAGGCACCACGGGTGCTGCCATGCCCCAGTCTGGGACCAGCGAGGGTGCTACAGGCCAGTCCGAGGGTGTTGTGGTTCCCCCTCTTCTGCCTGATGCTGTTGTGGTCCCCTGTCCTCTGCCGGATGCCGTCGTGGTTCCCCCTCCTCTGCCAGACGCTGTTGTGGTTCCCTCTCCACTGCCAGACGCTGTCGTGGTTCCCCCTTCTCTGCCCGAGGCCGTCATGGTTCCCTCTCCTCACCCTGACGTCAGCTCAGGTTCCCCAACTTCTCAGTGTTGCCCACCATTGGTTCTTCCCATTGGGCAACCACCTCCTGGTCCACCCTTTCTGTTCAGGTGGCTAAAAAACTCTGGCAGACCACCCAACAGACTGTGCCACAGGGTTGGGTGGCCCATGTTCTCTGGTAGGCCACCTGACTCTTTCCATCATGCCATCTGCTGGGTCTGGGACTTTGGCCACCCGCCTGAACTGCCTAGCTCTTTGGTCCAGGGGGCCTAGGTGGTTGGGGGTTTCCCTGGTCTGGGTCCTGAGCGGGGTTTTTGTTTCGTTCCCTCCTAACCTGTTCTCCCCACCACCCACCCGGGGTGGGTTATTGTTGTGCTCCTATTGGGGGGGGGGTTCCTTTTTTTCCCCCTCTCTTTGATGTGACCTTGGGGTGTCTGGAGTCCACCCCTTGGGAAGGGGGGGGGGGGGCTCTGTCATGAGGCTGAGCAGGGTGTGTCACTGTGCTCAGGCCTTTTATTTATTCCTGAGTATTTTCCGTATTCTTTCCAGGATTATGTGTGTTTCCTTATGTGCATGATTTAGGAGGTGTTCTGAGTTGTCACTTGTTCTTTTGTGCATTTATGTCCTCATTATTATTATTATTATTATTATTATTATTATTATTACCTCCGCCAGGAGGTTATGTTTTTGCCGGGGTTTGTCTGTTTGTCTGTCTGTTTGTCTGTCTGTCTGTTGGTTAGCAAGATAACTCAAAAAGTTTTGGACGGATTTTGATGAAACTTTCAGGCATTGTTGGAAATGGTACAAGGAAGAACTGATTAAATTTTGGGGATGATCCGGATCACCGTCCAGAAGAAAACCACCATTACGGAAAATGCCATTTTCGTGAATAACCACTGAACCACTAATCCTATCATTGTCAATCCAATTGCTAGTCATATGTTTTCATGGTCAAGGAATCTCAAAAAATGTACACACAAACACTGTATGGGGGGAACTGTGGCTGCCATTACGGAAAATGCCATTTTCGTGAATAACTACTCAACCACTAATCCTATCATTGTCAATCCAATTGTTAGTCATATTTTTTTGTGGTCAAGGAATCTGAAAACGTACACACAAGCACTGTATGGGCGGAACTGTGGCCGCCATTACGGAAAATGTCATTTTCGTGAATAACTACTCAACCACTAATCCTATCATTGTCAATCCAATTGCTAGTCATATGTTTTCATGGTCAAGGAATCTGAAAACGTACACACAAACACTGTATGGGGGGAACTGTAGCGCTTGGCGGAGGTCTGCGCTCTCCGAGTGCTTTTCTAGTTAAATATAACTTGTTTTGTGAACACAGTTGCCTTGATTTCTGTGTATGTATGAATTACTTGGGTTGTTACTGATATCTGGTGAAAATCTCAGGTCAATGGCTCCATCAGAAATATGTTTAATGAGAAAAATGTTGATGTCTTCAATACTTATTTTCTTCGCTGTAGCAAATGAACTTGTGTGGGTGCTGTCATGGCTAACTTTTATGTCACCAGCACCCTTCCAACCTCCTTATGGAGACTTTCATGGCTCTTTTAAAAGTCCCATTCACTGAAACTAAGACTTCAGTAAACATATTAAAATTTCTCTTCGAAATAATCATATTTTAACATTTTGGTAGAATGGCCCAACGCCAGTTTTGCTCTTCCAAGTTTTTTCTCCCTACGTCACTGACAAATGATCTGGTCTTCAGTTAACCGTTACTGTGCTGTTTGCTGTAATGATTCAGCCCCAGCCCAGAGTGTGAGCTTAAGGCATTATTCAATTCAATTCAACTTTATTTATATAGCACCATTTCACAACAACAGTCATCTCATAGCACTATCAAACTGTAGGGGGAAACCCCACAATCTCTAAAGCCTTTTGTATACTTGACACTCTGGCAGTCGTCAACAGCTGCACACGACAAAAATGATGTCACGAGTGGCATCACATGGAGTGTTTTTATGTCATTTCTGCTGGTCATGTACCTCCCGATTTTTGTAACTTGCATGCACCATGCAGCCGGCTCATTAAAGCAAATAGGGCGAAAGATTTTTTTTCAGTTTTTTTCTTTTTTCAAACATAGTGTACAAACTGATTCTTATACGTATGTGTGCTCTCTGATATTTACACATTTATTTTGGCACATTGTGTTTTTATACATTGAATTTTTTTTTTTTATTAATTAGGTGTTTTAAACAGCAAAAACAGAAATCTCTGTACAATGAAACATTAAATCAAGATAAATGTACTTATTTTTAGTTTGGTCTCTCAAAATAACAGATAAAATCACCATCGCTTACTATGAAAACTCGAGGTGCCCCACGTGCCTGTATACAAGCTTGCAGTGGTTCAGTGACATCACGATTTGCTCGCACAACGACCCCGGCATCAAGTATACATAAGCCTTAACAGTGCTACTGTGATGGTGGCTTACCAAGCGCTATTTACAGTATTGTGAAAAGTTGTTTGCCCCCTTCCTGATTTATCTTTTTTTTTTGTATGTTTGTCACACTTAAATGTTTCAGATCATCAAACAAATTTAAATATTAGACAAAGATAACACGAGGAAACACAAAATACAGTTTTTAAATTAAGGTGTTTATTATTAAAGGGGGAAAAAAATCCAAACCTACATGGCCCTGTGTGAAAAAGTGATTGCCCCCTAAACCAAATGACTGGTTGGGCCACCCTTAGCAGCAACAACTGCAATTAAACGTTTGCAATAACTGGTAATGAGTCTTTAACAGTGCTGTGGAGGAATTCTGGCCCACTCATCTTTGTAGAATTGTTGTAATTCAGCCACATTGGAGGGTTTTGAGATAAGATAAGATAAGATAAGATAAGATAAGATAAGCCTTTATTAGTCCCACAATGGGGAAATTCCAGGATTGCAACAGCACAGGGATAGCAACACTCAGAGCAACAATCAGAAGGCAAGAAAAAGCAAGAGCAGCTAGTATACATATGTACATATTACTATTAAAAAAAAAAAAAAAAAAAAAAAAATATATATATATATATATATATACGTATATAAGATAAGATAAGATAAGATAAGCCTTTATTAGTCCCACAACGGGGAAATTCCAGGATTGCAACAGCACAGGGATAGCAACACTCAGAGCAACAATCAGAAGGCAAGAAAAAAAAAAAAAAAACAAGCAAGCAAGAGCAGCTAGTAAACATATGTACGTATTACTATAAAATATATATATATACACACACACACAGACACACAGTGCAGAGCATTGTAGCTGGATGGAATAAATATATGAATATATGAACACACAGTGCAGAGCATTGTAGCTAGATGGAATAAATATGTAAATATATAAACACCCACAGTACGGAGCATTGCAGCTAGGTGGAATAAATATGCAAGTATATAAACACACACAGTGCGGAGCAATGTAGTTAGATGGAATAATATGTAGATATATAAATATATAAACACCCACAGTACGGAGCATTGTAGCTAGATGGAATAAATATGCAAATATATAAACACACACAGTGCAGAGCATTGTTGCTAGATGGAATGAAACAGCATAACCGTCTACTTAGTTATCCTACATGGTATGATTATGTGCCCATACATATTCTCACCCTCCATAGCGACCGGTATGTTCCTAGTTGTATGCCGGAGAGGACCATTGTGTAAGTCTATTGCATCTTTTGCATTCAAAAAACTATTAGTTTGTTACGTCTTTTTGCTATCTCTGCGAGCAGCCCTGCTTAGGTTGTACAGTCTGACAGCCGTTGGTAGGAAGGACCTACGAAACCTCTCGGTTGTGCACCTGGGATGATGTAGTCTGCTGCTAAATGAGCTCCTCAGTGCATTCAGTATGTCCTGCATAGGGTGGAACTCGGACTCCAGCAGAGATGACAGTTTAGCCACCGTCCTTCTCTCTCCTATCTCCTCCATCGGATCAAGGCGCTGCCCCAGGACAGAGCTAGCTTTCTTAATCAGTTTGTTCAGTCTCTTCCTATCGGCTGCAGTAATGCCACTGCCCCAGCAGACCACTCCAAAAGTGATGGCTGATGCCACCACCGTGTCATAGAATGACTTCAGCAGCGCCCCTTGTACACCAAAAGACCTGAGTCTCCTCAGCAGGAACAGCCTGCGCTGTCCCTTCTTGTAGAGTGCATCAGTATTGTGTGACCAGTCTAGTTTATTGTTCAGATGAATACCCAGGTACTTATAGGATGTCACCATCTCGATGTCTGTTCCCTGTATATTTACTGGTACTGTGAGGGGCTGCCCATGCCTGCGGCAGTCCACCACCAGCTCCTTAGTTTTCCTCGCGTTGATCTGGAGGCAGTTCCGATGGCACCAGTCCACGAAGTCCTGGATAAGCCCTCTGTACTCAGCTTCATCTCCATTGGAGATGAGGCCAACGATCGCAGAGTCATCAGAGAACTTCTGTAGATGGCAGTGTGTTGTGTTGTGTGAGAAGTCCGCAGTATAAAGAGTGAACAGGAAGGGAGCCAGCACCGTTCCCTGGGGGGCCCCCGTGCTACTGATGATCGTGTCGGACACACAGTCCCGGGTTCTCACAAACTGAGGCCGGTTCGTGAGGTAGTCCAGGATCCATGATGACAGGTGCTGGTCCACCCCTGCGCGCAGCAGCTTGTCCTTCAGGATCATCGGTTGGATGGTGTTGAAAGCACTGGAGAAGTCAAAGAACATGATCCTCACCATATTCCCGGGCTTCTCCAGGTGGGACAGAGAACGGTGAAGGAGGAAGATCACCGCATCCTCCACCCCAATGCCATGCTGGTAGGCGAACTGGAGTGGATCCATCGCTGGTTCCACCAGGGGGCGGAGGTGAGCAAGGAGCAGTCTCTCCAGGGTCTTCATCAAGTGGGACGTCAAGGCCACCGGTCTGTAGCTGTTCAGGTCTTTGGGGTGGGAAGTTTTTGGTACAGGTACCACACAAGATGTTTTCCACAGCTGTGGTACCCTCCCCAGTTTCAGGCTCATGTTGAAATTGATATATATATATATATATATATATATATATATATATATATATATATATATATACACTCACCGGCCACTTTATTAGGTACACCATGCTAGTAACGGGTTGGACCCCCTTTTGCCTTCAGAACTGCCTCAATTCTTCGTGGCATAGATTCAACAAGGTGCTGGAAGCATTCCTCAGAGAGTTTGGTCCATATTGACATGATGGCATCACACAGTTGGCGCAGATTTGTCGGCTGCACATCCATGATGCGAATCTCCCGTTCCACCACATCCCAAAGATGCTCTATTGGATTGAGATCTGGTGACTGTGGAGGCCATTTGAGTACAGTGAACTCATTGTCATGTTCAAGAAACCAGTCTGAGATGATTCCAGCTTTATGACATGGCGCATTATCCTGCTGAAAGTAGCCATCAGAAGTTGGGTACATTGTGGTCATAAAGGGATGGACATGGTCAGCAACAATACTCAGGTAGGCTGTAGCGTTGCAACGATGCTCAATTGGTACCAAGGGGCCCAAAGAGTGCCAAGAAAATATTCCCCACACCATTACACCACCACCACCAGCCTGAACCATTGATACAATCAGAATCAGAATCAGAATCAGAATCAGCTTTATTGGCCAAGTATGCACAACACATACAAGGAATTTGACTTTGGCTAAAAAAAACTTGCTCTCGTTGTTCAGGTGAAGGATTTAAATAAGGATTCAATGACAACCAGAGTATGTACAGTAAATTACAGTCTGTCCACGTTTCTATAAAAGGATGCAAATATATACAGGAATATATGCAGTTATTTACTCGGACTAACCACACTTTGCAGAAATATATGAAAAAATATACAATCACACAGTATTTCAATGTGGACTCAGATTCAGTGCTATAATGTGAATGAAGTAAAAAGCAGTGTGAGAGTTATGTGCAATGTAATAATGGATGAAAAGTCATGAGTACAGCAACAGGTAGGACTAGGTGAATGTTAGGAGTTCATCAGAGTGATGGCTTGAGGAAAGAAACTGTTCCTGTGACGGGTGGTTTTGACCTTCAGTGATCTGTAACGACGACCAGAAGATAGAAGTTCAAACAGTTTGTGGCCGGGGTGTGATGGGTCAGCACAGATGTTTCCCGCCCGTTTCCTGGTTATGGACTGATATAAGTTCTCAATGGAGGGTAGGTCGGTACCAATGATCCTCTCCGCAGACTTAATGATCCGCTGCAGTCTGGTCTTGTCCTGTTTAGTGGCAGATCCAAACCAGACAGTGATGGAAAAGCAGAGGACAGATTGGATGATGGCGGTGTAGAAGACAACCAGCAGCTCCTGAGGCAAATCAAACTTCTTGAGCTGACGCAGAAAAAACAACCTCTGCTGGGCCTTTTTCCGGACAGTGTCAATATGGGAGGACCACTTCAGGTTCCGGGAGATTGTGGTACCCAGAAACTTGAAGGAGTCCACAGTGGACACTGTGCTGTTGAGGATGGTGAGTGGGGGGAATGAAGGGGGGTGTCGCCTGAAATCCACAGTCATCTCCACCGTTTTGGCTGGGTTAAGTTCAAGATGGTTCTGGCTGCACCAGAGGATCAGCTGCTCCACCTCCCGCCTGTATGCAGACTCATCATCATCCCGGATCAAACCGATGACTGTGGTGTCGTCCGCAAACTTCAGGAGCTTCACCGAAGGGTCCTCTGAGGTGCAGTCGTTGGAGTAGAGGGAGAAGAGCAGTGGGGAAAGGACACATCCTTGGGGGGCGCCAGTACTAATTTTTCGGGAGCTGGATGTAAATCTCCCTAGCTTCACCTGTTGCCACCTGTCAGTCAGAAAGCTGGAGATCCACTGGCAGGTGGAGGGGGGCACCTTGAGCTGGAGGAGTTTCTGATGAAGAATGCCTGGGATGATGGTGTTGAACGCTGAGCTGAAGTCGACAAACAGGATCCTGGCGTACGTCCCTGGGGAGTCGAGGTGTTGCAGGATGTAATGTAGTCCCATATTCACTGCATCATCCACTGACCTGTTTGACCGGTAGGCAAACTGCAGTGGGTCCATCAGGGGGCCTGTGATGACCTTCAGGTGGTTCAGCACCAATCTCTCCAAGGATTTCATGACCACAGAGGTCAGGGCAACAGGTCTGTAGTCGTTTAATCCTGTAATAGAGGGTTTCTTGGGAACTGGAATGATGATGGAGCGTTTGAAGCAGGAAGGCACTTCACGCAGCTCCAGTGATCTGTTAAAGATCCGGGTGAAGATGGGGGCCAACTCGTTGGAGCAGACTCTCAGGCAGGACGGAGACACACCATCAGGTCCTGCAGCCTTCTTGATCTTTTGTCTCTGAAAGACCCGGCGCACCTCCTCTTCACAGATCATTAGTGCTGGTGGGAGGTCAGAGTGGAGGAGGGATGGAGTTCCTGGGGCTGCAGATAATCCTTTTGTGTGGGTGGGAGGTGAGAACTGTAGGTTCTTTTCAAACCTGCAGTAAAAGCTGTTTAGGTCATTAGCCAGCTGGAGGTTTTCCGCAGGGTGGGGGGATGGTCTCCTGTAGTTGGTGATATTCCGTAGGCCTCTCCAGACAGAAGCAGAGTTACACCACCACCACCAGCCTGAACCATTGATACAAGGCAGGATGGATCCATGCTTTCATGTTGTTGACGCCAAATTCTGACCCTACCATCCGAATGTCGCAGCAGAAATCGAGACTCATCAGACCAGGCAACGTTTTTCCAATCTTCTATTGTCCAGTTTCGATGAGCTTGTGCAAATTGTAGCCTCAGTTTCCTGTTCTTAGCTGAAAGGAGTGGCACCCGGCGTGGTCTTCTGCTGCTGTAGCCCATCTGCCTCAAAGTTCGACGTACTGTGCATTCAGAGATGCTCTTCTGCCTACCTTGGTTGTAACGGGTGGTTATTTGAGTCACTGTTGCCTTTCTATCAGCTCGAACCAGTCTGGCCATTCTCCTCTGACCTCTGGCATCAACAAGGCATTTCCGCCCACAGAACTGCCGCTCACTGGATATTTTTTCTTTTTCGGACCATTCTCTGTAAACCCGAGAGATGGTTGTGCGTGAAAATCCCAGTAGATCAGCAGTTTCTGAAATACTCAGACCAGCCCTTCTGGCACCAAAAACCATGCCACGTTCAAAGTCACTCAAATCACCTTTCTTCCCCATACTGATGCTCGGTTTGAACTGCAGGAGATTGTCTTGACCATGTCTACATGCCTAAATGCACTGAGTTGCCGCCATGTGATTGGCTGATTAGAAATTAAGTGTTAACGAGCAGTTGGACAGGTGTACCTAATAAAGTGGCCGGTGAGTGTATATATATATATATATATATATATTTACAGACACACAGTGCGGAGCATTGTGGTTGGTGGATGTGCAGCAGAAAGTCTAAGCTCTCTCGGATTTCTGGTAGCGACGGATCTCTCTCAGAGCCACGGTACCGGGCCTGTAACGGTGAGGCTTCTTCACTCCGCCGGTGGCCAGTGCGCTTTTTTGAGCAGCCTTGGTGACCAGCTGCTTCCTGGGGGCTTTTTCTCCAGTAGATTTACAGGCGGTCTGCTTGGTTCTTGCCATCGCTCTTTATTATTCTGTCTTATATTTCTTGCACGCCGCCTAAACTCCAGCCCGGCACCCGTGTCGTTTTTGCTTCAGCTTCCCGGTATATCGAGTTTCTCCGTTAGCACCGGGTGGCAGTTGAGTGCTAGCTAGCTCTTCCCTGCTGTATCGTCTCCTGCTGTAAACAGTGGCTCTGTCCGCCGACTCGGGAGACCTTTGGGGCGATCTGTGTGTCCGTGATATATATAGAGTGAAAGGTGTGCCGGATCAGAAAGTTATCACCGGATCAGAAAGAAGAAGGAAGATAAAAAGACTCAGAATTGAGCCGCTGTTGCA
The DNA here is from genome assembly GCA_020510985.1 of Pholidichthys leucotaenia. NCBI lineage: Eukaryota > Metazoa > Chordata > Actinopteri > Cichliformes > Pholidichthyidae > Pholidichthys > Pholidichthys leucotaenia. The sequence continues at coordinate 356,245,068 of CM035837.1, read as the reverse complement.
AAAGGCAGCCAACTCGTGTGGCACCGGAACCGGAAGAAGATCATTCTTTTCAAGAATGATCTGCCTTTTTAGGGTCATGCCACAGCATCTCAATCGGATTCAGGTCAGGACTTTGACTAGGCCACTCCAGTCTTCATTTTGTTTTTCTTAAGCCATTCAGAGGTGGACTTGCTGGTGTGTTGCTGGTGTGTTTTGGATCATTGTCCTGCTGCAGAACCCAAGTGTGCCTCAGCTTGAGGTCACAAACAGATGGCCGGATATTCTACTTCAGGATGTTTTGGTAGACAGCAGAATTCATCGTTCCATTTACCACAGTAAGTTTTCCAGGTCCTGAAGCAGCAAAACAGCCTCAGACTATCACATTATTATCACCATATTTTACTGTTGGTATAATGTTCCTTTTCTGAAATGCTGTTACTTTTACGCCAGATGTAATGGGACACACACCTTCCAAAAAGTTCAACTTTTGTCTCGTCAGTCCACAGAGTATTTTCCCAAAAGTCTTGGGGATCATCAAGATGTTTTCTGGCAAAACTGAGACGAGCCTTCATGTTCTTTTTGCTCAGCAGTGATTTTTGTCTTGGAACACTGCCACGCAGGCCATTTTTGCCCAGTCTCTTTCTTATGGTGGGGTCATGAACACTGATCTTAACTGAGGCAAGTGAAGACTGCAGTTCTTTGGATGTTGTTGTGGGGTCTTTTGTGACCTCTTGGATGAGTCGTGAGAGAGAAGGATGGTGGCCAAGCTGTCATCTCTGCTGGAGTCCGAGTCCCACCCTATGCAGGACATACTGAGTGCACTGAGGAGCTCATTTAGCAGTAGGCTACATCATCCTAGGTGCGCGACCGAGAGGTTTCACAGGTCCTTCCTACCTACGGCTGTCAGACTTTATAACAGGCAGAGATAGCAAAAAAATGTAACGACCTAATAGTATTGAATGCAAAAGACGCAACAGACTTACACAAAATGGTCCCCTCCAGTATACAACTCGGACAATATAAATCGCTACGGAGGGTGGCAATATGTATGGGTACATATTCTTACTCTGTGGGGTAACTAAATAGACTGTTATGTTGTTTATTCCATCTAGCTACAATGCACCGCACTGTGTATATATATTTATGTGTACATATGTACAGTATATTCACTGCTCTTATTTTCTTTTCTTCTAAATTATTGCTCCGAGTGTTGCTATCCCTGTGCTGTTGCAATCCTGGAATTTCCCCATTGTGGGACTAATAAAGGCTTATCTTATCTTATCTTATCTTATCTTATCTTATCTTATCTTATTTGAGAAGAGATAAACTCGCATTATCATACTGGGTCAAGCTGAAAGGAAATAACAAAGCAAATATTTCAAAAACAACACTACAAGACTGCTGGGAATACTCTAATTTCCAGGGACATGGGTTTGGGTGGACAATTGAAAGAAGGACCAGAATGTATGGGTTGCACCCTATTGATATAGCTAACACCAGTCCAGTGAGTAATGTTCCCCCTTGGCTGTTTCCGGGAATAGAAGTAGACGCTAGTCTGCTAATGAGGAAAAAGGATTGGCATATGAGTGAAGTTGGTGTTAAAACAAGCATTTAACTCAGGAACAATTACTATAACTTCTTACAGCTCTATACTGATGGTTCAAAGAATAAAGAGGGCTCTGCTGGAGTTGGAGTATACATCCCAGAGTTTAAAGTGACTATTGTAAAAAGACTGTCCAACAATACATCCGTGTTTACAGCAGAGATGGTGGCAATAATTATTACTTTGCAGTGGGTGGAGGAGGTCAGACCGGACCGGGTGGTAGCGTGCACAGACTCACTTGCAGCGTTAAAAACCATACAGACACTAAAATCTACAAGGGAAGACTTGGTGATTGAGCTATATCACAGTTTATTTAGGGTACACAGAGGTGGTGGAGAAGTTTAGTTTTGTTGGGTTCCTGCACATGAAGGATTGAAAGGGAATGACTGTGCAGACAAATTAGCAAAAAGCACTCTTGGAAAAGAGATAACTATACCATTGTCTCTTGGAAAAGGTGAAGGGAAAGCAGTAATCAAGAAAAACGGAACTGAGCTATGGCAAAAAAGATGGGATGAAGATCATAAAGGTAGATCGTATTACAAAATACAAAAATCTATTGCAATAAAGAATTTCATAACAACCAAAAGGAGGGAAGACATCATTATGGCAAGACTCAGACTGGATCACACAGGTTTAAATGACACTTTATTTACCATGGGGAAAAGCGAAAGTGACAAATGTAGAGAATGTGGAGTAAAAGAAAATGTCGAGCCCATCTTATTACACTGTCACAAGTATGGAAATGAAAGACAGATAATGGAAAATGAAGTTCAAGAGGCTGGTAGGGAATAGGATTTAACTGGGATTCTGGGAACAGATGGAGATGGAGAGGCAATAAGGATCACGAGAAAGGCTCTTTTCTCTTTTTTAAATAACACAGGATTAAGTCATAGAATTTAGGGGTCGGGCTCAGATGACATAATGTTACACACTCTTGTACAGTAGGTGGCGGTATGCACCTTTCAGTTGTTTGCTATTTGCCAGTAACCGAGAGAAGAATAAGAATAAGAATGAATCATTCTGAGGAAGGCTGCATAAGATGACTCACAATGATGCTGCTGCAATAATAAATAACTAAAGGTAATTTGACCAAAGTATGTTACAGACATTCCATTAAAGATGCGCTCTGGTGGATATAAATCCCCTGTACAAACAAATCTAGATTGTCTAAAATGGTACCTTATGCTCCTTTTGCTAAAAATAAAACATTTTATTGGCTTACAGTTTTGTGTCAAAATCTTTTCACTTTCCCCCCTGCTTCAAACGCCAGGATTGGCGATTACTAGGCCCACCCACATCCCACAAGGCTAATAGTGCCTAGCACTACATTATCAGAATAAAAAGACTTACTGTCATGGTCCGCTCTGCTCATCACCGTCAGCTGCGCTCACACCTGGTCCTCATCAGGCGCTGCCTATATCTACTGCTCTGCCCTTTGGATTAGTGCGGAGATGTCTCACTGCGCTCCAGGAGAGCTTCATCACCGTTCCCCACCTTCTTCCTCCGCTACAGCCAGTGCTCGTCTTCTGCTTCGTCCAAGGAGCCATCCAGCCTGCCACGTAAGTGCTCATTCCTACTCACCTTGTGAATCAGTTCCCTTGTGCACAGGCGGCGTCCTTGGCGGCGGATTCCCAGCCTTCTCCTCCCATGCGGCAGACTATTCATCCTGCCAACTCACCACCACCAGCACGTCTGCTCACCTGCCGGATTCACTCTACTACCTGAAGAGCACTGTCTTCCTGGCCGCAGATGTCATGCTGAACTGGAGCTTGCCACCACCTGTTCCCACAGTAAGTTCAGTGTAACTGTTAAACTCCAGAAGTGACGACCAGTAATTCCCTCTCCTTGTGTGTCTCCATGGTTGCCAGGCTGTACGGTGTCTCGCTCAGTTCCTGGCAGTTCCAGACTACATTCACACCACACTCACACTACCTTTGTTGTTAATAAACTTGATTGTATCGATTTGGAGTCTGTGTGTCATCACTGGGTCATTGAACTATGTCAGTACATTTCCACCAGAGCGACCCAGCTGACAGCGCTTTGGTGCGCCATGTCAACCATATGGAGATCCGAATCGATCAACTGGTTTATCAGCAGCAGGTCATTATGAACCAATTAACCCGTGTTACTGAACGATTAGACCGATTAGCTAACTCTCAACCCTTTTCCAAGGCCTTACCACCTCCCAGCAGCACCTCGGCTCCCGCTAGCTTCCCGGCTAACCAGCTCAAGCAGGCCTCCCCCGCTCGTCTCACTCCCGTCCTGACTCCCGTCCGTTTAAGCGGTAAATTGGGCGAAGCCCGGGGGTTTATTATGCAATGTGAGGTGGTTTTCCAGCAGGTGCCAGATGACTTTCCCTCCGACCACAGTAAGATTGGTTATGTCATTAACCTGTTGGAGGGGAGGGCGCTAGCTTGGGCATACGCAGTAATGGCTAGGGCGAATTACTCAAGCCTCACCTTCAGTTAATTTATTGGCGAGTTTTATGAGGTTTTTGATCATACAGACAGGGATAGCGTTCTCACCACCCACTTACTTAACTTAAGACAAGGGTCTAAGACCGCAGCAGATTATGCTACTGACTTCTGGGTGGCGGCTACGGAAGTGGGTTGGGAGGACGCCTCGCTTTGCAGTATTTTTATTAGAAGCCTCTGTCCTAGCCTTTGGGATGAATTAGCCCCGTTGGAGAAGCTGACTAGATTGTCCCAGTTAATCTCCCTAGCCATTAGCTTGGATAACAGACTCAGGGAGCGGGCGGAAGAATGAAAGGGCTATGGGCAATCAGAGGAACTGTCTCGTCACACCCCACGGTCCTCATGTTTAGCTCTTCCATCTACTGAACCCTTGGGCTCCTTGGAACCCATGACGGTGGGACACTCTAGGTTATCTGCGGCTGAGAAACAGCGGCGCCGCAAGCTGGGGTTGTGCCTCTATTGTGGGAGCGAGGAGCATGAGATCGAGTCCTGTCAGCTTCGGCCAAAAAGGGGGAGTCCGTGCGTCGCAGTAGGGGGTCTCACGGACTCATCCCGACCTAATCCCCTATCTCGGTTACTGTTACCCATTAGATCCATTCATAAGCACACTGAAATTCCCACTCAGGCTTTAGTGGACTCCGGGGCTGAGCAGAGCTTTGTTTCCAGAGACCTGGCAACCCGGTTGGGCTTCCACTGCCAACCTCTTAAGTCTCCACTACAACTGATCGCGCTGTCCAATGCTCCTACGGCTACTGTCTCCCAGAAGACTGCCCCTGTGTCACTTATTATCTCCGGAAATCATCATGAAGAACTGTCCTTCCTGGTTTTGCCTGTCTAGTTGTCTCCGGTCATCCTGGGCTACCCTTGGCTTCGTGTCCACAATCCCATGATTGACTGGAGTTCAGGGAGTATTAAGTCTTGGAGTTCATTTTGTCTCAGCGCATGCCTTCAGTCAGATGCATGTTCCCCTTCTGTGACCCTACGGGTTCCTACTGCTCCCCCTCCCGACCTGTCTAAAGTGCCCCCTGAGTATCATGATCTTGGAGCCGTATTCAGCAAGTCCCAGACCCTGTCCCTTCCCCCCCACCGGCTGTACGATTGTGCCATAAATCTTCGTCCGGGGGCTCCACTCCCATCCAGCCGGCTGTATAGTCTTTCCCCACCGGAGTGGGCTGCCATAGACGCATACATTAAGGAGTCTCTGAGTTCAGGCATTATCTGCCTGTCCTCTTCGGCGGTGGGGGCGGGTTTCTTCTTTGTGGGGAAGAAGGACGGGTCACTGAGACCATGCATCGACTTCAGGGAGCTGAACAATATCACTGTCAAAGACAAATACACCCTTCCATTACTCAACTCTGCCTTTGACTCTCCCCAGGGGGTGTCCTTCTTCACGAAATTGGATCTGCGCAACGCCTACCATCTGGTGCGGATCCATGAGGGGGACGAGTGGAAGACAGGTTTCCGGACCCCTAGTGGTCACTTTGAGTATCTTGTGATGCCATTTGGGTTGACTAATGCGCCTGCTGTCTTCCAGAGACTTATTAACGATGTCCTGAGAGACTTTCTGAATGTGTTTGTGTTCACATATCTGGATGACATTCTAATCTTCTCCCGTTCCCTAGATGAGCACCGAATACACGTCAGACGTGTTCTGCAGCGACTGTTGGAGAATCAATTATTTGTTAAAGCTGAGAAATGTGAGTTTCACACCTCCAAGACATCCTTCCTGGGCTTTATCATCTCATACAAGGAGATCCTCCCGGACCCAGGCAAAATCAAGGCGGTGGTGGAGTGGCCGGTTCCAGCCTCCAGGAAACAGCTCCAGCAGTTCCTGGGGTTCGCTAACTTCTACCGCTAGTTTATTAAGAACTACAGCTGCCTGGCTCTTCCTCTGACTCACCTCACCTCCTCTAAAGTCCCCTTCTGGTGGTCGGAGGAGGCATCCTTGGCCTTTTCGGACCTCAAGGAGCAGTTCTCCCAGTCCCCTATTCTGGTTCAGGTGGATCCGGATCTACAGTGCCTCGTGGAGGTGGACGCCTCGGATTTGGGGGTGGGGGCTGTCCTTTCTCAGCATTCCCCGGCAGATGGCAAGGTCCGTCCATGCGCTTTCTTCTCCCGTCGACTGTCACTGGCTGAGCGCAATTACAGCATCGGCGATAGGGAATTGCTGGCTGTGAAACTGGCCCTGGAGGAGTGGCGCCACTGGTTGGAGGGGTCCTTGCAGCCGTTTGTGGTTTGGACGGATCACCGCAACCAGGAGTACCTCAAGACGGCTAAGCACTTGAATGCCTGCCAGGCCCGCTGGTCCGTTTTTTGGCCGGTTTAATTTCACCATCACATATCACCCTGGGTCAAAAAACACCAAGCCAGACGCCCTCTCCAGGCAATTCGCCACAGATGTGCCGGAGCCTGAAGACCATCCTGTTCTCCCTGCCTCTTGTGTCTTGGGCGTCATCTCGTGGGGGATCAAGAAGGTTCTGAAGGCCCAGGAGACAGAGAGGGACCCGGGCAGGGGGCCAGCTGGGAAACTGTTTGTTCCTTCGTCAATCCGGGGTGACGTCATCCAGTGGGCTCACTCCTCCAAGTTCGCCTGCCACCCGGGGAGATGACGTACGGAGGAGTTGCTGCAATGCTCGTTCTGGTGGCCCTCCCTCCAAAGGGATGTTGGGGAGTACATACGGGCCTGTCCCCAGTGTGCCACCGGCAAGACCCCATCGTCTTCACCGGCTGGATTGCCTCATCCCCTCCCGATTCCCGGCAGGCCCTGGTCCCATGTGGCGTTGGATTTCGTCACCAGCCTCCCTCCCTCCAACAACCATACCGTGGTCCTCACCCTAGTTAACAGATTCTCCAAAGCAGCCCACTTTGTCCCCCTTCCGGGTCTACCTTCGGCCAAGGAGACTGCCAATCTTCTGGTTCAACATGTGGTGAAGCTTCATGGGATCCCCCTGGACATTGTTTTGGATCGGGGGCTCCAATTTATTTCCCAGGTATGGAGGTTGTTTTGCAGCGCCCTTGGGGCTACGGTGAGCCTGTCATTGGGATACCATCCACAATCTAATGGCCAGTGCGAACGAGCCAACCAGGACCTGGAGGTGGCGCTGTGCTGTGTGGCGGCTACCAACTCTACAGCAAGGAGCTCCTTCCTACCTTGGATCGAGTACGCCCACATCTTGACTGTGTCCTCGGCTATAGGTATGTCCCCTTTCCAAGCCTCTCTTGGGTATTCTCCTCCCTTGTTTCCAGAAGAGGAGGGTGGTATCGCTGATCCATCAGTCCAGGCACATCTGAGGTGCTGTCGACGTCTGTGGAGGGCGACCCGGGCCGCACTACAGTGCATGGCAAAACGCAACACCGCAGTGGCCAACCGCTGTAGGACCCCAGCCCCAGCGTACCAGGTAGGCCAGCAGGTATAGCTCTCTACCAAAAACATTAATCTGAAGGCTGAGCGCAAGAAGATGCAGCAGCGGTTCATTGGACCCTTTGGTGTATCCCACATTATCAACCCTGTATCTGTTCGACTTGATCTCCCCCCCTCCCTCCGCATATGCCCTACGTTCCATGTCTCGCAGATCAAGCCTGTGTCTTCCAGTCCCCTGTGCCCCCCCCCCCCCCCCCACCAGGCCACCACCTCCTCCGCGGATGATCAACGGCAGCCCAGCCTGGACCGTGACTGCTATCCTGGATGTCCGTCGTCGGGGTTGTGGATTGCAATACCTGGTGGACTGGGAGGGCTATGGCCCAGAGGCCAGGTCCTGGGTGCATCCTGACTTCATCCTCAATAAGGATCTCATCAGGGAGTTTCATCGGACGCATCCAGGGAGATTGGAGCAACCGCCAAGAAGCACTCGTTAGGGGGGGAGTACTGTTATGGTCCGCTCTGCTCATCACCGTCAGCTGCACTCACTCCTGGTCCTCATCAGGCGCCGCCTATATCTACCGCTCTGCCCTTTGGGTTAGTGCGGAGATGTTTCACTGCGCTCCAGGAGAGATTCATCACCGTTCCCCGCCTTCTTCCTCCGCTACATCCAGCACTCGTCTTCTGCTTCGTCCAAGGAGCCATCCAGCCTGCCACATAAGCGCTCATTCCTACTCACCTTGTGAATCAGTTCCCCTGTGCACAGGCGGCGTCCTTGGCGGCGGATTCCCAGCCTTCTCCTCCCAGGCGGTGGACTATTCATCTTGCCAACTCACCACCACCAGCACATCTGCTCACCTGCCGGAGTCACTCCACCACCTGAAGAGCACTGTCTTCCTGGCCGCAGCTGTCACGCTGAACTGGAGCTTGCCACCACCTGTTCCCACAGTAAGTTCAGTGTAACTGTTAAACTCCAGAAGTGACGCCCAGTAATTCCCTCTCCTTGTGTGTCTCCAGGGTTGCAGGCTGTACGGTGTCTCGCTCAGTTCTCGGCAGTTCCAGACTACATTCACACCACACTCACACTACCTGGTTGTTAATAAACTTGATTGTATCGATTTGGAGTCTGTGTGTCGTCACTGGGTCATTGAACTATGTCACTTACAGGTTGAAGGACACGCCCAGTTATATGCACAGTGGCCCAGGATATTGACTGAAACTGCATCGTCCAACAGGACGCAGAGAGTAAAGGTCAATGGTACATTGTCTGACCTAAAGTGCTCTTCTACTGGCTCTCCTCAGGGGTGTGTGTTGCCACCACTACTCTTCATTCTGTACACAAACATGTGTCAGAGCAGACATGACAACAGACACATTATAAAGTATGCTGATGATTCAGTTATTGTCAGTCTCCTCCAGGATGGTGAGAGTGGCCACGGCCCAGTAGTTGATGATTTTGTTCACTGGTGTGAGGATTCCTACCTGGAGCTGAATACGACAAAAACTAAAGATATGATTATTGACTTTAGGAGGATAACTCCCAGGCACAAAGTCACCGTACTAAAAGGCCAGACCACCGAATGTGTACAATCCTACAAATATCTTGGGACGATTATTGATAGTAATTTAAACTTTGAAGAGAACTGTGAAAGGGTGTGCAAAAAGGGTCAGCAACATTTGCATTGCTTGAGGAAACTTGCACGCTTCCAAATTGACCGAACCATAATGACAATGTTTTATCGGGCTTTTATTGAATCTGTTTTATCCTTTTCTTTAGTGTCATGGTTTGGTCAGATAAAACTGAAACAGAGGAAATCCTTGGATCAGGTAGTTAGATGGTCCAGTTGTTTGCTTGGTGAGTCACAGCTGAGCCTGACATCCCTGTACACCAGACAAGTACAGAGGATGGCTACCTCCATTTTAAATGATGACTCCCACCCTTTGCACTGCAACTTTCAGCTTCTTCCCTCAAGACGGAGGTTTGCTGTCCCAAAAAGTAAAACCCAGCGCTACAAAAACAGCTTTGTTCCTGTTGCTGTCAAAGAGTTGAACAAGTTGTAACAATATATTGCACATAATTTTAGGTACCTATTTATTAACTCCATTTTATATTTACTTATTTTTGTAGGATTTTATTTGGGTTCTAAATATTTTATTGGGTTTTAGACCTTTGAGTTTTTAACCTCTTTGACTAGTTTTTAACTTTTTAATATGACCCTTCTCTCTTACCTCTGGTTTTTCTCTCATCTCTTTGTCCTTATACCCTGATTTGATGGAGCCTTGAGTATTTTTATCATGTCTATAGTCAGCTTCATGTGTGCCTGTGTTTGTGTTTATGTTGAATGTAATTGTGGCTTGTAAATATGGATGTCACCAGACTGCAAAACAAATCTACCTACGGGAACAAATAAAGTAACCTGAACCTGAACCTGAAAGCAGTTTAGTGGTAAAACCCATCTTAATTTGGGTCAAATTTTCAATGCAACTAGTTAGTAAATGCTAACTATCCTGGAGGCTAATTTCAGTTTGGCTAGAGAGTCTTGACTGGTTCAACATGACCCATGTGCCAGCTTCATGCACAGTTACGTCACCAAAAAATTCTGTCTCAACTCGCCTTTTCTCAGGGGCAGAGCTTAAATGAAACTTTACTGCAAAAAAAGACACAAGACATCTTGAGTGATTTCACTCTTGATATGTCTTGTAAGTCATAAGAAACATGTTAGAGACATGTTCACAAGAGAAAAACTCAATTTTTGGCAGAGGATCATTTTAATGCCACTGGGACCTGTCAAAATGTGGAAAAAATGCAGTAAATGCAACCTTTAAAAGTGGTTAGCAACCCTCAGCATCATCATCTAGCTTCAAATTTTGACACTTTGGGTCTGCATTGGAGTCTGTTTCCACCTTCTAGATACATATGTTTAGAGCACCATCCATAAAAGGACTCTTTGACCAAATAGAACGATAAATGTAGACATTCCGTCATATCATTAAGGTGCTCACTCTGAAGTAGTTGTTACTGATTTACAGTGAATCCCTCTATATAAGCAGACAAGTAAATACTAACCATAAAAGGGCTTCTGTATCTACTTCCTGCAGAGGTTAAGCATTCAGACCTGGAAACCATGCATTGGCCCACATGACAAGAATTTTATTGAGAATTAATTAATATGATTACATTACCTTTGTATACATTCAGGGCTCGACATTAACAGCCAGCCACCCACCTCTGGTGGGTATATTTCGGCTGTGGTGGGTAAGACAGCAACTCCCACTAGCCATTTTGGCAGGTTGTAGTTTTCTCAGATGACATCTAATCTAATCCTCATGGATCGTCACATTATCGTGGTGGGGGGTTTGTGTGCCCTAGTGATTCCAGGAGCTATGTTGTCTGGGGCAATTTGCCTCTGGGAGGGTCACCCAAGATAAACTGGTCCTGGGTGAAGGGCCAGACTAAGAACGATCCAACAGACAATCATGATGAATGTTAGAACAAGGATTCAGTGTACCTGGCCAGGTATGGGGTTACTGTGGTCCCACCCTGAAGCCAGGCCTAGGGGAAGGGCTCGATGGCTAGGGCCTGATGGCCAGGTTTCTGCCCATGGGACCGGGCTGGGTTCAGCCTGAAGGAATTACATGGGTCCGCCCTCCAGTGGGCTCACCACCTGCAGGAGGGACCATGGGGGTCCGGTGCTATGTGGATCAGGTGGTGGTCGAAGGCAGAGACCTTGGCAGTCTGATGCCAGGCTTCCTAAACTGGCTTTTGGGATGTGGAATGTCACCTCTCTGGTGGGGAAGTAGCCTGAGCTGGTGCATGAGGCTGAGAGATACCGGCTCGATATAGTTGGCCTCACCTCAACACACAGCTCTGGTTTTGGAACGAGTCTCGTGAAGAAGGGCTGGAGCTTGGCCAACTCTGGAGTTGCCCCGAGCGAGAGGCGACGAGCAGGGGTGGGTATTCTTGTATCCCCCCACCTTGTTGCCTGTATATTGGAGTTTTCCCCGGTGGATGAAAGGGTTGTTTCCTTGTGCCTTCGGGTTGGGAAACGGGTCCTGACCGTCATTTGTGCCTATGCACCAAGTGATGGTTCAGAGTACCCACCCTTTTTGGAGTATCTGACTGGGGTGCTGGAGGGTGCTCCTCTTGGAGACTCCATTGTCCTACTGGGTGCTTCAATGCACACGTGGGCAACGACAGTGAAACCTGGAGGGGGGTGATTGGGAAGAATGGCCTGCCTGATCTGAACCCGAGTTGTGTTCAGTTATTGAACTTCTGTGCTAGCCACAATTTGTCCATAACGAACACTATGTTCAAGCATAAAGGTGTCCATATGTGCACCTGGCACCAGGACATCCTAGGTCGTGGGTCTAGGATCGATTTTGTCATCGTGTCATCAGACCTGCGACCATATGTCTTGGACACTCGGGTAAAGAGAGGTGCAGAGCTGTCAACTGATCACCACCTGGTGGTGAGTTGGAGCCGATGGCAGGGGAGGATGCCATTCAGACTTGGTAGACTCAAACTTATGGTGTGCTGGGAATGTCTGGCTGAGGCTTCTGTCCAGGAGGTCTTCAACTCTCACCTCCAGAAGAATTTCAACCATATTCTGAAGGAGTCTGGAGACATGGAGTCTGAATGGGCCATGTTCTCCACCTCCATTGTTGAAGCAGCTGTCCAGAGCTGTGGCTGCAGGGTTGTTGGTGCATCTTGTGGTGGAAACCCCCGAACCAAGTGGTGGACACCAGTGGTGGTGGTGGTGGTGGGGGGGAGCATTAAGTTGAAGAAGGAATCCTATCAAGCTAGGCTGGCTTGTGGGATGCCCAAAGCAGCTGAAGTGTACCGGCAGGCCAAGCAGAGTGCAGCTTGGGTAGTTTCCATAGCAAAATCTCGGGTGTGGGAGGAGTTCGGTGAGGCTGCGGAACAAGACTTTCGGTAGGTCTCAAAGAGATTCTGGCAAACTGTCCAGCAGCTCCCTTTCCACACTGTGTATGGTGTGGATGGGGCGCTGCTGACTTTGACTGGGGATATTGTCGGGTGGTGGAAGGAATGCTTCAAGGATCTCCTCAATCCCAGTGACATGCCTTCCACAGAGGAAGCAGGGCTTGAGGATGCAGAAGACGAGGGGGGCTGAGGCTGCCAAGGTGGTTAAAAAACTCCTTACTGGCAGGGCCCCAGGGGTGGATGACATTCGCCCTGAGTACCTCAAGGCCCTGGATGTTGTAGGGCTGTCATGGTTGACATGCCTCTGCAACATTGTGTGGAGGTCGGGGACAGTGCCTTTGGCATGGCAAACCAGGGTGGTGGTTTCTCTTTTCAAGAAAGGGGACCGGAGTGTGTCCTCCAACTATAGAGGGATCACACTCCTCAGCCTCCCTGGGAAGGTGGATGCCAAGGTACTGGAGAGGAGAATCCGGCCATTGGTCGAACATCGGATTCAGGAGGAGCAATGTGGTTTTTGTCCTGGCTGTGGCACATCAGACTAACTCTTTACCCTCTCGACAGTCCTCGAGAGATCGTGGGAGTTTGCCCAACCAGTTTACATGTGTTTTGTGGACTTGGAGAAGGCATTTGGCTGCGTCCTTCGTGGTTTTTTGTGGGGGGTGGTTTGGGAGTATGGGGCATTGGGCTTGTTGTTACAAGCTATCCGGTTTCTATACGACCGTTGTGATAGTTTGGTTTGTATTGCCAACACTCGGTCGGACTCATTCCCAGTGAGAGTTGGACTCTGCCAGGGTTGCCCTTTGTCACCAATCCTGTTCATAATTTTTATGGACAGGATTTCTAGGCGCAGCCAAGGATCAGAGGGTGTCATGCTTGGTGACCACAGGATCTCATCTCTGTTGTTTGCAGATGATGTTGTCTTGTTGGCTTCATCCAGCAATGACCTACAGGTCTTACTGGGACAGTTTGCCACTGAGTGTGAAGTGGCTGGGATGAGAATCAGTTCCTCCAAGTCCGAGTCCATGGTCCTTAGCCAGAAAAAGGTGGATTGTCCTCTCCGGGTTGGGGGCAAGCTCCTGCCCCAAGTGGAGGAGTTCAAGTATCTCGGGGTCTTATTCATGAGTGAGGGGAGAATGGAGCGAGAGATTGACAGACGGATTGGAGCAGCATCTGCAGTGATGTGGATGTTGTACTGATCCATAGTGGTGAAGAGGGAGCTAAGAGCTAAGGCAAAGCTGTCGATTTACCAGTCAATCTACGTTCCTACCCTCACCTATGGTCAAGAACTTTGGGTAATGACCAAAAGAATGAAATTGCGGATACAAGCGGCTGAAATGAGCTTTCTTCGTAGGATTGCTGGACTCACCCTTAGAGATAGGGTGAGGAGCTCAGTCATCCAGGAGAGGCTCAGAGTAGAACCACTGCTCCTCCACATTGAAAGGAGCCAGTTGAGGTGGTTTGGGCATCTGATCAGGATGCCTCCTGGAAGCCACCCAACTGAAGTGTTTCAGACACGTCCCATTGAAAGGAGACCCCGAGGCAGAACCAGGACTCGCTGGACAGACTATGTCTCCCAGTTGGTCTGGGGGCACCTTGGTATACTCTCTGAAGCTGGAGCAGATGGCTGGGGAGAGGGAAATCTGGGCTTTGCTTGAACTGCTGCCTCTGTGATCCGGACCTCCGGAAAAGTGGTAGAAGATGGATGGATGGATGGACTTCTAAATAATAAACCTATCGCAAAGTGAGACTACAGAACTACAACTCCAATAAGCACTATCTGCCCACACACAGTGTATTCTCATAGGTCCACTGTCAGCCAGCTGCAGCCCAGGAGTCTGGCTCCGCAGGTCAGCTCATTTTCTTTCCAGTCTGGAGAACGGCGATGAACAGGCAGCAGCCATTCTTAGCAATCAGATCATGGGGACAATTGCCCCCGCTCTCCTGTTGTCCCAGCGGCAGTGTTGTCAGATGGGAAATGTTGAAGTATCGTACCAGTGGCTTAAAATTTTTGTATTTTGTTAAAAATTAGTGAAGACACCCAGTTTTCATTCTGACGTGGCTCAGCACCATCTGTTTCTGTCACACATTTTCACAGATCATGCATATTACAGCCTATAACACAATTTTACCTTTAAATAATCTAACAGATTGGTTGAAAAAAAGCACCTCTACCTGTGTGGAGTACAGGAGGAGCTTGCTTGCTTGCCGAGAATTGCATCCCATCCGCCAAAACTATAAAATATAACACTACAGCCAGGCTTGTAACCATTTGTGCATTTTTAGAAGTACCCATTGTTATGTCTGTAAATGACTGGCCACGGAGGCCATGGCTGAACTGAACAGTGGTTTTAACCCATTGAGAGTGAGAATTTGTGTGCCCCTAGTGGCAGAGCGTGGCACTGCGCCTGCCTTCTCACTGACTTTGTCAAAAGTAAGTGACAAATTTGTTTTTTTTTAAATGTACTGATTTCTTGTTCATGTACTTTGAAAATAAGATGATGAGGTACATCTGTACAAAAAACAGTGTCAAAAGACTCAACCATTTTTTGTGTAAATATGTCCAAAGTCCAGTTTTGACTGAATTATGGAATTTAAAGAGGTGCTGCAACATTATGCAAATTCGATGCGTAAATTTATTCCTGTCTGAAACTTTGGATTATATTTTACATCTTTCTAATTGACAACAAGCCATTATCTCTTACCACTTTCAAGTTATAGCCTTGGAAATCTGAACTATTTTATTGACAAAAAATATTTACCACGCTTGACCACTAGGGGTTATGTCGCAGTTTGGCAACATACACACTCATAGGGTTAATAAAAATAATAGTAGCACATGTTACACAGAGAACAGTAGCTTATAAGCCAACTAGAACTGGGTACAAGGCTGGTGTGTTGGCTAGAGGTGGGGCGCCAAAGAGGATAACTCCCACCAACAGTCCCCTTAAGTAGGCATGGTGCGCTGGCATCACCCATGGATCCTACGTCACGTCCATGCTATCTGTTAGTATTTCAATACCTAACATGTACATCCCCCTTGAAAAAACCCAAAACATTATGAACACAATTCACAATAGCTCTCTTTTCCCATTACACTCAAGACAGCACACACACACACACACACACGCGCACACACACATATATATATATATATATATATATATATATATATATATATATATATATATATATACCACGTACCAACGTGGTATACGTGGTACCACGTACCACGTATACCACGTACCACCATGTTCAAGCATAAGGGTGTCCATATGTGCACCTGGCACCAGGACACCCTAGGCCGCAGGTCGATGATCGATTTTGTTATCGTATCATCAGACCTGCGACCGTATGTCTTGGACACCCGAGTAAAGAGAGGTGCAGAGCTGTCAACTGATCACCACCTGGTGGTGAGTTGGATCCGATGGCAGGGGAGGAAGCCATTCAGACCTGGTAGACCCAAACGTATAGTGAGGGTGTGCTGGGAGCGTCTGGCTGAGGCCCCTGTCCGGGAGGTCTTCAACTCCCACCTCCGGAAGAACTTCAACCACATTCCGAGGGAGTCTGGAGACATGGAGTCTGAATGGGCCATGTTCTCCACCTCTGTTGTTGAAGCGGCAGCCCAGAGCTGCGGCCGCAAGGTGGTCGGTGCATCTCGTGGTGGCAACCCCCGAACCAAGTGGTGGACACCAGTGGTGAGGGGGGCCATTAAGCTGAAGAAGGAGTCCTATCAAGCTTGGTTGGCTTGTGGAACTCCCGAAGCAGCTGAGGTGTACCGGCAGGCCAAGCGGAGTGCAGCTCGGGTGGTTGCTGAAGCAAAAACCCGGGTATGGGAGGAGTTCGGTGAGGCCATGGAACAAGACTTTCGGTCGGCTTCAAAGAGATTCTGGCAAACTGTTCGGCGGCTCAGGAGGGGAAAGCAGCTCCCCGTCCACACTGTGTATGGTGCGGATGGGACACTGTTGACTTCAACTGGGGATATCGTCGGGCGGTGGAAGGAATACTTCGAGGATCTCCTCAATCCCACTGATACGCCTTCCACAGAGGAAGCAGGGTTTGGGGACGAGGGGGATGACTCGCCTATCACAGGGGCTGAGGTCGCCAAGGTGGTTAAAAATCTCCTTGGTGGCCGGGCCCCGGGGGTGGACGAGATTTGCCCCGAGTACCTCAAGGCCCTGGATGTTGTTGGGTTGTCATGGTTGACACGCCTCTGCAACATTGCGTGGAGGTCGGGGGCAGTGCCTTTGGCATGGCAAACCGGGGTGGTGGTTCCTCTCTTCAAAAAAGGGGACCGGAGGGTGTGCTCCAACTTTAGAGGGATCACACTCCTCAGCCTCCCTGGGAAGGTCTATGCCAAGGTACTGGAGAGGAGAGTCCGGCCGTTGGTCGAACCTCGGATTCAGGAGGAGCAATGTGGTTTTCGTCCTGGCCGTGGCACATCGGACCAGCTCTTTACCCTCTCGAGAATTCTTGAGGATTCGTGGGAGTTTGCCCAACCAGTTTACATGTGTTTTGTGGACTTGGAGAAGGCATTTGACCGCGTCCCTCGTGGATTTTTGTGGGGGGTGCTTCGGGAGTATGGGGTATCGGGCTTGTTGTTACGAGCTATTCGGTCTCTGTACGACCGTTGTGAGAGTTTAGTTCGCATTGCCAACACTCGGTCGGAGTCATTCCCAGTGAGAGTTGGACTCCGCCAGGGCTGCCCTTTGTCACCGGTCCTGTTCATAATTTTTATGGACAGGATTTCTAGGCGCAGCCAGGGAATGGAGGGTGTCATGCTTGGTGACCACAGGATCTCATCTCTGTTGTTTGCAGATGATGTTGTCCTGTTGGCTTCATCCAGCAATGACCTACAGCTCTTGCTGGGACGGTTTGCCGCTGAGTGTGAAGCGGCTGGGATGAGAATCAGCACCTCCAAGTCCGAGTCCATGGTCCTCAGCCGGAAAAAGGTGGATTGTCCTCTCCAGGTTGGGGACAGGCTCCTGCCCCAAGTGGAGGAGTTTAAGTATCTTGGGGTCTTGTTCACGAGTGAGGGGAAAATGGAGCGAGAGATCGACAGACGGATTGGAGCAGCATCTGCAGTGATGCGGACGTTGTACCGGTCTGTTGTGGTGAAGAGGGAGCTTAGTTCTAAGGCAAAGCTGTCGATTTACCAGTCAATCTACGTTCCTACTCTCACCTATGGTCACGAGCTTTGGGTAATGACCGAAAGAACGAGATCGCGGATACAAGCGGCTGAAATGAGCTTTCTCCGTAGGATTGCTGGACTCACCCTCAGAGATAGGGTGAGGAGCTCAGTCATCCGGGAGAGGCTCAGAGTAGAACCGCTGCTCCTCCACATTGAAAGGAGTCAGTTGAGGTGGTATGGGCATCTGATTAGGATGCCTCCTGGACGCCTCCCACTTGAGGTGTTTCAGGCACGTCCCACTGGGAGGAGACCCCGGGGCAGACCCAGGACTCGGTGGAGAGACTATGTCTCCCAGCTAGTCTGGGAACGCCTTGGTATCCCCTCTGAAGAGCTGGAGCAGGTGGCTGGGGAGAGGGAAGTCTGGGCTTCTCTGCTTGAACTGCTGCCTCCGCGACCCGGACCTCCGGAAAAGCGGTAGAAGATGGATGGATGGATGGATATATATATATACTGTATATTATCATTAACAAGCAGAGAAATACAACCTGGGCCACCGGATAGACTGCTGGTTAACCCTGCACAACTGTGTGAATTATTCTGACACCACTGAAGCAGTCGTGCTCTGTCAAACATGTCAAAAACAGTCGCTGCTTACAGTTCAACTTCAGGGGCCTCAGTTGAGCCTGCGGTCGGTGCGGCCCTGGAGACACCAGCAGCGACGGGCCTGGATGCCGTCTACAATCACTGATCATCTAGAAAATGGTTTGGCCCAACCGTGTGGTAATCTGCATTGGCGGGGAGAGGAACATCCGCAGGCTGCCTGGGCCTTCGGGTCAGCAGACCCAAACAGAATAAGATAATGTGTGCGGCAATCTGTTTGGCTGCACTCGGCGCTGTTGTTCGCTCGTCCCTGATGCTGGTTGCACCTGAGTCAGTGTGACTCTCCCGCTGGCTGCAGGATGTACCCCCGGTTGGCGTTGTCCCACTGGATCCTGCTGGGCCACGAACTCTGTATCCTGCAGCACTTGCAGTGGCTCTTTGCTTCTGATGCTGGGCGCGAATAATGGATGAGTCTGGTTTCTGCCCTTTTTCCTCACTGTCCTCTCCTTGCAGTGTCAAGCTCAGAGCGGCTGTATCCCCGTCCAAGCGTGTTGTGCGCCCAACATCAGCGTCCCAACAGAGCCTCACGGCAGCAGTGTCCAGCAGCAACAGTACGTCGGCGTCATCCAGTTTTACCGTGCACCACATGTACACCAAGTCTCCAGAGTTCACAGCATGGATGGTGGTCACTGGTTGGTCTTTTTGGCTGGGTGGCTGGATTGATGTCCATCGTGATGATCGGTACACCTTGGTGAAGTGACTGAACTTACTGCAGCATCTGGATTGCTGCCCCCCGACTGGGCAGGATCATGCCCGCTCTCAGTGCCTCAGGGAGCTGCAGTTACTGCACGAACAGTGTCCCATGATGTTCCGTTTTCCCGTAACGTACACCTCAGTGTCCTCCAAGCGAGTCGCGGTGTTAACAAGTACTTCTGCTGGGGTAACTGCATAAGCTAGCGAGACTCGTCATTGTGGCTCACCTAGCTGTGACGTTAGCTTGTTGGCAGCCTCCAATCGGAACACCAACACCACTGCCTTTGCCAATGATAGGTCGTCGGGCCCTCTGACTAGCCTCTCCCACTGCCACGGGATGCTGGAGTGCTCCAGTAGCTGGTCCCGCACCATTTCGTCCTGTAGTGACCCAAGCCTGCATACTAGACAGCGGAGTCCGCTTGTCCAGCCACATCACTCTCCGACCGGGGTGCCAGACACGGGTACATCTTCAGGAAAAATGCTGAGTTTTCCTCCAGAAGATACATTTTTCTTCTCGTCGCCATTTGTTGTCTGTAAATGAGTCACCACAGAGGCGGTGGCTGAACTGAACAGTGGTTTTGATAAAAGTAATAGTAGCACGTTACACACAGAACAGTAGCTTATAAGCCAACTAGGACTGGGTACAAGGCTTGTGTGTTGGCTAGAGGCGGGGCGCCAAAGAGGACGACTCCCACCTATAGTCCCCTTAAATAGGTACGGTGTGCTGGCATCACCCATGGATCCTACGTCACATCCGTGCTATCTGTTAGTATTTCAATACCTAACACCCATTATACATTTTTAAAAGTAAAAATTGTTATTACCTCTTGTAAATTATCTTTAAATTATGCTTATTCACCAGACATTTTAGTGTTTCAAAGAGAGTTAGAAATCACAGTGATCCAACTCCACGTTTTACAATCTTCAAAGTTGAGATTTTGCATTTATGCATTGTCGGCAAAAAGGGTAATCACTTTTTCAAAGTTATATTGATTCTGACTAACACTAAACACCTGCTTGCGATGATGGGATGCAATTCTCGGCAAGCAAGCAATTCTCGGCATAACAACAGCCCAAAATATCATTCGTACTTAACTATCTTCTATATGTCTTCTTTTGAATCATCATGTATCAAGGTCTTGCCTCTTAAATATTTTGAGAAGTACTCTGTTTATACATTAGGAATAAACAATCAATCCATCTAAACTACTGCTAAAATGCCTCTGATAATTGAAGCAGAAACCTGTTTCAGTTTTATTGAGAACTACAGTTCAGTGACATTTTTGCAGATATTTGCATGTTGCAGCAGTGACAGAAGGCTTTAGTACTAATGCCAAGATGCCAACAACAGGTTTGAACCACCCAGTAAAACTGGGGTCTGTCCCCCACCCCCCCGCCAGTCATTTCTCAACCTGCTTGTGATGTTGCTTACTTGTTGAATCTGCCATGCCTGCATTAGTGCTGTAACGTACATGAACAATACTAGTTTAAATGGCTGAATGTACTGTACTCAATCACTCACTGGAGCTGTACTGGAAGCCAGGGATCAGCAGCTGAATCCCCCACCTGAGCAGCAAACAAGCTCCGCCCACTCGATTCAGCCAACTCTCAGTTTGGTGAGTGGTAGGCAGTTGGAGCTCCAGTACAGCACTGAGTGATTCGATGTAAAACTATTTATAACGGATCTTTTTAGCTTGACTCAGCATGTTTCACTGAACTGTGGATCCCATCACTAACCTCCATACGGTTGCCTCTCTCCGACTGCAATGCAAGTCTTCCGTCTTCTTTTCCGCACAGCCTTGCGCACATGAGACGATATGTAAAAACAAACGTAGTATGTATGCGCAGGATCCATATTCTGATTGTGTTTGCTTATGTATTAAAGTAGCCATGTAATGAAGGTGTCAAATTATTGTACATTAGGGGATTTTTGAAATTACTGATCGTGCAACGTACAGAGGGCAAAATTATTGTACAAATATGATAATTATCCTACTTCTGGTAACACTGCCCTGCGGTGAGAATAACCTGTGCTCTTCTCCCACATTAACTCCTACCTCTGTGGTTAAATATGATTATTTTTTCCCTCTTGTCCTGTCAAGCAGCTAGGTAAGCATAACAGAAATCTGCTTCCCTATTGTGCCAAACAGATTTACTTTGCCAAAAGGAATTTTATACGGCACATATACAGTATATGTACTGTATATTATTTACAAACTCATCTTGTAATAACTTTGAATACTTTATTTAAATTGTTTCACCCATGAAGGACCCGATTGGGGGGGGGAATGGGGAGGGGGAAATAAAAGAGAAGAACAAACAGAAGACAAACAGACTAACACAACTGAAACATACAGAAGACAAACTGTTTCTTGTACTGAAAAGGTCTCATCTCGAGTCTGGTATCTGCACCTGTTAAAGGAGAGATGTGTGTGTGTGTGTGTGTGTGTGTGTGTGTGTGTGTGTGTGTGTGTGTGAGTGGTTTGCCAGGAAACATACAAAAAAGGTGGCAGGTCACAGGACCCCCCCCCCCCCCCGGAAACCCTGAGCAAGCAAGACAGCACCACCAGCCCTCAAAGAGCACAAATGTCCCCAGGCCAACAAGCCCCAGGACAACCAGGTATCTGCCCCAGGAGGGACGGCTGAGGAAGGCTGGGCTACCAAGCGGCCGGCGCAGCGCCCCCCAACCCCTGGACCGGCCAACCCAGGCCCCCCCAGCAGGGCCAGCCCCCACACCTCACACGCTTGCAGTCCCACACCCAGACCCACCCACTCTCACCCACTCACGTACCTGCTCAAGCTTGCTTCCACTCCCACTCCCACTCCCCCTCACAGTGGCCTGCACCCACCCACGCCTCCCTCCACCCACGCTCATCCATACACAAACTCTCACTCGTGCTCCAACTCACTCACATCCACTCATGTTCTCCCCACACACTCACCCACACTCATTCACCCTTAATACTTGGGGCAGCCACAGCACAGATGTAGCAGGCATGAACGCACACCAATGCCACGGCCACAGAAGCAGACTACCACCAACGCTCACCCAGAGTGACTGATCAACGGACCACTGCAAGCGCGCCGAGATGCCACCCAACACGCAAAGCACCACACAAATCCGACCCACCACCACCATCACCATCTCCACTCATCACGCCCTCACTCTCTCTTACTCACTTGCTCACTCACTCTCTCACTCGCTCACTCTCTTGCTTGCACCTATTCATTTGGCAGCACCCAGGGATGATGACAATATGACGAACCCAGGACACCAGCCAGGCCCCAGGCCCCCAAAAAGAGGAGGGCAGCAGGGGTGGGGGGGGGGGGCATGTTTGCACACAACACACATACCCACATGTTCACACACATGCATGCACCCATATCCACACCCACACCTATACGCGTGAACCCACACACACCCATACTCACACCCACCTGCACATATGCATTCGTACACACACACATGCACGCATACATGCACATACACATGCGCGCGTGCGCACACACACACACACACACACACACACACACACACACACACACACACACACATCTACACCTGTAGGCCCTGGAGGAGAGGTGCGCCGGCCGGCCCGCACCACTGGCGCACACCTGACCCCAGCCCAGAGGAGGGAATGCCCCCCCCCCCCCCAGCACCAGGGAGCCAAGGCCAGACCCAGCCCCAGCCCCACCTGGGAGGCAAAGCCGGTCGGCCTGGGGTCCCGGCCCACCCCGCAGCCCCCTTCCCCCACCAGCCGCCCAAGGCCAGACGCACAGCCACCCGGTGACAGGTGCTCCAGACACCGGCTCTAGTGGGTCACAGAAACCCCTCACGGTCAGGGCGCAGTCAGCCTCCAGAGGTGCCAAGGAGAGTGAGCCACCGCTTGCCACCCGTTAGGTTTTAGAATCAATAAGCAGGGACCAGAGAAAATTGAATTCAGCCATTTGGGTTTTAGAGGAGGCAGACATTCTCTCCAGACAAATATAATCTAATAGGAGGTTCTTAAAGTGAGTTGTACATAAACTATTTCTTGATTTCCAATTCATGAGGATAGTTTTCTTTGCGATGCATAATGCAGTGAGAACCATATGTGACATCCTTTCCTCTATATTCATTCCACTTAAATCACCAAGTATGCAAAAGTGTGGGAGAGGTTGGGATACAATACCAAAGCCATGCCGATAAGTCTTCACAAGTCTTCTGCCAAAACTTTTGGACCCATGCACAGGACCACATAGCATGCATATAACTATCCAGGATGTTGTTGGTGCAATGGGAGCAGATATTTGTGTGACTCAGGCCCATTTTGAACATCCTTTGTCCTGTGTAATGAGTTCTACGTAGAACTTTGTACTGTATGAGTTGTAAATTAGAGTTTTTAGTTATCTTAAGTGTTTAAACATAATTGTGTCCAGAAGCTTTCATCTTTATTAATTGATAGGTCTGTCTCCCATTTTAATTTTGGAAGAGATACTGACTCATCCAGTTTTGATAATAGTCTGTGTATTTTTGATATCAATTTAGGAGAATGAATATTTAAAAACTTTGTCACCTTAACTGGTACCTCTAAATTTGTCTGGTTGAAAACGAATCTTTGCCTTATTAAGGATTAAAGCTGATGGTATTCAAGAAACTTTTTTTATCACTGATGTCATACTGTGACACCAGTTCCTGGAATTGGATAAATTTTCAACTTCAAATAGGATGTTCTAAGTTTTTTATTCCTTTCTCAGACCATAGTGGAAAGTTTAACATCCTCTTTTGTTGTAGGCAGTGTTGGGAGTAACGCGTTACAAAGCAACGTGTTACTGTAACGCCACTACTTTTGCAGTAACGTGTTCTGTAACAAAATTACTGTTTAAAAATTCAGTAATGCATTACAGTTACTGAAATTTGATCAGATGCATTACTGGCGTTACTTCTTTTATTAATATGGATTTTTAGCGCAAATGAACTGACCCTACCATAGCTGGCTAGCCGTCAGTCTCCTTCCCTGTGGACTGGTTTCCTGTCCCGCGGTGGGAAGAAATGCCGTGGTGACTTCTCTTATGGAGTCCTGATCACCTGTTGTCCAAGCGGTGAGTAGCCCCTGAGCAGCTCCTACCTCTGTGGTTAAACATGAGTATTTTTTGAGCAAGAAGCTTGCATTTGTCCACAGTTGTGTAAATGTATAAGTTGTGTAAGTAATTGTGTGTAAGTTTTCTTACACACAGAGAAAAAGTGACTCGGATTGTTGCAGTAAAGAACAGCTTCTTGTAAGTGGTGAACTTTCATTTATCTGTGCTTTCTGTTTTATTTTATCTTTTCATTTACATGCTGTTGTGATATGCAACTATTTCATGGAAGTAAATCCTCTAAATATGCATTTTTAACGGGCTGGTCCAGGGGTGTCAAACATAGTCGTGGGCCAAAAACGGCCCACCAGGGCGTCCAAAATTTTCTTTGTGAATATACAGCTTTATTTCTAGTAAATTTCTGACTTTCTACTGATTGCAATAGTTTATTTAAATCTGAGACATTTTTTCTGCGTAAGATGAAACTTTTTTTCTCATCAGTTTTCTTTTTCTTCTTTTTTCTGATGAGAACAAGGGGCCCTTGATCTTGTTATGTGTGCAAGTGTGGCTTATATATTCATACCTGCATATTGTGTAAACCCAAGACGAAGTTGAGATTACATATGTGCTGACCTCACGCCTGAGAAGAGGACAATGGGCCTGGACCGCCTGTGGAGAACACCTGGACGTGGAGACACGGTGGCAGAGGCTGGAGAGGGCTTCCTGACCCCCTGAGGCCAGTTGGGAGACTGAGAGACCAGGAGGGGGGTTTAGAGACAGGAGGGGGATGTAACAGGGATGTGTCATGAAGCCTTTGTTGTCACTTGTATAAACAGAGAGGTACTGACTGTGTTCAGCCTCTTATTTCTACTGAGAGATTTGATGGGGATGTGACTTCAAGAATAAAACCTGAATTATGAAACCATTCAGCGTCTTCATTTCACGCTCCCCACACAAGATGATTTAAGTATGTATTTAAAAGTAATGTATCTAGTATCTAGTTACTTTAATCATGTGGTAACTCAAAAGTAACTCAGTTACTGTTGAAAAGAAGTAACTAGTAACTGTAACTAGTTACTGTTTTTTAGTAACTTGCCCAACACTGGTTGTAGGATATCAAGATTATTCCAAATGGGTGTGAGTTTGCAAGGGACAAGTGAGAACCCTATGTGATGGTCTGGTGAGTGTGCTCCCCCTCCCCTCCTGTTCCTGGTTTCCCGTTCCGGTGATGAGCACACCTGCATGATCATCCACCTGCTGCTCCTGATGAGCCAGCGTATTTAAGGCCCAGTGTGAGGGGAGCTCACCGCTGGATCGTCTGGGTTTGCAGCCTCAAATCTCATCAAAGTTTTGTCTTGTTATCCTGTCTCCCCGTATTTACCTTTTGTGTGTCTCCTGTTCCTCAGGTTGCTGCCACCCGTAGGTGTGTCTCCCGGAGCTGATCACGCTCGCCTGACCAGGAAGATCATCATGTCCACCCAGGTTCTGCCTCCCACCTGTCCCTGGTCCATGTTGGAGTTCCCTGCCGGACTCCACTACTCTGACTGTAAGTGTGTTATCCCGCATTATTCTCTCATCGGAGAATCTGTCCCTTTTTGTCTCTGTCTGCTCTCTCCTGTAGGCTACATGTGCTACAGGACGCACCTGTCTTGGCAGAAATCTAAGTTGGCATCTTTGTGTTTCGTTTTCTTTAGTTTTGCACTTTATTTCCTGTTCTGTCTTTTCAATAAAATTGTGAAACTTTCATTGGAGTCTGAGTGATTGTTCTGGCAGCTCTGGGTTTGAGCCTAACCCCGGCCTGAATCATGGCAGAACAATCCAGCCAGGACCAAGGCTCAGCGTGCACTCGGCCGAGCGATCAGTCAGCACTCTGGCGCTTGGAAGCCACGGAACGCCGGGTCATGCTTCTTTTTGAACAGTTAGAGACTCTTACTCAGCAATTGGCCACCATCACCGAGCACCTGGGTCAGCTTCCTGGTGTGGCTCCTCCTCCTGCACCTGCTGCTCTGGCAGTGTCTGCCCCCTGCAGGAACATCTCTGTTCCTTCACCTGCCCCCTATGGGGGAGAGGTGGGAGGGTGCAGAGAGTTCCTGCTCCACTGCCGGCTTTATTTTCAGCGGGTGGAGGGGGAGTATAGGGATGATGCAACCAAAATCCATTTCATGGTCTTGTTGCTGCGGGACCGGGCGCTCATGTGGGCACAGTCTGTCTTGAGTAGCCCGGACGGACCTCTATACACATACCAGCGGTTTGTGCGGGAATCCTCCGAGGCGTTCAACCATTCGGAGAGTGAGGGGAACATAGATAGTCAGCTGATGGGACTTCGGTATGGGGGCCGGTCAGTAGCCGACTTCTCCATTGAGTTCCAAGTCACTGCGGCCGACTCTGGATGGAATTACATTGCTCTACACAGCACATTCCTCTGGGGCCTGGATACACATCTAAGCAATGAGCTGGCTATCCACGATTCTCCCTCCTCTCTGGATGAGATGATTGCGCAGGCAGTAGTCCTAGATAATCGGTTTAGGGAGCGTACAAAGGGGCAGGAGGTCGCTGCTCCTCCGTCCGCTCCATGGCCAGTTCCCCCCACCTCAGATGCTGTTCTCCTGGTGTCGTTACCAAAGCCGATGGACCTCGGGAGGGCTCGTCTGACTCCGAGGAAGCGCCGGCTTTGCAAGGGGGCGGGGAAATGCATTTATTGCAGGATCTCCGGCCGCCCAATATCAGAATGCCCGATTCGGTCCGGGAGGCCCAGCCCGTCAGTCACCATAGGGGGCTGGGGGGGAGGGCCTTCACCAAATTCCCCTAATCATTTTGAACTTCTGGTCCTCGTCCAGTTACTGGGGGCCGAGTTCAAAACCTCCACTCTGATTGATTCAGGAGCAGAGCAAAATTTCATCCAACAGGCCATGGTGCATAAATTACAGATACCCACTAGGAATGTTCCGACACCTTTATCAGTCTTGACGGTTTCGTGCAGCACCATTGTGACAATTACCAAACAGACTGAGCCCATTTCGGTCATTCTGTCCGGTAATCACCACGAGGTTATTCAATTTTATGTTCTGCCCCAATCCAACACCACTGTGATCCTGGGGTATCCATGGCTTCGTATTCACAACCCCATCATTAACTGGAGTAAGGGCTCCATTTCATCCTGGAGCCCTTTCTGTCGGGCTGCACGGTGGCACAGTGGTTAGCACTGCGGCAGCACAGTTTACCCTTGGCCGGGGGATTGTGGGGATCGTGGGATCGTGGGTTCGATCCCAGCCCCCGACCAACAGTGATCTGTGTGGAGTTTGCATGTTCTCCCCGTGTTGCGTGGGTTTACTCCGGGATTTCTCCGGTTTCCTCCCACATGCCAAAAAAAACATGCATGTTAGGTTAATTGGCTGTTCTAAATTGTCCCTAGATATCTGTTTCCTATAGGCCCTTAGAATAGAGGGTTAGTATTAATGAAAGCGCTTTGAGTGGTCTTTGTGACTAGAAAAGCGCTATATAAGTGCAGGTTAGTTAGTAGTTAGTTAGTCTCTCGTCGTGTCTCCAGTCAGCCGCATGCTCACCTTTGCACCCGCTCTCCTCCCATTCAGCTGAGCCGGTGGATCTCAGCTCCATGCCCGAGGTTTATCATGACCTAGGGGAGGTCTTTAGCAAGTCAAGAGCCCTATCTCTACCACCTCACTGGGGCTACGACTGTGCTATCGACCTCCTCCCGGGCGCGCAGCTGCCATCCAGCCGGCTCTACAGTTTATCTGGGCCAGAGGGGGAGGTGATGGAGACCTACATAAAAGACTCCCTGAGCACCGGCATAATCCATCCATCATCCGCTCCCCTCAGCTTGGGTTTCTTTTTTGTAGGAAAAAAGGATAGGTCACTGTGGCCATGCATTGATTACCGTGAGCTTAACGCGATAACCAGGAAGGATAAGTATCCGCTGCCACTTATCAATTCGGCGTTTGAGTTACTTCAACACATGCGTTTTTTCATCAAGCTTGACCTCTGCAATGCGTATCATTTAGTCCGCATTCGGGAGGGGGATGAGTGGAAGACAGCGTTTAAGACACCTTTGGGCCATTTTGAATATCTGGTCATGCCATTCAGGCTTATCAATGCCCCTGCCCTCTTCCAGCGGTTAATAAATGACGTCCTACGAGACATGGTGAACTAGTTTGTGTTTGCGCATTTGGATGATATCTTGATTTCTTTTCACACCCTGGAGAAGCATGTAGTCCATGTCCGGTCTGTCCTGCAGCGGTTGCTGGAGAACCAGCTGCAGCAAAGCTGAGAAGTGTGAATTTTCCACTCACTCAACTTCGTTTTTGGAGTTCATCATCGCCGCGGGCACGGTAAAGGGCAATCCAGTGAAAATTAAAGCGGTAGTAGACTGGCCTACCCCCCCAGTCCAGGAAGGATCTTCAGCGCTTCCTGGGCTTTGCCAACTTCTACCGCTGTTTTATGCTGGAATACAGTAGGGTGGCGCAACTGCTTACGCAGTTGATGTCCACCAAAAGCCAGTTCAAGTGGTCCGAGGCTGCTGAACGAGCTTTTGTGACCCTAAAAGGCCTATTCACCAACGTGTGTCTTGGCGCAGGTGAATCCCGCGGCGCAGTTTGTGGTCGAGGTGGATGCTTCTGATTTGGGGGTGGGTGCTGTCCTCTCCCAGTGCTCCTCCTCAGAAGCTCCATCCGTGCGCGTATTTCTCTCTTCTTCTTTTAGATTTGATTGGTGATTAGCAACCAGCTTACAGGTGCATTACCTCCACTGACTTGATTATCATCACTCTATATGTTTGTATAAGGAGTTCTTATAAGGAGTTCTGAACAACTCCTTATGTGCGAAAAAATTAGCCATCCTTGGACTGTGTCCTCTTGGCAGCGTCTGCTCGGCGGTTAACGCCAGCCGAGAGGAATTACCCTGTTTTGGACCGTGAACTGTTTGCCATTAAGCTGGCGTTAGAGGAATGGAGACAATGGCTGGAGGGAGCTAGCCAACTGGTCATTGTCTGGACCGACCATAAAAATTTAGCATACCTTCAGTCAACTAGATGGTTGAATTCTCGGCAGGCTCAGTGGGCCCTGTTCTTTAATAGGTTCAATCTCTCCATCTTGTACAGACCAGGGTTCAGTAATGCTAAGGTTGATGCTCTCTCACATCAGTTCTCTCTCGACTTCTCCTCCTCCACCTCCTCCTCCACAGCTGCTGCGTCTCCCCTGGAGACTATTCTCCCCCCCTCCTGTGTTCTTGGGGCACTCCAGTGGGGGATTGAGCAGAGGGTCCAGCAAGCACAGTCATCAGAACCCATCCCTGAGGGAGGCCCTCTGGCTCTGGACTGGTTGTATGTCCCCGTGGTGCTACTAGGAGAGGTTATCCAGTGGGGGCATACCAGCTTTTTTGCCTGTCACCCCGGCATCTCCAGAACCATAGACTTATTATGCAGAGTGTTTTGGTGGCCCACACTGGAGAGGGATGTGCGGGAGTCTGTTAAGGCTTGTCACATCTGCTCTGCAAACAAATCAACAAACCCCCTCCTGCGGGTCTCCTCCATCCCTTCCCGGTGCTGGGTCGCCCAGGGTCTCACATTTCTTTGGGCTTTGTCACGGGCCTCTCTCCATCCCAGGAGAACACTGTCATCCTCACCATTGTCGACTGCTTCTCCAAGGCTGTCCACCTTATTCCCCTCCCCAAATTACCATCTGCCACAGAGACAGCCGACCTGCTGACTCAGCATGTCATCTGGTTGCACGGTATGCCCATTGACATCGTCTTGGACCGGGGGCCCCAGTTCACGTCCCAGGTGTAGATAGATAGATAGATAGATAGATAGATAGATAGATAGATAGATGTACTTTATTGATCCCATCCATCCATCCATCCATCTTCTACCGCTTTTCCGGAGGTCCGGGTTGTGGAGGCAGCAGTTCAAGCAGAGAAGCCCAGACTTCCCTCTCCCCAGCCACCTGCTCCAGCTCTTCAGAGGGGATACCAAGGCGTTCCCAGACCAGCTGGGAGACATAGTCTCTCCACCGAGTCCTGGGTCTGCCCCGGGGTCTCCTCCCAGTGGGACGTGCCTGAAACACCTCAAGTGGGAGGCGTCCAGGAGGCATCCTAATCAGATGCCCATACCACCTCAACTGACTCCTTTCAATGTGGAGGAGCAGCGGTTCTACTCTGAGCCTCTCCCGGATGACTGAGCTCCTCACCCTATCTCTGAGGGTGAGTCCAGCAATCCTACGGAGAAAGCTCATTTCAGCCGCTTGTATCCGCGATCTCGTTCTTTCGGTCATTACCCAAAGCTCGTGACCATAGGTGAGAGTAGGAACGTAGATTGACTGGTAAATCGACAGCTTTGCCTTAGAACTAAGCTCCCTCTTCACCACAACAGACCAGTACAACGTCCGCATCACTGCAGATGCTGCTCCAATCCGTCTGTCGATCTCTCGCTCCATTTTCCCCTCACTTGTGAACAAGACCCCAAGATACTTAAACTCCTCCACTTGGGGCAGGAGCCTGTCCCCAATCCGGAGAGGACAATCCACCTTTTTCCGGCTGAGGACCATGGACTCGGACTTGGAGGTGCTGATTCTCATCCCAGCCGCTTCACACTCAGCGGCAAACCGTCCCAGCAAGAGCTGTAGGTCATTGCTGGATGAAGCCAACAGGACAACATCATCTGCAAACAACAGAGATGAGATCCTGTGGTCACCAAGCATGACACCCTCCATTCCCTGGCTGCGCCTAGAAATCCTGTCCATAAAAATTATGAACAGGATCGGTGACAAAGGGCAGCCCTGGCAGAGTCCAACTCTCACTGGGAATGACTCCGACCGAGTGTTGGCAATACGAACTAAACTCTCACAACGGTCGTACAGAGACCGAATAGCTCGTAACAACAAGCCCGATACCCCATACTCCCGAAGCACCCCCCCACAAAAATCCACGAGGGACGCGGTCAAATGCCTTCTCCAAGTCCACAAAACACATGTAAACTGGTTGGGCAAACTCCCACGAACCCTCAAGAATTCTCGAGAGGGTAAAGAGCTGGTCCGATGTGCCACGGCCAGGACGAAAACCACATTGCTCCTCCTGAATCCGAGGTTCGACCAACGGCCGGACTCTCCTCTCCAGTACCTTGGCATAGACCTTCCCAGGGAGGCTGAGGAGTGTGATCCCTCTAAAGTTGGAGCACACCCTCCGGTCCCCTTTTTTGAAGAGAGGAACCACCACCCCGGTTTGCCATGCCAAAGGCACTGCCCCCGACCTCCACGCAATGTTGCAGAGGTGTGTCAACCATGACAACCCAACAACATCCAGGGCCTTGAGGTACTCGGGGCGAATCTCGTCCACCCCCGGGGCCCGGCCACCAAGGAGATTTTTAACCACCTTGGCGACCTCAGCCCCTGTGATAGGCGAGTCAGATAGATAGATAGATGTACTTTATTGATCCCAAACTGGGAAATTACAAATTACAGGTATGGAAAGCATTCTGTCGCTGTTTGGGTTTGTCCGCCAGTCTGACGTCAGGATATCACCCCCAGAGTAATGGTCAGGCTGAGTGTGCCAATCAGTCCCTGGAGGTCACCCTACAGTGTGTAGCATCCTCCAACCTCACCACCTGGAGCGCCCACTTGACCTGGGTGGAATAACCATTGAACTCGGCGATCTCCTCTTCCACTGGGCTTATGCCATTTGAGGCGTCGATAGGTTACACTCCACCATTGTTACCCATGGTGGAGAGGGGCCTTGCCGTCCCATCCATAGAGGCCCATGCGTGCTGGTGCCGCCGTCTGTGGAGGGCCACCAGGGCTGCCCTCCTCCGCTCTGCAGAGTGCAACAGGCAATACGCTGACCTCAGACGGGTGCCCGCGCGGAAGTACAAGGTGGGTCAGAGGGTTTGGCTGCTCACCAACCAGATCCCACTTACAGCTGTGGACAAAATTGTTGGTACCCCTCTGTTAATGAAAGAAAAACCCACAATGGTCACAGAAATAACTTGAATCTGACAAAAGTGGTAATAAATAAAAATTCTATGAAAATTAACCAATGAAAATCAGACAGTGCTTTTGAATTGTGGTTCAACAGAATTACTTTAAAAAACAAACTCATGAAACAGGCCTGGACAAAAATGATGGTACCCTTAGAAAAGATTGAAAATAATGTGACCATAGGGACATGTTCAACCAAGATGTGTCCTCTAATTAACATCACAGGTGTCTACAAACTTGTAATCAGTCAGTTGGCCTATTTAAAGGGTGACAAGTAGCCACTGTGCTGTTTGGTGACATGGTGTTTACCACACTAAACATGGACCAGAGGAAGCAAAGGAGAGAGTTGTCTCAGGAGATTAGAAAGAAAATTATAGACAAGCATGTTAAAGGTAAAGGCTACAAGACCATCTCCAAGCAGCTTGATATTCCTGTGACTACAGTTGCACATATTATTCCACGGGACTGTAGCCAACCTCCCTGGACGTGGCCGCAGGAGGAGACGGATAATACGAATGGTAACAAAAGAGCCCAGAACAACCCCTAAACACATTCATGGTGAACTCCAAGATCAAGGTACATCAATGTCAGATCGCACCATCTGTCGTTGTTTGAGCCAAAGTGGACTTCATGGGACACGGCCAAGGAGGACACCACTGTTGAAAACAAATGATAAAAAAGCCAGACTGGAATTTGCCAAACTGCATGTTGACAAGCCACAAAGCTTCTGGGAGAATGTCCTATGGACAGACGAGACAAAACTGGAACTTTCTGGCAAGGCACATCAGCTCTATGTTCACAGACGCAAAAATGAAGCATACCAAGAAAAGAACACTGTCCCTACTGTGAAACATGGAGGAGGTTCTGTTATGTTCTGGGGCTGCTTTGCTGCATCTGGCACAGGGTGTCTTGAATCTGTGCAGGGTACAGTGACATCTCAAGACTATCAAGGTATTCTAGAGAGAAATGTGCTGCCCAGTGTCAGACAGCTTGGTCTCAGTCGCAGGTCATGGGTCTTGCAACAGGATAATGACCCAAAACACACAGCTAAAAACACCCAAGAATGGCTAAGAGCCAAACATTGGACTATTCTAAAGTGGTCTTCTATGAGCCCTGATCTAAATCCTATTGAACATCTGTGGAAGAAGCTGAAACATGCCGTCTGGAGAAGGCATCCTTCAAACCTGAGACAACTGGAGCAGTTTGCTCATGAGGAATGGACCAAAATACCTGCTGAGAGGTGCAGAAGTCTCACTGACAGTTACAGAAATCGTTTGATTGCAGTGATTGCCTCAAAAGGTTGTGCAACAAGTATTAAGTTAAGGGTACCATCATTTTTGTCCGGGCCTGTTTCATGAGTTTGTTTTTTAAAATAATTCTGCTGAACCACAATTCAAAAGCACTGTCTGATTTTCATTGGTTAATTTTCATAGAATTTTTATTTATTACCACTTTTGTCAGATTCAAGTTATTTCTGTGAACATTGTGGGTTTTTCTTTCATTGACAGAGGGGTACCAACAATTTTGTCCACGTGTGTAAGACTGAATCCAGGAAGTTGTCCCCCCGCTTTCTGAGTCCCTTTACCATCAAGCGGGTGATCAACGATGTCACAGTGCGGTTGGACTTGCCACCCTCTATGCGTATACATCCCATGTTCCACGACTCCTGGATCAAGCCCCTCTCCGCCAGTCCCCTCTGCCCTCCTCTGGACCCCCCCCCCCCCCGGATCATCGACGGCCATACTACGTACACAATGGAGAGGATCCTGTACATGCGCTTTTGGGGCTGGGATGTCAGTATCTCGTCCACTGGAAAGGATATGGTCAGGAGGAGAGGTCATGGATTCCGGGATCATACATCTTGGATAAACGAATGATCTGGACCTTCCACTGCACCCATCAACGTCAGCCCAGTGGGACGCCGAGGGGCGTCCCGTGAGGGGGGGGGGGCACTGTGATGGTCTGGCGAGCGTGCTCCCCCTCCCCTCCTGTTCCTGGTTTCCTGCTCTGGTGATGAGCACACCTGCGTGATCATCCACCTGCTGCTCCTGATGAGCCAGCGTATTTAAGGCCCAGTGTGAGGGGAGCTCACCGCTGGATCATCTGGGTTTGCAGCCTCAAATCTCATCAAAGTTTTGACTCATTATCTTGTCTCCCCGTATTTACCTTTTGTGTGTCTCCTGCTCCTCAGGTTGCTGCCACCCGCAGGTGTGTCTCCCGGAGCTGATGGCGCTCACCTGACCAGAAAGATCATCACGTCCACCCAGGTCCTGCCTCCCACCTGTTCCTGGTCCATGTTGGAGTTCCTTGCCAGACTCCACTACTCTGACTGTAAGTGTGCTATCCCGCATTATTCTCTCATTGGAGAATCTGTCCCTTATCGTCTCTGTCTGCTCTCTTCCGTAGGCTACGTGCGCTCCAGGGGGCACCTGTCTTGGCAGAAATCTGAGTTGGCATCTTTGTGTTTCATTTTCTTTAGTTTTGCACTTTATTTCCTGTTCTGTCTTTTCAATAAAATTGTGAAATCTTTATTGGAGTCTGAGTGATTTTTCTGGCAGCTCTGTGTTTGAGCCTAACCCCGGTCTGAATCATGACACCCCATTATTTTTAAAAAATTCTACCAGGCTGTCAGCGAGGAGCTAATATTAATGCTTTTAAAATTTTTATGGTGTTTGATACAAGGACTCATGAAAGGTAAGTCAGCGATATTTAGTGACCCACAGAGAGCCTGTTCAGCATCTAACCATGGGTTTCCTAGTGGGGTTGATTTTGTCCAGTTAGAAACAAACTGCAGTCTATTGGCTAAGAAGTAATTAAAAAAATTTGAGAAATCTAAACCGCTACACTCTTTTGCTTTTTGAAGAGGTTCTTAACTGATCTGTGATGGTTTATCCTTCCATAAAAATTTACTTACGTATATTTGAGTCTAGAAATTTAAACCAGGCCATAGATGGTTGGGTAGGAATCATTAAAAACAGATAACTGAATTTAGGACCATCATTTTAACGGTTGCGACTCTTCCCATTAGTGATATAGGTAATGTCCTTCAGTGCTTAAGGTCATCTTGTATTGTTTTGAGAAGGTGAGTGTGATTTAGTCACAGTAACTGTGAGAGCCTGGGGAAAATATTTATTCCTAAATATTTAATATTACCTGATCATATTGGAATAGTGGATATATTTGAAAAATTACAGTTTATAGGTAAGACTGTTGATTTACCCCAGTTAATAGAGTAATCTGATAGTGATGATTGTTTTTAGAGCAAGAAGTTCCCGTTTACTGTCTGAAATTGTGCAAATTTAAGTTTTCGTATGATGGAGAGAAAAAGTGACTGAACTTTATGTTGCTGTAAAGAGAAACTGAAGCTTCTTCTGAGGTGAACATTTGTTTATCTGTGGTTATCTATGATATCTGTTATTTGCAGCCATTTCATGGAAATAAAACCTCTAATTATGTATTTTTAATGTGCTGGTACAGGGATGTTAAACATGTGGCCTGCGGGCCAAAAACAGACTGCCAGGGGGTTTAGGTTTTTCTCTCACTTTACAGCTTTCTAGTAAATTTCTCATTTTTTTACTGATTAGAATTGTTCATGGAAATTTG
The DNA here is from genome assembly GCA_020510985.1 of Pholidichthys leucotaenia. Taxonomy (NCBI): domain Eukaryota; kingdom Metazoa; phylum Chordata; class Actinopteri; order Cichliformes; family Pholidichthyidae; genus Pholidichthys; species Pholidichthys leucotaenia. The sequence goes on along the minus strand of CM035837.1, from coordinate 356,209,588 downwards.
AGACATTTTTCTACTTAAGATGAGACTTTTTTCTCATCAGTTTTCTTTTTCTTCTTTTTTTCTAGTGAAAACAGGTAGTGTCCCTTTAGATTAAATCCATCAGCAATTACTAATGACATCGTGCATCCCTGAAGGTGTGTCCCAATTCATAGGGATCATTTTCAAAGCCTACCCCTTGGCCTTTGATTTCAAGGACCAAGGGGTGAGGGTAGGCAAAGGGGAAGAGGTACAAATGAGAATTTGGACGGACCCCAAATCTACCTGTACTTCTCAAATATGATCATATTAAACATAATTTTCCTACCACCAAACTGTGGCTAGTGAAAAGACTGAGTGGCTAGTGACTTTGGAAAATCACTAGCCACAGTGGCTGGTGAGCAAAAAAGTTAATGTCAAGTTAATGTCAAGCCCTGTATACATTTATTTTCTGTATGTACAGTAGACCAGTAGTACCTATGGTTTTTGCACCACTAAACTCTATTTATCTGTGTACGTACGTATATGCACTGCATTTCTATTCAGATATTCTTCTCTACGTTGTCAGAGTTCTTGCCAAATCAGTCTGATCACGTTCTGGTTTGGCATTCTCGGTCAGGAAGAGCTGTACCTCTTTTAGCATAAATACCACTCCAATACATGAGATTCACAGTCATCAAATGTGTGCTGTCAGCCAAAATTTACAAATGTATTAAATGATCTCTTTCCCGCAGATCTAAATGTGGCTAAAATTGTACCGTTTTCAAGACCTACAAAGATCTGGTGATGAAATACTTCCACTTTCTACTTAAATTTAAGCATTAAAAACTATATGGTTACGTTTGGGAAATGACTGTGATTTGGACTGTAGCCTATTGGTTACAAAGTGATAATGTACTGTAGACTGTCTTATTATGCCAAACCTGGAAGATCAGTAGTTGATGCAGTTGACAAAAAGTTTATCTGTTGAACACGTAAAACATTTTCTCCACAAAATTATACAGCAAAAAGCAATTGCAACATGTTTTGACCTACATAAGGGGAAATGGATCAACTGTAGTTATCCCCTTTTCATTGATTTAAATCTATGGCACATAACTTGTGTTATTATTGGCTGGAAAAAATAAATATTTGACAGTGAAAATAATGTAATGGGTTCAGCTTCCCCTTCTGATGCTTTCCTTTTCTTAAAATTGTTTTTATAATGGTCCATCAATCATCCACAAAAAAAAGTGGAATAGTGGAGTAGTGGTTGGCACTATTGCCACACAGTAAGAAGGTCATGGGTTTAAATCCACCAGCCAGCAGGGCTTATTTGTGAGGAGTTTGCATGTTCCCCCCATGCTTGGGGGAGAACATGCAAGCATGGTTCATGGTTCATTTTGTTCTGGACCAAGACCACCTCATTTTGCTAGACCAAATTCTTGCTCTTTGGTCTGGACTGTGGTATGGAGAAGTATCACAACTATAATCTGTAATTTTCCAGTTTGGGATCAATAAAGAACATCTATCTATCTATCTATCTGAAAGTTCAATTCAATTCAATTCAACTTTATTTATATAGCGCCATTTCACAACAACAGTCATCTCATAGCACTATCAACTGTAGGGGGAACCCCCACAGTTGCAGAAAGACCCCAGCAATCAGGCGATCCCCTGTGAGCAAGCACTTGGCGACGGTGGAGAGGAAAAACTCCCTTTTAACAGGAAGAAACCTCCAGCAGAACCAGGCTCAGGGAGGGGCAGTCATCTGCTGCGACTGGCTGGGGGGTGAGGGGATAGAGAAGATGAAAAGAACAGACATGTAGAGAGCAAACAGCACAATGGGGACTCAATCTATGGGAGAGAACAAACAAATGTTAATGACCAGCAAAAAAAATATTTCATTGAGAGTGAGGAAAGGAGTGAGGCCCAGTGCATTACTGGAGGTCCCCCGGCTGACTAAACCTATTAGCAGCATAACTAAGGGAGGGTTCAGAAACACATGATCCCTCCCTAATTGTAGGCTATATCAAAAAGGTAGGTTTTAGCCCTATTCTTAAAAACAGAGATCGAGACTGACTCCCGAATCCAGGGAGACTAAACAGAGTAAACAGGATAAGTTTAAGTTCAGACTAAACAGGATAAGTGTGAAAACACAACAAGTCTGAGAGTAAAAGAATAGAGATGCAAGCATAATAACTCACCTTTAATAGCCAAATTAGAGGATAAAAATTAAGGTACAACCCATTTTTTTAAAGACACACTCTGGTGGATATATGTAACTTCCCTATAAAAACAAATCTACAGTGTCTAAAATGTTGTGCCCTTTTTTCTACAAAAAAACCCTTTCATTGTCTTACAGTTTTGTATCAGAATGTTTTCACTTTTCCTCCTCCTTCAAATGCCAGGATCTGTGAATAGGCCCACCCACATGGCTAATGGTGACTAGTATGGCTGTGTTGTGAGACATGTATATGTTGGACACTGCATATGTGATTTAACTACGATGAAGGAGAGCCAGCCCCCTGCGGTGCGGAGCCACAGAGCCTGGACCCCCTGCGGAGGACAGGGGACAGAAGACTTCCTGACCACTGAGGCTCGGGAAGAGAGAAGGGGGAGTTATGTAAATAAAAGGCTAATGAATGTGAATAAAGAGATTTTGAGAGAGATGTGTGATTTCCCCCGCGAGGGAAATGGTTTGATGTCAGAATGTTTAAATGAGAGAACTTTGGTGTGTTCACGCTCTTGGTTCGCTGCTCAGGAATGAGAGCAGACTGTGGAATGATTACTTGAATAAATTGGAATGAAAGACAATTCGGTTTCGTTATTCAAGACTCCCCACATTGGTGACTGACGACGTTGAGAATGAATGAAGAAATTCTCAGGGTCCCGGACTCACAGCGCTCAGAGCTGGCGAGCGCAGTGGCCGTTAAGCTGCCTGATTTCTGGCAGGATAATCCACGGTCGTGGTTTCTGCAAGCAGAGTCGCAGTTCGCGCTCGCAGGAGTAACGGTGGATGACACTAAGTTCCACCATGTCATCGCTAAACTGGACAACAGCACAGCTCGGTGCGTGCAAAGCTTGGTGGAGCAGCCACCCGCAACCGACAGGTACGGCAAGCTGAAATCCACCCTCATCAAGTTTTTCACCCCCTCGGCTGAAGTGAGGGCGAGGAGGATCCTGTCTTTGCTAGACCAAGGTGGACACAGGCCGAGCGCCCTGATGGAGGAGATGATACAGCTGAGAGGGTTGGACAACGATGATTTCATTTTTCAGTTCATCTTCCTCTCCAACCTCCCGGCGCATGCGAGAAGCACGCTGGCCGGCAAAAAGTGTCACACCCTGGAGGAGTTCCGGGAGCTGGCCCAGGAGGCAGATGGTATCCTGGACGCCTGCGGCGGGCAAGCAACCACAGCAGCGACCCGAGACAGCGGGGAGCCAGAGGCGGCAGAACCAGACTGGCCGACGACGGCGGCAACACGGCCGCGACGAGGGGGAGCCAATAGCCCGGCGGCAGAGGCGCGGGCACGACACAGCGGAGGAGAAGATCTCTGCTTTTACCATCGGAGGTTCGCAGAGAAGGCACGCAGGTGTGTGCCGCCCTGCATCTTCAGGAGTTCGGGAAACGGCAAGACCGGGGGTCGCTAGCAGCTTCGACCCTCGGAGAACGCAACAAGCTGCTCTACATCACGGATGCGCGCTCCGGACGAGAGTTCCTCATCGACACCGGAGCACAAGTGAGCTTCATCACCCCAACATACGCGGACCGGGTGGCTGGACCCCACGGTAGCGGAGCTACAGCGGCAAATGGCTCGAACATCAACACCTACGGGAGAAGGACCTTGCCTTTATGCTTACATGGCCGCACATATGAATGGACTTTTGTGATAGCGGCGGTGAGTTTCAACATGTTGGGCGCGGATTTTTTGTGTTCACACAATCTGTTAGTTGATCTTGCTAATAGACGGCTGGTAAATGCACTCTCTTTTTACTCTCTCCCCTGTTCAGCTCGAGTGTCCCCGCCACCAGTACAGACCCACGTCGCTACAGCAGGTGGTAAGTTTCACACACTCCTCACCCAATTTCCAGCGCTCACTGTGCCCACTTTTTCAGCGACGGTCGCGAAGCACGGGGTGAAACACTTTATCCCCACTTCTGGTCCTCCCGTGTTTGCAAAAGCTCGGCGCTTGGATGCAGTTAAGCTCGCCATTGCGCGCGAGGAGTTCGCCAGCCTGGAGAGGCTGGGCATCGTTCGTAGGTCGAAGAGCCCGTGGGCTTCGCCGCTGCACATGGTACCGAAAGCCGATGGCTCCTAGAGACCGTGCGGGGATTACCGCAGGCTAAACAACGCTACGGCGCACGATCGTTATCCCATCCCGCACATTCAGGATTTTTCGGTGCACCTGGCGGGGGCGCGCATTTTTTCAAAGATTGATCTAGTTCGCGGCTATCACCAAGTCCCGGTCCAACCGGAGGACATTCCTAAAACAGCGGTAATAACCCCGTTCGGACTTTTCGAATTTTTACGCATGCCGTTTGGTCTCAAAGGGGCGGCGCAAACATTTCAGCGGATGATGGATGCCGTGTTACGCGATCTCCCTTTCGTGTTTGTGTACCTCGACGACATTTTGGTCGCGAGTACTTCAGAGGACGAACACGAAACGCACCTCACAGCAGTTTTTAGGAGGCTGGGAGAGCACGGCTTAATAGTTAACCCAGCCAAGTGCCAGTTCGGCGTCGAGCAGATCGATTTTTTGGGTCACCGCGTCTCCCCGGAGGGAGCGGTTCCGTTACCAGAGAAAGTACGCGCGGTAGCGGATTTTCCCCGTCCACTAACGGTCAAATCACTACAGGAATTCTTGGGGATGGTGAATTTTTATAACCGATTCCTGCCCCACGCAGCTCAAATCATGCAACCGTTATATGCCGCGCTCAAAAAACAAAAACCGACCCAGGCGGTCGAATGGTCCCCGGAGCGGGAGCGCGCGTTCACAGAGGTTAAAAAAGCCTTGGCTGACGCTGCGCTCCTGGCCCACCCAGACCCTGCAGCACGTATCGCGCTGACGACAGACGCTTCAGATTTAGCCATAGGGGCCGTTATTGAGCAACAGGTAGCCGGAGTTTGGCAGCCTTTGGCTTTCTTTAGCAAATCTTTAAGCGCGGCTGAACGAAAATACAGCGCGTTTGACAGAGAACTGTTGGCGCTGCATTTGGCTATTCGTCATTTCCAGTTCTGGCTGGAAAGACGGTGCTTCACCGCTTATGTGGACCACAAGCCGCTCACATACGCCATGGCCAAAATTTCAGACCCGTGGTCCGGCAGGCAGCAGAGGCAGCTGGCCGCAATCTCGGAATTTACCACTGACATTAGGCACGTCGCGGGCAAATTCAATGTAGTAGCGGATTGTCTCTCACGCGCGTTCACAACCCCAACACGCGCAGAGGCAGAACGGGCCACCGTGACCGCGCCGCAGGAGAGCGGCACGGTGGCGCGCGCAGCCCCGGTGCACGTGGGTATAGATTACGCAGCCATGGCAGCGGACCAGGGGGCGGACGCAGACGTGCGCGCGCTCCAGTCTGGACCAACAGGGTTGAGGCTGGAGAGCAAGTGTTTACAAACCGGTATGCCCCCCCTGATCTGCGACATGTCGACGGGGCGCCCGCGTCCGGTGGTTCTGGCCACGTGGCGCCGCCGTGTTTTTGACTCGGTACACTCACTGGCGCACCCGGGGGTGCGCGCGTCGGTGAAACTAGTGGCGGAAAAGTTTGTTTGGCCGTGCCTGCGCAAGCACGTGAAGGAATGGGCAAAAACCTGCATTTCCTGTCAACGGGCCAAAATTCACAGGCACACAAGAGCCCCGTTAGAACCGTTCCGCATTCCGGCCAGAAGGTTCGACCATGTGCACGTCGACCTTGTGGGCCCCCTACCGGCATCACAGGGGTTCACGTATCTTTTGACAATGGTGGACCGCACCACACGTTGGCCGGAAGTGGTCCCACTTGCGACGACCACGGCCGCGGAGGTGGCTCGCGTTTTTTTAACGGCTTGGGTGGCGCGTTTCGGGGTTCCGTCGGACATTACGTCCTATAGAGGACCGCAATTCATCTCTGAGCTGTGGTCAGCGATGGCTGACGGCTTAGGAGCCAAAATTCACCGCACTACGGCTTACCACCCTCAGGCCAATGGTTTATGCGAGCGTTTTCATAGGTCTTTGAAGGCAGCACTCAGAGCGTCGCTCACGGATGCAGATTGGGTGAATAAACTTCCATGGGTTTTATTAGGGTTGCGTTCTGCGCCTAAAGAGGACTTAGACGCCTCCCCAGCGGAGCTGGTATTCGCACAAACTCTGAGGCTGCCGGGCGAGTTTTTACCAGAGCACCCAGAGCCCCCACCTCTCTCGGCTCTGGGACCGTTAGTCGGCACGGGGGCAGACACGCTCCCGGGTCCGGTTCATCACGCTTTTCCACGAGTTTTCGTCCCCAAGGCTTTGAAAAATGCCGATTTCATTTTTGTCAGGCGCGAAGCCCTAAAAGCAACGCTCAAACCACCTTACGAAGGGCCATTTCGAGTGCTGGAGGCAGGTGATAAGCAATTTGTGCTAGATTTTGGAGACAGAAAAGAGACAGTCAGTATTGACAGACTAAAACCTGCTTTTGTCATGAAGGACGTGTCTGTACCGGTCGCGGTGGCGCCTCGACGAGGCAGGCCCCCGCAGGGGGCAATTAATCACTCTCTCCCTCAGTCAACAGACCCGAAGCAGAAACGCACCGCAGGCAAGGCGGGGCCAACGCACAGCAGATTCGGCAGACGGCTGAAGCCCAAGCGGCGCACAGACTGAATGTTGGTGTTGATTATTCAGTAGTGAGTAAGGTGCTATTTAATTTTAGGAATTAGTCTGTTCTTCATCGTTTGGGGGGGGGGGGTTATATGGCTGTGTTGTGAGACATGTATATGTTGGACACTGCATATGTGATTTAACCACGATGAAGGAGAGCCAGCCCCCTGCGGTGCGGAGCCACAGAGCCTGGACCCCCTGCGGAGGACAGGGGACAGAAGACTTCCTGACCACTGAGGCTCGGGAAGAGAGAAGGGGGAGTTATGTAAATAAAAGGCTAATGAATGTGAATAAAGAGATTTTGAGAGAGATGTGTGATTTCCCCCGCGAGGGAAATGGTTTGATGTCAGAATGTTTAAATGAGAGAACTTTGGTGTGTTCACGCTCTTGGTTCGCTGCTCAGGAATGAGAGCAGACTGTGGAATGATTACTTGAATAAATTGGAATGAAAGACAATTCGGTTTCGTTATTCAAGACTCCCCACAACTAGTGCTACATTAAACAGAATAAGTCCTGTGATAAAAAAAAGACTTAACAGTTGAAGGACATGCCCCGTTGTATGCATCGTGGCACAGGATAATGACTGAAACTGCACTGGTCCTTAAAAGTAGTTGAATGGTAAAACCCATCTTAATTTGGGTCAAGCTTTCAAAGCAGCTGTCCAAAAATGCTAACTGGTATTGAGGCTAACTTCAGTTAGGCCAGAGACAGTTCTTAATCTTGATTGACTCAACATTACGGACCTGTTACTGTTATGTCACCAAAAACGCTCTGTCTAAACTCACCTTTTTTCAAAGTTGGTGGTGGGGAGTGGGGTGGCTTAACTGAAATTTCCCAGCAAAAAAAACAAAAACAAAAACAAAGACATGACACATTTGAGTAATTTTGCTCTTGATATGTCTTGTAAGTTATATAAAAAAAAACATGTTGCAGACATGTTAACAAGAAAAAAAAACAACTTGATTTTTGGCGGGGTGTCACCTGAAGTAAAAAAGTATACTTTTTGTTTGCTAACATTAATTACAGCACACAAAACTAATCACCATGAGCTAAAAGGGCTTTCCTGAATGTTAAGTAATGACAGAAATCATAATCTTCTGAAAGTGATGGCTCATTTGCTGCACCAACATAGCCTCTAAAAAACAAACAAGGAAAAAAAATGGTCATCATTAGTGTGTGTGTGTGTGAGAGAGAACGAGAGAGAGAGAGAGAGAGAGAGAGAGAGAGAGAGAGAGAGAGAGAGAGAGAGAGAGAGAGAGAGAGAGAGACAGCCAGACAGGGGAAGTATAGCCGTTCACAACTGCATGACACCAGCCGGTCCATGTCAAACTCTCCACCCGTCCAATACGCACACATCTGCGTGCAAACACACACACGCACACACACTCACACATACGTCCAAGAAAGGGTCATTTTTCACCGGGTAATTGGCGGCGAGGCACATTGCCCTTGGGATTCGATAATTCATAACCTCCTCCCATCCAATATTGGATAGCTGGTAGAAATGGGCTGAGACAAGGGCTGGTGTGTGCAGAGGAAGGAGGTGGGAGGGGTGGGGGCTGCATCATTAGAGAGGAGAGGTAATGGCTCTTATTGATTCTGCCCCGCCAGGCCCCCTCACCATTTCATGTTTAAAACAACACTGATCCTCATTATCCAGGCAGCCACCACTGGCCTGATAAGGCAGAGAGGAAAGACACAGTGAGATGTGGTGAGAGGAGAATGAGTGGAGAAAAGGGAGGACTGCCAGAGAGGAGGGCCACTTGGGGGGGGGGGGGGGGAAGAAAAGAGGTGAGAAGGGGGGAAATGTTCAGGGGGAAGCGGTATAACTGAGTGCGCAGCTTGTGTTTTGCTGTCTTAATTCCTCCCTTTGAGTGGTATAAGTAATTACTGTCACCCTTTAATGCGTGTAATGCATTATTACTTGTTTAAATCTCCGGCCCTCCCTCCCCCAGACATCCTCCAACCCCTGCAGTGTGTAATAAGACTAAAGAATTGACTCAAACACAGGCTGCTCGGATCTGTCTAATAATTCTCTGTGCTATTATCCTCTCTTTGCAGCTAACACACTGCGCTCTCTGTGTGTTTGGCCACCGGCAAACACTATCAGTACTGCAACAGCCTTACAAGACCAGCTCTAATGTCTTCTCTTTCGCTCTCTCCCTGAGTCTTTCCATATTTGAGTTTTTATTAGAGAAGGGTATTTTGGCCGATATAACTACTTCAGACTAGCAACTGGAGGATCAAATATTGGATTCCTCTTCAACTCTGTATCTGCAAGAACTCACATACTTTCCCCCTTTATTAGTCATGACTCCAGTTGGCCCATAAACTGAGCAATAACATGCCCTTTGGGTGGTGCTTGTGTGTGTCATGTACCTGTTTGGTGGTGCAGGGGGTGATTAAAAAGAGTGCCACTCAAGACAAAGTTAAACTCAACAAAGCATTACCTTGCTTTGATATTTTTCCTGTTTAAAATTACCTTTGTGCCAAGAATCAACATAGAAACGAAAGCTTTTTCTACCTGAATCTTAAAATAGCTAAGCAGAGGTGTTAGGTACTTGCAACCCACATAACAGTCCAACTGCATGTGAGGTGGGCATGAAAGCATCACACCAAGATGGCATGAACATTCTTCCAGCTACTGCATACATTGTAATAAAATATAGCATCTACTTTTAAACCTTTTGATTTGTTCATTTAGTAAAAGGGATTGTATGCATGATGAGCACAGCGCTGTACTCTCAGTTCTTGGCCATGTTTACATGCATACAAATAAACCAATTATAACTGGATTTCTGGAGTTATCTGATCATTCAAGTAGTCACGTAAACAGAATAATCAGATAAAGGCCATTATCAGGTTATCAGCTTCTCCGACATAGAAGCACAATGTATCATGGGCAACCCTCTCGATGATCTGGATCCGTAGAGCCAAAATTCCACTAATAAAAAAGCTATAATGGCACAATGCTGCATGTGTCTCAATAATGCCATACCACAGCAACAGATGGGCAGCCCCAAAGTTACAGTGCATCCGGAAAGAATTTACAGCACTTCACGTTTTCCACATTTTGTAATGTTACAACCTTATTCCAAAAGGGATTAAATTCATTTTTTTTTCCTCAAAATTCTACACACAATGCCCCCATAATGACAATGTGAAAAAGTTTTTTTTTTGAGATTTTTGCAAATTTATTGAAAATAAAAAAAACCTAAGAAATCACATGTGCATAAGTATTCACAGCCTTTATGCAATACTTTGTTGATGCACCTTTGGAAGCAATTACAGCTTTAAGCTTTTTTGAATATGATGTCACAAGCTTGACACACTTACCTTTGGACAGTTTCACCCATTCATCTTTGCAGTATCTCTCAAGCTCCATCAGATTGGATGGGAAGCATTGGTGTACAGCCATTTTTAGATCTCTCCAGAGATATTCAATTGGATTCAAGGCTGGGCTCTGGCTGGGGAACTCAAGGACATTCACAGAGTTGTCCTGAAGCCACTCCTTTGATATTTTGGCTGTGTGCTTTGGGTCATTGTTCTGCTGAAAGATGAACCATCGCCCTAGTCTAAAGTCAAGAGCGCTCTGGAACAGGTTTTCATTCAGGATGTCTCTGTACATTTCTGCATTCACCTTTCCCTCTATCCTGACTAGTCTCCCAGTTACTACTGCTGAAAAACATCCCCACAGCATGATGCTGCCACCACCATTGGCATGGCTATGAGCAGTGCCTGGTTTCCTCCAAACATGACACCTGGCATTCACGCCAGAGTTCAATCTTTGTCTCATCAAGCCAGAGAAGTTTGTTTCTCATGGTCTGAGAGTCCTTCAGGTGCCTTTTGGCTAACTCCAGGCAGGCTGCCATGTGCCTTTTACTAAGGAGTGGCTTTCGTCTGGCCACTCTACCATACAGGCCTGACTGGTGGATTGCAGAAGAGATGGTTGTCCTTCTGAAAGGTTCTCCTCTCTCCACAGAGGAACACTGGAGCTCTGACAGAGTGACCATTGGGTTCTTGGGTTCTCCCTAACTAAGTCCCATCTCCCCCGATCACTCAGTTTAGACGGCCAACCAGCTCTAGAAAGAGTCCCGGTGGTTCCAAACTTCTTCCATTTAAGGATGATGGAGGCCACTGTACTCATTGGGACCTTCAAAGCAGCAGAAATTTTTCTGTACCCTTCCCCAGATTTGTGCCTCGAGACAATCCTGTCTTGGAGGTCTACAGACAATTTCTTTGACTTCATGCTTGGTTTGTCCTCTGACATGCACTGTCAACTGTGGGACTTTATATAGACAGGTGTGTGCCTTTCCAAATAATGTCCAATCAACCGAATTTACCACAGGTGGACTCCAATTAAGATAAGATAAGATAAGCCTTTATTTAGTCCCACAATGGGGAAATTCCAGGATTGCAACAGCACAGGGATAGCAACACTCAGAGCAATAATTTAGAAGATAAGATAAAAAGAGCAGTGAATATACAAATATACACATAAATATATATGCACAGTGCGGGGCATTGTAGCTAGATGGAATAAACAGCATAACGGTCTTTTTAGTTTCCCCACATAGTATGAATATGTACTCGTACAGCATATTATGTATTTGAATCAACCTAGTTGTCACCCTCCATAGCGACTGATATTGTCCTAGTTGTATAATGGAGGGGACCATTATTGTGCAAGTTTGTTGTGTCTTTTGGATTCAATGCTATTAGGTCGTAACGGTTTTTTACAATCTCTGCACACAGCCCTGCTTAGGTTATAAAGTCTGACAGCCGTAAGTAGGAAGGACCTGCGAAACCTCTCGGTCGCTCACCTAGGATGATGTAGCCTACTGCTAAATGAGCTTCTCAGTGCGTTCAGCATGTCCTGCATAGGGTGGGACTTGGACTCTAGCAAAGATGACAGCTTAGCCACCATCCTCCTCTCTTCTATCTACTCCACTGGGCTGAGGCGCTGTCCCAGGACAGAGCTAGCTTTCTTGATCATTTTGTTCAGTCTCTTCCTGTTGGCTGCTGTGATGCCGTTGCCCCAGCAGACCACTCCAAATGTTATGGCTGATGCCACCACCAAATCATAGAAGGTCTTCAGGAGCACCCCTTGTACATCAAAAGACCTGAGTCTCCTCAGTAGGAACAGCCTGCGCTGACCCTTCTTGTAGTGTGCATTGGTATTGTGTGACCAGTCTAATTTATTGTTGAAATAAACACCCAGGTACCTGTAGGATGTCACCATCTTTTTTTTTTTTTTTCCTCCCCGGCGCCACACCAGTAGGCTGCCCTTTGCAACAGCGGCTCGATTCCGAGTCTTTTTCCCTTCCTCTATCTTTTTGATCCGTCTTTTTCACTCCACTTATATCACGGACACACAGATCGTCCCAAATGTCTCCTGAGCCGGTGGACGGAGCCACTGTCTATAGCAAGATACGATACAGCAGGGAAGAGCTGCTAGCATTCAACCGCCACCCGGTCCCATTGGAAAAACTCGACATACCGAGAGAACTGAGGCGAAAACGCCGCGGCTACCGGGCTGGAGTAAGGCGGAGGACAAAAAATATAAGGTACAGACCCTCGCTTCCATCTGTTGTCATGGGAAATGTACGGTCGTTACTGGGAAAGGTAGATGAGCTAGCGGCTATCTCCCGTTACGATAGCACATATCGGGAGTGCTCTCTCCTTTTGTTTTCTGAGACGTGGCTAACTGAACTAGCAGCAGATGCTAACATTGAGCTGGAGGGTTTTCACATGATACGGGCAGACCGAACACCAGACAGTGGCAAAGCAAGGGGCGGTGGAGTGATAATGTATGTTAACAACAACTGGTGCAGACCGTGACATATCACTGTTAAACAACGACACTGCAGCAAAGACAATGAGTTGCTAGCTGTTAGCATGAGGTCTATATATCTCCCGAGAGAACACTCACACGTGATCTGCATTGTTGTTTATGCAAATCCGACGGCGAACGCTGGGACAGCGCGTGACGTCATCCATTCAGTAACCAGCAGGCTGCAGACAGAACACCCAGATGCTCTTCTCCTCATCTCAGGCGATTTCAACCATGTTTCACTATCTCCCATTCTACCCACGTTCACCCAGTATGTCACATGCCACACTAGAGACAATAGAACACTGGACTTATTCTACGCAAACACTAAGGAGGCGTACACCTCATCACAACTCCCCCCACTCGGGAGATCGGATCACAACTTGGTTCATCTCCGGCCGGTGTACAAACCCCTAGTGCACAGACAACCTCCGGCCATGCACACTGTGGAGTTATGGTCTGAGGAGACAATGGACACTCTAAAGGGCTGTTTTGAAGCCACCACCTGGAAGCAGCTCTGTGATCCACATGGTGAGGACATCGATGGCCTCACTCACACCTTCACGGACTACCTCAGCTTCAGTGTGGACAAATCCGTTCCCACCAAGACCATACGGCGTCACTCAAACAACAAACCCTGGATCAACCCTGAGATAAAAACACTTCTGAGAGAGAAGAAGAGGATCTTCAGGTCGGGGAATAGGGAGATGCTGAAGTCCGTACAGAGGGAGCTGAGGAGAAAGATCAGAGTAGGCAAAGACAGCTTCAGGAAGAAGATGGAGGACAAGCTGCAACAGAGCGACATCAGCGGGGTCTGGAGAAACCTCAAAATCATCTCTGAGCTCCAGAATACCTCCCCCCGGGCCACAGGGGGGAGGGAGTGGGCGAACAACCTGAATCTGTTTTTCAATAGGTTTGACCAACCGCCCTTCCCCCTGACTGCATAACAACCACTGCTGCCTCTAAAGAAATCAAGTCCTGCTGCCCACTCCCCACTCCACCAACACCCCCCCACTCCCAACACACAGCCCCCCATCCTGACCCTGACCAGGACCCAGGTGAGGACGGAGCTGAGGAAGATCAAGGCGAGGAAGGCGTCGGGACCGGACGGCATCAGCGCAAAGCTCCTCAAGTCCTGTGCAGACCAGCTGTGTGGGATTGTGACGTATATCTTCAACCTGAGCCTGAAACTGGGGAGGGTACCACAGCTGTGGAAAACATCTTGTGTGGTACCTGTACCAAAAACTTCCCACCCCAAAGACCTGAACTGCTACAGACCGGTGGCCTTGACGTCCCACTTGATGAAGACCCTGGAGAGACTGCTCCTTGCTCACCTCCGCCCCCTGGTGGAACCAGAGATGGATCCACTCCAGTTCGCCTACCAGCATGGCATTGGGGTGGAGGATGCGGTGATCTTCCTCCTTCACCGTTCTCTGTCCCACCTGGAGAAGCCCGGGAATATGGTGAGGATCATGTTCTTTGACTTCTCCAGTGCTTTCAACACTATCCAACTGATGATCCTGAAGGACAAGCTGCTGCGCGCAGGGGTGGACCAGCACCTGTCATCATGGATCCTGGACTACCTCACGAACCGGCCTCAGCTTGTGAGAACCCGGGACTGTGTGTCCGACACGATCATCAGTAGCACGGGGGCCCCCCAGGGAACGGTGCTGGCTCCCTTCCTGTTCACTCTTTATACTGCGGACTTCTCACACAACACAACACACTGCCATCTACAGAAGTTCTTTGATGACTCTGCGATCGTTGGCCTCATCTCCAATGGAGATGAAGCTGAGTACAGAGGGCTTATCCAGGACTTCGTGGACTGGTGCCATCGGAACTGCCTCCAGATCAACGCGAGAAAAACTAAGGAGCTGGTGGTGGACTGCCGCAGGCAAGGACAACCCCTCACAGCACCAGTAAATATACAGGGAACAGACATCGAGATGGTGACATCCTACAAGCACCTTGGTGTTCATCTGAACAATAAACTAGACTGGTCACACAATACCGATGCACTCTACAAGAAGGGACAGCGCAGGCTGTTCCTGCTGAGGAGACTCAGGTCTTTTGGTGTACAAGAGGCGTTGCTGAAGACATTCTATGACACGGTGGTGGCATCAGCCATCACTTTTGGAGTGGTCTGCTGGGGCAGTGGCATTACTGCAGCCGATAGGAAGAGACTGAACAAACTGATCAAGAAAGCTAGCTCTGTCCTGGGGCAGCGCCTTGATCCGGTGGAGGAGATAGGAGAGAGAAGGACGGTGGCTAAACTGTCATCTCTGCTGGAGTCCGAGTTCCACCCTATGCAGGACATACTGAATGCACTGAGGAGCTCATTTAGCAGCAGACTACATCATCCCAGGTGCACAACCGAGAGGTTTCGCAGGTCCTTCCTACCAACGGCTGTCAGACTGTACAACCTAAGCAGGGCTGCTCGCAGAGATAGCAAAAGACGTAACAAACTAATAGTTTTTTGAATGCAAAAGATGCAAAAGACTAACACAATGGTCCCCTCCGGCATACAACTAGGAAAATACTGGTCGCTATGGAGAGTGAGAATATGTATGGGCACATAATCATACCATGTAGGATAACTAAGTAGACGGTTGTGCTGTTTCATCCCATCCAGCAACAATGCTCTGCACTGTGTGTGTTTATATATTTACATACACTACCGTTCAAAAGTTTGGGGTCACCCAGACAATTATTTTGTGTTTTCCATGAAAAGTCACACTTATTTCCCAAATAATAATTTTTTCCAGATACTCAACCTGTTCAAAGGAACGTCAGTTTTATAGCTTCTCTAACCAGCTAAACTGTTTTCAGCTGTGCTAACATGATTGCACAAGGGTTTTCTAATCATCCATTAGCCTTCTGACGCAATGAGCAAACACATTGTACCATTAGAACACTGGAGTGATAGTTGCTGGAAATGGGCCTCTATACACCTATGTAGATATTACACCAAAAACCAGACATTTGTTGCTAGAATAGTCATTTACCATATTAGCAATGTATATTAGATATTAGAGTGTATTTCTGATTAGTCTAAAGTTATCTTCATTGAAAAAAACAGTGCTTTTCTTTCAAAAATAAGGAAATTTCTAAGTGACCCCAAACTTTTGAACGGTAGTGTATTTATTCCATCTAGCTACAATGCTCCGCACTGGGTGTGTTTATATTTATATATCTATATATTTATTCCATCTAGCTACAATGCTCCGCACTGTGTGTTTATATATCTACATATTATTCCATCTAGCTACATTGCGCCGCACTGTGTGTGTTTATATATTGACATATTTATTCCACCTAGCTGCAATGCTCCGTACTGTGGGTGTTTATATATTTACATATTTATTCCATCTAGCTACAATGCTCCGCACTGTGTGTTTATATATTCATATATTTATTCCATCCAGCTACAATGCTCTGCACTGTGTGTCTGTGTGTGTGTATATAGTATATATTTTATAGTAATATGTACATATGTATATTAGCTGCTCTTGCTTGCTTTTTATTTTTTTTTTCTTGCCTTCTGATTGTTGCTCTGAGTGTTGCTATCCCTGCGCTGTTGCAATCCTGGAATTTCCCCTTTGTGGGACTAATAAAGGCTTATCTTATCTTATCTTATCTCAATGTCTGTTCCCTGGATGTTTACTGGTGCTGTGAGAGGTTGTCCTCCCCTATGGCAGTCCACCACAAGTACCTTAGTTTTCCTTGCGTTGATAGTAGTAGATTAGTTTATTTGACAGGGACAGTGCAATAAACATAGACAATTAATCAAAGACAATCAATCTGATGTGTTGCACATAGAGTGTATAGCTATTAGCTAATTTGCAACTCTTGTCCCTGGATGGGCTTTAGAAAAAAGAATCAAGATAAAAAATATACACAATAACCACATACATCAATGCAGAAAAATTATAAATACACAATTATAAATATTATAAATATTATAAATACACAAATATAACAGCCTGACTCACATTTAACATAAATATTATAAATATTATAAATACACATATATTATAAAATATTATAAATACACAAATATAACAGCCTGACTCACATTTAACACATATAACATAACTCACATTTGCCTATTTCAGGCCTTCCTCCCTCCGTCACTCACTATAAAAAAACACATTTATTCCTTCCCTTCATTCACTCTCACTTTGCAGACAAATAATTCATACATGAGTACATTTTTGTTTATTTTTCAGCCAGTTTTTAACATTTTTAGTGAATGTTTTAAAGTCCGTTATTATTTTAATTTCATTTGGCATTGTGTTCCAGATGTGACTGCCCTTTATAGAGAAAGCTGTTTGTCCAAATGTGGTTCTGCGGTGGAATATTTTACAGTTATTGTTAACAGAACTCCTGGTGGCTCTGCTGCTGTCCTGTCTTTGGACGAAACCAGCAAGTGGCTCGGGTGCTGATTTATGGAAACATTTGAACGTTAATTTCAGAAGACAGAGGTCAATGAAGCTCTCAAAACTCAATAGGTTGTATTTTTTTTAAAACATTACAGTGATGCCACCTAATGGGCTTTTTGTCCAAGATTTTTAGGGTTTGATTATATAATGAACCTATATGTCTTATTGTGGAAGGGGCTGCTTGAGCCCAGACTGTCAAACAGTATGATATATGAGAAAAAACCATAGAATGCATATACAGTGCAGCTGCTTCGTAAGGTATGTAATATCTAATTAATTTAAAGCAGTTCAGATTTTTTTTTACTGTTTTTGAAATTTTCTTTATATGAAGATTAAATTTGAGTTGAGGATCTAGTACAATGCCAAGGTATTTGAATTCTGTAGCTAAACTGATGTCATGATCATGTATATTAACTTTAAAATGTTGCAGGTTACATTTTTTGATTGAAAAGCACATTGAGACTGTTTTCTGAAGGTTCAGCAATAGATGGTTCTTGAGGAGCCACTCTTGGGCATCAACCATACTTGTAGACAGTACATCTGCAGCCTGTGCTGGAGTCTTGGCAGCTGTGTAAATAACTGCATCATCTGCATAAAGTTGGCATGTTGCAGCTGAGCAGTGTAACGGCAAGTCATTAATAAAAATGCTGAAAAGTAAAGGACCAAGAATGGACCCTTGTGGGATACCCATGCGGTTGTTTAAAAATGAGGATTTATCCTGGTGAACTTTTACACACTGTTCTCTATTCTGGAGATAAGATGCAAACCATTCTAATGTATTTGGGGAGAAGTTAAAAGATACCATTTTGGATAAAAGCAAACTGTGGTTTACAGTATCGAAAGCCTTTTTGAGATCTAGAAAAACAGCTCCTACCACATTACCCCTGTCCAAGGACTGTTTGACGTTTTCAATAAGGCAACAATTTGCTGTTTCTGTTGAGTATCCTGGTCTAAAACCAAATTGATGTGGATGAAGAAGTTGACTGTCTTGTAAGTAATCTATCAGTGTGTAGCTACAACTTTTTCAAGAACCTTAGATAGGACTGGTAAGATAGAGATTGGGTGGTAATTGCATATATCGTCTTTACTGCCTGATTTATGAACTGGTATGACGACAGCTTTTTTCCAGCCAGATGGAAATGTACTAGACCTAATGGAGAGATTAATGAGATGAGTCAGTGGTTTGATTAATATTTTGCTGTGCATTTTGAGAAAGGAGGTGCTCATATTGTAGATATCATTAGTTTTTGAGTTTGACAGTGTTTTAACAATACCAGCAATTAACTTCTCATTTACCTCATCGATGTGAAAAGTATCTGTTGGAAGTATGGAATTTGTGTTGTTGAGCACATTTGGCAGCACAAAAATTTTTGTTAAGTCTTCCACAGAGCCCACAAAGTGTGAATTAAATTCATTTGCCAAAGTAGCCTTGTCACTGACGGTCTTGCCATTGATTCTAAGTTCCTTTACCCCCTTCTGATCGTTTTTTTTTATTAGTTATTTAAATGCCTCCATAGGGAACTGTTGTTACCCTTTGCATGATCTATCAGTTTATTGTAATAAGATATTTTTGATTTTCGCAGCTCATGTACCACTTTATTTCTTAAACTTTTGTACACAAGGTGATCATTTTGTAGTTTGGAGGTTAGTGATGTTTTCAGTGCATAGTCTCGCCTCTTCATAAGTTTTCTTATTTCATTATTTAACCATGGTAGGCTAATCTTCTGTTGTCTACTTTTAATTTGCTTTGAAAATTTTTCTATAGACTTTGTGATTGTTGCAGTTATAAAATTACAACAATCATCTACTTCACATGTTGCCATGAGCTGCTCCCAATTTTGATTCTCTAAGTAATGTTCAAACTCCTCATTTTTTGATTTGGGGATAATAAAATTTGATTTGTCAATATCGACTCCCCCAAAATACTGTAGTCGCTTTTTAGTAAGTTTCCTGACAGCAAGAACCATGTTATGATCTGAGAGACCAGTTACAAGATTATAGGTTCTGGTTATTCGTTCTGGTTTATTAGTAAATACCATGTCAATAAGTGTTCTGGATTGTTTGGTTATCCTGGTGGGTCCTTTGATGATTTGCTGGTAATTAAATTTAGTCATGAGGCTTTTCAGTTTTTGTTTGTCTTTTTTATCAGACCAGTTGATATTAAAGTCACCATGAATTATTGTTTCTCTGTTCTTCTCAAGTTGTTTAACCAGATCACTTAATTCATTATAAAAGGAAGAGTTGTGTGACGGTGGGTTGTACACTACTGCAATGTTGAAATTCATTACCGGAGAGAGACATACATTAACAGCTAAACAGCTAAACTGATCTGTAGGCAGTTCCGATGGCACCAGTCCACGAAGTCCTGGATAAGTCAAGATAAGCTGTAGAAACATCTCAAGGATGATCAGTGGAAACAGGATGCATCTGAGCTCAATTTTGAGCTTCATGGCAAAGACTGTAAATACTTATGTACATGGGATTTCTTAGTTTTTTATTTTTAATAAATTTGCAAAAATCTCAAAAAAAATTCACATTATCATTATAGGGTATTGTGTGTAGAATTTTGAGGGAAAAAGATGAATTTAATTCCTTTTGGAATAAGGCTGTAACATAACAAAATGTGGAAAGGTGAAGCGCTGTGAATACTTTCCGGATGCACTGCAACAATGGACAAACTGGATGCATGCAACAGGAAACACCTGAGTACAATTACAGGGCGCCAGTGGCCAAAAAGCAGGATATTAAACAATACTAACTAACTAACTAACCTGCACTTATATAGCGCTTTTCTAGTCACAAAGACCACTCAAAGCGCTTTCACTAATACTAACCCTCTATTCTAAGGGCCTATAGGAAACAGACATCGGGACAATTTAGAACAGCCAATTAACCTAACATGCATGTCTTTGGATTGTGGGAGGAAACCGGAGCCCCCGGAGTAAACCCACGCAGCACAGGGAGAACATGCAAACTCCACACAGAAAGGTTCCAACCCCTGCCAACCTGGGGATTCGAACCAGGAACCTTCTAGCTGTAAGGCAACAGTCTATATAAGATGTGCAACACCCACCTACTGTCTGTGAAAAATGCTGAATCTATATGTTCTATTTCCAGACATATACTAAGGATGTCAACTAATACACTTGCACAAAAAGCCCTAGAATTTGCCATAATGAGGTCTTCCAAGTACAAAGCCCGAAAAGGATGACAATGCACAAACCTACTCAGTATACTGAGAGTAGACCTCAAAGACATACAGAAGGACTTGACGCTTTGAGGGTAGTATCTCATGGAGCAGCGAATTCTTAGGAATGTTCAAGAACTCTGCACGATTTGGGTTTCATCAGGGTTTGTAAAAGGTTGTAAAACAGTTTGCACACAGCTTTAAAGGTCATCAGCAGTTTTGTCATGAAGTGTCTTAAACAGCTGCTAATGTTGACTACTTGGTGAACCAAAAGGAAATTTAATGAGACGCGTTACAACCATTTGCAAGTGTGTTACAACCATTTACAACTGTTTGCGGAAAGATACTATGGATTGTTGGTGACAAGAAAAACTGTTTGGGGATGTGGCCATCCAGCCTGGGTCTCACTGTGTCAGCAGCTCCCCCTTGCCTTTTCTCCTGGGGCAGTGGCCTAGTGATCCTGAGGCTCGGGGGGCACTGTCTTGCTTGTTCATGGTCCGGGGGGGATGGGGGGAGGGGATTGCTGCAGCCTGCTACCCTCTTTTTTACCTCTTGTCAAAGGAAGAGGTAATGCTTTCAGTAGCGTTGGTTGGTTTGTCTGTTACCAACATAACTCAAAAAGTTATGAAAGGATTTTGATGAAATTTTCAGGAAAGGTGTGTAATGGCATGGGGAACAGATGATTAGATTTAGGTGATGATCTGAGAGTGCATACCTCCACCAAGGGCTTTGTTTGTATTTGTGCAGCAGGATTACACAAAAAGTACTGGATGGATTTGTATCAAATTTTCATTCATGCATTTTTCAGAGGTGCTTCTTGGGCTACAGAGGAACCCATTACATTTAGTTTAGTTTATTTGAAAAGGGACAATGCAGTTTCATAAAACACATTACAC
Source organism: Pholidichthys leucotaenia (assembly GCA_020510985.1). Taxonomy (NCBI): domain Eukaryota; kingdom Metazoa; phylum Chordata; class Actinopteri; order Cichliformes; family Pholidichthyidae; genus Pholidichthys; species Pholidichthys leucotaenia. The sequence goes on along the minus strand of CM035837.1, from coordinate 356,188,436 downwards.
ATGGTTAAAAAAGCCAGAATTAGCCAAAAGGCTAGTTTTCATCTGTAGTCCTCTGGCCAAGATATAAAAAAAGGAGTAAAATGCATCTACAAGAAAAAAACATGGTTAGACATTTAAGAGGGCACTAATATAACAAATAACATATACATAACAAACCGTACATTTAATCAGAACAGACTTATCTTTTAGTGTTGGCAGCTGTAGGTGTTTATAAGCCACATTTTCAATTTTTTTGTGAAGGCCTTGTATGTTGTAAGCAGTTTTACCTCCTCAGGTACTGAGTTCCACTCACTAACGCTCCTCACTGACCAGGCCGACTTACTGACAGTGCTCCTGCGCAGAGGAATGCGACAGTCACCTCTGACAGAGCCTCGAGTGACACGCTCAGAGCTATTTCTTTGGCTGATGAACTCTGCCAAAGGATCTGGAGCCAAATCATGCAGTACTTTATAAATCAAATTTAAATCTGCAAATGTATGAAGACTATCCCAGTTTAAAAGACTATTTTTTTAAAAAAATTGCACAATGATGATAATGCCAAGGTTTTTTATCCATAACTTTGACTGCTTGTTTGTACAAAACTTCCAATGTTTTTTTTGCACTCAGACCCACCTGGGATCAACTAGTTAAGCAATAGCTGAAGTGACTAAGAATCACTGAATGCGGTGACCCTCGCGGATCACCATAAGACGCCAAGAGTCCACCGATGAGTTTGCAATGATGGTAATTTATTAATAACACAAGACAAGACATGAGACTATGAGCCGCTAAGGGCAAAAACACACATTAAGCGATACAAGGGCTCGTAGGGCTAACCCCAGCCACTACAAGCTAAACTATGACAAGGTAAAACACGAACCTGACATGAAGGTCTAACGAGGCCTCACGAGGATTGTTTGACCACGTTTTGACGATACTCCTGTGATTTAACTGCCGCTAGTGCCTGCCTTATAAAGGCGAACACTAACGAGCAGTAATGACAAACAGCTGACCAACCTTGACAGGCGGAAGCCCCACTGAGCGCCTTCACAATAAGAGCCCGGTGAGGCCAGAATACAACCCACAGCTGTCAAGGCCGGCAGCGAGCTGTGCGTAGCCCGAGCGCGGACAGAACCCAGCGCTCGGGTCGTAACAGTACCCTCCCTCCAAGGGCGGGCTCAGAACGCCCACGGACCACCCTGCCCCCCCCCCCCACCAGGGTGGGTGGCTGGGGGTAGGTGCGGAGGGAGAGAGACCAAACCCAGAAACAATCAAAACCCGGCAAGAACAACTAAATACCGGACAATGACAAGAATACCAACTACTCAGATTAAATCAAAACAAAAATACACATGAAGGAAAATAAGACAACAATAGGACATAACGCAAATTGCCAAGGATCCCCAAATAACAGTTACAGAAAACACAGGACAGCACGAGAAAATTAAATCTTGGCCCACATGTTACACAAGAAAATGACTTCCCACCTGTGTGAATTCTCATGAGAGTTTTCAAAAAACCAAATACAAAAAACAGAGCACTTACTGGCTCATACCTGACTACACACAACACAAACTAGGGCAACTGCAAGACATAACCATAACACAAAGCACACAGGATAGCAAGGAAAAAAAAACAGAACAATCACTGGGACAGATCAACACCAGAAAACGACCACTACCCCCCCGACAGTTTATGTCGACCGGCGGAGACCAGGTGCCACAGGAACAGTTCAGGTGGTCTCCCCGCGTCCAACAGCCGGCGGGTGGTCATAGGAGGTGGAACATGACGATGATGATGAAGGTCTGCAGCTCCTCCCCCGTCCGTGGACCACACCGGCGCTGCACCTCCGCTGGACCCCGATTGGGTCCCAGCTGCACCGACATTGGGCCCCGATTGGGCCAGAACCGCACCTGCGGTGGACCCGGATTGAGCCTCTGGCGCACCCACGTCGGACCCCAATTGGGTCAGAACCGAACCCGCAGTGGACTCCGTTTGGGCCTCTGGCGCACCCATGTCGGACCCCGATTGGGCCAGAACCGCACCTGCGGTGGAACCCGATTGGGCCTCTGGCGCACCCACGTCGGACCCCGATTGGGCCAGAACCACACCTGTGGTGGACCCCGATTGGGCCTCTGGCGTACCCACGTTGGACCCCGATTGGGCCACAGCAGCCTCCACGCCGGACCCCGACTGGGTCGGTGCAGCTCCGCTGACGATCTCCACCCCCGAACCTGGGACCTCCAACCCAGTGACTCCGACTGGTTCCATGCCAGCGACACTGCAACGAGGCTCACAAACAAGAAGAAAACCAGGATTAAAATCACTGGTAGCAACAGAACCCAGTGAGACGAGCTCGGGTGCTGCAGACGGCTGCTCCTCACTCGCCTCCCCGAGAGGCAGGCAAAAATGCTCCAAAACAGGGGACAGAGACACAAGAGGGAGCACTTGCCTGAACTCGGGTTCTGTTGCCACCCAGGACTTCGACGATCCAGGATCAGGGCGGCGACTCTCGTCAGCAGGCTCCAATTCAGCTGCGTCTGGCTCCGCAGCTGGCAAGATGTCGTCTGCAGCCTGAGGTTCCTCTCGCGCTGCTGTCCGCGCTGATGACCCATATGGCGTGGGGGCAGAGGACACTTGACCCACTGGCTTGGACCGCTCCGGCGAGGAGACCCGGGGACGCTTCATCGTCGGCTCAGGCTCCGGGCCGCAGTCCGCTCTTCTCCTCCGTCCACGACGTGGCTGCAGGGCCGGATCCAGGCTTTCCAGCACAGCAGGCCCCCTCTTCATCCGACGACGTTGGCCTGGCGTCGCGGACCGCTCAACGGGGGGGACACAGAGGCAGCAGGTTTAGGAATAATAGTTACAGCAGGTGGCGGAAGCTCGGGGGGCTGCGAACCCCGAACTCCGGCCCCAGGAGTCAGACAAGGCAGATCATAAACATGATGGAAAGAAACAATTTGCACTTGCCTGTCTCCTGGAGAGTAGATGGTGCCTGCTGCAGCAGGTGGAGTTCTCCTCTCATCCCTCAGGGAGAAAACGGCAGGCTCCACGGGGCCACGAGGAGGAGCCGCTCGAGGTGGTTTGCTGACAGGCCTCGCCGAAGCACGACTCACAGCATTCCCAGCCGCGGGGGGGTGACGTCACCGAGGAGGACATGGCAGTCGGGGTGACGCGGGCACGAGGAGCTGACAGCGCAGCTGGAACAGATGACCCGTGGGCGGCGACTGCGGGATTCCCTTCTGTCGTGACGTATATGACACGGCCAACAGGGAGGCTGGGTCCCTCCGATGACCTGGAGCTGGATCCGGACGGGATTCTTGTTGGGGCTTAGTAGGAGCATGGCTAAGGGGCCTACTGGCCGATGGAGTGGCGAAGGGCCCGGGAACACATGATGCTGGGCGGGCAGCAGGCACTGGAGTCCGATCCACAGGTCCCCTGCCGGGCTTTCCCTCCAGCCGACGAATCTCCACTCTCGCCTGGGACGCTGTCCTCGCGGGAGGTGGAGGGGTTCCCAGGAGCGCCTTCTCCCTCAATGTGCGTTGTGCACAAATCCACGATAACCTCTTCTCTCCTACCGGAATATAGGTGAGATGGTAACGGTGCACAGCCCGCTGTGCGAGGCATAGGTAATGATCGGCCGCGTCAGTGGGAATGAGACGGGCAGCTTCCGCCAGATAGCCGTCAATCTCGTCCAGCCACTCCGGGCAATAATCATCCTTGCTGTCGGGCATCTCCCTACCAAGTCCAACTACAGCAGAAAACTCCACACAATGGCAAAACTCACGGTGAAAAAGGCGTCTCGGAGTGGCGTCTCCGTTTAGACGTCTGGCAGGAGTATACTGTCATGTGGTGACCCTCGCGGATCACCATAAGATGCCAAGAGTCCACCGGTGAGTTTGCAATGATGGTAATTTATTAATAACACAAGACAAGACACGAGACTATGAGCACCTAAGGGCAAAAACACACATTAAGCGATACAAGGGCTCGTAGGGCTAACCCCAGCCACTACGAGCTAAACTATGACAAGGTAAAACACGAACCTGACATGAAGGTCTAACGAGGCCTCACGAGGATTGTTTGACCACGTTTTGACGATACTCCTGCGATTTAACTGCCGCTAGTGCCCGCCTTATAAAGGCGAACACTAACGAGCAGTAATGACAAACAGCTGACCAACCTCAACAGGCGGAAGCCCCACTGAGAACCTTCACAATAAGAGCCCGGTGAGGCCAGAATACAACCCACAGCTGTCACGGCCGGCAGCGAGCTTTGCGTAGCCCGAGCGCTCGGGTCGTAACAGCAAGTATATTTTTGCGGCTTCAGTTGACATTTCATTTCGAATTGCACGAAAATTTGCAAGATTTAACTTGATTTTTTTTTTTTTACACAATTTAGCAATATGGGCTTTAAAAGAAACCTGTGAATCTATTATTAACCCAAAATATTTATAAACAATTTGTATTTTTCCTCCATTAACATGTATGTCAGGGTCAGGTAACACTCTATTTATTTTAGTGAAATACATGCCTACAGTTTTAGAAACATTTAACTGTAGACAGCACTCCTGCAACCAAGTTGTAACACGGGACATTGTTTTACTAAGTTTAGCAGCAACAGCGTCTTTGGAGCGACCATGAACAAAAAAAACCGTGTCGTCTGCATACATTAAACATTCAGCTTCAGGACAAACAGTGGGCAAATCATTAATATAAAGACTAAATAAAAGAGGGCCTAATATTGATCCCTGAGGGACTCCAGAAGTTAGCCTAAGAGAATCAGATCTGCACTTGCTAACTGATACAGATTGTGTTCAATCATGCAGATATGATTCAATCCAGCTCACAGCGTTGTGAGAAAAGTTAAATTTAAAAAGCTTGGTAAGAAGAACAGAGTGATTTACTGTATCAAATGCTTTCCTGAGGTCCAAAAAACACCGCCCCTACAACTCCACCCTTATCAAGGAAAGATTTTATTTTCTCAATGAAGAGGCATGTAGCCATTTCAGTGGAATGCTTGGATCTAAAACCAAACTGCATGGCGTGGAGAGAGAGGGAACTACTGTTTAAATAATGGACAATCTGCTCTGCCACCCATTTTTCTGCAATTTTGGAAATAGCCGGAAGAATGCTTATTGGTCGGTAGTTACACTACCGTTCAAAAGTTTGGGGTCACTTAGAAATTTCCTTATTTTTGAAAGAAAAGCACTTTTTTTCAATGAAGATAACTTTAAACTAATAATCAGAAATACACTCTAATATCTAATATACATTGCTAATGTGGTAAATGACTATTCTAGATGCAAATGTCTGGTTTTTGGTGCAATATCTAGATAGGTGTATAGAGGCCCATTTCCAGCAACTATCACTCCAGTGTTCTAATGGTACAATGTGTTTGCTCATTGCGTCAGAAGGCTAATGGATGATTAGAAAACCCTTGTGCAATCATGTTAGGTCTGCAATGCTGTAATTGCTGCAAATGGAGGATTCTTTGACGAAAGCAAAGTTTGAAGGAAAAAATTATTATTTCAAATACAAATCATTATTTCTAACCTTGTCAATGTCTTGACTATATTTTCTATTCATTTTACAACTTATGGTGGTAAATAAGTGTGACTTTTCATGGAAAACACAAAATAATTGTCTGGGTGACCCCAAACTTTTGGACAGTAGTGTATGCAGAGAAGTTGAGTCACCAGATTTAAAGACAGGGGTAACACTAGCAGATTTCCAGGCCTTTGGAAAATGGCCAGATGAAATTGAAAGATTAATGATTGAGGCAGTAGGAGTAGCAAGAGCTGAACCTAAATCTTTGAGCATGTTCGTGTCCATTCCAAAAACATCCTTTGCTTTAGATGGTTTGAGTGATTGAATTAAATCAATAACTTTGGTCTCAGTAATGTTTGTAATGGTAAAGGACTGCATTGCAGACAATGCAGGGTATTCCTTCCTTTGTTTTACCATAAACTTATCAGAAATTTCTGACACAGATTCAATGAAATAGTTGTTAAAAGCATCAGCCATCACTTGAGTTTCCGTCAGGATGTTTCCATTTAATTGAATTTGCATTAGTTTTGTTTTTGTTTTTTTTTGGTGAGGATCTGAGAATGTATACCGCTGTCAAGGCTCTTATCTTCTCACACAGTGTTAGGAACAATACGCCAAAAGTACTGAATAGATTTAGATGAAATTTTCACCAGAGGTGGTTCTTGGGCCACAGACGAACCCATTACATTTTGGTGATGATCTGAGAATGCATACCTCAGCCAAGGATCTTATTTTCTCACAGTGTGTTTAGCAACAATACTCCAAAACTAATGGACAGACTTTGATGCAATTTTCATCAGAAGTGGCTCTAGGCGTACACACAAATCCATTACATTTTGGAGGTGATCCATGACAGACAGAAGGAGCCTTGGCAGAGGTATGCACTCTCTGAGTGCTTTTCTAGTTTTTGGTATGTTTCCGGCCAAGAGACACACGCACACACACACACACACACACACACACACACACACACACACACACACACACACACACACACACACACGTGTCTATCTATTGTCTTTCAGGTGCAGGTACCAGGCTCGTGCTGAGATCTTCTCAGAAGCAGCTGCTGTTCTTGTGTTTTCTCTCTGTTTGTCTTTTGTTCTCTTCCCCTCCCCACTCCCACACTCTCCCTCATGCTGCAACAATTAGTCAACTAGTCAGTAGTCAGAAAATTAATTGACAACTAATTTTTTCCTCTGTCCTGTCAAGCAGCTAGGTGCCAAACAGATTTTACTTTGCCAAAAGGAGCTTTATTGTTTATAACTCCTCTTGTAATAACTTTTAATACTTTATTTAAATTGTTTTACACATGAAGGATTCGATGGGGGGGGGGATGGGGAAAGGAGGGGTGGGAAGGGGGAAAGAAAAGGGAGAGGAACAGACAAAGAGGACAGACTAACACAACTGAAACAAACAGAAGACAGACTGTTTCTTCAACTGAAGAGGTCTCAACACAAGTCTGGTATCTGCACCTGTTAAAGGAAAGACATACAGTATGCATGTGTATACATATGCGTGTGTATGAGAGCGTGCGCAAAATAAGTGTGTGCATGTGAGTGGTTTGCCAGGAAACATACAAAGAGGGTGGCCGGTCCCCCCCCCCCCTCCGGAAACCCCGAGCAAACTGGATAACACCACCAACCCCTACAGAGCACAAATGTCCCGAGGCCAACAAGCCCCAGGACAGCCAGGCATCTGCCCCAGGAGGGATGGCCAAGGGAGGCTGGGCCGCCAAGCGCCAGGCGTGGCAGACCCATGCCCCCGGACTGCCCCCCCAGCGGGGTCAGTGCCAGGCCCCAGGCACCAGGAGGCCAGCGCCCCCATCCCCCAGCACAAGCCCCCCTAGACACCATCATTGGACACCCCCCTAGTCACCCTCGCCCCCACCCCAGCACACCCTGGGGATCCCCATGCCCCATGCCCAAAGAAGGTTGCAGCAAAGCACAGGGGCCCCATGGGGGGCCAGCCCCCCTCCCATCCAGGGGAGCCCACGCAGCCAGGACGTGCTACCCCCTCAATCCATCACCTCCCGACCACACCCATTCCCACGCACTCACACCCTCATGCTCTCATATGCACCCACACACACTCACTCCATCTCACTCGCCCTCTCACCCACACGATCCTGCACTCTCACCCCCGGACCCAACCACTCTCTCCCACTCCTGTGCCCACTCAATCTTGCTCCCACTCCCACTCACCCTCAGAGTCACCTGCACCCACTCACGCTGATACATACATACACCCTCACTTGCGCTCCGACCCCCTCACATTCACTCGTGGTCTCCCCCACACACTCATCCACACTCATTCACCCTTATTACTTGGGGTAGTTGTGGCACAGATGCAGTAAGCATGAACGTCCACCAGCACTCGTTGCGGCTGGGGAGACCGCCAGCCCGGGCTGCCAGCCACACCCCCACTGACCCTCCCCAGAGTGACCATGGCCACAGAAGCAGACCACCACCCCAAACGCCCACCCAAAGCACCCACCCAAAGCGACTGATCAGCGGAACACCGCAAGCGCTCTGAGATGCCACTCAACATGCAAAGCGCCACACAAAACTGACCCACCATCACCATCTGTCATAATTCAGGACAAGAGAGGCTCAAACGCAGAGTTGCCACAGCGAATGAACACTCAGACTCAGATGTAAAAAGTTCACCAGTTTATTGTGAAAAACAAAACCTAAAATTTCAATTAAAATCAATTCAACTTTATTTATATAGTACCATTTCACAACAACAGTCATCTCATAGCACTTTCAACTGTAGGGGAAACCCCCACAATTGCAGAAAGACCCCAGCAATCAGGCGATCCCCTGTGAGCAAGTGCTTGGCGACGGTGGAGAGGAAAAACTCCCTTTTAACAGGAAGAAACCTTCAGCAGAACCAGGCTCAGGGAGGGGCAGTCAACTGCTGTGACTGCCTAGGGGGTGAGGGGATAGAGAAACACAAATCTAAATAAAAGTGTACAATTAAGGAAAAGAGCTATACAAAAATGCACACTTAAATTTATACAAAAAAACCAGTACTGCTGGAGTGCATGCAGCCTATGGGAGAAGAGCAGAAAGAGATGATTAGGGGCAGAATCTTCAGAAGAGGAGAATAGGATTAGTAGAATACTTTACTGCTGAGAGCAGAAGAGCCCAGCGGGGAACTCCTACGTGGGAACAGTGAAACGGGGAGAAGACAGTTGACCTGGGTGGACGTCCGGCATCTTCTTGGTCAAGCAAGCGTGATCAGCCCCGGAGTAGACATCGCTAAGGTGGCAGCAAACATGAGGAGAGAGGAAGACACGAGGAATGAAACACAGATCAAACCATGAGAAATAATATAACGTAGCATAGACTTCAGGTAGCAAACCAAATGATCCAGAGGTGATCTCCTCACACGCTGGCTCTTAAATATGCTGGGTGTGTAATCATGCAGGTGTAGTTGACACTCCAGAGGCGGGAAGACAGGAACAGGAGGGGAAGGGGCGCATGCTCGCCTGATCATCACACCATCTCCACTCATCACTCCCTTACTCTCCCTTGCTCTCTTGTTCAATCACTCTCTTATGCACTTGCTCGCACCTATTCATTTGGCAGCACCCAGGGATTTTGACAACATGATGGGTCCCAGGCCTCCCGCCGGGCCCCCAAGCCCCTGGCAGAAGGAGGGCAGCAGGGGTGGGGGGAAGACCCCTGCTCCCCATCCCCCATGCACGAATCATGATGGGTGTGTGTTAGTTGTGTGGTGTGGTTGTGTGCAGGTGTGTGAACTACCAGAGTACAGTTAAAACTGGGGGGATGGTGGTTGGAGCACCGCTAGCCACTGATATAGACAGTGGGGCTCCCATCCCCCCAAGCCCTCAGGGTCTACAGTGCAATCAAAATTGAGGTGAGGGTGGCCCCACTGTGGAGCAGACAGAGGGACCCCCTTCACCGACGCAGTACGGCACACCCCCACCCCACAACCCTAAGTGTATCCAATAAGATGTATGTTCCACCCAGAATTGGGGGAAGGAGGGAGGTAAGACTGGGAGGGAGGTGGTCCAAAAGGGAGACCACCCCCCCAACCCGGAGAAACCACCTCACAAACTGGCTCAGGAGGCCACCCATTGCCCCCAGATCCCAATCCAGGGTGAGGGCCGCCAGGCCGAGCAGCCCAGAATCCACCAGCATCGCACCCCGGTGCTCCCAGCACCACAGGCATGATGGGGCAGCCTCACCCACTCCTACACATGTTGCACACACGAACACATACAGCAACAATAATGACAATGATGAACATTGGGCCGGACCCATACAGCGCCCCACATGCCCAAGTGACACCCCAGAGCACCCATTGCAAGCCCACCAACCACTTACCCCAGACACACACCGATAGCGGCAAGCCACCCCACAGCCACAGCCACCCCGGGACAAACCGACGGCAACACGGCTGCCAACCCACGCCAATGGCTCCCGAGGCCATGCCTGAGCACCCATACACACCTGGTACCAAGGACACTGGAGGCAATGCGGCAAAGCGCCCCACCCTGTGACACAACGGCAGGATGGCTGGGAAAAGCAGGCCTCTAACCGCCAACCCCCAGGCCACCAGAAGGCCCACCCCACCCCCTGCCAGCCAATGAGGTCCCACCACCCACACACACACCCTCCAGCTCCACACATCCACCCACAGGTACCCGCATCCACCCCCCACACACACACATACTCACCATCATGTGCGCGCGCGCACACACACACACACACACACACACACACACACACACACACACACACACACGTCTATACAGTGGGGTAAAAAAGTATTTAGTCAGCCACCAATTGTGCAAGTTCTCCCACTTAAAAGATGAGAGAGGTCTCCAATTTTCATCATGGGTATACCTCAACTATGAGAGACAAAATAAGAAAAAAAAAATCCAGAAAATCACATTGAAGGATTTTTAATGAATTAATTGGTAAATTCCTCGGTAAAATAAGTATTTGGTCAATAACAAAAGTTCATCTCAATACTGTGTTATATACCCTTTATTGGCAATGACAGAGGTCAAACGTTTTCTGTAAGTTTTCACAAGGTTTTCAGAACTCAGAACTCAGAACTCAGAAAGGATTTATTGCCAAGTACATTACCAGTAAACAACTGATAACATACGAGGGATTTGACTTGACACTGAAAACAACATGTATTTCCGGTGACACGGCAGCGTCGATAACACGCCTGTCAGCAGACTAGGAACAGGAAGCATGGGGAAGAAAAGGATAAACACAATAGGAGAGAGCAAAAAAGCATTGATTGTCAGAATACCGGTCATAAATGATCAATATTATGATTACAAGAAAAAAAGCCCTCAATGCACAATTAGCAGACATAGAATGTATACAAGACACAAAGAGAGCAGTGAGTGAATGATCTTCTCATCAGTTTATTGAGTCAGTATGAGTGTAGTGTTGAGTGAAGGTGTTTATATCAGTTAAGAACAACAAAGTCTCTTCAGCAGGAGTTGTTGTGTCTAGCGTCTGGCACTTTGTCCTTGAGCCAGGCAGCTGGCTGTCCATAAGAGTCAATGCAGCTCAAATGTTTTGAAAACAAAAAACTGCAGATAATCTGGAGGGCTTGATTGTAAGGGGCAGGTCAGATAAGTCAAATAGTACTGTTCCCAGAGAAAAAAACCCCTTTATATTCTCTAACAGATTCAGTACTTTAATCCTTCAGTGCTGGACGCTGAATTCTTCATGGATGGCTCTCAGCGTGATCATGATGTAATCCATTTTCCTAGACAGTTCTCCATTAGCCGCTGTCAGAGTCCTGCCCATTTGTTCAATTTGATGGTTAAGCCTCGCCTGGTCAGCATTTTGATAGGCTCCCTCCATCTTCATCAATTTACGGTACACCAGAACAATCCCAGATCCAATCAGAAAGATTCCAATTACCATTGCTACGAAGATGTATAAATCTTCGACATCTTCGGTAGAAAGATCACACAGGCACAAGAGTTTCCAATTACTTGTGTCCTTCAAATAGCCCGCAGCCGCTGTTCCTGCGGGGCAAACTACCTCCCCCGGGGCACTTTTCCTCATTGAAAAAATAGTGTCAATTGCATTCAAAGCCCAGCTTATTAAATCCATAATTTCGTTCGATAATCAGTAGTAGAGACACGCAGACAGACGACAGCAAGCTGGGATCCAGTCAGTTAGGGGAGGAAAGAGATAAAGAGTCAGAGCTGAAGAGAAGGAAAAAAGTGTCTGCTCTCTTTGGAGGGCGGAAGTTGCTGGTATTTTGGCCCATTCCTCCATGCAGATGTCCTCTAGAGCAGTGATGTTTTGGGGCTGTCGCTGGGCAACACAGACTTTCAACTCCCTCCAAAGATTTTCTATGGGGTTGAGATCTGGAGACTGGCTAGGCCACTCCAGGACCTTGAAATGCTTCTTACGAAGCCACTCCTTCGTTGCCTGGGCGGTGTGTTGGGGATCATTGTCATGCTGAAAGACCCAGCCACGTTTCAGCTTCAATGCCCTTGCTGGTGGAAGGAGGTTTTCACTCAAAATCTCACGATACATGGCCCCATTCATTCTTTCCTTTACACGGATCAGTCGTCCTGGTCCCTTTGCAGAAAAACAGCCCCAAAGTATGATGTTTCCACCCCCATGCTTCACAGTAGGTATGGTGTTCTTTCTCCTCCAAACACGACAAGTTGAGTTTTTACCAAAAAGTTCTATTTTGGTTTCATCTGACCATATGACATTCTCCCAATCCTCTTCTGGATCATCCGAATGCTCTCTAGCAAACTTCAGACGGGCCTGGACATGTACTGGCTTAAGCAGGGGGACACGTCTGGTACTGCAGGATTTGAGTCCCTGGCGGCATAGTGTGTTACTGATGTAGCCTTTGTTACTTTGGTCCCAGCTCTCTGCAGGTCATTCACTAGGTCCCCCCATGTGGTTCTGGGATTTTTGCTCACCATTCTCGTGATCATTTTGACCCCACGGGGTGAGATCTTGCGTGGAGCCCCAGATGGAGGGAGATTATCAGTGGTCTTGTATGTCTTCCATTTTCTAATAATTGCTCCCACAGTTGATTTCTTCACACCAAGCTGCACACTTATTGCAGATTCAGTCTTCCCAGCCTGGTGCAGGTCTACAATTTTGTTTCTGGTGTCCTTTGACAGCTCTTTGCTCTTGGCCATAGTGGAGTTTGGAGTCTGACTGTTTGAGGTTGTGGACAGGTGTCTTTTATACTGATAACGAGTTCAAACAGGTACCATTAATACAGGTAACGAGTGGAGGACAGAGGAGCCTCTTAAAGAAGAAGTTACAGGTCTATGAGAGCCAGAAATCTTGCTTGTTTGTAGGTGACTAAATATTTATTTTACTGAGGAATTTACCAATTAATTCATTAAAAATCCTTCAATGTGATTTTCTGGATTTTTTTTTTCTCATTTTGTCTCTCATAGTTGAGGTATACCTATGATGAAAATTGGAGACCTCTCTCATCTTTTAAGTGGGAGAACTTGCACAATTGGTGGCTGACTAAATACTTTTTTGCCCCACTGTATATTGTCTTTCAGGTGCAGATACCAGGCTCGTGCTGAGATCTTCTCAGAAGCAGCTGCTCTTTCTTGTGTTTTCTCTCTGTTTATCTTTCGTTTTCTTCCCCTCCCCACTCCCTCACTCCCCACTAGTGCTGCAACAATTAGTAGATGGTCAGAAAATTAATTGACAAGTAATTTGATAGTCGACTAGTCATCTGTGTGCCCTTTTCCAGGAAAAATTCTAAAAAATTAATATTAATAATACTATTAATAGTATTAATTATCGTTTTGTAATTTCTGACAATTGTGTTGCTATAAAAACTTTTTATTAAGCTAAGTTCAAGTTTCAAACTCATGTTTGATGGGTCATTATTGGGATCTTTTAATAAACATTATAATTAAGGCAGAGACTGAGAACAAGGTGATATTCTGAGATGTACAGACTTAAACAAGTAGCCATTGCTTCTATTTATATGGATGCCGAGAGAAACGCAATTTCATCTTGCCTGCACTACAGTTGTATGTACAGCAATATGACAATAAAGTTTGATTTGATTTGATTTGATTTCATGTTTACATGGACACAAGTAACCAGATTGGAATAAAAATGCTTCATGTAAACACGCCAATCTGAATATTCTGACCCGATCACGCTCATTCGGATCAAAATTTCATTCTGATTGAGAGGGGTGGGTTATTCTGATTGTTTATCCGAATTGTGTGCATATAAATACTTATTCCGAAGTTTGGGTCGAAAATATGTTTACTGTGCATGTCTGTATGTCAGCCACATGTCGATGTGACGTATTTCCGCCTTTACAGCAGCTAGCGGAAGACTTAGCGGGAGTAAAACAAAACTGGTCTGTATCATCCTGCTGTCTTCCTCTGTTCGTCATATGCAGAAGTATGTACTTGTAGCTTCATTACGGAAACCAGTAGAACCAAAAGTACAGTCTGAATAACACAATACAGGACCACTTCAAAAAGAGAAAGACACAAAGCGGGGTTTGTTTACACCAGAAGTTGCTTCTTCTTCTACTATTTTCGGAATGTCAAAATGTCGACGTGCGCATGTCAAAATGATTTAGTCCGTTCAAACGTGTGACACATGGAAACGCACGTCTTAATTGGATCAGCTTTTTCAGGATCCATGCAAACAGTAAAATTCTAATTGGAATTGTAATCAGATGGAAGAAATTTTGCCCATGTAACCATGGCTAGTGAGGTTAAACATGCACTGGAGCCCCAAACAGGAGCCATGCCAAAAAGAAGCAGAGATGGTGGACATAACTAATAAAAAAATAGATTAGTCGATTACCAAAATAGTCATTAGTTGCAGCCCTTCCCCACCCCTTCCGACGACTTCATATTCATTCAATTCCCTCCCCCATGACCTCCTGTCAAGTTCAGCATAAGCAAAACAATTTAAATAAAGTATTAAAGCTGTTACACAGCAAGAGGAGTCTATAAATATTATTAATATACAGCATATAGTGGATATAAAAAGTCTACACACCCCTGTTCAAATGCCAGTTTTTTTTATGTAAAAAAAATTAGACCGTAGGGACACTAGACACAGTGGGTGGACATTCCTCTCACACCCAGAAGCAGGAAGAAGGGCAGAACAATGGACTGAAAGGGCTAGCCCCCCCAAGGAGTAACTTGACAGACAATGAGGGCAGGGGGGAGGTGAATGTATGGTCAGGAAGGTAGCAAGTGTTATGTTAATGTGTCACATTCTCTTTGTACAGGAATGTAGTAAGTGTTATGTTAATGTATCACACACAAGCATAATGCACTAGCCCACTAGCCCAGCTCTTTTTGCATACCATTGGGGCTATTTAAGCCAAACGCAAAAACTCTCCTAAGAGACACGTGGCCCCAGCGGGCGACGCTGGGGTCCACAGGCTGTATTTATGTTAGAGGGTAAATAAAGAATCTGTGTTGACCTACGCTCGTGCCTCACCTCCACATCCTTCCCTTACACCCTCTACATTGGTGACCTGACGTGAAATGGACTATCTCTCCCTTTCGCCATGCTGTGGATTCCTTTTTCTCCACATTGGTGACCTGATGGAGATGAACTGTCTCTCCCTTACACCGCACACCACATGATGACCTGACGTGGGATGACCGTCTGCTCCCTTTCACCGTGTTGTGGATTCCAGAGACCGGGGATTGCCTGCATCCTTTGCATCCACACTGGCGTGTGTGCGCCTTATTCTCTCTCCATGATGGCGACCTCCAGGGCCGGACGGAGAGCGCGGCGCTGGGACCGAGACGCAAGAGGATCAGCAACATGAGCAACGCACAGAAACAGCCTGAATGGGGAAGATCATCAGTGCCGTCTGCGTTGATTTCCATCAAGCTCCCCGACCCTGACTCACCTCCCAACAGTGGACTTTCTGCGCACAGAAGCACACACCGCAGGATTATGAGGACAGCGCAACTTCCAGCTATGTGGTCACTGCGCTTGGCACGCGCCACGCACCAGGGACAAACCGGCTCCATAGACGTATACATCGTCCTCCGCCGCTGCACATGCCCGAGAAACACGGCTGATCGCCATCCTCAGAACCTTTAGGGTTGCTCACGCACCTGAAGCAGACATGGGACTTTGTATGGGTTTCTCAGCCACGGCGCACAACGGAAATTTACCCGATTGCTTTCCCTGATGACTTTAGGGCTGCTTCCGCACCTAAAGCCAAACTGTCAAGTCCCTCACACAGCTTCAGGATTTTTTTCACAGCCGCTACGCATCCTCAGGGAATTTGGCTGTTCGCCTTCCCCACATCCTCGCAGGACTGAACCGCAAGAGGAGTCAGAGACTTAATTTTTTTCACAGCCGCTGCGGATCACCGCCAGGTTTACCGGGAAAGTCCCTCACCATGGCGGATCCACATGCAATTTTAGCACTGCCCAGACAGTTTTGACTTCCCAGGCCGGCACTCCATTACTTCCCACCCACCTCCCCCTCGTCCTCCACATCACTACGCCTGCACCTCACTCCCTAAAACCGGCTGATTGCCAGTTTGTTCCTTTACGCAAGACGCGCACTGGCCCCGTGCGCCCACGATCCATGGCCATTCAACGTACTGGAACTTGAAGCAGAGCACACTGTCTTTTCCACCCTTCCCCCTTTCTCCCCACAGACTTACATGCCCTCCAACACTCCTCACCAGCAGATAGTTAGACCGGAGCGGCAACCCCCCGTTGCAGCCTCCACTGGTGTCGACTTGAGCCCAAACGACAGGGGGGTCACAGCCCTTTCTGAGTGTTCGGGGGGGGCTGTGTGAGGACACTAGACACAGCAGGTGGACATTCTTCTCACACCCAGAAGCAGGAAGAGGGCAGAACAATGGACTGAAGGGGGTAGCCCCCCCAAGGAGTAACTTGACAGACAATGAGGGCGGGGAGGGGGCGGTGAATGTATGGTCAGGAAGTCATCAAAGCTTGGATGACTTGTAATTTCCTGTTATTAAATTCAGATAAGACTGAAGTCATTCTTGTTGGTCCAAAAAACCTTAGAAATACCTTTCCAAATCAAACTTGCAGTTTGGATGCGGTTACTCTTTCTCTTAATAGCTCTGTGAGGAACCTTGGAATTATTTTTGATCAAGATCTGTCCTTCAATTCACATATTAAATTTGTTTCTAAGACTGCCTTCTATCATTTGCGTAATATTGCCAAGATTAGGAGCATCTTGTCTCAGAGTGATGCTGAGAAACTGATCCACGCTTTTGTTAGCTCGAGATTAGATTATTATAATTCTTTATTATCAGGCTGTCCTAAAACATCTTTAAAAAGTCTTCAGCTGATCCAAAATGCTGCAGCAAGAGTTTTAACAGGTACTAGAAAGAGAGATCATATCTCTCCGGTTCTGGCCTCCCTTCATTGGCTTCCCATAGAGTTTAGAATTAAGTTTAAAATCCTTCTTCTTACTTACAAAGCTCTAAACAATCAGGCTCCTTTTTATTTAAAAGATCTGATACTACCGTATTATGCTAACAGAGCACTACGCTCCCAAAATGGAGGATTACTTGTAATACCTAGAATCTCCAAAAGTACAATGGGAGGCAGAGCCTTCAGTTATCAAGCTCCTCTCCTGTGGAACCAGCTACCAATCTGGATTCGGGAGTCAGACTCGATCTCTGTTTTTAAGAATAGGGCTAAAACCTACCTTTTTGATATAGCCTACAATTAGGGAGGGATCATGCGTTTCTGAACCTCCCTTAGTTATGCTGCTAATAGGTTTAGTCAGCCGGGGGACCTCCAGTAATGCACTGGGCCTCACTCCTTTCCTCACTCTCAATGAAATATTTTTTTTGCTGGTCATTAACATTTGTTTGTTCTCTCCCATAGATTGAGTCCCCATCGTGCTGTTTGTTTTCTACATGTCTGTTCTTTTCATCTTCTCTATCCCCTCACCCCCCAGCCAATCGCAGCAGATGACTGCCCCTCCCTGAGCCTGGTTCTGCTGGAGGTTTCTTCCTGTTAAAAGGGAGTTCTTCCTCTCCACTGTTGCCAAGTGCTTGCTCACAGGGGATTGCCTGATTGCTGGGGTCTTTCTGCAACTGTGGGAGTTCCCCCTACAGTTGATAGTGCTATGAGATGACTGTTGTTGTGAAATGGCGCTATATAAATAAAGTTGAATTGAATTGAATTGAGTTGAACTGAAGGTAGCAAGTGTTATGTTAAGGTGTCACACACAAGCATAATGCACTAGCCCACTAGCCCAGCTCTTTTTGCATACCATTGGGGCTATTTAAGCCGAACGCAAAAACTCTCCTACGAGACATGTGGCCCCAGCGGGCAACGCTGGGGTCCATAGGCTGTATTTATGTTAGAGGGTCAATAAAGAATCTGTGTCGACCTACGCTTGTGCCTCGCCTCCACATCCTTCCCTTACACCCTCTACAAGACCAAGATAAATCATTTCAAAACTTTTTCGACCATTAATGTGACCTAAAACCTGTACAACCTAACTGCAAAACAAACTGAACTCTTTTAAGGGGAAAAATAAAAAAATAGAAAAACTTACAATAACCTATTTGCATAAATATGCACACCCTTAAACTAATACTTTGTTGCAGCACCTTTGGCTTTTATTACAACACTCAATCTTTTTGGGTAGGAGTCTATCACCTTGGCACATCTTGATGTGGCAATATTTGCACACTCTTCTTTGCAAAAATGCTCCAAATCTGTCAGATTGCGAGGGCATCTGCTGTGCACAGTCCTCTTCAGATCACCCCACAGATGTTCGATCGGATTCAGGTCTGGACTCTGGCTGGGCCATTCCAAAGCCTTAATCTTCTCTCTGGTGAAGCCATTCTTTTGTTGAGTTGGATGTCTGCTTTGGGTCATTGTTGTGCTGAAGGATGAAGTTCCATTTCATCTGCAGCTTTCTAGCAGAAGCCTGAAGGTTTTGTGCCAACACTGACTGGTATTTGGAACTGATCATAATTCCCTCCACCTTTACTAGGGATTCAGTTCCAGCTGAAGAAAAACAGCCCCAAAGCATGATGATACCACCACCATGCTTCACTGTAGGTATGGTGTTCTTTTGGTGATGAGCAGTGTTGTGTTTGTGCCAAATATACCTTTTGGAATTATGGTCAAAATGTTCAACCTTGGTTTCATGGGACCATAACACATTTTCCTACATGGATTTGAGAGATTTCAGATGTGTTTTTGCAAAATGTAGCCAGGCTTGGATGTTTTTTTCGTAAGATAAGGCTTCCGTCTTGCCACCCTAAGCGGGAGATTGTTGTCACCTGTACTAAACAGCCAGCACTTGCCAGAAATTCCTGCAGCTTCTTCAATGTTGCTGTCGGCCTCTTGGCAGCCTCCCTGACCAGTTTTCTTCTCGTCTTTTCATCAAATCCAGCTACAGTGCTCCGCACTGTGTTTATATATTTATATATCTATCCCATCTAGCTACAATGCTCCGCACTGTGTGTCTATATATATATATATATATATATATATATATATATATATATATACTACCGTTCAAAAGTTTGGGGTCACCCAGACAATTATTTTGTGTTTTCCATGAAAAGTCACACTTATTTACCACCACAAGTTGTAAAATGAATAGAAAATATAGTCAAGACATTGACAAGGTTAGAAATAATGATTTGTATTTGAAATAATAATTTTTTCCTTCAAACTTTGCTTTCGTCAAAGAATCCTCCATTTGCAGCAATTACAGCATTGCAGACCTAACATGATTGCACAAGGGTTTTCTAATCATCCATTAGCCTTCTGACGCAATGAGCAAACACATTGTACCATTAGAACAATGGAGTGATAGTTGCTGGAAATGGGCCTCTATACACCTATCTAGATATTGCACCAAAAACCAGACATTTGCAGCTAGAATAGTCATTTACCACATTAGCAATGTATAGAGTGTATTTCTGATTAGTTTAAAGTTATCTTCATTGAAAAAAAGTGCTTTTCTTTGAAAAATAAGGAAATTTCTAAGTGACCCCAAACTTTTGAACGGTAGTGTATATATACAGTGAGGCAAAAAAGTATTTAGTCAGCCACCAATTGTGCAAGTTCTCCCACTTAAAAGATGAAAGAGGTCTCCAATTTTCATCATAGGTATACCTCAACTATGAGAGACAAAATGAGGGGAAAAAAATCCAGAAAATCACATTGTCTGATTTTTAAAGAATTTATTTGCAAATTATGGTGGAAAATAAGTATTTGGTCAATAACAAAAGTTCATCTCAATACTTTGTTATATACCCTTTGTTGGCAATGACAGAGGTCAAACGTTTTCTGTAAGTCTTCACAAGGTTTTCATACACTGTTGCTGGTATTTTGGCCCATTCCTCCATGCAGATCTCCTCTAGAGCAGTGATGTTTTGGGGCTGTCGCTGGGCAACACAGATTTTCAACTCCCTCCAAAGATTTTCTATGGGGTTGAGATCTGGAGACTGGCTAGGCCACTCCAGGACCTTGAAATGATTCTTACGAAGCCACTCCTTCGTTGCCCGGGCAGTGTGTTGGGGATCATTGTCATGCTGAAAGACCCAGCCACGTTTCATCTTCAATGCCCTTGCTGATGGAAGGAAGTTTTCACTCAAAATCTCACGATACATGCCCCATTCATTCTTTCCTTTACACGGATCAGTCGTCCTGGTCCCTTTGCAGAAAAACAGCCCCAAAGCATGATGTTTCCACCCCCATGCTTCACAGTAGGTATGGTGCAACTCAGCATTCTTTTTCCTCCAAACATGACAAGTTGAGTTTTTACCAAAAAGTTCTATTTTGGTTTCATCTGATCATATGGCATTCTCCCAATCCTCTTCTGGATCATCCTAGTAAACTTCAGATGGGCCTGGACATGTACTGGCTTAAGCAGGGGGACATGTCTGACACTGCAGGATTTGAATCCCTGGCGGCGTAGTGTGTTACTGATGGTAGCCTTTGTTACTTTGGTCCCAGCTCTCTGCAGGTCATTCACTAGGTCCCCCCATGTGGTTCTGGTATTTTTGCTCTCTGTTCTCTTGATCATTTTGACCCCACAGGGTGAGATCTTGCATGGATCCCCAGATCGAGGGAGATTATCAGTGGTCTTGTATGTCTTCCATTTTCTAATAATTGCTCCCACAGCTGATTTCTTCACACCAAGCTGCTTACCTATTGCAGATTCAGTCTTCCCAGCCTGGTGCAGGTCTACAATTTTGTTTCTGGTGTCTTTTGACAGCTCTTTGGTCTTGGCCATAGTGGAGTTTGGAATCTGACTGTTTGAGGTTGTGGACAGGTGTCTTTTATACTGATAACAAGTTCAAACAGGTGTCATTAATACAGGTAACGAGTGGAGGACAGAGGAGCCTCTTAAAGAAGAAGTTACAGGTCTGTGAGAGCCAGAAATCTTGCTTGTTTGTAGGTGGCCAAATACTTATTTTCCACTATAATTTGCAAATAAACTCTTTAAAAATCAGACAATGTGATTTTCTGGATTTTTTTTTTCTCGTTTTGTCTCTCATAGTTAAGGTGTACCTATGATGAAAATTGGAGACCTCTCTCATCTTTTAAGAGGGAGAACTTGCACAATTGGTGGCTGACTAAATACTTTTTTACCCCACTGTATATATATATATATGTATGTATGTATGTATGTATGTATGTATATATACTGTATATATATATATATATATATATATATATATATATATATATATATATATATATATATATATATATATATATATATATATGTACATATGTATACTTGATGCTCTTGTTTTTTTTTTCTCTTGCCTTCTGATTGTTGCTCTGAGTGTTGCTATCCCTGTGCTGTTGCAATCCTGGAATTTCCCCATTGTGGGACTAATAAAGGCTTATCTTATCTTAAATTTTGGAGGGATGTCCAGTTCTTGGTAATGTCACTGTTGCCATATTTTCTCCACTTGATAATGAGTGTCTTTATTGCGTTCCATGGAATATTTAATGCCTTGGAAATTCTTTTGTACCTTTCTCCTGACTGATACCTTTGAACAATGAGATCTGTCTGATGATCTGGAAGCTCTCTGCAGACCATGGCTTGTGTTGTATGATGTGACTACAAAAATGTCAGGAAAAGCCTTCTCGAACAGCTGAACTTTAATTGGAGTCAGGCACTTTAAATGGCGGCAGGTTTGTGCTGACTCCCATTAACCTCTTGCACTCCGGGATACCGCGGGCGGTCACGTCTCTGCGTCCTAGGGTGCACGAGGGCGCACCGGAAAAAAAAAAAGCTGCATTTCCATTCTTCCGCTACAGACACAGCCACGAACAGAAAGCCAAAGGAGTGCTTTGATTGGTTTATTTTTGATTGACCTCTCATTCGACTAATAAGAGCCTTGAATTGGGTTTCTGAAACCTTGAAGAACCAATGACTGAAAACCTAGCAAGAAGGACCCGCCTACCAACGGCTGTGAATACAGCAAGCCAATTGAAGCAGAGAAGTTCGACAATTGAAAGCGTACGTCCCGTGCGTAAAATCTGTTTTGTGTAAGCCGCTGGGTGACACACATGTGTTCGCCAGTCTTTTTTTCTTACTACTGTTCTTATTTGTTTTGAAAAATCATTCGCCAAAACCGCAATCATGGAAGCGCAAAACCGCAATAATGGAATCATGGTTTGACCGGGTCGCATGACCAGAACCACGAGTCGTAACAAGCGGACCAGTGTCATGTTCGTCTGACAATGATGAAGAGAAGTTCGCCAGCGACACTGCTGTTGTGGACAGGTAAGTGTTATAAGCTAAATTATTCTTTTTCCCTGAAAATTGTAATCAAAATGACTTTTGACCGATCGGTAAATTACAACTGTGCATCATCGCGACATGACGGACCGGTCCGTGCGCCGCGTCCGGACCGTGAATGCCCCCCCCCGGCTACTCTTCCGTAGCGGATTGCAGATATATTGCAGATATTTTAGTACAACTGTGCGTAGTAGACCACGGAGACCGTGCGCCGCGGTCGCCACATCGCCACATGACGGAACAGTCATGTGGCGATGGACGATGTCCGGCCTCTGTAGCGGGGGTGGGGGGAGTTGTTATCCTCTAGATTACAGATATTTTAGTATAATTTTTAGTGCACTGTAGGTTATTTTTTCTTGTAAAAAAAAAAAGCCACACATTTTTTACGTGGCATGCTTCTTTGTGTGGGGGGGCTTGTTTGTTCATTCATTCATTCATGAATGAATAAACAACCCCCCCCCACACACACACACAGCCCTGAGTGTCACCTTTCATTAGAGCCCAAGATCAAGCTTCTATATTGAATCATTCAAAAGTTATAGACGTTTTTCCAAACTGTGCCATTTGGCACAATTTGGCACAGTTCAAAAATGCCTGGGAACAACCTGACAAAAAAAGCTGTGTAATATATTCATTTTTTGTGGTATTGTTACAAAATTTTGACCTCAGCTGGATAACACTTGGGTCTACATTTCTGTTCCATTTTCCAGCCCGGATCTGACAGCTGTGTGTTATTTGCAAGCATTTGTATCCAAAAAAACACCCAGGCGAACTTTATTTTCTTCAAGTTCAGTATGTTTAGATGACTGTTACTCAGTGGCAGGAGCACTTAGAGAGATTATGACTGTTTTGCCAAAAAATTCAAAGTGTTTTCTTTTAAATGAGACCAACCCCATGAAGATGCTGCAAAGGGTTGAAGAACAGCTTTTGAGTTACTTTGGATACATTATTTTTAGTCGTTTTTAGGGAAATTGACCAGAGTGCAAGGGGTTAACGTGAGTTTGAATGTGATTGGTTAATTTTGAACACAGCGACATCCCCAGTTATAAGAGGGTGTGCATATTTATGCAAAAAGGTTATTGTAAGTTTTTTATTTTTTATTTTTCCCCTTAAAAAACTTCAGTTTGTTTTTCAATTGGGTTGTACAGGTTATAGGTCACATTAATGGTGGAAAAAGTTTTGAAATTATTTATCTTGGTCTCATTTTTTACATTTTTACATTTGAACAAGGGTGTGTAGACTTTTCATATCCACTGTATATCAAATATAAGCAGAGCTCCTGTTGGCAAAGCTCATCTGTTTGGCACAATAAGGCAAGCAGATATCTGTTCTGCTAGCCAAGTTGCTGGACAGGACAGGGAGAAAAAAACTGTTTGCAAATTGTTTGGCAACCTTTTACAAACTCTGAGGAAACCCCAAAGTTGCTGCGTTCGTCAGTATTCAGTGCTTAATGAGATGGGGGAGTGAGAACTCCAAAGAAACTTCAGGAGCCAAAGATGCTCACTGGGAACAAGGCACAGTGGAATAAAATGAAGATGCTTACCGGCTATATTGGCTATATAACTTCTTGTTTATATATAGTAGCATACTCTGCTTTTGTTGCTGCACTGCATTGTGGGAGTTGATGTTAATAGTTGTTTTGTGTTCTTATTCATGCTCTAGTTGTCACAGGGGTGCAGGGTTTTATTGTTGTGGGGATCTGCTTTGTGTTCCTTCCTGTTTTAATGTTCTTCCATATTTAGTGTTCATGGTACTTTCGGGAGGGTAGCACTGTAACTGAGAGTGGTAGGATGAGGAATGACTTGCCTCACTGTGGAGTGTGAGAGTAAAATTGAAAACCTGTCACTTCCTGTGTCACTAATAAGGTAGCACCCTTGTGACTAACACCTGAGTTTGGTGATTTGCAATCTAATGACTGCTACATTGGTGCCAGAAGTGGAATCAGAATGATGGAGATGCTGAGTGACATTGATGAACTCATTATGTGGCTGGAGACTGCAAGAAGGAGCGCAGTTGAAGATGTGCTGTCATGACGGACCAAGCCAAGTTCCAGATAGCTCCAGCGGTGTGTGCTCAGCCAAGAGAACCCTCTGGCCCAAGAGCCTGCAGACCACTGAGGAAACTGCAAGAGGAGCACAGCCAAAGAGGAGCGGAGAAACTCCGGCACAGCACAAAGAAGGGCTGAGCAGAATGTCAGCGTCCAGCATCATTCACCCAGCCAAGAGAGCTCTCCAGCAGAAGAGTCAATAGATCACTGAGCTACAAGCTGAGACAGCAGCAGTGGATGAGTACACCCATCTCAGCGCTGTGACACCTGGTGGAAATATTAACATTCCTCCTCCAGAGGGCACCAGATGGAGCTCCATCAAGCTGCCCCACTACAACGAGGAAGGGCCACCAGAGACTTACATCATCCAGGTGCAATTGCCAGCCCGAGTTAATGGCTGAACAGCGAAAGAGGTGGCAGTGAATGTGGCCCTCTCCTTGGAAGGCAAAGCACTACAGATCCTGACTGGCCTTTCACCAAAAGAATAACTTACTGGCCGTCCATCCAGGGGGCACTGCAATGTCGTTTTGGCTGCCATGCTGACGCAGAGGATGCCCGAGACATGCTGTTCAGCCGACAATGGAAGAACGGGGAAGATTTGGGTGCCTACCTTCCTGACATCCAGCTCTATGCAGGTCAGGGCTATCCAACCTTTGCTCCTGCTGAATAGGAAAAGCTTGCTCTCCAGACCCTTATCCATGGACTGCAGCCAAGGTGTCTTCAAGAACACATCTGACTAGTTTCCCCCAGGACCTTGTAGGCTGCGCTGAAGGAGGCCAAGCAGGTAGAGCCAGTCCTGGTTCCAAGAGGGGGATCCACTGCCATGGCCCACTAGTCTCACCCTCCGGGTGGAGAAAGGAGTGGTGATGACGAAGACATAGCCTATAAAGCTGCAGACACATCCTTGAGGCAATGGCAGCATGGCTGCAGGCAAGCTGTGCAGCATTTGGACGCAGGATGCTATCGGTGTGGTGAGCCTAGTCACATTGCACGCCACTGCCCTGCTCTGACCCCAAGAAGTGCAGCCCTGTCACCACAGTTAAACTTAGAGGTGGGTGGCACAACAGGAGACCTGTCACCCTCAGAGTCCGCTCCCCTCCTCACTGCTAAGGGTGGGACATCTGGGTCACACAGCTGGACTGTACCTCGACCTGCTCATCGATGGTGTCCAATGCAGAGCGCTGGTGGATACAGGGTCTACCATTTCCTTGATCTGGCCAGGGATGCTGCCCAGAACAAACCAACTGAGGCCACCAGGTTGGGTGGCCACCAAGAAGTCCATTGCCACGGTGATAGGTCAGTGCTCCAGAATGCGTGGGGTGAGGACCCTCAAAGTGACTGTTACCAACAAAACCATCAATCACAAGTTCTGGCTGGCTGACATCCATGACAAGTGCACCACTGGACTGGACCTGCTGTCGGAATGGGGGGCTGTGGTGGATGTTCCCAGGGTTACCCTATATCTCGGTTTGGAAGCCATAGCCCTCCACACTGCTAGGATAGATGGTTCCTGCCTCACATCTGCAGCCACCCAAAGACCCTCCATCCTAATGGTGAAGAGTGGGGGTGTCGCCCAGTCTCCAGCACCAGAGTCCAGCAGTATCACAGTGACGCCTTCAGTGGCAAAGAACAGTCCTTCAGCCACATCAGCACCCTCTACTGAGACACAACAGGCCATTGAGGAACTGTATCGCCATGGCTGTGAGGGACTGCAGCCAGCCCAGCAGCATCAGTTATGAGAGCTTCTAGACCAGTTTGCCGATATCTTTGCTGCCAGAGATAAAGACTGCATCCATACCAACCTGGTACAGCACGAAATCATCACTGGGGATGGTGCATCAATATGACTCTGCCCTTGTCGCTTGCCCTTCGCCAAGGAGGTTGCAGCAGAGGAGAAGATTCGGGAGATGGCAGCAGTGGGAGTCATCAGGTCATCCTGAAGTCCCTGAGCATCTCTGCTAGTTATGGTGAGGAAAAAAGGCGTCTCTTGGAGGCCCTGTGTGGACTTCCACCACCTTAATGCTGTCACACTCAAAGACTCCTACCCCCTGCCCTGCAATGATGATGCCATCAACTGCATTGCTGATTCCAGATGGTTCAATTCGCTTGACCTCCACTGCAGCTACTGGCAGGTGGAATTGTCCTCTGAAGCTCGGCCCAAAACTACATTCATCATTGGCCAGGGATTGTGGCAGTTTAGGGTGATGCCATTCGGCTTCTGCAATGCACCAGCTACCTTTGAACATCTAATGGAGAGAGTCTTGGCTGACATTCCCCATACCAGATGCATCATGTACTTGAACGATGTCCTGGTGCAAGCTGCTGACTTTGAGGAATCACTGGCAAACCTAAGGGATGTTTTCCAGGTCATCCGGCAAGCGCAGCTCTGACTCCACCCAAAGAAGTGCCATGTCTTCTCAGAATCAGAATCAGAATCAGCTTTATTGCCAAGTATATTTACAAGTAAACATACGAGGAATTTGACTTGACATTGGACGCGCACGTTAGGCGCATCCAATGACGCGGCGCCATGCAAGGCGCCTGTCAGCAGTTGAGGTAAAGAGGGGAAGGGAGGGGGAGGAAAACACAATAGGAGAGAGAAAAAACAGTAATCAGAATAACGCTCGTATAAGCTCATAAAGCTCAAATGAGCCAAATTTTGACTACACAGAAAAAACCCCTCTATGCACACTTAAAAAACCCTCTATGCACAATTAAAAAACCCTCTATGCACAATTAAAAAAACCCTCTATGCACAATTCTTCTGTTCTCTCTTCTGCTGAGAGACTGTTTTCTTGGGTCATGTGGTCAGTGCTGCTGGAGTGCCTACCGATCCAGCCAAGGTTGCAGCAGTGAGGGACTGTCCGGTACCGTAGAACATCAAGAAGTTGCGGAGCTTTCTGGGTCTGGCTTTGTATTACCGGTGGTACATCAGAAACTTTGCCACCATTGCCAGCCCCTTGCATCAGCTTACTCGGAAGGGGCGGTTGTTCCAGCATCATCATCATCATCATCATCATCAACTTTTATTTAACTAGGCAAGTTAGCAGAGAACATATTCTTATCAAAGGCAACAGCCTGGTCAGAGGCAAAGACCTCCTAAGGGATGGGGTAGAGGGAGGAACCTCAAAACACATACATACAAAACACACAAATAACAGCCATAGTTCCAGTGGGGTGAGGACTGTTCCAAGGCTTTTGCTTCGATCCAGTCAGCCCTTGTTAGGGCTCCAGTGCTGAGATATCCTGACCTCCAGCAGCCTTTCATTGTGAATACTGATGCCATCGGTGTGGGCCTTGAAGCAGTACTTTCCCAGGAGGGGGGGAGCAAGGGGAGCAGGTGGTGTCCTACTTTAGTCACTCTTTCAACCAACAAGAGCAGAAGTATTGCATCACCCGCTGAGAGCTGCCGTCAGTCATCCTGAGCCGTCACCATTTTTGGCCGTATCTCTATGGGCAGAGGTTCCTGCTACATACCGACCATGCTTCCCTGACTTTGCTCTTCAACTTCAAAGACCCAGAGGGACAGTTAGCTGGTTGGCTGGAAATGTTTCAGGAGTACGACTTCGAGATCCAACATCGTGCTGGAAATCTCCACGTCAACGCTGACTCCCTGTCACATCAGCCCTGTGAGGATGGGGAGTGTCATCACTGCCAACGTCAGGAAGAGCGGGGCGCTGCAGTGCTGAAGCCGGTGGCTCTTAAAGACACTTGATCCAATGATGGCAGCATATCTGGACCAGCAGCAATGGCAGTCAACCATGGCAGCGGGCACCTCAACAGGGACAATCTTCAGTACTTCCAGAGCCAAGACCCTGTCCTTGCCCGGGTCCAAACCTGGGTGGGGTCAGTCCAGAGACAAGAGTGGCCAGAAGTGTCAGCACTAGACACAGAGACAAAAGCCCTGTACTCCCAGTGGTCCAGCCTTACCATCCTAGAGCAACTCCTCTACTGCTGGTGGCAGTCCCCTGCAGGCAACAGAATCGTCTTCCAGTTCCTGGTTCCACACTGACTGTGGCCCAAAGTGCTCCAGCTCGTCCACGGCTCAGTGGGGTGAGGTCACTTTGGCGTCAACAAGACCCTTCTTTACCTACGGCCCTGGTTCTACTGGCCAGGATGTTGCCAGGATGTGGAACTTTTCGTGCACAGGCAGTGTAACGTGTTGTGGTTTTGTTGCCAAACTGCATTGTGGGAATTGATGTTAATAGTTGTTTTATGTTCTTATTGATGCTCTATTTGTCACAGGGGTGCAGGGTTTTATTGTTGTTGTGGGGATCTGCTTTGTGTTGTTTCCTGTTAATGTTCTCCCGTATTTAGTGTTCATGGTACTTTTGGGAGGGTAGCACTCTAACTGGGAGTGGTAGGATGAGGAATCACTTGCCCCTTTGTGGAGTGTGGGAGTAAAATTGAAAACCCGTCACTCCCTGTGTCACTTTGTTCCTAATAAAGTAGCACCCTTGTGACTAACTCCTCAGTCTGTTGATTTGCACTCTGATTGCTACAATATATTTATCATTTCTGTTGAATTTATAACATGTAGTAATTTGTAAAAATAATCCCTAAATCCTTATTGAACTGATCGACTTTATGATTCGTACTGTAGCAACTTTTGAGTGGTTTTGGCTGTGAATGTGTCAATGACTAAGAAGCTGTAGCAAATCCATTTGTTTTTCAGATGTAATGAAACGATCCAAGGCACCGTTGTCTATGTGGACTCTGGGCTTTGGGACAAAAAGTGTCATTTATCTGTGCTCCATGAGCTCTAATAAAGTTTCAGAAAAAAAGAAGACTGATTGCAGCTGCAGGAGGCTAGGAGGCTTCCTACTACTGCAGCCACAGAACACAGTAGATGATTATCAGGTTATAAGAAAGCACTCAAATAGTTTTTTCAGCACATGTAAAGACATCAAATCTGATTATTAACATTATCTGTTTATTCCCAGTTACCAGATTGTTGTCACCATGTAACTAGGCTTGTTGTGTTAACCCTTAATGCAGAATTTAAAAATTGGTCCCGTGTCTGTCTTGGTTTTATCCCAAAGTTGAAAGGCATACTTGTGAGGATAATTGACAACTTTCAGTCTGCCCATATGTCTGAATGTGTGTGGCTGTCTCGGTGTTTTTCCTGTGGCAGACCGGCACCTTGTCCAGGGTGTACCTCACCTCGCCTTTCAACCTTGACCTGCTGTGATAGACCTTACGTGGGATAAAAAGGAAAATCATGGATGGATGGATACATTTGTGCATTAACTAATAGGCCATTTTCACACAGCATCAGATTTTCTAACATGGAGCAGACTATGATCACTTCTGTTGGCACACTGGAATACCAACAACAGCAGTAGGCCTATAGAGTTTACACACTCCCTTATACATCTGCCGCATGAATGTAAAATGACTTTCAGACAGATGTTCCATGAAATCACAGTCCAAATTTGATAAAGGTGACAAATTCTTCATTGAACAGTACCTGTATAATTATGAAGGTGAAGTGTTATCTCACATCATGTTTGCCAAGATCTTAAGGTAACACTGATGGATGTATACAGTTCAAAAAGTAAATTCTGGACTAGCAAAATAACTGTCTTTGTGTATAATTTTGACATGAATAAAGAAAAGAGTAAAAAGCATTATACAGTATGTGCACTTCTTTGGTGTATGGGCTGGGATATAAGGAGAAAGCCAGTGACAATAGCGAATGAAACATCCACTTTTTTGACATACAGCGGGGAAAATAAGTATTGAACACGCCAACATTTTTCTCATTAAACATATTTCTGATGGAACCATTAACCTGAGATTTTCGCCAGATATCAGTAACAACCCAAGTAATCCATACAAAGAAATCAAGGCAACTGTGTTCACAAAACAAGTTATATAGTGAAATGACACAGGGAATAAGTATTGAACACATCAAGAAAGAGAGCTGCAAAAGGGCATAGAAAGCCAAAAAAACAGATCCATACATTCCATTCCATCAGAATTTAGGAAGCCATCCCATCCCCCAACAGTACAAATTAATTTCAGCTGGTTAAGTCCTGACTGATAGCTTTTAAAAAGGTCTGTGAATATCAGATTGTCACACCACAAAGAACTCATGATGGGTAAAAGCAAAGAGCTCTCTCTAGATCTCTGCAACCTTATTGTTGCAAAACATAATGATGGCATTGTTTACAGGCAGATTTCTAGACTGCTGAATGTTCCAGGGAGCACTGTTGGAGCCATCATTCAGAAGTGGAAAGAACATCATTTTACCATTAAGCAGCCACGACCAGGAGCTCCTCGCAAGATTTCTGACAGAGGAGTCAAAAGAATTATCAGAAGAGTTTTCTGAGAGCCAAAGCCCACACGTGGAGAGGTTCAGAAAGACCTGGAGTTAGCAGGTACTGCTGATTCAAAGAAAACAATTAGTAATGCACTCAACCAACATGGGCTCTATGCCCACTCACCTTGCAAGACTCCATTGCAGAAGAAAAAGTACGTTGAAGCTCGTTTAAAATTTGCTGAGCAGCATTTGGGGAAGCCAGTAAAATACTGGGAGAGTATGAAGAGTTTGTTTGCAAAAAACGATAAACACCACTTCCAAGAAAATTTCCCTCTGTACAACAAACAACTGTTCACATTACCTACTTATAGAAGTTCAAATTGTTTTTTTTCTAAAAATCCGCTATATTCGCTGTTATATACACTACAAAGTTCATGTTTTTTGTCAAAAGCCAATAAACAACTGTACCCTGTTTTTATAAAACCAGACAACTCCACACATGGCAAATCAGCGCTTGGTATTAGGGTGACATGACTCAATGGTACAGTGAGGATCAGCCAATCACGTGTCTAGATGCTGAGACCAGCCAATTATGTGTCTTATCTGCTGTGGCAGCGTTCTGCAGAGACCCCTACTTGGGTCTGCTTGCTTTCCGTGATTTCCCTGCCATTTTTTTTTTTTTTTTTTACAATTTTGTTGCATTTTATGTCAAATATGGATAATTTTAATGAAGCAGATGAACCAGTAATGCATTCACCAAACAGACTAGCAGGGTTTTTGGGACATGTCTGTTTTTACAAAAGTATGTGTTGTGGACTTACCTGTTTTTGCAGCAAGAAATACTCAAAAATTGCCAAAAAATAACAATGAGTTGATGTTCAATTTTTGGCTTTATTATGTCTGAGAGACTCATATTTCAAGTGACCATGTCTTAGAAGCTGAATTGGAAATCATCATCATCATCATAGCAGTCTGTCGGGGGTGACAATGACTGTTTCACTTAGGTCTGATCAGCTTCCTCCACGCAGCTCTGTCCTTCGCCCTCCGCTGCCAGGACTAACACATATAAACCAACAGATGAAAAGTTGTTTTCTCATTATTAAAACAATTGGACTTATGTTTTTGCAAACAAACTCTTCATATAGTCTGGTCAGAAGAGACCAAAACTGAACTTTTTGGATGCCATAACACACAGCATGTTTGGAGGAGAAATGGCACTGCACATCCCATAATGGTGTGGGGTTGTTTTTCAGCACATAGTACAGGCAGATTTCGTATAATTGAAGGAAAGATGAATGGACAAATGTACACAGACATCCTTGATAAGAAACTGTTTCCATCTGTCAAGATGCTGAAGATGAAACAAGGGTGGACATTTCAGCAAGACAATGATCCCAAACACACAGTCAAGGAAACTCTCAACTGGCTCCAGAGAATATGTTATGTTTTTTCTTTTGTTGTTAAAATTATGTTAATAGGTCTGAGGAGTTGTTTGTTCCTGTCCAGCAGATCAGTTGTGGGGGGAAGGGGGTATCAGTGCTGCTGTTAAAGCCACGTCACCCTTTAACCCTTTGGTTTCCATCTCAGCAGCAGCTCTGTTTGAATTGTCCTCAGAAGGGAACATGTAAATTAACAGAGGTGTGAAGTTTGTCCCAGCTGTTCCCACTGATGTCATGGGGGTGTGATCTGTTGGGTGTCATGGGGTGTTATGTGTTTACTCCTCCTGGGTTAACTGGATTACTTCTGTTGCTGTGGATCACCTATTCCTCTTCTTCTTCTCCTTTTCCCTGCTGATTAGTGCAGATCTGCAGGATTTAACACCACCGAACACCACTGTTTAGTTCCTCCTCATGGCTGTCATTTAAAAAAAATGGCCAGCACACGCCAATTTATCACATCCTTTTTCATGTAAATTAGAAACATTCTTTTGTAAATGTGAAGATTTTTCTCATAAATTTGCAGGATTTTCCTGCAGAGTTACAGCCATTTTACTCAGAAATGTGCAGCTTCTTACTTGAAAATTTGCGGCTTTATATTATTCATAATTTTGCAGCTTTTTCCTAATGAATTTAGAACTTTTCTTACTCTTGAATTTGCTGTTTAAAAAAAGCTTAAATTTGCAGCATTTTACTCAAATCTTATATTTGCAGTGTTTTAGGTTGTAAACGGTTCCAAGGTTGTCATAGCCAGGAGCGGCACTGGGGTTAAGCTCCCAGTGCTCATAAAAGGCTCCTTATGGCGTGCGTCTCGAAAAGCCTCTGACAACTAAGTCCAACTCCTAGCCTGCCCGTGTGGTTTAGTCTCTAAGCCCGGCGGAACTGCTTTTACTAATAGGAGAAGGGGCGAGGGCGGATCTCTGGTGCCTTAAAAACAGATGCTTCGGGTAGATGGTGGCTCGTCAACCTGGGAAGTTAGCCCATCTAGGGGAAGGTAAACCCTGATTTCAAACCTCCGCTGCCTTGCGGCACACCCGGTCACGGAAAAGGCTTCGGGAGTCAACCCTGAGGAAAAATCCGGAGTCGGAGTCCCTAAGGTAGTTCTCTGTTGTGCTCAACATCGTTCTGGCAGCTCCTGCGACGGCGCTGGTGCCAAACTGTAGCAGCCCTGCTGTTCCTTTGGATTCATCAGTGACGTGGAGAGGGGGGACATGCTGCATGGGCAACATCTTGTCCTCCATATCTTCCTGCCCAGGCTTGAATCCTACCAATGCCCAACGCTGGAAGGTAGAACACCGGATCACTGGAGAGGACACTTCAGCTTCGCCTTTGGCGTAGACAAAACACGGAGAATGACAGTTACCGGTTATAAGCCACCGCTCAATTGGCGTAAAGCGCGGCGCCAGGGGTTGTTCCCGATGGTGGGAGGGATCATCGGATCTCACTGGACAGCTACCGCCCGCCTCAAGCTGGGAAGCCCCCAGCCAATAAGGTGTTGTCCCGCCACAGCTTGCTTTCCTCATTGGGTGCATGGGGATGAGGAGAAGTCCGAACAGCAGGCTGAGAACCTTCGCACCAGGCAAGACAAAAAAACAAAAGAGACCAACTCTAAAACTGGGAACTTGGAACGTCCGCACTATGATGACAGGACTCACTGCTAACCTCAAGGACATCATCGACACCAGGAAGACTGCCATCATCAATAATGAGCTGAAGAGACTGGAAGTGGATATCGCCACTCTCCAGGAAACACGGTTGGCTGACGCAGGCACACTGAGAGAGAAGGACTACACGTTCTACTGGCAGGGAAAGGGCAGCGACGAACACAGGGAACACGAAGTGGGCTTCGCAGTGAAGAACACCTTGCTGAAGATGGTGGAACCGGGCAGTAATGGCTCTGCACGACTCCTCACCCTCCGCCTGAACACCACTCAAGGCCCAGTCACCCTCGTCAGTGTGTATGCCCCAACACTGACAGCCACACCAGAGGCAAAAGACAAGTTCTACGAGAATCTCGCAACAACTGTCAGGATCATCCCCAACTCTGAACAACTCATTCTCCTTGGAGACTTCAATGCCAGAGTGGGTGCTGACCACAACTCCTGGCCCTCCTGTCTTGGACCATTTGGCGTGGGCAGAATAAACGACAACAGACAGCAGCTGCTCGAGTTCTGCACATATCACGATCTGTGCATCACAAACTCGTTCTTCAAGACCAAGCCCCAACACAAGGTTTCCTGGCGACATCCGCGCTCAAAGCACTGGCACCAGCTGGACTTGATCCTGACCAGGCGCACCTCATTGAAGAACGTGCTAATCACCCGTTCGTTCCAGAGTGCAGATTGCGACACAGACCATTCATTGGTATGTTGCAAGGTCAAGCTACAGTTGAAGAAATTCCATCATGCTAGACAGCCTGGAAAGGCACGGATTGACACCAGCAAGATGTCCCAACCAGAACTTGTTGAGCAGTTTGCCTCCACCTTTGAGAAGGAACTTGGTGTACCACAAGAAGAATAATCTGCAAAGCAGAAGTGGGAAGAGCTGCGAAACACCATCCACTATCCACCTTGGCTACCTTTGGGAGGAAGACCTCGAAGTCACAGGACTCGTTTGATGCCAAGTTGACCGAGATGACCCCCGTCATTGAAGCCAAGTGCTCAGCACTTGCTGAGTACAAGAAGTACCAAACGAGAAGAATCTCCAGATCTCAGGGCTGCGAGAAGCAAAGTTCAACAGACTGCTCGGCGCTGTGCCAATGAATACTGGACTCAGCTCAGCCAAGAAATTCAAACGGCTGCCATAACAGGGAACATCCGTGGTATGTACGATGGCATCAAGAAAGCACTTGATCCAGCTCAGAGCAAGACGGCCCCCCTCAAATCCTCCACTGGGGAGATGATCACAGAAAAGAACAAGCAGATGGAGAGATGGTTGGAACACTACTCCGAACTCTACTCCAGACAGAACACCATGACACTGTCAGCCGTTGATGCCATCGACTGCCTGCCATTCATGGACGAACTTGACGCCGAGCCAACCATCGACGAACTCAGCAAGGCCATTGATAGCTTGGCTGCTGGCAAGGCACCCGGCAACGACGGCATACCCCCCGACCTGATCAAGCACTGCAAGACCGCCCTACTGCTGCCATTGCATGACGTCCTCTGCCAGTGCTGGAAGGAAGGTGCTGTACCACAGGACATGAGGGACGCCAAGATCATCACCCTCTACAAAAACAAAGGGGAGAGAAGTGACTGCAACAACTACAGGGGCATCTCCCTCCTCAGCGTTGTTGGCAAAGTCTACGCACGAGTTATTCTCGTTTGTCTACAGAAGCTTGCCGAACGTGTCTACCCCGAGTCTCAGTGTGGCTTCCGTGCTGAGCGATCGACGGTGGACATGATATTCTCCATCCGCCAACTCCAGGAGAAATGCAGAAAACAGAACATGCCCCTGTACGTCGCCTTCATCGACCTCACCAAAGCGTTTGATCTGGTCAGCAGAGAGGGCCTTTTCAAGATCCTGCCAAAGATAGGATGCCCACCAAAGTTGCAAAGCCTCATCGAATCGTTTCACACCAACATGCAGGGGATAGTGCAGCACGACGGCAACATCTCAGAGCCATTCAACATACGCAACGGAGTGAAACAGAGCTGTGTACTTGTGCCAACCCTCTTTGGGATTTTCTTTGCTATGCTCCTGAGGCATGCCTTCAGCACAGCAACAGAGGGAATCTACCTGCACACAAGATCTGACGGCAGGCTTTTCAACCTCGCCCGCCTGAAAGCCAGAACCAAAGTACGCGAGGCTCTAATCAGAGACATGCTGTTCGCAGACGACGCTGCAGTCGCAACCCACACACAGCAGGAGCTTCAGACCCTGATGGACCGCTTCTCCCAGGCATGCAAGGACTTCGGGCTTACCATCAGCCTGAAGAAGACTAACGTCTTGGCGCAAGGCATGGAAGCACCACCAACCATCACCATTGACGACTACGAACTGGAGGTCGTGAATCAGTTCACATACCCGGGGTCCACGATCAGCAACAACCTCTCCCTTGATACAGAGATCGACAAGAGGATTGGAAAATCAGCCTTCACACTCGCTCGCCTCACTACACGAGTGTGGGAGAATCCCAAACTCTCTGTCAAGACGAAGATGGCAGTGTACAACGCCTGCGTCATCAGCACACTGCCCTATGGGAGTGAGACGTGGACAACATACGCCCGGCAGGAAAAGAGACTGAACTCCTTACACTTGCGCTGCATTCACCACATCCTGGACATATCCTGGCAGGACAAAGTGCCCAACACAGAAGTTCTGTCTCGCGCCGGTCTTCCCTCCATGTTCACTCTACTCAGGCAGCGCAGGCTCTGCTGGCTAGGCCACGTTCACCGTATGAAGGATGGCAGAATCCCCAAAGACGTCCTCAACGGAGAACTGGCGACTCGCAGGAGAGACGTTGGCCGCCCACAGCTGCGCTTTAGAGATGTCTGCAAGAGAGACATGAAGGCCCTGGAGATCAATACAGAGCGCTGGGAGGACCTTGCAACGGACCACTCCAAATGGAGAGGCACCCTGACCAGACAGCTCAAGGCGGGTGAAGAGAGACCGACTGCTGCAGCAGATGAAAAAAGGACCCGCAGGAAGAACCGCCACAGACCCAGCAGCACAGAGACCACCCACAAGTGCGACTTGTGTGGCAGGGACTGCCATTCGTGCATCGGCCTGTTCAGCCACAGGCCGTGCTGTTCCAGCAGAGTAGACGTTTAGGATTCTCTTCCATGGTCATCATAGACCGACGGAGGCCGACGAGGTTGTAAACAGTTGGAAATTTACACCTTTTTTGTCTTTTTGCTAAAGTTGCAGCTTCTTTCTCATAAAATTCCACTTTTTTTGGTCAGAAATTGGCAGCTTTTAACTGAGACTTACATCCCCCCCCCTTTTTTCGTCAGGTCAGGCATTGGCTTGCTTGCTACCGGATAACGATGAAAACCGGTACTACCTGTCTCATGGGTCGGGCCGTCGGTGACTCAACCGGCATCCCCGCCCTTCTGAGGGCGTGGAGGGTGAAACAGGGCATCCTGGCTGAACTAAAAACAATATCTGCCACAGGTCTGTGGTGGACCACTCCCAGTTACACGGAGTGAGACTAAACATCCTGGCAGATAAACACATCTGTCGCAAGGTCTGTGGTGGACTGTGCCAGTCGGTGCATCGTGACATGCACTACACAAAGAGCAGAGATAAACAAACCTATCATCTGGTCAGTCACTGCAACAGATACTGGAGTCAGTTTGTCTTGGCTTGTCTTTGCCACTGATAATACCTTTATCTGCCAAGAACGTGCTGCTAGTCCAGCAAAAGCTAGCAGTACTCAAAGCACACATAGGTAAAGCACAATCTCGTTCTGCTGTACATGACTGGTTGTACGGTTGAATGACAATAAGGATGATTTAATTAATTTAATTTAATTTAATACTTTGCAAGCAGTTTCATGAAATGGTCAATCAGAAAGCAACTCATACCGGCTCGGACGTTGCCCAGGCTTACGAGGTCTGCGCTGATCTGTTCACACTCCGACAGGCAGCGAAAAGTAAGCTAGGAGAAGGAAGACAAAAGAAGAGGAAAACGGCAGCCTTGTGTGTAGCAGAATGGAATGTATGCACTCTGTTGGACAGAACAACATCACAGCACCCAGAAAGACAGACCGCGCTTGTGGTCCTGGAAATGAACAGGTACACTGTTCAGGTACACCGCCTCCCAAAGAGAGCAGACGCCTTTTTCTTCTCTCCTGCTCTGACTTATCTCCTTCCTCCTCTAACTAACTGGATCCCAGCTTGCTATCGTCTGTCTGCGTGTCTACTGCTGATTATCGAACGAAACTATGGATTTAATAAGCTGGGCTTTGAACGCAATTGACACTATTTTTTCAACGAGGAAAAGTGCCCCGGGGGAGGTTGTTTGCCCCGCAGGAATGGCTGCTGCGGGCTATTTGAGGGACACAAGTAATTGGAAACTCTTGTGCCTGTCTGATCTTTCCATCGAAGATGTCGAAGATTTGTACGTCTTCGTAGTAATGGTCATCGGGATCGTTCTGATTGGATCTGGGATTGTCCTGGTGTACCGTAAATTGATGAAGATGGTCATAGCCTATCAAAATGCTGGCCAAGCGAGGTTTAACCATCAAATTGAAAAAATGGAGAGGACTCTGACAGCGGCAAATGGAGAACTGTCTAGGAAAATGGATTACATCATGATCACGCTGAGAGCCGTCCATGAAGGATTCAACGTCCAGCAATGAAGGATTAAGTACTGAATCTGTAAGAGGATATAAAGTTTCTTCACTCTGGGATCAGTACTATTCGACTAATCTGACCCCCCTCACACAAGTCCTCCAGATTATCTGCAGTTTTTTGTTTTCAAAACATTTGAGCTGCACTGACTCCACGGACAGCCAGCTGCATGGCCCAAGGACAAATGCCAGCAGCTAAGACAAATCATCTCCTGCCAAAGAGACTTTGTTGTTCTTAACTGATACAAACACCTACACTCAACACTACACCCACACTGACTCAAAAACTGATGAAAAAGATCACTCACTCACTGCTCTCTTTGTGTCCTTGTGTACATTCTTGTCTGCTAACTGTGCATTGAGGGCTTTTTTTCTTGTAATCATAATATTGATCATATATGACCGGTATTCTGACAATCAATGGTTTTTTGCTCTTTCCTATTGTGTTATCCTTTTCTTCCCTATGCATCCTGTACCCATCTGATGACAGGCGCGTTCTCAGATGCTGCCGCGTCACCGGAAATGCAGGTCATTTTCTGTGTCAAGTCAAATCCCTCGTATGTTATCAGTCCCTGTTAATGTACTTGGCAATAAATCCTTTCTGAGTCTGAGTCTGAGACATAGCTGCACTTAGTGAAACAAGATTGCCTAGATATGACAGCTTGGGAGACCATGGGTACATCTTCTTTTGGAGTCGGAGATCAACTCAAGAAAGGAGAGAAGCAGGAGTGGGCTTTGCAATTAGAAAGGAAATAGCAGCAATGCTTGATGAGGAACCGGTGCCAGTCAACGACAGGATTATGACTATGAGACTCCCACTACAGCAGAAGATGTATGCCACACTCATCATTGTATATGCCCCAACAATGACCAACACAGAGGAGGTGAAGGAAGAGTTCTACAGTGATTTACTGTATGTGAGACTATCAGGCGTATACCGACTGATGACAGGCTGATACTCGTTGGAGATTTTAATGCCAGAGTTGGTTCACACACTGAGAAATGGAAAGGAGTGCTAGGCAGTCATGGAGTAGGCAAGTGCAATGCTAATGGAGAACTTCTACTTGCACTATGTTCAGAGTACAACCTTGTGATAACCAACACTCTATTTAAGCACAAGGACACACACAAGAAAACATGGATGCATCCAAGATCCAAGCACTGGCACTTGTTAGAGTACATCATAGTCAGGCAGAGAGACATAAGGGATGTATTGGACACCAGAGCAATGAGAGGCGTGGACTGTGGTACTGATCATGTTATGCTGAGATCTAGATGAAGAATTTGGAGATGAAAACAGCACTGCAGGACAGGAGTGAAGCCACCACGGAAGCTAAACACTAGTGCACTGAAAGGCCAAATGAAGCAGGAAGAACTTAGGAAATGGATGAAAACTTAAAAGACTGGGACAGCAACAACTCAGAGAATGACGTAGAAGAGAAATGGGCAACACTGAAGGATACGGTGTATCAGACTGCGAGTGATGTATTAGGCCACCCTGAGAGGAAACATCAATATTTGTTTGATGAGCATGATAAACACCTGAAGAAACTACTAGAAGTGAGGAAACCAGCTAGGCAGGAAAACCTACAGTGTAACACAAGGTCGAAGAAGAAATACTCAAAGGCTCAGAGTGAGCTACAGAAGTACACTAGAGAGATGAAGTCCAACTGGTGGGATGAAAAAGTGGAGGAACTTCAAACTGCAGCAGACAGGAAGGACATGAAAACATTCTTCACAGGTTTGAGAGAAATCTACGGCCTCTAAACCAAGAGGATTGATCCAACTAAAGGCTATGGATGGTGAAGCGGTTTTGCAGGAGAAAGACAAGATCCTGGACAGATTTGCAGACCACTTTGACCAACTACTAAACAACCCTGGAGATCTCACTGAAGAGGCTAAAGAAGCTCTAGTGCAGCGACCAGCTGAATCAAGTCTGGATGAACCACCAAATTTTGATGAACTAATGGCAGCTATCAGGACAACACAGGATAGTAAAGCTCCACGAAGGGATGGAATTCCAGCAGAACTGTGGAAATTTGGTGGTGTTCAGCTGACCAACTGCCTGCACAAGCTCATCCAAGAGATATGGGATGCCCAGAAAGAGCCTCAAGACTGGAAGGATGCAAGTATTGTGCTGTTGTTCAAGATAGGTGACAGGAAAGATTGTGGAAATTATCAAGGTATATCACTGCTAGCCACTGTTGGTAAGATTCTCTCACGTGTATTACTGAACAGACTCAATGAACACATCTCACAGAATATACTACCGGAAACCCAGTGTGGCTTTAGAAGTGGAAGAAGCACAATGGACATGATTTTCTGCTTGAAACAGGTTCAAGAAAAGTGTATTGAACAGAACATGTCACTTTATATCGTCTTCATAGACTTCAGTAAAGCCTTCAATACTGTTTCGCGACAAGGACTTTGGCAGGTACTCAAGAAATTTGGCTGTACAGAGAGGTTTGTCAGCCTGATCGAGGCACTCCATACAGGTATGCAAGCAAACGTGGCAATGAGTGGTTCAGTATCTAAAGACTTTTCAGTAAGCAATGGGGTGAAACAAGGGTGTGTGCTGGCGCCTACACTCTTCTCGCTATATCTGTCAGCCATGCTTGAGGTGGCCTTCAAAGACACTTCAGAAGGAGTACACATTCAAAGAAGGAAAGAAGCAGACTTGTTCAATGTGGCACAGTTTAAAGCCAAGAGTAAGACATCGATAAAGGTAGTCAGAAAAATGCTCTTTGCCGATGACAGTGCTCTAGTTGCACACAGTGCGGAAGATATGTAATCTTTAGTGGAGAAATTTGCAAGAGCAGCTAGCCAGTTCAGCCTCCAAATCAACATCAAGAAGACAGAATGCCTTTATCAATCACCAAAGTTCCAATTATCAACATCACTACCAGAAGAGATCAGCATTGGTCCAGAGCCACTAGTCAAGTGCAAGACTTTCAAGTATCTAGGGAGTACTGTTTCAGAGAATGCTAGGCTGGAGGATGAACTAGCTCTCAGAATGGGAAGAGCGAGCGCTGTATTTGGAAACTTGAGAGAGAGACTGTGGAACAATCGACATGTGTCTATGCGTGTGAAATGCAAAGTGTACAGAGCGACAGTACTGGCTTCTCTATTGTACAGTGCCGAAACTTGGACTGTCTACAGAGTGCAGGTGAAGAAACTGCACGCGTGCATGATGAGACACCTTCAAGCCATAATGAACATTTCCTGGAAAGACAGGATAACCAACATAGAAGTGTTGAATCGAGCTTGTCTACCATCAATGGAGGACATGCTAACACAGATGAACCTGAGATGGCTCGGACATGTTGAGAGGATGGACCACCAGTGTCTTCCTCGACAGTTACTCTATTCACAGTTATGTGAGGGCAAAAGCAATCAGGGTAGACCAAGGCTCAGATTTAAAGACACTGTAAAAAGAAACTTGAAGAAGTTGGATATAGACAGGAGTTCCTGGCAGCAGAAGGCTAAGGACAGAGCTGTGTGGAGGAATCTGATCAAACCTAAATGACACAGTCATTGTCGCCCACGACAGACTGCCATGATGATGATGATGATGATGAAGAACACCCAGGTATTTGTAAGATGTCACCATCTCAATGTCTTTTCCCTGGATGTTTACCAATACTGTGGGGGACTGTCCACGCCTGCAGCAGTCCACCACTAGTTTCTCGGTCTTCCCTGCATTAATCTGGAGGCAGTTCTGCAGGCACCAGTCCACAAAGTTCTGGATCAGTCCTCTGTACTTCGAGTCATCCATATCAGAGATGAGGAGCTACGATTGCAGAGTCATCAGAGAACTTCTGTAGATGTCAGTGTGGTGTGTTGTGTGAAAAGTCAGCAGTATAGAGGGTGAACAGGAAGGGAGCCAGAACCGTTCCCTCAGGGCCCCCCATTCTGTATATGATGATGTCAGAGACACAGTCCTGGGTCCTCACAAACTGTGACCGGTCTGTGAGGTACTCCATGATCCATGATGACAGGTGAAAGGTCAGGAATGGCACGGGGAACAGATTATTAGTCTTAATCCCCCCATCCCCCCAATTCTGGGTTGAACATACAGTACATCTTATTGGATACACTTAGGGTTTTGGGGAGAGGGGTGTGCCAAACTGTGTCAGTGAAGAGGATCCCTCTGTCTACTGCGCAGTGGAGCCACGCTCTCCTCAATTTTAATTCACTGTAGACACGGAGGGCTTTTGGGGATGGGAGCCCCACTGCCCATAGCAGTGGCTAGCGGTGCCCTATTACACTATCCCCCCAATTTTAACTGCACTTTGGTAGTTCACACACCTGCACACAATAACACCACACAACTAACACTCATCCATCATGACTCAGGCGTGGGGGGTGGGGTTTCCCCCCCACCCCTGCTGCCCTCCTTCTGCTGGCAGCCTGGGGGCCTGGCTGGTGACCTGGGGCTCGTCATGTTGTCGTCATCCTGGGGTACTGCAGAATGAAAGGGTGCAAACAAGGGATTGAGTGTGACAGTGAGTGAGCAAGTGAGTAAGTGAGAGTGAGGGAGTCATGAGTGGAGAAGGTGGTGGTGGGTCGGATTTGTGTGGTGTTTTGCGTGTTGGGTGGCATCTCGGAGTGCTTGTGGTGGTCCGTTGATCAGTCACTCTGGGTGGGCGTTGGTGATGATGGTCTGCTTCTGTGCCTGCGGCCACCCTGGGGAGGGTTGGTGGGGGTGTGGCCGCTGGTCTGCACCAGCGGTCTCCCTGGCTGCTGCTGAGCGTTAGTGCGTGTTCATGCCTGCCACATCTGCGCCGCGGCTGCCCCAAGTGATAAGGGTAAATGAGTGTGGGGAAGTGTGTGGGGGTGAGTA
The DNA here is from genome assembly GCA_020510985.1 of Pholidichthys leucotaenia. Lineage (NCBI taxonomy): Eukaryota > Metazoa > Chordata > Actinopteri > Cichliformes > Pholidichthyidae > Pholidichthys > Pholidichthys leucotaenia. The sequence continues at coordinate 356,145,226 of CM035837.1, read as the reverse complement.
GATGTGATTGAGTCGCAGTGTGAGTGAGAGTGTGTGTGTGTGTATGAGCGTGGGTGGGTACGAGTGACTGTAAGGGCGAGTGGGAGTGGCCGTGAGATTAAGCGGGTACAAGAGTGGGAGATAGTGGGTGGGTCTGGTTGTGGGAGTGTGAGTGTGGACATGTATGGGGGAGAGGGAGAGTGAGAGTGAGTGTGTGTGAGTGTGTGTGGGTGTGAGTGGGTGTGTATGAGAGCACGAGGGTGGAAGTGCGTGGGAATGAGTGTGGGTGTTGGTTGGGAGATGCTTGTATGAGGGGGTGGCACCTCCTGGCCATGTGGGCTCCCTTGGACTGGGGGGGCTGGCCCTCCATGGGGCTCTTGTGCCTTGCTGCTGCCTTCCTTTGACGAGGGGGTGAGGGAGTGTGGGGGTTCCTGGGGTGTGTGTCATGGCGCTGGGGTGGGTTGGGCCTGTGGGGGTGCCTGGGGGCCTGCTGGGGTCTGGGGGGCGCTGACCTTCCAGCACCTGGGTTCTGGGGGATGGCGTTGGTCCCACCAGGGGGGCGGGGGCTGGCCAGTCCGGGGCTGGGGGTGCAGTGGCCCGGTCTCCCTCGGCCATCCCTCCTTGGGCAGATGCCTGGTTGTCCTGGGCTTGTTGGTCTCGGGACATTTGCATTCTGTGGGGGTTGGTGGCACTGTCTTGCTTGCTCTGGTTTTCTGGGGTGGGGGGGTGGGGTGTTGCTGCGGCCCGCCACCCTCTTTGTATGTTTCCTGGCAAACCACTCACATGCACACACTTTGCGCGTTGTAGCCTTGACCTTGAGTTCCAATCTATAAAATCATTCTTTGCTGAAGAAAAATTGTTTCATCTCAAAAGTCTGGACATGCACTGCTTCTCTCGCTATCTCACTATCCATCAGCCATAAAGTGGAAGTTAATCCCTTCTCCAGGAAGGAATGCCCCAAATAGACAGGTTTATGGTTGATATAATCCAGACTTGGGAGTCAAGATTCTCCAGTAAACAACCAGACAGTTTCACAGTGCCATCTGGTGGATGAATCAGGAATATTTATTTTTTTTTCTCTTTGCAGTGGAATTTATGCATTATGGACAAATGAATTAATTCATTCTTTCTTTCATGACAGTATCCGCTACTGAAGACATGGTTGAACTCTTGGGATGGACAATTGTGGTGAAATGTTTTTATTGATATGATTTAATATGTGTTGCTTTTCTTTTTGGGAAGAAATAAATTTTTGCATGCTTACTATCACAAATTAATCAGTTACAATGTAGAGAAATTGTATGTTCCCTTATTATTGAGTAGAATATCTTAGTCACTAAAGTTTAAGGAATTTATGATTTATTCAGCAACATATGTGTTTTAGAAGGATCTCACTTTTCATATCATATGTCTCCCCCCTCCTCTCCCTGCTCTTTGGGAGACCATAACTGGACTTTAACTGATCAATAGAGTTCCAGGCTTCACTGTATCTCCTTGTTAGGTTGAGTTTATGACTTCTGTTGAACAAGAAGCTCAAATGTAATTGGTTCAGCCCAGTTGTCATGAAGTTTAGTACCATCCTGCCACACCCGAGAAAAACTTTCTTTTTGCTCCCTTTTTTGGGGGGTGGGGGGCATTGGTCAAGCTGTAAGGAGCAGACTTCTCTGCTCTCCCATTTTTTTTTTATCTTCCAAGTAAGGCCCAGAACCTGTCATGCTCTGTGAATTTTTTTTCTTTGAAATTCACTTTTTCTTATTTTAATCTTTTCTTTAAATTACCGTGTAAGAAGACTTTGTTTGATGTTTTAAGCTTAAACCAACTCATTTTACCAACATCGGAAGAAATGGATTTGTGATGTGTTTTTGCCTCAGTTTGAATTTCTGATGGGACTTTGTACAATAAACTAATTCCTTCTTCAGTGCATAAGAGAAGACCACAGCCAGCCTGCTGAAGAACCAGCCCTTTTGTGATCTGGGGAGTAGGACATACTTTAACCGTGGTAAGGAGCCTGTCTGCCAGTATTCCAACAGAACCCACACCGGTCCAGTTGAAACAGAATCCAGTGGACTGCTTGCTACCTACAGGGACACAATAATTCTGCTTGGCTGATGGTCTGTTGTTTAATTTAAACTTACTTCTTCAGAATATTTCTGGTATAAATTCTTTAAACTTAATTTCAAGCAACCCCCCACCAGAATTTCAAAATGCATTTTGTCCTTTCATTAATTTACGTTCTTTTCAGAGTAACACCAATTTTCTATTTTTATAAATAGTTTACTCATCATTTTCTTCATAAAGTTACATCCACTTTTCTGAACCAATGCTATTTTATGGTTTTCAATTTCCAGTATACTGACAAGTTAAACTACGGTTTATTTGGTTCCAAAAATGTTTGATTCACAGGTTACACTCAGTGACTCAATAACAGTCGATGATGCTCATAATACACATTGAATTCCCTGTCTCAAGTTATCCAAATGTGTTAACCTATTCTGACATTTCTTATTAAACCATTGAAAGACATATCGGAGTAATAGTTTGATTTCATGTCCATCTTCTTGATTATCAGCAGACAAAAACTCACAAGGGTTTTTTTTTAGACTGATTCATAATTGGTACAAATGAACTGTTAATAAAACTGTCCTTTTGGATTGGTGCCACAACGAGCTAATGCGCTAATAAATGAAAATAAATTTTCATCCCTACTCACATTCATATTTACATTAATACTTGTACCAACAATAAAACACCAATAAAACCCATAAATCTCTCTCTCTCTCTCTCTCTCTCTCTCTCTCTCTCTCTCTCTCACACACACACACACACACACACACACACACACACACACACACACACACAGAGTCATGTGAAAAAATTAGGACACCCCATTAAATATTCAGTTTTTTATTAATAAATGTTCACATATCCATGTCTAACCTTGTTTTTGTTTTTATTTGCATTTTTTAAACATTTATTTTAGCAATTATAAGTGGGAATGAGTGTGGCGGTGTCCTAAAAAACATGGGGGTCTGTCCTAATTTCTTCCTCACTATTTGTTTAGAATTATATTTTACAGAAAATTTGAAAAAAGTCTTTAATTCATTTTTAATTGTTTAGTTGTGTTACATGAATCTCCCAGTATTTCTAATACTGATATTAAATATCCATATGTCCAAATATGTTTAAAAAGCACACAGGGTGTCCTAATTTTTTCAAATGACTATATGTCTCTCCTTTAACTGTCATGTACGTGTGCCTTTACACAGCGCACGAATGGAAAGAGATGAGCCCACGTGCAAGGTGAAGTGTGTTTATTAGGCAAAACGTCAATGTTACAAAGAGTCCAACATAAACAGTCAAATAATAAGCTACGCAGCACAGGAAACACCGCTAGGCTAGGAGGCGAGTTCACGTCACGCCCCAGGGTCAGACTGGACCTCTGGGGGAAGAACAACAAAACGTGAACTTGGATAGGGAAAAGGAGACTTACTTCGTGTGTCCCAGAGTCAGGCTGAACTCCAGGGAATAACAGCACAAACGAAGTCTAACAGGAACGTGACTAAACACAGGATACGACTAACACCGCAACAAATAATGAACAAACCAACAGAGAATAAATACAAGGAGAACTAATGACAGAGTGGAAGCAGGTGAATAGCTGTTGCAGGTGCGCTGATTACAAGCTGCTCACTGCAGCAGCAGGCTGAGCAGCCAGTGGGGAGTGTTTGGAGAGAGAGGGGGCAACAACAGAACACAGAATAATCCTAGAGAAAAAAGCAGACAAGAACAGAGATACACAAAACCACAATAGCCTGTGTCTTAGGTCTGGAATGACATTGGACTTCAGACACATGACATTAACAGGTACAGATGCCAGACTTGTGATGAGACCATTTCAGTAGAAGAAACAGTTTGTCTTCTGTTTGCTTCAGTTGTGTTAGTCTGTTTGTCTTCTCTGTTTGTTCCTCTCTTTTTTCTTTCCCCCTCCCCACCCGTCCTTTCTTCATTCCTCCCTGTTGGGTCCCTCATGGATAAAACAATTTAAATAAAGTATTAAAAGCTATTACAAGAGAAGTTTATAAATAATATACAGTACACATACGTATATGTACGATATAAAGCTCCTTTTGGCAAAGTAAATCTGTTTGGCACAATAAGGGAAGCAGATTTCTGTTCTGCTCACCTAGCTGCTTGACAGGACAAGGGGAAAAAAAGATTTTGGTGATGATGAGAGTGCATACCTCCACTAAGGGTTTTGTTTGTATTTGTGCAGCAGGAATACACAAAAACTACTGGATGGATTTGGATGAAAATTTCACCAGAGGTGGCTTTTGGGCTACAGAGGAAGGCATTATATTTTGGTGATGATCTGAGAATACATACAGTACCTCAGCCAAGGCTCTTATCTTCTCACAGTGTGTTAGAGTACTCCAAAACTAATAGACAGACTTTGATGCACCAGAAATGGCTCTGGGCCTACACACAAACCCATTACATTTTGGAGGTGATCCATGAGGGACAGAAGGAGCCTTGGTGGAGGTATGTGTTATGTCTGTAATTACCCTTGGTTCACAAAGGAGGTGAGGTGACTTGGAACACCACTTTTATTACTCACTCACGCTGACAGCCACAGACAGATCACCGGCTAAGCTCAGGTGAGATAAGAGGCCATAAAATGGTCGACCTTGGTCTTACATGGGGCGGCCTGGTGACGTCACCAGAGGTGAGCGTCACCACCCAGGACTTCACAGTAAAATAACTATATGATACTGTATAATATTCCCTCCCCTCCTTTAAAAAAGTCCAAAACCACTCTCTCAATTAAGACCCTCCCTAATACGGGACCCGAATCACGCACTAACAAATGACAACTAATATTTCCAAATGGCCTTACACATTCACACAACAAAACCTAAAATAAGGAGTACGGGTGGACTGCTGTCCCGCCCACACAGCAAGGTGGATTATTCTGCCACCTGTTGGGGTACATTAAAGTCCATTAATAACTAAAATTGCATGCTGTGCTCCTAAACTAGAACAAAAAACTCCCAAAATAATCCCTTATATAACTTTTTTTTTTAACAACAACACCAGCAACAACACCGGAACTTCAGCATATACTATTTACAACCCAAGTGTTCAAGTAAAAAGGACATAACTGGCATAGGGGCCCAGGGCACCCTCTCAGCAGATGGGCTCCTAGAAACAGCCGGTCTTCGGGGGTGACCCTCTGGACGCTGAAGCTGGGCCTCCTCACCATCGACCTCATCCCACGTCCAGCCTCGTCTCCCGGAGTCTTCTCCTGGGCACGCCGAAGCTGATTTGCATGCCGCACCGAGCCATCAGACAGCCTGAAGTGCGCTGTGCCCAGTTTCTCCACTATGCACAGACACTCCTGATGCTTCTCAGGTTGTCGACTGGCCCATCTTCACCGCAGATGTTCCTCATCTCGACTCTGAACCAAATCCAGGACCCTCAGCGGGTCTCGGCTTGAGACGTTGTTGTCGAGCACGCTAATCCTCCATGCTTCTCGGTCTTATCCAGACCTCTTCTAATGCTGTTGTAACATGCGCCCTCAAAGTCGCAGACTCCCCATCATCTTCAATGGCAAAACCCAGTCCGTAAAATAAATCACAGCCCATGATGTTATCTCCCCATGCTGTCACATGGAACGTGAAGTCGGTCACCGTCGCAGACTTGTACCGAACAGTCAACTTCAAAGCCCCGACCATGTCCAGCCTTCCACCTCCATAACCGTACAACAGTGTTGGGTTACCTCTAATCCTGTGGTGGGGAAAATACTTCTTTATCGTGGCCCAATTCAGCAACAACCCCTCCAATGTCGTCCAGCCCCACTGTGCAAAACGTGTACCCACTCATGTTGGGGGACACTGTGTGGATGGTTGTCGGGGGCGGGGTGAGTGATTTATCCTGTGGTCTTTCCTGCTTAACTTCACGGCACACCCTGGCAAAATGGTGATGTCGTACTGATGTCGTACTGTGACACTAGTTCCTAAAATTGGAGAAAATTTCCACCTTGAATAAGATGTTCTAAGTTATTTATTCCCTTCTCTTGACATAGTGGAAAATTTAATGTCCTCTTTTGTTGCAAGATATCAGGATTATTCCATATGGGCGTGAGTTTACAGGGGACAAGTGACAAGTTGTTATTTTTAAAAATTTCCACCAAGCCGTCAGAGAGGAGCTGATATTAATACTTTTAAAATAGTCATGGCGTTTAATACAGGGACTTATAAAAGGTAAGTCAGAGATATTTAGTGACCCACAGAGAGCCTGTTCAGCATCTAACCATGGGTTTCCTAGTGGGGTTGATTTTGTCCGTTTTGAAACAAATTGCAGTCTATTGGCTAAAAAGTAATTAAAAAAATTTGGTAAATCTAAGCCTCCGTACTCTTTCACTTTTTAGAGCGTTTTTAAACTAATCCGTGATGGTTTATCCTTCCATAAAATTTTACTTATATTTGAGTCTAGAGACTTAAACCAGGCCATTTATGGTTGGGTAGGAAACACTGAAAACAAATAGTTTATTTTAGGACGGACCATCCTTTTAACGGTTGCAATTCTTCCCATTAGTGATAAAGGTAGTGTCCTCCAGCGCGTAAGGTCGTCTTGTATTGTTTTTAAAAGGGGAATGTGATTTTAGTGGCAATAACTCTGAGAGCCTGGGGAAGTATCTATTCCTAAATATTTAATATTACCTGATTGTATTGGAATAGTAGATGTATTTGAGAAATTGCAATTTATAGGTAGAACTATTAATTTTACCCAGTTAATAGAGTAGTCTGATAATGATGAAAATTTATCAATGAGCGAAACTGTCTGAAGAAGAGATCTTTGTGAGTTTTCAAGGAAAATCAATACATCATCAGCATAAAGACTTATCTTGTGTTCTTTTTCTCCAGTTTGAATTCCTCTGATATCAACATTTTGTCATATGGCTGCTGCTAATGGTTCAATAAAGATGGTAAATAGTGAGGGAGAGAGTGGACACCCCTGCCTAGTACCTCTCTGGAGATTAAAGCTTCGGGAAGTCTGATCATTTGTTTGGACAGACGCAGCCGGACACCTATATAGTGTTTCAATCCAGTTTATGAAAGATGAACCAAACCCGAACTTATTTAACCTGTTGCACTCTGGTGTACCGCGGGCAGGCATGTCTATGCGTCCCAGAGTGCACGAGTGCGCACGAGGGCGCTGCGTCCTAGAGCGCACTGAAAAAAAAAGCTGCATTTCCGTTCTTCCACTACAGACACAGCCGCAAACAGATTAGATATGAATGACTTCTCATTCGACTAATAAGAGCCTTGAATTGGGTTTCTGAAACCTTGAAGAACCAATGACTGAAAACCTAGCAAGAAGGACCCGCCTACCAACGGCTGTGAATGCAGCCAGCCAATTGAAGCACAGAAGTTTGAAATCTGTTTTGTGTAAGGCTGGGTGAAGAGAGACTGACTGCTGCAGCAGATGAAAAAAGGACCCGCAGGAAGAACCGCCAAAGACCCAGCAGCACGGAGACCACCCACAAGTGTGACCTGTGTGACAGGGACTGCCATTCGCGCATTGGCCTGTTCAGCCACAGGCGGTGCTGTCCCAGCAGAGTAGACGTTTAGGATTCTCTTCCATGGTCATCATAGACCGTCCACATGCTGTTGTGAACAGGTAAGTGTTATAAGCTAAATTATTCTTTATCCCTGAAAATTGTAATCAAAAATGACTTTTGACCGATCGGTAAATTACAACTGTGCGGCGCACGAAGTCCGAGCGCCGCGGTACACGATTCGTGCGCCGTGTCCGGACCGTGAACGCCCCCCCCCCCGCTACTCTTCTGTAGTAAGGGGGGGGGGGGCCTGCGGGGACCGCGGGGACTGTGCGCCACGGTACACGGTTCGTGCGCCGCGTCCGGACCGTGAAGGCCCCCCCCCCCGCTACTCTTCTGTAGCGAGGGGGGGGGGCCCGCAGGGACTGTGTGCTGCGCTATACGGTTCGTGCGCAGCGTCCGGACCGTGAATGCCCCCCCCCCCCGTTACTCTCCTGTAGCGAGGGGGGGGGGCCTGCAGGGACCGCGGGGACTGTGCGCCGCGGTCGCCACATCGCCACATGACTGTTCCGTCATGTAGCAATGGCCGATGTCCTACCTCTGTAGCGGGGGGGTGGGGGGGAGTTGTTATCTTCTACATTACAAATATTTTAGAATAATTTTTAGTGCACTGTAGGTTATTTTTTCTTGTAAAAAAAAAAAGCCACACATTTTTTACGTGGCATGCTTCTTTGTGTGTGGGGGCTTGTTTGTTCATTCATTCATGAATGAATGAATAAACAACCCCCCCCCCACACACACACACACAGCCCTGAGTGTCACCTTTCATTAGAGCCCAAGATCAAGCTTCTATATTGAATCACTCAAAAGTTACAGACGTTTTTCCAAACTGTGCCATTTGGCACAATTTGGCACAGTTCAAAAACGCCTGGGAACTACCTGAGAACAAAGCTGTGTAATATATTCATTTTTTGTGGTATTGTTACAAAATTTTGACCTCAGCTGGATAACACCTGGTTCTACATTTCTGTTGCATTTTCCAGCCTGGATCTGAAGCTGTGTGTTATTTGCAAGAATCTGTATCAAAAAAACACCCAGGCGAAATTTATTTTCTTCAAGTTCACTATGTTTAGATGACTGTTACTCAGTGGTAGGAGCACTTAGAGAGATTATGACTGTTTTGCCAAAAAATTCAAAGTGTTTTCTTTTAAATGAGACCAACCCCATGAAGATGCTGCAAAGGGTTGAAGATCAGCTTTTGATTTACTTTGGGCACGTTATTTTTTGGCGTTTTTAGGGAAATTGACCAGAGTGCAAGGGGTTAACACCATAAAAAGAAATTTCCAGTTAACACGGTCAAAGGCTTTCTCTGCATCCAGGGACAAGATTGTAGTTTCTACGTTATTGATCTTGTAGTAGTCTATTAAATTAAATAGCCTACGTGTATTATCATCTGAGTGCCTACCCTTGATGAAACCTGTTTGATCTGGGTGTATAAAAAACGGAATTATCCTTTCCAGTCTTTTGGCGAGAGCTTTGCAAATTATTTTAATATCGACATTCATAAGTGAGATGGGATGATAGCTGGATGGAAGTGTAGGTTCTTTTCCAGGTTTAAGGAGCAGGATAATACGAGCCAAATTCATATTTGGAGGAATTGCATTATCTTCAATTTGGTTCACCATTTTAAAAAAAAGTAGGTGCTATCACAGGCCAAAATTCTTTATAAAATTCTACTGGAAAACCATCTGGTTCCGGGGCTTTGTTGTTTGGGATGCACTTAAGTGCCTCCTGGAGTTCAGACACCTGAAGAGGTGCATCCAGAGCTGCAATCTGTTCATTATTTAATTGTGGTAAATTAATATTGTCCAAAAATGTATTTATCTCTGAGTCAGATGGGTTAACCTGAGATGAGTAGAGGTTTTCATAAAACTTCCTGAAGGAGTTATTTATTTCTTCAGGCTCATGGGTAATATTTCCAGTCATATCCTTGATAGAGTGGATAGTTGTTTTTTCTTTATTCAATCTAAGCTGGTTTGCAAGATATTGCCCCAATTTATTACTGTGTTCAAACTTCTCAAGACACAGTCTTTGTATTAAAAACTGTTTTCTTTTGTTTGTAATTTTTTTTTATTCCAGCTTTAATTTTCTCAGATCGTTAAGTGTCTGTTCCTGTGGGGAAATGGCACAGGTTGTCTCCAGTGATTTAATTTTCTGTTCTAAGTCCAGTACTAGTGCTTTTTCTTTTTTATTCTTATATGAACAGTAAGAGATTATTTTACCTCGCATGACCACTTTTGCTGCTTCCCAAAGAACACCTGGGGATATTTCTGGCACATCATTATATTCCAGATATGATTCCCACTCTTTATTAAAGTAGTTAACAAAGTCTTTGTCTTTCACTAGTAATAAATTAAATTTCCAGCTCCTAGTTTCCCTTGTAGCTTTCCTTTTTACTAGTGTAAGAGATACTGGATGGTGATCACTAATAGCTTGATTTGAACATGTTTCAGTGTCTGTGATGTCCCTCACAATAGAGTTACTGGCTAAAAAGAAATCTAGATGTGAATGTGAACTATGAACTGATGAACAAAAGTGTATTCCAGAAGAGTTGGGTGAAGAGAACGCCATTCATCGCAAAGACCAAAACCATTCATGTATTGTTTGAGAGTGTCAGTAGCCTGCCATTTCCGGTGATTCCCCGATGTACTGAGCCTGTCGATTGCAGGGTTTAATACCAGGTTGAAGTCCCCTCCTATTATAAGTGTAGTGTCCAAGTGCTCAGAAAGAGAAGTGAAAAAAGTGTGAAAATAGGATGGGTCGTCAACATTTGGGCCATAAACGCTTGCAATACATAGATCCAAATTTTGGACTGAGATTTTTAGTATTATAAATCTACCTTCCGGATCTGTTATGGTGTTATTCACAACAAAGCGTATTCTTCTGTTTACCAGTATAGCTACCCCCCTTTGTTTAGAATTAAAGCTGGCTGAGTACATGTGGGGGAATTCCGGGGAGGTGAGCACATCTACGGACTACTTAGAAACTTGCAATAAGACAAAGTCTGCCTGTAGATCGTTCAGTTGATTAAAAACTTTTAGCCTCTTCTCCCTGGTACCAATTCCGCGTATGTTCCACATGACAAACTTAAATGTGGACATGTTTTCACTAACTGGTTATGTACTAAAGACTAACTAAATGTGCCTATGTGATTATATGTCTGTAATGTATGCATATATTTGTATATATATATTGTGTGTAAAATATACACCTATGCATATATAATTGGGTGTGCGCGCATGATGTCTGTGTGCCATTTGCCTGCAATTGCAAGCAAACGGGGTACATGTATTTCAAGTTATTTCCTATTAACCAGAAGTATGAAAGAAAACGGACATAAAAGTTAGTAAGTGGTGAAAAAATGCAGATAACATACAACAATGACCTAACAATTTCAAAAAAATTAACTACAACAGACAAACAAACAAACAACAACCTCAACAACAAAGAAATAAACATTTTGACAAATGTTAACAAATTAAACTGAGATCGAGTAAGAGACCTGCGCACAATCGCACTCTTTTTCCACCTGTAGCTAAAAAAAAACCCCAACAAAAAACAAAATAGGGTCTAGAATAACCATTGCATTATAGTTTCATCCATAAACAGCTTGCCATCTACGTATATACAGTCTGTCCATAGATAGATAGATAAGATAGATAGATACATACTTTATTTCGAACAAAAAAGTAAAAAAACAAAACAAAGTGCAATTAAAGTGACAGTATACAGTGCTCGAAAGGGAGAAGGAAGAAGTGAACACTTATTTACTCCAACTCCTCTTTTCCCTAAATACAACCCATGTGAAATATATATAAATTACCTCACTTAAGACCCCAAGTAGACAATTAACTATATTTTGTACATATCAACATTGATGCCCGTCCATCCCAACATACATACAGTCCATACATCAAAACCCAGCCCCAAACAACACAGATATACACAGTACTGTCCCACCTACCATTCCATAGTGTCCCAGAGTGAGCATAGTGAATCATACATATAAATACTACCCCTCTAACATATATTCTTTCAGCAAATAATGTTTATACCTATTTTTGAATTGATTTCTGTTTGTATATAGTTTCAGTTCCAGCTCCAGACTGTTCCACAAATCCACCCCACAGACAGATATGCACATACTTTTCTTAGTTGTTCGTACCTTAGGTTTTGTGAAGTTTAAGTCTCCTCTCAAATTATAATCATTGTCTCTTTTTTGAATATTTTTTTGTATATTAGTTGGGAGTTGATTATTAATTGCCCTGTACATTACTTGTGCTGTCTTAAATTTAACTAAATCCATGAACTTTTTGACATGTGACTTTAAAAACAACGAGTTGGTATGGTCTCTATATCCTACATTATTTGTTATCCTTATAGCTTTTTTTTGTAATGTGCATATTGCCTGTAGGTTGGTCCTGTAGGTGTTTCCCCAGACCTCTACACAGTAGTTAAGATATGGTAGAAACAGTGAATTGCACAGTAAGAACAATGATTTATAGTCCAAAATGTGTCTTGTTTTCCCCGGTATCCCTATACATTTTGCCAACTTGGCCCGGATGTGACTGATGTGAGGTTTCCAGCAGATTTTATTGTCTAGCGTCACCCCCAGAAACTTATTTTCCTGTACTGTTTCTATTCTGGTATCATCTATCGTTACCATTATTTCATGATTTATTTTATAATTTCCAAGCAACATAATCTTTGTTTTTTTTCAGATTTAGAGATAATTTATTTTTATTGAACCACTGCGTTAGCCTTTTCATTTCAGTTGTGACCACCTCTAAAACTTGCTGCAAATTCTCACCAGCGCAAAGGATATTTGTGTCATCCGCAAACAAAATAAATTTCAGAATTTTTGATACTTGGCATATGTCATTTTAGATTAGATGAGATTAGATTCAACTTTATTGTCATTACACATGTATGAATACAAGGTAACGAAACACAGTTTAGCATTCAATCAGAAGTGCAAAGGACAGCAGTGCAGTATATACAGTAATTGACAGTATGTGCAATTTTAAGCAAATATATGCAGCAGTGCAGAAAGTTAAGAGTACTGTTATGTGCAAATAATGTACAATAAGTTAGGTGGGCAGTTATGTACAGGTGAGGATGGTAAGAGATGATGGTAAGAGAGTCAGCGGGGAACTAAGTTCAATAACATGACAGCTGTTGGAAAGAAACTGTTCCTAAACCTGCTGGTTCTAGTCCGAAGGCTTCTGAAACGCCTTCCGGAGGGGAGAAGCTGAGTCCATGAGCAGGATGAGAGAGCATGAGAGTCCATGAGCAGGATGGTTGGAGTTCCTAAGAATGCTGCGTGCCCGGCGCAGACATCTTTTCCTGTAGAAGTCCTCTATAACTGGAAGTGGAGTCCCTGTGATGCGTTGGGCGGTTTTCACCACCTGCTGCAGCGCCTTACGGTCAGCGACAGAGCAGCTCCCATACCAGACTGTGACACAGTTGGTGTCATTTATATATAAGATAAAGAGTTTGGGTCCCAAAACTGACCCCTGGGGCACACCACAACAGATGTTTATGAAGGGTGATTTGTGCTCACCAATTTGTACAAATTGTTGTCTGTTACTTAAATAACTTTCCACCCAACTCAGTCCGACCCTCGTATCCCATACCTTTCCAATTTCCTCAGTAAAATTCTGTGATCGATGGTGTCAAAAGCTTTCTTTAAATCTATAAATACTCCTACAGCAAACTTTTTTTTATCTATACAACTAGTAATTTCTTCTATAAGTTCGATCAGTGCCAAAGATGTAGATTTGTCTGCTCTAAAACCATACTGGCTGTCTGTAAGGAGGTTGTGTTTTTCAATGAAATCATCCAGTCTCTTAGTGAAGATTTTTTCAAGTATTTTGGAGAATTGTGAGAGTAAAGAGACCAGCCTGTAATTTGTGAAATAATGACTGTCTCCTGTTTTGTATAGTGGTATTTTGCTATTTTCATTTTGTTTGGAAATGTACCAGTTTGAAATGAAAGGTTACAAATGTGGGTGAGTGGTTTAACAATTCCTTCAATTACTTTTTTTCACTATTGTCATGTCAATTTCATTCCAGTCAGTTGATTTTTTGTTCTTAAATTTACTCACAGTCTCGATAATTTCCTTTTCAGTAACTGCACCCAGTTACCACAGAAACAATAGCTCGTTTACCTTCTTGGATGCTTTGTTTCCTAATGGGAAAAAACTTCCTTCTCCTTTCCAAGATTTCCTGTGGAAATTGATCATTTAGACCATAGTTGGTGTTTTTAAGCTGCCTACCTTGCCTCTGTACTAATTTTTTTTTTTTTGCTTAAAATGCTCAAATTTGGCATCAATAGGTCTGTGACATTTATTCTGGGAATTTTTTTTTGCCCAATTCGGTGGACTCAGTGGAAAGTAATTGAATTTGTGACTTCGGGGGATAGTTTTAGTTGTGTTGAGATAAATTCATGGACCAGCTGTTCTGGATTTTCATTATTTTTTTCAACAATTCCAGAAAAAAAAAGGTTATCTCTCATGCTGCGTGACTGCAAACTGAAAACTGTTTCCTTCATTTTTCGGTTTTCTCCCTCAACAACGCCAAGCCGCGTGGTTATTGTGTTTACTGACTTTTTTAGGCTATTATTTTCCTCTATGAGAGAGACGAGCTGTGCTTGACTGAACTCTAAACTCTCCCGCAAACTCTGGAACTCTTGATGAAGGAGTTCATCCAGCACCAGTCTACCATCCATGCTGGTAAATTTATTCTCAATGGAGAAAAGGATGTCACTAACCTCGGTGCCCTGCTGTGATTTCTCGGGCATTATTTTTGGTGAAGCTGCGGGTCTCGGTCGTTTAGACTGAGAAGCAGGGACGGAACACATACTCGCCTGCTCCATGACACAGCAACGGTAATGCAACTCGTCGATGTAGTTCTCTAGTTCCTCCAGCTCTGTACGAAAAAAGAAAGATAAACACAGACAATTAGTTAATGAAATGAAAAAAAAATTGTAGGAGACTCACAGTAACCCTGTGGTAGTCTGGTGAATGTGTACTTTTTGTTTTCAGATGTGAATGCAAACCATAATTGATGATCTGGGTTTACTGGTATGCTAAAAATGCATTGCTAATGACTGCCATTGGAGTTCTAGTTCATTCAACAATGTGTGTCATCCTGGTACACAATGAGCACAAAGAATTATATCTTTGTTAATTCCTACAGGTCCTGCATCATCAGGATGTTTCCCACAGGAATGTGGAGGCTGAGAATGACACTATGACATCTGCTACCTTTTTTTTTTTTTAGCCCTTTACTAAAAGCAATATCTGTCACAGGTCTGTGGTGGACCACTCCCATTTACACGGGGTGAGACTGGACATCCTGGCAGATAAGCACGTCTGTCGCAAGGTCTGTGGTGGACTTTTGCCAGTTGGTGCATCGTGACATGCACTACACAAACAGCAGAGATAAACAAACCTATCATCTGGTCAGTCACTGCAACAGATACTGGAGTCAGTTTGTCTTGGCCTGTCCTTGCCACTGATAATACCTCTATCTGCCAAGAATGTGCCTCTAGTCCAGCAAAAGCTAGGGATACTCAAATACTTTGCAAGCAGTTTCATGAAATGGTCAGTCAGAAAGCAGCCATACCGGCTTGGACATCGCCCGGGTTAACAAGGTCAGGAGTTCCTGGCAGTGGAGGGCGAAGGACAGAGCTGTGTGGAGGAATCTGATCAGACCTAAATGAAACAGTCATTGTCGCCCCAGACAGACTGCTATGATGATGATGATGATGACCTGTTGAACACCTTTTTGAGCTTGTAGACGGAGAGGATATTGTCTTTTATATGGTCTATAGTGTGACTTTGATGTGAGAGTGACATACTTTGCCCCATTTTATTAGACTAAAAACATCTGTTTTATCTTTTTACCATAATAAATTTAGAATTTGCTTCAAATTCGCTCATACTCTTCTGTTTATGTTGGGATTGGTCATGTTGGAGATTTCTGGGTGTCAGTTGTGCACAGCCTTTTGTGCTGTGGCTACCCAGTTAAGTGACAATGCATATGTTTCTAATTTAGGAGAATATTCTATCTTAAGGTCAGATGTTGACTTCCCATGGATGGCTATATTCCTCAGCAGAGGTGACAAAATGTCCAACATTTTTCTAGTCCATGTGTTTGGGTCTGACCAGTGAGATATGTGGAACTCCCCACTGTTTAAAATGTCTCTTATCCTCGTCAGATAAGACAACAGATGCTTCCACACATCCCCTTGGTGACCAGTACAAGCTTTTTTTATGACCAATCTGGAGGATGGATTTGCAAAAAATGTTTGTTCATAATTTGGATCAGATCCGTTCAATTGCCTATTGTACATGGTACAATGATATTGATTTGTAGATTGCCAATCAGTAGGAACTGTGAATGTAAAATGCTATGATATCACTGAACATGGTCCGCCATTACCAGGTCGAGTGAGTGTCAGTATTTCAGTTTGGAAGTCTCATAAACTATGTTTATTTCCTCAACATGTGGATAGCCTTTGGCAAAATGAACCATCCTTCAACAATGTTACTGGTAATAGGATCCTTTACTTTCACAGATTTGACAGATATAGCTTGCCATTTGCAAATTTAACTGTTGCTTTTTTTCTACTTTGCCGAGCCCTGAATGTCATTACCTGAAGTTACTGATCTACATGCACCTGCGTCACACAAATTTAATCAGAGTACCTTGAGCTTCCAACATTACTTCTGGTAGACACTGCATTGTTAACATTAGATCAAAGTCAGGTAAATGGAAGATGTCTGCTATGTCAATTTTCTGTATATGTGTAGAAGTGAGTCCACTTATCTGTTTTAGTCTTAATCATGCAGTCCAGTTTTGTCATAGTGGATGTGGCTCATGGGCTCCTCCCCCTCCCAGTGGCCGGTCTTGCCTTTGGGGACACTCTCTTTGCCAGTGACCCCAATGTCCACACTGATGCACTCATTTCCACTGTGGGGGTGTGTTCCCTCCTCAGTCATGGCCCCTCCTCCTCCACTGCTGTCTTCCTTCCCCTCCTCCTTCTCCCTTGATAAAGGACAGATTCATGGGGAGCCCCAGGCCCCTGTGGGTCAGCCATCACATAAATAAGTGCAGGTTTTAAATTTTTTATTTTCCTTTCATACCTAGGATTCCCAATCTTCAGACATAGTACACCAATCTGTTAATAACTTCAAATTTAATATGATGTCGAGCAAAATTTACAAGTCATCCAGACCAGCTAAGAGTTTGTGTAAATAGTTTGCTGTTATTTCAAGCTTAGTTTTCACTAAATAACTATATTTTATTTGTCTGAATCAAGTCTAAGAGTTTAATCCCTACAAACTAGATTTCATACTTTGATTCAGGTTATAATTAAAAATAACTAAGGATGATTAAAACACTGTCATTTCATCCACTTCCATATCATATCAGATGCAAAAAAATTCTAAATGTTGTTTTCCCAATAATATGGAAGCGTGCACTGCTCCATTATTCTGTAGGACAGTGTAGTGAGAAATGTCTTGTCCAGCATGACAGTAATGTTTGGATGATCGCTAATTGATCAATTTACATGGGATCAGATGGATATAATTCTGATTTTTATTGCTTTGACATGAAGTGTGCACCTTGCTTCTGGGTTAGGGTGCAGAGTTGGAAAAATAAGTGGAAAAGTAATCTTTATTTCCACACTATACTATAAATTTTAGCTAGAGTAATTTTTATTGCTTTTTACACACACATTCTAAACCCAAATTGTTGAAATGTGTCATAATGCTCTGCAAGGTGGGAGAGTCTCAGCTCAGTGCAATGTGGATATGTACAGTTTTAAGTAGATCAAGGCGCCCATCTGAATGACATATTTACTAGACCCAGGGAACACACACACAGGCTCGAGTGAATTCAATAATCTTTATTTGCACCGTGTGAGTGTATGAGTGCGTGTATGTGTGGTGTATGTAGTGATAGCTGTAAGCAGTGATGTTGTGGCTGGGGGACAGCAGAGTGCCGTTCAGCCTGGCAACCCTGTAATAGAACCAAAGCACAGATGTTAGCGCTGTCCACCAATGAATGAACGAGGTAATGACTGGGGCTTACTTTGTAGGTGGACGAGGAATGCTCAGGTTGGCCCGGAAGCTACAGCCAGGAAGACAGTGTCCACTGCACACACCGGAGATGGACAGGTGGCCCCGTTGGACCAATGAAGGCGCGTTCTGCCGCCAAGGGGAACAGATTCCGCCGCCGGAGGAATCCACCTGTGCACAGGGGAAGAGGCTGGAAAGGTGAATAGCAATAATGCTTACTTGAGGTGATCAGATGATCCTAGTCAGGAGAGAAGAGTCCTGGACATAGGCTGTTAGATGAGAGACATGATTCTGTAGACAGGACGACAGACCGCTCTGTGCCAGATTCCAGGCAGAGCAGGTTATAAAGCCCGTGGGTGATTGGGAGCAGGTGTGCGTGCAGCTGTAGCAGGTGATGGCCCAGAGCGAGTCATGGCACTGAAATTCAATTTCAGGTGTATTTTATGCCATAGTTGTTTAAAATAATGCTGTTCCAATACAGTAATTTTTTTTTTCCAACATAGCATTACATTCAGGCTTATCCTGTGTCTTCATGTCGGTCACTGCAGAAAACCCTCCTGCCACAACTAATCTGATATTTTCCTCTCACACACAGGAGAATTCCAGGATTGCTGGGTTTTTTCCTCTTCTCTTTCTCTCTCTTAGACTTTTAGTGAATGAAACTGCTGGTTAGTTACTGTGAAAAGTGACTTTAGCGGTAGTTTTAGGCGTCAGTTACACAATCTTCAATTCTCATGAACACGTGCTGACTACAGATGATTCACGAATGGTGTTTATGCATGCTTGGAGAACTTATGAGCAGTTTGTTGAATCTGGAGTGGCTGGTTAGTACTATCACAGCTTCCTGGCAAAATGTGCATGATTTACACAGACTAACACTCAAATGTTCTTGAATGAGATCCAATATTTGAGACGCTATCAGAAAAGTAAATGGAAAACAACAATATAATGTATTTTACTTATGTGTGGTCGGTATGAATATCTTTGTCCACTTGATGTCCCTTCTTTTTTAAAAATTGTTTACTGTAGTCACGGAGGGAGGAGGGGGTTGTTCGGCGATGGCGTGGAGAGGGGGTGGCTGCAGCTAATTCAAGTGGGTTTGAAGAGGAACTCACATGGTCGCTGGGGTAGGGAGGCGGATCCGGCCCAGAACCACAGCTACCACCATCGTCTCGAATTAATGAAGAAACAGACAAACCATTATACAGCGTCTTTTTTTCTTTTTTGTCATGCTTATTATTTTTCATCTCACTGTTGCAGCATCAGCCTCTCATTTTGTACGTTTTTTCTTCCCTTCGGTCAATCCATACTTTTCCCTTATATCCTGCACAAAACTTTCACATTCATCAGCCTTCAATTTTCCTCTAAAACCAAACTTCCTTCTCCATTTCTGTCCACTCTCAGCATACAAACTTCACTTCACCATACATGCACAACAATAACAATCTCCCCAAATTTATTTTTTTCTTATTTTTTCCCTTTTTTCTTCAGTAGTGTTTGAATTACATATTCTACACCAAGGATTTTCACAGCAACACATCCCCTTTTATAATTAGGAATAAATCAACTTATTCTCTCCTCTGCCCAGATTAAAGTTAAACCTCTTCACTCTCCAGCTGATTGGTTGTCACTGTTGCCAACTCCTCAGTAAGGAAAGTAGCTATTGGCTGTCCTAAAAGTTGACAAAAGTCGATAAATGATGTCATCACCTAATTTGCATAATTAGTCATTTGCATGTAATTGTAATGGATGCTGTGGTAGAGAAGAAGAATGTCATGGGAGAGACAAAAAAGTGAGTAAAAAATACCCTAAATATGTTTAGAACTACAAATTAACTTTCTTCTGTTGATTTTGGGTTTGTTTGTTTTAATTTTGCCATTTATGAGCAGTTTGTTGAATCTGGAGTGGCTGGTTAGTACTATCACAGCTTCCTGGCAAAATGTGCATGACTCGTGTGGCGCCGCGGCTGCCTGTTGCAACAGCCTTTTCTTTTTATCTTCCTTCTTCTTTCTACACCTTTCACTCTGTATATATATCACGGACGCACGGATCGCCCCGGGGGTCTCCCGGGTCGGCGGACGGAGCCACGGTTTGCAGCGGGAGACGTTACAGCGGGGAGGAGCTAGTGCTAGCTAGCACTTGGCCGCCGCCCGGTGCTAATGGGAAACTCGACATACCGGGAGCTGTAGCGAAAACGATGCGGGTGCCAGGCTGGAGTTTAGGCGGCGTGCAAGAAATATAAGACAGAATAATAAAGAGCGATGGCAAGAACCAAGCAGACCGCCCGTAAAATCTACTGGAGGAAGAAGCCCCCCTCCCCCCAGGAGACAGCTAGCCACCAGGGCTGCTCGGAGAGGCGCTCTGGCCACCGGCAGAGTGAAGAGGCCTTGCCGTCACAGGTCCGTGGCTCTGAGAGAGATCCGTCGCTGCCAGAAATCCACGGAGCTGCTCATCCGTAAGCTGCCCGTCCAGCGCCTGGTGAGGGAGATCGCTCAGGACTTCAAGACCGTCCTGCGTTTCCTGAGCTTCGCCGTCATGGCTCTGCAGGAGACCAGCGAGGCCCACCTGGTGGGTCTCTTCTTCGCTAAGGGGGTCACCATCATGCCCAAACACTTCCAGCTGGCCCGCTGCATCCGCGGAGAGAGAGATTAGACTTTCTGCTGCACATTCACCAGCCATAATGCTCTGCACTGTGTGTCTATATATATATACATTTATAGTAATATGGACATATGTTTACTAGATGTTGTTTTTTTTTTTTTTTTTTTTTTTTTCTTGCCTTCTGATTGTTGCTCTGAGTGTTGCTGTCCCTATGCTGTTGCAATCCTGGAATTTCCCCATTGTGGGACTAATAAAGGCTTATCTTATCTTATCTTATCTTAAATGGGCCATCACTAACTGACAGTGAAGAAACATTTGCATCCCACTCTGTAAAACAGGGCAGGTTTGACGGGGGGGTTGCACATGCGCAATTCATTTGCAATCTGGACCCGAGTGGTGTGGATCTCCTTTCCTCTGACTGCTGCACAGTGTTGTGTTGCTAGATATACGATAGTTTTAGGGGCTATACAATATACGATCAAACTTTTTAAAAAGGCCAAATATACAATGGTTTTAGCATTTCCATGCACGTACCCCCTCCCCCCCCAAAAAAGTTTTGATTTACGTGAACACCCACACATCACCAGAAACTGAAGCTTGCTCTTAACCAATCAGCTCATACCTGGGCTGGCTGGCTGGCTCTTCCTCACTGTCTGCCACTGTCAGTCAGTCACATCAGCAGCACTCAGCTCATGTTTCTTTACAGTATGAGCACCGCAACAAACATAAAAAGTGAACATGAGTTTGGACTCAGAGGGGAAAAAAAAAGAAAAGAGTCTGGCAGCACTGACACAGATGCTGGTAAGAGAAAAAGCAACCTGCCGGGGCAGTCACAGCAGCTTTATCTCCCTGCCCTGCCTTGGTGTTATACCATTCCACGTACATTTAAGGGATGGCTTCAACCTGTTGCTGGGAAGAAGGCTAAAGCACTTTGCCGCTGCTGCAGCATTCAATTGGTATCAGACATTGCAGTTCTGAAAAAAAATAATCATTTAGTGTAACTGCAACACTGGTGCTGCACGAGGCTACTGTGAGATTGACCGAGGCTGCCTGTGATTGGCTGCTTTGGGATGGGAAGGGGACAGGAGAACGTCACAGAAAAGTCTTTGATAACACCAGGAAAAGTTGTTACATTTGTCATTAGTCACGTTTGACAAAAAAAGTCATCTAGGGAGGCTGAAAGATCACCAGCTTTAACAACAAAAGTGCCAAGTTGGCAACACTGTTGGGGGTAGCCTCTCTGTTGCCTCACCACATCAAACCCGCTATTGTGAGAGGACTTTATTCCTGCCTTGCACAGTCTAAAAGTGGCAGCTCCCTTTCAGCCAGAGAGATAGTAAGGTCCCCAAAATTGTTGGAAAAATTTCCTTTAAAGTTAACTTGGAAGCTCGATTTGGAGATAAATTTATGAAAGAATGCATTTCTTATAGCTGACTACAAAATGGAGGCAGTTACTTCTGCACTCAAGAAGGAGGACACACAGTGACGTTGCTTGAAGGCAGTCTAACTGCCACAGCTCCAAGATGGCGCCCAGGATTAACTCACCTTGGTGATTTTCAAGATGCCGTTTACACTGCTTTATCTGCACATGCACAGTTTTCATGCAATGGGAATGCATTTCAGTCATGCGCAAATGTGAACGTGCATGGTGGCCGCAAAGTCTGTTGACCTCAAATCACACCTTGTTTTTTCAAAGAAACTGGAGTGCTGTCTCCTTAAATGAGCATTATTCATGCAAGAAAATCTTACAAGTTTAACTTTGTGTACAATTCAGCGCTGTTAGTTCAAACAATCTCCTCTCAGTAACTTTAACCATGCTTTAAACACAATCTCTCAGTTCAACTCAGGCAAGCAGGTGAATTACCCCCCCCCCCCCCCCCGGGGAAAAAACAAACACTATGGGGAGAAAAAGAGTTAGTAGATATTTAAGGAGTTATTGTGTGTATGTATTTGTCCCTGCCACTTAATAAAACCAGCTTAACTATTATGTAGAGGCTATTTACATTGAGCTGCGTCCAGTTATCAATACCAGTGATAGCTTATCATATAGATTAGTCCAACTAATTTTAACAAACTAGCCAACACAATTACTCACTATTTGTTGATACTTCAGTTTCTTGTATTTGTGTCGTATATTCCTTATATTCCTTATGGTGACACAATTCATTCACTATTTGTTTTTACTTAAGATTCTTGTGTTGTGTCCCTTAAATTCCCATTTTCATTCATATATTACTCAATTGTTGATTAAAATTGATATTCTTGTAATATATAGTACGTACTTTATATATATATATATATATATATATATATATATATATATATATATATATACACACACATACATATATATATATATATATATATATATATATATATATATATATATATATATATATATATACACACACATACACACACACACACACACACACACATATATATATATATATATATATATATACAGTGGGGTAAAAAAGTATTTAGTCAGCCACCAATTGTGCAAGTTTTCCCACTTAAAAGATGAGAGACATCTCCAATTTTCATCATAGGTATACCTCAACTATGAGAGACAAAATGAGAAAAAAAAAATCCAGAAAATCACATTGAAGGGTTTTTAATGAATTAATTGGTAAATTCCTTGGTAAAATAAGTATTTGGTCACCTACAAACAAGCAAGATTTTTGGCTCTCACAGACCTGTAACTTCTTCTTTAAGAGGCTCCTCTGTCCTCCACTCGTTACCTGTATTAATGGCACCTGTTTGAACTCATTATCAGTATAAAAGACACCTGTCCACAACCTCAAACAGTCAGACTCCAAACTCCACTATGGCCAAGACCAAAGAGCTGTCAAAGGACACCAGAAACAAAATTGTAGACCTGCACCAGGCTGGGAAGAATGAATCTGCAATAGGTAAACAGCTTGATGTGAAGAAATCAACTGTGGGAGCAATTATTAGAAAATGGAAGACATAAAAGACCACTGATAATCTCCCTCGATCTGGGGCTCCATGCAAGATCTCACCCCGTGGGGTCAAAATGATCACAAGAACGGTGAGCAAAAATCCCAGAACCACATGGGGGGACCTAGTGAATGACCTGCAGAGAGCTGGGACCAAAGTAACAAAGGCTACATCAGAAACACACTACGCCGCCAGGGACTCAAATCCTGCAGTGCCAGACGTATCCCCCTGCTTAAGCCAGTACATGTCCAGGCCCGTCTGAAGTTTGCTAGAGAGCATTTGGATGATCCAGAAGAGGATTGGGAGAATGTCATATGGTCAGATGAAACCAAAATAGAACTTTTTGGTAAAAACTCAACTTGTCGTGTTTGGAGGAGAAAGAACACCATACCTACTGTGAAGCATGGGTGTGGAAACATCATGCTTTGAGGCTGTTTTTCTGCAAAGGGACCAGGACGACTGATCCGTGTAAAGGAAAGAATGAATGGGGCCATGTATCATGAGATTTTGAGTGAAAACCTCCTTCCATCAGCAAGGGCACTGAAGATGAAACGTGGCTGGGTCTTTCAGCATGACAATGTCCCCAAACACACCGCCCGGGCAATGAAGGAGTGGCTTCATAAGAAGCATTTCAAGGTCCTGGAGTGGACTAGCCAGTCTCCAGATCTCAACCCCATAGAAAATCTTTGGAGGGAGTTGAAAGTCTGTGTTGCCCAGCGACAGCCCCAAAACATCAGTGCTCTAGAGGAGATCTGCATGGAGGAATGGGCCAAAATACCAGCAACAGTGTGTGAAAACCTTGTGAAGACTTACAGAAAATGTTTGACCTCTGTCATTGACAACAAAGTATTGAGATAAACTTTTGTTATTGACCAAATACTTATTTTACTGAGGAATTTACCAATTAATTCATTAAAAATCCTTCAATGTGATTTTCTGGATTTTTTTTCTCATTTTGTCTCTCATAGTTGAGGTATACCTATGATGAAAATTAGAGACGTCTCTCATCTTTTAAATGGGAGAACTTGCACAATTGGTGGCTGACTAAATACTTTTTTGCCCCACTGTACATATACAGTATATTAATCATTGATTAAAATTAATATTCGTGTAATATACAGTACTTTCTTCTTACTTCTCTATAAAAAAGCGCCTCTTTAATCTGTCCCTAACATGTGAATGCATGCATGATTTTGACTCCCTGCGTGTTCTTACAATCATAGAAAATAGCCAAAAAATATAACATTATCTTTATTATATTAAGTTTTCCAATAGAATTTAAAAACAGGACCAAAGACTTACTTTGACTGAATGTTGCTAACAATCCTACAGAGACTTTGTCCACGACATGCAGACAAAAGCTTTGTTTCCTGATGTCCATCATCAAAGTAGTTGGCAAACTGCCCACATTCTCCATCAAACTTGTAAAAATTAATTTTTGGACAGTTAGCAGAATCTTTTCAGTTAAGATAAGATAAGATAAGTTTATCCTTTTTTTTTTTTTTTTTTCCTTTGAAAGACAAAAGTAAAATAGAAAGATGTCTTTACCTTCTTTACATGTTTCAACTGCACTGCAGCCTTCATCAGAAGAGTCAGCTGATTGCTGCCAGGTGACATTTATCAGCTGATTTTCGTAGGCGGGGCCAGCTCAGCAGATCTGTCAGATCCGCCGAGCCGGCCCCGCCTCCCGCCGTCAGATGGTCTCTGGAGAATGTGGTCCCAGGTGTGAGAAAGCATAAAGGCCCCCTCATCTCGGTTCATGGTGTCTTTTCCCCGCTTTCTGATCTCTATTGCCTCCTTGATCCAACGTTTGTGTCTGTTGCTCTCCGATCCAATAATTTTTGTGTTGTCCCAGTCCATGATGTGATTATTTCTTTTGCAGTGGTCCGATATAGCTGATTTTAATGTTTCTTGTTCTGCTTTTTCTTTTTGTGATCTTGTGAGTCGTCCTTGCGTTTCCTTCTCACATTCCTTTTGGTGTTCTTTTTTTCTTGTGGTGAATAATCTTCCGGTTTCTCCAATGTAGGTTTTGTTACATGATCTGCATGATATTTCATATAATACATTGCATTTATTGTCTTGTTCTATTCTGTCCTTGGGGTGTACTAATAACTGTCTTAATTTTTTGTGTGGTTTGACTGCTGTGTTT
Organism: Pholidichthys leucotaenia; assembly: GCA_020510985.1. Taxonomy (NCBI): domain Eukaryota; kingdom Metazoa; phylum Chordata; class Actinopteri; order Cichliformes; family Pholidichthyidae; genus Pholidichthys; species Pholidichthys leucotaenia. Next base: position 356,119,825 of record CM035837.1, on the reverse strand, counting down.
ATTTTGTATTTTTTCATGATCCTTTCAATTGGTTCCGTGATCCCTCGTATGTATGGTATAGTTATGGTTTCCTTGTTTTTGATTTCTCACACCTGGGACCACATTCTCCAGAGACCATCTGACGGCGGGAGGCGGGGCCAGCTCGGCGGATCTGACAGATCTGCTGAGCTGGCCCCGCCTACGAAAATCAGCTGATAAATGTCACCTGGCAGCAATCAGCTGACTCTTCTGATGAAGGCTGCAGTGCAGTTGAAACATGTAAAGAAGGTAAAGACATCTTTCTATTTTACTTTTGTCTTTCAAAGGAAAAAAAAAAAAAAAAAAAAAAAGGATAAATAATTGAAAGAAGACAAAATGAACCTGTTTGACGTATTAAGATAAGATAAGCCTTTATTAGTCCCACAATGGGGAAATTCCAGGATTGCAACAGCACAGGGATAGCAACACTCAGAGCAATAATTAAGAAGATACGGAAGATATAAATAAGAGCAGTGGATATACATACATACACATCAATATATAAATATATATACAAAGTGCGGAGCATTGTAGCGAGATGTAATAAACAGCATAACCGTCTACTTAGTTATCCTACATAGTATGAATATGTACCCATACATATTGTCACCCTCCGTAGCGACCGATACTGTCCTAGTTGTATATACTGGAGGGGACCATTGTGTAAGTCTATTGCGTCTTTTGCATTCAGTACTATTAGGTCGTCACGTTTTTTTTGCTATCTCTGCGAGCAACCCTGCTTAGGTTATACAGTCTGACTGCCGTAGGTAAGAAGGACCTGCGAAACCTCTCGGTTGTGCACCTAGGATGATGTAGTCTGCTGCTAAATGAACTCCTCAGTGCGTTCAGTATGTCCTGCATAGGGTGGGACTTGGACTCCAGCAGAGATGACAGTTTAGCCACCATCTTTCTCTCTCCCATCTCCTCCACTGGGTCAGGGCGCTGCCCCAGGACAGAGCTAGCTTTCTTGATCAGTTTGTTCAGTCGCTTCCTATCGGTTGCTGTAATGCCACTGCCCCAGCAGACCACTCCAAAAGTGATGGCTGATGCCACCACCGTGACATAGAATGTCTTCAGCAGCGCCCCTTGTACACCAAAAGACCTGAGTCTCCTCAGTAGGAACAGCCTGCGCTATCCCTTCTTGTAGAGTGCGTCGGTATTGTGTGACCAGTCTAGTTTATTGTTCAGATGAACACCCAGGTGCTTGTAGGATGTCACCATCTCGATGTCCGTTTCCTGTATGTTTACTGGTGCTGTGAGGGGTTGTCCTTGCCTGCGGCAGTCCACCACCAGCTCCTTAGTTTTCCTCGCGTTGATCTGGAAGCAGTTCCTATGGCACCAGTCCACGAAGTCCTGGATTTCCTCTGTACTCAGCTTCATCTCCGTTGGAGATGAGGCCGACGATTGCAGAGTCGTCAGAGAACTTCTGTAGATGGCAGTGTGTTGTGTTGTGTGAGAAGTCCGCAGTGTAAAGGGTGAACAGGAAGGGAGCAAAAACCGTTCCCTGGGGGGCCCCCGTGCTATCGATGATCGTGTCGGACACAGAGTCCCGGGTTCTCACAAACTATGGCCGGTTAGTGAGGTAGTCCAGGATCCATGATGACAGGTGCTGGTCCACCCCTGCGCGCAGCAGCTTGTCCTTCAGGATTATCGGTTGGATGGTGTTGAAAGCACTGGAGAAGTCAAAGAACATGATCCTCACCGCATTCCCGGGCTTCTCCAGGTGGGACAGAGAACGGTGAAGGAGGAAGATCACTGCATCCTCCACCCCAATGCCATGCTGGTAGGCGAACTGGAGTGGATCCATCGCTGGTCCCAGCATGGGGCGGAGGTGAGCAAGGAGCAGTCTCTCCAGGGTCTTCATCATGTGGGACGTCAGGGCCACTGGTCTGTAGCTGTTCAGGTCTTTGGGGCGGGAGGTCTTTGGTACAGGTACCACACAAGATGTTTTCCACAACTGTGGTACCCTCCCCAGCTTCAGGCTCAGGTTGAAGATGAGCTCCACAATCCCACATAGCTGATCTGCACAGAACTTGAGAAGCTTTGTGCTGATGCCGTCCGGTCCCGATGCCTTCCTCGCCTTGATCTTTCTCAGCTCCGTCCTCACCTGGGTCTTAGTGAGGGTCATGTTGGGGGACTGTGTGTTGGGAGTGGGGGGGGGGGGTGTTGGTGGAGTGGGGTGTGGGCAGCAGGACTCGATGTCTTTAGAGGCAGCAGTGGTTGTTGTGCAGTCGGGGGGGAGGGCGGTTGGTCAAACCTATTAAAAAACAGGTTCAGATTGTTCGCCCACTCCCTGCCCCCCATGGCCTGGGAGGAGGAATTCTGGAGCCCAGAGATGGTTTTAAGGTTTCTCCAGACCCCACCGATGTCGCTCTGTTGCAGCTTGTCCTCCATCTTCTTCCTGAAGCTGTCCTTGCCTTCTCTGGTCTTCCTCCTCGGCTCCCTCTGTACGGACTTCAGCATCTCCCTGTTCCCCGACCTGAAGATCCTCTTCTTCTCTCTCAGAAGTGTTTTTATCTCAGGGTTGATCCAGGGTTTGTTGTTCGAGCAACACCGTATGGTCTTGGTGGGTACGGTGTTGTCCACACAGAAGCTGATGTAGTCCGTGATGGTGTGAGTGAGGCCACTGATGTCCTCATCATGTGGATCGCAGAGCTGCTCCCAGGCAGTGGTTTCAAAGCAGTCCTTTAGAGCGTCCATTGCCTCCTCAGACCATAACTTCACTGTGTGCTTGACTGGAGGTTGTCTGTGCACTAGCGGTTTGTACACCGGCAGGAGATGAACCAAGTTGTGATCCGATTTCCCGAGTGGGGGGAGTTGTGATGAGGTGTATGCCTCCTTAGTGTTTGTATAGAATAAATCCAGTGTTTTATTGTCTCTACTGTGGCATGTGACATACTGGGTAAACATGGGTAGAATGGGAGACAGTGAAATATGGTTAAAATCGCCTGAGATGAGGAGAAGAGCATCTGGGTGTTCCGTCAGCAGCCTGCCAGTTACTGAGTGGATGACGTCACGCACTGTTCCAGCGTTCGCCGTCGGATTTGCATAAATAACAATGCAGATCACGTGTGAGTATTCCCTCGGGAGATAGGTAGGCTGCATGCTAACAGCTAGAAACTCAATGTCTTTGCTACAGTGCTGTTCCTTAACCGTGATATGTCCCGGTCTGCACCAGTTGTTATTGACGTACATCATCACCCCACCGCCCCGTGCCTTCCCACTGTCTGGTGTTCGGTCTGCCCGTATTGCGTGGAAATCCTCCAGTTCAATGTTAGCATCTGCTGCTAGTCCTGTTAGCCACGTCTCTGAGAATAGGAACAGGCTACACTCCCGGTAACCAACAAATAACCAACCAATAATCACAGAAGAAATACTATATTTCAGCTTAACTTTTATTGAACCACTCAGGAAGTCAGTGTACACAGCTACGGGTCTTCCCAGCTCCCTCTCCTGGAAAGGACCCAGAACAAAAAACAATACAGCTCTAAAAAGGCTTCCAGTGAGTGGGTGTTTCCCAGTAACTTTCCAACAATACGCTGGCCATTGTCCAAATTAGGTCCTTTCAGTGTCCAAATGGCTTCAGATATCATCTCAGCTCTTTTGTGACCTCCATCCTGTCCAGATGTCTTCTCTTTCCCTTTGCCCATATATGGAAGCAGGAAACAGAGACTAGCGATTTGTGGGTGTGTATGTATGTGTGTGCATGTGTGTGTGTGTAGAGCTAAAGCACTTTTTGGGTATAAGTGTGTGTGTGTGTGTGGGTGTTTGTGTGGATCTAAGAGTTATGTGTATGCAAGCACTTTGTGTAATATGTAATTAACTAATCTTCACTATTTATTTATTGTAACAGATCTTTGTCTTGTTCAACTCCTGGCAAAATCTCAGGAGTCATTTCTTTGCTGTGCTGACGTAACCAGACAGTGAGCATTTATTGCCATCTAGTGGACTGAAACGTCAACTGTTTTTTATTGCTCTGGTGCCTGAAAAGGTAAGTTTGTATTTGCAACATTTATTGTTAAGTTTTAATGAAGTATCACAATAGTGGTGGTGTCCCCCCCACACCCCTATGGGGCACCAAATGGGTTATATGAGGAGGCACTCAAAACACTACAGCCTAAAGGTGCCTTCAGACCAATCGTGAATGGGCAGTGCAAATACATACAAAGTCAATGGAAAGAGGCGAGCAGACACGAATCTCGCACATTCGCACGTTCATGTCCAATGGATAGCACTAGTATGTAATGGCCTTGAGATTCTGCCATCACCGGAGTAAAAAATATCAACATTGGAGAGCTAGCAGATAGACCAGGAGCTCTGCAGCTGAATTAGAGTGTCAGAGTTTTTTACCTACGGACTTCTGCCACGGATGTGCTAACAAGGCTAGCAATGTAAACAACCCATCATCCAGGTGAAATCTTGGAGGCAGGGACAATTTTTTCAGGTGAGACCCTGTCGGATAATGTAAACCTATGCATGACGGTGTTTTGGGAATTTCCACAGTGGGTTGAACACAGCTGCAGAAGTTATAAAGGAAACTTCGCCTGTCTGCAACTCACTCCGATGGTGAATTCATGTCTATTCACATCTTTACATTGAGTTAAAATGTTATTATGTTGCACAAAAATTCACCCATTCCCATTTGGTCTGAACGCACCTTGAGATATTACTGTCACTTGTGCCTGCTCATGTCTTCAGAATGTCCTCATTGTGAGCAAAAGCATGCTGTGAAATCATTGTTCTTCTAATTTGTTGTGACTGTAATTAAAAATGGAGTTGAGAAAAGATTTTATTTTTTACACAATGTGTCATGGGACTGGATAGCCCACAGTCACTTAATTAGCTCAACACACAACACTGACCCCAAGTTCCTACAGTTTAACATATGGTATGATTTCTGAGCAGTGAAAGTAAGAAAAAAAAACATTACATACTATATAATCACTGTGCTTGGTTCCTCACCCCCCATAAACTGCCAGCTGGCTCTTATCTTCCCATCTTGGTGCCAGCCATCCAGTGCTACCTCCAATTCACATGGGTTAACATTAAATGCAGACTGAATTTAACTCAAAAAGGGAAAAAAAAGTTATTAGTCAAAGGTCTCAAAGAAAACTTGCTTGTATCAGCAGCGCACAGCCCACATAACTTCTGTCAGATTAGTTTTATGTGAGGCTCCCTTTAGGAGACTTGGCAATGATTTATAAATGAGAAATTAAAATGTGTGGAAAAAGTCAGGTTTCACAGTATGTATATAAATCTCCTCACTAGTTTAAATAATCTTGTAATCTTGTCAGCTGATTTAAATGTTTTATTCTTATCTTGAACTATACGATTTAATGTGGTATCATAGTACCAGAGAATTTGTGACTGTATACAAATATTATGATAAGCACATTTTATGTTTATTTCATCAGTTTACATTGTTCTCATCAGTCTTAAGCTATGAGTTATTATGTAATTTATTGGCTCTATTACCACCTTTTTTAATGGCATGCACATCCAGGAATGGCTTCCGAGGCTCCATTGTCTGTTAGTAGCTGTAGCTTCTCTCATACCAAGCTGGATATAATTTTACTTCTGTCAAAGGTTAAAGTGGCTCAAAGTTTGCCAAATTTTAAATTGTATTTCAAAAATAATAGCCATTTAATGTTTAATTTTAAATTGTTTGGGGTAAAAATTTAAGCTGGTAGGGAACACTCCACATACTAATGCAGATTTAGTTAATCAACTGATCAACAGTAGGAACAGGATTAGTCAACTAAGATATACTGTACTGTCTGCTGGCTTTTACAGACTTGCACAAATTATCACTAACTTTAATCCTAGCTACCATCTTTTTTCAAACCTATCCAAGAAAGGCAAAAATGGTTTACTCATCATCCTTCCAGACACAAAATGGAGACCCTTTAAAATATGTCAGACTCCATTACAGTCTGGGCTGATGTGTGAAAGCATATTTTGCTAATACTAGCAAGATCAAACAATGTAATGAGACTATAACAGCCTAAACCTAACCCAACATTAACTTTTAAGAATAATAATGTGAACATAACTATTAACTACACCAACAATGACTGAGTTGCCCATTCTGTCCTGATGAAACCAGCCACCTTGAGGTCACTAAGAGCCATTGATAGAAAAATTCCATATTATCCACATTATTATTATTATTATTATTATTATTATTATTATTATTATTATTTTGTACCATGCCTTTCCTATTTCATGTCTAATGTTTATATGTGCATTCCATGTAGAATAAGTTCATATATTCCTTTATATTATTCTTTCATGTCTGTAAGCAATTATTGTCTAACTGTGGCCTTCGGGGGATGTCCGTGTGAGTGCTGAGGCTGTAGGTCAGCACAAGCGTAAAAGATGACCAGAGCTGCATTGACAATCTCTTTGACATGACCTGCTAAGTTTCTGTGTCCGAGGAATGTGCTAAACTTTTAGTTTGTATAGATTAGAGACACGCTGTCTGTCTCCGAGATGTCTCTGGCATCTCCCCCTCTGTTTATCTATCCTGAAGAGCAGCTATAAATACCAGGCTTAGAAAATGTATGTTCAGAGATTCGGTGTGTGTGTGCTGAAGGCCACACTCTGTAATCTCTCCCCCAAATGACCATGGGGTGACTTCTTTTCTTTTATAATAAACATACTTAAATCCAATACTCCACCTGATCTTTGACTTAGAATAATTATGCTCATCATCATTTGGCGCACCGAACAGCGGTTCCACATATCTCCATCTTTCCAGTGCCTCTGCCCGATTTCAACGAGTGCACAGCTGACGAAAGACCTTCCCAGGCTGGGTACAAGACTGAGTGTTACTGCAGTGAAGGCATTTTGAACCGGGGCGCTGGAGCTGACTGGATGACGGATCTAAGAACCCTAAAAAAGGCAGTTTGGATGTAAGTACATTTACGTGTTGTTAAGCTTATGGACATTGGGTTTGAGTCCCAGTGAGTTAAATACGCGTATGTTGTGGTATTTCTAAGCAATTGACACCGGAAAGCCTGGTTAAATTTCTGCTTGCACTAAATCTCTGGTTTGACCCAGGATGTTTAGGCTTTGGGAAATTTTGTGTCGGCAAGGTGGCTGCTTAGATGTACTGTGCGCAGGAATTAATGCAAGATGCTGTTTAATATTGCGCAGTGAACTCTTAGATATTAAAAAGGGTAAGATTCTGTCCGACAGTATTAGATTAGATTAGATTAGATTCAACTTTATTGTCATTACACATGTATGAATACAAGGTAACGAAACACAGTTTACCATCCAATCAGAAGTGCAAAGGACGGCAGTGCAGTATATACGGTAATTAACAGTATGTGCAATTTAAGCAAATATATGCAAATATATGCAGCAGTGCAGAAAGTTAAGAGTACTGTTATGTGCAAATAATGTACAATAAGTTAGATGGGCAGTTATGTACAGGTGAGGATGGTAAGAGATGATGGTAAGAGAGTCAGCGGGGAACTAAGTTCAATAACGTGACAGCTGTTGGAAAGAAACTGTTCCTAAACCTGCTGGTTCTAGTCCGAAGGCTTCTGAAACGCCTTCTGGAGGGGAGAAGCTGGAACAGTCCATGAGCAGGATGGTTGGAGTCCCTAAGAATGCTGCGTGCCCGGCGCAGACATCTTTTCCTGTAGACGTCCTCTATAACTGGGAGTGGAGTCCCTGTGATGCGTTGGGCGGTTTTCACCACCCGCTGCAGCGCCTTACGGTCAGCGACAGAGCAGCTCCTATACCAGACTGTGACACAGTTGGTCAGGGTACTCTCTATCACGCAGCGGTAGAAGTTGCCCAGGATGTCAGTTGACAGATGGTTCTTCTTCAGTGTCCTTAAGAAGAAGAGGCGCTGATGGGCCTTCTTGATCAGGCTGGTGGTGTTAACTGACCAGGACAGGTCCTCCGAGATGTGGGTCCCCAGGAATTTGAAGCTGGGGACACGTTCAACAGCTATGCCATTGATATGGATGGGGTCATGTGTCTCTTCCCTCTCCTTCCTGTAGTCCACTATGAGCTCCTTGGTTTTGCTGGTGTTAAGGAGCAGGTTATTGTCAGCGCACCAAGTAGCCAAGTGCTCAACCTCTGCCCTGTAATCTGACTCATCGTTGTCCCTGATTAGTCCAATCACCGTGGTGTCATCTGCGAACTTTATGATGGAATTGGATCCATACATAGGCCTGCAGTCATGGGTGAAGAGGGAGTAGAGGAATGGGCTGAGCACACAGCCTTGTGGTACACCAGTGTTGAGTGTGATGACAGAAGAACGGTTGGGGCCTGACCTAACATGCTGGGGTCTGTTGGTCAGAAAATCCATGATCCAGTTGCAGGTGGAGGTACTGATTCCCAGGTCCCCAAGTTTAGTGAGCAACTTGGAGGGGATAACTGTGTTGAATGCTGAGCTGAAGTCAACAAACAGCATTCTTGCGTAGGTGTTCTTGTCATCCAGGTGTGAGAGTACATAGTGCAGCGCTGTAGAAACTGCATCCTCTGTACTCCTGTTGCTCTGGTAGGCAAACTGGTGAGGGTCCAGTGTAGGGGGCAGGCATTTTTTAAGCTGTGCCAAGACCAGTCGCTCAAAGCACTTCATGACTATGGGCGTCAGTGCCACAGGACGATAGTCATTTAGGCACGATGGTGTTGAATGTTTCGGCACTGGTACTATTGAAGTGGTCTTGAAGCATGCTGGTACCACAGCCTGGGCCAGGGACAGGTTGAAGATGTCTGTGAAGACCCCTGCCAGCTGCTCAGCGCATGCCCTCAGCACACACCCAGGAATGCCGTCAGGGCCAGCAGCCTTACGTACGTTGACATGACTCAGTGCGTTACAGACGTCGGTGTAAGTGAGTGTGAGGTGGTGGAGGTCGTCAGAGGGTGGGAAATTGATGTTCTTTTCGTTATTGTCCTTGTCAAAACGAGCATAGAAGTCATTTAGCTCATTGAGAAAGGGCACAGTCATGGCTATAGGTATGGAGTTGCTGGGCTTATAATCAGAGATAGCTTGAATGCCCTGCCACATGCGTCGGGGGTCAGAGTCCCCAAAATGTTCCTCCACCTTCAGCTTGTAGCTGTGCTTGGCCTTCTTGATGCCCCTCTTCAGATCTGCCCTGGATGAACTGTAGGCCTGTGCATCACCAGATCTAAAGGCATTGTTACGTGCCTTTAGCAGAAGCCGCACTTCTCTGTTCATCCACGGCTTCTGATTTGGGTACATGGTGATCTGTCAATATTGCAGTGAGCGTTAATTAAGACAGGGAAGATTCTGTTGTTCCACTACAGTGAGTGTTGGATTTGGAGCAAGAGACTGGTTAATATTGCGCAGTGAGCCCTGAGGGGTAAGATTCTGTCCAGCAATATTGCAGTGAAAAAAGAAAAAAAATCAATGCAAGAATCTGTGGGGAATTACATTGACTGCTGACTTGGGTGTACCGGTAATTTTTAATTTCTGTAACAGCACCGGTTTAAAAATAACTGCAGTTTTGTTTGTCTGTCTGGTTGTTCTGTGTTATACGGTTTGTCCTGGTGAGACCACAGAGGTGGAAGTACATGTGCCGCGACGGTTGAAGCCGTGTTTGTCCATTGTTTTTCTGGTTCTTGTGGAGTGTAAAGGGACGGTTATGTGATTACTGGTTCACAGAGTAACACTTTTATTTGTGGGAGCTTGCAAATAATATTTTTGGGTAAGAAATTCAATTGTGTTCTCATAGCAGTAGACAAAAAGTTGACATGAGATGAGATTCAACTTTATTGTCATTACACATGTATGAATACAAGGTAACGAAACGTGACTTGGCATTTGGGCAGTACGTTGGGTTGCCAGATTTGTTTTTACAAGTACTTTGGGTTGCCATTTCAAGCTTGTTTTAAGGCTACCTTCCTGTTTCTCTGTGTGATCAGCTGCCCAAAAGTAACTGTGTGTGTGTGTGTGTGTGTGGGCCCTTGTGTCTGACAGTGAGTGAGTGAGAAGAAGGGAAAGAGGAGAAAAGAATCTATATATGGGTATTTTTGCAAAGCTTAGGGGTTTTACAGTTTCTTTTTGTGGATTTTTCAATCTAATTTTTTGGTTTTGAATCTAATGTTGTGTAACTGGTAAATATTCACATATTTTTAAAGCCAGCATTTTCATTTACTAGATTTTTTTTCCTTGGCAGATGAACAACATTGGGCTATTTTTACTCAATTTTTGATGTATCAGTTTGATTTTTATTAAATCAGCTGTGTTGTCTCTCTGACCGAGGGATAACAGTGTACTTTACAGGGAAAAAGGACGACAGACTAAGGGTCTGACATGACAATACCAGGGTTCCTCCTTCCCCCTGCTCCCCGCTCTCAGCCAGAACCCTGCCTCTGGAGCCCAGCAAAATGTCACCTCACCCCTGCCCACTGCACTCCTCCCGTTGACAACCAACTCATGACGGATAAGCCAGTAAGTTAAGTACAATTGCATGCATGTTAATCACTGCTACCAGCATGACAATGACAAATTAAACTGATTATGGAATAATGCTGTCACTTAATAATGCCCAATCACTGAAGGCTTTAAATACAGCTTATATTACATGATTCAAAGCACAGAACAAGGTGATAATGACTTTGCATATGATTTACCTGAGGCTGCTGAATATCAAACATAGGTTTAAATGCTTCAGTCAAATTATTGTTGTTTTTCCCAAATAATAAAGTCATTTTTACTAAATGACAACATGCTTATTAAAGTTCTGATCCCTTTACTGTTCATGAAAAACAAAAAAGGCAAAAACTCTTAAGGATTACAGGATTAACAGGGGAAAAAAAAAAACGATTAGCACAACAATCATTTTGGCCTTGGGTCTCAGAAGTTCTGGGTGACTGGCTTACAACGTGTTCATACAGTTGCATGTTTGGGCTCAGGCTGTAAATGTTTTTTCCTGTGTGATAAAATCCTGAACAGACTGCTGCCCGGCTGACTTGTCACTATGACCTCTTCCACAGATAACTAGAAACAGTTCACAAGCTTTGCCATAAGGACAGAACAGATCTCTCCCACTCCAGCAAAAAGATTAGGCCTACACTTTGCAGTTAATCACGTGTGTAACCACACATTTTAATCTTTTAAGTTACAAACAACAAGTGCTAACTTTTGAAGTGATACTGTATGTGTGTTTTTTATTTCTTTTAAATGCTGCATTGGCTTCTAATATATGACACTGTTTTATTAAACAGTGATCTTAAAGTAATGCTGACCCGTGCAAATTGGTAAAACATTTAGTGATTCACTGAATATTTAGCAAAAAGTTGTTGTTGTAATTACAAAAACACATTATTCAAATAAATGAATGAATGAATGAATGAATGAATCTTTATTTCGGATAGTACAGGTTAAAACTACAGTACAGGTACTAGTACAGGTTAGAAACTGAATAATATAACAAAGGGGGAAAGAAAATCCAACAAGGTCAAATTAGACAATAACTCCTCTGATTATACAGTTCAACATAAGTTATCTGAAATGGGTGATGGCTGAAGCCGCAGCTTATATTGCCCACCCATGTTCCATCCAAGAATTCAAAAGAAAAAACAAAACAAAACAAGAGCGATTACAATTCAGAACGAAGCTAAGACAAAATGTGACAAAAAAAAAAAACTAAGCTACAACACAACGCAGGCTGGATATGACAATCCTTATGTGATTTTACATGTCATCTTGTATATATGTTTGGAGTATTTCTTCCTTTAGTTTTTGTTTAAATTGTCCAAGCGTTGTACATGATTTTAATTCAGGTCCAAAATCGTTCCATAATCTGACTCCTTGCACTGAACCACAGTGTTGCTTGGTGGTAGTTCTCACTGAAGGTTTTTGAAATATACATGTTCCTCTGAAATGATATTGTTTCTCCCTTATTTGGAACAACTTTTGGATATTTGGGGGCAGTGATAGATTCTTCACTTTGAACATTATTATTGCTGTTTTAAAGTCAACCAGATCTTTCAACTTGAGAGCTTTTAATTTAAGAAAAAGTGGGTTTGTTGGTTTCCTGTAAGCTGCTTTGTTTATTATTCTAATAGCTCTCTTCTGAAGCATAAAGACTGGATATATGTTTGTTTTATATGTATTTCCCCATACTTCATTACAATATATCATGTATGGGAGTATTAATGAATGATACAAGGTATATAGTGTGGGTTGATTCAGCAAATATTTCACTCTGTGTAGTATTGCAATTGATTTGGATATTTTACCTTTAATATAATTAATATGTGACTTCCAACACAGTTTATTATCAATTATTACTCCAAGAAATTTAGTTTCAGATACCCTTTCAATCTCTACACCATTTACACTGAGTTTAGATACTGAGTTGTTGTGATGGTTGTTAAAGACTATAAATTTTGTCTTACTTAAATTGAGCGTTAATTTGTTTGAATCAAACCACAGTTTAAGCTTTCCTAATTCCTTTCCGAGTGTATCCAGAAGTTGTTCCAAATTGCTTCCACTGCATAATAGATTAGTGTCATCGGCAAACAATATTAAGTCCATTTTTTCTGAAACTTTACATATATCATTCATATACATATTGAATAACAATGGCCCCAAAACTGAACCCTGTGGGACTCCACAAGTAACCTTCAGTAACTGTGAGTTTTTGTTACCAACACATACATACTGATATATATTCTTTAAGTAACTACTTAACCAGGACAGTGCTACCCCTCTAATATCACAATTTTGTAGTTTCTTTAATAATAAATTATGATCCACTGTATCAAATGCTTTTTTAAGATCCAGGAATACCCCAACTGAATACTCTTTATTTTCAATGGCAGTTTATATTTTTTCTATAAATTCCATTAGAGCAAATGCAGTTGTCCTCTTGTGTCTGAATCCATATTGCTGCTCACACAATAAATTATTCTTCAGTATGAAGTTGTCAATTCTCTCATAGAATATTTTTTCAAGTATCTTGGAAAATTACGGCAATAGTGAAATTGGTCTATAGTTTGAGAATTCCCCTCTGTCACCCGTCTTGTATATCGGAATTACTTTAGCTATTTTCATTGCATTGGGAAATATACCTGTTTGGAGAGACAGGTTACAGATATACGTCAGTGGTTTCACTAAGCATTCAATAATAGTTTTGACTAAGAGCATGTCAATACCATCGCAGTCCGTAGATGTTTTACTTTTAAACGATTTAACAATTTCAATGACCTCTCTCTCGTCTGTGTTCTTTATGAAAATGGAGTGTTTTATAGCAGTGTTATTGCTTATTGTATCACCTGTAGGCACCGTAATGGGTATTTCTCGAGCCAAATTAGGACCAATGTTAACAAAAAAGTTATTAAATTCATCTGCAGGTGAAGCTGCATTCACACTCTGAGTCGTTTTATTATTTTTTGAAAAATCGGTTGGGTAGCTTGTATTTCTGCTTTTATTTCCAAGAATACTGTTAAGTATTGTCCATGTATTTTTAATATTGTCTCTGTTTTTCTCCAGTTCTTTACTGTAATAGTCTCTCTTACTACATCTTATTATATATGTTAACTTATTTTTGTATGTTTTATACCGCTGCTCTGCTTCTTTTGTCCTTTTCTTTAGGAAAGCTTTATATAATAAATTTTTCTTTTTACACGCCTTTTGTAATCCTTTGGTTAACCATGGCTTATCGGCAAATTTATGTTTAAGCTTTTTTTTTACTAATGGACAATTTTTTTCATAAAGAGTGGTTACAATGTTTATAAATGTGTCATAGGCTTCATTTACATCTGATACATAGACTTCTGTCCAGTCTTGCTTCAGCAAGTCCTCTTTAAAAGAAATGATTGCATTTGGTGATTTGTAACTGAACGATTTAAAATTTTTTTCTGTATTGGCCCCCGTGTGGCCATGGATAAGTGCAAAGGTTGGCAAGTGGTCACTTATATCATTTATCAATAATCCACTTTCTATTTTCTTATCAATAATATTAACAAACAGGTTGTCAATAAGTGTAGCAGTGTGAACTGTGATTCTACTGGGATGTGTTATTGTGGGATATAGACTCATGCTGTAAATAGAGTTCATGAACTCTGTAATTACATTTTGTTGATGTGGATTTAGTAAATCAATATTGAAATCTCCACAAATTACTACCATTTTCTTACTAGTAATATTATTGTACAGCTCGACTAATTTATCTCTGAATGTCTCAATGCAAGTTCCCGGGGTTCTATATATACAACTTATAATTAGATTTTTTTGTTTTATCTTGGTCAATCTCAACAGTAACACATTCCAAAATCCCTGGTAGTGCAAAGGACATTCCATTTACAAGCTTACACCTATACAGGTCATCAATATACAGTGCAACACCACCACCCTTTTTTTGAGATCTGTTAATATGAAACATCTGATATCCCTCTATTGCCATCAGGGGAGCCTGCTCTTCATTAAGCCAGGTTTCAGAGACTGCGATAGCTGTAAATTTTCTGTCTAGCTGTTTTAAATAGTCCTGAATCTGTGGAAAGTTTTTGTTAAGACTTCTGCTGTTGAAGTGTATTATTGATAGTTTACCATCTAGTTGCACTTGACTTTTGAATTGCTTTTCAGTGTAATATTCACAGTGGTTATGAATATTATTGAAAAAGTGGTTATCAGGATCAATATCGTTCTCCATCTCTTGTAGTTTATGTTCAGCATAATGGCATATTTTCAGAGTTTGAGTATCCTTACTCTTTGTCAAATGACTTCCTCCATCTTTGTCAAATGACTTCCTCCAACTGGGGATAATTGATGTCTACTCAAGTCAGTCATAAGTTTTTGTTTGTTTTGCTTATTTTTTTTTAAAGTACATTGACATGGTATATCAAAAGAACTATTCTTACCGTGTGTGTGAATATGGATTATCATTGTCTCTTAATTTTCTTAATCAGTGTTCATCTGTATTTATCTAAGTCAGTAACATCTCTGATCATTATACTCTTTGCTTGCTCAGGTGTTCCATTTAGTTTGATCCAAACTCTACAATTTCTTGTCCATGTTGCCTGTATCTTATTTTGTCTTTTCAGCATCCGTACTTGCTGTGCTATTTCAGCATTAGTTTTCGTTAGGTGTTCATTTAGGTAAACTTCTGTTCCCCGTAGCTTTCTGGCCTGCCTCAGTATGTCATTCTTTACCCTTCTGTTTACAAAGCGCATCACAATCAATTTCTTTGTTTTATTATCTTTCCTGGGTAAAGCATAACAGGCTGAAATTGCATTTGCTTCGACCTTTATATCTCTACTGTCAAGGAACTGAAGCACCTGGTTTTCTAGGGAGACTGATTCACTCAGGGGAGCCTCCTCACCTCTCAGTCCTGTTGTAGCATGAGCGTATGACTGATATTTGATGTCTAGTCCACTTATAACTAGGCCATCCATACGAGAACCTTGTTCAAGATCCTCGACGCGTCGCACCAAGTCCGTAATTTTTTTGTCTTTTTCCTGAATTGTTAATTTTAAGTCTCGTACTTCTTCCATTAGGCCTATTATTTTGGCCTGCTGGCTAACCATTTTGGCCACTTCTTCCGACAAGAAGTTCAGAGATTTTTTGATCTCTTCCATTTCCTCCTTCTTTGGTGGCATTTTTACTGACCTGTGGATAGTAAAAACAATCTCTGCTTGTGTCGCCGGTATCCGATCCGACCAACCTCGAATCCAGCTGGGCCTCAGCTAGCCTCCTCCGCTGCTAGTCCCGCTGCTTACCGCCGCCGCCGCCGTAAATGCTGAGATTTAGATGTAATTTAAACTCCTTTGTTATTCTGGGTTCATGTTCATGTTTTTCTTTTCAAGAGAAAAAGGAAAGCACAAACTAAAAGTTCATCTTTCACCAGGATTTAAAAATGTAAAGTCAAACAGGTGAAAACTAACAATCAAATGATCACCATAAGCCTTAAGTCTCACAAATACTTGGTGACCAAAATAAAAACAACAATTCCCTTGTGTTTCTTAGCATTAAACATTATTATAAACAGTGGAATAACCACTGTAAAAACTCTAAAGGACAAAACTTGAATGATTATAACGGTAACACTTGCAAGAACAATTTATGGGGAGACAAAATTTGTACTCCTGTTGTTTTGAATTCTGATGCACAGACAGGGGTTAGCCTCGGGCTTCCCCCAATTTCTTTTTACAGGATAGCCCCGCGATTGGATGTTTGTGGGAGATGGGAGGACGGCGGTCAGTGTGGGGCAGGCTGGCTGTGGCAAGGGGAACAACACGTTCGTCATCAAACTGGTCATCAGGGTCATTGGCTGGGGGCACAGCATGGGGGGAAGGGGACCTCACAAGCATTGCTGAAGCTAAGTAGAACAAATGACATTGACAATGACATAATGCATACCAATTTAACTGACTTTTACTTTGAAAATGTAGTGTTTACATGACTTGACATTACAGGACACATCTGACACATTGCAATCTGACGCATTGCAATGATGCATCTCACCAGATAATGGTATGACAATATCACATTTCAGAATTGTGACAGTAATAAGGAATAATTGTGTTGCATGACAATGACGTGCTAAAGAGCTGGGCTGTGCTCCCGGTGCTTGGCCTCGGCCAAGCCGGGCCTCGGGACTACAGACCACATCATAATTTAGGAAGGAATATATAAAATAAGGCATTCCTTGTGTACAATGAAGCCAAATTTTGGTTAAGCAATATGTCCATCATTCCATTAAAAGAAGGAGTGGGACATTACCCTTTCACATAGATGCACTTACACAAATTCAAACTGTCTGTGTTTAAAGTAGAACTGAACTGAACGGCATTGAACGGCACTGGGTGATAGTACATACAATTATAAAGATAATTTATCATTGGCACCCCCTCCACAAATTCCGGAATCTTGGAGAAAATCGCGATTTTGAATTTCCCGCCCTGAAAAATCAGACAAATCCGCCGAAGTGCAGCTGGAGTTCCGCGTGACATCACGAGTGTGAGCCAGTCCTCATGTTTACCATTGCGAGCACGTTGACACTGGTTGTTTTTGGTGCATTTTGTCGTGATAGTCGACTACAAAACACTTCCAACACCTGGGAAGATCTGTTCAGTGGCCAAGGAAAGCTGTCATGGCGACGAAAGAAAAGAAAGGGGGAGGAAAAGCGACTGGGAAGCGATGCGTTTCTAGATGTTACACCCAGGAGGGGCGAAGAGGGAGGAAGGATGATATAGCCAAGCTTTTAGACTTTGCAGCGACTGTTTATTCACTGTTCCAGCTCACACAGCACGGCACATCACTTACAGCACATCGCTATACACCATCTTGTCTCTACACACTCTACACTCTGTGTCAACGTCTCTCTCGAACATTCTCTGGAACACTCACACTAGAGCGCCTACACTCTTCTTCTATGGTGTTCTCTAACACAATACAGTGTCTTAACATTACTGAGCGCCACCTCTGGCGTAGAAACGCTACTACTTCCATTGACAGTTTATATCTAGACAGTGCATATTCAGTACTTTAATACATTCCCTATAAATGCTCCCATTTACTATTAATCATTAAATTATAGTCTCCTAGGTACATTTATTAAGAATATTCACATTTGCCATTAGCATCTAATCCACACTGTTTCTGAGGGTTCACTAGAGGTTATCCAAAATTAACACTTTCCTATACTCACCCCTCAAAAAGTTAATGTCGTCCCGACATTTCCCTTTCTGAAAACAGTAGTTTTTTTTCCTCTTTTCTCTGTCAGTTCACATTTGGTAATCATGCATTACATGTTAAGTAGGGTATCACTACACAGGAGTCAGAGTTCATTAAAGTCTATAAAGATGCCACTAGTACAGCATGTATCTCCTATTCCATGCAATACATTTGCAGAAGAGGTTTTTGTGCACGATAACCTTCAACCGCTCCATCCATCATGGTGGGTATCTGCATCTTTCCTGAGAGTAAGGATACTCAATCTAGTCATAGCCTACCAAATAAACCTTGGTGTGATGCCTGTGCCTTCATAACATACTGCAAGTCTCTTTTTGTGTTTTTAAATTTTTTTGTTCTTTTTCAATTTTTTTATCAACCATCACAGTAACTACCAAGTTACTTTTCAAGACATTTATGTCTGACCAATGGTTATCTTTAGCTTCTACACCTTTGTTCTAGACAGATGAAGTGCAATGAAGTGCTAGGTTGGCCTAACTTATCATAAGTCAGTCTCAATGGCTGTTTTCTTATTCTTGAAGGATACGTTTTAACAGGAATCTCGTCAGGTCCCTCCTGGTCACTGGAACTGGACTCCGACACCTCATCACTCTGGTCCTGGTCTGCCTCAGCTGGATCTGGAACCACCGGATTGTCGACCTCTGGTGCCAGCTGCACCTGCGTGACGTCATCTGGGTCCTGGTCCTCATCCTCCGGAGTAGTGTCATCATGCGGGTAGAACTCCGGTGCATCGGCTCTCAGTGGACGCTGCTCTTGATCCTTCCCAGCTCGTAATCCGATTATGGCATTCCAACCCTCTTCATCTTCATCATCCGTGTTGCTTTGTCTGTCCACATGCCTTTGTCTTTTAGAGTCTCTTTCTCTCATTTTCTTAGAGGCATGTTTCACTGTTTCCATGGGAAGAAAGTCACATGGTAACAAAAGGTTTCTGTGCATGACCCGAGTGCGTCCCTTGCCAGTTTCAGGTCTGATTTCATATACTGGACTGTCTGGGTACTTCTTTTGGGTCACGACATACACCTTGTCTTCCCAGTATGATCTTAATTTTCCTGGCCCACCTTTTTCGGTCAAGTTTCGAACCAATACTCTGGATCCAGGGAGTAATTCAGCACCGTGAACCTTTTTATCATAAAGTGCTTTACTTCTCATCCCTTCTTTATTTGCTGTTTTAGACGCGAGTTTGTAAGCTTCAGTCATTGTAGCTCTCCACTTTTCAGCATAGTCTTGCTGAGAAACACTCTGCTCTCTTGTTGTGAGGCCAAACATCAGATCAATAGGCAACTTTGGACTACGACCAAACAACAGAAAATATGGTGCGTACCCCGTAGCTTCACTACGCGTACAATTATAGGCATGAACCACTTTTGCCAGAGAGGACTTCCAGTCTTCCTTAGCTGCTTCGGGCAAATTTCTAAGCATTGCCAACAGTGTACGATTAAATCGTTCCACCTGCCCATTCCCTTGGGGATGGTAGGGCGTTGTTCGGGACCCCTGCACACCACTGTACTCTTGGAGTTTTGCAAAAAGTTTATTTATTTATTTATTTTTTTTTTTTGTTACTTATTTGTACCCGTAGGTAGACTTGGTTTGCAGTCTGGTGACAAGCCACCGGCTGCTGGTCGCTGCGTGCGCGAGCGCCCTAAACCTACATGTTTTTGGTATGCGGGAGGAAACCGGAGAAATCCCGGAGTAAACCCACGCAACACGGGGAGAACATGCAAACTCCACACAGCTCACTGTTGGTCGGGGGCTGGGATCGAACCCACGATCTCATGATCCCCGCGATCCCCCGGCCGAGGGTAAAACTGTGCTGCCACAGTGCTAAACCACTGCGCCACCGTGCAGCCAAAAGTTTATTTTGGAACTCTCTTCCCTGATCATGATGGAGTCGTGTGGGGAAACCAAACTTAAGGGCAAAATCTCCAAAGATCTTCTCAGCAGCGGTGTGGGCAGCTTTGTTACGACATGGGTAAGCCTGGGCAAAACGAGTAAAATGGTCCATTACAACCAGGATATACTCATATCCTCCTTTGCACTTCTCCAAATGCAGGAAATCCACTGACACTAATTCGAATGGGTACGTGGTGACAATGTTAGTCAGTGGTGCCCTTGTTATCTTATTGGGACGTTTGTTCTTTAAACAGCTGCAAACTCTCGTGATGTAGTGCTCCACATCTCTTTGCATGTGAGCCCAATAAAAACGCTCTCTTATCAAGTTCATCACTCTCTCTACCCCTAAATGACCCATGTTTTCATGGAGCTCTTTGAACACGAGTTTGTGAAACTTCTGGGGTAGGAGTAGCTGGTCATGTGTTGCCGTTCTCCTGTAAAGCAGTCCATCATCTTCCAAGTACAGCTTGTGTTTTTGCCTGACTAGAGCTGCAATTTTACTGTTGTGCTGCTTTACACTTCTTGGCCATTGTTTTGACAACACATAGCGCAACACCTCTCCAATCACGGAGTCTTCTTCTTGAGCTCTTTTTATATCAGTCTTTGATATTTCAGCTATAGAGCTGGCTTCTTGATCTGCTTCACTAATGAGAGTAGAAATGGTGACTGGGCAGAGCCATGGTTCATTTTCTTGTGACTTCACCTTGACTGCCTGTGTCACACAATTCATCACATCAGGATCAACATTCTGTGTGCATTTGTTCATGTACTGCTCCATATCTAGGGGCATATGTGAAAGTCCGTCTGCATCTCTGTTTGCTTTTCCAGGGCGATACTTAATCACAAACTGGAAATCAGCTAGTTCTGCTACCCACCTCTGTGTGGTTGCATTTAACTTTGCGGTGGTAAGCACATACGTTAGGGGATTATTGTCTGTATCGACAGTGAATGGTGGAGAATAGTACAGATAATCCCGAAACCTCTCACAGATGGCCCACTTCATGGCGAGAAACTCCAGCTTCCCTGAATGAAGGTGGTAGTTCTTCTCTGAATTTGACAGTGTCCTGGAGCCATATGCTATCACCACCAGTTTGTCTTGTTGTCGCTGGTATAACACCGCCCCAAGCCCCTCCTGTGAAGCGTCACAGTGTAAAATGAAAGGTTCTTCAAAGTTCGGGTAACCTAACACTGGGGGTTGGGTAAGAAGGTCCACAAGCTGACAAACTACTGCTTGATGCTCTGAGCGCCACTTGATCACATGGGATGAGGGTAAGTGGCCTCCATCGTTCTTTTTGACATGTTTCTTTAAGTTTTTCTTTGCTTTGTCTGTGTGATCTTTAGCCAGAAGGTCGTAAAGAGGCTTTGCTATACGAGAGAAGTTTGGAATATAGCTGCGGTAATATGAAATAAAACCTAGCAATTTCCTTAGCTCTCCCACAGTGGAAGGTTGCTGCTGTTTGAGTGTCTGCACTGGGGCAATGTCCGCAGGGTCCATGGTGTAACCCTGTCCTGTTACCATTTTACCAAGAAAACATACCTGCTGCTTGAATAACTCACATTTCCGGGGAGTCAACTTCACTCCATGACTTTGATAGCGGTGCAGGATGCTTCTCAGGTCTCGCAAGTGATCTTCAAAAGTCTGTGAATGAACAAGGTTATCATTGAGGTAAGGCAGACAAACCTCATCTCTCAACCCCCACAAGCACTCCTCCATAGATCTTTGGAATGCTGCTGGTGCTGAGGACAAACCAAATGGAATCCTTACCCACTCGAACAAACCCCAGGGAGTGATAAATGCAGTGAGGGGCCTACTCGACTCTTCCAGGAAACCCTGATGATACGCCTTTCCTTGGTCGAGGACTGAAAACCACACACTCCCACTTAGACTGTTCAGCATATCCTGTATGCGGGGAATTGGGTGTCTGTCTGGGATAGACTTCTTGTTCAACTCTCTAAAGTCACAACACAAACGCAGACCTCTATCTTTCTTTCGCACACAGACAATTGGACTGGAATACGATGACTTGGATTTGGTGATCCAGCCCCTGTTAAGCAGGTCTTCTATATACTCCTTTACTTCTTTATGA
Source organism: Pholidichthys leucotaenia (assembly GCA_020510985.1). NCBI lineage: Eukaryota > Metazoa > Chordata > Actinopteri > Cichliformes > Pholidichthyidae > Pholidichthys > Pholidichthys leucotaenia. The sequence goes on along the minus strand of CM035837.1, from coordinate 356,098,144 downwards.
AGTGGTTTGGGAACAGAAACATAAGTCTTTTTGACAGGATCGTGATCTTTGAGTCGGATCTTCAACTGTAAAGAGGGAATTGTCCCTACATCATACTCATCACGGGAAAACGCTTGCCGTTCCTCCCGTAGTAGCTGTTTTACTTGCTCTTGCTGTATGGGCGAGAGATGATCAAGGGGAACTGGAGGGTCCCACATGTCCATAGTCTCTTTGACAGCACAGTTCATCTTGGTCTCTTTATTTCTTCCTGTCTCACTCGTCGTCGGGTCGACGGTCGCTTGGTTTACAGCAGGGGGTCTAATATCTGCCGGATAAGCAGTTTTAACTCTCTGCGTTTCCCCCAAAATGGTCTTAGCGGGCAGCTGGATATCACGGGACGTACTGTTTGTTACAGGTATTTTGAACATCGATAGCTTCCCTTTCCATAACTGCACCAACCCACTTTGCATCTGCAAACCCTCTGGTAATTGGGTGTACTGACTCGGCTCAAATAAGACGTCTTGTGTGTCTGGAAGTGAGCCTGCTCTGACACAACCTTTGACTGTTTTGGTTTAGCCAGCAGGGATGGTAACCAACTCACTGCCAACTTTTACCATTCCTTCCCCCAGCCTATCCTCCTCACTTTGCATCACTTTCAAAAACACCTCTGTTTTCTTACAGTCAAATGAGAAGGCTGCGCTAACAGCTTCACTGATGGCGCAAGGGGATTTAATGCCCATCTTCAGGACATGGTCAATCACGTTGAACCCAATGATAGGCGGCTCTGCCACTCCGTCCTCCTTCACCACTAGCACGGGAACTAAGAGTTCCACCGGTGGGCGACTAACTGTCGGCAGCTTAAATGTGACTTCGACCCACCCTGAGAATGGAATCGGTGTCTGGTTCACTGCCCTCCCACTCAGGATATTTGGACCCACCAACTCGGCTAAGTCTCTGACGGTAGTGTTTGGCAGACGCTCCTGTCTCCAGGCGTCATTCATTAAACAAACCTGTGACCCTGTGTCCCACAATGCTTGTGTCTCCTTGTCATCGAGGAAGCAGGTGATGACATATTTTTTTCCAACCAAATTGAGTAACTGTAATTGCCGATTAGGGGACAGTAGATTAACACAGACCATTTCTACAGGAGGTACCTCGGCCTGAGCTACCAGCCTTGCTTCTAACCTCCGAATACTGTCAGTAACGAGCTCATACAGTTCTTGTGTGTTAGCTTGTTCTGATGTGGTTGCGACAGTATTGGCCGCCGTGTCTACTTGCCCTGTTCCTCTTCCGAGTCTCCTCCCTATCCGACATTCCCTTGACATGTGGCCGCTGACTCCACACCTGAAGCAGTGGTTGCATTGGTCGCCATTGCTGGTGGACTGACATCTCTTGCAGCCACGTGTCCTCCTGGCTCTTTGAGCGCGAGGTGCTCTGGGAGACTCACGTATAGCCTTTTTGATCTCCTCCATGTCACTCTTCAGCTGCGTGACTATGTTCAGAAGCTCAGATTCCGTACGGGTCACTGTGCTTTGGGACTTAAGGATTTTTCCTTTTGTCGATGGTAGGGGGCGCTCTTGGCCATTCACTTCTCTCTCGGTTGCATACTGACCCGTCAGATTTTCCACTCGGCATTCTCGAACCTTTAGTTCTTTTGTGTGCCTTTTAAATTTCTGATGCCGTTCCCATTCAAGACTGGCTGCTGCATTCATCTTTGAAATCAGTAGCTCATCAGTGACGGCAGGATCCTCCAAATAACGCTTCAGTTGATATTTCACATCAACACTGATCAGTCCTGTTTCCACCGCTCTCAGAAACTTCCTCTGAATAAGATCAGAACTAAACTGCTCTTCAGTGCCAGGCTCTCTGGATGCTGCTAAAAGTCTTTCCTTCAGCTCAATGGCACGAAACAGGAAATTCTGAGGTGACTCATTACTGTCTTGTGTGAGATTTATCAGACGATGATACAAGTCAGTGGAACTATCTTCTTTATAATGTCCTTGCAGGATTATGCGCAGCTGTGGCAGTGTGAGATCTGACTTAATCTCCAGCATAGCGCGCAAACTCAATCCAGGACTCACTGCTTTGACAACAGCCTCAATTATCTCAGCCTCACTGTCCTTTTTCCTTAAGCCCATATTAATCTGGTGAGTGAGACTGGAATAAGACAACTTGTCTTTTTGGCCCCTCTCCCCTATCTGCCCATTTATCTTAAACTCCCGTTTAATGATCACTTCTGGCGGTAGGGGCGCTGTGGGGACCGCGGGCTGTATCACAAAATGGCGGCTCGGTGGCGCGGTCTCGGGCTGTGTCACAAAATGGCGGCCCGATGGCGGCGCGGCCTGATCATCCGTCAGCCTTATTATTTCCTCTTCAACCCGTTTAGTCGAGTCAATAATACTTTCATGCAGAGCGGCATACTGGCTCTGTAAACTGGTGAGTGCCTCCGCCTCGCGGCTCGTGCTGGCTGTTGTCGCTGCCTGCGTCAACGGTTCACTTAGCTTAGCTTCGTTAGCACATGCTATTAGCCTTAGCAGAAACTCGCGGACAACATCCTCCTCTTCGCGTTCGATGGTTTTTTTAACCTCCTCGATTAACAGTTGTATCAGCGTGTACTTCTTAGACGGTTCGGCTGGGCTTATCTTTGCAAATAAACAGACCTCATTTAGCTGTTCGGCCCGTAACGGCACCAAGGCCTCAGTTAGCTTAGCTTGTAGCTGCTCCAGCTCCATTGTTACGACCTTTTTTTTTCTTTTTTTTATTTGCTCACTCACCGTCTGAGACACACTGAACCATCCTCTGCTACCAAGTTTTGTTACACCCAGGAGGGGCGAAGAGGGAGGAAGGATGATATAGCCAAGCTTTTAGACTTTGCAGCGACTGTTTATTCACTGTTCCAGCTCACACAGCACGGCACATCACTTACAGCACATCGCTATACACCATCTTGTCTCTACACACTCTACACTCTGTGTCAACGTCTCTCTCGAACATTCTCTGGAACACTCACACTAGAGCGCCTACACTCTTCTTCTATGGTGTTCTCTAACACAATACAGTGTCTTAACATTACTGAGCGCCACCTCTGGCGTAGAAACGCTACTACTTCCATTGACAGTTTATATCTAGACAGTGCATATTCAGTACTTTAATACATTCCCTATAAATGCTCCCATTTACTATTAATCATTAAATTATAGTCTCCTAGGTACATTTATTAAGAATATTCACATTTGCCATTAGCATCTAATCCACACTGTTTCTGAGGGTTCACTAGAGGTTATCCAAAATTAACACTTTCCTACATAGATATACAGTGATCCCTCACTTATCGCGTTTAATGGGGACCAGAACCGACCGCGAAAAGTGAAAAACCGCGAAGTAGCGTCACCCCCCCCCCCCCCAAGGGCATCACAAGCACTATTTTGCACAAAAAGGCACAAGAGAACAGCGAAAAGTGCCACTAAGCAACACGAGCGATAAAGAACAATGAATGCGGTCTTCCTTCGCTGGGTAAAACGTCTCGGCCAATCAGCTTGCGAGGTAAAACGTCTCGGCCAATCAGCTTGCGAGATTCCCGAGCGGTGAAGAGGTGGGCAGAGAGGAGTGGAGCGGTGGTCAGAGAGGTAGATTTTGAGTTGTGCGGGCTCTCCGTGTTGATACCTGTTGTTCTAATGAGAAGGCAGGGAGACTACATTAGAACATCAGGTATCAACACGGAGAGCCCGCTCTCCCCGGCTCCCCAGCCCGCTCGGGAATCTTGCAAGCTGATTGGCCGAGACGTTTTACCTCGCAAGCTGATTGGCCGAGACGTTTTACCCAGCTTCGCTCCCTGCCGAGCGCCTATACCCAGCGAAGGAAGACCGCATTCATTGTTCTTTATCGCTCGTGTTGCTTAGTGGCACTTTTCGCTGTTGTCTTGTGCCTTTTTGTGCAAAATAGTGCTTGTGACGCCCTGGGGGGGGGGGTGACGCTACTTCGCGGTTTTTCACTTTTCGCGGTCGGTTCTGGTCCCCATTAAACGCGATAAGTGAGGGATCACTGTAATAAGTTGGAAAAATGCTGATGGTTTTTTTTTCCCCTTTCTTTTTTATTGTTAATTTTCCTTATCCTGACACCCCAAACATGCCAAAGTAAAGACTCACCATTCTGTATTCAATAAGTGACTCTCCTCCCCATCACTGCTGCGGTCTGAGTCGGTGCCGGAATCCCCCGAAAATTCTGGCTCTAATCTGTACGGTTCGATGCCTCGCTCACTCTCTTCCTGTTCATTTGACACTCCTGCATCCTCCTCTGTCTTGTCACCGATCCTGAATGCCTCTTCACTCTGAAAACTCTGGTGTTCTTGACTGCTGGAACTGCTATCATCTGCCATTGTTGTTTTGATAAGGGTCACACTCGTGACGTCATGCAGCGTCGTCTGCACTACTTCCGGTTTGTTTGGCACTGCCAGCCAGAGGCAAAAGTTTATCGGCTTATAGCTTGGCCATCGCACGGCCTAAAAATTTCTTTTATGTGTTGAAAAATACAATAGGTAATAAGGAATTAATCTGCTATTCTACTTTTTTGGCAAAAAGGTGAGTTCAGTTCTACTTTAACAGGACAGACAGATGTGGCCTTAATGACTAACTCAGAATGGTTACAATAAATGCTAAATCACATTAAATCTACACAGACAGCTGTATTACTTGTCCTAACTGAAATTTGTAAACTAGGTCAAGGAAGGACACTCACAAAAGCAGCCATGAGTACTGAAAACCTCATTTTGGGGGTGTCAGATTACTCACCAACTTTCATCTAAATTAACCATGTGTAACACATATAAATAGCACAAAAATTTCCTTCTTCTAGTACAAAGGACACTATCCATCACGCAAGTACGCTGTAACTTTGATGCATGTGCGTCTCCATGCATCGGGGGGGGGGGGACCACAACAATTAATTAGCAAAAAATAATTAGCAAAAATCCTCAGAAAAATAGATAATACATAAAAATTATCAATAAATGATCAATAATGTAGAGAAAAATATAGGTGAAACCGCTTGGTAATTAAATCACAACATTCAATAGGAGAAGTTAAATTTACATCAACAGATTTCCAGGTATTTAAGAAAATTATGTGATGAAAAATGTTTGCAGATTATTGTAAAAAGAAATATCATGTTTATAAGAAACAAGATAAGCTGATAAGGAAGCAGAAAACCATGCAAGTTTATGAGAAAAGTTCCAAATGTCTAAGGAAGGTCCAATTTATGCTGAATTTATGCTTACTGTGGGACTCAATTTAGAATCTACTACAGAGACAACACAGATTCTTACTCAATTACAGACGACAAAATTGTTGGTACCCCTCTGTTAATGAAAGAAAAACCCACAATGGTCTCAGAAATAACTTGAATCTGACAAAAGTGATAATAAATAAAAATTCTATGAAAATTAACCAGTGAAAATCAGACAATGCTTTTGAATTGTGGTTCAACAGAATTATTTTAAAAAACAAACTCACGAAACAGGCCTGGACAAAAATGATGGTACCCTTAACTTAATATTTTGTTGCACAACCTTTTGAGGCAATCACTGCAATCAAATGATTTCTGTAACTGTCAATGAGACTTCTGCACATCTCTGCAGGTATTCTGGCCCACTCCTCATGAGCAAACTGCTCCAGTTGTCTCACGCTTGAAGGGTGCCTTCTCCAGACGACATGTTTCAGCACCTTCCACAGATGTTCAATAGGATTTAGATCAGGGCTCATAGGAGGCCATTTTAGAATAGTCCAATGTTTCGCTCTTAGCCATTCTTGGGTGTTTTTAGCTGTGTGTTTTGAGTCATTATCCTGTTGTAAGACCCATGACCTGCGACTGAGACCAAGCTGTCTGACACTGGGCAGCACATTTCTCTGTAGAATACCTTGATAGTCTTGAGATTTAATTGTACCCTGCACAGATTCAAGACACCCTGTGCCAGATGCAGCAAAGCAGCCCCAGAACATAACAGAACCGCCTCCATGTTTCACAGTAGGGACAGTGTTCTTTTCTTGGTATGCTTCATTTTTCCGTCTGTGAACTTAGAGCTGATGTGCCTTGCCAAAAAGTTCCAGCTTTGTTTCGTCTGTCCATAGGACATTCTCCCAGAAGCTTTGTGGCTTGTCAACATGCAGTTTGGCAAATTCCAGTCTGGCTTTTTTATGATTTGTTTTCAACAGTGGTGTCCTTCTTGGTCGTCTCCCATGAAGTTCACTTTGGCTCAAACAACGACAGACGGTGCGATCTGACACTGATGTACCTTGACCTTGGAGTTCACCTTGAATGTGTTTAGAGGTTGTTCTGGGCTCTTTTGTTACCATTCGTATTATCCGTCTCTTCCATTTTTCATCAAGTTTCCCCCTGCGGCCAGGGAGGTTGGCTACAGTCCCTTGGATTTTAAATTTCTGAATAATATGTGCAACTGTAGTCACAGGAACATCAAGCTGCTTGGAGATGGTCTTATAGCCTTTACCTTTAACATGCTTGTCTATAATTTTCTTTCTAATCTCCTGAGACAACTCTCTCCTTTGCTTCCTCTGGTCCATGTTTAGTGTGGTAAACATCATGTCACCAAACAGCACAGTGACTACTTGTCACCTTTTAAATAGGCTGACTGACTGATTACAAGTTTGTAGACACCTGTGATGTTAATTAGAGGACACATCTTGGTTGAACAAGATGGTCACATCTATGGTCACATTATTTTCAATCTTTTCTAGGGGTACCATCATTTTTGTCCATTTTTGTCCAGGCCTGTTTCATGAGTTTGTTTTTAAAAATAATTCTGTTGAACCACAATTCAAAAGCATTGTCTGATTTTCATTGATTAATTTTCAAAGAAATGTTATTTATTACCACTTTTGTCAGATTCAAGTTATTTCTGTGACCGTTGTGGGTTTTTCTTTCAATAACAGAGGGGTACCAACAGTTTTGTCCACATCTATATGTAAGAAGAGAACAATGCTTTAGGGAGCTCAAAGCAAAATAATTTGACCTTCCCTGCATAAACTTAGTCTTTTCAAAACCTTTGCATGGATCTCATTGAGCTAAATAAGAGTGAAGGTAAAAATGTTGTTTAGAAATTATTGAAATACTTATTGAATAAACAAAGGCTTTCCCCTGCACTAATCTGAATACTGCTATGGTGACACTGAAACCCTTAATCAAAACAACATCAAGGTTTAAAATAGCTGAAATGATTCACTTAGATAATGAAATACAGTGGGGCAAAAAAGTATTTAGTCAGCCACCAATTGTGCAAGTTCTCCCACTTAAAAGATGAGAGAGGTCTCCAATTTTCATCATCGGTATACCTCAACTATGAGAGACAAAATGAAAAAAAAAATCCAGAAAATCACATTGAAGGATTTTTAATGAATTAATTGGTAAATTCCTCAGTAAAATAAGTATTTGGTCACCTACAAACAAGCAAGATTTCTGGCTCTCACAGACCTGTAACAACTTCTTTAAGAGGCTCCTCTGTCCTCCACTCGTTACCTGTATTAATGGCACCTGTTTGAACTCGTTATCAGTATAAAAGACACCTGTCCACAACCTCAAACAGTCAGACTCCAAACTCCACTATGGCCAAGACCAAAGAGCTGTCAAAGGACACCAGAAACAAAATTGTAGACCTGCACCAGGCTGGGAAGACTGAATCTGCAATAGGTAAGCAACTTGGTGTGAAGAAATCAACTGTGGGAGCAATTATTAGAAAATGGAAGACATACAAGACCACTGATAATCTCCCTCGATCTGGGGCTCTACGCAAGATCTCACCCCGTGGGGTCAAAATGATCATGAGAACGGTGAGCAAAAATCTCAGAACCACATGGGGGGACCTAGTGAATGACCTGCAGAGAGCTGGGGCCAAAGTAACAAAGCCTACATCAGAAACACACTACGCCGCCAGGGACTCAAATCCTGCAGTGCCAGACGTGTCCCCCTGCTTAAGCCAGTACATGTCCAGGCCCATCTGAAGTTTGCTAGAGAGCATTTGGATGATCCAGAAGAGGATTGGGAGAATGTCATATGGTCAGATGAAACCAAAATAGAATTTTTTGGTAAAAACTCAACTTGTCGTGTTTGGAGGAGAAAGAACACCATACATACTGTGAAGCATGGGGGTGGAAACATCATACTTTGGGGCTGTTTTTCTGCAAAGGGACCAGGACGACTGACCCGTGTAAAGGAAAGAATAAATGGGGCCATGTATCGTGAGATTTTGAGTGAAAACCTCTTTCCATCAGCAAGGGCATTGAAGATGAAACATGGCTGGGTGTTTCAGCATGACAATGATCCCAAACACACCGCCTGGGCAACGAAGGAGTGGCTTCGTAAGAAGCATTTCAAGGTCCTGGAGTGGCCTAGCCAGTCTCCAGATCTCAACCCCATAGAAAATCTTTGGAGGGAGTTGAAAGTCTGTGTTGCCCAGTGACAGCCCCAAAACATCAGTGCTCTAGAGGAGATCTGCATGGAGGAATGGGCCAAAATACCAGCAACAGTGTGTGAAAACCTTGTGAAAACTTACAGAAAACGTTTGACCTCTGTCATTAACAACAAAGGGTATATAACAAAGTATTGAGATGAACTTTTGTTATTGACCAAATACTTATTTTACCGAGGAATTTACCAATTAATTCATTAAAAATCCTTCAATGTGATTTTCTGGATTTTTTTTTCTCATTTTGTCTCTCATAGTTGAGGTATACCTATGATGAAAATTGGAGACCTCTCTCATCTTTTAAGTGGGAGAACTTGCACAATTGGTGGCTGACTAAATACTTTTTTACCCCACTGTATATTTAGTGGAATACACTTTGCAAATCAAATCATATCACATTTAGGTACAGTACCCAAATTGTTAGTACCCAACATTTACCTAGGAAACCATTTAGCTTACCATCAACAATCTACAGGATCAGCATAATGCACAAATAGGATTATGAAAGATGAATTAAGAAAATAAGAAAAATAGGGAAATTGTGAACGGCAAACCCTACTATTGAAGCCATTATCTTAGGTGATGAGGAAGGGTTTCTGGTTGATTACATGCAAAGAATGACAACTGACAGCAATGTTATCCATGCTGCCCTTCCCAGGAGGGACCATGTGACGAAGGAACCGTGGGAGGTGCACCCATTTTTTGGCCGAACCAGGGGATCTGGTCATCAAAGTAAACTGGACCAAAATTCTCTGGCAAGGACAGCACAAAGGTTATCATGGTGACACCAACAGCTGGGAATCACCGGGAATGTCACCGGGAATGCAGATCGTTTTCTGTGTCAAGTCAAATCCCTCGTATGTTATCAGTGATCTGTTAATGTACTTGGCAATAAATCTTTTCTGAGTTCTGAGCCGCGGAAAACAAAGGATGTGGTACTTGGGTGCATCTAACGTTTTACCCCATTTGAAACCCTCAGCAAAAGACTGTTTAATACACATTGCATACTCATTTAAAAAAACAACAAGTGACTGTTCAACTGCTTCTATATGCAAGTGTCAGCTGATGGCGCTCCCTGGCATCCAGCAAATGGCTTTTGCATAGAGAAGCAGGCTGTTTGTTTATTATGATGAGGCAAAAATACAAGGGAAAGAAAAAAAGGGTTAGTGTTGTTGTCTTATCATCCTCATCATACTCATAGTAACACATACGTAGTGTTGGTTGTTATTAAGTTGTTCCACTGCCTATACACTGTAGAGAATTGTTATGTTTGTTCCTTAATGCCACTAACAGCTGGACAAATTATCTGCTACTGCTACAATAATCCAACTACTACAGGCTGTTTGGTTTCTTAACAGAGGCTATATACAGAAAATAACACAGCAAACATCACTTTGAATCACACCTGTCACAACACTTATCACACTGATCAGAAACATGATGACACTCCTTAGCTCTACGAAGGCAAGGTTAATTTCATCAGGGAACTCCTCTTTCCTGAAGCGGTGATGTCCCTTTCAGCAGCTTAACACTCTCTAAGTGTGCAACGGCTTACAGTGCGTCTCTCCCCTGCACTGCTACCCTGCTTGACCAACGAAGTGAGCAAGTGTTATACTAAGGATATACATTATCAAAAGGGGTGGTCATCGGGTCATTGGACGTACCCACACCTGGCCAGGAAACTGGGCAGGGTTGTGTACCCCGTTTTGGCAACTGACCACACCCTCATCATGTCAGCAGGGCAGGTGGGCAGGGTGAAGAGAGATGCTTTTCTACCACATGATGCCATTTTGGGGCATGAGTGCGATTTAAACACAGGAGTGAGGGTCTTTCATTCACTGTTTCCTTGAGCGAGAGTGGGTAAGAACACCTTAGGGATTAAAACATTTAACTATAGGCTACAATTATTTGTAAAATTATAACATCAACTTCAACTTTATTTTTAAAGCACTTTAAAAGCAACACTTGCTACACAAAGTGCTGTACAGCAAAAGAACATAAAAGCAGGGCACTAACACAAAGGGCGCTAACACAAGAACCACAGCAAAAAAAAATAATAAAAAAATTCATAAATAAAATAAAAGGAAAAATAAATAAATAAAAATCCATTTCATTCAGTAAAATCAATGTCTCATACTGGGTCGAAGGCCAGGGAGTAAAAGTGTGTTTTAAGAAGGGTTTTAAAAATGGACAGTGAAGATGCTTGTCTGATGTCCAGGGGTAAATCATTCCATAACCTGGGGGCCATGATCGAAAAGGCTCTGTCCCCTCTGAGCTTGTGCCTCGCCTTTGGCACCCCCAGAAGCAGCTGTTCAGCTGACCTGAGGGACCGGGTGGGAGCGTAAGGATGCAGAAGCTCAGAGAGGTAAGGCGGAGCAAGACCATTCAAGGATTTAAAAACAAATAAAAGAATTTTAAAATGAACTCTAAAATGCACGGACAGCCAGTGGAGTGAAGCTAAGATGGGTGTGATGTGATCTCTTCCATGTGTACCTGTTAAAAGATGAGCAGTGGCGTTTTGAACTAGCTGCAGACGGGAAAGAGATGACTGGCTGACACCGGCGAAGTGTGTTACAGTAATCCAACCGAGATGAAATAAAAGCATGGATTACTGTTTCCAGGTGCGGTCTAGAGAGAATGGGTTTTACTTTTGCTAAATGCCTTAGATGAAAGAAGCTGTCATGGTTTGAGTGCCGATTCCGTCCGCGCTCGAGCCATGCACTATCTTTGGCTTTTTGACGGCTGTGTGTCCCTTTTGGCTCCCCGAGCCTTTATTTTGACGGTGCTCGGAGGGGCTTCCGGCTGTCAAACTTGACAGCTGAGCCGCATTTCGCCTCATCAGTGGCCTTCCATTTAAGAGGGCAGCTGGGAGCGAAAAGACGGGGCAGTCTCGTCAAAACTCTCCCATTGTCTGACGCATCGAGCATCCCTCGGCTCAGACGTTGTCTACTCATCCTCTACGTTCGTAAGTTTATTCCTTTGTTAACCTGTTTTCATTGTAGTGTGTTTTAGCCCCCCGTGGCTTGTTATTTTGTGTTCCTTTTCTGTTCATCAATAAACTGTGCAAACTCACCGGCGATTTGTGGCGTCTTATGATGGCTCGCGAGGGCCATCCATGACAGAAGCTGGATTTTACCACAGAACAAATCTGTGTGTCTAATTTAAAATCACTGTCCATGATAAAACCAAGGTTCCTAGCTGTGAATTTAACGTAAGGAGTCAGGGGGCCCAAGTATACAGGAGGGGACTCACAGGGGCCACTAGGTCCAAACACCATCACTTCTGACTTCTTAAATACTAAAATTTAGGAAGTTTAGGGCCATCCAAGGCTTTACGTATGTCTTCAATGCATGCCAGGAGTGGGTTTACTGATGAGGCAGCTTTTTGTTTTAGAGGGACATAAATCTAGCAGTCATCAGCATACAGGTGGAAGGAGATACCATGCTTTTTTAAAAATGGAACCCAGTGGAAGTATGTACAAAGAAAAAAGCATGGGCCCAAGAATTGACCCCTGTGGGACCCCATATGGCAGAGGAGCAGAAGAGGATTCAAACCCAGACATGCTAACTTTAAAACTCCTGTCTGCCAGATAGGACCTAAACCAGTTGAGAGCAGTGCCACAAATGCCCACTAGGTGCTGCAAACGGGAAATTAAAACATGATGGTCCACTGTGTCAAAGGCAGCAGTTAAATCAAGCAACACACGAATAGCATATTCATCTGAATCACATGCTGAGAGAATATCACCACTTCCGGTGCCACACGAGTAGGCTGCCTTTTTGAAACAGCGGATCAATTTCTTCCTATTTCTATTTACTATCTGGCTCTCTTGCTAATCTTTCTGATCCGGCGACACCTTTATCCATCACAGACACGTAGATCGCCCAAATGTCTCCTGAGCCAGCGGACGGAGCCACGGTTTCTTGCAGGAAGCAGTACAATAGAGACCAGCTGTTAGCACTTAACCGGCCCATGATGCTAACGCAAAAACTCGACATACCGGGAGAAATAAGATGGAAACAGCATGGATGTCAAGCTGGAGTAAGACGGCGGGTGAGAAATATAAGGTACAGACCCGTCCTTCCATCCTTTATTATAGGGAATGTACGATCGCTACTCAATAAGACTGACGAGCTAGCGGCTATCTCCCGCTACGAGAGCGTCTTCAGAGAGAGTAGCTTGGTGTTGTATACTGAGACGTGGATAACAGAACTAGCAACAGATGCTAACATCGAACTGGAGGGTTTCCACGCAATACAAGCAGACCGGACACCAGACAGTGGGAAGGCAAGGGGTGGAGGAGTGGAGGTTAGGTTAATTGGAGACTCTAAAGTGGCCCTAGGTGTGAATGTGTGTGTGAATGGTTAAGGGATAGCGCCGTATCGTGGCTGCTTCATCCATCCAGGTGGTGGATGACCCTCAATTTCCCCTCTGGGGATCAATAAAGTATACTAAATCTAAAAAAAATCTAAATAATGTATGTCAATAACAGCTGGTGCAGACCAGGACATATCACGGTCAAACAACAACACTGCAACAAAGACATTGAGTTGCTAGCTGTTAGCATGCGGCCTACCTATCTCCCGAGGGACTATTCACACGTGATCTGCATTGTTATTTATGCAAATCCGACAGCGAACGCGGGGACAGCATGTGACGTCATTCACTCAGTAACTGGCAGGCTGCTGACGGAACACCCAGATGCTCTCCTCCTCATCTCAGGTGATTTCAACCATATTTCACTGTCCCCCATTCTGCCCACGTTCACCCAGTATGTCACATGCCACACTAGAGACAATAAAACACTGGACTTATTCTATGCAAACACTAAGGAGGCGTACACCTCATCACCAGTCCCCCCACTCGGGAGATCGGATCACAACTTGGTTCATCTCCTGCCGGTGTACAAACCCCTAGCTCACAGACAACCTCCGGTCATGCGCAAGTGAAGTTATGGTCTGAGGAGGCAATGGACGCTCTAAAGGACTGCTTTGAAACCACTGCCTGGGAGCAGCTCTGCGATCCACATGGTGAGGACATCGACGGCCTCACTCACACCATCATGGACTACATCAGCTTCTGTGTGGACAACACCGTACCCACCAAGACCATACAGTGTTGCTCGAACAACAAACCCTGGATCAACCCTGAGATAAAAACACTTCTGAGAGAGAAGAAGAGGATCTTCAGATCGGGGAACAGGGAGATGCTGAAGTCCATACAGAGGGAGCCGAGGAGGAAGATCAGAGAAGGCAAGGACAGCTTCAGGAAGAAGATGGAGGACAAGCTGCAACAGAGCCACATCAGCGGGGTCTGGAGAAACCTTAAAACCATCTCTGGGCTCCAGAATACCTCCTCCCAGGCCACGGGGGGCAGGGATTGGGCGAACAATCTGAACCTGTTTTTAATAGGTTTGACCAACCGCCCTCCCCCCCGACTGCACAACAACCACTGCTGCCTCTAAAGTCATCCAAGACCTGCTGACCACACCCCACTCCACCAATACCCCCCCACTCCCAGCACACAGCCCCCCAACCTGACCCTCACTAAGACCCAGGTGAGGATGGAGCTAAGGAAGATCAAGGCGAGGAAGGCGTCGGGACCGGACGGCATCAGCACGAAGCTCCTCAAGTCCTGCGCAGACCAGCTGTGTGGGATTGTGGAGCACATCTTCAACCTGAGCCTGAAGCTGGGGAGGGTACCACAGTTGTGGAAAACATCTTGTGTGGTACCTGTACCAAAGACTTCCCACCCCAAAGACCTGAACAGCTACAGACCAGTGGCCCTGACGTCTCACATGATGAAGATCCTGGAGAGACTGCTCCTTGCTCACCTCCGCCCCTTGTGGGACCAGCGATGGATCCACTCCAGTTCGCCTACCAGCATGGCATTTGGGTGGAGGATGCAGTGATCTTCCTCCTTCACCGTTCCCTGTCCCACCTGGAGAAGCCCGGGAATGCAGTGAGGATCATGTTCTTTGACTTCTCCGGTGCTTTCAACACCATCCAACCGATGATCCTGAAGGACAAGCTGCTGTGCACAGGGGTGGACCAGCACCTGTCATCATGGATCCTGGACTACCTCACTAACCGGCCACAGTTTGTGAGAACCCGGGATTGTGTGTCCAACATGATCATCAGAAGCACGGGGGCCCCCCAGGGAACGGTTTTGGCTCCCTTCCTGTTCACCCTTTATACTGCGGACTTCTCACACAACACAACACAACACACTGTCATCTACAGAAGTTCTCTGACGACTCTGCGATCGTCGGCCTCATCTCCAACAGAGCTGAAGCGGAGTACAGAGGACTTATCCAGGACTTCGTGGACTGGTGCCATCGGAACTGCCTCCAGATCAACGCGAGGAAAACTAAGGAGCTGGTGGTGGACTGCCGCAGGCAAGGACAACCCCTCACAGCACCAGTAAACATACAGGGAACAGACATTGAGATGGTAACATCCTACAAGTACCTTGGTGTTCATCTGAACAATAAACTAGACTGGTCACACAATACCGACGCACTTTACAAGAAGGGACAGCGCAGGCTGTTCCTATTGAGGCGGCTCAGGTCTTTTGGTGTACAAGGGGCGCTGCTGAAGACCTTCTACAATTCGGTGGTGGCATCTGCCGTCACTTTTGGAGTGGTCTGCTGGGGCAGTGGCATTACAGCAGCCGATAGGAAGAGACTGAACAAACTAATCAAGAAAGCTAGCTCTGTCCTGGGGCAACACCTTGACCCAGTGGAGGAGATAGGAGGGAGAAGGATGGTGGCTAAACTGTCATCTCTGCTGGAGTCTGAGTCCCACCCTATGCAGGACATACTGAACGCACTGAGGAGCTCATTTAGCAGTAGACTACATCATCCTAGGTGCGCAACCAAGAGGTTTCGCAGGTCCTTCCCACCTACGGCTGTCAGACTGTATAACCTAAGCAGGGCTGCTCGCAGAGATAGCAAAAAAACGTGACGACCTAATAGTATTGAATGCAAAAGACGCAATAGACTTACACAATGGTCCCCTCCAGTATACAACTAGGACGATATCAGTCGCTACGGAGGGTGACAATATGTATGGGTACATATTCATACCATGTAGGATAACTAAATAGATGGTTATGCTGTTTATTCCATCTAACTACAATGCTCCGCACTGTGTATATATATTTCTGTGTACATATGTATATTCACTGCTCTTATTTTTCTTATCTTCTTAATTATTGCTCTGAGTGTTGCTATCCCAGTGCTGTTGTAATCCTGGAATTTCCCCATTGTGGGACTAATAAAGGCTTATCTTATCTTATCTTATCATTAAAAACTCATAACAAGGCTGTCTCTGTGCTATGAAGAGCTTTGAAACCAAATTGAAAAACCTCCAAAATACCGTGTTCATCCAGAAAACATTTCAGCTGCATATAGACAATTTTCTCTGAGATTTTTGAGAGAAATGGCAGCTTGGAAATAGACCTAAAATTTGCCAACATGGTATGATCGAGACCAGGTTTCTTAATCAAGGGCTGCACTACTGCATGTTTAAAATTTGCAGGAACCACACCAGATGACAGGCTGCTGTTCAAGATGTTGAGAACTGACTGGCCTATACTGGGAAGCACCTCTTTAAAAAGTCTAGGAGGGACAGCATCACAGGGAGACCCTGTGGGCTTAATGTGGCCAACCACATCCTCTAAAAATGACAGAGTCATAGGTTCAAACTGATTAAAAACAGCAGAACAAGGGACAGACACAGAGGGATCAGAGGCAGGAGCTGAGATGAGAGCCCTGGTGGTGGCCATCTTATCGATAAAAATGTTCATAAAATCATTACATAACTCAGAGGAGGCCTCCAAACAGTCAGTCTGTGGGGTATTAAGAACAAAGTCAATCGTGTTAAATAAAACACGTTGATTATGACAATGAGATAAAACAATATTAGCAAAATATTTGCTTTTTTCCTGCTTGACAGCATTTTGATACTGATACCAGCAGTCTTAAAATCTGCAGTGACACCTGCAGTTTGTCCTTCTTCCACCTGCGTTCAGCTCTGCAGCATTCCTGTCTGACTGCACGAGTTCTGTCATTGAACCACGGCTCAGGTTTGGATCGAGGCTGCTTGGTTTTCAGTGGAGCCACAGAGTCCAAGATGGTTTGGCAGGAGGAGTGAAACCAGGAGCTGAGTTCCTCTACAGATGAGATGGAGCCGGGAGGGACACAGAGCTGGTCAAAAGCAGTGGAAAACCAGCCGGCAGTGGAAGGGTTAAAAATCTGGCAGCGCTGAGCAGGAGCGCAAGTTTTAGCTGCAGTGCGTGACAGATCAGCCTCAAATAATACAGGCATATGGTCGGACAATACAGTGTCACAGATTTCTAAATTAAAAACAGACAGGCCATACGAGAGGACAAGATCTAACGTGTGTCCGTGCTCGTGTGTAGCACCACCAGTCACGGACTGCACCAGATTTAGAGAATCAATGACATTTAAAAAGTCTTTCACCAAGGGCTTATCAGGACAACACACATGTATGTTAAAATCTCCAACGATAAGAACGCGATCATAATTTGTAGCAATACCAGCCAAGAAATTGGCAAAGTCATTTAAAAAATCCTTATTATAGTTGGGTGGTCTGTATATGACAGCACACAGTACAGGGTTTAAGCGACCCACCTCAAAGAAAGTCACTTCAAAGCTGGAGAATGGAGAAGGTAAAAGGCACTGTTTACATTTATAGTCATTTTTTTAAACACTTGCCGTTCCTCCTCCTCGTCCTGTAAACTTTGGACAGACCAAAGAATTCACCCACAGTCTGCCAGGTCTCCGTAACGAGAAAGAAATCCAGTTCCCGGGAGCTGATGAAATCCTTCAGGATGTAAGTTTTATTTGCCAGCAATCTGGCGTTTACCAGGCCAATCCTGGCTGGAGCTGGAGCTGGAGCCTGGGCCTCAGCAGAACAGGAAACGTGCCGCAGTGGTCTCAGGTGCCAGGGATTTATCCCACGCTGGCGAGGCCGGGGAGAGTAGCAGCACCGGGGCTGAATCACCTCATCAAGGCCAATCACAGGGACCAGGCAGGTATCAGCAGGATCCAGGAAATGCCAGGACACAGAAACCTGGGGACATAATCCGCCCGGAGTCCGGGGAACTGAGAAGGAATGTGCCAGGCGGGCCTTCAGTTTCACCAGCCGACCGCTGCGTTTCCCACAGCGACGGTGAGACACATAGAATAGAATGGTTCTTGGTCAACTAATTGCCACCCGTAGGGGTGTGTGCCCTGTTATAGGAGGTTATTGTTGTACTTCTATCCATGAAAATAATGCAAATGGTCATATTAATACATCGGATACACACAGCCTCATTGCTTTGCAGGCAATGATAACAAAACTGGTTAAGTTAGTGATTCTCTTCATGGAGAAGTCTCATCATGAACTTGGTAATGATTTTTATAGTGATAACTTCGGACTTTTCCTGTGTGAGTCCTTAATATGATGATGAAGCTGGTTATTGTAAACTTAGTGATATGTCTTCATACAACTGCTGCAGATGATGAGGATGGTGAAAAGGGCGATACTAGCCTAAGGAGTATAAAAGTTGCAATATAATCTAAGTCTATTTTGAGTATCTCCATATCATTTTCCACATTCTTATTTGACACAATCTAAGATTAATTTTGATTATATTACACATATTCACTCTTAATGACATATTCTACACGTTTTAAACCATCTCATTACATTGCTGCGAGTCTGCAAAGACACATAACGTAAATTCTTACACATATATCTTTATATTATTTCATTCACTTTATTTTACTATCACTTTGATTATTTTTCTTTTAATCATGAAACTTTATTAAGCATCAAGGGGGGAATATGATAGAAAAATTCCATATTATCCACATTATTATTACAGTGGTACCTCTACTTACGAAATTAATTCGTTCCGGAAGTATTCTCGTAACGTGAAAATTCCGTAAGTAGAGGCGCGTTTTACATGTAAATGTCGTAATCCGTTCCAAGCCCCCCAAAATTCGGGCATAAATTTTTTATAAATCATAAAAACGCATCAAAACATGTAACAAATACATGTTACAATTAGATTACTGCACAATAAACATAAAATGAGAGTTTAAAATGAGAGAAAGAATAATAAAAGAGAATAATAAAAGAGAAAGAATAATAAAAATTATGTTCATTTACCTTTTAACTGCTATCGTCGTCGACGTCGTCACCTTTTGCCTTCTTTGGTTCATGTTCTGTCTCATCAGTGGTTTTTGCCTGACGTTTTGTGAAGAAACGATCCAAGGACGTTTGCTTTTGTCGGCTTGTAAGTGCTTCCTTTTGTTTTAATACCGTGCTGATCGTTGATGTATTACGGCCATATTCTTTGGCGAGATCAACCAAACGCATCCCCTTTTCATACCTTTCGATTATCTCCTTCTTTGTTTGTATGGACAAAAAAACTCTCTTCTTTTCTCCTTTTCCACTTATCTCCGTCACTTTCTTGGGGCCCATAGCGAATAAATGTTAATTCTGTACTGTACACACACGTAAAACTTTCACCTTGTTCTTAATAAAGTTTTGGAAAAAAAAAACAAAAAAAAACTTTGTGGCCAATGGGATACCAGGAAGATGCTAGGCGATAGCCAATGGCAGAGCAGCTACAGGTATGTTTACGTTCGGTAAACTACGGGAGCTGCGAGGAGCGCGTACTTTTTTGCCTTTTGTATCCTGAAATTTCGTTCGTAACAAGAGGCAATATTTTCCCGTTGAGGCGTGTCGTAACCTGAAAATTCCGTATGTAGAGACGTTCGTAAGTAGAGGTATCACTGTATTATTATTATTATGTACCATGCCTTTCCTATTTCATGTCTGATGTTTATATGTGCATTCCATGTAGAATAAGTTCGTATATTCCTTTATATTATTCTTTCATGTCTGTGAGCAGTTATTGTCTAACTGTGGCCTTCAGGGGATGTGCGAGTGCTGGGGCTGTAGGTCAGTACAAGCGTAAAAGATGACCTAAGCTGCATTGATAATCTCTTTGACATGCCCTGTTAAGTTTCTGTGTCCGAGGAATGCACAAAACTTTTAGTTTGTATAGATTAGACACACTCTGTCTGTCTCCAAGATGTCTCTGGCATCTCTCCCTCTGTTTATCTATCCTGAAGAGCAGCTATAAATACCAGGCTTAGAAAATGTATGTTCAGAGATTCGGTGTGTGTGTGCTGAAGGCCACGCTCTGGAATCTTTCCCTCAAATGGCCATGGGGTGACTTCTTTTCTTTTATAATAAATATACTTAAATCCAATACTCCACCTGATCTTTGACTTAAAATAATTATGCTCATAATTATTCTATCAGCCTTCTTCATCTGCCTATATACAGTATGTATACTGTATGAACATATACAGTACAGAGACCAGGCCTATTGATAATGTTGTAGTAAGGAACCTCATCAAGAAAATACAGAGATCAAGTCAAGACACAGCACCAGTAAACATCCAGGGAACAGACATTGAGATGGTGACATCCTACAAGTACCTGGGTGTTCATCTGAACAATAAACTAGACTGGTCAGACAATACTGATGCACTCTACAAGAAGGGACAGCGCAGGCTGTTCCTACTGAGGAGACTCAGGTCTTTTGTGTACAAGGGGCGCTGCTGAAGACATTCTACGACACGGTGGTGGCATCAGCCATCACTTTTGGAGTGGTCTGCTGGGGCAATGGCATTACAGCAGCCGATAGGAAGAGACTGAACAAACTGATCAAGAAAGCTAGCTCTGTCCTGGGGCAGTGCGTTGACCCAGTGGAGGAGATGGGAGAGAGAAGGATGGTGGCTAAACTGTCATCTCTGCTGGAGTCCGAGTTCCACCCTATGCAGGACACACTAATGCACTAAGGAGCTCATTTAGCAGCAGACTACATCATCCTAGGTGCACAACCGAAAGGTTTCGCAGGTCCTTCCTACCAAAGGATGTCAGACTATATAACCTAAGCAGGGCTGCTTGCAGAGATAGCAAAAACACGTGACAACCTAATAGTATTGAATGCAAAAGACACAATAGACTTACACAATGGTCCCCTCCGGTATACAACTAGGAAAATACCGGTAGCTACGGAGGGTGACAATATGTATGGGTACATAATCATACCATGTAGGATAACAAAGTAGACGGTTATGCTATTTCATTCCATCTAGCTACAATGCTCCGCACTGTGTGTTTATATATTTACATATTTATTCCATCTAGCTACAATGCTCCGCACTGTGTTTATATATTTACATATCTATTCCATCTAGCTACAATGCTCCGCACTGTGTGTGTTTATACATTTACATATTTATTCCATCTAGCTACAATGCTCCGCACTGTGTTTATATATCTATATATTTATTCCATCTAGCTACAATGCTCCGCACCGTGTGTCTGTATATTTATGTTTATATGTACATACACTACCGTTCAAAAGTTTGGGGTCACCCAGACAATTATTTTGTTTTCCATGAAAAGTCACACTTATTTACCACCATGAGTTGTAAAATGAATAGAAAATATAGTCAAGACATTGACAAGGTTAGAAATAATGATTTGTATTTGAAATAATCATTTTTTCCTTCAAACTTTGCTTTCGTCAAAGAATCCTCCATTTGCAGCAATTACAGCACTGCAGACCTAACATGATTGCACAAGGGTTTTCTAATCATCCATTAGCCTTCTGACGCAATGAGCAAACACATTGTACCATTAGAACA
This sequence comes from Pholidichthys leucotaenia, assembly GCA_020510985.1. Lineage (NCBI taxonomy): Eukaryota > Metazoa > Chordata > Actinopteri > Cichliformes > Pholidichthyidae > Pholidichthys > Pholidichthys leucotaenia. The sequence continues at coordinate 356,076,950 of CM035837.1, read as the reverse complement.
CTGGAGTGATAGTTGCTGGAAATGGGCCTCTATACACCTATCTAGATATTGCACCAAAAACCAGACATTTGCAGCTGGAATAGTCATTTATCACATTAGCAATGTATAGAGCGTATTTCTGATTAGTTTAAAGTTATCTTCATTGAAAAAAAGTGCTTTTCTTTCAAAAATAAGGAAATTTCTAAGTGACCCCAAACTTTTGAACGGTAGTGTATGTATACTCGCTGCTGTTGTTTTTTCTTGCCTTCTGATTGTTGCTCTGAGTGTTGCTATCCCTGTGCTGTTGCAATCCTGGAATTTCCCCATTGTGGGACTAATAAAGGCTTATCTTATCTTAAGACCAAGAGGTATATACAGTCATGTGAAAAAAAATTAGGATACCCTGTATAAGCCTCTGTGTGTGTGTGTGTGTGTGTGCGTGTTTACATACAGCCATGGACAAAATTGTTGGTACCCCTCTGTTAATGAAAGAAAAACCCACAATGGTCACAGAAATAACTTGAATCTGACAAAAGTGGTAATAAATAAAAATTCTATGAAAATTAACCAATGAAAATCAGACAGTGCTTTTGAATTGTGGTTCAACAGAATTACTTTAAAAAACAAACTCATGAAACAGGCCTGGACAAAAATGATGGTACCCCTAGAAAAGATTGAAAATAATGTGACCATAGGGACATGTTCAACCAAGATGTGTCCTCTAATTAACATCACAGGTGTCTACAAACTTGTAATCAGTCAGTCGGCCTATTTAAAAGGTGACAAGTAGTCACTGTGCTGTTTGGTGACATGATGTTTACCACACTAAACATGGACCAGAGGAAGCAAAAGAGAGAGTTGTCTCAGGAAATTAGAAAGAAAATTATAGACAAGCATGTTAAAGGTAAAGGCTATAAGACCATCTCCAAGCAGCTTGATGTTCCTGTGACTACAGTTGCACATATTATTCAGAAATTTAAGATTCACGGGACTGTAGCCAACTTTCCTGTATGTGGCCGCAGGAGGAGACAGATAATACGAATGGTAACAAAAGAGCCCAGAACAACCTCTAAACACATTCATGGTGAACTCCAAAGTCAAGGTACATCAGTGTCAGATCGCACCATCCGTCGTTGTTTGAGCCAAAGTTGACTTCATGGGAGATGACCAAGAAGGACACCACTGTTGAAAACAAATCATATAAAAGCCAGACTGGAATTTGCCAAACTGCATGTTGACAAGCCACAAAGCTTCTGGGAGAATATCCTGTGGACAGACGAGTACAAAACTGGAACTTTTTGGCAAGGCACATCAGCTCTATGTTCACAGACGGAAAAATGAAGCATACCAAGAAAAGAACACTGTCCCTACTGTGAAACATGAAGGAGGTTCTGTTATGTTCTGGGGCTGCTTCGCTGCATCTGACACAGGGTGTTTTGAATCTGTGCAGGATACAATGAAATCTCAAGACTATCAAGGTATTCTACAGAGAAATGTGCTGTCCAGTGTCAGATAGCTTGGTCTCAGTTGCAGGTCAAGGGTCTTGCAACAGGATAATGACCCAAAACACACAGCTAAAAACACCCAAGAATGGCTAAGAGTGAAACATTGGACTATTCTAAAGTGGCCTTCTATGAGCCCTGATCTAAATCCTATTGAACATCTGTGGAAGGAGCTGAAACATGCTGTCTAGAGAAGGCAACCTTCAAACGTGAGACAACTGGAGCAGTTTGCTCATGAGGAGTGAGCCAAAATACCTGCAGAGAGGTGCAGAGGTCTCATTGACAGTTACAGAAATCATTTGATTACAGTGATTGCCTCAAAAGGTTGTGCAACAAAATATTAAGGGTACCATCATTTTTGTCCAGGCCTGTTTCATGAGTTTGTTTTTTAAAATAATTCTGTTGAACCACAATTCAAAAGCATTGACTGATTTTCTTTGGTTTATTTTCATAGAATTATTATTTATTACCACTTTTGTCAGATTCAAGTTATTTCTGTGACCATTGTGGGTTTTTCTTTCATTATCAGAGGGGTACCAACAATTTTGTCCACGTGTGTATTTGGACATATGGATATTTAATAACATTGTTTAAAATACTGGGAGATTCATTAAATTACCCTTTACTGCCATTCAACTGTACAACCAATAACGTACTGTAGAACGAGATTGTGTTTTACCTATCTACTGTGTTAATCACACACACCAAGTGTAGAATCAGAGGGCCGCTGCCATGCAAGGCGCCGCCACAAATTTCCCTCCTCCATTCCATTATTGCTGAGCACCAAGCTGGACGGCAGGAAGTTCCACTTTTATATGGTATTCGGCTTGACCCGGCCGGGATTTGAACCTCTGCTTCCCGGGTGTGGGGCGGGTGCTCTACCAACTGAGCCACCACTCCGGTAATACAACTAAACAATTAAAAATGAATTAAATACTTTTTTCAAATTTTCTGTAAAATATACACTACCGTTCAAAAGTTTGGGGCCACTTAGAAATTTCCTTATTTTTGAAAGAAAAGCAGTGTTTTTTTTTCAATGAAGATAACTTTAAACTAATCAAAAATACACTCTAATATCTAATATACATTGCTAATGTGGTAAATGACTATTCTAGCTGCAAATGTCTGGTTTTTGGTGCAATATCTACATAGGTGTATCAAGGCCCATTTCCAGCAACTATCACTCCAGTGTTCTAATGGTACAATGTGTTTGCTCATTGCGTCAGAAGGCTAATGGATGATTAGATTAGAAAACCCTTGTACAATCATGTTAGCACAGCTGAAAACAGTTTAGCTGGTTAGAGAAGCTATAAAACTGACCTTCCTTTGAGCAGGTTGAGTATCTGGAAAAAATTATTTCAAATGCAAATCATTATTTCTAACCTTGTCAATGTCTAAACTATATTTTCTATTCATTTTACAACTCATGGTGGTAAATAAGTGTGACTTTTCATGGAAAACACAAATAATTGTCTGGGTGACCCCAAACTTTTGAACAGTAGTGTAATTCTAAACAAATAATGAGGAATAAGATATACCCCATCTTTTTTAGGACACCCTGACATTCATTTTCACTTTAATAGCTAAAATAAATGTTTAAAAAAATGCAAATAAAAACAAAAACAAGGTTAGACATAGATGTGTGAACATTTCTTAATAAAGAACTGAATATTTAATGGGGTATCCTAATTTTTTCCACATGACTGTATAATTGAATTGAATTCAACTTTATTTATAAAGCACCATTTCACAACAACAATTATCTCATAACACTTTCAAACTGTAGGGCAAATACCCAACAACTGCATAAAGAATCCAACAATCAGGCAATTCCCTGTGAGCAAGTCCTTGGTGACAGTGGAGAGGAAAAACTCCATTTTAGCAGGAAGAAACCTCCAGCAGAACCAGGCTCAGGGAGGGGCAGTCATCTGCTGTGACTAGCTGGGGGGTGAGGGGAGAGAAGAATACTGTTGGTCTCTGCCTGGCTTGGTCTTGACTTGGTCTCCACTCAAACTCTTGGGCCCTATTTTGATGGTCATCAATGGCCTTTTCCATCAGACTTCCCGCTGTACGCCGGTGTTTGTTAGTTTCTGTCAGCGCATTGTCTTGTTTTTTATGCTTTGCATCACGCCATCTAATTACCAGTTGTTATGTACTAGCCCCTACGGGGCAGGGAGACAGACTCAGGCACTGGCTATACTCATGACATTTAATAAAAGAAAGAACAATGTCCAAACTGTGCAAAATACAAAATATAAATAAAGGATAAACTTATAAATGGCGCCCCTGGGCCGACATCGCCCAGCGGACGCAGGAGAAGATCTGGAGGTAATCACAGATAAGATACAAAGTAGACAATCATGGAAGACGACAACTAATTGTGCAGCAACAAAACAGTGAAAATGCAGAGCTTAAATACACAGGAGTGAAATGAGGAGTAACAAACAGCAGGTGCGGCCAGGAGCGGGCAGTGACCTAATTCCAACAAATCACTCACAGCTGAGATGGACTGGGAAAACAGGCTGTGAGAGGTGGGCGTGTCTGGAATGGAGGAAAGTGGCTCATATAACCCAAACAACATAACAGAACTAACAGGAGAATAATAGTGAACAAAAAAACACTCGAAACTACAAAGGGAGTCTGAGCACTGAGGACAGATGCTCAGACATACAGTATGACACCAGTAATTGAAATTGTGCAGCTCCAGAGCTCATGAGGAAACAGCACGCACTGGGTTTTTCAGTTATTTTAATGGAGAGAGTTGTAACAGTCACAATATGATCGCCTGTCATTTAAATTATATTTTTTCCTCTTGTCCTGTCAAGCTGCACGGTGGCGCAGTGGTTTAGCACTGTGGCAGCACAGTTTTACCCTCGGCCGGGGGGTCCGCGGGGATCATGAGATCGTGGGTTCGATCCCAGCCCCCGACCAACAGTGAGCTGTGTGGAGTTTGCATGTTCTCCCCGTGTTGCGCGGGTTTACTCCGGGATTTCTCCGGTTTCCTCCTGCACACCAAAAACATGTAGGTTTAGGGCGCTCGCGCACGCAGCGACCAGCAGCCGGTGGCTTGTCACCAGACTGCAAACCAAATCTACCTACGGGTACAAATAAGTAACAAAAAAAAAAAAAAAAAAAAAAAAAAAAAAAAAAAAGCAGCTAGGTAAGTAGAACAAAAATCTGCTTCCCTTATTGTGCAAAACAGATTTACTTTGCCAAAAGGAGCTTTGTAGAGTACATTCTGCATACGTACTGTATGTTATTTTTAGACTCCTCTTGTAATAACTTTTAATACTTTATTTCAATTGTTTTACCCATGATGGACCCAGCGGGGGGGGGGGTGAGGGACAGACAGAAAAACAAACACACAACTGAAACAAACAGAAGACAAACTGTTTCTTCTTCTGAAAAGTTCTCATCATGAGTCTGGTATCTGCACCTGTAAAGGAACAGAAAGACGTGTGTGTGTGCATGTGCGTGTATGCATGTGTGTGAGAGTGCGTGCAAAGTGAGCGTGTGTGTGTGAGTGGTTTGCCAGGAAGCATAAAAAGAGGGTGGCAGGTCACAGCAACACCTCCCTCCCGGAAACCCCAAGCAAGCAATTGCTTGCAAGCAATTATAGTATGATCACACACTAGTCTTTTTTTTTTATTCCATCCACATTCTTACTTTAATTGTGGACTTAACATTGTAGTCTATAGATTAGGCACTGATGCATGAATTTTTTTAGGGGAATGAATGAAGGAACAAGGAGTGTGTGTACGTTCTGGTTTGGGAGCATAGATCACAGGGGGGTTGGGGGAGGGGGTGTAGGCTACTATAAAGGGTTGTTCAGAGTCCCTCCGAGGGGAAAACATTTGCATTCTGTAGACTGCATTTGCATACACAGGAGTATTCAGAGTGGTTTTTGAGCAACTACCGCTGCAGAAGCGGCGTTTGATGCATGCGCAATGAAAATAATCTGCAGTTCACATGCCCGTACTGTCGGCGGCAGCCAAGAACCACCAAACTGTGCTGCAATCCAAGCACAAAAGAAGAGCACGGTGGCAGACGTTTAAAATGGCAGAAGTGAGGAAGGTAAGCGAATACAATGACAATCAAGACGAACAGAAACTTCTGTGGTTTAGTGGCAGAGGAAGAAAACAGACGGGCAAAAAGACGGAAATTTGTTGACCCAGTATTGGCGGAGTGCTCAGTACTTTCCTCTGGTGGGAGTTTCTGGGCACATGCGCAGTTCACTATGACCATTTGCATACTTGTGCGTGCGTACATTTTTTCGGGGCTGCATGCACTCAGTCAGCGCTCACCCTCTGCGTAGGGTTTGCACGTGAATGCGTCCATTGCACTTGTTCGTGTACCAACACGTTTTTGCCACCATGAATTGGGCTTAAGTATGAAGATTTTAAACTACAGACCTCTTCTTTGAAAATGTTTTGTCCACTAAACTGTTGTACGTTGAGTCATCATATCTCATGTCCGTTTTTGCTTGCGCATCCCAATTAATGAAAAAACACACTCCCCTGGTGTTTTCTATTAAATGAGGACAGTTAAATACAAACTATTTGAAGACACAACAGGGTTTTTCTCTACAAAGAAGGAAAAAAATTAAGTGGGTTTATGATTCAGTTCTACCAAACTGCAGCTGGACTAGTCTGTCATACCGGGAAAACAGCTGTCACTACGACCCCGGAAAAGAGAGGTATGTGCACACAAACCCGATATTCATTATCTAATGATGACAGTTTTTACAATTTTAACCTCATTCACTGTCATTCTTTTAAAAGAATGGTTTATAATGAAAATATCTCGACAGTTGTTTTGAATTAAATCTACAAGTTTGGATTCACCAAAGCAGATTAATAAAGCTCTGATGAATGATAATATGTTGGGGTTTTTTTGTGAGATTGAGTTGATACTATAACTGAAGGAAACTGTCAACCTCATGGACAAAGAGAAAGACTGGCATGGTCTCTGAATTGTAACCGACAACTCTCATCTATGGGCAAGCAAGGTTGTGGAGTTAAAAATCTCCTTGCTTTTAAATGCATTTTCACTTTGTGAATGAGTCCGTATTGTCCTCAGCGCAAAACAGAATTGTCTTCCACTTAAACCTCTTTCATGCTAGCATCACGTCTTTGATCTCACGCCCATTTATTAAAGGCAATGAGAGCAAAAGCAGTGATTGGTTTATTTCACATTACGCCCAAAACACACCTCTGAATAATTAAAAAATGTTAGGACAACCCTTTTTGATTTTGCGTCTGGTGGAAAATTTTGTTTCTGCACTGTTGTGATATAAGAAAATGAACTTGTAAATGCCCATAAACGCGTTCTGCATCACTGACAACTGATGAATGACCGCGTTCTTGTAATATGGTCCTTGGTCTTTCTACACTTTGGTCTTGGTCTGATCTTGGCTACAACACTACCTACTGAAAGCTGAAATAACATGTACTCATAGCTTGCAACCTTTGACCTACACCTTAACCTTGAGCACAACCTGGATGCAGCAGACCCATGTGACAATTATTGTGCAAGGGTGTGATGAGCATCCAAACAACTGCCTGTAGGAGGAGTAGCAATTTTCTTGAAATCACATAACTGCTCAAATCAACTTTGACCCTGACACTGTCCTTGAGCACAACCTGAATGCAGACCCACCCAAGGATCATTTTTGCACAAGTTTGGGCAGCATGGGGCTATTTGCCTACAATGAGTAGCAATTCCTGTGAAATGTGGATGAACAGACGATGGACGCAATGCCAAAATTAGCTTTGCTTGAGACAGGGCCACTTTGACCACCTTTTGTGTACTTTTTCTGGTCTTTTGAAATGCAAATGATCACAGGAAAAACTTAAATATGATTGTTTAAGTGGATGACATAACAGTACTTTAAACAGGAATCATGCTAATTCTTTTTTCAAGGATTTCAAGTGAAACCACATCAGCTCTTTTTTAGTTCTTATAATTAGTTTCTTTCAGCCCTCACTGACAGCAGAGGAGTCTGAGCTAACAAAACAGTTTCTTCTCCCTTGCTCCTGTCTTCACCCCTGTCTTGTCTCTGATGCCCTCTCTGCCCTTGTTCGCTCTCAACAAACAAGCAGTCAACACTCTTCACTCTCTTTCAATTACAGTCTATTCTGAAGCTCCATATCCTCGCATTGGCCTGTTAGCAGGGAAGAGGAGGAGGAGAAAGGCCGTAAATTGGAGAGGCTGACTCCAAAGGGGATAATCCCTGTTCTGTGGCATGTTGAGGGTCAGCTCTTTGCATCCTGCATAGTAACGAGTGGAGCATGAGAAACAGAAAGAAGAGAGACTGATTATTCTGATTAGCTGCGCGTTCCTCCACCCGTCTAACCCAGCGTAACACTGCCATTCACACATACACACACTGACTTGTTCAAAGCCTGACAGAGCAGCCAGCAGATCCTGTGATAAGCTAGCTAAAGGGCAAAGTGTCCACAAAGCAGAATTTACACAGAAAATCATCAGCAGAGAGACATGTCAGTACTCATCATTTGACCTCCCAGATAAACCACAAGCTGCATCACTCAGTCATGGCCTTAAAAGCCATCATGCTCTCGAAGCAGCATGGCTGCTTTAACATCAAATGTGTGGGAAACCGACACAGGCATTAATAAATTATGAGCTGCCACAAAGACGTTGTCTAGGTCCCTACATTCCCATCTCTTAGACGTGCAGTCGCCACCCACTCTGTGCTTGTGCATGCTTGTGTATGTGGTTACTAGTGGAGACATACAGTCATGTGAAAAAAATTAGGATAACCCTTATAAGCCTCTGTGTGTGTGTGTGTGTGTGTGTGTGTGTGTGTGTGTGTGTGTGTGAGTGCTTTTTTAGCATACAGTTTTTGGACATACGGATATTTAATATCATTGTTTAAAATACTGGGAGAGTCATGTAATACAACTAAATTAAAAATGAATTAAAGACTTTTTTCAAACTTTCTGTAAAATATAATTCTAAACAAATAGTGAGGAATAAGTTAGGACACCCCCCCATCTTTTTTTTAGGACACCCCCACATTCATTCCCACTTAAATGGCTAAAATAAATGTTAAAAAAATGCAAATAAAAACAAAAACAAGGTTAGACATAGATATGTCAACGTTTCTTAATAAAGAACTGATTATTTAATGGGGTATCCTAATTTTTTCACATGACTGTGCTTCCCACAAAATGTCTCTATTGATTGTAGTCAAGTCACTGGCATCCTTGCAATAGTCACCCACACAGTCAATTACTTCACAGAAAGAGGGGTTATCTTCCTCATAGTCAGTGCTGCAGCTGGCTGCTTGCCCAGAGTAGAGTGTCTGTTAGGCATAAATGTCCTCCAAAAATGGCTCCTTTATTTTGTGGAGGAAAAAAGAGAATTCGAATATTGGGTCTGTTTGCACACTGAAACTGAGGTCAAATGAAGAGAACAGTTTTCATTTCATACTTATACAAAGAAATCCCAAACTGCTATACAGCATATTTTCACCATATGTTGATTTCTTTCTGAATTTTTATTCCACTTGTGATTGGGTTGTTTTTTGATCAGACATGAAAATGCAGATATTGTTGGCAATTAAATACTTGCTTAGCCCTGGGGAAAAATTGTGAATTTGCATAAAATATGGCCTTTTACAGCAGTAATCAGTGATGTACACAGATATTTCGAGGGGCAGGTACACAACCAAAAAAATGGCACCTAAATACTGATAAAGTAAAGTTAGATACAGTAATTAAAATATTACTGTACTTACTTTTTATATCTATTTAATTTTAATACCTATACGCTCATGGAGATATTTAATAGCCCACAGACTTCTTCAAAATCATCAACACACACAGAGACCATGGTCTTCATAATTAATTACTTCTTTTTATAGAAAAAGGTCAATGACAAAAAATAAGCAGCTTCCACTGAAAAATAAATCAGTTCAAAATAAATGAATCTTTGCAAAATCTGAACAAGAGCACTCTGAGGTGAGTGCAACATCCCCCACCTACGTTTTCTTTGAAGATCCCAAAACTTACTGATAGAGAGCAGTTTTCAACTTTTCAATATAATTACTGTGGCAGAATGAAATTACGATAAACCCATCATCCATGAATAGACAACAAAGTATACAACCCATAGTTGTAGGGCAGGATCCCGAAGTGAACCTGTATAGCAAGTTTGGTGATCCTACAGAGCTTTGCATGTTCTATAGTAAGAGAGCGTAGGGAATGTGAACCTTGACCTTTGACATTTTGACCCCAAACCTGTAGTCACAGGTCATGATCTCAGAGTGAACCTGTGTACCAGGTTTGGTGACCCTAGCTTTCTTTGTTGTTGAGATATAGTTTATAAGCCATTTTGATGTTGACCAGTGGCAAGGACAGGCCAAGATAAACTGACTCCAGTATATGTTGCAGTGACTGACCAGATGATAGGTTTGTTTATCTCTGCTCTTTGTGTAGTGCATGTCACGACGCACCTGGCAAAAGTCCACCACAGACCTTGTGACAGATGTGCTTATCTGCCAGGATGCCCAGTCTCACCCCGTGTAACGGGGAGTGGTCCACCACAGACCTGTGACAGATATTGTTTTTAGTTCTGCCAGGAAGCCTGGTTTCACCCTCCACACCTTTGGAAGGGCGGGGATGCCGGTTGAGTCACCGACGGCTCGACCCATGAGACAGCATACTGGCTCGGATGTCGCCTGGGTTAACAAGGTCAGGAGTTCCTGGCAGTGGAAGGCGAAGGACAGAGCTGCATGGAGGAATCTGATCAGACCTAAATGAAACAGTCATTGTCGCCTCCAACAGACTGCTATGATGATGATGACGATGATGATGTTGACCTTTGACTTTGCATTCCCAAAACCACAGTCATACTTCAGGGTTACAGGGTGAACCTGTGTACCAAATCCGGTGACCCTATCTTTACTTGTTGTACAGTAATAAGACATAAGGAATGTTAACCTTGACCTTTGGACCCCAAACCCATAATCAGAGGTCAGGATCCCAAGGTGAATGTCATAAACTCCCCATGCAACAATGAACCAGCGACGTTTGTCCAGCAATGAGTTGCTTATGAACAAACGCCGCTGATGCAGCAAATAAGGAACACCTGGGCGAGACGCGGGGAAGATGATTACCGGCGTAGGAATCAGCTGATGGAGTCAAGGGAGAGCGAGGGGATGTGGCCAGACCGACAGACTGTCAGTAGCGTGGGACAAAGTAGGTCACAGTGCTGACTAACAGCTGCCGGTCAGGCAGTGGCTACGGATGTGGAAGTATTGTACAAATACACCAAAAATGCACATAACCAGTAATCCAGAACCCTTAAAGAGATCGAGATCGAGACCGAGCCGGGGATAGCCAAACCGGCTCGGCTCATGACAGAGCCCCCCCCTTTAAGGGGTGGATTCCCAGATACCCCAGGTACATCAACCCCCCCCTCCCCCAGGAGCAACAACAACCCGAACTTGGGTGGGAGGTGGGGGGAACAGGAAGGAGTGAACACAATACCCCGCCCAGAGTCCATGATTACCCCCCCCCCCCCAAGTCCACAGGCGTTGGGGCTCAGGAGGCCGCCCAGAGTCCCAGGCCCAGCAGAAGGTCCAGTGGACGGCGTCCGGTGGCCTGCCGGGAAACATGGGCCACCTGACCCAGGGAGTCAATTCTTCTGGCGGCCGGCCAATGTTGCTCAGCCACCAGGACCGAAAGGGTGAAGCAGGAGGCAGCCTGCCCACCAGAAGGCTGACCGATGGGTACCCGGACCTGAGAGAGGGAACCTCCATGGCATCTTTCGGGTGGTCCGCGGTGGCACCCATGGTGGCCCCTGACTGGGTCGGCTCCACTGCATCCATGATGGACTCTGGCGGGAGCCTAGCTGCACCCATGGTGGCCCCTGACCAGGCCTTCTCTGCTGTACTCGCGATGGACTCCGGCGGGAGCCTAACTGTACTCGTGGTGACCTCTGGCCGAGGCTTGGCTGCACCCATGATGGACTCCAACTGGGCCAGCTCCGCTGCACCCACGGTGGACCCCAACTGGGCCAGCTCCGCTGCACCCGTGGTGGACCCTGATTGGGTCAAAGCTGCACCCACGGTGAGAGGACCGATCTGCAGAAAAACCAGGCGGAGAAGGCAACTGATGGGGGGAGCCCTGCCGACCTTGGCAGGAGGGGCTGAAGTGGCAAGGTCCTCCCTCGGCAGGACCAGACCCTCGGTGCCCTCCGGCGGTGACTCCGCAACACCCGCGGTGGGCCCCGATCGGGCCAGAGCGGCACCCATGACGGTCCCGGTCTGGGACGTGGCTGCACCCATGATGGGCTCCGGTTGGAGCACCGCTGCACCAGCGGTGACCCCCATGGTGGCCTCATTGCTCCCGTGTTGGCCTCCCCAGCAAGGGAGGTGGTGCTCCTAACACCACCTGGTGCTGGATCCTGATCCTCAGTGGATTCTGGCCAAATCAGCTGCTCTCCAGCGACCCTGGCTGGGGACTCCAACCCCGGAGGGAGGGAAAAAGAGACCAGGTCAGGGTCGCCGGCAGCGGCAGAGCATGGCGAGGCAGCCCCGAGGGCTTCTATGAGCTGCCCCGGGTCTCCCTCACCATGAGTCGGGCAGTGTGTCATAGACAAATGACAAATTGACATAATGGAGCACACTTGCCTGGACTCGGGCTCTACCGCTGTTCAGGACTCCGGCGATTTGAGGTGCGTAGCCTCCATTGTTGTGCCCGGTGCTGTGCCCTCGCCAACCTCCTGTTGTCAGTTGGCAACCTTGGTGATGGCAGCTCCTCTCCAGCGACCCTAATGAGGGGCTCGACAGGCATGGGGGAGGAGAAAAGGTTAGGGTCGCCGGCAGCGGCAGTGCCCAGTGAGGGGAGTCCAGGTGCGGCCGAGGCCGCACCCAGCTCTCCTCCCCAAGAGCCAGACAAGATCTCTCAATCATTGATAAATGAACTACAGGATAGATAACTTGCCTGTGCTCGAGCTCCACCGCCATCCAGGACTTCGACGCTGTCAATGGTGAAGGTCCAGATCCCGTCGGCAGGGGGTCAGGTCCAGGGGGTGGCTCTGCTGCAGCAGGCATGATGGTGGTTGTAGTCCTATTGTCCACCTGCAGCAGCTCCAATGCTGGGGATTCCTCTGGCGAGGCTGCAGGGGTACCTCTCTGTGCTGGCTCCGGGCAGGAATCATCCGAAGCCACAGGCTCTTCCACCGTCGGTTGGCCCTGACCCTGGGCTGACAGGTCCTCGGGGTGAGTTGGAGAGACACGGAGAGGGGAAAAAATGGGTTAGTGCGTGCAGCTGGAGGAGAGGACCCAGCGGATTGCTTATACTGGGCCCCTCCCCCGGGAGGCAGGCAAGATTCTGTGTCATTAGCTGGTAAACAATGAAGAAATACTTGCCTGTCCTCCCGGTCATCATTGTTCCCAGCTGCAGGCAGGACACAATCCTCCCTCTTCGTGTCCATAGTGACATGGGCCACATCGGATGCTTGCGGAGGAGCTGTTTCCACGACGATGGGGGAGGGTGTTACCGGGGTGGACTCAGGGGACCTCACGGCAGCTGGAGGGTAGAGGGCTGCTGAAGGCAAAGAGGAGTTCTCCCGGTGTCTCCCAACTGGCGGGTTGGTCTTGACAGTCCTGGTCCTATGACGCTCCTCCTTGACCCGGTGGTTGACTGTGATGAGCAGGTTCACCCATTCCTCGTCAGATGGTGCATTCAGGGTCAGCGTAGGCATAGGAGATGAGACCCTCACCGCCGGTGAAGCGCATCCATGGACCTCCCTCTCACGCCGCTCCTCTTCAACCCAGTGGTTGAGCGCGGCGAGCAGAGTAGCCCACTCCTCATCTGAGGGTGAATCCGTGGGTTGAGCAGGTGTAGGAGGCGAGACCCTCACTGCCGGTGAAGCGCGTCCGTGGACCTCCCTCTCTCGGCGTTCCTCCTCGACCCGGCGGTTGAGCACGGCGAGCAGATTCGCCCACTCCTCATCCATCGGTGTAGTTGCGGGGGAACGCCTCCGTGCGGGCTCCTGGGCAAGATCATCTAGGGCCTCAACCTCTTCCATCGTCTGCGGCCCGGTTCTTGGTCCGGCAGGCCCTCAGGGGGAATGGGAGGAGGCATGGAGGGGAGAAAAAGTGAGTTAGTGTCTGTAGCAGCTGGAGGAGAGGACCCAGCGGACTGCTTAAACTGGGTCTCCCCCTCGAAAGACAGGCAAGATTTAATACTATTAGATGGAATAGACGGGAAAAATACTTGCCTGTCATCCCGGTCGCTGACATCTGCAGCTGCAGAAGGCAGGCATTCGCCCCTCTCCATGCCAGCGATGGCTTTGACCCCTCCGCAGGCTATTGGAGGAGCCGTTTCCCTGACGACGGAGGTAGGCGTGGCCAGGGTGAATCCAGCGGATCTCTTGGCGGCTCCGCAGATGCACCACCAATCCCTCTCGGGTCCGCTGGCAGCGAGAAATTCATCCACGTAGCTCCGGATATAGAAAGCTGCCAACTCCTCCTCCTCGCTCGGAGACCCCTCTGTCGCTCCCTTTCTCCAGCGGAAGCGGGGCATAATGAACTCCAACATGGGTTAGTCCAAAACAAAGGAACAGTTAGTGATATGGGGACAATGGTATGTGGGTGAACCCGCTAAACCCTTTTAACGGGCCGGTTCATTCTGTCATAAACTCCCCATGCGCCTCTCCGTGGCACACAGCGAGGGGAGAAAAAAGGACGAGGATTTAAACGCTGGGTTACACCACACACACATTTATTGACACAAAACATACAAACACAAAACAGCTCGGATACGTATAGAGTTCTCAAGGCCGCCCAACACACACATTGGAGGAATACAGCGGCGGACAGCACACAGACAGATATTCACAGTGTGGGGGCAGGCCGAGTAGTCACAGCAACGACAGCGAGCAAACACGGATACAGTCCTTCCTGACGTGACGGTTAGATTGGAACGACCGACCATCCAACACGTACAATGAACCAGCGACGTTTGTCCAGCAATGAGCTACTTATGAACAAACGCCGCTGATGCAGCAAATAAGGAACACCTGGGCGAGACACGGGGAAGATGATTACCAGGGTAGGAAACATCTGATGGAGTCAAGGGAGAGCGAGGGGGTGTGGGAGAAAGTAGGTCACAATGTTGACTAACAGCTGCCGGTCAGGCAGTGGCTACGGATGTGGAAGTATTGTACAAATACACCAAAAATGCACATAACCAGTAAACCAGAACCCCCAAAAGAGATCAAGACCAAGCCGGGGAAAGCCAAACTGGCTCGGCTCATGACAATGAATGTGTGTACCAGGTCTGGTGGCCCTAGCTTCACTGGTTGTACAGTAATAAGGCATAAGGACTGCTAACCTTGACCTTTTGACCCTAAGCCCATATTCAGAGGTCAGGAGCTCAAGGTGAACCTGTTTAGCAAGTTTGGTGACCCTAGATTTCTTTGCTGTTGAGATATCATCACTCTCTATATAATTCAAAGAAACCTCTGTCTGTCTGTGTGTCATGATCATAGGACTCGCTAAGAGATCATCAAAGATCAAAGGCAGGCATCACTCACGATCATAGGACTCCTGTTGCCATGGTAACCATGTCAAAGATCAAAGGCAAGCATGCACAAATGCTTGCTTACACTTGCTTTCTATGGGCATGCCCAAATGCTTGCTCACACTTGCTTTCTACAGGCATACAGAAATATGTGCTTATACTTGGTTTCTACGGGCATGCACGGGTATGCACTAGCCATATAATTCAAGAAATCTCTGTTTGTGTGTGTATTTGTCTGTGTGTGTGTGTCACAATCATAGGACTGTGCGTGTGTCATGATACAGGACTCGCTATGACATCATCAAAGTCACGATCATAGGACTTTGTGTGTGTGTCACGATCATAGGACTTGCTATGACATCATCAAAGACCAAAGGCTGGCATCACTGAACAAGTGGTGATGTCAAAGATCAAAGGCCTGATTGGCAGCTGGCAACCAGCTTACAGGCGCATTACCACCATGTACTTCACTCTATATTATCACTCTATATATCTTGGCCGTGGCAACTCCTTCTTCTTCTTCTATATTTGATTGGCGGTTGGCAACCAGCCCACAGGTGCATTACCGCCACTGACTTGATTATCATCACTCTATATCTTTGTTTAATGAGTTCTTACAAGGAGTTCTGAACAACTACTTATGTGTGAAAAAATTATCAGTCCTTGGACTGTGTCCTACTGCCTCTGCCACATACTTCCGCCACATACTTCAATTGCTGTTGCCATGGTAACCATGTCAAAGATCAAAGGCAGGCATCACCATGGTTACTGTTGCTATGGTAACCATGTCAAAGATCAAAGGCAGGCATGCAGTAGAAATACTTCCTTATACTTGGTTTCTACGGGCATGCAGAAATACTTGCTTACACTTGGTTTCTACGGGCATGCACAGGTAGCCGTGGAAACCATGTCAAAGATCAAAGGCAGGCATCACCATGGTCACTGTTGCCATGGTAACCATTTCAAAGATCAAAGGCAGGCATGCAGAAATGCTTGCTTACACTTGCTTTCTATGAGCATGCAGAAATACTTGCTTGCAGTTGCTTTCTACGGGCATGCAGAAATACTTGCTTATACTTGGTTTCTATGGGCATGCACAGGTATCTATAAATTCTAGAAATTTTTGTGTCTGTGTTGTGTGTGTGTCACGATCATAGGACTCGCTATGACATCATCAAAGATCAAAGGCAGGCATCATTAATGAGTGGTGACGTCAAAGATCAAAGGAAGGTTTCACCATGGTTACTGTTGCCATGGTAACTATGTCAAAGATCAAAGGCAGGCATGCAGAAATGCTTGCTTACACTTGATTTCTACGGGTATGCAGAAACTGTTGCCATGGTAACAGTAACTTTCTACAGGCATGCAGAAATGCTTGCTTACACCTGCTTTCTATGGGCATGAAGAAATACTTGCTTATACTTGGTTTCTACGGGCATGCACGGGTATGCACTAGTAGTTTATACACCATTATGATATTGACCCTTGTAATCCCAAAGCCACAGTCACACTTCAGAGTCACAGGGTGAACATGTGTACCAAGTTTGGTGACCCTAACTTTACTCATTATACAGTAAAAAGGCATAAGGAATGTTAACGTTAACCTCTGACTCCAAACCCATAGTCAGAGGTCACGATCCTAAGGTGAACCTGTGTACCAGGTTTGGTGGCCCTAGTTTTACTTATTTAGTAATAGCAAATGTAGCATTTACCATAGTGCAACTGCAAAGGTAACTTTGAACTTTGACTTTTAACCCCTTGACCCCAAACCCATAGTCAGGTCAGGGTGTAAATAATCCAAGATGTGCGTTAGATACAACTCCTGTATCGATTTGAAAAGCCTACATTATTTCTTTCAGTAGTTATTGTGTTTAGAAGATTTAGGGAAAATCTGACCTCTGACCTTTGATGTCAAGGTCATCTGATGAGAGTGAAATTGCAATATGTGCATCATCAGAGTATATCAAACCATGGTACCAAGTTTCAAAACAATCGTAACCAAACTGTACGAGTTGATTTCACAAGACAGTTACATCTATGAAGTGAGGTGAAACAGGGGGTCATAGGTTAGGGGCTACAACTCCTGCAAAAATTATTCGATCAGAACCAAATATATGTGCATCCTTGGTGTATATCAAACCATGGTACCAAGTTTCAAAAGAATCGGACCAAAACTGTAGGAAAAGTTGATTTCACAAAAGTGGGACAGAAGGACGGACAGACTGACCCATAACATAAAGTCATGTGAAAAAATTAGGACACCCTATATAAGCCCGTTTTTTTTTTACATATTTGAACATATGGATATTTAATATCAATGTTAAAAATGCTGGGAGATTCATGTAATACAATTAAACAACTAAAAATAAATTAAAGACTTTTAAAAAAAATTTTCTGTAAAATGTAAGTAAACAAATAGTGAGGAATAAATTGGGACACCCCCATCTTTTTTAGGACACCACCACATTCATTCCCACTTACAATGGCCATAATAAATAAAAAAAAAAATGCAAATAAAAACAAAAACAAAGTTAGAACTGGATACGTGAACATTTCTTAATAAAGGACTGAATATTTAAAGGGTTGTCCAAATTTTTTCACCTGACTGTAATCCCCCTTTTGGCTTCTTTCAGCGGGGGATAAAAAGGCATTTCTTTCAATAAATAACCTTGAGTGAAATAAAAAAAACTTTGCAAAAAAAAAAATAATTAAAAAGCCATTCCTCTTATCAGCTAAATGAACCAAAAGCATCCCCTCTCACCACCCCCCATCTTCATAAAGGGCCCTATTTTGACAATCATCCGCAGACTTTTGCGCCAGACTTTCCCCCGTACGCAAGTGTTTTTGTTAGTTTCTGTCAGCGCATTGTCTGCTTTTACGCTTTGCATCATGCCATCAAATTACCAGTGGACATTGTGCTCACTATGCGCTTGCAGGCTCATTTCAAAGAGGAGTGGCAACAAGCAATCTACTAATCCTATCATTGTCAATCCAATTGCTAGTCATATGTTTTCATGGTCCAGGAATCTGAAAACGTACACACAAACACTGTATGGGGGGGGAACTGTGGCGCTTGGCGGAGGTCTGCGCTCTCCGAGTGCTTTTCTAGTTTAATATCCATTACAGAGACTTGGTTAGGGCAAGAGGATTATGTTGGTTTGAATGAATCAACTCCCTCTGGTTATTACCTCCGCCAAGGAGGTTATGTGATCATCATCGCTGGTTTGTCTGTCTGTCTGTTTGTTTGTTTGCATGTTTGTTAGCAAGATAACTCAAAAATTTATGGACGGATTTTCATGAAATTTTCACAGATTGTCAGAAATGGGGTATCCTACAGATGATTACATTTTGGTGGTGATCCGGATCACCGTCCAGAAGAAAACCGCCATTACGGAAAATGCCATTTTCGTCAATAACTACTGAACCACTAATCCTATCATTGTCAATTCAATTGCTAGTCATATGTTTTCATGGTCAAGGAATCTGAAAACGTACACACAAACACTGTATGGGGAGAACTGTGGCCGCCATTACGGAAAATGCCATTTTCGTCAATAACTACTGAACCACTAATCCTATCATTGTCAATCCAATTGCTAGTCATATGTTTTCGTGGTCAAGGAATCTGAAAACGTACACACAAACACTGTATGGGGGGGTACTGTGGCCGCCATTACGGAAAATGCCATTTTCGTGAATAACTGCGGCGGATGATAAAAAATATAAGCAGCGATGCTGTGGTTTTAAGCAGAGTTTTATTATATCATACCGCCGTCACGAGCGAGCCCAAGCGGCTCTCAGAGGAGGAGGACACAAGGTCTGTGTCCTGCAGCAGCAGTTGCAGAATCAGAATGAGAGGCGTGTTACAGAACCTGTGCAGTATTTATACCCAACTCAGACAATACATCAAAGCAGATTCACAGCAGTTGGTACGATCAAAGGGACTGCAGAACAGGCATGAGACATTTGCATTTGTAAGACCTACATAACAATAGGCAGATTTGCTAGCCTCTGCTCCAGGTGCAGGACAAAGAGGTTACAAGGCACATCTACATATTGATCTGCCTCTAGGTCACAGTAAGGACAGGACGCATGAACACTATACATGAATGGCACATTGCATCACAATACATGCATGGCACATTGCATCACAATACATGCATGGCACATTGCATCACAATACATGCATGGCACATTACATCTCAGTAGTGCAGCAGGAAAAACCAAGAGAAGAGAGCTGAGTGTCCTTAATCTGTTGTGGGGGTTAACCGAACCGCCCACACGCTCCCCCCCAGAGGGCACGGCAGGGGGCCGAGACCTCGATAATCCCTCTATGGGAGCGAGCTGTGGGAGAAGCTCGCTGCAGGCGGAGGGGGAGGGAGGAGGGGGGTAGTAAATGCCAGCAGGGGGACGGTGAACTCGTCCGAGCCGCGCAAAAATTGCTTGTGGGTCCGCGATGTCGAAGGGCTGTCCCGTTGAACGTGCAGAGGTCCACAAGAAGAAAAATTAGTCTCTGGCTCCTCTCGTGGCCATGAAGAAAACAGGAGCGGCGAGGCTGCGTAGCGGCTGTAAGAAAAAAAGGGAACAAAAGCAGAGGGACTGGCGTGTTGACTTCGGTGCAGGAGCAACGGTAAAGTCCTCGGGAAACGCTGACGGCTGAAATCCCTTATGTGCCGTGGCTGAGACCATTAGAAAATCCAGTGGCGAGCTGCGTGCTTGCTTCAGGTGAACGAGCAGCTCTGAAGGTTCCGAGGGTGGCGATCGTCCGTTTTTCTCGGGCATGTGCAGCGGCGGAGGACGATGGCGGTCTCTGTAGCCTTTATTGCCCCGTGCGTGGTGCGCCGTCCTCGTAACTCCCCGGTGCGTGTGCCAGGGTTCCGTGCATGGGTGGGCCAGCTGGAGAGGAGAACCAGGGTGCCGAGTCTTGGTGGAGATCGGCGCACACGGCGCCGATAAAATCCAGGTTTGAGCTGTGGCTGCAGCTTGGCCATGGTGCGTTGGAGCGGTGGGAGGAAATAGACGATCTTTTGTCCCTCAGGCTCGTGCAGATGCGTTGGAGCGGTGGGAGGGAATAGACCATCTTTGTCACCGCTCGGCCGTGGTGTGTTCAGGTCCACGCGTTGCGTTCTCCGCCGGCCCTGGAGGTTGCCGTCGTGGAGAAGGGACGAGGTGCCCACGCTCTCGTGCGGAGGAGCTGCGAGCGCGGCCGGTCCAGCGTGGATGAGCAGATCTCAGACGTGCAGATCTCATCCTGAAGAATGGGTCACCAGTGCAGCTGTCTAGATCAGAAGGTTGCTTCGCACAAAGCGTGTGCGTCTTCGGGGTCACCAGTGCGGCGGATGATAAAAAATAATAAGCGATGCTGTGGTTTTAAGGAAGTTTTATTATATCATACCGCCGTCACGAGCTCCGCTCCCGGTGCCGTGCATGCGCGCCGGGAGCGAGCCCAAGTGGCTCTCAGAGGAGGAGGACACAAGGTCTGTGTCCTGCAGCAGCAGTTGCAGAATCAGAATGAGAGGCGTGTTACAGAACCTGTGCAGTATTTATACCCAACTCTGACAATACATCAAAGCAGATTCACAGCAGTTGGTACGATCAAAGGGACTGCAGAACAGGCATGAGACATTTGCATTTGTAAGACCTACATAACAATAGGCAGATTTGCTAGCCTCTGCTCCAGGTGCAGGACAAAGAGGTTACAAGGCACATCTACATATTGATCTGCCTCTAGGTCACAGTAAGGACAGGACGCATGAACACTATACATGAATGGCACATTGCATCACAATACATGAATGGCACATTGCATCACAATACATGAATGGCACATTGCATCACAATACATGAATGGCACATTGCATCACAATACATGAATGGCACATTACATCTCAGTAGTGCAGCGGGAAAAACCAAGAGAAGAGAGCCGAGTGTCCTTAATCTGTTGTGGGGGTTAACCGAACCGCCCACACGTAATATCCATTACAGAGACTTGGTTAGGGCAAGAGGATTATGTTGGTTTGAATGAATCAACTCCCTCTGGTTATTACCTCTGCCAAGGAGGTTATGTGATCATCATCGTTGGTTTGTCTGTCTGTTTGTTTGTCTGATTGTTAGCAAGATAACTCAAAAACTTATGGACGGATTTTCATGAAATTTTCACAGATTGTCAGAAATGGGGTA
The DNA here is from genome assembly GCA_020510985.1 of Pholidichthys leucotaenia. Classification (NCBI taxonomy): domain Eukaryota; kingdom Metazoa; phylum Chordata; class Actinopteri; order Cichliformes; family Pholidichthyidae; genus Pholidichthys; species Pholidichthys leucotaenia. The sequence goes on along the minus strand of CM035837.1, from coordinate 356,055,730 downwards.
TCCTACAGATGATTACATTTTGGTGGTGATCCGGATCACCGTCCAGAAGAAAACCGCCATTACGGAAAATGCCATTTTCGTCAATAACTACTGAACCACTAATCCTATCATTATCAATCCAATTGCTAGTCATATGTTTTCGTGGTCAAGGAATCTGAAAACGTACACACAAACACTGTATGGGGGGAACTGTGGCCGCCATTACGGAAAATGCCATTTTCGTGAATAACTACTGAACCACTAATCCTATCATTGTTAATACAATTGCTAGTCATATGTTTTCATGGTCAAGGAATCTGACAACGTACACACAAACACTGTATGGGGGGGAACTGTGGCGCTTGGCGGAGGTCTGCGCTCTCAGAGTGCTTTTCTAGTTTAAACTGTCAAAATCCCAGAAGTTCTGGTCGTGGAGGAGGAGTAGCAACAATTTCCCATTCCAAATTACTAGTTTAATGTAAAGCAAAAAACGCGTTATAATTCCTTTGAGGGCCTGGTCCTCAGTATTGGGCATTTTAGCCATTTTAGGCTAAACCCAATTTTATTTGCCATAGTCTTATCGTCCTCCATCAACCTACTCAGAGTTTTTATCCAAATTTGCCGACTTCTTAGTTGATTTAGTGCTGAAAGATAATTATAGTAGGGGACTTTAATATACATGTAGATGTAGATAGTGATTGCCTTAATTTGGTATTTAATTCAATATTAGACTCGATGGGGTTTTCTCAGAAAGTAGGAAATTCTACCCATTATCTCCACCATACGTTGGACCTTGTTCTGACATATGGCATAGAAATAGAAAATCTGGTGGTGTCTCCTCATAACCCTGTACTGTCAGACCATTGTCTGTTAATCTTTGATTTTACTATTTCTGACTATTTGGCTCCTAAGGAAAAATATTACTACAGTAAATGCCTTTCAGATGATGCTGTTACCAAATTTATGGAGATTGTTTCCTCTATGCCATATGTCAACACAACGGAAATAAGCTACAGACAGCTTGCTCCATCTGTAATTGATAGCATGGTAGATAGTGTTACAGCTTCTCTGCATTAGACTCTAGACATGGTGGCCCCTTTAAAAAAGAAAAAGTCTAATCAGAGATTTCTAACTCCTTGGTTTGACACAGAAACTTAAAACAGAAGACTCGTTAATTAGAAAGAAAATGGCTCTCCACTAATTTAGATGAAATCTATTTAGCTTGGAGAAATCATCTTTTAATTTATAAAAAATCTCTGAGAAAAGCTAGAACGAGTTATTATTCTGCATTAATAGAAGAGAACAAGAATAATCCCAGGTTTCTTTTCAGCACTGTAGCCAGGCTGCCAAAGAGTCAGGACTCTGTCAATCCTAGCATTCCCTTAGAGCTTACTAGTCAGGACTTTTTAACTTTTTCAATAATAAAATTTCATCTATCAGAAATAAAATCAGTCAGATTCTTCCCACCTTTAACTTAAATACAGTAACTACTATAACTCCTTCAATTGACATCTGTTTGGATCAGTTTCCTCCAACTGACCTTTTAGAGTTAGACAAAATAGTTCCCTCATCCAAGCCTTCAACTTGTCTTTTAGACCCTATTCCAACCAGGTTATTTAAAAAAGTCTTCCCGTTTATTGGTAGCTTTATTCTTCAAATAATCAATTCTTCATTAACTTTAGGCCATGTACTGCAGGCTTTTAAAATGGCTAAAAATAATCCCTTTGTGGTCTATAGTAATCATATATCCCATAACCTACATATGTTTAAGCATGTGAGTGTGTTTAGTGATTACATATGTAAAGCGACTTCACACCTCAGAACAGGACAAAGGGTCTCAACCGCCAGTGAAGATCAAAGAGCATCCGAGGCACTGCGGTGGAGACCGGATGGGTTGCCCTGACCCCCCAGGGCCAGGTGGAGGAGTACGAAGACAAAAGAGGGGATTAAGATAGTGAGGGATGTCAGCTTTTGATATGCATGTCTTTTGTTATGTGCGAGTATAAGTTCGTAGAGCCGGAGGTGTTCGCTCTCTTACTTCTTCTGCTGCTGCACCTAGAGGAGACTTGTTTGAGGAGCTGATAATAAACTTTGGTTTATGAATCACATCGCCTCGTTATTTCAAGCTCCTCTACACTGGTGACCCTGACGCGAGAATGGACCAGAGGCGTTCCCCCGCGATCGACTCATCTGTGGCGACCCAGGCAGACGCCGGCACCCATGCAGACAGGGGAACAGATGGACAACGTTCCCCCACGGCAGAAGTGATAGAGAGGGCTCAACCAAGCACCAGCGCCGCGGAGAGAGCCGAAGCAAGGCACTCTCACCCTGCGGACACATCAGTGACGGTCCACACAAACGCCGTCACCGTCAAGCTGCCGGACTTCTGGCAGGAAGACCCCGTCTCGTGGTTTCAGCAAGCTGAAGCCCAGTTTGCACTTGCGGGCATCACGGCTGACGATACAAAGTTCTATCACATCGTCGCCAAACTCGACGCCGCCACTTCAAGATGTGCGCGGAGCATAATCCAGCGGCCGCCGGCCCAGGACAAATATAAAGAACTGAAAGCGACCATCGTGGCAAATTACGTCCCCTCAGCCGAGGAGAGAGCCGAGAGGATCCTGGCGGTCTACGGCCACAGAGGAGGCAGACCCAAGGCCCTCATGGAGGACTTGCTGCAACTTAAAGAAGAGGACAATGACAACTTCCTCTTCCATTTCATATTCTTCAGTACGCTGCCGCCACACATGAGAGGGACGCTTGCCAACATGCGATGCAGCACCCAGCAGGACTTCCGCACGCTGGCTCACGAAGCTCAACGGCTCGTCAACGCCTGCAAGGAGCAGACACCCACATCAGCATCCGCAGACCTCAACGCGGATGTCCGGAGCCACAAATCACCGAGCAGAATCAGCCCGCGGTGACAGCGACACGGCCAGGACGCAACAGACGGAGCGACGTTTGTTATTACCACCACCGCTTCGCTGAGGAGGCTTACAAATGCGTTCCCCCCTGCAAATTCACGATTTCGGGAAAACGCCGAAGCCGAGAGCCGTTTACAGCGGCGGTTCTCGGCGAAAAAAGCAAGCTTTTATATGTGACGGACGGACACACCGGCAAGCGGTTCCTTATCGACACGGGAGCTCAACTAAGTTTTGTCATGCCCTCCCAAGCTGACCGGGCCATGGGCCCCCGGGGCAATGGAGCGGTGGCAGCCAACGGCTCCATCATCGACACTTTTGGCGAAAAGAGCCTGCCCCTCTGCATCCACGGCTGCAACTACAGATGGACATTTGTTGTAGCGGCGGTGAGTTTTAACTTGTTGGGCACAGATTTTTTGTGTGCACATGGGTTATTAGTTGATCTAGCGAACAGACGCTTGGTTAATGCACTGTCCTTTGCTTCTATTCCCTGCTCAGCTCGACTTTCTCCACCACCCGTGCAGGCTAGCGTCACCACAGCAGGAGGTAAGTTTGATCAACTCCTCACCCAATTCCCAGCACTCACAATTCCCAAATTCTCAGCCACAATGTGCGCGCACTCCTGTCTGGACCAACAGGGTTAAGGCTGGAGGAAAGGGTTTTACATGACGGCGTGCCCCCCCTAATATGTGACATCTCAACCGGCCGACCTCGCCCGTTAGTCCCAGCTGCATGGCGCTGCTGTATTTTCGACTCGATTCACTCCCTCGCGCACCCAGGTGTGCGCGCTTTGGTTAAAATGGTCGCCGAAAAGTTTGTGTGGCCGGGCCTGCGCAAAAACGTAAAAGAATGGGCAAAGACTTGCATTTCTTGTCAGCGCGCCAAAGTACACAAACACACAAAAGCCCCTCTGGAGCCTTTTCGAATCCCTGCTAGAAGGTTTGACCACGTTCATGTCGACCTCGTGGGACCACTACCTTCCTCCCAAGGTTTCACACACCTGTTAACAATGATAGACCGCACCACGCGCTGGCCAGAGGCAGTCCCTCTGGCATCAACCACAGCGGAGGAAGTCGCTCGCATTTTTTTGACAAACTGGGTGGCACGTTTCGGCGTCCCATCGGACATCACGTCCGATAGGGGACCTCAATTTGTCTCGGAGCTTTGGTCAGCCATGGCCAGCAGCTTAGGGGCGACAATTCACCGCACCACCGCTTATCACCCTCAGGCTAATGGGTTATGCGAGCGTTTTCACAGATCTTAAAAGGCCGCCCTCAGAGCCTCACTAACGGATACAAATTGGGTAAATAAACTTCCCTGGGTTTTATTGGGGTTGCGTGCTGCGGCCAAAGAGGATCTAGACGCCTCCCCAGCAGAATTAGTTTTTGCACAACCTCTCAGGCTCCCAGGTGAATTTTTACCAGAGAACCCAGAGCCAGGGCATCTTCCAGCCCCGAGGTTTTTAGGCAGCAACGGACCGGACTCTCTCCCCGGACCGGCACATCACTCTTTTCCACGGGTTTTTGTCCCCCAAGCTTTAAAAAACGCTGAATTCGTTTTTGTTAGGCATGAAGCTTTAACACTAGAAGACCCAGACATTAGCCCTCTTGTGGCCACTTGATGGTCCCCCTATGGGTTTTCTAGCCAAAAAGGCCAAATGGCCCCTCTCTGGGTCTTCTAGTGTTAAAACCAACTTTCCGCCCACCATACGATGGGCCATTCAGAGTGCTGGAACCTGGTGATAAACATTTTGTGCTTGATTTTGGGGATAGAAAAGAAACAGTCAGCATTGACAGACTTAAACCTGCCTTCTTGTTGAGAGACGAGCCTGCACGGTTGGCGAGAGCACCTCGGCGGGGTAGACCCCCCAAGAGAAAAGACTCAGCCCCCCTGCAGGGAACAATTAATCACTCTCCTCCCCAAGCTGCAGATTCCTTACAGGAAGGTCCCACCAGGACGCCCAAGCGGACCCACAGCAGATTCGGGAGAAGATTAAAACCCAGACGGCACAGAGACTGATGCAAACTACTCAACAGTTGTTCACTAATTGTGCTGTAACAGTTTAGGACTGACTTGTGATATTACTATGCTGTTATGATTACCACTGAACTCTCTTAGGAGCATGGCTGCTGGAAAGTTTCTTCTGCGTCAAGAGGTGTAGCAGTTAGTATGTCATAATAATTATCTTAAACTGTGAATTTTTCTATTGTCCTTTTCTTAGTCGTTTGGGGGGGGGGGCTGTGGTCTATAGTAATCATATATCCCATAACCTACATATGTTTAAGCATGTGAGTGTGTTTAGTGATTACATATGTAAAGCGACTTCACACCTCAGAACAGGACAAAGGGTCTCAACCGCCAGTGAAGATCAAAGAGCATCCGAGGCACTGCGGTGGAGACCGGATGGGTTGCCCTGACCCCCCAGGGCCAGGTGGAGGAGTACGAAGACAAAAGAGGGGATTAAGATAGTGAGGGATGTCAGCTTTTGATATGCATGTCTTTTGTTATGTGCGAGTATAAGTTCGTAGAGCCGGAGGTGTTCGCTCTCTTTCTTCTGCTGCTGCACCTAGATGAGACTTGTTTGAGGAGCTGATAATAAACTTTGGTTTATGAATCACATCGCCTCGTTATTTCAAGCTCCTCTACACCCTTACTCAAAAAGCCAATGCTGGATCCAGGAGTTTTAGCTAACTATAGACCAATCTCTAATCTCCCTTTCATTTCAAAAATCTTAGAAAGAGTTGTTGCTCCGCAATTATTTGATCACTTGCAGAGAAATGGTTTATTTGAAGAGTTTCAATCTGGGTTTAGAATCCATCATAGTACTAAAACAGCCTTAGTGAAGGTCACTAATGACCTCCTGATCGCATCTGATAATGGACTTGTTTCTGTACTTGTCCTTTTAGACCTTAGTGCAGCTTTTGAAACTATCGATTTTAATATTCTACTTGATTGATTAGAACACTATGTTGGACTTAATGGAACTTCGTTGCAGTGGTTTAGATCTTATTTATCTGATAGACTCCAGTTTGTTCATGTCAATAATGAGTTTTCTTTCAACTCAAAGCTCAGTCATGGAGTTCCGCAGGGATCTGTGCTAGGCCCTACTCTTTTTAGTTTATATATGCTTCCGTTAGGCAACATTATTAGAAAGCACTGTATACATTTTCATTGTTATGCAGATGACACACAATTATACCCGTCAATGAAGCCAGATGATAGTAATCAATTAGTCAAGTTTGATGCCTGTCTTAAGGAAATCAAAGTTTGGATGACTTGTACTTTCCTGCTATTAAATTCAGATAAGACTGAAGTCATTCTTGTTGGTCCAAAAAACCTTAGAAATACCTTTCCAAATCAAACTTTTAGTTTGGATGCAGTTACTCTTTCTCTGAATAGCTCTGTGAGGAACCTTGGAGTTATTTTTGATCAAGATCTGTTTTTCAATTCACATATTAAATTCGTTTCTAAGACTGCCTTTTATCATTTGTGTAATACTGCCAAGATTAGGAGCATCTTGTCTCAGAGTGATGCTGAGAAACTGATCCATGCTTTTGTTAGCTCTAGATTAGATTATTGTAACTCTATTATCAGGTTGTCCTAAAACATCTTCAAAAAGTCTTCAGTTGATCCAAAATGCTGCAGCAAGAGTTTTAACAGGTACTAGAAAGAGAGATCATATCTCTACGGTTTTGGCCTCCCTTCACTGGCTTCCTATAGAGTTTAGAATTAAGTTTAAAATCCTTCTTCTCACTTTCAAAGCTCTAAACAATCAGGTCCCTTTTTATTTAAAAGATCTGATATTACCCTATTATCCTAACAGAGCACTACGCTCCCAAAATGCTGGATTACTTGTAATACCTACACTGTAAAAAAAATTCTGTTGTTTTTACGGAAAAAAACTGGCAGCTGTGGTTACCAGAATAATTCCGTAAAAAATACAGTACAAATGTAAAAAACTTTACAGAACTTGTAAATTTTACATCCTAAAACTGTAGTAATTCACAAAAAAAACATTTTAAACTTGTAGATTATACAGTCTTTTACTGCTAATTTAACAGGACCACACTGCTTTTATATGCATCTTTTCAGTAAAATTTACATGCAGATTTTGCTTATTCTACATTGAATCCCAGTAAAATTTACAAGTTGTTCTGTAAAGTTGTTTACATTTGTACTGTATTTTTTACAGGATTATTCTGGTAACCACAGCTGCCAGCTTTTTTCCATAAAAACAACAGACTTTTTTTTTTTTTTTTTTTTTACAGTGTACAGTTTTAAGATGTAAAATTTACAAGTTGTTCTGTAGTTGTTTACATTTGTATTGTATTTTTTACGGGATTATTTTGGTAACCACAGCTGCCAGTTTTTTTCTGTAAAAACAACGGGGCATACAGTATGTATATATGAAAAACATGCAAAAATACATCTTGAGAAAAGACAAGAGAGAAATCACTTTTTGAAAATTTATTTAAAGGCGCAGTATGTAACCTTTTCTGAAGTTGTATGGCATACTGTTGAACATAAAACAATTATGAAAAAAGAAAAAAGCAATTTTCTGAAATTGTCATTACAATTTGAACCGAGTTATTTAGTTAACAAACACACAAATGCCAGCTACACATAACATCCTTTGGTGAAGGTAATAACATCTCCATGGAGAAAAGTAGCCTGACATTTAAAAGGACAGCACTGGCCAGTAGCTAAAATACACCAAACTGGCCAAGTGCCCTACCAGGTAAGTCGTAGGAGGAGTCCATATTTAGCCTTCACGCCACTCGTGGTCAGTGAGTTCCTGTATGAGGGTGAGGACTCGAGGGTTGACGTTCAGACGGCGCTTAGAGTTTTTCTCTACTTTTGTTCCTCTGTCTGGGTTGATTGAGAAAAAACACCTGTAGAATAAAAGCATATTAATTGATCAGTTAAACAAAATAAGATTACACGTATGTATGTATATACATACATAGATACATACAGTATCTCACAAAAGTGAGTACACCCTTCTCATTTTCACAAATATTTTATTGCATCTCTTTATGGGATAACGCTATAGCCATGTAACTTTAATATAACTTAACTAGTCAGTATACAGTTTGTAGAGTACTATAGATTTATCATCTTCTGAATATAACTCGAAACACAGCCATTAACATCAAACAGCTGGCAACATAAGTGAGTACACCCCATAATGACAATGTCCAAATGGTGCCCAATATTTTGTGTGCCAACCATTATTATCTAGCACTCCCTTAACCCTTTTGCTCATGACATCCATCTGCTCAGTGGTGTCATCATGGAGGAATGGGAGAGGATTCCTGAAGCTATCTGTGAGCTCTGGTGAATTCCATGAGCAAAAGGGTTAAGGCAGTGCTAGATAATAATGGTTGGCACCCAAATTGTTGACACTTTGGGGAAAATTTGGAGATGTTCACTACGGGGTGTAATGGTTGTTTTGAATTATATTCAGAGGACAATACATCTATAATATTCTACAAGCTGTACACTGACTACTTTAAGTTATATTAAACTTTTATTTCTATAGTTATCCCCTGAAAAGCTACAATAAAATATCTGCAAAAATGGGAGGGGTGAACACACTTTTGTGAGATACTAGATATAGTACTGTGCAAAAGTTTTAGGCACCCCACAGGTATTGTTTTAGCAGTGTCATGAGGATCATCCATATTTCTCTCACTTTCTTTATTGGGATATACTAAGAAAATACAGGAAATCTGTATACACTGCTAGAAAGCACAAAAAATGTACTTCTGGTTCTGAAAAGTCCCAAACGAGCCCAGAATTCGTTCCCTCAGAAAGGTTAAATGACCAACAATCACAAGGGGAAAGCTGTTGGACATGTCAATTAAGTCAGCAGCTGAGCTCGCGACCCCTGTTACACCTGGATCTGCCACCAGCTTCTGGCAGGCTAGGCATGCCCATCAATGATCTGTCTGTGGTCTATATTAACCATATATTCCATAACCTACATATGTTAGAGCATGTGGAAATGTTTGGTGATTGCATATGTAAGGAACTTCACACCTCTGAAAGGACAAAGGAATCTCACCCGCCGAGTGAAGAACAAAGACGTTCCCGGACGCGGCGGGGGAGACCGGACGAGCCACCCTCACCCCCCAAGGCGAGGAGAGGAATTACCATCACCTCCCAAGACGAGGAGAGGAAATACCAAGACAATGGGGGGATTATGATAATGAGGGATGTCAGCCTTTGTTATGCATGTCTTTTGTTGTGTGCATGTATATAATCAGTGAGTTGGCGAAATTCTGTCTCTTTTCCCTTCTGCCGCTCTCTGCACTAGATGAGACTTGATAGAAGAGCTGAACATTAAAACTTCGCTTATAAACCAAATCGCCTCTTCATTGCCCAGCTCCTCTACATGTCTATGGAACAATGACCCTGCCAATAGCTTTCCCCTTTTGATTGTTGATCACTGAAACCCTTCTGTGGCAACGAATCCTGGGGTGGCCTGAGACTGAATCCAGAACCAGAAGCACATTTTTGTGTTCTTAAACATTGTATACAAATTTCTTGTATTTTCTTACTATATTCCAATAAAGAAAGTAAGAGATACAGTAAATAGGTTTAGTCCCTGTTGAAACAATACATGTGGAGTGCCTAAGACTTTTGCACAGTACTCAACACACACAAACAGTATAAAACAATCAAACAAATAAATCAGTCAGAGTCCGGGTCCAAGCCTGGCCGAAACTCAGAGCTGGACCAAGACCGAGACTCAGATTGTCTGACTAAGAGCGGGACTAAGACCAGACCCAAGGGCCAGAGACTCAAACCTGGACTAAGGCCGGGTTTGAGTCGGCTCTTAGCCTAGATCTGAATTCCAGTCTTGGTTTTGGCCTGAGTCCAGGTCAGAGTCAGATTTGAACTAATACCAGGACAGAGCCATGTTTACTCACCTTTGAAGAAATTCAAGAGTTGAAGCCAGCTCAGATGGATAATGAATGTTGAAACAGTAGTAGCTCCCGAACATGAGGCACAATGCAGAAATGAAGGAAGAGATGTTTGTATGTTTGTGTTGATAAGGTTCCGATCCAGACTCAGCATGTACCTTGTTGAGGAATAGCAGGACTGTCCTATGAACAAATTATTTAACAGGTTATATTCTCTTTTCCCTTCTGCCGCTCTCTGCACCAGATGAGACTTGATAGAAGAGCTGAACATTAAAACTTCGCTTATAAACCAAATCGCCTCTTCATTACCCAGCTCCTCTACACTGGTGACCTTGACGCGAGTATGGACCGGAGGCGTTCTCCCACAAGCGACTCATCCGTGGCGACTCAGGCAGATACCAGCAGCCACGCAGACGAAGGAGCAGACGGACAGCTGCTCCCCCCGGCAGAAGAGGTTGAGAGGGCTCAACCGAGCACCAGCACCGCCGTGAGAGCCGAGGCAAGACACACTCACCCGGCGGGCACAACAGTGATGGTGTGCACGAACGCCGTCGCTGTCAAGCTGCCAGACTTCTGGCAAGAGGACCCCGCCTCTTGGTTTCAGCAGGCTGAAGCCCAATTCATACTGGCGGGCATCACGGCTGACGATACTAAGTTTTATCACATCGTCTCCAAACTCGACTCCGCCACTTCGAAGTGTGTGCGGAGCATGATCCGGCGACCACCGGCCCGGGACAAATACGAGACGCTCAAAGCGACCATCGTGGCGAACTACGTCCCATCAGCAGAAGAAAGAGCCGAGAAGATCCTGGCGGTCTACGGCCACAGAGGGGGCAATCCGAAGGCCCTCATGGAGGATTTGCTGCAGCTCAAGGAGGAGGACAACGACAACTTCCTCTTCCAGTTTATTTTCCTCAGCACGCTGCCGCCACACATGAGGGGGACACTCGCCAGCATGAAGTGCAACACCCACCAAGACTTCCGCACACTGGCCAGCGAAGCTCATCGGCTCGTCAACGCCTGCAAGGAGCTGACACCCACAGCGGCATCCGCAGACCTCAAAGCTGACACCCCGAGCCACGAGGAGCCACAACCCACGGAGCAGACCCAGGCCACGGTGACAGCGACGCGACCAAAACGTAACAGACAGAGCGACGTCTGTTATTATCACCACCGCTTCGCCGAGAAGGCCCGCAAATGCGTTCCCCCCTGCAAATTTACGATGTCGGGAAACGCCAAAGCCGAGAGCCGTTAACAGCAGCGGTTCTCGGCGAGAAAAATAAGCTGTTATACGTGACGGATGGACACACAGGCAAGCAGTTCCTCATCGACACAGGAGCTCAGCTGAGTTTCGTCATGCCCTCCCACGCAGATCGAGCCATGGGCACCCGGGGCAATGGAGCCGTGGCAGCCAACGGCTCTGACATCGACACGTTCGGCGAAAAGCGCCTACACCTCCTCATCCACGGCCGCAGCTACAGATGGACATTTGTTGTAGCGGCGGTGAGTTTTAACTTGTTAGGCGCAGATTTTTTGTGTGCACATGGGTTATTAGTGGATCTAGCAAATAGGCGCCTGGTTAATGCACTGTCTTTTGCTTCTATTCCATGCTCAGCTCGAGTTTCTCCACCACCTGTGCAGGCCAACGTCACCACGGCAGGAGGTAAGTTTGAGCAACTCCTCACCCAATTTCCAGCACTCACAATCCCCAAATTCTCAGCCACTGTGGCTAAACACGGGGTTTATTAATAAGGGGGTAATAAGGGGGTATATTAATAAGCGCTGCGCTTACATGACAAATTCTATAAACAGTGCAATTAAAAAATAAGAAAAGAAATATGAAACAGACTTACCACAGACAATAACAGCAGGTGTCAGGGGCACTTGCTCCAGTTGGACCTCTTCTGCCAGATATGCATCTTCTACATAAAAGAACATGGACTCCTCGTTCTCATCAAAGTAGCTGAGCAGAAGCAGGAGCATCTCTTTCACATCACCTGAGCAGCCACTCTGCTGTCCTCGCATCCTCATACCTGCCAACTTTTCAAACCTGAAAAGCCTAGTAGCTAGCTGGGGTCCAGGGGCCGATGCTAATGCTAATAATGCTAATGCTAATAATAATAATGCTAATATTTGCCAAACAAATATTAGCATTAAATCTAGTTAAATGTAGCTAACAACCTCATATTTCTTCAACTTTCAAACCTGAAAAGCCTAGTAGCTAGCCAGGGTCCAGGGGCCGCAGGCCCCGGTAGGTCCAGGACAAAGTCCTGGTGGGGGGTTCAGGGGGGCGAAGCCCCCCGACGCCAAACAAATATTAGCATTACATCAAGTTAGAATGTAGCTAACAACCTCATATTTCTTCAACTTTCAAACCTGAAAAGCCTAGTAGCTAGCCGGGGTCCAGGGGCCGCAGTGTCAAACAAATATTAACATTTGACATATAAGTCACATATTAATTATATTAAAGGTAAAATATCTAAATCAATTGCAATACTACACAGAGTGAAATATTTGCTGAATCAACAACCCACATTATATACTTTGTATCATTCATTAATACTCCCATACATGACATATTGTACTGAAGTATGGGGAAATACATATAAAGATAAGATAAGATAAGCCTTTATTAGTCCCACAACGGGGAAATTCCAGGATTGCAACAGCACAGGGATAGCAACACTCAGAGCAACAATCAGAAGGCAAGAAAAAAAACAAGCAAGCAAGAGCAGCTAATATACATATGTACATATTACTATAAAATATATAAAACATATATATACTATATACACATATACATATATATAAAATATATAAAACAAACATATATCCAGTCTTTATGCTTCAGAAGAGAGCTATTAGAATAATAAACAAAGCTGCTTACAGGGAACCAACAAACCCACTTTTTCTTAAATTAAAAGCTCTCAAGTTGAAAGATCTGGTTGACTTTAAAACTGCAGTAATAATGTTTAAAGCTAAGAATCTATCACTGCCCGCAAATATCCAAAAGCTGTTCCAAATAAGGGAGAAACAATATCATTTCAGAGGAACATTTCAATTCAATTCAACTTTATTTATATAGCGCCATTTCACAACAACAGTCATCTCATGTATATTTCAAAAACCTTCAGTGAGAATTACCACCAAGCAACACTGTGTTTCAGTGCAAGGAGTCAGACTATGGAACGATTTTGGACCCGAATTAAAATCATGTACAACGCTTGGACAATTTAAACAAAAACTAAAGGAAGAAATACTCCAAACATATATACAAGATGACATGTAAAATCACATAAGGACTGTCATATCCAGTCTGTGTTGTGTTGTTACTTAGTTTTTTTTTTTGTCACATTTTGTCTTAGCTTTGTTCTGAATTGTAATCGCTCTTGTTTTGTTTTTCTTTTGAATTCTTGGATGGAATATGAGTGGGCAATATAAGCTGTAGCTTCAGCCATCACCCATTTCAGATAACTTATGTTGAACTGTATAATCAGAGGAGTTATTGTTTAATTTGACCTTGTTGGATTTTTTCGCCTTTGTTATATTATTCTGTTTCTTTTTAATCTTTACTTTTAATCTATCCAAAATAAAGATTCATTCATTCATTAAATTTGCATTCAAAAGACTATCTTAACACTGCACAGAACTTTGAATAGGCCAGATGTGATGTATTATGAATACTAGAAAAGCACTTGGTCAGCGCAGACCTCCGCCAAGCGCCACAGTTCCCCCATATAGTGTTTAACATCATAAATAAAATATTGAAAATGGCCCCATCTCGCAATGTTAAAAAAAAAAAAAAGAATCCTTTAAAAAATTCCTGGATCCAGACAGTGATCCGGATCACCACCAAAATCTAATCATCTGTAGGATACCCCATTTCTGACAATCTGTGAAAATTTCATGAAAATCCGTCCTTAACTTTTTGAGTTATCTTGCTAACAAGCAAACAGACAAACCAACGCTGATGATCACATAACCTCCTTGGCGGAGGTAACTAGAAGACTAGAGATATCAGCAGGCACAGGCACGTGCGTAAAAGACGGCAAAATCGCTCTGATATTCTATGTGTTTACATGATACACCAAGCATGACAAGGCTTGCAATTATACAGCACATGTTCTTCAGAATCTTAGGCATTATATAAAATGTATTCTCCCTTTAGATGTCTAATCCATGGTCCATTTGCCAGGGCTGAAGCGCAGTCGTGCGAACGTCTGCAGCAGTTTACATCGTGTTTACATCTCGCCATGTACGCACGCCTCTCCGGGATTTCACGCGAGAATAGAAACCTCAATACCCTCAATAGCGATAGCGTTAGCTTAGCAAACGCTTCAGGTAAAGCGTAGCAGCGAACCACGAAAAGAAACGCTACTGACGCTACTATGTTCTAAATTTAGATACGATTCCTAGAGATCTCGTGTTTGGAATTGCTTTCGTGGTTTTTTTTACGATTTAAAATTTTTGAATGAATTTTTTAGTGAAAAACCGTAATTATGATTAATAAAGCCGTAACCCGGAATGGGGTCTTGAAAACCGGAACCATTACGGCAAAACCGGAGTAGTTGGCAGGTATGCATCCTCTGAAGCCTTGCATAATTCTGAAGGAACTTCTTGCTCTTGTTAACACAAACTGTGGTCAGGTAGTTGAGAAGCCTTTTTCCCTTCGAATCCAAATTCCGTGTGAATGTCTACTTGAGGTCAATCCCAGTGAGTTCCTTGAAGTGGACTGACATGCCAAGTTCATCAAAACAAAAAGGCCACTCCTCTCTAAGGCACTTGATACTTTTTCCATGGTTGACATGTTGACAGTGTGTAAAAAGTGGACTTCATTAGACTTTTTACCTCCTCTGGATTGGCATCAGAGTGTTGGAACATCACCTTGAGTTTTTCCATCTTTTGCTGCTGGCTCTCTTGAGTTTCTTCACGGGGCAGAAATTTTACATTCCATTTAATGCATCCATAGGTGTCCTGCATTGCTGCTCTCTCTTCTAATGGGATCTCGTCTGTGTCGTCTGAGTCAGTCTGATGTTTTCTTTTTTTTATTTTGGGTGTTGAAGTACGCCTCATGTTTTCAGTTCTGTTGTGCAACTGTTTGACAAGGGAATGGTAGCCTGTTCCAACAATATCACCCTCTATCACATCTTGCAGAGCATTGGGATATTTTGCCACCATTTCTTTTGCGACATCAGTTGAATGTTTTTTACCTACATGAGGGCATTTTTCCATCATCTCACTCACAACAATCTGGACCATTTGTCTCCTCAGTTTTGGGCTTGGCCTTTTTCCCCTCTCCAAAGAATGCATCACTTCCTCAGGAAATTTTCTCCATTTTTATTTCAAAGTTGTCGTCCCACTGTGTGTCAAGTCCTGGGCTGCTGGAGGAGGGTGACGTACTTCGGGGTGAAACAGAGAGCAATGACAGCGATTGAGTGGGTAAGGCTTCCACAGATGATGGTGAGCTGTAGTCGGGAGTTTGGTCTTTAAATTACAAATAAATAAATAAATAAATAAATTATGATTCACACTGTACAATATTAAAATATGTGCGTTTCTGCTTTTAATTTTGAATATATTATATGTTGAAATATCATTGTGTGGTGTTTTTACTTACTTTTTCGACTCCAAACAGAAAGAAGCTTTCTGGCTTGTACAGGTCTTAACACGGTCATCAAATCAGCCTCCGTTACGAAGCGCAGCTCATCACGCGTCTCAACTCCAATGGACTGCAAGTGCTCTTCCAGGATGTTTTTGTTTACTGCTGGAAGTTCTGGTAGGACTTCCATGATGGCGACGTGTAGGAAGGATCGCTCTGAGTCACTCATATTTGCACAGAAGAAAGAATGCCACCTTCAAAGAGGACATAAAATATACAGTACAAACATTTAACAGAGCAGGGACATGCACCAATATATACAGTAATATCAAACTATTTACAGTAATGCCATCCATAAATATATGTTTGTTTACAAATCCAAATATAAAATAAATAGGGTAGGTAGGTAAGTGAATTTTTTTCCCCCCCAATTCATTTTTTTTTTTTTTTTACATATGTAACATACATACAGTTTGAACAGGTTAAATTTTTTTGAGGCAGCAAAAAATCTGTAGGGAAAAAAAAATATTTGGGTCGGGCCTAGGGGTGGGGATCGAGAACCTGAAATCAAGCAGAACCGAGAAGTGAATGCTTCAATTCACTGGAACCGTATTCCCTTTCACATTATTAATTCCTCTTATCAATGCCAGCATGTTTTTTTCAGAACAGGGTCAATGGGTCATTCTGAATATAAAATTGAACTAGATAACACAGTTCTACATTGTTTACTTCATTCTAATAAGCTGCTGTTCAGGTTACTTTATTTGTACCATAGGTAGATTTGTTAATTTGTTGCTGAGGTCACCTTACTAGTATAGGCTACATTATTGGCCTATGTGCTAATACTGGAAACCTGTGTAGACTCCTTTTGAAACAGTAAGGAACTGATAAGAGAATTGATAAAGAATTGGACCGATAAGCAGAATTAACAATGGCACTGATATTGATAAAATCCTAAACATTTCCCATCGACAAGGGTCAGCCGGTTACAGCAAATAAACATTTTTAAGGATGGCCTAAGTAGTAAGCGAGCTTTAATTGCACCTTATTTTGCCACAGTACTGTGTTTCAGTGGAATGACTTGGTATCCTTCAAGAATGTATGATACCAAAGGATAGAAATCGGGCAGGTCATTAATGTTAATACTGTGGGTGACCCCCCACAGCCTACAGACTAGCAGAGCGCACAGCTGGAGCAATTAGCAGAACAATGACTGATATCAATAGGCAGCCTCTCTTTTGTCTAGCTTCTTCCTGCCAGTAATCTGCTTTGATATGTGTGACTCAAATGCAGGTGTTCACGCTTCCTGTTCTGTGATGCTAGTGTGCCTTTCATGTATTGTCTGTAACTGGGTATATAAGCTGACTGAAATTCATGTTCATTCTCTCTCTCACTGCTCATCTGACTAGACGCATCCACTGTCTGCTAGGAGAGCCTCCGGGCTCGCTCTGGCGCGCATGCACGGCGCCGGAGTGAGTTCTCGTGATGGCGGTATGATAATAAACTCCCTCAAAAACTCTCAGTTCGCTGCCTATTATTTCATGCCACCACATTGGTGACCCCAAGAAAGCACACGCTTTGTGCAACGCAACCTTCTGGTCTGGACAGCCACACTGGTGACCCGACCCAAGAAAAGAACACGCTGGCAGCCCCCGGCGGTGACTCTCCGACGACAAGCGAACGCAGCAGCCTGACACAAATGATCTGCCCTCCCTTCTGCTACAGGGAGACCTCGACGCAGAGCCACCACCAGGCGAAACTCTCCGGAGATCACCCACGACCGGGAAAGCTGCAGAAAGCTTCATGGTGAGATCTGCACGCCTGAGATCTGCACATCCACGCTGGGACCGGCCGCTCTCACAGCTCCTCCACACGAGAGCGCACGCACCTCGTCCTCTCTCCACGACGGCGACCTCCAGGGCCGACGGAGAACGCAGCGCGTGGACCTGAATGCACCATGACCAATCTACAGCAATAACTCAACAGGGATGACCATCGACGCCGACGACGCTGATCTCCATCAAGCTCCCTGACCCTGACTCGCCTCTACAGCGGTCCTGCCATGCACCGAACACCGCACGCACACAGGGGGGTTACGAGGACGGCGCACCACGCACGGGACAATAACGGCTCCACAGACCGCCATCGTCCTTCGCCGCTGCACACAGAACCTTCAGGGCTGCTCACACACCTGAAGCACGCATGCAGCTCGCTCACAGGATTTTGTACGGGTCTCAGCCACGGCGCACAAGGGAATTCAGCCATCAGCTGTCCCCGGGGGCTTCAGGGCTGCGCGCGTGCACCTAAAGCCAACACGCCAAGTCCTTCACACAGCTGCAGCTCCTTTTTTTCTCACAGCCGCTACGCAGTCTTGTAGCTCCTGTTTTTCTTCATAGCCGTGAGAGGAGTCAGAGACAAATTTTTCTTCGCACAGCCGCTGTGGACCTCCGCCACGTTCAACGGGACAGCCCCTCAACATCGCGGATCCACAGGCAATTTTTGCGCGGGCCAAACAATTTCGCCGTCCTGGGCCGGCACTTGCTACCCCCACCCTCCTCCCTCCCCCCTCCCCCTCCTCCGGCACAGACTTTCCCAGCAGCTCATTCCCAAAGCCGGACGATCGAGGCCTCAGTCCCCTGCTGAGCCCTCTGGGGGGGGGGGGAGTAGTGTGGGTGACCCCCCACAGCCTACAGACTAGCAGAGCGCACAGCTGGAGCAATTAGCAGAACAATGACTGATATCAATAGGCAGCCTCTCTTTTGTCTAGCTTCTTCCTGCCAGTAATCTGCTTTGATATGCGTGACTCAAATGCAGGTGTTCACGCTTCCTGTTCTGTGATGCTAGTGTGCCTTTCATGTATTGTCTGTAACTGGGTATATAAGCTGACTGAAATTCATGTTCATTCTCTCTCTCACTGCTCATCTGACTAGACGCATCCACTGTCTGCTAGGAGAGCCTCCGAGCTCGCTCTGGCGCGCATGCACGGCGCCGGAGTGAGTTCTCGTGATGGCGGTATGATAATAAACTCCCTCAAAAACTCTCAGTTCGCTGCCTATTATTTCATGCCGCCACAATACACTGTAACCCAAGACTGTCCTTTGTCACAGAATACAGATGGTATTCTGAGAGGAAGGTGCCTTTGTGGATATCCATCAAAACATACACAGATGTGTCATTTTGAATCAAGATGAGTAGAAGTTCACCATACTCCATATACTCATCATTTCTGTAGACAAGAAACTGTCCTTTTTTATATGCCGTGCCCTTATACTGAATGTCTGTAGTAACTGTGGTATTGTTTTCTGAAAAGGCTAACTCCCCGAATGCATGTTTAACAGTGTCACTGTAGAGGTTGGGATAAAATGCACAGCTGTCCTTCACTTGCAGTAGTTTACTGCATTCTTGCCCCGCTAAAAGATATGCCTGATACATCTGATGACGCTCTGACGAAGTTTGGCAAATGTTTTAAAAAATTTTCAAGTGTCTGGCACATCTTTTGAAATAACTGTGTTTACTTTCAAGCATAAGCGTCCGTAACCTCATCAACGGACCAAATTTCAACAGTAGTGCTGAATAATGGCGCAAAAAGTGGTGGTTGGGTTTTAGTTGGATTTCAGGAAACAACATCTTTCTCAACTCCAAATATTCTTGAATCAAAATATCAAGATATGCTATCTGGGACAAGGAAATGTTCTGAGCACAAATAAGATCCACAATGTCTTAGCTGGAGAGCTAACTGCCATACTTCATCCTCATGGTTTTGCACTTGGTCACCAATCAAAACTGGTAGCAATCTTAAAAGGTTCCAATTTTGGATGGCTTCCCCTGATAACTTGGCTCCATCAGGGTTGACAGTACATGGCTTCATGAGTGCTTCAGACCCTTTATATTTAAACTGTTTGATGCACCTATTTAAGAGTGAGTATGTGAACCATTTTTTAACTTTTATGATGTTCTTCAGGTACAGTGCTAGGTCATATGACAAGACTCCTTCAAAGAGGTCATGACCTAAACAAGGCGGGAGACCAGGTTGGGAAACGTGAAAAGATTCAAGGGTATTAAAGATAGAGGTTACCTTTATTCCTCTGACGTCTTGAATGTTGTCAGCCTGGAGATTAGCAACTGTGGCGTCGTATGTCTCTGGGGTGCGTGGAGGACCACAGGCATTCGGATCAGCTTCAAACTCGCTCCTTTTTATTTCACAGTACCTGCAAAAATAATTAGAGCGGCTGAAGTTCTCTGTAAACCCACCTATGCAATGAGAACCCAAGTTGTCCCCAGCAATGCAGTAAAGACCCCCTTTTACTGTTTTTCTATCTACATTTATTCCATCTGTCTCCAAGGATTTAAGATCTGCCAACAGCTCTGAGAAAACTTTGTCCATTCCAAAACGCTTAAGGTCATTCTCAACGCACAACAAGACTAAAAACATTATCAGTATTTGAATGCAAATGAATGAGTAAATTTGCTAATGAAAGATAGACTGCAAGAATTTTGTGCGTCTTTTTAGCAGAACCCAGGGGATTCACAATTTCAAAAGAATCTTGGTACAAAATCAGTTTGAGGCTTTCAGAGTTTTCATTAAAGAACTGGTGACATTTGAAATTTTATCCATCATATAAATCTGTATAAACCTCTACATCAGGATCTCCAAACTGTTGTGACTGTGTATTCCTCCATAAATGCGACTGTAAAATGCTTTTCAGAGTTTCTGACACTAGTATGTAGTACGCACATTCTTGTGTCATGTTCTCATCCATTTCCAATGCCACTTTTTGGGGTTCAGTGTATTTAAAAAGTTCTGCGAATGTCTGATTTCTAGAGTATGTTGTTCTTAATTGTCCCTGATGACAGGCAGAGAACAAATCTGACTCTTTAATGCAATCACAGATTTTAATGACTGCTTCATCTGATAAGCTCATATCTTTTAATAAAGAACTTACTTTGGTTATTGTATAGCCTTGACCTAACTCATGCACATTTTGCATTTCCTCAACAATGGTCTGTATAGTAGAGGCTGGAATAAGCAGCTGTCCTTGCAGTTTAAGGTAAAAGAGACACATGTTTCTGAGATACGACTATAATTTTCTGGCATATCACTGGCTGCACTAGTTGTAGGTGAAAGGGTTAATGTATAGTTAGTGCCAGAATAATAATTCTGTAGGTGATCTCCCATTATGCTCTACACATATTCCATACAAATTCTGTTTGCATGCTTATGAACAAGTATGTTATGGTATATTGATAACAGGAATGAGACAAAGGTATAGAGCCCTCTCTGTCTTTTCTCTCTCTTTTAAGTCTGGTCTTTCACATTAGATACACACCCAAACCCAACACCCACGCACACTGTTGATAGCACATTCTAGAATGAAGAGGCGTGTTCAGTGGATGGCCTGTTCCCGCCATAGGTAGATTAGCCAATCAGATAGTCGCATACAAGCCCATCCCATTGTACTGGCTCGCCCAACCCGAGGGGATAATTGTAACCTGCACCCGGAAGTCGGGGTTCAGTCTGACCACGCTCCAGAGGGAGCTGCGTCACGCTGCACCCAGCGCTGCTTGCTTTACATGTGACTTCTAAATAAATGTACCATCCTTTAAATTGAAGAAATCTCCGGTTTGTTCTTGGATCTTTCAATCAAAGAATCGGGTATTTTTCTAACAATTGGTGCCGTGACCCGGATTGAAGTATCTCGAGACGAGCCTGGAAAAAAAACTACATAGAAAGGACCCACATCGGAAGGACCCTTTTGCAGGCCACTGTGGCGCCTGAATAAAAAGGTAAGCAGAGCCTTTTTCTACAAAATTCTGCAGTTTGGCCACTCTAAATTTACAGTTGTCTGATAAAGGGGTATATCCGATCTCGAAATTTATCATTTGGTTGGGAGTCACATGTAAAGTTTAAACAATAGTTTGAAAAGTTAGAGTGCACGTGTTCTATGTTCAGTCTGAGATAGAACAGGCCGCGGTCAATGGATATATATTACGGGTATATAGTCCATCAAATAAAACCATTTTGGAGTCAGTCTGAACCAAAATGACGAGACTTAGGAACTAGAGTGACTAATAATCACCCTGGTATGTCTCCTCAAATGAAAAGAGCCAGGTTTTAGCAACCTGATGCCGGGGGGAGCCATTGAAAGCGTTCGACCCGATGCCACTCTGGGAGTGAAGCCGCAATCATTTAATTTGCTGGATACAAGACACCGCTTGTTCTTGGGGCCGAAACAGACCCCTAGGGAAAGTGTCCGCTGTATATCAGAGTTAAATTAAGCTACCGCTTCGCAGGGGGACTTGCCGAGGCCTCTGTGAAAGTAGCCTCTGTTTAACAAAAGATTAAATGAATCGGCGAGGTTCTGGGATGCAGTCTGTACCCAGGACTTAAGACTTGGGCAACGGCCGTGCCAGTCTTCTCAAATGAAAACAGTCAGGATTAGAACCTGATGCCACGTAAGTGGAGTATTCTGGATGCAGTCTGTACCAGAATAAAGAGACTTAGGGAAGCGGAGTCTTCGTCTCCTCAAATAAAGGACCCGGATTAGCCAGGGAGCCAACAAATTTCAGTTACAGTCTGTGCTGAAATAAAGAGACTTAGGGAAGCGGAATTCCACCGTCTTCGTCTCCTCAAATATGGGAACAAGGGTTAGCCTGGTCCCGAATGTCTGTAATTCTGTGTTTATAAGGAATAAAAATGTGATTTGAGAAATACCAGGGGTTGGAAATATTAACTAATGGCGGCCTCCGGACCGCATGGTCAGAACAAAGGGAAGTGACCCCCACCACCGAGTGGGGGTGCAATTGGTAAAACAGGTTACTGAGAGGAGAATTATTTGAGGTAACAGCATTAAAATGAAGTGCTAAATTAAAGTTGTAAAGCTATTCTAGTGTACTAGTGTGTGTATAGCTGGGATTAAGGAGGCAGTGCTCCATTTTTCTTAAACTTAAAAAAAAAAAAAAAAAAAGCACATGGTTTGTGAACAATAGGCTCAGGGGCCATTTTGCACGTGTCCCATTTACTGCGCATGCGAGGGCGCCATTTTGAATTACCTTCAAGATGTGGCACAGTGCCTCCATCGTGTGGCCAAATATAGGAAGTGCACTATTTCACGAAATTACTGCCAACAAAACTTAAAACCTTAAGAATAAATCTGGAACTTTATCTCTCTGGTTGAAAGGAAGGCTTTAAAAATTCCATGCATGGTAAAAAAACAAAAGACCTCAGGGACCTGCTAAAATGCAGGTTTGCCCATAATGAGGCAAAGCATACCCGTCCGGCTTGGAGAGATGAAAGGTTCAACTTTAAATTAGGCAGAAGGAGGTTTACAATAAAACTGGAGAATAAGGAGATTTATTCCTCAACAAAACTAGGAAATCCTAGGTGGACACTATATAAAGGTGAGAGAATTTAAATGAAAAATTGCAGGTTGGTATAGATAAGTAAATATATAAATGAATTAAATTATAAATACAAAAATAATTAAATACAACAAACGAAAATATGAATGAATAAAATAAATAGGAGTTTTTGCTGTGGAGATGAGAGTGGGCAGAATATGGAAAAGGAAATTTGTTTTTGAAGAAAATTGAAAACTGATGAAATGTTAAAGTTTTGTGCAGGACGCAAGACAAAAAATATGGAGAAACGATTGGAGGAAGGAAAACGTAAGAATAAGAGACTTATGCTGCAACGGTGAGAACAAATGCAAACTAATCAATAAACACGCTATAACAGAAAAGGACAAAAGATGCGCTGTTTAATAGCTTGTTTCTCTCCATTAAATTTGAGACAGTGTTGGCTGTGGACGACCCCACCCCCAGCAGCTGCCTCCTCGTTCACGCAGTGACCCCCCTCCTCCCTCCACTTCGCTGTCCCACTCCAGCAATCAAAGAAAGCAACACAATGGGTCAAAAGAGGAACAATTGAGCACACCAGCAGAGTGAGTCCTCACACATCTGATATTGTATAGTATTCCTGTATATGTATCAAACCGCTGAGGCTGGTAGAAAATTAAGGTTGTTGTTCTCTATTTGTGAAATGTGGGGTGATTCATCACTCAGTTGATATCTGTACTGTATTCCTGTGTGTGTATCAACCAGTTGAGACTGATTAACACCTATATGAAATGTCTCTAGCCTGTAAGCCCGGCTCCCTGGGGTCGGCGCTATCCTAGACAACGGATAGATGGTTGACAAAGGTCCCAATCACAGATCAAAAGAAAGGAAGGGAGAAATTTGCCAGATGGGTCAAACAAATGCAGGACAGAGGAATGTTCACAGGATGTGAAAACAGCCCCCCCCCACCAGGGAGACCTAGCTATACAGTATTGTTGCCTTCCATATCAGAGATGTGCCAAGACCACATACTGAGCAGACACAATACATGACCAATCTTCAAAAAAGCCATACCCATGCCCCATCTAAGTTGACCTGTCAGTATCAGCTGCATGACCACAGGAGGTCAGAATAGTCAGAGGCCCCCATGGGACTAATACTTCCTATGTTAAGCAATTTGGCCACTGAGCTCAAACACCCACAAGGGCCCCCAAGGGGTCCCCCAAAATTAGCAACACAACAGGTATCCTTCCCTACAGGATGTTGAAAAAGAACCAGCTTTGATATTAAGCCGTTCTGTTTCAAGGGGGGAGAGGTCAAGATAAGAGGTCAAGACAGGAACAAATAGAAAAGTTACTAGTCCACTAAGGTTTGAAGGCTCCATTAAAGGAATAGAACAATGTATCAAGGAAGAGGAATCCAACGGGGTCAAATTAAACAATGGCTCCTCTGATTGCACAATTCAACATAAGTTATCCAAAAAGCGTGATGGCTGAAGCTGCAGCTTATATTGCTCACCCATGCTCCATCTAAGAAACATCTAATAAAACAAAGGCTAGCAACTAAGACCAAAATCTGAAAATTTCTTGACGCTTGAAAGGTCATTATTCCACAGAATATCAGGCAGTGGGAACTTTTGCTACAAGAAAACTAGCCACCTAGTGACCAAGAGAAATGAGGCAGGTTTAGGGCTCCTTAATATTTAAGGGCCAATACATATTTGGAGGTTCCCAGACCCTCCTAACTATTTTTTGCACATCTCTACAAATCTGGTGAAATCTAATAACATTGTTAAAGACTTGCAGTAGACATTTTAACTTAACATAAGGTTTGAGCATGGAGGTGCAAAATATGATAAAAATGCTGATTTACAATCACAAGTTAAGACAAGGGTTGAAAATTTATGCAAAAAGGTATAAGGGTAAAGCTGCAAGGTTTGGAGGAAATTACACAATTGAGGAAGTTTGCCAAATATTACAAAATGTCACAAATTCCTGAAAAGGAACTTGCAAATCTACAAGGAAAAGATCTAAAATTTGTTAGGAGAAAATAACTATTAACGACAGGACAGTGAACAGAAGGAAATTTTAATACTGAAAGAGATTATAGATGTGAGATGTTTCATCAGCTAGTCCAGGGAAAGGTGAAGTCTTGTACACAGATGGATAGTGGATGGAAAAGAATTGAGTGAGTGTTTCTGATGGGAAAAAGTACTTAGGGGAAGAGCAGAAGAACGGTGGATTTAGCAAGTGTAGAAAATATTTCTGATGTTGAGATGGAAATGGAAAAAGAAATTAAAGCAGAGCATGTGTAACCAAAGAAAAATAAAGATCCACGTAAGATTTGCAGCTGTAGCTTTAAAAACCAAACAAACAGAAAACCAACAATAAATAAATTAAATTTTTGGCTAAGAGTGTCAGGAAGAAGGCACAAATGCAGGCAACCATCTTAGATGTTTCCAAGTACTTAAAGCAGCAATGAGACATTAGGTGTCCATTCTTTCAGTGCATTTCCTTAATTGTGAATATTAACATTTATTTAGTAATGAGCAAACACTCACAGCGAGGATTATAGCCTTACTACATACTCGGTTATTTAAAATCAATCTAACACCCCAGTTATGTTCCTCCCCAACAGAGGGTATGCATTTGATGTTAGTCACCACATAATGGTGTGATATGTGATATATGATACGTCATATTTCAGGAATATGACAGTAATGAGGAATGTGTTTTTTCCTGATTCGGCGGTGGCCAAGCTGGGTCAGGGCAAACTACATTCACTCCACAATTTACCAAGAAATATATAAAATGAGGCATTCAAGAAAAAAAAAAATTTGAATCAAATTCTAATTAGGCAAAACATCCACCTTTCCATTGACTGAAAGAGTGACGCAACTTTCATTCATTTATTCAAATTCAACCAGTCTATGTTCAACTGGACAAACTGATCTTATTTATCAATGCTGAAGCATATCAAAGTGCACAGGTGGTTATTTTGTTTTTCTTAAATGAAATTTGTAAACTAGTTAAGCTGTGACTATTGAAACCTTATTGAACAGAACTCTTGGAAGACAAAGGTCCGCACAGCGTTCAATTACAGTAGTGCAGATAGTATCTGTTGGCATGGTGAAGAGTTAATCTTATTATCCCATCTTGTATTAATTAGGAAAACTAAATGAAGACTTTGAAGCAGTTCTTTTCTTGACTCAAGGTTTGAAATCTAGATAAGAAGGGAAAAGAAAATTTGGAGAAAAACTGAACTTATTTATGGAATGGCTGACACAAGGGGAGCCTGAGGCTCCCCATGAATCTGTTTCTCTTATAAAAGGAGGCCAAGAGGACAAGGGGGGAGGACAGCGAGGAGGAGGAGGGAGCACGCCCCACAATGGCCGCTGCTGGCAGGAGAGGCGTCCACCTCCACCACTGAAAACTGGACTGCATACTTAAAGACTAGAACAGATAAGTGGACTCACTTCTACACGTATGCAGAAAATTAGCAAAAATTAAATTATTGCATGTAAAGTAAGAATTCTAGGTAATGACATACAGGACTCTGAGTCAGAAAAATAACGATCAAATTCTGCAAATGACAAGCTACCAGTAGAACACCTATCAACATCTGTAAAAGTAGCATTGTACCCAATGTACTATAGGCAATTGAATGGATCTGATCCAAATTGTGAACTACCATCATTTGTAAATCCATCCTCTAGATTGGTCATAAAATTAGACTGATAAACAAGGAAATGTGTGGAAGCATCCATTGTCCTAATTGAAGAGGATAAGAGGCATTTCAACCAATGGGGGGTTCCACACATCCCGCTGGTTAGACCCTAACACATGGATTGGAAAATGGTGGACATATTGTCATCTCTAATGCAGAATAGAGCCATCCATGGAAAACCAATACCTGACCTTAACATAGAATATTCTCCCAAAATAAAACCATAACCACAGCACAAAAGGTGGCACAAAGATGCCCAGAAATCTCCTATATGACCAATCTTAACATTAACAAATGAGGGGATGAGGAAAATTTGAACAAATTCCAAATTGGTTATGGTGAAAGGATAACTAGATGTAGATCTAATAAAAGGAGCAGAGTACGACACTATAGGCCATATATTGAGAAGCCCAGAAGGGCGTTAACAAATGCAATTTTCCACAGTGGGAGTCGTCAGCAAGTCTTATACCAATTGCTGGGTCGAGAGGAAGAGCTGAGGACCCCAAGACAGAGGATGATGACGAGGAAGACCATTCTGCCATCACAGATTATTTGTAAACACAGTGTGCTAATGATAATACATAAATCATACATAGCTCACCACACGGATGTAGGGGTGTGAGACTTATAGGGTTCTTGCGTTACTTATCTCCATCATGCTAATTACGGTTAGGTAATCTGAATAAGGGAGAAGGTTAGAAACTCTGAATGCCTGAATACAACAATGCATGAATAAGGATGTCTCCTAACATTGAATAATATTGTTTACTACCTACCCACTGAACATGTAGGTCCCATCACCCAACACACACATCACAACACAAACACCACATGCAGATTTCATATAGTCAGCAATCACACACTCAAGGCTACTGGGAGATAACTTACAACAACACATGGATAACTACAGTTGTAGTGAATAAGGATAAAACTGTACAGGCTCCATGCATTGTGATGGCAACCCCTCAGACCATTATTGGTCCTGCCCCAGCTGAGCCCTTTGTATCGGCACTTGATTAAAGGTGTAGGGTACAGGGAAGATGCATGCCGGACAGCACCAGACCATCATGACGTGTGCCCGTGACATTGAAAAGGTCGTAGGGCGAGTGACTGTATGACTTCAGTCCCCAGAAGAAGAATGGACTGGTACCCGACCACATCCAGGGTGGAGCCAGGAGCTCGAGACTTACCAACACCAGCATGTTCACCTCTTTCCAGCGACAGGGGGGTGGCATCCCTGGGACAGCATCACTGAGCTGTTCACTGGCTGGACTGGATGTTACATACCCTCTGCTGCACCCACCAGACTGTCCTGTAGACCTCATGGGATGAGGTGTGCCTCTGAGAGCGGGGACACAGTTGTTTCGTTCCTGTGTCACCAAGATGGAACTATGCTCCACAGCTGCCGATACGGGAAGCAGACACAGAGGAAGGTCAAACCTCTGTCGCAACTGTGTGATGAGTGCAGCTGAATGATGTGAGCCCTGGCAAGGGTCAACCGGTGGACAAAGGTTTCGTGGACTTTGTGGACTGACTCTATCCTACCCTATGACCCCTACATGGTCCACTCCACTGGACAAAGAACAATGATCATGAGGAGACCTCGAGGAGGGTACAGGACCTGGTGACAGTTCACCTCTTAGACATCGCTGCACCGTGCTAAGGTGTCCACAAGGGGGGAGGCACGGGTAGAGCCAATGGTGCAAGCCTCTTGGGTTGACACACAATGCAGGGACCTGCCTTATTCACCATCTGTTAATTGCTAAAGTGTCTCGCATCATACATGGTTGACATGATAAAATCATGTCAAAGGGGGGATTGAAAGGGTTAATGTATAGTTAGTGCCAGAATAATAATTCTGTAGGTGATCTCCCATTATGCTCTACACATATTCCATACAAATTCTGTTTGCATGCTTATGAACAAGTATGTTATGGTATATTGATAACAGGAATGAGACAAAGGTATAGAGCCCTCTCTGTCTTTTCTCTCTCTTTTAAGTCAGGTCTTTCACATTAGATACACACCCAAACCCAACACCCACGCACACTGTTGATAGCACATTCTAGAATGAAGAGGCGTGTTCAGTGGATGGCCTGTTCCCGCCATAGGTAGATTAGCCAATCAGATAGTCGCATACAAGCCCATCCCATTGTACTGGCTCGCCCAACCCGAGGGGATAATTGTAACCTGCACCCGGAAGTCGGGGTTCAGTCTGACCACGCTCCAGAGGGAGCTGCGTCACGCTGCACCCAGCGCTGCTTGCTTTACATGTGACTTCTAAATAAATGTACCATCTTTTAAATTGAAGAAATCTCCGGTTTGTTCTTGGATCTTTCAAAGAATCGGGTATTTTTCTAACATAGGCATGGCTTCATGTGTGTTTTCTGAATCATCTGTACTGGCAACATTTGGGGGCTGAGGGTGAGTTTCCCAGTACATGCCATCAATACCATCAGGGGAGCATGCTTTATGCTTCCTACACATGTGAGAGGTAAATGATGACTTTTTTGTAAATGTGTGCTTACAACCACTTACTGGACAAGACAGACCTGCCCTCTCCGATATGATCATTTAAGTGAGACACTAGCTCTTTCACCGTGTGAAAATGGCGGGCACATAAGGAAACTGCACATTTTAAATCCCCAACAGCAGCTTTAGGTGCAGTTTGCAGTGCAGGTGTGTAACGGATGCCAACTAGCACTGTTCGGCGTAGAACGTTAGTAAACCTCCCTCCGGAAAAAGCCTCATACAGTATCGGTAGCGCTGAGCTATCGGTCGGACCTTTAGCTCAGCGCGATCGTGCTGTGTCTCCCATGTTCGAACTGTGTAGTTGACTGAGAGGTCGCGGGTTCGTGTCCCGTGTGGGGCGAACTGCGCAGGATGATCTCTGTCACAATGGTGCCGTGAACCCGGGATGGGAGTGAGGTTTAAGGGGGAGAGTGTAACGGATGCCAACTAGCACTGTTCGGCGTAGAACGTTAGTAAACCTCCCTCCCGAAAAAGCCTCATACAGTATCGGTAGCGCTGAGCTATCGGTCGGACCTTTAGCTCAGCGCGATCGTGCTGTGTCTCCCATGCTCGAACTGTGTAGTTGACTGGTAGGTCGCGGGTTCGTGTCCCGAGTGGGGCGAACTGCGCAGGATGATATCAGTCACAGGTGCATTGTGTAAACGATAAAAATGGCCCTTGAAAGCTGAGTAAGTGGTAAATGTTTGGCTACAGCTGGCGCCAACACATTTGAAAAGACAACGAGGCTCATTCCTATGCACTCTGCAATGTAGCACTTAGCCTCTTAATGTGGCTACTTTCTTCTTACAAAACACGCAGGTGGTCATTTTTAGGATTTCAAGTTTCGCCCGTCCTTTTCAGCTAAACTAAATTATCAGGCATTGACTGGTAGCTAGCTAGCTAGCTAACTAAGACCAAATGCTTCCAGCACACATTTTTGTTCTGTCTTGAAAAAAAAAAAAAATGAGAAGCTTACCATGGGAACTTTCAATTCTCTGAACAGCCACAGACCCTCCAAAAAACGTGTGTTAGAATCTTGATGTGTTAGACTCATTGAAAACTTTCTAAATATCAAGATAGTCTCGCAGGTTTCTGCTCTGCTGCTGTGAACTCCACTCTGCACACGGCTCGCTCTGACTCGTTCGTTAGTGACGTTGGCAGCAGCCGTGCTCGTGAGCTAGTGCTTCTCCCGCTCCTCCCGCTATTATCCAATCAGAGACGAGCTTCAGCCACAACTATGCTCGTGGGCTGTGCTTCTTCCGCTCCTCCCGCCATTATCCAATCAGAGACGAGCTTCAATTGCGCACTCCGAACTTCAAGGCGGACTCAATGCACAGTGAGACAGTACAGGTTAGAGGAGGCACTGTTAAGGTGTGTAGCCTGTGACGATGATACAATGCTCAAATAAGGCCTATTATAATTTTTTTTTATAAATATAAATTGAAAACCAGTAGGCCTAGGCCAAGTATTACATTTAAAATTTAAAGACTAAAATATTGTTCATAGGCCTATAGATACACATCTCAGTATCTCAGGTTCACAAAATGTTTTGTGCAAACATTTTTATTACCTCAGTTTGCATTGTTTCAATCATGGTAAAAGTGCGGCATAAACATGTAAAGTGACTTACATATATTTTTTGTATTTTTAAAAACAACTGACTAAAACTATAGTTTGCACAATATGTGCATGTCAAAATAACAAAATTGTTTTGTTATGAGTATTGCAGTATTTCTCTGTGTTTGTTACCAATATTTGTAGTTTTAACCAATAATTTTCATTATATTTACATATTACTGTTGTAAATACAACAAAAACAATCTGTTTTATAGTTTACAAAGGTTGACTGTGATTTAAACCAAAAATATATGTTTTTGGGTTTACAATGCTGTTCTGTAGGGATTTTACATAGTTTTTATGTAAATTTCACGGTCATTTTTTACAGTGTAGAATCTCCAAAAGTACAATGGCAGAGCCTTCAGTTATCAAGCTCCTCTCCTGTGGAACCAGCTACCAATCTGGATTCGGGAGTCAGACTCGATCTCTGTTTTTAAGAATAGGGTTAAAACCTTCCTTTTTGATATAGCCTACAATTAGGGAGGGATCATATGTTTCTGAACCCTCCCTTAGTTATGCTGCTATTAGGTTTACACAGCCGGGGGATCTCCAATAATTGCACTGGGCTTCACTCCTTTCTTCACTCTCAATGATTTTTTTTTTTGATTTTTTTTTTTTGCTGATCATTAACATCTGTTTGTTCTCCCCCATAGATTGAGTCCCCATCGTGCTATTTGCTCTCTACATGTCTGTTCTTTTCATCTTCTCTATCCCCTCACCCCCCAGCCAGTCGCAGCAGATGACTGCCCCTCCCTGAGCCTGGTTCTGCTGGAGGTTTCTTCCTGTTAAAAGGGAGTTTTTCCTCTCCACCATTACAAAGCACTTGCTCACAGGGGATCGCCTGATTGCTGGGGTCTTTCTGCAATTGTGGGGGTTTCCCCTACAGTTGAAAGTGCTATGAGATGACTGTTGTTGTGAAATGGCGCTATATAAATAAAATTGAATTGAATTGAATCTCCTCAGTCCCTCCCTGGGACAGAGAGCCACAAACCTTGGCAGACCCCCGCATGAGACGGGGAAGACCCTTTGTCAGCGAAAGCAACAGGAGAGGGAGCACTCACTCTCCCCATGGCCAGGAGCAACTTCCACGCCATCATTAATGAAAGTTTGCACAGACATCATCCTCTTTTCCTGAAGTTTCAAACCCATTCACGTCTGTGTGTTGCAGCCTTGCACACTATATTAAACCATTCAATTGATTTTTCAGCTCAGCATTCTTCCCCATTTATGCCAGTGACAACTGACTAACCGACCGCGTCATTGTAATACAGCCCAAAGAGTGCAAGGGCAGTTTATACAGGGCAACTCAGTATATTAGTGAGGGTATAATGGCAAATGCAGAAGAAAAATCATGACAATTTGACGAAAAAAGTTGCAACATTTATAGGAAAAAGTTACAAATTTATAGTTATATTGTTTTAAATTTGTGTGGGGAAAAGATAAGTTTATCATAAAACATGACAATTTTTAAGGCATTTAGAAGTTGTGACTTTATGTGCTGGGCACAGAATTAATTGGATGTCATAATAAGAGTGGGGGCTGAAAAGTTCATCAGCTGAAAATTTCATAGTGGTCAAATTTGACCAAATGTGGTGTATTTTTCAACTGCAGGGATCCAAGCGCTGCAACACTGATGGAAGAAGTGTGTGGACCGAAGGGGAGACGGTGCGAAAAAATAAACCACATTTTGTCAAATTTGACCAATAAGAACTTTTCAGCCCCCCCCCCCCCCCCAGTTATCGGACATTAAAACACATTAAATACATTTGATCAACAATTTTCTCTGTGGGGGAAAATTGAAATTGATAATTAAAAAAAAAAGATCTTCAGAAGGGCACGTCAGAGGGCCAAAGGCAAAGGGAGTAGTGCTGGAGCACTACTTGGCGTATATCTATGCATGTGCCTGGCAGTAACCCTGTTCACTAACCCATAGTCAGTCACTTTGTAATCTTCATTATAGCCCAGTTCATCACTAAACACAGCTGAAGGACAAATTTTGGCAAGGTTTGTCATTAGTCAAGTTTAAAATATAATCACTGTAACTAGGCTCTGAATAACATGAAAATCCATGACTAACTTTTTGAGAAATTTCTATTAACCCCTTGAACTCTGTGAATTCCGCAGGCAGTCACGTTTCTGCATCTTAGTGCGTCTCAGTGTGCACTGAAAAAAAAAAAAAAAATGCTGTATTTCCGGTCTTCCAGTACAGACACAGCCTTGTTACAACCTGAGAAAAAAGCTGTGTAATATATTCATTGTTTGTGGTATTTTTACAAAATTTTGACCTGAGCTTGAAAACGCTTGGTTCTACATTTCTGTTGTGTTTTCCAGCCAGTATCTGACAGCTGTATGTTATTTGTAAGCATCTGTATCTAAAAAAACACCCAGGCGAACTTTCTTGTTACTCAGTGGCAGGAGCACTTAAAGAGATTATGACTGTTTTGCCAAAAAATTCAGAGTGTTTTCTTTTAAATGAGACTAACCCCATGACGATGCTGCAAAGGGTTGAAGAACAGCTTTTGATTTACTTTGGGCATGTTATTTTTAGGCGTTTTTAGGGAAGTTGAACAGAGTTCAACAGGTTAAACAAACGTGTTTACAGAAAATACATATCAAGACAAAAATTCTCAGCATTTTGATGAATAATCAAAGTCAGACTTCAGGATTTGAGACTTTGCCTTGACAAAAAAAGGCAGTTCAAGGTGAGATATTGGTGTATCTGTGATATTGGCAGGTTTTGACACTTTGCTGAATATGCCAAGCTCTGTCTCTGGATGCAAAAAGGTTCATTACTTTTCAAGTTTTCCCTGCTTTGAAGCAAACAATCAAAAAAAAAATCTCCTTGGCAGAGGTAAGAGACAGAGACATGACTGACAAACAAACTAAACCTTACCCTCTTGGTGCAGGTAAATAGTTGAAAAACCCAGACCTGCAGCTAAAAACCATCTTGGACTTTCTGGAGGTCCCAGGAGTTGTGTGACACTCTCTGTTCATCACCAACATGTCTCCATTTGCAAAGTCAAAAGATATTGGGACCACTTGTGGCGCTCATGTAACAGAAAGATATTCCTTTGTAAATTGCTTCCAAAATATCTCTCATACTGTATCTTCTTCCATGATGCAGAGAAATCCTGCTTAAACTGGCCCTGGCATGCCCATTTTCTACACGCTGTTCCAGTTCCCAGAGGTGTTAATGAAATGTTTGTGACCTGTTTTGATAAAAAAAAATACACATCAGGATTTATTTATTGCAGTATCATTTTGTACCCAGTTTTGCATCCAGTCACTTCTCACAAACTGGTTGTTTTTGTTGATTTTTGCTTTGAATGTTAATGAGCCCCAGTGGACCACAGAGCACACTCCAATGCCCAATTTCTAGTCACCATTCTGACTCTAGTGAACTGACATCACATCTGCTTGTGTTGTTTCAGCCGGTTGTGCCCTTCTTGACTTCTGTAACATGGTGTGCGCAGTACAGTCAGCCCCTTTAACAAAATAGGGGAAAACATTTTCCTGTTTTTCTAACATTTGCATGTGCCAAAATTAATTTCTAAACAACTGCTATCTAACTTTTACAGATTTATTCTTGGAGAGATATTTTTGTTTTTAGGCACTGAAAAGCAATAAATGCATTTTTTGTAATTAATTGCATGATTTATATAGAAAAATTTGAAATCTCTGTACATTAAAAAATATTAGTTTGGTCACTGAAGACAATAGTTAAGATCATTGTTGCTTATGATGAAAGTTGCATTGAGTCCAAAGCACCCCAAGGGCAACTATAAAAAGCTAAGGTGCTTTGTGAGGTCACTTTGACATCACATTTCACATCACTGCAACCAGTATGGCAAGTATACCACGGCTTTAAACCCCCCACCCCCCGCCAAAAAAAAAAAAGTGCTGATGACACGTTTTTGACTTCCTCTAATTTTTCAACACATAATACAATATGACGAAATAGTTTGGTCTGTGCAGTTCTAAGTCAAACAGGCTTTTTTTCCCGCTAATATCCAACATTTTCATGAGCGCCACATCAGCCATTGCATCAGTGGCTGGAAAACCCCCCAACCATGTTGTAACGTCATTGACGGAACACAGCGCTTGGCTGCCCTTTGTACACACAGGATGGAAGCGGTTGAAAACATCAACGATGGTTCCAGCACATGTAGTCTGGAATTGGTTTGTGTTGTCCAATGTTCAGACGATTATAGTTCTGAAGAATGGGATGACAGTGAAGAATCTGGGGGCATCAAACCATATAGGTTTGAGCCATGCCAAGCAGGCATTGTGCCTAGCGAGTCAGACTCAGTGACAGTCAGCTGTTCATGTTTTGTGTGCATCATCTGCCGTGTTGTCAGCCAGCCAATATTGCCAACACTATCATGACATGTTAGCCACTCCACACAGCCGTGGTTCTGTTGCACCCTTGTAGCAATGTCGGCTCTGGGGTGCAACCGTGGTTAACATGTCTCCTCTCCATGTTCGCTGGGCGATGTCGGCCCCGAATGCCTACTGTTTGTATTTCTGTGTATTTTTGTAGGTCCTCACCTTTTGGGATCAGTCTTTATGTTCAATACATGTACTGTGGTGAATCCTACACGTAAATCCTCGTGTAAATCCTTGTTATTTACATGTAAATCCTCCCTCTCCGTGCGCTCTTATGCAGGGCATGGAGAGGGAGCATGAAATAACGATGATTTATGTGCTGGGTTCACCACAGCACATTTAATATAGAATGACAGACAATTCCCGAAAAGGTGAAGACGTACAAAAAACACAAACACACTTACTGATGGCGTTCGGGGGCCGGCATCGCCCAGAGAACGAATGACAGGAGACGTGCTAGTCACAGGTGCGCCCCAGAGCCGACATCGCTTCAAGGACGCACGAGAACCACGGCGAACATGGAGTGACTAACATCGGGAGAGTGCTGAAAACACTGGCAGACTAACAGCACAGATGACAATACTATTGACCAGCATTGCGTTACTGGCAAACGGCCGCAAATATGTACCCGCACTGCTGGTGATGGTGTGATGAGAAGCAACTGGGCGAGGACCTGGAAACATGATCAGCGGGAGTTTGAATCAGCTGATGATAATGAGAGAGGGGACGTGGCCAGACCAGTGAGATGTCAGCATGGGATCACAGAAAGTAGGTCAAAGCTGTGCGTAAATCCATTAATCCTTCCCCTCCTCGTGCGCTCCTCCTGCCTAAAAGCACATGAGAAGCGCACGAGGAGGCTTATGACAGTTGAAGCTGAAGCATGTGATGTGGTCTTTCATGGCCTGCTGTTTATCTGAGCCTGTGACACAACGCGAAGGCATAGCCATGGAATTAAAACAAGAAACCAGAGAAACTGTGAGCCACAAAGCTGCTGTCATTCTAGTTAACAACACCGGAGTCTGTTCTGTCGATTACGTCATTGGGGTGTCACCCTTAATTTGGTGTTTTTTTGATGATAACTAGCTTATGCAGGTGCTGTTGTAAATATTATATTGATCATAGACAATAACTTTTGGGTTTACACAACATCCTAAAAAATGTCAAAAACGTGTCATCAGCACTTTAATGCTTGGTGAGTTGCAGCTGACGATGCCATTACGTGGCTAACGTTAACTGGTTAGCTCATAGCTTCAGGTTGGAACACAGCGTGTGCTAGATATTGGCTGAATGTCAGGGTGTAAAAGCCCAAATGAAGCATTATCTGAGACAGAATTATGTGGTTTGCGTGGTCGATATATGACCAGTCCTTGGGGAGTAATAACAGAAACAACCTTGGAAAACCTAATCCCTTGCTCTGCTAACAGCTGCCTGTCCTAGCCAGTGTACAAGAAACTATAGAAAAATTAGCTAAAATAACTTCAAGGAATGAGCTACGTATATGGTTAAGTGCTGGTAGATGGTAAAGGTGGTTCCATTGTGATGAAGCCTTTTCATGATATGAGGCAATAAAAAGCTTCAGAAGGAGTCTGTATCCAGTAAGTACATCACCTTAAAATTGTATTGCAGTTTTCAGGACATGTATAGACCTTGAATCACTGTCATGGTCAGTCAGGATTTTGTTTCCCTGAAGGTCTCCATAAGTGTTTACAGATTCACCATTTGGAAAAATTGTCCTTACAATTGAGTTTTCACCAAAAAAACAGCACTATGGAGAGGCCCATACTGACTTTGACCTATTTTTAAAGTGTGTGCTTTAAGTGTTTTTAACATGTTTAGTTTTGCACCAAAAACCCTTGAACTGAGGCTTCAAGATGTCCCTTGTCCAACTAAACTTGATTGAGGCTCAAGGTTATCATCAAAGTCTACACAAATATGAAAAGTATGCTTTGAGGAAAATGATTTCTAACAGCTGGAATGATAGATATACTTTTTCTAATTCTTTATACAGTATGTGATCTGATCTACTATTGATTTACCCTGCTGTTTATGTATAGTAGTTCTATGTGCACTGAAATACAGTAGTTTTGGCTTAGATAAAAATTATGTTTCAAAGAAACAGTGAAATACAATGAATTTTTTAAAAGTGTTGGCAAAAAAGAAATTAAAAAAGAATGCATGTTTGAGCCAAGCAAAATAAATAGGCCTACCACAGCGAATATCTAAGTACACAGAAGATAGTCCGTAAGAGAGTGATAGACAATATAAATACAACACATGCAAAACCACCCAGGAGATTGTACCTAGCATGTGTTAATTGAGCACTACAATAAATAAGCACGCATCAGATGAGACATTCCCATCCAGGCGTTGATCAGCTATGGGAGAGTGATGAGAATTGACGGAGAATCTCAATTTCCAATAGCAATCACAGCGTGACATCTCTTTCTCCAATTAGGACTGAAGAGAAGGAGGGATGAATCCACTGGGAGCTGGTGCTGCTTTGAATAAGTTGTCTACTTTAATCATCTCTCTCTTTATTTCTCTGACCTGTAAATGATGCGGACACCATTGAGCCCATGAACACATTCTGCCTGAAGCTATTGTCTGCCGCTATGTGAATAACATACCACATATAGAGTCACTCACAACTAAATCTTGTATTTCCTTGGTTTGTTCTGTAAACAATTTGACTTCATGGCCAGCATATGTCTTCCACAAAGTATAAATTTGTTTTGGCAATGACAGGAAGTGAGCCTGCTTTACACAAATTTTAACATCAGTTAAAAGTTGTAAAGCTATAAAATTAGATTTTACTTACATTTTTATTTAGAAAAAAGGTGCCAGTTCTATGAAATCAACTCTTCCTACAGTTTTGTTCCAAATGTTTTGAAACTTGATACGAGGGTTTGACACACACCAGGGCTATTCAATTACAAAATCAGTTGGGCCACAATTTGAAATCAAGACATATAACTGGGCTGCACATGTTCAGTGATCTGTTGAATGACAAATTTCAAACCAACACAATATGATGAAAAATATGCACTTTTTATTCATTGTCTTGGTTTTAAATGTGCACTTTGCACTTGACAAAGGCACATCAAAAGTGCATAAAAACACAATAACAGCGTTGGCATTGAGTAGAACTTGAAGTAGTAGAAATATTTTTCCTCTTTAACAACAAGTAAAAAAATAGAATGAAAAAAATCAAAGTCTGTAAATAACCATTTTGGTCACATCTTACTCAGGCATATCTCAAAGTACATAAAAACTCAATGTGCACTGTTAGTAGTGTTAACATTTGTTTCCATTTTGAAATAAAATATAATACATCATAGTCATTACTGACCTTGGCACATCACAAAGTGCATTTTGCTGAATAAAAAAAATGAACTGTCAAACACTTCAGTGCACAACCCTCCAAGAAAAGATTGATAACATAACAAACATTGCACATCCACCACTGTGGTTTGTTTTGTTTTAAATCACCAGATGTGTGAGTAGGAACCTCTTGTTATAAGTACACATTCCATTATGCACACATATCAGTCAACCAAAAATTTCTAGTGGAGTTAAGGATACAAAAAGCACCCTTTGAGTAATGACTTCAGTCTTGAAGATTTGAGGTTTTTCTCCAAAATTTAAAACAATTTTCTTATAGTTTTTTTTTTTACTTTTCTCTGTAAATTTATCTAAATTTGAAACCATTTTTAATAAAATCACTGTTTTTTTACATAAATTTTTAACAGATTGTGGTAAAATTTTGACTTTTTTTCCTTAACAATTTACACTTTTGACAATAATTTTGCAGAGCTAGAACAGAACAATAATTTAACTCTGATTTCAAAGAAAAAAATATTAATAAAATTGTTGTAGCGAGAAATGAGCAGGCCAGGCACTGAGCTGGATCAGTGTGGACTTTATTTCTCTCTATCCTCAAGTCAACAAGAATAATCCCAGGTCGTGGGGCATCTCTCTTTTATATGTTACATGCCTTGCCTAGCAACCTGGGGGCTCACACCACAATACACATTATCCCAATGCCTGTCCGCGCATTACCATACAGTCCTTCAGCACCATTAACATACAGTCCTTCGGCACCATTAACATACAGTCCATTAGCGCCTTCACCTCCGCTGTCCCATCTCGACCCCCCGTCGGCTTCTCTCTTCCTGTGCCCTTCAGTGTGAGTGGAGAATGTGACGTCTAGGATCCCCCCCAAAACACTCAGAATGGGCCTTAACCCTCATGTCCTGTGGGCTTCAGTCAACGTCCGTAGCGGCTGTAACGGGGGATCACCAGCTCCGAGGCGCTGCTGTGCCGGTGGGGTGCTCCTGGAGGTGTGTCCCTCTGTGGGAGACATTGAGGAGGCAGGAAAACATGTCTACATCATGCCGTTGTGCCTGAGCTGACGAGTCATTTACCTGGGGAACTCTCAGTGGGGGTTGTTCGCGCCGAGGAGCCCGGGCCAACACCACCTGCTCGTCCGTTAATACGAACGCTGGCTTAAGCCTGTCTATGCAGACTGTTACTCTGCGTCCCCCCACGTCTAACTCAAAATGTTTAGCCCCAGGTTCCAAAACTCTGAACAGGTCATCGTAGGGCGGGCGCAACAGGGTCCGGTGGGCATCGTGCCTGACAAACACGAATGACGCATCCTTCAAAGTCCTCGGGATGAAAATGTGGGGAAAACAGTGGTGGGCCGGGCCCGGCACCATCCCTGCCTCTGTTCTATGTAGTGAAGGCGGGGATGGGACAGTGTTTGGCGCGGGGTTGTTAGGCAAAAATTCACCAGGGAGCCGCAGCGGCTGGGAAAAAATAAGTTCTGCTGGGGAGGCAGCCAAATCCTCCTTCGGTGCGGAACGCAACCCTAACAGAACCCACAGCAACCGGTCCATTGAATTTGCGTCCGTAAGCTAAGCCCTGAGCGCTGCTTTAAGCGACCTATAGAAACACTTGCATAACCCGTTGGCCTGGGGGTTGTACGTGGTTGTGCGATGAATGGATTGGGTCTGGTGTCTCTCA
This sequence comes from Pholidichthys leucotaenia, assembly GCA_020510985.1. NCBI lineage: Eukaryota > Metazoa > Chordata > Actinopteri > Cichliformes > Pholidichthyidae > Pholidichthys > Pholidichthys leucotaenia. Next base: position 356,015,702 of record CM035837.1, on the reverse strand, counting down.
TCTTCCTCTTGACAATACTCCATAGATTCTCTATGGGGGTTTAGGTCAGGAGAGTTTGCTGGCCAATCAAACACAGTGATGCCATGGTCATTAAACCAGGTTTTGATACTTTTGGCAGTGTGGGGTTGTGCCAAGTCCTGCTGGAAAATGAAATCAGCATCTCCATAAAGCTTGTCAGCAGAGGGAAGCATGAAGTGTTCTTAAATTTCCTGGCAGACGACTGCTCTGACTTTGGTCTTGATAAAACACAGTGGACAAACACCAGCAGATGACTTCTGTTCAGATAAAAGTAAATTTTGCATTTCATTTGGAAATCAAAGTCCCAGAGTCTGGAGATAGAGTGGAGAGGCACAGAATCTAAGTTGCTTGAGGTTTAGTGTGAAGTTTCCACAGTCAGTGATGATTTGAGGAACCATGTCTTCTGCTGGTGTTGGTCCACTGTGTTTTATCAAGACCAAAGTCAGCACAGTCATCTACCAGGAAATTTTGGAGCACTTCATGCTTCCCTCTGCTGACAAGCTGTATGGACCAGCTGATTTCATTTTCCAGCAGGACTTGGCACCCCCCCCCCCACACACACACACACACTGCCAAAAGTGTCAAAACCTGGTTTAATGGCCATGGCGTCACTGTGTTTGATTGGCCAGCAAACTCTCCTGACCTAAATCCCATAGACAATCTATGGAGTATTGTCAAGAGGAAGGTGAGAGACACCATACCCAACAATGCAGACGAGTTGAAGGTCACTATCAAAGCAACTTGGGCCTTCATATCACCCCAGCAGTGCCACAGGCTGATCACCTCCATGCCATGCCGCATTCATACAGTAATTAATCCAAAAGGAGCCCCCAACCAGGTATTGAGTGTGTACATGGACTTACTTTTCAGTCGTCCACATTTGTATTAAAAAACAATTTTTAAAAAAATTAATTTTATGTAATATTCTAATTTTTTGAGAAACTGAATTTGGGGTTTTCATGGGCTGTAAGCCATAATGATCAAAATTAAAATAAATGAACACTTGAAATATTTCACTCTTTGTGTAATGAATCTATATAATATATGGGTTTCACTTTCTGAAATGAGTGACAAAAAATATTGAATGTTTTCATGATATTCTAATTTTTTGAGATGTACCTGTAATATGAAATGTCAGAATTGGTTAACATATTTGGATAACTTTAAAACAGAGAATTCAATGTGTATCATGGGCATCGTAGACTATTACTGAGTTACTTGTGAATCAAGCAATTGTGGAACCAAATAAAGCCTAGTTTAATTTGGCGATATACTGGAAATTGGAAAACCATAAAATAGCATTGGTCAAGAAAACTGGATGCAGTTTTATGAAGAAAATGATGAGTAAACTATTTATAAAAAATGGAACATTGGTGTTACTCTGAAAAAGAATGTAAATTAATGAAAGGACAAAATGCATTTTGAAATTCTGATGGCGGTTTGCATGAAATTAAGTTTAAAGAACTTATGCCAGGAATATTCTGAAGACTTAAGTTTAAATTAAACAACAGACTGTCAGCCACAGAGTCATTCCGGGTCTGGTGGCAGCAGGGCCCCCACGTGCCAACCTTGATTCAGTTGGACGTCAATGGATTCTGTTGATGGAGAGGCTTATACAGTGGGGGAAAAAAGTATTTAGTCAGCCACCAATTGTGCAAGTTCTCCCACTTAAAAGATGAGAGAGGTCTCCAATTTTCGTCATAGGTATACCTCAACTATGAGAGACAAAATGAGAAAAAAAAAATCCAGAAAATCACATTGAAGGATTTTTAATAAATTAATTGGTAAATTCCTCGGTAAAATAAGTATTTGGTCACCTACAAACAAGCAAGATTTCTGGCTCTCACAGATCTGTAACTTCTTCTTTAAGAGGCTCCTCTGTCCTCCACTCGTTACCTGTATTAATGGCACCTGTTTGAATTCGTTAACAGTATAAAAGACACCTGTCCACAACCTCAAACAGTCAGACTCCCAACTCCACTATGGCCAAGACCAAAGAGCTGTCAAAGGGCACCAGAAACAAAATTGTAGACCTGCACCAGGCTGGGAAGACTGAATCTGCAATAGGTAAGCAGTTTGGTGTGAACAAATCAACTGTCGGAGCAATTATTAGAAAATGGAAGACATACAAGACCACTGATAATCTCCCTCAATCTGGGGCTCTATGCAAGATCTCACCCTGTGGGGTCAAAATTATCACGAGAACGGTGAGCAAAAATCCCAGAACCACACGGGGGGACCTAGTGAATGACCTGCAGAGAGCTGGGACCAAAGTAACAAACGCTACATCAGTAACACACTACGCCGCCAGGGACTCCAATCCTGCAGTGCCAGACGTGTCCCCCTGCTTAAGCCAGTACATGTCCAGGCCCGTCTGAAGTTTGCTAGAGAGCATTTGAATGATCCAGAAGAGGATTGGGAGAATGTCATATGGTCAGATGAAACTAAATAGAACTTTTTGGTAAAAACTCAACTTGTCGTGTTTGGAGGAGAAAGAACACCATACCTACTGTGAAGCATGGGAGTGGAAACATCGTACTTTGGGGCTGTTTTTCTGCAAAGGGACCAGGACGACTGATCCGTGTAAAGGAAAGAATGAATGGGGACATTTATCGTGAGATTTTGAGTGAAAACTTCCTTCCACCAGCAAGGGCATTGAAGATGAAACATGGCTGGGTCTTTCAGCATGACAATGATCCCAAACACACTGCCCGGGCAACGAAGGAGTGGCTTCGTAAGAAGCATTTCAAGGTCCTGGAGTGGCCTAGCCAGTCTCCAGATCTCAACCCCATAGAAAATCTTTGGAGGGAGTTGAAAGTCTGTGTTGCCCAGCGACAGCCCCAAAACATCACTGCTCTAGAGGAGATCTGCATGGAGGAATGGGCCAAAATACCAGCAACAGTGTGTGAAAACCTTGTGAAGACTTACAGAAAACGTTTGACCTCTGTCATTGCCAGCAAAGGGTATATAACAAAGTATTGAGATGAACTTTTGTTATTGACCAAATACTTATTTTACCGAGGAATTTACCAATTAATTCATTAAAAATCCTTCAATGTGATTTTCTGGATTTTTGTTTTTCTCATTTTGTCTCTCATAGTTGAGGTATACCTATGATGAAAATTGGAGACCTCTCTCATCTTTTAAGTGGGAGAACTTGCACAATTGGTGGCTGACTAAATACTTTTTTCCCCCACTGTAGATAGATTCTCCCACATGGGCGTGCTCCTGAGATCGCAATCAGGCTGTTCTTCAGCAAGCTGGGTGAGGTCTCCTCTTATGCATTGAAAAGGAATTTGTTTTTGTACAAAGTCCCATCAGAAATTCAAACTGGGACAAGAATATGCCACAGATCTGTTTCTTCCAATTTATTGTGGCTGGAATGAGTTGGTTTAAGCTAAAAAAAAACAAAAAAACAAAACAAAAAAAAACCCAATCTTCTTGCAAGGTAATTTAAAGAAAAAGATTGAAATAAAAAAAAAGTGAACTTTAAAGAAAAGAACAATAATTTTCACAGAGCATGACAGGCTGTGGGCCTTACTTGGACACAGGAAAAAAAATGGATGAGCAGAAAATGCTCCTAACAGCTTGACCACCGCCCCAAAACGGAACAAAAGGAAAGTTTTTTTTATTTTTGGGTGTGGCAGGTTTTCACTGGCTTTCATGAAATCTGAGCTGGCCCAATTACATTGCTTCTTTTTCCAGCAGAAGTCATAAACTCAACCTAAAAAAGGAAATGCAAGGGAGCTTGGAGGCTCATTGGTCATTTCAAAGTTCAGGGCTTTGTGGGTCTCCCAGCAGAAAGAGGAGGGGGAAGAGACTTTTGATATGAGAAGTGAGAACCCCCCCTTATGACACATACATTGCTAAATAAAGCATAAATTCCTTAAACTTTAGTGACTTAGATATTCTACTCAATAATAAAGGAAAATACAATGTCTCTACATTGTAACTGTAATTTATTTGTGACAGTAAGCATACAAATTAATTTCTTCCTTAAAATAAAGCAACACATATTAAATCATATCAATAAAAACATTTGAAACCACATTGTCTATCCCAAGAGTTCAACCATGTCTTCAGTAGCGGATACTGTCTTGAGAGAAAGAATATGAATTTATTTGTCCATAGTGCATGAATTCCACTGCAAAGAGAAAAAAATTAAATATTCCTGATTTGTCCACCAGATGGCACTGTGAAACTTTCTGGTTGTTTACTGGAGAACCTTGCCTCCCCAAGCCTGGATTGCATCAACCATAAATCTGTCGATTTGGAACATTCCTTTGCCAAAGAGCAGAAAAGGGAGAATGACTAAGTCCTGAAGAAGGGATTAACTTCCACTTTATGGCCGATGGGTAGTGTTACAGCTCTGGTCCTTGGATGAGAGAAGTAGTTCATGACCAGACTTTTGAGTTGAAACAATTTTCCTTCAGCAAAGAATGATTTTATAGATTGGTACTCACGGTCATGATACAGTAGGTTATCTCATTTAAAACATTGCTATTAATTTATTTTACAGTTTTGTTAGACATCTCACAGGTTCATGACAAACTATAGTACAAACTCCTATGGTTGAATTGCTTTTATTTTTTGTTTATCTGATGTAAATATTCATGTTAAAAATACTGCTCACTATTACAACCATCTTAATTATTTAAAGAAAAGTTGCTGCTTGATTCCACCAAAAATGATTAAATGATTCAAATGAAAAAAACTGCTTAAAATAATATGCACCCAATTAAAAAGATTGAACCTCATGAGAGAGCTACATAAAAAATAATTCAATATTAACACTTAATTCCAAAGCCAAATAACAGTTGCTTTACTATTTTACCAAAGCTAATTAGCACATGGTAACAAGTTGTATAAAAAACGCGTCTCAAGAAACCACAGGTGTTTCTATGAGTAATTAACATTTTATGAGTTAAAGTAAATAAGTTCCAAAAGGGGGACTCAGACTCCTCAGCCTCCCTGGAAAGGTCTATGCCAGGGTACTGGAGAGGAGAGTCTGACCATTGGTCGAATCTCAGATTCAGGAGGAGCAATGTGGTTTTTATCCTGGCCATGGCACACTGGATGTGGGAGTTTGTCCAACCAGTCTACATGTGTTTTGTGGACTTGGAGACAGCATTTGACCGCATCCCTTGTGGTGACTTGTGGGGGGTGCTCCAGGAGTATGGGGTATCGGACTTGCTGCTACAAGCTCTCCGGTCCCTAACAAACTCTCCACTGTGAGAGTTTGTTTTGTATTGCCAACACTCAGTCGAACTTGTTTCTAGTGAAAGATGAACTCTGCCAGGGCTGCCCTTTATCTCTGATCCTGTTCCTAATTTTTATGGACAGGATATCTAGGTGCAACCAAGGAATGGAGGATTTCATGTTTGGTGACCACAGGATCTCATCTTTGCTGTTTACAGATGATATCGTCCTGTTGACTTCATTGAGCAATGACCTACAGGTCTTACTAGGATGGTTTGCTACTGTGTGAAGCAGCCGGGATGAGAATCAGCACCTCGAAGTCGGAGTCCATGGTCCTGGGCTGGAAAAGGGTGGATTGTCCTCTCTGGTTCAGGGACAAGCTCCTGCACCAAGTGGAGGAGTTTAAGTATCTCGGGACCTTATTCACAAGTCAAGTTAGAATGGAGCGGGAGATTGACAGACGGATCGGAGCAGCACCTGCAGTGATGCGGACATTGTACCGGTCTGTTGTAGTGAAGAGGGAGCTGAGCTCTAAGGCAAAGTTGTCGATTTATCGTTCAATCTATGTACTGGACTCAATCTTACGGTGCGTTCAGACCAAATGCAAACAGGCTAATTTTTCACATGGCGCAATTACATTTTAACTCAATGTACAGACATGAACAGACATAAATTCGCTGTCTGAGTGAGTTGCAGACAGGTGAAGTTGCCTTAATAACTGCTGCAGCTGTGTTCGACCTACTGGGGAAATTCCCAAAACACCATCATGCTTAGGTTTACATTATCCGACAGGGCTCACCTGAAAAAAATAGTCCCTGCCTCCAAAATTTTCACCTGGATGATGGCTTGTTTACATTGCTAGCCTGCTAACCTTGTTAGCACATCCATGGCAGGGGTCCATGAGTAAAAAATTCTGACGCTCTGATTCAGCTGCAGAGCTCCCAGTCCATCTGTCTCCAGGTGAGTGTCAGTCTCATTTTCAAACTAATTTACTCTCCAATGTTGATTCTTTTACTCTGGTGACAGCAGAAACTCAAGGCCATTACTAGCTAGCACTATTCGTCAGATGTGAATGCACAAATGCGGGAGATTCATGTGTGCTCACGTCATTCCATTGACTTTGTATGTATTCACACCACGCTTGGTCTGAACGCACCTTTAGAGATAGGGTGAGGAGCTCAGTCATCCGGGAGAGGTTCACAGTAGAACCGTTGCTCCTCCACATCGAAAGGAGCCACCGGAGGTGGTTTGGGCATCTGATTAGGATGTCTACTGGATGCCTCCTACTTGAGGTTTTTCGGGCACATCCCACTGGGAGGATACCCTGGGGCAGACCCAGGATATGCTGCAAAGACTATATGTCTCCCAGCTGGCCTGGGAACGCTTTGACATCCTCTGAATACCCAGAGCAGGTGGCCGGGGAAAGCAAAGTCTGGGCTTCTCTGCTTGAACTGCTGCCTCTGTGACCTGGACCTCCGGAAGGGCGATAGAAGATGGATGGATGGATGGATGGATGGATGGATGGATGGATGGGACAGATGAATTTAATAGGGATAAAAGTACCTTTATGCAAGAATACACTATGTAGCAGTTAACGAGGTACAAATATTAATATAAACATACATGTAAGTGGGAATGAAGATTAATTTTCATTACCAGCCTATACAAACTCATTTGGGGCACTAGTCCAGAAAGAATGGACAATTTCATTAACAATTCAATATTTGTACCAGCGATGAATCAGCCTCAAAACCTGTTAGTTCTTTCTGCTTTAAATCAAGAAGATGGACGTGATCTTGAACAGTAACTCCAATATGCCTTTTTAACAGTTTAATAAGAAATTTCAGGATAGACAAACACATTTAGACGACTTTAAGACAGTGAATTCTATATGTATCATGAGCACATTGAACTGTTAATGGATTATTGAGCATAACATGTATTATCAAACATTTGAGGAACCAAAGAAAAATATAGCTTAAATTGGCACTCTACTGGAAAATGAAAAACTATAAAATAGTTGTAAAGCGTGGTTGGGGGAAAATGGATGCAATTTTATGAAGAAAATGATCATTAAAAATTAGTTTATAAAAAGGAAAATTTGTGTTACTCTGAAAAGGAACAGAGATTAAGATAAGATAAGGTAAGATAAGATAAACCTTTATTAGTGTCACAATGGGGATGAAAAGATAAATGTATTTGAAGTTCTGAAAGGAGTTTGAAGATGTTAAGTTTACAGAGCTTATAAAAGGAATATTCTGAAGAATTAAATTTAATTTGGACAGCAGACCTTAAGCACAGCAGATGAAGTCAGATTGTGCCTTTTGGTGGTAGCAGGCCTTTTAGGTACCAACCTTGGTCCAAATAGATGTTTGTTGTTGAAGTTGAGAGGAAAGGGCAGGGTACAAAACGGTCTGGAACCGGCCACTGCTCCTTTAGGTTACAACTGTAGAAGCTGGATGCTGGTCAAACAGGTCATAGTCTCAGTTTATAAACAGAAAAAGGAATTTGACGTCTGGCCAGGCTGTCAAATTCAAATAATATTTGTTTATAGTTCAAAGTCCGATCAGAACAGCAAACTCGATAAATAATAAAAACAAACCACAAAGTCTGATTCTTCCAATGTATTGTGGTCAGAACATAGTTGACTTAAGCCCACACCTCTTTGTCCTATTCCAGGTGTTAGCCAACCATTTGAACATTTGATAATTGACTGCATGGGGCCTTTGCCTCCATTCAAGTCTGGGTGTGCCAATTTGTTGACAGTAATGTGTCAGGTTAGTAAGTATCCTGCTGCGTTTCCCTTGCGCTCAATTTCTGTGAAATCTGTGTTGAAAGCACTGACCCAGTTTATTTCAATCTTTGGTATTCTGTGGGTGATCCAAAGTGATCAGGGGTCGAATTTCACTTCCCATATGTTCCAGCAGATTTTGAAGCAGCTGGGAGTGAAGCACAACTCTGCATCAGCATACCATACACAGAGTCAAGGGGTGTTGGAACGATTTCACCAGACACTGAAATCTATGTTACGTGCTTATAGTGTGGAACTGGGGAAGGATTGGGAGGAAGGTCTGCCATGGCTCATGCCGGCAGCCAGGGAGGTTGTCCAGGAGAGCACAGGATTTAGTCCCAATGAGTTGGTTTTTAACCATAAATTTTGTGGGCCTTTAGCAGTCTTGCAGGATGGTTTGGTTGTCAAGGAGCCACCCAAAAATCTGGCAGATTACGTTAATGGATTTCACCGTTGGCTTTATATGGCTATGGAAATGGCAAGGAAGAATTTGACCGAGGCATAAAGTTCAATGAAGAGCCATTATGATCACCGCAGTGAATGCCGCCAGTTTAGTCCAGGGAACCAGGTGTTGGCACTACTGCTACTGGGAGTATCACCATTTCAGGCAAAGTCTGCAGGCCCTTATTGTGTTGAGAAGCAGGTGCCGGATGTAAACTATCTTATTTTGACTCCTAATAGAAGGAAATCATCTGAGTTGTGCCATTTGAATCTGCTTAAGTCTTATTATGATTGTGGTGCTGCTGATAATGGGGTTTCTGCATCTCCAGTGTTGAGAGTGGGGCCCGGGGTGTTCTCAGGGTCTGTGGTTTCAGGCCTGGAGATTCCTTTGGTGAAGGATACTAGAACACTGGATGTAGCAGTGACAAGTGGTCGGCTTAAAAATTCAGAGTCTTTAAGTAATTTAGATAACTTGTTAGGGCATTTATCTGTGTTGCAGGGAGCAGAAATGATTTCACTGTTAAGGGAGTTTTTGTCACTGTTTGGGGATACGCCATCACGTACGAATCTTATTCAGCATGATAGAGATGTTGGCGACTCTCCTCCAATTAAACAACATTTTTAGATAGATAGATAGATAGATAGATACTTTATTTCGAACAAAAAAGTATAACAAAAACAAAACAAATGACAAATGCAATAAAGTAACAGTATACAGTGTTCGAAAGGGAGAAGGAAGAAGTGAACACTTATTAATTCCATCTCCTCTCGTTGTATAAGTGTAAAATCTTGGAGGTAGAGGTGAAATATATGTTGGATAATCATATTGCTGTGCCATCATCTTCTAGCTGGGCATCCCCAAGTTTGATAGTGACTAAATCAGATGGATCACCAAGGTTCTGTAATGACTACCAGAAGGTGAATAAAGTCACCAAAGCCAATTGTTTTCCATTACCACACATGGAAGCTTGTATTGATCATGTGGGATCACCTCGGTTTGTAAACAAATTTGATTTACTGAAAGGATATTGACAGGTGCCTTTGACAGCTCGGGCATGGGAGATATCTGCCTTTGTGACATCCTTTGGTCTGTTTGAATATATGGTGATGAGTTTTGGTCTTCACAATGCTCCAGCAACATTCCAGCGCCTCATGAACCTGGTGACATCAGGTCTTGATGGTTGTTCTGTGTATCTGGATGATGTTGTTGTTTTAAGTGACACGTGGGAGTAGCATGTTCAACGTGTCAGGGCCTTGTTCCAGTGCTTGACTGAGGCAGGTTTGACGGTGAACTTGGCAAAATGTGAGTTTGCCAGGGCAACAATTGCGCACCTGAGTCAAGTAGTTTGGCAAGGGCATATTTGTCCGGTGGAGGCCAAGGTTCAAACGGTGTCGCAATATCCAGTACCAACTACAAAAAAAACAGCTGATGCGGTTTTTGGGTCTGGTAGGTTATTACAGAACTTTTTGTAAGAATTTTTCCTCTGAGGTTGCTCCCTTGACTGATTTGTTAAAAGGGAAAGCTAAGTTTGTGTGGTCGACTGCATGTCAAGAGGCATTTCAAAATGTGAAGTCTTTGTTGAGTGTAGGTCCAGTTCTTGCTGCACCTCGTTTGGACAGAGTGTTCAAATTGGAGGTGGATGCTAGCCATGTGGGGGCTGATGCAGTGTTGCTTCAGGAAGTGCCTCTTCAGGAAGAGGTTGACAGGCCAGTATGTTTCTTATCAAAGAAGTTTAATTCAAATCAGCATAACTATTCTGTCATTGAGAAGGAAACGTTGGCCTTGGTCTGGGCACTCCAGCATTTTGAAGTGTATGTTGGTTCTGGGGGTAACCCTTTGATTGTATACACTGACCACAACCCCTTAACATTTCTTTGCTCTCTGTGCAGTCCAAATCATCGGTTGTTGAGATGGGCTCTGTTCCTGCTGTCCTATACGTTGGCTATTAGGCATGTTAAGGGGAAAGATAATGTTGTGGTGGCAGAGTGGTTAGCACTGCAGCAGCACAGCAACTCACCCTTGGCCAGGGGATCCTGGGTTCGATCCCAGCCCTCGACCAACAGTGATCTGTGTGGAGTTTGCATGTTCTCCCTGTGTCTGCATGGGTTTACTCCGGGATTACTCCAGTTTCCTCCCACATGCCAAAAACATGCAAGTTAGGTTAATTGGCATTAAACTGGGGATTCTAAATTGCCCTTAGGTATGACTGTGAGAGTGAACGGTCGTCTGTCTCTCTGTGTTGGCCCTGCGATGGACTGGCGAACTGTTCAGGGTGTACCCTGCCTCTCGCCCAAAGATGCTGGGATAGGCTCCAGCCCCCCCATCCCCCCGCGACCCGAAAAGGACTAAGCGGAAGAAGATGGATGGATGGATGGATAATGTTGTGGTGGATGCGCTGTCTCGTGTGCCAGTTGGTTAGTTTGGAATTTGTTTTTAGCTGTTTTTGGTTTGCCTTATGGGGGAGTTATTTGTTACGGTGATCCCTTTGGGGACCCTGTCTTGGGGTGGGGGTGGGGGGGTTATGGCCCCTCTTTACCCCTATAACCATTGTTTGTGCTTTTTCCTCTACAGGCAATCCTCTGTCCTCTCTTCCCCTTACCCCCCAGCCAGTTGCAGCAGATGATTGCCCCTCCCTGAGCCTGGTTCTGCTGGAGGTTTCTTCCTGTTAAAAGGGAGTTTTTCCTCTCCACTGTCGCCAAGCACTTGCTCATAGGGGATCGCCTGACTGCTGGAGTCTTTCTGCAATTGTGGGGGGTTTCCCCTACAGTTGAAAGTGCTATGAGATGACTGTTGTTGTGAAATGGCGCTATATAAATAAAGTTGAATTGAATTGTTTTGGTTTGGTTATGTTTGGTCTCCTTGGTTATGTCTGGTTAATTAGGTTTTGCACTACTCAACACCACTACACCATATTTTACATTCACTCACTCCCTACACTACTGATGTTACTGATGAAACACATACTGTAAATACTTCAGTTATGCTTTTTCCTTAATTTGGTCTAATTTGGTTTAATAAAGTTATGTTTAACTCCAACTCCACTTGGTGCATCCTTTTGTTTGTTGTGGCCCTTGAGCCAGGTCATAACAGCATGAACTCCAACTCAGGGTTATAATTTAAATCTATACAGCCATGATATACTGTATATTGTGTAGCTTTGGCTATACTGTCTGTGTAATCACAATTCTTTATACTAGGGGTAAAAAGTGGTCAGACTTTGACTCCGCAGAGGAGTGAATGGCTGCAGCTCATCAGTTATATTACAAGCATCATAGGACTTAAGCATATCCTATGATCACATTCAGATTGATAAAGACCGATCGTTGGACTGAGATGATCGTACAAGTCTTACACACATTTGGTAAATGAGGACCAGCTGTTCCTACAAAGTTGGAAGATTAACCAAAGTGTCTTGCTAAGCTGAAGCACTGAGATTTCCCTGGAATGAAGCACCTGAATTCAATGATTAGGAGGTGTGGCCAAATACTTTTGACTCTCTGACGCTCTCTGAAAAAAGCTATTTAACATGACATTGAACGTCTGCTTGTTCCTCTGTCTATAGTGAAAGCTTGCAACAGCTGCCAGGTGTTTTCCATTTAAGATTTTTTGACTGTCTGTAAAAAAAGATGAAAGACCAGGGAAGAATATAAGACAGATGCAGTTTACAGCTGCAGGTAGAAATATTTTCCTTTTGGAGCATTCATTTAGTTTCCAAGGTAACCATAAACTTGATTTCTCTACAATTCCTGCAGATAAAACATTCAACATTGCCTCAGTGAGCATTAAAAATAAATAGTCCCTCATCATATCATAACAGTGAACTCTGCAGAATTATATTAGGTACTAACACTTTATTGTCTTTAAATAAAGATTTAACATTGTGTCCCAATCAAAGCACATTATACTGTAGACAGAGTATATTGGTTCTCAAAGACAGTACAATTAACTTTTCCTGGACCATTATACTTAAATTAATATTTAGGACAATTTTTTAAGTTAACAATGATAAAATGGGCATTTAGGTTGGATGTTTATAAATATTCATTTTCAAATGTGTCCCTGCCCTTGTCCTGTTTTTTGGTGGCACTTCATTTCTTGTGGTAAAAACAGATTTTTATTTATTTATTTTTTGGCTAGTACATCAGCATTTAAAAAGCAAGAAGACAAAATCCAAAGTTGGTGAGTTGACAACCTTCTTGGCTTCTTCAAATTGCCAGCTGACCAGTGTCTGAGCCCCTGCATATACTAAGCTTGTGTTTCTCCAGTGTCCTCATGTTGCTGATATCACACAAACCCCTGGTCGGCCTGGAAGATCGTGAGACAGCAGTCTCCAGCATTTTTGTCTTGTACTTTTAATGTTCTATGAAACTCAGTGCAGAGCAGTGGTTGCACTAGATGTTACTCGTCCACTGTAAAGCGCTTTGTGATTTCACTTAACATATAAATTGAATCCATTATTATTATTATGTAAAAATTATTTAATAATCTATTAAAATCCATCATTCTGTCATGATTTACAAGAATAATCAGCTCATGTGCAAGATGCTACACTAGGGAATGCACACGACACGGAGAGTCAAAGTTTAAACACAATTTTAATAAATGAGTGAATGCAGGATTAGCGGGCAAAAAACACCTCACTTGCCAGAGGAAATTCAGCCTGTAAGGAGGGATACGAGAGCAGGTTAGTTTGAGGAGGGAGGCAGGGAATAATGAATAACAGGAATACTCTTACGAATAGGAGCAGAGAGCACGACGGAGGAACCCAGTTGGCCGAAGATGATTCAATGAAGAAACTGCAGATGAGTAGGGCTGGGGAAACGTCTGACCGGGTGGAGATGGGTATCCGGAGCGAGGATGATGAAGATGAAGCAGGTGAGTGCACAACAACCCCCGGGGACACACCGCAGAGGTGACAGCAACCTGAGAAGGTGAAAGAGAAAAAGAGATTAATATCTGGGTTCCTTGATTACTACAGCTTCACTTACTTTTATCTTTAATGGCAGTATGCCCAATGAGCCAGTGCTGGAGCGTTCACAAACTGGTCCTTTTAAGCGCTGGCAGCAAAGAGACAGCAGGTACATCCACTCACCCAGGTGTATTGATTACCTGCGGAGCCGAGGACTAGACGAAGAACCTCCCACAGGAAGGGAGTGGGAGCGTGCTCACCCGATCATAACATATTCTCCTTTTCATATGATAAACTGATTTAGTTTTTATTTTCACAGAAAAATCATTTTAATCACAAGCTTATATGATGAACATATATAGTTTTTTTTTTTCAGTGAACAGATGAACAGACACTTCACGTTCCGCGCCGGTCAAAGTAGATGTTTTTTACAGTGACAGCAGAGATTAGAAAACCTTTTTCATGACAGAAAATTGTCAATCACAACTCAAAGCATACTCAACCATACAATTAATAACACACCATACAAATATGTTACTATAACTTGGTTTAAAAGGGGCACAGACTCACAATGATCCATGCATGTCTACTGGCAGCTGCACCCACTCATGCAGGCCCAAAAGGGTTGCTATCTTAAGGTGCTTTCACATCAAACGTGAAGCAAATTTTTCATGTGGCGTGAATACATGTAAAGTTAATGTAAACATGCAGAAAACATGCAAATTTGCACATTTGCATACAGGGATTTGGTAGCGCTAGCTACTAATCAGCCTTGAGATTCTGCCATCACCAAAGTAAAAGTATAAACACTGGAGAGTAAACTAGTTTGAAAATGAGACTGCCACTCACCTGCAGACAGATGGACCAGGAGCTCTGGAGCTGAAACAGAGTGTCTGTTTATCTACCCATGGACTCCTGCTACATATGTGCTAACGAGGGCTCTTCACCAGCCATCAGTCTAAGCAACCATCATCCAGGGGAAGTTTTGAAGAGAGTGACTATTTTCCAGGTGAGAGCCCTGCCGGATTGTGCTGTAAACTTAAAAATGACGATGTTTTGGGGATTTCCCCAGTAGGTAGAAAGCAGCTGCAGATGTTATGAAGGCAACTCAACCCCTCTGCAACTCACTCAGATGTGAATTCAAGTCTGTTCACATGTTTACATTGAGTTAACATGTAATTGCGCTGCCTGAAAAATTTGCACTTTCACGTTTGCTCTGAATGCACCTTTAGGCTGAACAGAGACATCATATCAGGAAACCATGGACAGGCTGCTCTCAGCATGACAGCGCTTGCCCCAGCTAGATCCTAAGGATCTAGGATGCTCTCAAAAGAAACTTCTCACAGTCAGTTGTTGTGACATTTTTTCCATTGTAGCATTGAAGGTATCAGTTATAACAGTTACAGTAAACTTCATCAGTCAAAATGGACTGCCTTCAGATTTCTTTCCAGTTTGTCACCATGCTCTGGCATAGCAACAGTGACTCCTGTTGTGTGGGGATTTGGCCTTTGGGACTTGCCATAGCCGATGCCAGGCGCTCAGCGTGGTGACGTCAGGCGGGCTACGGCCAGTGTGTAAAAGTACAACTTATGCTAATAAAGTTCAGTTCATTGCTCAGCATAGCATGGCTCATGTCTCGCTCTTTTGGTACATAACATTTGGCGACTGAGGATTAAACCATGGGGGCGTGTGCAAGACCATCACCTCCGTTCTGGGAGTCATCAGGTGTGCCAGCCACACCGTGGTGCCGCTGGTTGGAGGCTTTTGATGCCTATATTGTCGTGGCTGGCTTGGGCAGCGCCAACGAAGAAAGACGGAAGAGCGTTCTAATCCATTGCCTCAGCAAAGAAGGACAACATGTGCTTCACGTGCTGGTAGCACGGGCTCTTTGGACAAGTGTTTGTGCATGATGGATGAATTTTTTGTTGATAAGTATAACATCATGGCACGAAGATACAGATTCTTTGACCGCTGTCAGCAAGCGGGTGAGTCCATGCATCATTATCTTATAGAATTCCGTAATCTAGCGAGCACGTGCGCCTTTGGGGCTTTGGAAGAAGAGCTAATTCATGATAAGCTAGCGTATAGCATGAGCAACGAGTGGTTAAAGGAGAAGCTACTGCTAGCAAAGGACGATTTCGCAGTAAGTCAAGTGATGAAAATGGTTAGCCAAATTGAGTCCGCTACCCAGCTAGGAATGCAAGTACTGGCTAACAAACACCTAGCCGTCCAAGTTCCCTCTCCACGTCAGACCAATAGCAACCCAGCTAGCTACTCGTGGTGGACTCTCACATGGGGGGCGGACCATGGCACGGGCAGCAGCAGGAACCCAGGGACTGTGTGGCGGTTGTGGCTCTCCTCGTCACCGGATGGGCTTGTCTGCTTGCCCCGCTAGGGGGAAAAAGTGCTACAACTGTGGTCGAGCTAATCACCTGGATAGGGTTTGTACCACCGCCAACAAGCCGGTGGATTCGGGACTCGTGGGTGGAGCCTCGGTGTGTGTAGCAGGCACCAAGAATTGGCCACAAAATGATATGTGGTGCAGCGTGACGGAGTCGACGTGCCACTCGTGGTTGATTCGGGCTCTGTAAAATCCATACCAGGTGTGTCCACGGTAAGAAAACTTTTTCCAAAAAAGCCTATTCTAGCGGGTGCTGTGAACATGTTTGGCTATGGACATGTGAAGATTGGCATGGTGGGCACAGTCAATTTCTCTGTGGTGGGTGGGTCAAAGATTATTCCCGCATTCACCTTTCAGGTTTCATGCCATGGGGCTGACTTATTGGGTATTGACTTACTGGAAGAGTTAAGATTTTCCATTACGGACCCAGTCGGCTCCAGGGTACTGACTGTTTCTCCCGGGTAGCATGTTTGCTGGCCAGCGCTGTTTGCGGGCTTGGGCTGTGTGATGGCTTTCAACCACCGTCCGCTCATCGACCGGAGTGTAACGCCTAAAATTCATCCTCTTCAGCAGATACCACTCACCCTGCGGAATGATGTCACGGTGGAGCTGAACAAACTACTGAGTGTCAGCATTATTGAGAGAGTGGAGAGAGGGAGCCCCCTCATGAATCGTCACCTTATCGTGGTGGGGGGGTTTGCGTGCCCCAGTGATCCCAGGAGCTATGTTGTCCTGGGCAATTTGCCTCTGATAGGGTCTCCCAAGACAAGCTGGTCCTGGGTGAAGGGCCAGACTAAGAACGATCCAACAGACTCTCATGATAAATTGTATATCAAGGATTCAGTGTACCCCGCCCGGTATGGGGTTACCGGGGCCCCACCCTGGAACCAGGCCTGGGGGAGGGGCTCGAAGGCTAGCGTCTGGTGGCCGTGTTTCCACCCATGGGACCCGGCCGGGCTCAGCCCGAAGGAGTTACATGGGTCCGCCCTCCAGTGGGCTCACCATCTGCAGGAGGGATCATGGGGTTCCGGTGCTATGTGGATCAGGTGACGGTCAAAGGCGGAGACCTTGGCGGACTGATCCCAAGCTTTCTAAACTGGCTTTTGGTACGTGGAATGTTACCTCTCTGGTGGGGAAGGAGCCTGAGCTGGTGTACGAGGTTGAGAGATACCGGCTAGATATAGTCGGCCTCACCTCAACACACAGCTCCGGTTCCGGAACCAGTCTCCTGAAGAGGGGCTGGAGCTTGGCCTTTTCTGGAGTTGCCCCGGGTGAGAGGCGACGAGCAGAGGTGGGTATTCTTGTATCGCCCCACCTTGCTGCCTCTATATTGGAGTTTTCCCCGGTGGACGAAAGGGTTGCTTCCCTGCGCCTTCGGGTTGGGAAACGGGTCCTGACCATCATTTGTGCCTATGCACCAAATGATGTTTCAGAGTACCCACCCTTTTTGGAGTCTGTGACTGGGGTGCTGGAGGGTGCTCCTCTTGGAGACTCCATTGTCCTACTGGGGGACTTCAATGCGCACATGGGCAATGACAGTGAAACCTGGAGGGGGGTGATTGGGAGGAACGGCCTGCCCAATCTGAACCCGAGTGGTGTTCAGTTATTGGACTTCTGTGCTAACCACAGTCTGTCCATAACGAACACCATGTTCAAGCATAAGGGTGTCCATATGTGCACCTGGCACCAGGACACCCTAGGTCGCAGATCGATGATCGATTTTGTTATCGTATCATCAGACCTGCGACTGTATGTCTTGGACACTCGAGTAAAGAGAGGTGCAGAGCTGTCAACTGATCACCACCTGGTGGTGAGTTGGATCCGATGGCAGGGGAGGAAGCCATTCAGACCTAGTAGACCCAAACGTATAGTGAGGGTGTGCTGGGAGTGTCTGGCTGAGGCCCCTGTCCGGGAGGTCTTCAACTCCCACCTCCGGAAGAACTTCAACCACATTCCGAGGGAGTCTGGAGACATGGAGTCTGAATGGGCCATGTTCTCCACCTGTGTTGTTGAAGCGGCGGCCCAGAGCTGTGGCCGCAAGGTGGTCGGTGCATCTTGTGGTGGCAACCCCCGAACCAAGTGGTGGACACCATTGGTGAGGGGGGCCATTAAGCTGAAGAAGGAGTCCTATCAAGCTTGGTTGGCTTGTGGGACTCCCGAAGCAGCTGAGATGTACCGGCAGGCCAAGCGGAGTGCAGTTTGGGTGGTTGCTGAAGAAAAAACCCGGGTATGGGAGGAGTTCGGTGAGGCCATGGAACAAGACTTTCGGTCGGCCTCAAAGAGATTCTGGCAAACTGTCCGGTGGCTCAGGAGGGGAAAGCAGCTCCCTGTCCACACTGTGTATGGTGCGGATGGGACACTGTTGACTTCGACTGGGGATATCGTTGGGCGGTGGAAGGAATACTTCGAGGATCTCCTCAATCCCACTGATACGCCTTCCACAGAGGAAGCAGGGTTCGGGGACGAGGGGGATGACTCGCCTATCACAGGGGCTGAGGTCGCCAAGGGGGTTAAAAATCTCCTTGGTGGCCGGGCTCCGGGGGTGGACAAGATTCGCCCTGAGTACCTCAAGGCCCTGGATGTTGTTGGGTTGTCATGGTTGACACGCCTCTGCAACATTGCGTGGAGGTCGGGGGAAGTGCCTTTGGCATGGCAAACCGCGGTGGTGGTTCCTCTCTTTAAAAAAGGGGACCGGAGGGTGTGCTCCAACTTTAGAGGGATCACACTCCTCAGCCTCCCTGGGAAGGTCTATGCCAAGGTGCTGGAGAGGAGAGTCCAGCCGTTGGTCAAACCTCGGATTCAGGAGGAGCAATGTGGTTTTCGTCCTGGCCGTGGCACATCGGACCAGCTCTTTACCCTCTCGAGAATTCTCGAGGGTTCGTGGGAGTGTGCCCAACCAGTTTACTTTGTGGACTTGGAGAAGGCATTTGACCGCGTCCCTCGGGGATTTTTGTGGGGGGTGCTTCAGGAGTATGGGGTATCGGGCTTGTTGTTACGAGCTATTCGGTCTCTGTACGATCGTTGTGAGAGTTTGGTTCGTATTGCCAACACTCGGTCGGAGTCATTTCCAGTGAGAGTTGGACTCCGCCAGGGCTGCCCTTTGTCACCGATCCTGTTCATAATTTTTATGGACAGGATTTCTAGGCGCAGTCAGGGAATGGAGGGTGTCATGCTTGGTGACCACAGGATCTCATCTCTGTTGTTTGCAGATGATGTTGTCCTGTTGGCTTCATCCAGCAATGACCTACAGCTCTTGCTGGGACGGTTTGCCACTGAGTGTGAAGCGGCTGGGATGAGAATCAGCACCTCCAAGTCCGAGTCCATGGTCCTCAGCCGGAAAAAGGTGGATTGTCCTCCCCGGGTTGGGGACAGGCTCCTGCCCCAAGTGGAGGAGTTTAAGTATCTTGGGGTCTTGTTCACGAGTGAGGGGAGAATGGAGCGAGAGATCGACAGACGGATTGGAGCAGCATCTGCAGTGATGCGGACGTTGTACCGGTCTGTTGTGGTGAAAAGGGAGCTTAGTTCTAAGGCAAAGCTGTCGATTTACCAGTCAATCTACGTTCCTACTCTCACCTATGGTCACGAGCTTTGGGTAATGACCGAAAGAACGAGATTGCGGATACAAGCGGCTGAAATGAGCTTTCTCCGTAGGATTGCTGGACTCACCCTCAGAGACAGGGTGAGGAGCTCAGTCATCCGGGAGAGGCTCAGAGTAGAACCGCTGCTCCTCCACATTGAAAGGAGTCAGTTGAGGTGGTATGGGCATCTGATTAGGATGCCTCCTGGACGCCTCCCACTTGAGGTGTTTCGGGCACGTCCCACTGGGAGGAGACCCCGGGGCAGACCCAGGACTCGGTGGAGAGACTATGTCTCCCAGCTGGTCTGGGAACGCCTTGGTATCCCCTCTGAAGAGCTGGAGCAGGTGGCT
The DNA here is from genome assembly GCA_020510985.1 of Pholidichthys leucotaenia. Taxonomy (NCBI): domain Eukaryota; kingdom Metazoa; phylum Chordata; class Actinopteri; order Cichliformes; family Pholidichthyidae; genus Pholidichthys; species Pholidichthys leucotaenia. The sequence goes on along the minus strand of CM035837.1, from coordinate 355,996,014 downwards.
GGGGAGAGGGAAGTCTGGGCTTCTCTGCTTGAACTGCTGCCTCCGCGACCTGGACCTCCAGAAAAGCGGTAGAAGATGGATGGATGGATGGATGGACACCTTGCCGTGGATCTCGAATATTGTGGTGGCCAAAAAGAAGATGGGTGGCATCCGACCGTGCATCAACCTCAGAATTTTTAAAGTGATCATTCCGGACAAATATCCACTGCCCATGATGGAAGAGCTCACTGCAATGTTCAGCGGCTCCAATGTGTTTTCGAAAGTGGACCTCCGTAAGGTTACATATAAGTGCCCCTCCGCCCAGCCAGCCGCAACCTGATGGGGTTTGTGACCCACATGGGTGTTTTCAGATATACAAACATGCCTTTTGGCCTGAGCATGGCAAACTTTTACCGACATTTCATTCTCCATTATCCAGAGACTACTGAACCTCTTTGAGTCCTTCTGAAGCAAAACGCTCCATGGCAATGGACCCCGGCCTGCTCAGGAGCAGTCGCTAAACTGAAATCTCAGCTCATCTCCCCGCCAGTGTTGGCCCATTTTGACTCTCAATGCCCCACTTTTATGACTTGTGACACGTCTGGTTCTGCAGTGGGGGTGGTAATGTCTCAGCTTCAGAATGGTACAGAGCACCCCGTGGCGTTTACTTTGAGGTCCCTCACATCGGCTGAACAGAGGTACGCAGTGGGTGAGAGAGAAGTGCTCGCATGTGTTTGGGCATGTGAATGGTGGCACATCTACCTCTATGGACGCCATTTCACCTTGTGCACAGACCATAGGGTGCTGATGACCCTGCTGGAGATGACTGACTCGGGACACAGACCCCTGTGGATCCACAGGTGGGCGGAACAGCTGCAAACCTACAACTTCACTACTCAGTTCACCCCAGGCAGAGAAAACGTGGTGGCGGACCGCCTGTCTCATGCCACAACTAACACTGCGCAGCCTGACGACTGTGATTCCTTGGAGGCAGACCTGATTAACACGCACCACGAGCCCTTCCAGAACATGGTGTCCCTCCAGGAACTCCAGGCGGAGTCGGAACGGGATCCAACTTGGTCACAACTACGCTTGTTCATCGGGGGGGTTGGCCCACGAAAATGCAAGGTGACCTGGCACCTTTTCACAGGGTCAGGGATGAACTGAGTTGCTGGAACAATGTGTGTTGTGAAAGGACACTACACGTTGGTTCCGGTGTTGCTGAGATCTCGCGTTTTGGCTATGCTCCACGAGGGTCATCTGGGAGTGGTTAGGGTGAAACAATGCTGGAGGAATTCGGTTTGGTGGCCAAATATTGACAAGGACATTGAGACTATGGTTAAGAACTGTGTACTGTGTTTGGAAAGATGGAAAACTGGAGTGCCACCTCCCCCACCCCTGCGACCGCTCCAATACCTGGAGGTCCCCTGGAAGCACATCCAATTGGACATCTGTGGCGAATTACACACAGCGACCATGAACAGCCATTTCCTACTGGTGGCTTATGATCTGTTTTCAAAATGGCCAGAGGTGCTGCCCACTAGTTTTGTCACGATGGACGTGGTCACCGGTTTCCTCTTGTTGCTTTTCGCTAGGTGAGGGGTTCCAGGCACCGTTATGATGGACAATGATCCGCAGTTCTTCTCCGGAGGGAGGGGGGGCACATTCCGGCTCTCGGGATCAGGGTGGCATTCCAGCCGCCTCAGGAAATTGTCGCCAGCCCAGAATCCGGGAGCTGTAGTGGACAAGATGGACACTGGTTGGGACTTGACTGATGGGACTCTGGGGGGGCACCCGGGTACGGCCAATGGAACCTGGAGCAGGTCCTCCACCTGTGAGGCGCTTTACTAGAACCTGTCAGAGGCCTAAGCACCTGAATGACTTTGTGGTTGGACTGGGTTAGCTAGTACGTGTTGACCTTTGGGTGGCCGAATAATCCACCTCAACATGGGGGCATGCTGCCAGTCTACCCAGATGCCCAGTCAGTTCATTGTTCTACTGGAAATCTGAAGTTCTAATGTTATGCATATGTTTTGGGGTGTTTACTTGCCCTTTTTTGTGTGTGGGGGGGTATTTGTTGTAGTTATACACTTTGTGAAGGGGGAGTGGAATGTTGTGTGGGGATTTGGCCTTCGGGGCTTGCCGTAGCCGGCGCCAGGTGCACTACGTAGTGATGTCAGGCAGACTACGGCCAGTGTGTATAAGTACAACTTATGATAATAAAGTTCAGTTCGTTGCTCGGCATAGCATAGCTCATGTCTCACTCTTTTGGTACATAACAACTCCTACTTCATCACCTGTTCACTTAAGTGTGTTATACAAATCACTGCTGATCAAAGTTGAGGTCAACAGCAGCCCATGCCCATTGCAGAGTCTGTTTCATCAGCAGCTAAATCCAGGACGGGCTTTTAAAACTGCAGACAAAATCCAGGTCTTGGAGGGTTTTCCAGGGTTATTTGTTTGGTTTGAAAGGGGCTAAAGTCCTTATAAGAAGGTTGGAGGCATGGTAAAAATCAATGGCCTATCTCATGAGGAAACCCAATACTTTAACACTATTCCTCTTTTTACCCTTTTAACACTATTTCTCTTTTGTAGTTTTGAATGTTTTTGCATAGTTCTGGTACTTGTTGCTGCTGTTTGTGGTTGTGCCATAGACTATAAATGGAGGCTCCTCACAACCAAGCACAGCTAAATCTGTGGCTTCAACGTGTAGCTCATGCACCGAAAACTAATAAGGACTGTTCATGTGATCGGTGGTACAGACACAGGACAGACACAAGAGCACCAGTTATGTATTGTACAGTATGAATGTCACAGATCTCATGTTTATGTGTTATATGTCACCAGATGCAAGGCTGCATGAAGTAAAATAATAAATAAAAACTAGTACCACTTTGCTTCCTAAGGCTTAACGATTTAAGAAAGATATCAATTTTTTTTTATTTTTTTTTTTGCATTCGTTGCACTGCACTGGAACAATACAGACTTGATCTTAGCAGCTTCAGCATGCATTGATTTTTAAATTATCACAAAATATACAGTAGATCAATAAAAGTTTGAACAATTGTCAGAAAAGGTCTGTATGTGTTAAGTTAAATAACAAGCATTCACGACATGACAACAGCATGAGCATTTTAATTTTGGGGTAAAACTAACAGCTGCAGCTGTCTGCATTTACCCCAACATTAAAACACCCAAGCACGGTGTTGTGATTCTTTGTGACTCTGACTAAATTCTACATCTGCTCTCAAGTAAATGTGATTATGTCCAACATCTTTTGACAAAATGCAATCGACTTTATTGCGGTGGAGACATTGATATATCTCAGAGCTTTTATTTGTTTACAGCATTAGCATCTTAGCAGCGGAGCTAACTAACGAAGCCACTGCCTATGAGGCCACTTTTTAAGGTCATCTTCCTATCCCTCGATAGTTGTGGGAAGTAGTATGATTATATTACTCTTTGCAAAAGGCTGTGTTCCCGCATTTTTTTCACATAGGCTGTGTCTCAATTCAGGTGTTGCAGCCTCGTAGACCACGGCCCAGGAGGCCAGAGCACTCAAAGGTCGGTAGGCGGTATCTAAAGGCTGATTTATGGCTGTTAAATGAGACGGTCTTGTCTTTGGAGGACGTATGTTTGCATGACCACGCACTACCCTATTGCCTAGCAACCATGACAACGTCAGTTGAATTTTTTTGGCTGACATTTTTGACAGAGAGAACTTTATTTTTATTTTTGTATTTTCTTTACCTTTTACTTGACAATCTTCACCAGACAGAAAGAGGGCCATGACAGATAAAATACGACTTCAACTCATGTTAAAGTCAGCAGGTAAAATTAAGGCTATTAAAATCACAAAATAAATAAATTAATTGTTATTATTTTAAATATATACAGTATATCAATTAGATTGAACTCTAAAATATATTCTTAATTACATGACCAGTAGATAATATAATGGTTTCCTGTTATCATTTATGACCATTATGTAGCTAAATAATTAGATGTTTTGCCCTGTATCAGCTCTGACATTTAGTTTTTAATTTAGTTTTCTAAAGCAGACCACAGTCCTGTACTGTAGGATGGTGACCCTCAATGATGTTCAATAGCAGTAGAACAGATTAAATCTTCAGCTTCATCTCAGTTGTACCAGTGCATCTCAGTAAATTAGAAAATCATGATTTGTCATTTAATTTTAAAAACTATAATCATTATCATCAATATTAAATCAGGTTTAAAATGTTTCACTCTGTGTGTAATAAATATATGAAAGTCTCTTTTAGAATTATCTTGCAAAAAATTGTCTTTTTCAAAAAACTACTTCATTGAAATGTAGTTCTTCTATTAATTGTAAATATGCAATGTTTTTATTTACCTTGCTTCAGTTTGTAAAGTAAACTGCTAAAAATCACAATCAATAAAACAATTCATCAAATCTCTTTTATTGTGGTTAATCAAATCAAATCAAATCAAATCAAATCAAACTTTATTGTCATATTGCTGTACATACAACTGTAGTGCAGGTAAGATGAAATTGCGTTTCTCTCGGCATCCATATAAGAAGCAGCATGATTAAGACACACTCCCACATAGCTCCCACCCCCCCATCCATTCACACATCCCTGAGACATACTTGGGGAAAAAGAATAACTAACTATAATATACAAAATGTCCATAGGTGCAGTAGTGTGTATGTGAGATTCCGGGTCAGCTGTTCAGCATCCTGACAGCTTGTGGGAGGAAGCTGTTGATCAGTCTGGTGGTTCTGCCTCTGATGCTCCGGAATCGTTTACCAGATGGAAGAAATTTCAGTCAAATATCAGTTTTATAAATCTTGAGTCCAGCCGACTCTCTCCACAGCTGACCCTCGGTTCCTACACATTTGCCACCGTGGACCTCAGAAATAAACCAGAAAAAACAGTCAGAGAAATCTGATTATCACTTCAGATGTGATCGAATATTTTTAAGATCAGCATAATAAAATTATTATAGATGTCCTATCCCTCCTCAGCTTCATTAACTGCTCTGTTTTCTCTAAAAATAACCTTAGGTGGGCAAATAAATAACATCAACTTCCCGATGTCTCGACGGGACATTAAAAGTTATATTAACCTGTTGCACTTCTGTGCGGGCACGTCTCTGCGTCCTAGAGCGCACTGAAAAAAAAAAGCTGCATTTCCATTCTTCCACTACAGACACAGCTGCAAACAGATTAGATATGATTGACCTCTCATTTGACTAATAAGAGCCTTGAATTGGGGTTCTGAAACCTTGAAGAACCAATGACTGAAAACCTAGCAAGAAGGACCCGCCTACCAACAGCTGCGAATGCAGCCAGCCAATTGAAGCACAGAAGTTCGAAAGCTGTTTTGTGTAAGGCTGGGTGAGGAGAGACTGACTGCTGCAGCAGATGAAAAAAGGACCCGCAGGAAGAACCGCCACAGACCCAGCAGCATGGAGGCCACCCACAAGTGCGACCTGTGTGACAGGGACTGCCATTCGCGCATCGGCCTGTTCAGCCACAGGCGGTGCTGTCCCAGCAGAGTAGACATTTAGGATTCTCTTCCATGGTCATCATAGACCGACGGAGGCCGGCGAAGGCTGGGTGACACACACGCGTTCGCCAGTCTTTTTTTCTTACTACTGTTATTTGTTTTGAAAAATCGTTCGCCAAAACCGCAATCATGGAAGCGCAAAACCGCAATAATGGAATTATGTTTTTGACCGAGTCGCGAGACCAGAACCACGAGTCCGTAATAAGCAGACCAGCTTCATGTTCATCTGACAATGAGGAAGAGAAGTTCGCCAGCTATGCTGCTGTTGTGAAGAGGTAAGTGTTATAAGCTAAATTATTCTTTATCCCTGAAAATTGTAATCAAAAATGACTTTTGACCGATCGGTAAATTACAACTGTGCATCATCGCCACATGACGGACCGCGGTGCATTAACCTGTGCACCGGGCGATGTCCATCCTCTGTAGCGGGGGGGACAACCCCCCCCCCCCACACACACACACAGCCCTGAGTGTCACCTTTCATTGGAGCCCAAGATCAAGCTTCTATATTGAATCATTCAAAAGTTACAGACGTTTTTCCAAACTGTGCCATTTGGCACAGTTCAAAAACGCCTGGGAACAACCTGAGAACAAAGCTGTGTAATATATTCATTTTTTGTGGTATTGTTACAAAATTTTTACCTCAGCTGGATACATCATGGTTCTACAACGCCTAAAAATAACGTACCCAAAGTAAATCAAAAGCTGTTCTTCAACCCTTTGCAGCATCTTCATGGGGTTGGTCTCATTTAAAAGAAAACACTTTGAATTTTTTGGCAAAACAGTCATAATCTCTCTAAGTGCTCCTGCCACTGAGTAACAGTCATCTAAACATACTGAACTTGAAGAAAATAAATTTCGCCTGGGTGTTTTTTTGGATACAAATGCTTGCAAATAACACAGCTGTCAGATCTGGGCTGGAAAATGCAACAGAAATGTAGAACCAAGTGTTGACCAAGCTGAGGTCAAAATTTTGTAACAATACCACAAAAAATGAATATATTACACAGTTTTTTTTCTCAGGTTGTTCCCAGGCGTTTTTGAACTGTGCCAAATTGTGCCAAATGGCACAGTTTGGAAAAACGTCTAACTTTTGAATGATTCAATATAGAAGCTTGATCTTGGGCTCTAATGAAAGGTGACACTCAGGGCTGTGTGTGTGTGTGGGGGGGGGGGTTGTTTATTCATTCATGAATGAATGAATGAACAAACAAGCCCCCACAGACAAAGAAGCATGCCACGTAAAAAATGTGTGGCTTTTTTTTACAAGAAAAAATAACCTACAGTGCACTAAAAATTATACTAAGATATCTGTAATGTAGAAGATAACAACTCCCCCCCCCCCCCCGCTACAGAGGACGGACATTGCCCATCGCTACATGACGGACCGCGGTGACAGTGCGCCGCGGTCTACTACGCACAGTTGTACTAAAATATCTGCAATATATCTGCAATATATCTGCAATCCGCTATTAGAGGAGTAGCGGGGGGGGGGGGCTTCACGGTCCGGACGAGGCGCACGGACCGATCCGTCATGTGGCGATGACACACAGTTGTAATTTACCGATCGGTCAAAAGTCATTTTGATTACAATTTTCAGGGATAAAGAATAATTTAGCTTATAACACTTACCTGTCCACAACAGCAGTGTCGCTGGTGAACTTCTCTTCCTCATTGTCAGACGAACATGACGCTGGTCCGCTTGTTACGACTCGTGGTTCTGGTCATGCGACCCGGTCAAACCATGATTCCATTATTGCGGTTTTGCGCTTCCATGATTGCGGTTTTGGCGAATGATTTTTCAAAACAAATAAGAACAGTAGTAAGAAAAAAAGACTGGCAAACGCGTGTGTGTCACCCAGCGGCTTACACAAAACAGATTTTACGCACGGGACGTATGCTTTCATTTGTCAAACTTCTCTGTTTCAACTGGCTCGCTGTATTCGCAGCCGTTGGTAGGCGGGTCCTTCTTGCTAGGTTTTCAGTCATTGGTTCTTCAAGGTTTCAGAAACCCAATTCAAGGCTCTTATTAGTCGAATGAGAGGTCAATCAAATCTAAACCAATCAAAGCACTCCTTTGGCTTTCTGTTCGCGGCTGTGTCTGTAGTGGAAGAACGGAAATGCAGCTTTTTTTTTTTCAGCGCGCTCTAGGACACAGAGACGTGACCGCCCATGGTATCCCGGAGTGCAAGAGGTTAATTAAATTATCTTGCTGTGTGTGCAAGATGATTTAAGTATGCATTTAAAAGTAATGTGAAAGTTACTTTTCCAAGTAACTAATTACTTTAATCATGCAGTAGTTGGTAAAGTAACTCAATTACTTTTGAAAAAAGTAACTAGTAACTGTAATGAGTTACTATTTTTTAGTAACTTGCCCAAAACTGTCAATAACAGAGTGAAAACAGTGATATAATTCTAAAAAGCCATCAGAAAGAGTGGACATGGTCAACAACCATGTCCAGAGCATGACAATGTTTCTCCATCTCGTTTGAGTAAAATTCTATTTTCTAGTTGCAAATTCCAGTTTTCACTTTCATTCATAACAGGTTTAGGCAAACACATGTTTATGGTTAGGAAAAGATTATGGATTTACTTTAAACCTGCCTCTTTATGGCAGTAATACTGCTTGTTGTGCACCATCTTTTGACTGTACAGCAAATCTCAATTATTAGGCTGATTGATAAAATCAGACAATACCCGAATTATCCACCCCATTAATTAGATCAGACTTAGTCAGTCTTCAACTGGATTTACTGTACACTCGTGTCATGAAAACATGGGAGTGTCTCTATGTGAAGTCAAAGAGTACCTATTGTTGTGTGTGGTGGCGCTCACATCTCAGACCAAAGTGGAGATATATTATGTGCCTGAAGTGAGAACAGGCTAGAGTGCCTGTGATAATCGTATCAGTGAAAAAAAAAAATGCCACTGGGTCACTGGAGGCAAAGAACAAAAGAAAACTTGATTCATCATTTACTCTTGATAGTAGATATAACCAGACTTTCCAACAGGTGCACCTGCTGCAGAAAAACTTAAGAAAAAGCTAGGGGTGTTGGATGGGGAAAGGTTATCCGCGTTGCCTTTCACAAAGCTAAATGTCTAAAATTAAATGATAAAATAAATATGTTCAGCACCCAGACTGGCTCGACTCAAACATCTCTACTCTGCATCTGGTTATCACCAGGTTTTTAAGTGCTTGAAGCAAAGGGACCACTCCAGTCTAAGTATTTTCTTTTTAAAAAAAAGGTTGCCACCCATTGTGTAATATCAAGACTTTTAATTCAATGTTTTCAGAAGCCCTTCTGGCAGCCTCAAGTTAAAACCAAGTCTCTACAAGCTTGACAAACCAGAATATAGTCTGTTTATGCCATTCTTCTTGAATGATCCTGACAGGTTTTTTGCCAGATTGTGTGAGAGGCGTTTGTAAACTGCCTTAATCAGGTCTTTCCACAGATGTTAAAAGTGACTTTTGATTTTTCTCTCTCCTCCTTCCCTAGGTTGATGTGAAGTCATTTTCTGATTTGTGAACAAAAATGGAGTCAGAGTGATGAAGGACTACCCTTTTAATTAGGCCATTAATGTAACAACACACAAATAAAAAGCCACAACAGATAATGACCCTAATAAAGACTAAGTTTGATCGCAACAGATTGGTCAATTTTTTTTTACATTTTTTTGACATGTAAAATAAAAGCATTTTAAATATCTTTTCATGATGTGCCTTTGATGTTTTTACAAGACACAAGATGAACTTTTTTTAAATTTGAAGAAAGAAGCTATTTCCAAGAATAAAAGAAGACAGTATACCAACACTAGAAGTCCCAGAAGTTGGCCCTCTTGTGGCCTCTTGTTGGTCCCCTTATGGGTTTTCTAGGTAAAAAGGCCAAATGGCCCCTCTCTGGGACTTCTAGTTTAAGTAGCAAAAGAGCACCTATAGGTTGCTACAAGACCCCAGCAATGCTTCCAAATCCTTGATTTCACCAAAATACAGGATGTGCACATGTATGGGTTATTGTTGCCCAGGCAACAGCCCATTTGCCATCTTTATCTGGTTAGATTTTAAAAAAAGCTGTTGTGACTTTTTTTAATGGGCCACTTTATACTGGTAAATTCAGTATTTTCTTGCTTCTCTCATAATTTTTTTTTTCATGTGACTGAGGTGGCCAGGCCCCAGGGGTGGATGAGATTTGCCCTGAGTACCTGAAGGCCCTAGATGTTGTAGGGTTGTTGTGGTTGACACGCCTCTGCAACATTGAGTGGAAGTCGGGGACGACGCCTTTGGCATGGCAAACCGAGGTGGTGGTTCCTCTCTTCAAGAAGGGGGACTGGAGGATGTGTTCCAACTTTAGGGGGATCACACTCCTCAGCCTCCCTGGGGAGGTCTATGCCAGAGTACTGGAGAGGACAGTCCGGCCGTTGGTCAAACCTCGGATTCAGGAGGAGCAATGCAGTTTTCATCCTGGCTGTGGTACATCGGACCAACTCTTTACCCTCTTGAGAATCCTTGTGATTTCGTGGGAGTTTGCCAAACCAGTCCACATGTGTTTTGTAAACTTGGAGAAAGCATTCGACTGCATCTCTGGTGGTCTCTTGTGGAGGTGCTGAGGGAGTATGGTCCCTATACGACTGTTGCAAGAGTTTGGTTTGTGTTGCCAACACCCAGTTGAACTCATTTCTGGTGAGAGATGGACTCCGCCAGGGCTGCCATTTGTCACCGATCCTGTTCATAATTTTTATGGACAGGATATCTAGGCTCAGCCAAGGAATGGAGGGTGTCACGTTCGGTGACCACAGGATCTCATCTCTGCTGTTTGCAGATGATGCCGTCCTGTTGGCATCATCGAGCAATGACTTACAGGTCTTGCTGGGATGCTTTGCTGCTGAGTGTGAAGCGGCTGGGATGAGAATAAGCACCTTGAAGTCGGAGTCCATGGTCCTCAGCCAGAAAAGGGTGGATTGTCCCCTCCGGGTTGGGGACAAGTTCCTGCCCCAAGTGGAGGAGTTTAAGTATCTCGAGGTCTCATTCACGAGTGAGGGGAGAATGGAGCGCAAGACTGACAGATGGATTAGAGCAACATCTGCAGTGATGCAGATGTTGTACCGGTCTGTTGTGGTGAAGAAGGAGCTGAGCTCTAAGGCAAAGCTGCTGATTTACCGGCCAATCTAGGTTCCTATCCTCATCTATGGTCATAACCTTTGGGTAATGACCAAAAGAATGAGATTGTGAATACAAGTGGCTGAAATGAGCTTCCTCCGAAGGACTGCTGGACTCACCCTTACAGATAGGGTGAGGAGCTCAGTCATCTGGGAGAGACTCAGAGTAGAGCCGCTGCTCCTCCACATTGAAAATAGCCAGTTGAGATGCTTTGGGCATCTGATCAGGATGTCTCCTGGATGCCTCCAACTTGAGGGGTTTTGGGCATGTCCCACTGGAAGGAGACCCCGGGGCATACCCAGGACATGGTGGAGAGACTACGTCTCCCAGCTGGCCTGGGGATGTCTTGATATCCTCTCTGAAGAGCTGGAGCAGGTGGCTGGGGAGAGGGAAGTCTGGGCTTCTCTGCTTGAGCTGCTGCCTCCGCAACCCAAACCTCTGGAAAAGCAGTAGAAAATGGATGGATGGATGGATGGATGGATAATTGAGACTTTATTTGATTTATTTTGATTTTGGAATACTTGTGAATTGTCTACTTTTTTGTCATGTTTGAGATTATTTTTCCTTTGTTTTTTTTTTGTCAAGACTTTGTCTACAAAATTTCAGGTTTTAATAAAGATTTAAGACTTTTCCGCACATGAATTTCATTTTTTTTCTAACTTTGTGACTTGTCAACGGCATTTTCCATTGATATATTTTTCTTTAAAAATTAGATATTTTCGGAGGGTGCATGACGCTGTGATCGCGAGACGTTTCGAGATGGTTGCACAATAATCTAAAACAGCGACTTGCTTCGACCAAGCATGAACATGAATTTTCTACAGGTAGCGTTTCTTTTCTTTTGAAATTAACCTGCTAATTGATTATCTGTTCATTCGTATTTCATTTTGCTATCTTCTCGATGGAGCTGGAGGAACTTGAGAATTATATAGACAAGTTTTATCGCTGATGTGTCATGGAGGAGAACGTATCTCCCGGTCCTGCTTCCTCCAATTCCATATCGAAGCGCCCCAGACTGTTGGATTCTCCAAATTTACCATCCGAGAAATCACGGGAGGGCACTGAGGTTAGTGACATCCTTTTCTCTACTGAGATTAAACTTACAGCTGTGGACAAAATTGTTGGTACCCCTCTGTTAATGAAAGAAAAACCCACAATGGTCACAGAAATAACTTGAATCTGACAAAAGTGGTAATAAATAAAAATTCGATGAACATTCACCAATGAAAATCAGACAATGCTTTTGAATTGTGGTTCAACAGAATTATTTTAATAAGCAAACTGCTCCAGTTGTCTCAGGTTTGAAGAGTGCCTTCTCCAGATGGCATGTTTCAGCTCCTTCCACAGATGTTCAATAGGATTTAGATCAGGGCTCATAGAAGGCCACTTTAGAATAGTCCAATGTTTCGCTCTTAGCCATTCTTGGGTGTTTTTAGCTGTGTGTTTTGGGTCATTATCCTTTTGCAAGACCCATGACCTGCGACTGAGACCAAGCTGTCTGACACTGGGCAGCACATTTCTCTCTAGAATACCTTGATAGTCTTGAGATTTCATTGTACCCTGCACAGATTCAAGACACCCTGTGCCAGATGCAGCAAAGCAGCCCCAGAACATAACAGAATGTCCTCCATGTTTCACAGTAGGGACAGTGTTCTTTTTTTGGTATGCTTCATTTTTGCGTCTGTGAACATAGAGCTGATGTGCCTTGCCAAAAAGTTCCAGTTTTGTCTCATCTGTCCATAGGACATTCTCCCAGAAGCTTTGTGGCTTGTCAACATGCAGTTTGGCAAATTCCATTCTGGTTTTTTATGATTTGTTTTCAACAGTGGTGTCCTCCTTGGTCGCCTGCTTCATAAAGAATTCCAGAGCGTACGAGAGAGTCTGGAGTACAGTCAGGCGCAGCTCGTCTCTCTTGTAGAGGAAAACAAATAGCTTGAAAAAGTCAGTTAAAACACACTAACCACGCGGCTTGGCGTTGTTGAAAGAGAAAACCGAAAAATGAAGGAAGCAGTTCTCAATTTGCAGTCATGCAGCAAGAGAGATAACCTTGTTTTTTTTTTTTTTTGGTTTTTTTTTTTGAATCGTTGAAAAAAAATAATGGAAATCCAGAACAGCTGGTCCGTGAATTTATGTCAGCGTAACTGAAACTATCCTCCAAAGTCACAAAATCAATTCCCTTCTACCAAGTCCAGCAAATTGGGCAAAAAAATTCCCAGAATAAACGTCCCAGATCTATTGTTGCCAAATTTGAGCATTTCGAGCAAAAAATTTTGGTACAGAGGCAGGGCAGGCAGCTTAAAAACACCAATTATGGTCTAAATCGGGGGTGGGCAGTGATGGCCATTCCACTGCAGGTTTTCTACTCCATCCAGTGTCTTCACCAGGTGTTTTCAATTATTAGCAATCCTTGAAGCTGATCAGAGCAAGCACCTGATGAAAACACTGGGTGGAACAGAAAATCTGTAGTAAAATGGCCCTCCATGGCACATGATTGCTTACCCCTGGTCTAAATGATCAATTTCCGCAGGAAATTTTGGAAAGGAGAAGGAAGCTTTTTCCCATTAGGAAACAAAACATCCAAGAAGGTAAACGAGCTATTGTCTCTGTGGATAGATTGTATATAGATGGCAAGCTGCTTATGGATGAAACTATAATGCCCTGGTTATTCTAGACCCTATTTTGTTTTCTTAGCTACAGGTGGAAAAAGAGTGTGATTGTGCGCAGGTCTCTTATTCAGTCTCGGTTTAATTTGTTAACATTTGTCAAAATGTTTTTTTTTTCTTTTTTGCTGAGGTTGTTTGTCTGTTGCACCTAATTTTGTTGAAGTTGTTGGGTCATTGTATGTTATCTGCATTTTTTCACCATTTACTAACTTTTATGTCTGTTTTCTTTCATACTTCTTGTTTATAGTTAATAACTTTAAGTACATGCATCCAAGTCCATACACCCCATTTGCTTGCAATTGCAAGCAAATGGAACAGAGACATCATGCGCGCACACCCAAGCATACATGTGTAGGTATATATTTTACACACAACATACATATACACACATATGCATACATTAAGGACATATAATCACATAGGCACATTTAGTTAGCCTTTAGCACAAAACCAGTTAGTGAAAGCATGTCCACATATAAGTTTGTCACATGGAACATACGTGGAATTGGTACCAGGGAGAAGAGGCTAAAAGTTTTTAATCGACTGAAGGATCTACAGGCAGACTTTGTCTAATTGCAGGAAACACATGTTTCTAAGTCATCTGTAGATGTGCTCACCTCCCCGGAATTCCCCCACATGTACTCAGTCAGCTTTAATTCTAAACAAAGGGGGTTAGCTATTTTGGTAAACAGAGGAATATGCTTTGTTGTGAATAATACCATAGCAGATCCGGAAGTTAGATTTATAATACTAAAAATCTCAGTTCAAAATTTGGATCTATGAATTGCAAGTGTTTATGGCCCAAATGTTGATGACCCATCCTATTTTCACACTTTTTTCACTTCCCTTTCCGAGCACTTGGACACTACACTCATAATAGGAGGAGACTTCAACCTGGCATTAAACCCTACAATCAACAGGCTCAGTGCATCGAGGAATTATCGAAAATGGCAGGCTACTGACACTCTCAAACAATACATGAATGATTTTGGTCTTTGCGATGAATGGCATTCTCTTCACCCAACTCTTTGGGAAAACACTTTTTTTTTTCATCAGTTCATAGTTTACATTCACATCTAGATTTCTTTTTAGCCAGTAACTCTATTGTGAGGGATATCACACACACTGAAATATGCTCAAATCAAGCTATTAGCGATCACCATCCAGTATCTCTTACACTAGTAAATAGGAAAGCTACAAGGGAAACTAGGAGCTGGAAATTTAATATATCACTACTGAAAGACAAAGACTTCATTAACTACTTTAATAAAGAGTGGGAATCATATCTGGAATATAATGATGTCCCAGGAATATCCCCAGGTGTTCTTTGGGAAACAGCAAAAGCGGTCATGCGAGGTAAAATAATCTCTTACTGTTCGTATAAGAAAAAAAAAAAAGAAAAAGCACTGGTACTGGAGTTAGAACAGAAAATTAAATAACTGGAGATGACCTGTGCAGTTTCTCCACAGGAACAGCCACTTAACAATCTGAGAAAATTAAAGCTAGAATTAAAAGAAACTATGAACAAAAGAACACAGTTTTTAATACAAAGACTGTGTCTTGAGAAGTTTGAACATGGTAATAAATCGGGGCAATATCTTTCAAACCAGCTTAGATTGAATAAAGAAAAAACAACTATCCACTCTTAAGGATATGACTGGAAATATTACCCATGAGCCTGAAGAAATAAATAACTCCTTCAGAAAGTTTTATGAAAACCTCTACTCATCTCAGATTAACCCATCTGACTCAGAGATAAATACATTTTTGGACGATATTAACTTACCACAATTAGGAGTTGGAGTTAATAAATGTTCACTTCTTCCTTCTCCCTTTCGAGCACTGTATACTGTCACTTTATAGCACTTGTCATTTGTTTTGTTTTTTTACTTTTTTGTTCGAAATAAAGTATCTATCTATCTATCTATCTATCTATCTATCTATCTATCTATCTATCTATCTAAATAATGAACAGATTGCAGCTTTGGTTGCACCTCTTCTGGTGTCCGAAATCCAGGAGGCACTTAAGCACATCCCAAACAACAAAGCTCCAGGACCAGATGGTTTTCCAGTAGAATTTTATAAAGAACTCTGGCCTATGATGGCACCCACTTTCTTTAAAATGGTTTACCAAATTAAAGAAGATAATGGAATCCCACCAAATATGAATTTGGCTAGTATTATCCTGCTCCTTAAACCTGGAAAAGAACCTACACTTCCATCCAGCTACAGTCCCATCTCACTTATGAATGTCGATCTTAAAATAATTTGCAAAGCTCTCGCCAAAAGACTGGAAAGGATAATTCCATTTATGATACACCCCGATCAAACAGGTTTCATCAAGGGTAGGCACTCGGCTAATAATACATGCAGGCTATTTAATTGAATAGACTACTACAAGATTAATAACTTAGAAACTACAATTTTGTCCCTGGATGCAGAGAAAGCCCTTGACCGTGTTAACTGGAAATTTCTTTTTATGGTGTTAAACAAGTTCGGGTTTGGTTCATCTTTCATAAACTGGATTAAAAAACTATATAGCTGTCCAGCTGTGTCTGTCCAAACAAATGATCAGACTTCCCGAAGCTTTTAATCTCCAGAGAGGTACTAGGCAGGGTTGTCCACTCTCTCCCTCACTTTTTAACCATCTTTATCAAACCATTAGCAGCAGCCATATGACAAAATCTTGATATCAGAGGTATCCAAACTGAAGAAAAAGAACACAAGATAAGTCTTTATGCTGATGATGTATTGATTTTCCTTAAAAACTCACAAAGATCTCTTCCTCAAACAGTGGTGCTCATTGATAAATTTTCATCATTTTCAGACTATTCTATTAACTGGAGTAAATCAACAGTTTTACCTATAATATTCTCATCACTAAATTGCTTCAGCTTGGTCTGCCTACTCACACTTGCAGCTGGATTAAGGACTTTCTAATAAATTGAACACAGACTGTTAGACTCGGACCCTATTCCTCCTCTACAGTCATGCTTAACACAGGCTCGCCACAGGGCTGTGTGTTGAGCCCAACTTTGTATTCATTGTACACATATGACTGCATACCTGTTCATCCCACAAACATTATAGTGAAGTTTGTGGATGGTACAACAGTGGTGGGGCTTATATCAGGAGGAGATGAGTCTGCATACAGAGATGAGGTCCAGAAACTGGTGAGATGGTGCTCAGATAATAATCTGCTATTGAATACAAAAAACCCCAAAAGAACTCATCATTGGTTTTAGGAAGCATAGTAGTGAGCCGCCTCCTCTATATATAGGCAAGGAGTGTGGAAAGAGTGGAGGCTTTTAAGTTTCTGGGTGTTCATATTTCTCACAACCTTACTTGGGCAGTTAACACCATAGCTACGATAGAGAAGGCTCAACAACGTCTACACTTTTTGAGGCTCCTCAAGAGGAATGGCCTGAATGCACAGACGCTGGTTTTATTTTATCGCTCTGCTATTGAGAGCATTTTGTCATATGGCATCACGGTTTGGTATGGGGGCTGCTCAGCCGCAGACCGCAGAGCCTTGCAGAGAGTGATCGAGACTGCACAAAAAATCACTGGCTGTTCTCTCCCTTCTCTGGAAGAGATTTCCAGGTCTTGGTACCTCAGCAGAGCTACTGCCATTATTAAGGATTGCACTCATCCAGGTCATGATTTCTTTCACTTGCTCCCCTCAGGAAAGTGGTACAGATCTCATAAAACCTGGACTACCAGGTTTAATCATAGTTTTTTTCCCCAACAGCAGTACGTACTTTGAATGGACTTATGTAACACAGACAGACTGTTGTTATTTTAGGTTATTTTGCGG
Source organism: Pholidichthys leucotaenia (assembly GCA_020510985.1). NCBI lineage: Eukaryota > Metazoa > Chordata > Actinopteri > Cichliformes > Pholidichthyidae > Pholidichthys > Pholidichthys leucotaenia. The sequence goes on along the minus strand of CM035837.1, from coordinate 355,978,845 downwards.
CAATAACCTTGTGTATAAACTGGTCTTATTTATTTATTGCTCAGTATGTTTTTATTATTGTTATGTACATATTGTATTTAGCTTCTTTAGGTATCATTGTTTTAGGCATTATTGTTGTAATTATGAGAATGTCAAATTCATGAATGTGAGTGTGATTGTTTTAGGGTGCAGTATCTCAATTTTGTTGTATTGTTTTTTAGCAATGGAATGACAATAAAGGCACTTTGACTTTGACACTTTGACTTTGATAAATTGTAATTTCTCAAATACATCCACTATTCCAATACAATCAGGTAATATTAAATATTTAGGAATAGAAATTTCCCCCAGGCTCTCAGAGTTATTGTGACTAAATCACATTCCCCTTTTAATAACAATACAAGACGACCTTACGTGCTGGAGGACACTACCTATATCATTAATGGGAAGAGTTGCAACCATTAAAATGATGGTCCTTCCTAAAATCAACTATTTGTTCTCAATGATTCCTACCCAACCATCTATGGCCTGGTTTAAGTCTCTAGACTCAAATATAAGTAAATTTTTATGGAAGGATAAGCCATCATGGATTAGATTAAAAACTTTTCAAAAAGTAAAAGACTGCAGAGGCTTAGATCTACCGATTTTTTTTTTAAATTACTCTTTAGCCAATAGACTGCAGTTTGTTTCTAAATGGACAAACTCAACCCCACTAGGAAACTCATGGTTAGATGCTGAACAGGCTCTCTGTGGGTCGCTAAATATCTCTGACTTACCTTTTATGAGTCCCTGTATTAAACACCATGACTGTTTTAAAAGCATTAATATCAGCTCCTCTCTGACAGCTTGGTGGAAATTTTTAAAAAATAACGAGGTCTTCACTTGTCCCCCGTAAAATCACGCCCATTTGGAATAATCCTGATATCTTGCAACAAAAGAGGACATTAAATTTCCCACTATGGCAAGAGAAGGGAATAAAAAACTTAGAACATCTTATTCAAGGTGGAAATTTTATCCAATTTCAGGAGCTAGTGTCACAGTACAACATCAGAGATAAAAAGTATCCTGAATACCAATGGCTTAAATCCATAATAAAAGCAAGATTTGATCTTAATCAGACAGATTTAGACGTACCAGTTAAGGTGGCAGAGTTTCTAAATCTTCGTTCCCCTAAATTGATATTGAAAATACATGGACTATTATCAAAACTGGATGAGTCAGTATCTCTTCCAGTATCAAAATGAGAAACAGACCTATTGATCAATAAGCAGGAAAGCTTCTGGGCACAAATATGTTTAAACACTTTTAAGATGACTAAAAACTCTAATTTACAATTTATACAATATAAAGTTCTACACAGAATTCATTACACAGGACAAAGAATGTTCAAAATGGGCCTGAGTCACACAAATATCTGCTCCTACTGCACCAGCAACATCCCGGATAGCTATATCCGGGACATATGTGGTCCTGTGCACCAGTTCAAAAGTTCTGGCGGAAAACATGTGAGGACTTTTCACGGCCCCAGGCTGGATGGCCTTGCCTCCTGGGTGGGGCTGGGTCTGGCCCTGGGCCCCTGGTGCTGGGGGGGGGGCATCCCCCCCCCCGGGTCGGGGTCGGATGTGCGCTGCTGGTGTGGGCCAGCCCCAGCGCACCCTTGCACAGTGGGGTCGTGTCCTCCCCAGGGCCCTGGCGGTGCTCTGGGGTGGGTGTCTGCATCCTGGGGGGGGTCGCTCTCCCCATCCTACAGGGCCTGCGGGTGTGGGTGTGCATGTACGTGTGTGTGTGTGTGTGTGCATGCGCACATTTGTGAGAGTGGGCGAGAGTGGGTGCTTGTGTGTGTGTGGAAGTGGGTGCGTGAGTGTGTGTGTGTTGTGAGTGGGCATGTGTGGCTGTGTGTGAGTGTAGGTAGGCATGTGTGATGGTGAGTGTGTGAGTGTATGCACATGAGGGTGTGCGGGTGTGTGTGTGTGTGTGTGTGTGTGTGTATAGGTGCGGATGCTTGTGGGTGGATGTGCGGGGGTGGAGGATGTGTGTATGGGTGGGGGAACTTCATTGGGTGGTGGGGTGGGGCGGACCACCTAGTGGCATGGGGGTTGGTGATTCAAGGACTGCTTGTCCCGGCGCCCTGCCGTTTTGTCACGGGGGTGAGCGCTTTGCCACATTGCCCATGGGGTCTTTGGCACCGGGTGTGTGTGAGTGTTCAGGGGGGCCGTTGGCGGCCGTGTTGCCATCAGGCCACTCTGGAGAGGCTGTGGCTGTGGGGTGGCCTGCTGCTGTCGGTGTGCGTCTGCGTCTGGGGTGGGTGGTTGGTGGGCTTGCGGTGGGCGCTCGGGGGTGTCGCTTGGCATGTGGGGTGCCGTATGGGTCCAGCCCATTGTTCACTATTGTGATTATTGTTGTTGTACATGTTTGTGTGTGCAAGATGAGTGGCAATGGGTGTGGCTGCTCCGGTTCCGGTTCCGCCGGACCGGCGGCGCCACACGAGTCGGCTGCCTGTTGCAACAGCCTTTTTTTTTTATCTTCCTTCTTCTTTCTACACCTTTCACTCTGTATATATATCACGGACGCACGGATCACCCCGGGGGTCTCCCGGGTCGGCGGACGGAGCCACGGTTTGCAGCGGGAGACGTTACAGTGGGGAGGAGCTAGTGCTAGCTAGCACTTGGCCGCCACCCGGTGCTAATGGGAAACTCGACATACCGGGAGCTGTAGCGAAAATGACGCGGGTGCCGGGCTGGAGTTTAGGCGGCGTGAAAGAAATATAAGACAGAATAATAAAGAGCGATGGCAAGAACCAAGCAGACCGCCCGTAAAATCTACTGGAGGAAGAAGCCCCCCCCCCTCCCCAGGAGACAGCTAGCCACCAGGGCTGCTCAGAGAGGCGCTCCGGCCACCGGCAGAGTGAAGAGGCCTCGCCGTCACAGGCCCGTGGCTCTGAGAGAGATCTGTCGCTGCCAGAAATCCACGGAGCTGCTCATCCGTAAGCTGCCCGTCCAGCGCCTGGTGAGGGAGATCGCTCAGGACTTCAAGACCGTCCTGCGTTTCCTGAGCTTCGCCGTCATGGCTCTGCAGGAGACCAGCGAGGCCCACCTGGTGGTCTCTTCTTCGCTAAGGGGGTCACCATCATGCCCAAAGACTTCCAGCTGGCCCGCTGCATCCGCGGAGAGAGAGCTTCGACTTTCTGCTGCACATTCACCAGCCATAATGCTCTGCACTGTGTGTCTATATATATATACATTTATAGTAATATGGACATATGTTTACTAGATGTTGTTTTTTCTTGCCTTCTGATTGTTGCTCTGAGTGTTGCTATCCCTATGCTGTTGCAATCCTGGAATTTCCCCATTGTGGGACTAATAAAGGCTTATCTTATCTTATCTTATCTTATCATGTTTGTGGTGCTGGGGGCGCGATGCTGGTGGGTCCTAGGCTGCTCGGCCTGGCGGCCCTCGCCCTGGATTGGGATTTGGGGGCAGTGGGTGGCTTCCTGAACCAGTTTGCGAGCTGGTTTCTGGGGGGAGCGGCCTCGCTTTTGGACCGCCTCCCTCCCAGTCTTATCCCCCCCCCGATTCTGGGTGGAATATACATCTTTTTGGATACACTTAGGGCTTTGGGGCGGGGGTGTGCCGCACTGTGTCGGTGAAGGGGACACCTCTGCTGTGCAGTGGGGCTGCACTCACCTCAATTTTAATTGCATTTTAGACACTGACAGCTTGGGGGGTTGGGGGCCCTGCTACCTATCATAGTGGCTAGTGGTGCTCCAACCACCATCCCCCCAATTTTAACTGCACCATCACACACCTACACACAATCATCATACAACTGACACACACACATATCATGTTTTGTGCAAGGGGAAGGGGGGTGGGGGTCTTCCCCCACCCCGTTGCCCTCCTTCTGCCAGGGGTCTGGGGGTCCAACGGGCGGGCTTGGGACCTGTCATGTTGTCAAAATCCCTGGGTGCTGCTGAATGAATAGATACAAGCAAGGGAGTGAGAGAGGAATTGAATTAGAGAGTAAGCGAGAGTGAGGGATTGATGAATGGCGATGGTGTTGGCAGGTCAGTTTTGTGTGGCGCTTTGTGTGTCGGGTGGATCTCGGAGCGCCTGCAGTGATCTCCTGATCAGTCGCTTGGGTGGGTGCTAGGGGTGGGGGTCTGCTTCTGTGGTCGCAGCCGCCCTGGGGTGGGTTGGCGGGGGGGCGGGCGCTGGCCTGCGCTGGCGGTCTCCCCAGCCGCTACTGGGAGATGGTGCACATTCAGGCTCACTGCATCTGTATCGCAGTCACCCTAAGAAATAGGGGTGAATGAGGGTGGGTGAGTGTGAGGGGGAGAGCATGAATGGATGTGAGTAGGTCGGAGTGGGAGTGGGAGTGAGAGTGCATGTGTGGGTGATTGTGAAAGAGTGTGGGTGACCCTGAGGGTGAGCTGGAGTGAGAGTGAGTTGGTTCAGGAGTGAGAGAGAATGGTGGGTCCGGGAGTGCGAGAGTGGGACTGTGTAGGGGACTGAGAGTGAGTGAGTGCTTGTGGGTGCATATGAGAGCAAAAGGGAGAGTGAGACAGACATATATAGAGTGTGTGGCGGTAATGCACCTGTAAGCTGGTTGCCATCCACCAATCAAATCTAAAAGAAGAAGAAGAAGAAGAGAGCAAAAGGGTGTGGTGTGGGAATGAGTGTGTCTGTTAGTTGAGAGGTGCTGGATTGAGGGGGGTAATGCCTCTCGGCTACGTGGGCTCCCTTGGACGGGGGGACTTCTTTGGGTGTGGGGGTCCCCAGGGTGTGTGGCGGTGGTGCTGGAGGGGAGGGCCCACTGGGGGGTGCCTGGGGGTCTCATGCCGGGGGTGCAGGCCGGTCTCCAGCCTGGGGGGTGGGGGCACTGGCATTCCAGCACTCGGGACCGGGGGGCTGGCGTTGGCCCCGCTGGGGGGGGGGGGGGAGTTGGCGAGCCAGGGACTGTGGGCCCGCCGCTCAGGCCACCTGGAGGCCTTGCCTTGCCTCCCTCAGCCATCCCGCCGGGGGTGGATGCCTGGCGTTCCTGGGGCTTGTCGGCCCGGGGCATTTGTGCTCTGTGGGGGTTGGTGCCGCTGCATTGCCTGCTTGGGGTTTCCAGGGTGGCGGGGAATTGCTGCGACCGGCCCCCCTCTTCGTATGTTTCCTGACGAACCACTCACATGCACACACTTATTTTGCGCGCGCTCTCATATACATGCACACGGACACACATGCACAAATGTCTCCCCTTTAACAGGTGGAGATACCAGATTTGTGTTGAGACCTCTTCATGGAAAAAGCAGTTTGTCTTCTGTTTGTTTTAGTTGTTGTTTTGTCTTTTTTGTCTTTTCCTCTCTCTTTTTTCCCCCTCCGCACACTTCCTTTCTCCATTCCCCATCCTGTCGGGTCCTTCATGGGTAAAATAATTTAAATAAAGTATTAAAAGTTAGTACAGGAGGAGTTTGCTACAATATACAGTACATAGATAGGTGCTGTATAAAGCTCCTTTTGGCAAAGTAAATCTGTTTTGGCACAGTAAGGGTAACAGATCTCTATTCTGCTTACCTAGCTGTCTGACGGGACAAGGGGGAAAAAAATTAGATATTTTTCTTGTAAATGTGCTACTTTTATCTTGTAATTTTGTGATGTTTTCTTAAAAAAATATGTTTTTCTTACAAATTTGTTCTTTTTAATATATTTCTTGTTTTTTTTAAATATATTTTCAGTTTGGTTTTGAACTTACATCCACAGCCTTTTCTGTCAAGACCAAACAGAAAAAAAAAATGGCCAGAGCCAGAACTTCCAAGTTGCTACAAACATACGTGTTTTACCTTCCTCCAAATATTTATTCCCTCCGATTACCATGGTAACACTTCCTGTCTGCTGTTTTTTTCTGCTATTTGGTTCAGCAGTAAACAGAAATTCCACTGCTGTTGGAGGTATGGCAGTTTTTCCACCATCAACTTGTGAATAAAGCATCAAAGTGATCCTAAGGTCTTCAGCAAAAATAGCTTAAAAGGAGTTAAAAATACACTGCAGAATTAGTTTCCCATTCACGCACGGCCTTCTCATTCTAATGCTGTTAAATTAGCTGCAGCAGTTGTTTTTTTTTAAACCCCCTTGTGGGAGCTAGATCCTGGACTTACTGAAAATAAGCTTTAAAATTGCTTTACATCCAGATTTAAGAGGTACCATTGCAGTGGAAAACAACAGAGGGCATATGGTGGGACTGTGGAAGGCACATGCACTCAGTAAAACCCACAGGACCAATATTAATTTATGATATTTAAAAAAAAATTGTATTTCTTTCTCTGAGTACATACATTCCTACCACTTTGGTGATCATTTTCTACAGTACTTTGGATTCATGGAGTACAAGCTCTTCATTTTAGACCATTTAGGGTCTGAAAAATAAATCTTTTCTCTCACACACCCACCCACTTGGGTTGTCTGATAGCATGGATCCCTATGAATAAATAGATTTGCTTTTCCAATTTCTCCCCTTCACTTCCATCTCTACACACACCTCTGCAAACTATTAGTACCCACTGCCTGTAATGTGATATTTCAACAATTAATAATTAGACACTATGCAGCATTGATACATTAAAAATTATGTTTCTGTCTGTGCCTCTTGTAGATGCGATGGTGCCGGGTGTCATGAGGAAATTTTATCACTGCAGGGGTAATGGAAAGAGAGAAGGAGGTAGGAGGGGTCTGAAAGATTGTGTTGTCAGGGCCGCCTGACAGACGAGCTCGGTTTTTCTTGCAGACCCTTCCCACTCTCATCCAAATGCACTCTCTCCTGTCCATCTGCTCAAAATCAAATCAGTAAGCTTTACTGGTAAACAATAGTTTACAATTCACTACATCCAAATGAAATATCACTCAGATATTTATGGGTCCTTGGGTACTTCTGTCTCACTGTGCAGATAAAAGAGGAAACAATATCAAGAAGAATAAAAAGAAAATGAGCAAAAAAAAGTGTTTGTGTTAAGTGATATTCTCTCAGGCTTAGGCATGCACTTGTATTTATTTCTGCCTTTAGGCTTTAGAAGCTTTTCTCTCCAAGGAAATATTGAATTACGATTCATTCAGAGGATGTATCAAATGATTTAGATTGATTTGCTGCATTATCACAAGAGAAAACTTGAACTGAATTTATTTTATTACTTTTTTAAGCAGAAAATCCTTGAGGGCAATACATATTTATGCATCTCATTTTTCAGGCAGAACAGTGAAAGAGGGTTATAATAATCTTTCAGCTCACCTAATACATAAACTAAAAGGTTGTGACTTTCTTTGTCAAATTGTAACCATTAAATTTAATAACTTTAATGATAAGCTTTAAAAACAATTACTGTATATATTTAACAAATCATTTATGGCATGTATGTGTTGTAACTTTCGGAAGTTTATAAATGTCAACCCTGACAAATATCCTTCTAAATTAGAATAAAATAGATCAAAGCATTTGACCAAAGTGCTTTACTATGCTTTCGCAATAATAAGAGGGAACAAAGAGCACCTGCTCAGCAAGGCTTGAGTAATTCCTGAGGTGATTACAAGGTGCTAATATTTATAACCTTCAGTCATTCTCAAATACCTGCACAGGCAGCAGATAACAGGAAAATATGTCAACGACAGTGTCTGTGCTATTATAATGACAAAATTGACAATAGCAAGACACTACAGAAAGATGAGTTCTCATAATCACGGGTGTGCAGCATGTTAGATATATTTGCTGTAATTTTGCCTGATAAACTCACACTTAGGAATTTGTGAAGTGTTCTATTTGTGTCAAAAACATGAATATGATGTGGCTGAAGAAATTAAAGCTTTGTTTTGAAATGCCTACTTCATGATGCAGTTTCAGAGAGGGTATCTCTCCACCCTTTAAAACGGCCAAATTAGTGGCAAACCTTAAGCAGTTTGTAAGACAGACTATGGAAATATCAGCAAGGAAAGACATGGAGAGGAAGACCAGGAGAAACAGCTCAAGCTGGAAAAAGAGGAAAGACTATCTCCATGAAGGACCCACATCCAAAATAATCAGGAAATCTAAATGTTTAACTTTGTGTCAATGTCTCCACATGGGTTCACAAGGTGTAATCAGACAACTAAATGGTTAGAACAGAACTATTAAAATTTAAAGCACCATAGGTGCTGATGCCTCGGTGTTTGTGGCATAATACCACGGGATAGCCAAGTATTGTCAGTCCATGCATGCAAGCTTTTGAAAAGCTTTCTATTTGTTTATAAATGTAAGGCACATCACCATTACAACATACGAGGTACACCTCATTAAATATTTATGGTTGAGTGGCAGCAATACATGGAAGCTATTCAGCACTCCATAAACCCAAAAGCCCTAAAGACTAAGTCTAAATCGCTGAGTTTAATATTTCCTGTTTTCTTCCTATACATATATATATATATATATATATATATATATATATATATATATATATATATATATATATATATATATATATATACAGTATATATATATATATATATATATATATATATATAGCCCTTGGCATATTGATTGATTAAACTTTGTTTCTAATTTGTTAATAAAGTTGCTTTTTAAAAAGAGGGGTGCCTCATTGGTCGATGTGACCCTCGGAAGACAGTCTGTTGAAGTCTGTTTACCATCCAAGATGGTGCTGGGACATTAAAGAGGGTGTGTTGAAGTGTGTTTATCCCCATCCAAGATGGCACTGGGACATTCAAAATGTTGTCCTGTCTCTTCAAAACTAATCAGTGAAATGTGTTTTTTAAACAATCGATGTGAGAAAGAAATGTTGCAGTTGCTGAATATGTGTTTACTTTTCTGTAACAACTGCTATTTTAAAAGTTCAGCATTTGACCAACTGCTGACAGAAAGTTGTATGTGGTGCTGTAAAAAAGTTGCACTGCCACTTACTGGCCTGACATAGTTATTACAACTTTTTCCACAGCTTTGTTTTGTGTCAACATGTGTTGTTTTCATGTTTATCTTGACAGCAAAGCCTGATCTTGAAATTCTGACAAATGGTTGCAGTAAGGTGCAAGACATACAGCAGCAGATGTGGTGCTGTTGGTGTGCCAAGTCTTTCTGTGCAAACAGCTGAGGTAGACTTGTGTGGGTGAGTGTGTTACAGTCAAGGGGCAGGGGGCAAGGGGGGGGAGAAGTGGGCAGAGTTCAGGGTCCTGATAGCCTGGTGAACAACGCTGTTTAGCAGTCTTGTGGAGTGGGCCTAGAGGCCCCGGTAGGGCAGGGAGCTGAAGAGGGAGTGTGAGGGGTAGGAGGTGTCGCCTGCAATGTTGATGGCTCTGCAGGTGAGGCAGCTGTGGTAGATGTCTGAGAGGGAGGGCAGAGGGGCACCGATGATCTTGCTGGCTGCTTTCACTGTACATTGTAGAGTCTTCCGACAGAAGGTGGTGCAGCTTGTGTACCACACAGTGATGCAGCTAGTGAGGATGCTCTCACTGGCGCCCCAGTAGAATGAGCACATGATGGGGGGTAGGACTCATGCTCTCCTCAGTTTACGGAGGAAATAGAGGCGAGTTTGAGCCTTCTTGACCAATGATGTGGTGGTGTTAGACCAGGAGAGGTCCTTGGAGATGGGCACCCCCAGGAACTTAGTGCTGCTCACCCTCTTCACAGCTGCACCATCGATGATCAGTGGGGGAGGCTGTGTGTTTCCTCTCCTGAAGTCGACCACAATCTCCTTGGTTTTTCCCCATGTTCAGGAAGAGATTATTGTCTTTACACCACTGGACCAGTTGGCTCACCTCATTTCTGTAGCTGACCTCTTCATTGTTTGTGATGAGGCCCACCACCGTCGTGTCATTTGTAAACTTGATGATGTGGTTGGTGCTGTAGGCTGGTATGCAGTCATGGGTCAGCAGCATGAAGAGCAGTGGCATAAACACACACCCTTGTGGGGCCCCAGTGCTCAGTGTGATGGTCTTGGAGGTGTTGCTGCTGATCCGCGCGTTCTGTGGCCTCCCTGTGAGAAAGTCCAGCACCCAGTTACAGAGAGAGGTTTTGAGTCCCAAGTGTCTGAGTTTTTGTATTAGGTGCTGGGGGATGATTGTGTTGAATGCTGAACTGAAGGCCAAGAACAGCATTCGCATATAGGAGTTCTTTGAGTCCGGGTGAGTGAGGGCTAGGTGGAGAGCAGCAGAGATGGCATCCTTCTGTGGATCTGTTTGACCTGTATGCAAACTGAGATGAGTCATGAGAGGGAGGGAGGATGGACTAAGAGACAATCTTTTCTATTTCATTCGGTGTTTTTTGGTACAGTGACTGGGACCTGGCGTGTTTACCCGCTCTGAAGCTTCTGGGTTTGCTAAACTGCCCTTTTTTGGTTCTGTTCCCACGTATTGTATCGATCCCATTAACTCAGGTGGTCTTTACTGTTTGGATCAGCCTTTGATTTATAATCCTTCAGAGATTGAGTCTGTCTCCCGTTGCCCTAAATATTGTAACCCAGGACAAATACAACACAACCTGAAAAACACACGCACTTCTGCAGCTCCTCCTCATTCACCACCTTTCAACTTTGCCCCTGTCTCCTCCCTTAGAGAACCTTTTTCCGCTCCCTCTAAAGTTAATAAAAAAGTTAAAAAAAATAGAATGCATAAACTTCCCAGATTGATTAAACAAAATGTTGGTAAAATTCTGATCCAGCCTAAAGTCCCTAAAATTAATAAAATTAATAATTTGGCCTCTGTTCCTCCCCAAAGTTTAAAAATTAAATGTGGTTTATTAAACATTAGGTCTCTATCCTCTAAGTCTCTTCTGGTCCATGATCTATTAATCGATCACCACATCGATCTACTATCCCTCACAGAGACCTGGCTCGGGCAAGATGATTGTGTTGGTCTGAATGAATCAACTTCCTCTGGGTATTTAAACTGTCATAACCCCAAAGGTTCTGGTCGTGGTGGTGGAGTGGCAGCAATTTTCCATTCTAAATTACTAGTTAATGTTAAGCAGAAATTATGTTTTAATTCCTTTGAAGGTTTCGTCCTCAGTGTGGGGCCTGTTGGCAATCTTGGCTTGAACCCAATTCTCTTTGCCATAGTTTATCGTCCTCCCACGGCTTATTCAGAGTTTCTATTGGAATTTGCCGAATTTTTAGCTGATTTAGTGCTGAAAACAGATAGAATAATTACTGTAGGGGACTTTAATATACATGTTGATGTTGAGAGTGACTGTCTTAATAAGGCATTCAATTCAATTTTAGACTCAATGGGGTTTTCCCAAAAAGTAAAAAAATTCTACCCATTATTTCCACCATACATTGGACCTTGTTTTGACTTATGGTATAGATATCGAAAATCTGGTAGTGTCTCCTCATAATCCTGTACTATCTGACCATTGTCTGTTAATTTTTGATTTCATTATCTCTGATCACTTATTTCCCAAAGAAAAATACTACTACAGCAGATGTCTTTCTGATGACGTTGTTGCTGCTCCATTCGTGATTGATGGCATGGTTGATGGTGTTGCTGCCTCTCTGCATCTGACTCTAGATTTGGTAGGCCCTTAAAAAAAGAAAAAGTCTAACCAGAGATTTCTTACCCCTTGGTTTAACTCAGAAACTCGTGGCTTAAAACAGAAAACTCGTCAATTGGAAAGGAAATGGCGTTCAACTAATTCAGATGAATTCTACTTAGCGTGGAGAAATCATTTCTTAATCTATAAAAAAACTCTTAGAAAAGCTAGATCAAGCTATTATTCTGTATTAATAGAAGCAAACAAGAATAACCCCAGGTTTCTCTTCAACACTATAGCCAGGCTTACAAAGAGCCAGGACTCGGTTAATCCTCGTATCCCCCCTAAGCTTTCTAGTCAGGACTTTCTGAACTATTTCAATATTAAAATTTTATCTATTAGAGATGAAATCAGTCAGATTCTTTCTACCTTCCTTCCTTCCTACCTAACTCTAGTACATTAACTACTGCAACTCCCTCAATTGATATCTGCTTAGATAAGTTTACTCCAATCGACCTCTTAGAGTTGGATAAAATAATTTCCTCATCTAAGCCTTCATCTTGCCTTCTGGACCCTATTCGTTCCAGGTTATTTAAAATTATCTTCCCAATTATTGGTAGCCGTATTCTTCTTATCATTAATTCTTCTTTAACTCTGGGTTATGTTCCACTGGCTTTTAAAACTGCTGTAATTAAACCCTTACTTAAAAAAACCGACGCTCGATCCTGGAGTTTTGGCCAATTATCAACCAATCTCTAATTTGCCTTTCATTTCAAAAATCTTGGTAAGAGTTGTTGCTGTGCAATTATCTGACCATTTGCAGGGAGTTGGTTTGTTTGAGGTGTTTCAATCTGGGTTCAGAGCTCATCACAGCATTGAAACTGCCTTAGTGAAGGTCTCTAATGACCTCCTGACTGCATCTGATAATGGACTTGTCTCTGTTCTTGTTCTTTTAGATCTCAGGGCTGCCTTTGACACTATTGATCATGCCATTCTACTTGATAGATTGGAACACTTTGTTGGACTCAGTGGAACTCTGTTGCAGTGGTTTAGATATTATTTGTCTGATAGATTTCAGTTTGTCCATGTCAATGATGCATTTTCTTCCAGCTCTAAGCTCAGTCACGGAGTTCCACAGGGATCTGTGTTGGGCGCTACTCTTTTTAGTCTATATATGCTCCCGTTGGGCAATATCATCAGAAAGCACTGTATACATTTTCACTGTTACGCAGATGACACACAACTATACCTGTCAATGAAGCCCGATGATTGTGATCAGTTGGCCAAGTTAGATGCCTGTCTTAAGGACATCAAAGCTTGGATGACTTGTAATTTTTTACTGTTGAACTCTGATAAGACTAAAGTCATTTTTGTTGGCCCAAAACATCTTAGAAATTCCTTTTCAGATTATGCCCTTAATTTAGATGCTGCCACTCTCACTCTGAACAGTTGTGTGAGGAACCTTGGAGTTATTTTTGATCAGGATTTGTCCTTTAACTCGCATATTAAAACTGTTTCTAGAACTGCCTTCTATCATCTGTGCAATATTGCCAAGATCAGGAGCATCTTGGCTCTGAATGATGCTGAGAAACTGATTCACGCCTTTGTCAGCTCTCGATTAGATTATTGTAATTCGCTGTTATCTGGTTGTCCTAAAGCATCTTTAAAAAATCTTCAGTTGATTCAAAATGCTGCTGCTAGAGTTTTAACTGGTTCTAGAAAAAGAGATCATATTTCCCCGGTTCTGTCCTCCCTCCATTGGCTTCCCATAGAATTTAGAATAAAGTTTAAAATCCTTCTTCTTACTTTCAAAGCTCTTAACAATCTGGCCCCCCAATATATAAAAGATCTGATATTACCTTACCATCCTAATAGAGCATTACGCTCCCAAAATGCTGGCTTACTTGTGGTGCCCAGAATCTCCAAAAGTACAGTGGGAGGCAGAGCCTTCTGCTACCAAGCCCCTTCTCTCTGGAACAAGTTACCACCCTGGGTCCGGGAGTCAGACTCAGTCTCTGTTTTTAAGAACAGGGTAAAATCCTTCCTTTTTAATATAGCTTACGCTTAAGGATGGTTTTTGTGTCTCTTAACCCCACTCTTGTTCTATTGTTATCTGATCCATACTGCTGGTTGTCCTCTAATAATGTACTTGGCATCTTATTGTTATGTTCTTTATGTCTGTCCTTTCCATCCTTCCTATCCCCTCATCCCCCGCCAGTCGCAGCAGATGACTGCCCCTCCCTGAGCCTGGTTCTGCTAGAGGTTTCTTCCTTCAAATGGGAGTTTTTCCTCTCCACTGTCGCTTAGTGCTTGCTCATAGGGGATCGTCTGATTGCTGGGTCTTTCTGTGACTGTGTGGTTTTTTTTTCTGCACTGTGGCACCACGAGACGGCTTTTGTTGTGATGTGGCGCATTATAAATAAAGCTGAATTGAATTGAATTGAATTGGACTTGATGTTCTGCATGATCAGCAGCTTGAAGCATTTCATTATGATGGAGGTCAGTGCTACTGGCCGGTAATCATTGTAGCTGGATGGGACGGGCTTCTTTGGGACTGGTATTAACAATACTGCCCACTGTTAGGCACTGGTGGCTTAATGGCTAGGGATGTTAGGGATAGATCACTTCCGGCGCCACACGAGTTGGCAGCCCTTTGCAGCAGCTGCTCAATTCTGAATTTCTTTCTCATTTTTATTTACTATCTGTTCTTTTTCTTTGCCACAACTTTTCTGATCCTGTTATCCCATATCCATCACGGATGCCAAAGACACAAATATTGCCGCACTGGCGTTGATATTAACCATCTTTCCACTCATTTTGCCAATGACTACTGACCCAGTGAGTGGAGGAGCCATTGTTTAGAGTAGGAGTCAGTTGTTAGCATTGGGCTGCTCCACGGTGCTAATGCAGAGACCCGATATCCCACGAGAAATCAGACGAAAACGACGGGGATATCGAGCTGGAGTAAAGAGATGCACATGGAAAACAATTTACAAACCCGTTCTACCATCCATTATTATGATAAATGTGAGATCACTGCTTAACAAGACAGATGAACTGGTGGCTGTGTCCCGGTATGAGAGCGTCTTCAGAGACATTAGTATCATATTGTTTACTGAAACATGGCTAACAGAGTCAGCAACAGATGCTAACATCGGACTGGAGGGTTTCCACTTAATACGGGCAAATCGGACACCAGGTAGCGGGAAGAGCGGGGGGGGGGGGGGTTGACAATGTTTGTGAACAACAGATGGTGTAATCCTGGACAAATCATGATTAAAGAACTACACAGCAGCAAGGACATTGAGTTGCTAGTCGTTAGCATGCAACTGGAATATCTTCCCAGAGCGTTCTCACATGTCATCGTGATTGTTATTTATGTACCCCCTCTGCAAGCACTGAGGCAGCATGTGACGTCATCCACACAGTCACTAGCAGACTACAGACTCAACACCCCACTGCTTTCCAGCTCATCTCTGGTGATTTTAACCATGCTTCCCTGTCCTCCATTCTGCCCACTTTTACCTAGTATGTCACGAGCCACACCAGAGACAATAAAACACTGGATTTATTTTATGCAAACACCAAGGAGGCTTATACCTCCTCACCACCCCCCTTCCCCCCCGGAAGATCTGACCACAACCTGGTTCACCTCACCTCCTGCCTGTGTACAAACCTCTGGTACACAGACAACCTCCTGTTACCTGCACAGTGAAGATATGGTCTGAGGGGGTGGAGGACGCTCTGAAGGACTGTTTTGATTCCACTGCGTGGGAGCAGCTCTGTGATCCACATGGTGAGGACATCAATGGCTTCACATACACCATCGCAGACTACCTCAAGGTCTGTGTTGAGAACACCGTATCCACCAAGACCATATGGTGTTTCTCAAACAACAAACCCTGGCTCAACCCTGAGATAAAGTCACTGCTGAGGGAGAAGAAAAAGATCTTCAGGTCAGGAAACAAGGAGGAGCTGAAGTCCATACAGAGAGAGCTAAGGAGGAAGATCAGAGAGAGGAAGGACAGCTACAGGAAGAAGATGGAGGACAAGCTGCAGCAGAGTGACATCAGTGGTGCCTGGAGAAGCCTCAAAACCAGAATGAGCACCCGAATACCTCCTCCCAGGCCACAGGGGGTTACCTGGAGAAGAATATTCCAAGCCGAACTACAGGAGATGGGATACACCTGGGGACAAGCTCAACATGTTGCAAAGGACTGGGCAAAGTGGGGATTGCTTGTTGCAGCCTTATGTCCTGCCTGGGACAAAGAGGATAATAAGTAATGTAAGGCCACAGGGGGTAGGGAGTGAGTGAACAACCTGAACCTGTTTTAACAGATCTGACCAACCGTCCTCTTCTCCGCCTGCCCACCAACTACTGCTGCCTCCACCTTCATATAGTTCCGCTGTCTATGGCCCTCCCCCCACCCCACCCCCATACATCGCCCGCCGCCCTCCCCCACAGACCTAACATCCCCCCTCCCAGCACACAGCCCCCCTGCCCCAACCTGACTCTCACTAAGGGCACATTCACACAGCCACTGTTTGGTCCGGACTAAAGGACCAAAGTGTGTATCTGTGGATAGTTCAACTCGTTTGACGCTGTCTGAATGCGCCTGGAACTCTGGTGCAGCACCAAACAAGCAAACTCTGGTCCCCCAGAAAAGAAGGGGTCTCGGTTCGCTTGCAAATGCAGTCTGGTGGGCTCCGCTTGCTGTGTGAATGCAAACGGAGTATCCAGCGGACCAAAGGACGGACGTACCCCTCTGCGTTTATGTAACCACAGCAACACACAGTGAGAAGAGAACATGGCGTTTACTTGAAAAGGTGCCTTCACATCAAATGCAAACGGGCAAATTTTTCGCGCAGCACGATTACATTATGATTCAATGTAAATACATGAAAAGACATGAATTCACCATCTGGGTGAGATGCAGACAGACAAAGTCGGCACTCACCTGAAAAAGTTATCCCTGTTGAAAACTCCACGTGTTTCCGTGGCAGGAATCCGTGGGCAAAATAAATCCAATGCCCGATTCAGCTGAAGAGCTCCTGGTTCTTCAGCCTCCCTTTTGGGTAGAAAATAACAGACAACCGCATGAATCCAAGAAATACTTAAAACTGAGGAGAAAAGTTTAAAAAAAAAATGTCTCTTGGACTTGGAGGAATGAGGAGTGAGGAGGAGATGATAGATATTTGGTCTGAGAACCAGATATCTCAGCTGCTTGTGGCTCCACACAAGAATACCGATGTTTTTAAAATGTTTAGTGACATGATGGCGGCACGGGGTTTATACACACAGCGTGTGGCTTATATTAATCATATATTCCATACCTACATATGTATAGACATATTAGAATGTTTAGTGATTACATATGTGGAATGACCTCACGCCTCAGAACAGGACAAGAGGTCTCAACCACCGGCGAAGATCAAAGAATGGACTAAGTCGCAGCGGTGGAGACCGGATCGAACTTCCTGACCACACAGGGTCAGGTGGAGGAGATAGAGGACAATGGAGGGGGATTACGTTAATGCGGGATGTCAGCTTTGATATGCAATGTCTTTTGTTGAGTGTGGGTATAAGTATGAAGGTCTGACTGCGCTCGACCTCTCATTCTGCTTCTGCATCGAGATGAGACATGTTAGGGAGATGAAGCTGATAATAAATCTTGATTTATAAAATCACATCGCTTCTTCATTCCAACGCTCCCTACACTGGTGACCAGACGTGAGGATGGAACAAAGACGTTCTCCCGCGACAAACTCATCAGAGGCGACCCAGGCAAGCGCCGTCGCCAATGTAGACAGGGGAACGGATGGAAGACGTTCCCCCATGGCAGAATCTACAGAGAGGGCTCAACCGAGCACCATCCCCAGCTCCGGCGTGAGAACAGAAGAAAGGCGTTCTCACCCGGCTGACACATCAGAGACGGCCCACACAAGCGCCGTCACCGTCAAGCTGCCAGAGTTCTGGCAAAGCGACCCGAACTCGTGGTTCCAGCAAGCTGAGGCTCAGTTTGCACTGGCGGGCGTAACGGCGGATGAAACAAGATTTTACCACATCGTAGCCAGACTCGATGCTGCCACATCAAGATGCGCGCGGAGCGTGATTCAACAACCGCCCGTCCACGACAAATACAAAGAACTGAAGGTGACCCTCATCGAGAGTTTCGCCCCCTCAGCCGAGGAGAGAGCAGGGAAGATTCTGGCGATTTACGGCCACGGAGGACGCAGACCTTTTCGATCCAAGATGGCGCCCACAGCGGTCGACATGGTGCTTCGCTGCGCTCTTTGTTTGTTTTTGTTTGTCAATTGTGTGTCTGCTTGTACTTATACCCGTGAAGAACTTTTAAATATCAGGACTTTGACCCCCACGGACCTCCTCCCAGTTTTTCTAGCCCCTGCCGCCGATCTGGTTTATTGTTTGGCTCGGAATGTGAGACGGCGGAAGAGAGGAAGACGAGCGGGCGCTCTCGTACGACTTCGCAGGAGAGGCTCGCGAACGGCGCTGCCTGGCATATTTCTGTCCAGTACCAACTCTCTCTCTAACAAGGTGGATGAACTGAGACTGCTGATGCGTTTTAAGGACCTCGCCTCCTCAGCTGTCCTCTGCTTTACTGAGACCTGGCTCCGGGAAAATATACCGGACAGCGCACTGCGCCTCGACGGCTTCCAGCTCTTCCGTGCTGATCGTGACACAGAGCTTTCCGGCAAGACCACAGGAGGCGGTGTCTGCTTCTACATCAACTGTAGCTGGTGCTCTGATGTAACGGTAATTTCCAAACACTGTTCTCCTGCCTTGGAATTTCTTGTTATCAATTGCAAGCCCTTCTATTCCCCGCGGGAGTTTGCTTCTTTCATAATGATCGCTGTGTACGCCCCTCCCGACGCGGACACGCGCGAAGCTCAGCGCGTGCTCGCGGATCACATTCAACACACAGAGCGGAGTTTTCCAGACTCGCTGATTATTGTGGCTGGCGACTTTAAGATAAGATAAGATAAGATAAGATAAGCCTTTATTAGTCCCACAACGGGGAAATTCCAGGATTGCAACAGCACAGGGATAGCAACACTCAGAGCAACAATCAGAAGGCAAGAAAAAACAAGCAAGCAAGAGCAGCTAATATACATATGTACATATTACTATAAAATATATATATACACACACACACACACAGACAGTGCAGAGCATTGTAGCTGGATGGAATAAATATATGAATATATGAACACACAGTGCAGAGCATTGTAGCTAGATGGAATAAACATGTAAATATATAAACACCCACAGTATGGAGCATTGCAGCTAGGTGGAATAAATATGCAAGTATATAAACACACACAGTGCGGAGCAATGTAGCTAGATGGAATAATATGTAGATATATAAAAACACAGTGCGGAGCATTGTAGCTAGATGGAATAAATATGTAAATATATAAACACACACAGTGCAGAGCATTGTTGCTAGGTGGGATGAAACAGCATAACCGTCTATTTAGTTATCCTACATGGTATGATTATGTGCCCATACATATTCTCACCCTCCATAGCGACCGGTATGTTCCTAGTTGTATGCCGGAGAGGACCATTGTGTAAGTCTATTGCATCTTTTGCATTCAAAAAAAAAAACAAAAAAAAACTATTAGTTTGTTACGTCTTTTTGCTATCTCTGCGAGCAGCCCTGCTTAGGTTGTACAGTCTGACAGCCGTTGGTAGGAAGGACCTACGAAACCTCTCGGTTGTGCACCTGGGATGATGTAGTCTGCTGCTAAATGAGCTCCTCAGTGCATCCAGTATGTCCTGCATAGGGTGGAACTCGGACTCCAGCAGAGATGACAGTTTAGCCACCGTCCTTCTCTCTCCTATCTCCTCCATCGGATCAAGGCGTTGCCCCAGGACAGAGCTAGCTTTCTTAATCAGTTTGTTCAGTCTCTTCCTATCGGCTGCAGTAATGCCACTGCCCCAGCAGACCACTCCAAAAGTGATGGCTGATGCCACCACCGTGTCATAGAATGACTTCAGCAGCGCCCCTTGTACACCAAAAGACCTGAGTCTCCTCAGCAGGAACAGCCTGCGCTGTCCCTTCTTGTAGAGTGCGTCAGTATTGTGTGACCAGTCTAGTTTATTGTTCAGATGAATACCCAGGTACTTGTAGGATGTCACCATCTCGATGTCTGTTCCCTGTATATTTACTGGTGCTGTGAGGGGCTGCCCATGCCTGCGGCAGTCCACCACCAGCTCCTTAGTTTTCCTCGCGTTGATCTGGAGGCAGTTCCGATGGCACCAGTCCACAAAGTCCTGGATAAGCCCTCTGTACTCAGCTTCATCTCCGCTGGAGATGAGACCAACGATCGCAGAGTCATCAGAGAACTTCTGTAGATGGCAATGTGTTGTGTTGTGTGAGAAGTCCGCAGTATAAAGAGTGAACAGGAAGGGAGCCAGCACCGTTCCCTGGGGGGCCCCCGTGCTACTGATGATCGTGTCGGAAACACAGTCCCGGGTTCTCACAAACTGAGGCCGGTTCATGAGGTAGTCCAGGATCCATGATGACAGGTGCTTTAATCAGTGCAATCTGAGCCACGATCTCCCCCGCTACAAACAGTTTATTAAATGCCCCACCAGAGGATTAAACACACTGGATCACTGTTACACCACAGTGAAAGACGCATATCGCGCTGTCCCTCGAGCTGCGCTGGGATTATCTGATCACGTGATGGTTCACCTCATTCCCACATACAGACAGAGATTGAAGCTCACTAAACCTGTTGTGAGCACTACGAAGATACGGACCAGTGATGCTGAGGAGAAGCTGGAAACGTGCATGGAAATATCTGACTGGGGCATGCTTAAAGGAGCCACGCATGATCTGGATGAGTACACGGACACTGTGAACTCATATATCCACTTTTGTGAAGAGAACATTCTTCCATCACGCACCAGGGTGAGTTACTCTAATGACAAACCCTGGTTCACAGCTAAGCTCAGACAGATCAGGAAGGAGAAGGAAGCAGCGCTGAAAAGTGGAGACAGGGACTGCTACAGGGAGGTTAAATACCGGTTTAACAGAGAGCTGAAGAGGGCTAAATCTGTGTACTCAGAGAGACTCCAGCAGCAGTTCACTGCTAATGATTCGGCTTCCGTGTGGAGAGGACTGAGGCAGATCACCAACTATCGGCCTCAGGCTCCTAAAGGTCAGGATGACAAAGCCCTTTGTCAGAGACTGTCCCAACACTATGCCCGTTTTGACACCTCGTCATCTGTGTCCAACTCCCCCCCTCCCTCCAGCTCCACAGCCTCCACATTCCCTACTTCATTTAAGGCACCCCCCCCACCTCCCCCCCTCCCCTTATCATCAGTGAGCAGGATGTGCTCAAACAGTTCTCCAGACTGAACCCGCGCAAGGCCCCCGGCCCAGACGGCGTGTCTCCCTCCACCCTGAGACTCTGTGCGAAACAGCTGGCTCCTGTATTCACAGACATTTTTAACACCTCCCTTAAGTTATGCCACGTGCCATCCTGCCTCAAATCCTCCACCATCATCCCTGTCCCCAAGAAGCCACGGATCACTGGACTTAATGACTACAGACCTGTAGCGCTCACCTCTGTAGTCATGAAGTCCTTTGAGCGCCTGGTCCTGTCCCACCTCAAGTCCATCACCACCCCTCTCCTGGACCCGCTGCAGTTTGCCTACCGAGCCAACAGGTCTGTAGACGATGCAGTCAACCTGGCCCTCCACTCCATCCTGCAGCACCTGGACTCCCCGGGAACCTACGCCAGGATCCTGTTTGTGGACTTCAGCTCCGCATTCAACACCATCCGCCCCGCTCTGCTCCGGGACAAGCTGTCCCTGCTCAACGTGCCTGACTCCCTCTGCAGGTGGATCATCGACTTCCTGACGGACCGGAGGCAGCATGTGCGGCTGGGAAAGACTGTCTCAGACTATACTAGCATCAGCACCGGATCACCCCAGGGCTGTGTACTTTCCCCCCTACTCTTCTCCCTTTACACCAACTCCTGCACCTCCAGCCACCAGTCTGTCAAGTTGAACAAGTTTGCGGACGACACCACCCTCATCGGGCTCATCTCCAACGGCGACGAGTCCGCCTACAGGAGAGAGGTGGCCCAGCTGGCGTCCTGGTGCAGCAATAACAACCTGCAGCTGAACGCTCTGAAGACAGTGGAGATGATTGTAGACTTCAGGAAAGTCACTACTCCTCTGCCCCCCCTCACCCTCTCAGGCTCTCCCATCACCACTGCTGATTCCTTCCGCTTCCTAGGCACTACCATCACCAGGGACCTCAAATGGGAGCTGACCATCAGCTCACTCATCAAAAAAGCCCAGCAGAGGATGTTCTTCCTGCGGCAGCTGAGGAAGCTCAAGCTACCCACCAAGATGTTAGTGCAGTTCTACACAGCCATCATCGAGTCCATCCTCACCACCTCCATAACCGTGTGGTACGCAGGAGCCACTGCCAGGGACAGACTAAGGCTGCAGCGCGTCGTGCGCACTGCTGAGAAGGTGATCGGCTGCAAGCTCCCATCTCTCCAGGATCTGTACATCTCCAGGACCCGGAGGCGTGCTGGCTGGATCATAGCCGATCCCTCACACCCTGGTCACGTACTGTTTGCCCCCCTCCCCTCTGGTAGAAGACTTCGGTCCATCCAGACTAAAACCTCCCGTCACATGAACAGCTTCTTCCCCTCTGCCATTAGACTGCTGAACACTAAGTGACTCTCGTGCACCATGTACAGCAGCTCAACCAGACTCATGTCAATCATCACTGTTTTCTTCCTGCATTACCGACTGCACTATATAGTTCTCCACAGTATCTGCTGCTGGCTAATATATATTTTAACTGTTGACCAGTATCACTTAATCTTATCCTACACTTTATTACATGTATAGTTTATTTCTCTTATCTTATCATGTTTAATGTTGCAGCATTGTACCGAGACAAATTCCTAGTTTGTGTACTACATGAACAATGGCAATAAACCTGATTCTGATTCTGATTCTGATTCTGACCAAGGGCCCTCATGGAGGACATGCTGCAGCTGAAGGAGGCAAACAACGACAACTTCCTCTTTCAGCATATCTTCCTCAGCACTCTGCCGCCGCACATGAGAGGGACACTGGCCAACATGCGGTGCAGCACCCAGCAGGACTTCCACGCGCTGGCCCGAGAAGCGCAGCGGCTCATCAACTCCTGCGGCGAACAGATGGCCACAGCAGCATCTGCAGATCTCAGCGCGGAAGCCCAGAGCAGCGGAGAACCGCGGACAGCGGAGCAGAGCCCGCCCACCATGGCAGCGACGCGACCAAGGCGCAGCAAGCGGAACGACCTCTGCTATATATCATCAGCGTTTCGCCGTGAGGGCGCACAAATGCGTGCCCCCCTGCAGTTTCAAGAGCCGAGAACCGTTAACAGCTGCGGCTCTCGGCGAGACAAATAAGCTGCTTTATGTGACTGACGGACACACCGGGAGACAGTTCCTCATCGACACCAGAGCTCAGGTGAGCTTCATCACCCCTTCCAACGCAGACCGGGCCATGGGACCCTGGGGAAACGGAGCGATGGCAGCCAACGGCTCGATCATCGATACTTTCGATGAAAGGAACCTGCCTCTTTGCATTCACGGCCGCAACTATAGATGGACGTTTATTATAGCGGCGGTGAGTTTTAACTTGTTAGGTGCTGATTTTTTGTGTGCACACGGGTTGTTAGTCGATTTTGCAAATAGACGCTTGGTTAATGCACTGTCATTTTCTTCTATCCCCTGCTCAGCTCGAGTTTCTCCACCACCCGTGCAGGCCAGCGTCACTACAGCAGGAGGTAAGTTTGGCCAACTCCTCACCCAATTTCCAGCACTCACAGTTCCAAAATTTTCAGCAGCAGTAGCGAAGCACGGGGTTGAACACTTCATCCCCACAACAGGCCCACCCGTGTTTGCCAAAGCTCGGCGCTTAGACGCGGCCAAGCTCGCCATAGCACGTGACGAGTTTGCCAGCCTGGAAAAGTTAGGCATTATTAGGCGCTCAAAAAGCCCTTGGGCATCACCACTACACATGGTCCCGAAAACCGACGGTTCTTGGAGACCTTGCGGCGATTACCGCAGATTAAACAATGCGACAGTGCATGACCGCTACCCAATTCCTCACATCCAAGATTTTTCACTACATCTGGCGGGTGCGCGCATTTTTTCTAAAATAGACCTGGTCCGCGGCTATCACCAAGTCCCCGTTCGAGCGGAAGACATTCCTAAAACGGCTGTAATAACCCCTTTTGGTCTTTTTGAATTTTTGCGAATGCCGTTCGGCCTCAAAGGCGCTGCACAAACCTTTCAGCATATGATGGACGCGGTATTACGCGACCTCCCCTTCGTGTTCATCTACCTCGACGATATGCTGGTAGCCAGCCCGTCAGAGGAAGAACACGAACAAC
Organism: Pholidichthys leucotaenia; assembly: GCA_020510985.1. Classification (NCBI taxonomy): domain Eukaryota; kingdom Metazoa; phylum Chordata; class Actinopteri; order Cichliformes; family Pholidichthyidae; genus Pholidichthys; species Pholidichthys leucotaenia. The sequence goes on along the minus strand of CM035837.1, from coordinate 355,954,936 downwards.
ACCTCACTACAGTTTTTCAGAGACTAGAAGAGCACAGGTTAATAATCAACCCAGCCAAATGCCGATTTGGCGTGTCACAAATTGATTTTTTGGGACACAGAGTTTCACCAAAGGGGGCAGTCCCATTGCCAGACAAAGTCCGCGCGGTAAAAAATTTTCCACGACCACAAACGGTCAGATCGCTGCAAGAATTTTTGGGAATGGTGAATTTTTACAACCGTTTCCTCCTCCGCGCAGCTCAACTCATGCAACCCCTGTATGCCGCGCTCAGAAAACAAAAGCCTTCCAACGCGGTTGAATGGACCCCGGAGCGCGAAAGCACCTTCGCGGAAGTAAAGAGCGGTTTAGCGAATGCCACTTTGTTGGTTCACCCTGATCCCTCGGCCCGCATAGCGCTAACCACAGACGCTTCAGACCTGGCCATAGGGGCAGTTGTGGAACAACACGTTGGCGGAACCTGGCAACCGTTAGCATTCTTTAGCAAATCTTTAAACCAAACCGAGCGCAAATACAGCACTTTTGACAGGGAGCTGCTGGCGCTTCATTTATCCATCCGCCACTTCCAGTTCTGGCTGGAAGGGTGGCATTTCACAGCTTTTGTAGACCATAAACCACTCACTTTCGTGATGGCTAAAATGTCAGAACCATGGTCAGGCAGGCAACAAAGACAGCTAGCTGCAATTTCAGAGTTCACCACAGACATTCGACATGTGGCAGGCAAACTTAACGTGGTAGCAGACTGCCTCTCTTGCGCTGTGACATCGCCAGAGCACGAGGAGACAGATTACGCTACCTCAGTCGCAGAACTCTTCGCCAACGCGGACGCGTACGCGGCCCCAATTCACGTAGGGATAGATTACACAGCCATGGCAGAGGAACAAAGCAGTGACGCGGACGTGCGCGCGCTCCTGTCTGGACCAACAGGGTTAAGACTGGAGGAAAGGGGTTTACCTGACGGTGTACCCCCCCTAATCTGCGACGTGTCAACCAGCCGACCTCGCCCGGTAGTTCCAGCTGCATGGCGCTGCCGCATTTTTGACTCGGTCTCGGTTAAAATGGTCGCGGAAAAGTTTGTTTGGCCGGGCCTGCGCAAAAATGTAAAGGAATGGGCAAAGACTTGCATGTCTTGCCAACGCGCCAAAATACACAAACACACAAAAGCTCCTCTAGAGCCTTTTCGAATCCCAGTCAGGAGGTTTGACCACATTCATGTCGACCTCGTGGGACCACTACCTTCGTCTCAAGGGTTCACACACCTGTTAACAATGATAGACCGTATTACGCGCTGGCCGGAGGTGGTCCCTTTGGCGTCAACCACAGCCGCGGAAGTCGCTCACGTTTTTTTAACAAACTGGGTGGCACGTTTCGGCGTCCCATCGGACATCACGTCCGATAGGGGGCCTCAATTTGTCTCAGAGCTGTGGTCAGCCATGGCCAGCAGCTTAGGAGCGACAATTCACCGCACCACCGCGTATCACCCTCAGGCTAATGGGTTATGCGAGCGTTTTCACAGATCTTTAAAGGCCGCCCTCAGGGCCTCACTAACGTATACAGATTGGGTGAATAAACTTCCCTGGGTTTTATTAGAGTTGCGTTCTGCGCCTAAAGAGGATCTAGACGCCTCCCCAGCAGAATTAGTTTTTGCACAACCTCTCAGACTCCCAGGTGAGTTCTTACCAGAACATCCAGAGCCCGGGCATTTTCCAGCCCTGAGGCCCTTAAGCAGCACCGGACCGGACACGCTCCCCGGACCTGCACATCACTCTTTTCCACGGGTTTTTGTCCCCCAAGCTTTGAAAAACGCCGAGTTCGTTTTTGTTAGACACGAAGCCTTAAAATCAACACTCCGTCCACCATACGACGGACCATTCAGAGTGCTGGAAGCTGGTGATAAGCATTTTGTGCTTGATTTAGGGGACAGAAAAGAAACAGCCAGCATTGACAAACTTAAACCTGCCTTCTTGTTGAGTGACGAGCCTGCACGGGTGGCGAGAGCACCGCGGCGGGGTAGACCTCCCAAGAGAAAAGACTCAGCCCCCCTGCAGGGAACAAATAACCACTCTCCTCCCCAAACTGCAGATTCCTTACAGTATGGTCCCACCAGGACGCCAAAGCGGACCTACAGCAGATTCGGGAGAAGATTAAAACCCAGACGGCACAGGGACTGATGCAAAATTGACAAAGAGTTGTTAACTATGTTGTCAGATTGTGCCGTAACAGTTTTAAGGCTGATTTGTGACATTACTATACTGTTGTTGTTACCACTGAATTTTCTACAGGATCATGCTGCATAACCTGAGGGGTAACATGACTGCTGGAAAGATTTTTTCCTTGTTTTCCCTGTCAAGATGTTTAACAGTATAATATGTCATGGAGATTATCTTAAACTGTAAACTTAATTTGATTGTCCTTTTCTTAGTCATTTGGGGGGGGGCTGTGGCTTATATTAATCATATATTCCATACCTACTTATGTATAGACATATTAGAATGTTTAGTGATTACATATGTGGAATGACCTCACGCCTCAGAACAGGACAAGAGGTCTCAACCACCGGCGAAGATCAAAGAACGGACTGAGTCGCAGCGGTGGAGACCGGATCGAACTTCCTGACCACACAGGGTCAGGTGGAGGAGATAGAGGACAATGGAAGGGGATTACGTTAATGCGGGATGCCAGCTTTGATATGCAATGTCTTTTGTTGAGTGTGGGTATAAGTATGAAGGTCTGACTGCGCTCGACCTCTCATTCTGCTTCTGCATCGAGATGAGACATGTTAGGGAGATGAAGCTGATAATAAATCTTGATTTATAAAATCACATCGCTTCTTCATTCCAAGCTCCCTACACAGCGAACCTTTTTTATTTTTATTAGTTTGTGGCGCATAAACACCTCGGCTGAAGGGAACGGTGTTATGCTGAGAATTGCTCGATTGCAGAGAATTGCATCCTATCGTCGAATAAACATAATTTAAAGAAAATTTACAAGCGATAATAACAATTTTTACTTCTAAAAAATGTATAATGAATACTTCTAAAAATGCACAAATGGTTACAAGCCTGGCTTTAGTGTTATATTTTATAGTTTTGGTGCATTTGATGCAATTCTTGGCAAGCGAGCAATTTTCGGCATAACACCGGTCCTGGCCAATTGATGAGCCAGATTTCTCTTCTTTGCTGAGATTTTTTTCTTCCTGGTCAGTGGTGGCTTTGACTACAGTGCCATAAACGAGCAGCTATTGTAACTGCGAGACGTTGTCCAAGCAGTTTTGTCCGCTTGAGTGAAGTGCTGTGTGAAGGCAAACCGAACCAAACAAAGGTGTGAAAATTCTTGCCATCCCCCGCTGAGTCGAACCGAAACCCCTGGACTATCCTGGTGTGAATGGAGCCTAAGACCCTGGTGAGAGCTGAGCTGAAGAAGATCAAGGCAAGGAAGGTTGCAGGTCTGGACGGCATTAGCTTGAGGCTCCTGAAGTCCTGCGCAGACCAGCTGTGCAGGATTGTGGAGCACATGCTCAGTCTGAGCCTGAAGCTAAGCTGGGGAGGGTACCACAGATGTGGAAAACATCCTGTGTGGTATTTGTACCGAAGACCCCACACCCCAAGGAACTGTGTACATATATATATATATATACATATATATACATAATATATACATATACATATACATATATATACATATATATATATATATATATATATATATATATATATATATATATATATATATATATATATATATATATATATATATATATATATATATATATATATGTGTGTGTGCTTCCTCTGGCTTAAAGACCTTGGCGCGGTGGCAACATATCTTTCGGGGGGCGGGGGGCAGAAAAGCATGACACTATTGTAACCACAATATGATAATTTTATACTCTATTTCTTTTTTAAAAAAAATATTTGCACAGCAACTTTGCATATGGAACTTACCATTTGAAGTATTGTACAACTGAGGCTTAAATATTGGAACATTGGACGTCCTGTGTTTGGACTTTTTAGTGGTGTCCTCTTTCTCTCCTTCCTCTGCTCACACCTCTCCTGGACCCTCTGCCTGAACACTTTCCTCTCCTTGGCTCCTTTTGTCTGTCTCATCTTGCCTTCTCTGAGCTCTGTCTAATTCAGGTTCTCGCTCTGTCTATGGCGGTAAACAAACAGGTTAGAAAATATCAAGTGTCATGGTTTGTCCTGTGGGATTTTTTTTTTTGTCATGGTTTACATAAATGACAAAAATATGTGTATTTTTTTGTATTTTTATTCTAGTATTTTTTTTCCATTGAGAGAGTAGGGAAGGGAAAAAACATTCATAATAGTAATTCACTCATGCATACTTAAATTATATGATCAGAGATGGGTATAGTAGCCAGAAATTCTACTCATGTTAAAGCAGTGCTTTGAAATTAATAATTAAAAGCAGACAACCAAAAATTTCTACTTGAGTTAAGGGTACAAAGAGCACCCACTTAAAAACTTGAGTAATGACTTCAGTCTTGAAAGTTTTAGGTTTTCCTCCAAAATTTATAACAATTTTCTTATAGTTTTCTCCTTTTCTCGGTAAATTTATCTAATTTTGAAACCATTTTCCTCAAATTTGTAACTTCCTCTTATAAAATTGACTTTTCTTGTACATTTGAGACTTTATTATAAATGAGTGGATTATTTTATGGCTAATTTTTGTCTGTTTTTTTAAATAAAATTACTTTTTTTTAATAAATTCGAAAGACTGTGGTAATTTTTTTTTTTTTTACTTTTTCCTTATAACAATTTACATTTCTGACCATAATTCTGCAGAACCAGAACAGAACAATAATTTAACTCTGATTTCAAAGAAAAAAATATTAATAAAATTCTATTTAATGAAGTAAACATAAATGACCAAAGATGCAGTTATTTCTGTTATAATATTTCTATATATTAATAATTTTGTTTTGTTTTGGTTTTTTTTAGAATTCTCCTCACCACCCAGACAGCAGGAAAAACCTCCCTTATTTTGAAATCCAAATGTTGGCACGTTTAGTTTGTCTGAAGGCTGCTAACGGATTAAAGTCAATGACCAGATCATTATCTGTACTAACAAGAGGGCACCAACACAAATTATTCAAGAAACAAATGAATAAAGGGACTGAAATCCAGAAGAACTTTTTCTCCCAAAGAATAGTTAATGCCTGGAATCGTCTGCCAAACCATATTGTAAACAATCCTACTACCTTCACCTTCAAAGCAAGATTGGATCGATACTGGAGAGAAATGGGAAACATGCAAGCTTAGCTTTTCAAATTCCCATCAATCCTTACCTTTGTGAATTTCAGTCATCTTAATTTACTTGGTACATAATTTATTTATTTTATTTAGCGAATGCAAAGTCCTTAAGCCAAGCAGTTGCCTCCTGGTTTGCTGTATGGAGGGTGTGTAATCCTCCTTCCAGTCTTTGGAGCGGGCAAGCCTCTATGATGTGTTCCATTGTTTGCTCCTCTCCACATGCGCACAGTGGGCTAGGGCTACTGCCCCATCTGTGAAGGCTGGCCAAGCAGGGGCCATGTCCAGTCCTGAAGCGATTGAGTGTAGACCACTGTCTCCTTGGGAGGTTGGTGCCCGGGACCTGTTGGTTGGGGTTTATCACCAGCTGTTTGTTTGGGACCTCCTTGGTCTCCCATTCCTCTTGCCAAGCTGTCTGGATGGTAAAGTCAGCTGGGGGAGGGTTTTCCAAATCGGCCATCTGGATGAAAGTCGGGCAGTGGGTGGGGTGTAGATATCTGCATGGATTGGTAAGTGAGGAAAATCTTTAACTTTTTGGAGCATCCTTTGAGTTAATGCTGCTCGCCGGATGTGTGGAGGGGCTATGTTTGACAGTACAGAGAGCCAGGGGAGTGGTGTTGAGCGGATTGTTCCAGTTATAGTTCTCATGGTTGAGTTGAGCTGGGTGTCTACATGGTGTGTGTAAGATGACCTGGACCAGACAGGGGCACAATATTGTGCTACAGAGTATGAAAGGGCCAGTGCTGAGGTGCGCAGGGTGGAGACTGCCGCCCCCCATTTTGCACCAGCGAGCTTGCAGAGCAGGTTGTTTCGTACCTTCACCTTAGCAGCCGTCCCCTTTAGATGTTCCTTGAAGGATAAGGTCCTATCAAGGGTCACTCCAAGATAAGTTGGATTTGGGGCATGCTTAAGCTTGAGTCCGCTCAGGTGGATGTTTAGTTCTCTGGCAGCTTTTGCATTGTGGAGATGGAATACACTGGAGACGGTTTTTGCTGGGCTTGGTTTTAGGCACCAGATTTTGCAGAACTGGTCCAGTTTGGCAAGATCTTCCGTGAGCACCCGTTCCAGTGGTTCAAAGTCTGGTGCTTGGAATGCCAAACAGATGTCGTCTGCATAGATGAATTTGCGGGATTTTGTAGTAGGCAGGTCGTTTATGTAGAGGTTGAACAGAGTTGGAGCTAGAACTGAGCCTTGTGGGAGTCCGTTTTTCTGCATTCTCCATGCACTTGTGTTCTGACTGAGGTGGACTCTGAACCTTCGGTTGGTCAGCAGGGTTTTTATAATTGCTGTTGCCCAAGCAGGGATCGCCTTTATAAGTTTCAGGAGGAGGCCTTTGTGCCAGACCGTATCATAGGCGGCTGTAAGATCGAGAAACACAGCCCCTGTCTTCAGTCTGCTCTCAAAGCCATTTTCGATGAAGGTGGTTAGGGCCAGTACTTGTTCTCCTGTACTGCGGTCCTTGCGGAAACCTGCTTGATCCACACTTAGAATATCCTCTATTTCTGGGGAAATGCGTTGCAGTATTAGGCGCTCCATGATTTTGTAAGGAACGCTGAGTAGGGAGATTGGGCGGTAGCTTGCTGGTAGTTTGTGGTCTTTGCCAGGTTTTGGGATGGCAATGACCTTTGCTGTCCGCCATTTCTTTGGGATCGAGTTTGTTTGTGTGATCCTTGTGTAGAATTGTGTCAACCAGGTTAGGGCTCGGGGGCCAAGATTTTTCATGAATTCTGGGAAGATGTTATCGTATCCTGCTGCCTTTCCACATTTCAGGCCCTGTAGGACTTTCTCCAGTTCAGCAGCCTCGAAGGGTTCAGGGTTCGTTTCCTCTACAGGCATTTTTTGGTGTTTTTTTAGCTCAGTTGTAACTGCTCTTCTGGTGTCTTTGTCTTGGAGTGCTTTGGCGATAGTCAGTAGGTGGGATGCAACTTGGTTGGGTGTGACGGATGCTCGGCTTTGGCTAGGGGGCTTCTGTGCAGCTCCTAGGCGACGGATGAGGCTCCAACATTTCCTGCTAGAGTGGGTAAAGCTCCGGTCAGCAACTGTCTCCTCCCATTTCTTTCGCCGGGCTGTATTTAGCGATTCAATGAGATGGTCTGCTATCTCTGGGTCCCCTGATGTTTGATTTGTAGGAGGGCAGCACTTTCTCCGTCCAAACATGGGACATAGAGGGGTCGGTAGCCTCGTGGGATTGCAGTATGGGCAGCCTTGAAGATTGCGCTGCAGAAGCGGTTGTATGCTTCATCTACAGTGATGGTGTGGAGTGGGATGGTAGCAATGCTCCGGTCCAGAGTTTCACTGAATTTCTTCCAGTTGGCTTTGCGGAAATTCCAGCGCATCTTCCTTGGGCTATATATGACTGGAAGTTGTAGGCCAATGTGTACAAGCAGGGGCCGGTGTTGGCTGTGTGGAAAATCATCAAGAATGAGGATCTGTGTAGGATATGGCTCCCCATTCAAAGAGCTGACCCAACACAGGTCAGGAGAATAGTCCTTCTTCCACCTAGCAGAGTGGAAGGTTCCTCTTTGTTTGGGGTCGTATATCAAAGCGAGGTCATTTCTGGATGCCCAGTCTGAAAGTGCCTCCCCATCACTGTCCACTGCTGGGTACCCCCAGTCAGGGTGATGGCTGTTAAAGTCCCCCACATAGATGGCAGGGTGGGGTAGGGTGGGTAAGACCTGCAGATCCCAGTTGGCATTAGGGGGCTTGTACACATTGACAATATGGAAGCCACCAATGATTATGGTGTCTGAGAAATGTGTTGTTATCAGGTGATTTGCTTCAACTATGTCAGAACGCATATAGGTGGCACGTCCATGTTTAGCATGTAGAACATAGCACAGGAGGTCAAAGCCTTTGATGGTGAAGCGGCCAGCTTCCTCTGTGCCAATATGAGTCTCTTGGAGGCAGATTACATCAATCGAATGTTGGAAGGCGAGGACTTCAATAAGGCTTCGCTTGGCTGCAGATAGGCCTTCAACGTTTAGTTGTAATATGCGAAGGGCAGATCCTACCACAAAGTGCTCTTGGGGCTGTTTGCTTTCGGCTTTAGGACTGTGACTAGGATTCTTCTTTGACTTGGCACAGAGGCGTCGTCTCTTCGAATTTAGTCTGCTGGTGGGATCATTAGCTTCCCCAGGCAAGCCCGGGTACTGGTGGAGGGCGCGACAAGAACGCTGATCCATTGCCCCCCTGGTACATAATAAGGAACATAAATTAGTTAATATTAACTAAGGTAAAGGTAAAAACAGCTCCTTTTAATTCTTGTCTGAAATAAGAAAAACAAAAGACTAATAATTAAAAAGAAGGCAAAATGAACCAACTCGAGCTTTTAACCACACCTGTTAGCAAAGTGACACTTCATTATTGCTCCCGTTACCAGTGGGTTAAAACCATGATAAATGCCTCCAGTGCTTACATACCTCTTCTGCTTTTTTCCGCATTGAAAGTACTTTAATAAGCTCATGTTTCTCTTGGACAGTCATGCTAGTAGCGAGATACTCTGCCTGGCGACTGGAACGTTCAGGTGGACGGGGTGCTTCTGAACTCCACGGATGACGGTCACGCGCGTTGTTCGTGTGACTGCTTGTGGACCGTCATTCCTTCATATTTTTTTCTTAAATTTATATTTCCCCATAGACCAGCAGGACATTTTCAAGCGTGGTGGACCGCCACCGGGAAATGTTACCAGAGGAAACCCTGTATATTCATTTACTACTTTGGCTAACTAGTTCTTATCTTATTATCTTATCTTATTTACTATTGCTCTGAGTGCTGCTATCCCTTTGCTGCTGTAATGCTGAATTTTCCCCATTGTGGGAGAAATAAAGGCTTATCTTATCTTATCTTATGTGGACTGGTAAGTGGAAGGTTGCTGGTTCAATCCCCAGCTGGGACAAATAACATAGCAGTGTATGCCCCACCCTCATAAATGTGGTGCCCTTGAGCAAGGCCCTTAACCCCAGCTGCTCCAGTGGAGCTGCCCAGTGGTCGCAGGTCAATCTGTTGTGGTACTGGACTGTTTCCAGGTGTGAATGCGTGAATGTGAACAGAGCGTCCTTGAAAAAGAGAGGTTGCCTCTCAGTGGAACTTTCCTGTATAAATCGTCGGCCTGTGTTGGTCTATGATGACCATGGAAGAGAATCCTAGATGTCTACTCTGCTGGAAGCAGCACCGCCTGTGGCTGAACAGGCCGATGCGCAAATGGCAGTCCCTGTCACACAGGTCGCACTTGTGGATGGTCTCCGTGCTGCTGGGTCTGTGGCGGTTCTTCCTGCGGGTCCTTTTTTCATCTGCTGCAGCAGTCAGTTTCTCTTCACCCACCTTGAGCTGTCTGGTCAGGGTGCCTCTCCATTTGGAGCGGTCCATTGCGAGGTCCTCCCAGCACTCTGTGTTGATCTCCAGGGCCTTCATATCTCTCTTGCAGACGTCTCTGAAGCGCAGCTGTGGGCGGCCAGCGTCTCTCCTGCCAGTTGCCAGTTCTCCGTAGAGGACGTCTTTGGGGATTCTGCCATCCTCCATACGGTGAACATGGCCTAGACAGCGGAGCCTGCGCTGCCTGAGTAGAGTGAACATGGAGGGAAGGCCGGCGCGGGACAGGACTTCTGTGTTGGGCACTTTGTCCTGCCAGGATATGTCCAGGATGCGGCGAATGCAGTGCAAGTGGAAGGAATTCAGCCTCTTTTCCTGCCGGGCGTATGCTGTCCACATCTCACTCCCATAGAGCAGTGTGCTGATGACGCAGGCGTTGAACACTGCCATCTTCGTCTTGACAGAGAGTTTGGGATTCTCCCACACTCATGTGGTGAGGCGAGTGAGTGTGGAGGCTGATTTTCCAATCCTCTTGTCGATCTCTGTATCAAGGGAGAGGTTGCTGCTGATTGTGGACCCCAGGTACATGAACTGATTCACGACCTCCAGCTCGTAGTCGTCGATGGTGATGGTTGGTGGTGCTTCCGTGCCTTGCGCCAAGACGTTAGTCTTCCTCAGGCTGATGGTAAGCCCGAAGTCCACGCATGCCTGGGAGAAGTGGTCCATCAGGGTCTGAAGCTCCTGCTGTGTGTGGGTTGCGACTGCAGCGTCGTCTGCGAACAACATATCTCTGATTAGAGCCTCACGTACTTTGGTTCTGGCTTTCAGGTGGGCGAGGTTGAAAAGCCTACCATCAGATCTTGTATGCAGGTAGATTCCCTCTGTTGCTGTGCTGAAGGCATGCCTCAGGAGCACAGCAAAGAAAATCCCAAAGAGGGTTGGCGCAAGTACACAGCCCTGTTTCACTCTGCTGTGTATATTGAATGGCTCTGAGACGTTGCCGTCGTACTGCACCATCCCCTGCATGTTGGTGTGAAACGATTCGATGAGGCTTTGCAACTTTGATGGGCATCCTATCTTTGGCAGGATTTTGAAAAGGCCCTCTCTGCTGACCAGATCGAACGCTTTGGTGAGGTCGATGAAGGCGACGTACAGGGGCATGTTCTGTTCTCTGCACTTCTCCTGGAGTTGGCAGATGGAGAATATCATGTCCACTGTTGATCGCCCAGAGTGGAAGCCACACTGAGACTCGGGGTAGACACGTTCGGCAAGCTTCTGTAGATGAACGAGGACAACTCGTGCGTAGACTTTGCCAACAGTGCTGAGGAGGAAGATGCCCCTGTAGTTGTTGCAGTCACTTCTCTCCCCTTTGTTTTTGTAGAGGGTGATGATCTTGGCGTCCCTCATGTCCTGTGGTACGGCACCTTCCTTCCAGCACTGGCAGAGGACATCATGCAATGGCAGCAGTAGGGCGGTCTTGCAGTGCTTGATCAGGTTGGGGGGTATGTCGTCGTTGCCAGGTGCCTTGCCAGCGGCCAAGCTATCAATGGCCTTGCTGAGTTCGTCAATGGTTGGCTCGGCGTCAAGTTCATCCATGGATGGCAGGCAATCTATGGCATCAAGGGCTGACGGTGTCACGGTGTTCTCTCTGGAGTAGAGGTCGGAGTAGTGCTCCACCCATCTCTCCATCTGCTTGTTCTTTTCTGTGATCATCTCCCCAATGAAGGATTTGAGGGGGGCCGTCTTGCTCTGAGCCGGACCAAGTGCTTTCTTGATGCTGTCATACATACCACGGATGTTCCCTGTTATGGCAGTGGTTTGAATGTCTTGGCTGAGCTGAGTCCAGTACTCATTGGCGCAGCGCCGAGCAGTCTGCAGAACTTTGCTTCTCGCAGCCCTGAGGATCTGGAGATTCTTCTCGTTTGGGCACTTCTTGTACTCAGCAAGTGCTGAGCACTTGGCTTCAATGACGGGGGTCATCACGGTCGACTTGGCATCAAACCAGTCCTGTGACTTCGAGGTCTTCCTCCCAAAGATGGTCAAGGCTGTGCGGTGGATGATGTTTCGCAGCTCTTCCCACTTCTGCTTTGCGGCCTCTCCTTCTTGTGGTTCACCAAGTTCCTTCACAAAGGTGGAGGCAAACTGCTCGACAAGTTCTGGTTGGGCCATCTTGCTGGTGTCAATCCGTGCCTTTCCAGGCTGTCTGGCATGGTGGAATTTCTTCAGCTGCAGCTTGACCTTGCAACACACCAATGAATGGTCTGTGTCGCAGTCTGCACTCTGGAATGAACGGGTGATTAGCACGTTCTTCAGTGAGGTGCACCTGGTCAGGATCAAGTCCAGCTGGTGCCAGTGCTTTGAGTGCGGATGTCGCCAGGAAACCTTGTGTTGGGGCTTGGTCTTGAAGAACGAGTTTGTGATACACAGATCATGGTGTGTGCAGAACTTGAGCAGCTGCTGTCCATTGTCGTTCATTCTGCCCACGCCGAATGGTCCAAGACAGGAGGGCCAGGAGTCATGGTCAGCACCCACTCTGGCATTGAAGTCTCCAAGGAGAATGAGTTGTTCAGAGTTGGGGATGATCCTGACAGTTGTTGCGAGATTCTTGTAGAACTCATCTTTTGCCTCTGGTGTGGCTGTCAGTGTTGGGGCATACACACTGATGAGGGTGACTGGGCCTTGAGTGGTATTAAGGCGGAGGGTGAGGAGTCGTGCAGAGCCATTGCTGCCCAGTTCCACCATCTTCAGCAAGGAGTTCTTCACTCCGAAGCCCACTCCGTGTTCCCTGTGTTCGTCGCTGCCCTTTCCCTGCCAGTAGAACGTGTAGTCCAGGGGTGTCCAACCATGTGCCATGGAGAGCCAAGATCCTGCAGGTTTTCTCTTCTACCCAGTCTCTTCAGCAGGTGTTTTCACTTATCAGCAATCAGTGGGAAGAAGTTCACAGAAATCTGCTGTTGAAGACACTGGTTGGAGGTAAAACCTGCAGGGTCTTGGCTCTCCATGGCACATGGTTGGACACCCCTGGTGTAGTCCTTCTGTCTCAGCATGCCTGCATCAGCTAACCATGTTTCCTGGAGAGTGGCAATATCCACTTCCAGTCTCTTCAGCTCATTATTGATGACGGCAGTCTTCCTGGTGTCGCTGATGTCCTTGAGGTTAGCAGCAAGTCCTGTCATCATAGTGCGGACGTTCCAAGTTCCCAGTTTTAGAGTTGGTTTCTTTTGTTTTGTTGTCTTGCCTGGTGCGAAGGTTCTCAGCCTGCCGTTCGGACTACACCTCATCCCCATGCACCCAATGAGGAAAGCAGGCTGTGGCGGGACAACACCTTATTGGCTGGGGGCTGCCCAGCTTGAGGCGGGCGGTAGCTGTCCAGTGAGATCAAATGATCCCTCCCACCGTCGGGAACAACCCCTGGCGCCACGCTCTACGCCAGTTGAGCGGTGGCTTATAACCGGTAACTGTCATTCCCCGTGTTTTGTCTACGCCAAAGGTGAAGCTGGAGTGTCCTATCCAGTGATCCGGTATTCTACCTTCCAGCGTTGGGCGTTGGTAGGATTCAAGCCTGGGCAGGAAGATATGGAAGACAAGATGTTGCCCATACAGCATGTCCCCCCTCTCCACGTCACTGATGAATCCAAAGAAACAGCAGAGCTGCTACAGTTTGGCACCAGCACCGTCGCAGGAGCTGCCAGAACGATGTTGAGCACAACAGAGAACTGCCTTAGGGACTCCGACTCCGGATTTTTCCTCAGGGTTGACTCCCAAAGCCTTTCCCGTGACCAGGTGTACCGCAAGGCAGCGGAGGTTTGAAATCAGGGTTTACCTTCCCCTAGATGGGCTACCTTCCCAGGTTAACGGGCCACCATCTACCCGAAGCATCTGGTTTTAAGGCGCCAGAAGTCCGCCCTCGCCCCTTCTCCTATTAGTAAAAGCAGTTCCGCCGGGCTTAGAAACTAAACCACATGGGCAGGCTAGGAGTTGGACTTAGTTGTCAGAGGCTTTTTGAGACGCACGCCATAAGGAGCATTTATAAGCCCTGGGAGCTTAATCCCAGTGCCGCTCCTGGCTATGACAACCTTGGAACCCTGTATAAATAAAGGTTAGATAAAAAAAAAAAAAAAAAAAATTATGGTAGCAATTTTGAAACATGTGGGGACAACAGTCTGACTCAGGGAGATGTTGAAGATGTGAGCCAGGACATTCATGAGCTTCTACGCACAATCCTTCAGAACGCAACCTGGTATATTGTCTGGTCCAGCTGCCTTGCGTGGGTTGTTCCTGGAGAGGGTCCTCTTCCCCCAACCAGATCCAGACTTATGGCCTGCTCGTCTGGGGAGGAGTGGTCTTCTGTGCTGATGTGCTGTTTTGTGCTTCAAAGCGGTCAAAGAAGTCATTTAAGTTGTTAAGCAGTGTGATGTCAATCGCACATGTCTGAGGTGGAGGTTTGTAGTTGGTGAGGGTCTGTACACCATGCTAGAGAGAATGTGCATCTCTGGTGTTGCTGAAGTGTCTGGATATTTTCTTGCTGTACTGTCATTTTTCTTCCTTGATGCCACAGGACAGGCTGGCCCTAGCTGTTGTTAGTCCTGTAGTGTCACTGGCCCGTGAACCTCTACTGTCATCCATGGCTTCTGGTTAGCACAAACAGTGATGGTTTTATAGTGACATCATCAATGCATTTAATTATGTATGGTACAACAACCTCATTGTACTCCTCTATATTTGTGTATTCATTGTGAGTGGCTGCCTGCTTGAAAATGTCCCAGTCTGTTGAGCTAAAGCAATCTTTCAGAGCATCTGAGGCCCCCTCTGGCCACACATGTACCTGTTTTTTGTTTTTTTTTTGTCTGATGGCTTTCACGCTGGGTCTCTATGTAGGCCTTAGCAAGATGGTGATGTGATCAGAGAAACCAAGGTGGAGGAGGGGGGAGGCCTTGTATGCTCTCTTGTGGGTTGTGTACACCAAGTCCAGCAAATTGTCTCCTCTTGTTCTACATGTCTATTCTTTTCATCTTCTCTATCCCCTCACCCCCCAGCCAGTCGCAGCAGATGACTTCCCCTCCCTGAGCCTGGTTTTGCTGGAGGTTTCTTCCTGTTAAAAGGGAGTTTTTCCTCTCCACTGTCGCCAAGCGCTTGCTCATAGGGGATCACCTGATTGGTGATGTTTTTCTGCAATTGTGGGGGGTTCCCCTACAGTTGAAAGTGCTATGAGATGACTGTTGTTGTGAAATGGCGCTATATAAATAAAGTTGAATTGAAAATTGAATTGAATTGTTGGAGCAGTTTTGGTAGGAAGGCCTTTAAATCTGCATGGTTTAAGTTTCCTGCTGTGATGAGGAATCTGTCTGGATGTTGAAAGGGTTAATGTATAGTTAGTGCCAGAATAATAATTCTGTAGGTGATCTCCCATTATGCTCTACACATATTCCATACAAATTCTGTTTGCATGCTTATGAACAAGTATGTTATGGTATATTGATAACAGGAATGAGACAAAGGTATAGAGCCCTCTCTGTCTTTTCTCTCTCTCTTTTAAGTCAGGTCTTTAACATTAGATACACACCCAAACCCAACACCCACGCACACTGTTGATAGCACATTCTAGAATGAAGAGGCGTGTTCAGTGGATGGCCTGTTCCCGCCATAGGTAGATTAGCCAATCAGATAGTCGCGTACAAGCCCATCCCATTGTACTGGCTCGCCCAACCCAAGGGGATAATTGTAACCTGCACCCGGAAGTCGGGGTTCAGTCTGACCACGCTCCAGAGGGAGCTGCGTCACACTGCACCCAGCGCTGCTTGCTTTACATGTGACTTCTAAATAAATGTACCATCCTTTAAATTGAAGAAATCTCCGGTTTGTTCTTGGACCTTTCAATCAAAGAATCGGGTATTTTTCTAACAATTGGTGCCGTGACCCGGATTGAATTACGTATTCCGAGACGAGCCTGAAAAAACTACATCGGAAGGACCCTTTTTAGTCGACTGTGGCGACGCCTGAATGAAACAAAAAGGTAAGCAGAAAGCCTTTTTACGCAAATTTCTGCAGTTTGGCCATTCTAAATTTACAGTCGTCTGATTAAGGGGTATATCCGATCTCGAAATTTATCATTTGGTTGGGAGTCACATGTAAAGTTTAAACAATAGTTTGAAAAGTTAAAGAGAGTGCACGTGTTCTATGTTCAGTCTGAGATAGAACGGCCGCGGCCCTGGACATGTATGACGGGTGCATGGTCCGCCAAATTTTAAAACGTTTTGGATTCAGTCTGAGCCAAAATGACGAGACTTAGGATGCCAGGGTGACTAATAATCACCCAGGTTCGTCTCCCAAATGAAAAGAGCCAGGTTTTAGCAACCTGATGCCGGGGGGAGCCATTGAAGCGTTCGACCCGATGCCACTCTGGGAGTGAAGCCGCGATCATTTAATTTGCTAAACACAAGACACCGCTTGTTCTCGTAGTCGAAAAGAGGCCATGAGGGAAAGTGTCCGCTGTGATTAGAGTTAATCACGCTACCGCTTGTACAAGGGGACTTGCCGAAGCCTTTGTGAAAGTAGCCTCTGTTTAACAAAAGATTAAATGGATCGGCGAGATTCTGGGTTGCAGTCTGTACCCAGAATTAATAAGACAATAGGAGGCAACGGCCGTGCCTGTCTTCCAAATTGATCTCCAGGGTTAAGCCTGATGCCGGGGGGGTTAAAGAATCGACCCGATGCCGTTAAAAGGAACGATGCCACGTAGGTGAAGTATTTCGGAGCAGTCTGTTGCGAAATAAATAAGAGACTTAGGGAATAGCGGGATCACCTGCATTCGTCTCCCAAATTGATCTCCAGGGTTAAGCCTGATGCCGGGGGGGTTAAAGAATCGACCCGATGCCACGTTGGTGAAGTATTTCGGAGCAGTCTGTTGCGAAATAAATAAGAGACTTAGAGAACTGCGGGATCAGCCGCATTTGTCTCCCAAATTAAAGGCAAATTTCAGTTACAGTCTGTGCTGGAATAAGAGACTTAGACGTCTCCCAAATTAACCATCCAGGGGTAGCCTGATTTCGGTTACAGTAGTGAGTATATATATAGGTACGGTACTCTTAATATGTTATAAGAATCTCAGACTACAGTATGAGTAACATAACAGGCAGCCGCAAGAAATCCTTTTTCCACCTCCAGTGAGGGCCTGCTCATAAGTATAAAAATAATAACTTACAGGATTGCATAAGACTCTTTTATTCCAACAATAGTGAATGCATTCATAAGTAAAATGATTTCTGTAAAATTTTGTGTATCTAGGGGATAAAAGTGTGGTTTGGGAAAATACCGTGAGTTGAGAATATTTAGTAAAATTTTTTCCCACAATGATTTAACTAATGGTGGGCTCCGGACCGCATGGTCAGAACAAAGGAATGGACCCACCACCGAGTGGAGGTGAAATTGGTAAAACAGGTTACTGAGGATTATTTGAGGTAACAGCATTAAAATGAAGCGCTAAATTAAAGTTGTAAAGCTGTGGTAGTGTGTGTATAGCTGGGATTAAGGAGGCAGTGCTCCATTTTTCTTAAACTTAAAAAAAAAAAAAAAAAAAAGCACATGGTTTGTGAACAATAGGCTCAGGGGCCATTTTGCACGTGTCCCATTTACTGCGCATGCGAGGGCGCCATTTTGAATCACCTTCAAGCTGTGGCACAGTGCCTCCATCGTGTGGCCAAATATAGGAAGTGCACTATTTCACGAAATTACTGCCAACAAAACTTAAAACCTTAAGAATAAATCTGGAACTTTATCTCTCTGGTTGAAAGGAAGGCTTTAAAAATTCCATGCATGGTGAAAAAACAAAAGACCTCAGGGACCTGCTAAAATGCAGGTTTGCCCATAATGAGGCAAAGCATACCCGTTCGGCTTGGAGAGATGAAAGGTTCAACTTTAAATTAGGCAGAAGGAGGTTTACAATAAAACTGGAGAATAAGGAGATTTATTTCTCAACAAAACTAGGAAATCCTAGGTGGACACTATAAAGGTGAGAGAATTTAAATGAAAAATTGCAGGTTGGTGCAGATAAGTAAAAATATAAATGAATTAAATTATAAATACAAAATAATTGAATAAATACAATAAACTAAAATGAATGAATGAAGTAAATAGGAGTTATTGTTGTGGAGATGAGAGTGGGCAGAATATGGAAAAGGAAATTTGTTTTTGAAGAAAATTGAAAACTGATGAAATGTTAAAGTTTTGTGCAGGACGCAAGACAAAAAATTATGGAGAAACGATTGGAGGAAGAAAAAACGTAAGAATAAGAGACTTATGCTGCAACGGTGAGAACAAATGCAAAATAATCAATAAACATGATATAACAGAAAAGGACAAAGATACGCTGTTTAATAGTTTGTTTCTCTCCATTAAATTTGAGACAGTGTTGGCTGTGGACGACCCCTCTCCCAGCAGCTGCCTCCTCCTTCACGCCATCAGTGACCCCCCTCCTCCCTCCACTTCGCTGTCCCACTCCAGCAGTCAAGAAAGCAACACAATGGGTCAAAAGAGGAACAATTGAGCACACCAGCAGAGTGAGTCCTCACACATCTGATATTGTATAGTATTCCTGTATAACCAGTTGAGACTGATTAACACCTATATGAAATGTCTCTAGCCTGTAAGCCCGGCTCCCTGGGTTCGGCGCTATCCTAGGCAAGGGCTAGATGGTTGACAAAGGTCCCAATCACAGATCAAAAGAAAGGAAGGGAGAAATTTGCCAGATGGGTCAAACAAATGCAGGACAGAGGAATGTTCGCAGGATGTGAAAACAGCCCCCCCCCCCCCACCAGGGAGACCTAGCTATACAGTATTGTTGCCTTCCATATTAGAGATGTGCCGAGACCACATACTGAGCAGACACAATACATGACCAATCTTCAAAAAAGCCATACCCATGCCCCATCTAAGTTGGCCTATCAGTATCAGCTGCATGACCACAGGAGGTCAGAATAGTCAGAGGCCCCCGTGGGACTAATACTTCCTATGTTAAGCAATTTGGCCACTGAGCTCAAACACCCACAAGGGCCCCCGAGGGGTCCCCCAAAATTAGCAACACAACAGGTATCCTTCCCTACAGGATGTTGCAAAAGAACCGGCTTTGATATTAAGCCGTTCTGTTTCAAGGGGGGAGAGGTCAAGATGAGAGGTCAACAGGAACAGATAGAAAAGTTACTAGTCCACTAAGGTTTGAAGGCTCCATTAAAGGAATAGAACAATGTATCAAGGAAGAGGAATCCAACGGGGTCAAATTAAACAATGGCTCCTCTGATTGCACAATTCAACATAAGTTATCCAAAAAGCGTGATGGCTGAAGCTGCAGCTTATATTGCTCACCCATGCTCCATCTAAGAAACATCTAATAAAACAAAGGCTAGCAACTAAGACCAAAATCTGAAAATTTCTTGACGCTTGAAAGGTCATTCCACAGAATATCAGGCAGTGGGAACTTTTGCTACAAGAAAACTAGCCACCTAGTGACCAAGAGAAATGAGGCAGGTTTAGGGCTCCTTAATATTTAAGGGCCAATACATATTTGGAGGTTCCCAGACCCTCCTAACTGTATTTTTTGCACATCTCTACAAATCTGGTGAAATCTAATAACATTGTTAAAGACTTGCAATAGACATTTTAACTTAACATAAGATTTGAGCATGGAGGTGCAAAATATGATAAAAATGCTGATTTACAATCACAAGTTAAGACAAGGGTTGAAAATTTATGCAAAAAGGTATAAGGGTAAAACTGCAAGGTTCGGAGGAAATTGCACAATTGAGGAAATTTGCCAAATATTACAAAATGTCACAAATTCCTGAAAAGGAACTTGCAAATTTACAAGGAAAAAATCTAAAATTTGTTAGGAGAAAATAACTATTAAGAGAAAAGGTTGCAAAGTTTAGAAGGGAAGTGTTTAAATTTGAAAAAAGCTGTAAGCTTACATGAAAGCCACATTAGGATAAGGTAGGCCTGTATTGGTCCCACAATGGGGGAGATTCTAGGATTGCAATGGCACAGGGATAGCAACACTCAGAGCAGTAATTTAGAAGATACGAAAATAAGAGCAGTGAATATACATATGTACGCATAAATATAAATACACGGTGCAGAGCATTACAGATTTCCTTACACTTTGTATGGAGATGGGGGATGGCAGCGTAACAAGGGTTATGGTTTGGGATCATCCAGAGATGAGTAAAAAGCATTATAGAAGACGATGAATTAAAACAAACACAACCAGAGTAGACTAGAGAAACAAGATAATTTGGGGTAAAAACGGCAAACACTCGGCCGAATAGACTCAAGAATGAAGCATATACAGTACATACATATAGCTGTGTGCACACCAGCCTTATCCAAGGGATCATCATAGAGCACGCACAGAGCGGAGGTGGAGCATAAACAAGGCTTTAATGTCCTGTGCACATAGATCTGCAGCTCTGACACACACAAGACAACCAGTGTAGCTTGACAAACAAACCAGCGGTTCACACCCGCATGGTCTGTGTGTCACATGGTTAAGTCCTGATTTAAATGTTATTTAGAATTGTTTTTGGAGGCTAATGAAAGCTCTATATTTTTGTATCTAAAATTGTTATAGTGTTGTAGGCATAGTGTTAGTTCGTCTGAAGGTTATCTGTTCAGAAGAAAAAAGACAGAAGACTCCACCACACCAAGATACAGATGACTCTGTTAAACTTAAGTTTTCATAATAATCAGCAGACGTCTTAGTGTAATACATTCCTTGAAGGGCAGGTGTTCAGACCCAGAGGCATCATTTAATTCCAAAACAAATTCAAAAGGTCAGTAATTAAAAGGCATCCAAGGCCAGGGTATAAATCAAGAGATGAGTGTTGTCACAAAACAGAATTTTGAATGGAGCCATGTTGGTTTATTTATAAAGCTGACTTTTCAGAATGAAACCGATCACTTTTATGTGCAGGATCTTGCATGGAGCATTAGCTGTGGACAGTAGTATGAACGACGGGACAGTGAACAGAAGGAAGTTCCAATACTGAAAGAGATTATAGATGTGAGATGTTTCATCAGCTAGTCCAGGGAAAGGTGAAGTCTTGTACACAGATGGATAGTGGTTGGAAAAGAATTGAGTGAGTGTTTCTGATGGGAAAAAGTACTTGGGGGAAGAGAAGAAGAACGGTGGATTTAGCAAGTGTAGAAAATATTTCTGATGTTGAGATGGAAATGGAAAAAGAACTTAAAGCAGAGCATGTGTGACCAAAGAAAATAAAGATCCACGTAAGATTTGCAGCTGTAGCTTTAAAAACCAAACAAACAGAAAACCAACAATAAATAAATTAAATTTTTGGTTAAGAGTGTCAGGAAGAAGGCACAAATGCAGGCAACCATCTTAGATGTTTCCAAGTACTTAAAGCAGCAATGAGACATTAGGTGTCCATTCTTTCAGTGCATTTCCTTAATTGTGAATATTAACATTAGTTATGTTCCTCCCCAACAGAGGGTATGCATTTGATGTTACTCACCACATAATGGTGTGATATGTGATATATGATACATCATATTTCAGGAATATGACAGTAATGAGGAATGTGATTTTTCCTGATTCGGCGGTGGCCAAGCTGGGTCAGGGTAAACTACATTCACTCCACACTTTACCAAGGAATATATAAAATGAGGCATTCAAGAAAATTTAAATCAAATTCTAATTAGGCAAAACGTCCACCTTTCGCTTGACTGAAAGTGTGACACAACTTTTAATCATTTATTTAAATTCAACTGGACAAACTGATCTTATTTATCAATGCTGAAGCATATCAAAATGCACAGGGGGTTATTTTGTTTTTCTTAAATGAAATTTGTAAACTAGTTAAGCTGTGACTATTGAAACCTTATAGAACAGAACTCTTGGAAGACAAAGGTCCGCAAGGTTCAATTACAGTAGTGCAGATAGTATCTGTTGGCATGGTGAAGAGTTAATCTTATTATCCCATCTTGTATTAATTAGGAAAACTAAATGAAGACTTTGAAGCAGTTCCTTTCTTGACTCAATGTTGGAAATCTAGATAAGAAGGGAAAAGAAAATTTGGAGAAAAACTGAACTTATTTATGGAATGGCTGACACAAGGGGAGCCTGAGGCTCCCCATGGATCTGTTTCTCTTATAAAAGGAGGCCAAGAGGACAAGGGGGGAGGACAGTGAGAAGGAGGAGGAGGAGAGAGCACACCCCACAATGGCCGCTGCTGGCAGGAGAGGCGTCCACGTCCACCACTGAAAACTGGACTGCATACTTAAAGACTAGAACAGATAAGTGGACTCACTTCTACACGTATGCAGAAAATTAGCAAAAATTAAATTATTGCATGTAAAGTAAGAATTCTGGGTAATGACATACAGGACTCTGAGTCAGAAAAATAACGATCAAATTCTGCAAATGACAAGCTACCAGTAGAACACCTATCAACATCTGTAAAATTAGCATTGTACCCAATGTACTATAGACAATTGAATGGATCTGATCCAAATTGTGAACTACCATCATTTGTAAATCCATCCTCTAGATTGGTCATAAAATTAGACTGATAAACAAGGAAATGTGTGGAAGCATCCATTGTCCTAATTGAAGAGGATAAGAGGCATTTCAACCAATGGGGGGTTCCACACATCCCGCTGGTTAGACCCAAACACATGGATTGGAAAATGTTGGACATATTGTCATCTCTAGTGCAGAATAGAGCCATCCATGGAAAACCAATACCTGACCTTAACATAGAATATTCTCCCAAAATAAAACCATAAGCATCAGCACAAAAGGCGGCACAAAGATGCCCAGAAATCTCCTATATGACCAATCTTAACATTAACAAATGAGGGGATGAGGAAAATTTGAATCAAATTCCAAATTGGTTTTGGTAAAGCGATAACCAGATGTAGATCTAATAAAAGGAGTAGAGTACGACACTATAGGCCATATATTCAGAAGCCCAGAAGGGCGTTAACAAATGCAATTTTCCACAGTGGGAGTCATCAGCAAGTCTTAGACCAACTGCTGGGTCGAGAGGAAGAGCTGAGGACCCCAAGACGAAAGATGATGACGAGGAAGACCATTCTGCCATCACAGATTATTTGTAAACACAGTGTGCTAATGATAATACATAAATCATACATAGCTCACCACACGGATGTAGGGGTGTGAGACTTATAGGCTTCTTGCGTTATTTATCTCCATCATGCTAATTACAGTTAGGTAATCTGAATAAGGGAGAAGGTTAGAAGCTCTGAATGCCTGAATACAACAATGCATGAATAAGGATGTCTCCTAATGTTGAACAATATTGTTTACTACCTACCCACTGAACATATAGGCCCCATCACCCAACACACACACCACAACACAAACACCACATGCAGATTTCATATAGTCAACAATCACACACTCAAGGTTACTGGGAGATAACTTACAACAACACATAGATAACTACAGTTGTAGTGAATAAGGATAAAACTTTACAAGCTCCATGCATTGTGATGGCAACCCCTCAGACCATTATTGGTCCTGCCCCAGCTGAGCCCTTTGTATCGGCACTTGATCAAAGGTGTAGGGTACAGGGAAGATTCATGCCGGAGAGCACCAGACCATTACGACGTGTGCCCGTGACATTGAAAAGGTCGTAGGGCGAGTGACTGTATGACTTCAGTCCCCAGAAGAAGAATGGACTGGTACCCGAGCGCATCCACCGCACCTCCAGCATCCAGGGTGGAGCCAGGAGCTCGAGACTTACCAACACCAGCATGTTCACCTCTTTCCAGCGACAGGGGGGTGGCATCCCTGGGACAGCATCACTGAGCTGTTCACTGGCTGGACTGGATGTTACATACCCTCTGCTGCACCCACTAGACCGTCCTGTAGACCTCATGGGATGAGGTGTGCCTCTGAGAGCGGGGACACACAGTTGTTTCGTTCCTGTGTCACCAAGATGGAACTGTGCTCCACAGCTGCAGATATGGGAAGCAGACACAGAGGAAGGTCGAACCTCTGTCGCAACCATGTGATGAGTGCAGCTGAATGATGTGAGCCCTGGCAAGGGTCAACCGGTGGACAAAGGTTTTGTGGACTGATTCTATTCGACCCTATGACCCCTACATGGTCCACTCCACTGGACAAAGAACAATGATCATGAGGAGACCTCGAGGGGGGTACAGGACCTGGTGACAGTTTACCTCTTAGACATCACTGCACCTTGCTAAGGTGTCCACAGGGGGGAGGCATGGGTAGCAGAACCAATGGTGCAAGCCTCTTGGGTTGACACACAATGCAGGGACCTGCCTTATTCACCATCTGTTAATTGCTAGAGTCTCTCACACCATACATGGTTGACATGATAAAATCATGTCAAAGGGGGGATTGAAAGGGTTAATGTATAGTTAGTGCCAGAATAATAATTCTGTAGGTGATCTCCCATTATGCTCTACACATATTCCATACAAATTCTGTTTGCATGCTTATGAACAAGTATGTTATGGTATATTGATAACAGGAATGAGACAAAGGTATAGAGCCCTCTCTGTCTTTTCTCTCTCTCTTTTAAGTCAGGTCTTTAACATTAGATACACACCCAAACCCAACACCCACGCACACTGTTGATAGCACATTCTAGAATGAAGAGGCGTGTTCAGTGGATGGCCTGTTCCCGCCATAGGTAGATTAGCCAATCAGATAGTCGCGTACAAGCCCATCCCATTGTACTGGCTCGCCCAACCCGAGGGGATAATTGTAACCTGCACCCGGAAGTCGGGGTTCAGTCTGACCACGCTCCAGAGGGAGCTGCGTCACGCTGCACCCAGCGCTGCTTGCTTTACATATGACTTCTAAATAAATGTACCATCCTTTAAATTGAAGAAATCTCCGGTTTGTTCTTGGACCTTTCAATCAAAGAATCGGGTATTTTTCTAACAATGTGCTGTTTGGATGGATGTGCATGTTGCTGAATTTAAACACGGTTGATGCAGTGTCTGTGATTGAGTCTAAGCCGCAACTGCCGGACTTTATTTTGAGAAGCGTTCATGGACACAGTGGTGAAAAGAGAGATGGGAGAAGGAAACGCTGAAAGCGTGGACGTGTGAAATTGCGCCTGAGAAGACATCAGTTTGGTAACATTCCTCTTCCTTCTATGATTTTTGGGAACGTACAATCTCTGAGGAACAAGGTGGATGAAATTCAAGGGAATGTAGGCTACCAGAAGGACTTTAAGAACTGCTGTGTCATGGCTTATACCGAGTCTTGGCTTACTGCGCATGACTGGGAAGCAGACCTGTGTATTGACGGCTTTGGAGCCCCACTGCGCTCTGATCAGCAGGAAGAGGTAACGGGGAAACGTCAGGGGGGTGGCGTATGTTTATATATTAATAAGCAGTACTGCACATCTGTCACGGTCAGAAAGCGCATCTGTACATCCCGATGTGGAGCTTCTGTCTGTGTCACTACACCCCTTTTATTTGCCTCGCGAGTTCCCCCAGCTTTTTATCACAACTGTGTACATCCACCCGAGGGCAGACGCTGACTCCGCCTCCAGCACCGTCTTTGATGTGGTCCAGGGGCTGCAGTCAATTTCTCCAGAGGCGCCAAGCTTTATTCTTGGGGATTTTAACCATGTTTCTTTAAAGAAGACACTTAAAAACTTTTATCAGTATGTCTCCTGCCCAACCAGGCGAAAAAAGACATTGGACCTGTGCTATGGATCCATAGAGGGGGCCTACAAATCACTTCCCCTTCCTCCTTTAGGATCCTCAGATCACAACTGTGTACATTTGCTGCCCACATATAAAACTGCTCTCAGAAGAGGCAAGGTGGAGACCAGAGACATAGATGTGTGGACAGAGGATTCAGTGCACAGCCTCCAGGAATGCTTTAACTGTACAGACTGGGAGATGTTCACACTGTCCTGCGGGGATGATTTGGACTCTTTGGTGGACGTCACATGCTCATACATGGCTTTCTGTAAAAATATGATCGTTCCACGTAAACGTGTCAAAATATATCCCAACAACAAGCCATGGGTTACAAAATCAGTTAAATCCTGCTTACAGAGGAAAGCACTTGCCTTTAAACAGGGGTCTATTTCTGAGCTACAGGTTGCCACAAAAGAGCTGAAGGCTGAAATTTTAAGAGCAAAACAGAATTATAAATCAGAGTTGGATAGCAAGATGGCAACAAAGAAACTTGGTTCAGCCTGGGCCAGTATGAAAACTATTGCAGGCCTTCAGAGCACAGAGCGCAGTAATCATGTGTTTTTAGATGGTTTTAATTCAGACACAGAGCTGGCTAATGCTCTTAATTGTTTTTATGGTTGTTTTGACTCCTTTGATTTTAGCACAGAAACCCAAGATTTGAAACAGACACTCAAAGACAATCAGCACTTTAATATTGAGGTGCAGGATGTTAAAAGGGAGTTCTGCGCTGTAAAAGTGAACAAAAGTCAGGGCCCTGATAATATATGTGGGCGCTTGCTAAAGTCCTGTGCACATGAACTGAGTCCTATATTTCATTACATTTTCAATAAGTCCTTACAGACACAACATGTGCCTAAGATCTGGAAAGAAGCCGTGGTTGTTCCCGTTCCAAAATCCAGCTGTCCTAAAACGGTAAACGACTTTAGACCAGTTGCTTTGACTTCAATTTTAATGAAAATTTTTGAAAAACTGGTCAGATGTGAGGTCCTAAAGCAGACTGAACATGCATTGGATCCTCTGCAGTTTGCCTATAGGCCTCACAGAGGAGTGGAGGATGCCACTGTCACTCTGTTTAACATGCTTTTTAAACATCTGGATTTTAATGGGACACACGCCAGGCTTTTATTTGTGGACTTTTCCTCCGCCTTTAATACAATCCAACCTCATATTTTAGTTGAAAGGCTCCTGCAACAATTTGATTTGAGCAATAATCTGGTGGGTTGGATTCTGGATTTCTTAACCAACAGGACGCAGAGAGTAAGGGTCAATGGTGCATTGTCTGACCTAAAGTGCTCTTCTACTGGCTCTCCTCAGGGGTGTGTGTTGTCACCACTACTCTTCATCCTGTACACAAACATGTGTCGGAGCAGACATGACAACAGACACATTATAAAGTATGCTGATGACTCAGTTATTGTCAGTCTCCTCCTGGATGGTGAGAGTGGCCAAGGCCCAGTAGTTGATGATTTTGTTCACTGGTGTGAGGATTCCTACCTGCAGCTGAATACGACAAAAACTAAAGACATGATTATTGACTTTAGGAGGAAAACTCCCAGGCACAAAGTCACCGTACTAAAAGGCCAGACCACCGAATGTGTACAATCCTACAATTATCTTGGGACGATTATTGATAATAATTTAAACTTTGAAGAGAACTGTGAAAGGGTGTGCAAAAAGGGTCAGCAACATTTGCATTGCTTGAGAAAACTTGCACGCTTCCAAGTTGACCGAACCATAATGACAATGTTTTATCGGGCTTTTATTGAATCTGTTTTATCCTTTTCTTTAGTGTCATGGTTTGGCCAGATAAAACTGAAACAGAGGAAACCCTTGGATCAGGTAGTTAGATGGTCCAGTCGTTTGCTTGGTGAGTCACAGCTGAGCCAGACAAGTACAGAGGATGGCTACCTCCATTTTAAATGATGACTCCCACCCTTTGCACTGCAACTTTCAGCTTCTTCCCTCAAGACGGAGGTTTGCCGTCCCAAAAAGTAAAACCCAGCGCTACAAAAACAGCTTTGTCCCTGCTGCTGTCAAAGAGTTGAACAAGTTGTAACAATATATTGCACATAATTTAGGTACCTATTTATTAACTCCATTTTATAT
Source organism: Pholidichthys leucotaenia (assembly GCA_020510985.1). Classification (NCBI taxonomy): domain Eukaryota; kingdom Metazoa; phylum Chordata; class Actinopteri; order Cichliformes; family Pholidichthyidae; genus Pholidichthys; species Pholidichthys leucotaenia. Next base: position 355,927,535 of record CM035837.1, on the reverse strand, counting down.
TTACTTATTTTTGTAGGATGTTATTTGGGTTCTAAATATTTTATTGGGTTTTAGACCTTTGAGTTTTTAACCTCTTTGACTAGTTTTTAACTTTTTAATATGACCCTTCTCTCTTACCTCTGGTTTTTGTCTCATCTCTTTGTCTTTATACCCTGATTGATGGAGCCTTGAGTATTTTTATCATGTTTATAGTCAGCTTCATGTGTGCCTGTGTTTGTGTCTATGTTGAATGTAATTTGTGGCTTGTAAATATGGATGTCACCAGACTGCAAAACAAATCTACCTACGGGTACAAATAAAGTAACCTGAACCTGAACCTGTTTGTGTCTCACTTATTGCCTTATAGCAATAAGTGAGACACAAACAGGAATAAGTAACCGCCCTCCCCCCTGACTGCACAACAACCACTGCTGCCTCTAAAGACATCAAGTCCTGCTGCCCACTCCCCACTCCACCAACACCCCCCCCACTCCCAACACACAGCCCCCCATCCTGACCCTGACCAGGACCCAGGTGAGGACGGAGCTGAGGAAGATCAAGGCGAGGAAGGCGTCGGGACCGGACGGCATCAGCGCAAAGCTCCTCAAGTCCTGTGCAGACCAGCTGTGTGGGATTGTGACGTACATCTTCAACCTGAGCCTGAAGCTGGGGAGGGTACCACAGCTGTGGAAAACATCTTGTGTGGTACCTGTACCAAAAACTTCCCACCCCAAAGACCTGAACAGCTACAGACCGGTGGCCTTGATGTCCCACTTGATGAAGACCCTGGAGAGACTGCTCCTTGCTCACCTCCACCCCCTGGTGGAACCAGCGATGGATCCACTCCAGTTCGCCTACCAGCATGGCATTGGGGTGGAGGATGCGGTGATCTTCCTCCTTCACCGTTCTCTGTCTCACCTGGAGAAGCCCGGGAATGTGGTGAGGATCATGTTCTTTGACTTCTCCAGTGCTTTCAACACCATCCAACCGATGATTCTGAAGGACAAGCTGCTGCGCGCGCAGGGGTGGACCAGCACCTGTCATCATGGATCCTGGACTACCTCACGAACCGGCCTCAGTTTGTGAGAACCCGGGACTGTGTGTCCAACACGATCATCGGTAGCATGGGGGACCCCCAGGGAACGGTGTTGGCTCCCTTCCTGTTCACTCTTTATACTGCAGACTTCTCACACAACACAACACACTGCCATCTACAGAAGTTCTCTGATGACTCTGCAATCGTTGGCCTCATCTCCAATGGAGATGAAGCTGAGTACAGAGGGCTTATCCAGGACTTCATGGACTGGTGCCATCGGAACTGCCTCCAGATCAACGCGAGGAAAACTAAGGAGCTGGTGGTGGACTGCTGCAGGCATGGACAACCCCTCACAGCACCAGTAAATATACAGGGAACAGACATTGAGATGGTGACATCCTACAAGTACCTGGGTGTTCATCTGAACAATAAACTAGACTGGTCACACAATACTGACGCACTCTACAAGAAGGGACAGCGCAGGTTGTTCCTACTGAGGAGACTCAGGTCTTTTGGTGTACAAGGGGCGCTGCTGAAGTCATTCTATGACACGGTGGTGGCATCAGCCATCACTTTTGGAGTGGTCTGCTGGGGCAGTGGCATTACAGCAGACGATAGGAAGAGACTGAACAAACTGATCAAGAAAGCTAGCTCTGTCCTGGGGCAGCGCCTTGACCCGGTGGAGGAGACAGGAGAGAGGAGGACGGTGGCTAAACTGTCATCTTTGCTGGACTCCGAGTTCCACCCTATGCAGGACATACTGAATGCACTGAGTAGCTCATTTAGCAGCAGACTACATCATCCCAGGTGCACAACCGAGAGGTTTCGCAGGTCCTTCCTACCAACGGCTGTCAGACTGTACAACCTAAGCAGGGCTGCTCACAGAGATAGCAAAAAGACGTAACAACCTAATAGTTTTTTTGAATGCAAAAGATGCAATAGACTTACACAATGGTCCCTTCCGGCATACAACTAGGAAAATACCGGTCGCTATGGAGGGTGAGAATATGTATGGGCACATAATCATACCATGTAGGATAACTAAGTAGACGGTTGTGCTGTTTCATCCCATCTAGCAACAATGCTCTGCACTGTGTGTGTTTATATATTTACATATTTATTCCATCTAGCTACAATGCTCCGCACTGGGTGTGTTTATATTTATATATCTATATATTTATTCAATCTAGCTACAATGCTGCGCACTGTGTGTTTATATATCTACATATTATTCCATCTAGCTACATTGCTCCGCACTGTGTGTGTTTATATATTTACATATTTATTCCACCTAGCTGCAATGCTCCGTACTGTGGGTGTTTATATATCTACATATTTATTCCATCTAGCTACAATGCTCCGCACTGTGTGTTTATATACTCATATATTTATTCCATCCAGCTACAATGCTCTGCACTGTGTGTCTGTGTGTATATATATACGTATACTGTATATTTATAGTAATATGTACATATGTATATTAGCTGCTCTTGCTTGCTTGCTTTTTTCTTGCCTTCTGATTGTTGCTCTGAGTGTTGCTATCCCTGTGCTGTTGCAATCCTGGAATTTCCCCGTTGTGGGACTAATAAAGGCTTATCTTATCTTATCTTATCTTATCTTATAGAGTTTATTTAATGCTGTACTCCTCTCGCCAGTGGCGGTGGGCAGGACATACACGGCAAATAGCAGAATGGAGGTAAATTCTCTTGGTAAGTAGAACGGTTGGCACTTGATGATCATAAACTCCACCAATGGAGAACAGTGTGAAAGGGTTGTGAAAAGTTAGAGTGCCATAACAATAATTCTGTAGGTAATCTCCCATTATGCTCTACACAGATTCTATACATATTCTGCTTGCATGCTTATGAACAAATATGTGATGCTAAACTCTGGTAAACAGGAATTAGGCAAAGCTGTAGAGCTCTCTCTCTCTCTCTCTCTCTCTCTCTCTCACTCACTTACATGGGTACAGCACGGTGTTCCTAATATCTATCTCTCTATGCAAAACATAAAATTAGGATCCTTAAACATCAATGGTGGGAGGGGCAATCGTAAGAGGGGATTAATTAGTGACCTGTTTAGACAAAAAAATCTTAACATTTTGTTTTTGCAAGAAACTCATACCACTTCAGCAGATGAAGTCGACTGGGGCTTGTGGTGGAAGGGTCCTTTTTCACTCAGTCATGGTACAAATTTTAATACAGGAGTAGCCATTTTGTTTGGGGAATCTGCAAATGCAACAGTTTTATCTGTAGTGGAGGTAGTGAAGGGCAGGCTGCTCTTTGTTAGGGCCGAAATAGGGAATTCCGTGTTTTATTTGATCAACGTTTATGCTCCAAATCAGAGTTCTGAAAGAGTTGCCTTTTTCAATACACTGAAAAATGAATTGCAGAGCTATCACCGAGACCAACTTATTGTTGCTGGTGATTTCAACTGTACCTTGGATTTCAATCTGGATCGCACTAATGCAGAACCTTATCTTCAGTCTTCTCAAGTTTTAAAAAATATCACTGTACAGTTCGACCTCTTGGATACATGGAGAGTTAAACATGCAAACACTAGACAGTATACCTGGGTCAGAGTCACAGATGATATGGTCAGTGCTGTTAGATTAGACAGAATATATGTTTCTCAAACTTTTGGCCCGGGAATCCTCCACAGTAACATATGTCCCGTTGGTTTTACAGATCATCATCTAGCCTCTGTGGTGTTAATTAGCTCACCAGGGGAAGGAACTAAATCTTATTGGCATTTCAATAATAAGCTCCTTCAAGATACCACTTTTTGTCAATATTTTGTGTGTTTCTGGGAACACTGGAGGACTACAAAGTCTCGTTTTAGTTCCCTGGAACAGTGGTGGGAGGTTGGCGAGGTGCAAATTTGCATTTTTTGTCAACAGTATACTGCGAACTCGACTGCTATCATCAAAACCAAAGTTTGTGAACTTGAGGACACTGTCAAGAGGCTGGAGGAGAGTTTGGTTAGGGATCAGGATTCTACCTCAGGTCCTTTGTTGAAGGAGAAGAGATCAGCCCTGAGCTCTTTCCTGCAGGAAAGAGTGAAGGGGGCACTTGTTAGGTCCTGGTTTACTCGGCTGCAGGACATGGATGCCCCAACATCTTTTTTTTCAATCTGGAAAAGTCTGCTGCAAAAAAGAAGTTGATGACTTGCTTAAAACTCCCACATGGTCAAATGACTACAAATCCATCTGAGATGAGGAGCCATGCAGTGGATTTTTACGGGGCCCTGTTTGGTGCAGAACCATGTTGCATAGAATCTCAAAATCAACTGTATGAAGGTCTTCCTAAGCTCAGCCCAGATGACAGGGCTGCTCTGGACTGTGAACTGACTCTGGATGAGTTAACTGTAACAGCTAATCAAATGGCTCTGGGACGTGCACCTGGACTTGACGGTCTTTCTTCTGACTTTTTTAAGCATTTTTGGGATATTATTGGATCAGACTTTTTATGAAGTTCTCATTGACTGTTACAGAACTGGATCTTTACCTGTCTCCTGCCGGCGTGCAGTACTATCTCTGCTGCCTAAGGAAGGGGACTTGACCTTGCTTAAAAACTGGAGGCCTGTTGCTCTTCTTTGCACAGACTACAAGGTGCTTTCTAAAGCCCTGTCAAATAGACTGGAAAATGTCTTGGATTTAATCATAGATAGAGATCAAACATATTGTATTCCTGACTGAACCATTATGGACAATATTTTCCTCGTACGTGACGTTCTTCATCTTAGTAAATGTTATGATTTAAAGTTCGGCATTATGTCTTTGGACCAAGAAAAAGCTTTTGACAGGGTTGACCATTCTTATTTGTTGTCCACACTGAAGGGGTTTGGTTTTGGCAATATGTTTTTGACATGGGTCCATCTGTTATATACTGGAGCTGAGTGTTTGGTAAAGATGGGGGCAGGGCTGAGTCGGCCAACCCCTGTACGTCGGGGAATAAGGCAGGGTTGTCCAATCTCAGGTCAACTGTATAGCTTGGCTGTTGAGCCTTTGCTGTGCAGGTTGCTGTGCAGGTTGCGCACTCAGCTGGGTGGTTTGATTCTGCCGGGGCCCTCCAGTAGTTGTTGTCCACTTGTCCTGTCTGCTTATGCAGATGACGTCAACATTTTCATCACATCCCACAGGGATGTACAGTGTTTGGTGGACACTTTATCTATTTATGAAAAAGCATCTTCTGCACGGGTAAACTGGGGCAAGAGTGAGGGTTTATTGGTGGGGCAGTGGTCAAATCAGGACATTCCTCATCTACCTGGAGGTCTTCTGTGGGGGAAAGTCGGTCTTAAAGTGTTGGGGGTATTTTTGGGTTCTGAGGACTTTGAACGCAAGAACTGGGAGGGAATTAAGGAGAAGGTGTGTGCTCGCTTTTCTAAATGGAAATGGTTGCTACCACAGCTGTCATATAGGGGAAGAGTTCTTGTCGCCAATAATCTGGTCGCTTCGGCTCTTTGGCATAGGGTTACTGCTCTGACACCGCACAGGAGCCTGGTTGAGGAGGTTCAGAAGATCATCGTGGATTTCTTTTGGTCTGGTCGACATTGGGTTAGTGTAGTTGTTCTCTACCTGCCTGTTGCCGAGGGAGGACAGGGCCTGGTGGACATACAGGCCAAGATCACCTGTTTTAGGCTTCAGACTGCGCAACGGCTCCTTTATGGATGTGGCCCCTGCTGGATGGACACTGCAAAACTGCTCCTGAGGAGAGTTGGCCGCTTGGGCTATGATAAGCAGCTTTTCCTCGTGAAATCCGGGGAGGTGGACTGTAACGGAAATATGGAATATTAATAAATAATAAATAAGATCAGGTATGAATTATTTAATTTATATTGATGTATTGGAATCTGAGATCAAATCTCATTTCATACACATCAGAAAAGTTAATAACACTCGTAAGGGGCACCAGCTTCTATCTTTAAGAAGCAATTTGATCTTTAATTTCACTTTATACCTGTTTGATCACTCAATAAATTAATCAATAATCAGTCTCAAAAATTTTCCGTGAATTCGATACCTGGGCTTGAAACAGACTCAGAATGAAATAAATTCCCAACAACTTCTCTCATTTTTAAATATTTATTAAATGAAATGATTAACAGACATTGCAGTAATTTCATTAATCAAATCAATCTTGTAAATGATAGATTAACAATGTCAATATTTTCGGAACCAGGGTTAAACTGAGAGATGAATTTCTATCAGTTTGAGTTAACAGATTATTAAAAACAACGCAAATTTATGGAGAAAGTTTATATGAAGAAGTCCTAAATTAATCTTAAGAAAATAAAAACGGAATTTTAATGAAAAGAAGAGTTATGTTAAGGGCTTCTTAATTTGCATCTGATTAGATATACAAATTATTACCGAACCTCAGAAGTTTATTCAGCAGTTGAATTAAAGTTTGCAGCTCACGTGATTCTCGGTCGACGATGGTTGTGTCGTCGTCCTCAGCCCAAGATTTCGTGGATGTTAGGGGAAATATCTGCCCGCAGATATTTCAGAGTCCACAGTTTGACCTTTAAATTCAAGCGGTCGAAGGAGGCTGGATTCTGGGCTGTATGACCCAGAGTTGCAACTGGGCTCGGAGCCAGATGGTGATGTTTCTTCAGCGCGATGTGGGAGCTGCTTCTTTTCTTCCTGGTAGACAAGCCGCTGCAGAGGTCTTCGATAATAATTAGAAGATATCTAATCCGATTTCAAATTAGAAAAGAAAACTTTCGGACTTTAGATAAAAATAGTAGCTTCTGGTGGGTGCTTGGTCAAGAAAAATATTATAAAATAAAGTCAAGATTAAGTTTACATTAAAATCAAACAAACAGTGGTTTTACAGAAAGTTTAACAAAGAAAAAGTGATGAATAAAAATTGGAGTTTAACTCCGATTAAGAATTGAGCTCAAAGAAATAGGAATTCCTAGGTATTTAAGATAAGATAAGATAAGATAAGCCTTTATTAGTCCCACAACGGGGAAATTCCAGGATTGCAACAGCACAGGGATAGCAACACTCAGAGCAACAATCAGAAGACAAGAAAAAAAACCAAACAAGCAAGCAAGAGCAGCTAATATACATATGTACATATTACTATAAAATATATATATACACACACACACACAGACACACAATGCAGAGCATTGTAGCTGGATGGAATAAATATATGAATATATGAACACACAGTGCAGAGCATTGTAGCTAGATGGAATAAATATGTAAATATATAAACACCCACAGTACGGAGCATTGCAGCTAGGTGGAATAAATATGCAAGTATATAAACACACACAGTGCGGAGCAATGTAGCTAGATGGAATATGTAGATATATAAAAACACAGTGCGGAGCATTGTAGCTAGATTGAATAAATATATAGATATATAAATATAAACACACCCAGTGCTGAGCATTGTAGCTAGATGGAATAAATATGTAAATATATAAACACACACAGTGCAGAGCATTGTTGCTAGGTGGGATGAAACAGCATAACCGTCTACTTAGTTATCCTACATGGTATGATTATGTGCCCATACATATTCTCACCCTCCATAGCGACCAGTATGTTCCTAGTTGTATGCCGGAGAGGACCATTGTGTAAGTCTATTGCATCTTTTGCATTAAAAAGAAAAAAACAACTATTAGTTTGTTACGTCTTTTTGCTATCTCTGCGAGCAGCCCTGCTTAGGTTGTACAGTCTGACAGCCGTTGGTAGGAAGGACCTACGAAACCTCTCGGTTGTGCACCTGGGATGATGTAGTCTGCTGCTAAATGAGCTCCTCAGTGCATCCAGTATGTCCTGCATAGGGTGGAACTCGGACTCCAGCAGAGATGACAGTTTAGCCACCGTCCTTCTCTCTCCTATCTCCTCCATCGGATCAAGGCGCTGCCCCAGGACAGAGCTAGCTTTCTTAATCAGTTTGTTCAGTCTCTTCCTATCGGCTGCAGTAATGCCACTGCCCCAGCAGACCACTCCAAAAGTGATGGCTGATGCCACCACCGTGTCATAGAATGACTTCAGCAGCGCCCCTTGTACACCAAAAGACCTGAGTCTCCTCAGCAGGAACAGCCTGTGCTGTCCCTTCTTGTAGAGTGTGTCAGTATTGTGTGACCAGTCTAGTTTATTGTTCAGATGAATACCCAGGTACTTATAGGATGTCACCATCTCGATGTCTGTTCCCTGTATATTTACTGGTGCTATGAGGGGCTGCCCATGCCTGCGGCAGTCCACCACCAGCTCCTTAGTTTTCCTCGCGTTGATCTGGAGGCAGTTCCGATGGCACCAGTCCACAAAGTCCTGGATAAGCCCTCTGTACTCAGCTTCCTCTCCGTTGGAGATGAGACCAACGATCGCAGAGTCATCAGAGAACTTCTGTAGATGGCAATGTGTTGTGTTGTGTGAGAAGTCCGCAGTATAAAGAGTGAACAGGAAGGGAGCCAGCACCGTTCCCTGGGGGGCCCCCGTGCTACCGATGATCGTGTCGGAAACACAGTCCCGGGTTCTCACAAACTGAGGCCGGTTCGTGAGGTAGTCCAGGATCCATGATGACAGGTGCTGGTCCACCCCTGCGCGCAGCAGCTTGTCCTTCAGGATCATCGGTTGGATGGTGTTGAAAGCACTGGAGAAGTCAAAGAACATGATCCTCACCATATTCCCGGGCTTCTCCAGGTGGGACAGAGAACGGTGAAGGAGGAAGATCACTGCATCCTCCACCCCAATGCCATGCTGGTAGGCGAACTGGAGTGGATCCATCGCTGGTTCCACCAGGGGGCGGAGATGAGCAAGGAGCAGTCTCTCCATTTAAGAGGAAAAGAAAATACAAAGTGACATAAACAAATTACGAGTTATCTGCTCTGTGTTCAGAAAAGCGACATGTGGTCGGACGGTCCTTTGTTCTTCCTTGCTGTGTGTAGACAATGGAGAAGATCAAAAAAAAAGGGAGCCGAGCCGGACAGAGGATCTGCAAAGAGTGTCCGGAGCAGAAGGGAGGCGAAAAAGAGACTGAAGCCGGAGTCTCTCTCCTTTATATAAGCTCTGTTGAGTTTCGCGGGTTTCTGGCCTGACCGGAATCTCAGCCAATGAGCGTCCTTCGTGGGCGGGCTCGATGAACTTTTAGTCCAATGAACAAACAGTCTATTGTTTGGGAGCGCTTTGGAATGAAGAGTTGTCATGCAGAGATTGGCTGTTGGAGTCACATGTGATATTGAGGCAAAACTTTGATACATACTGGAAGTTAATATTTCCCTTTATGTATTAAACTAAGATAACTTTAGTGATTAGTATAAATTATAAGCAGTGCTTCTAAATCAACATGCAGGAATAAACATTCATATAAACATTAGCATGCATATATATAAAATCACAGATTAATGCATTTCACACATATTTTCCACATCAAAAACATCAGAGTCCATCTGCATTTTCATAGTTCTGAAAAGAATGAAGGTTTAGAATTGAGTTTGTAATAATGTACTTTAAAGTTGTTTAAATCCAGCGTTTTCAGAGTTTAACTAACTAACTAACTAACTAACCTGCACTTATATAGCGCTTTTCTCGTCACAAAGACCACTCAAAGCGCTTTCATTCATACTAACCCTCTATTCTAAGGGCCTATAGGAAACAAATATCTAAGGACAATTTAGAACAGCCAATTAACCTAACATGCATGTTTTTGGCATGTGGGAGGAAACCGGAGAAATCCCGGAGTAAACCCACGCAACACGGGGAGAACATGCAAACTCCACACAGATCACTGTTGGTCGGGAGCTGGGATCGAACCCACGATCCCCACAATCCCCCGGCCAAGGGTAAACTGTGCTGCCGCAGTGCTAACCACTGGTTAGCACTGCGGTTAGCAATTTACAAAACTCCAAAAGAATTCTGATCTACGGTTAAAAGCACACATGGACTCCATTTTCAGATTTGTACTTTTCCCTCATTCCAGACAATTCAGAGAGATCACAACACAACAAGCAACCCAGAATCGACTGAACGGGTCAAAGCACATTACAGTTTTAACCGCATCCCCCACATCTAGATGGAATCATTGACACTTTCTGATCCATATGTACATACAAAAGAAAGAACACTGTGGCAGACAACCATATTTGGAGGGGGGGGCTTTTTACATTTTGGCCAGCGTACAAAGAAAGTTGTGCATTTTTTCAAAAAAAAAAAAAAAAAAAATTAGAAAAAAAAAACAAAAAAAAAAACAAGCCTGACACCTCAGCTTTGGTGCAAAAGCAGCCACACAGGAAGTTGGGTGGTGGTGGGTGGGGTTTTGGTGAAACAATGATGTGCTTCCTGGGACACAGGTCACACCCTGCTCCTCAGGCCTCAGGGCCGCACATCGGTGTTGGTAGTAGAGGCGGTACTGAAGAAGAGACATGCCGCTTTCGGACCGTCTACCACGGTCCCCAACCCCCCTCTCCGCCTCAGACGACTCTTCCTCTCACACACACACACCCCACACAGGAAGACAAGCATGAGGGCGGTCGAGGGGGACGGAAGGCAAGGGGCCCCCTGATGAAGGCATCATCCGTCCACAGGCTGTGCAGCTTGGTTATCGTTTCATGATTTCGATTACAAAGTTATACGGCTAAAAAGAAGTGACAGAAAACAAGGCAATGCAGGAGTAGGAGGGGGTGTACAGTGCATGATGGGAGGAAGGGGCTTCACGATGTGTTTTGCTTCTCCTGTTCAATGGTCTCTTTTGTCGGCAGGGGATTTTTCTCCTGCGTCTCTGTCTTTTTCAACTTGGTCTTGTCAAAGTTCGTCACCTCTTCCAGGTTAGGCTTGTCGCTCATAGTTGCGGTTTAGTCGACGTGCAGGGCTGAAGGCTGGACGCTCTCTGGTCAGCAGTTTAAGGAAATTAACTGAGTCGTGGATCTGTGTAGGTTTTATGGGGGCAATAAAAGTGAAGCCGGACATTGGGGAAATTCCTTAGGCTGGTTTTAACAAAAGAAAGGGGGTTTCAGCTGTGGCCTGGAGGAAGAAAATCCATTTCTTTACGTTATTCCTGGATGAAACAAAAATGTCCTTAAGCAGAAGAATAATTGTTGCTGAGCCAAAGTGAGATGATGCTACAGTCCCCCCTCTGGTATCAATGGTGACGTTGATTCAGCGTTGATAGCAATCCTAGGCATCAAATCCCAATTTGGCGAGGCTTGATCCAAATGCTGAACTAAAGTTCTGATGTCGATAAGTCTTAAGCTTGTAAGCAGTATCTATTCCAAAGTGTAGGTCCTTAAATTTGGTTTTCTGAAAAACTTCTGGAAATTTCAAAAATAATTTTGGCATGACCAAATGTAAACATTGTATAATTGTCTAGGATATACTAAAGTTCTGTATAAGCCTGTAAAGACTAAAAAAAAAAGTGAACTAGAAGTATGTGGGTTTTGACATACTTGATATAAATGTTTTGGGTTTGCTGAAAAATATCTAGTCAAAATTTCAAAAACAGTTTAAATGTGCATAAAATCTAAATAAAGTATAAATGATTATTTGTATATACACAAGCATGTATCCAAAAATCTTAGTCAAAAGCAAAAATAAAATTCTTTCATATTTGAGGTAGATTCAGACTAATCAATATTGAGGTGACTCAAGGAGGTTCATATTGAACTTGTTTAGTTAGACTAAACCATGGTTCCACAGATGTCCAAATCATAGGGTGTTTGAGGCTTTTGTTCGGAAAAACTGAGTGGGCATAGGATGTCGTTATCATTCTTTGGATGGCAATGAGAAGTAAATTTGGATTTACTGCAAAAAGGATATGATGAGAAAGCATATTCATTGTTAAAGCGTTAACTGAAAAGCTAATGTTTCTAGCTACTTCTGAGAGTAACATAGACATTGGCTGTGTGTGAGTATAGTCAACCTTTAACACAAAGAGCAAAGAGTTCAAGACCTTGTTGAGTTTGACTGAAGCTTCTGAGCAAGCATTCAAAACCAACACAGTGTCTTGTAAGATTTTGGTAACCATTTGTGGTTCGACAACCTGGCGTTTCGGTTTAACGGTGTTGACCGAGTTAACAGTGGGCATGCTAAGGTTAACTACAGGCTCTAACGATGGGGATGTTATCAAGAATCCACCCGAGGATCTTTGACCTTTCGTTTTGGCTTGGCCCAATTCTGACTGGGTAACAGTGGGTGTGATTGCTAGGCAGATGGCTAAACTGATAAACAGGAGGGCCATCATCTTGGCAAACATAAAAGTGAGTGGTTTTGAATCTTAATCTTCTTGTGGATCTTTCTTTAGATACCTGGTTGGCAAATGAAAATTCCTCTTAGAGGTGGAATGATTTCTTTTAGATGGATGTACTTTATTGATCCCAAAACTGGGAAATTACAGAATAGAGCTTAAGAGATTGAACTCTAAACCTTGTGCTTGTTTTTCACCTTTGATGGGAGTTTTAAGATTATTAGCTCAAGCTAATGGTGTTGAATGTCTTGTGTATACTATTTGGTAATAGTAGGTTGATTGAAGTTTATTAGATTTTACAGAGGTCTTTGAAATTTAGTTTAAGGGCTAATTTGGTTTTAATATACCCTTTCCTTTCTGGAGGTTTGGATGCAGTTAACTGATTGGAGAAATTCGACCGAGTGTACCTGAGGCTAGTAGTTAGCTACAGTTATTTCTCAGACGTAGGTTTGGTTTTAATCTTATTTATGGACTTACTTTGACAGTGTTGTACCCGACAAGTCCCATGGGGTTTTGGTAAAGGTTACTCTGATTTTGGTGAGCCCATTTGAAAATGGGGTCCTGGGTTTGGCACTTGAGTGGCCAAAGATTGTTGTTGACAATGTGTGGATTCATCCACTTGGGCAGGAATTTAGGAGTGATTTTCCTTTCCTGTAAATTTATTTCAGGTGTCTGTGGTACAAATGTGGGGTGGAAGATCTTGTCCCCCCTTCGCAGTTTGTCATGCGAGAGTTTTTGATCGTTGTACGCTTTCTGTTGTTTAGCGACTCGGTCCGAATGGTTTTGAAATACAGCCTTGGGAGCTTTGTATGTCGTTTTGACGTTTTTGTGTTCTGCAGCTGGAATGTTATAGGCATTGGCAGTCATCACCCCCCTCTGGTTTCGAGGAACACTGAGCGGTGGCGATGATGGTTCGTTGGAAGCATGATCAGGAGTGCCATTGCATAGCTGCAGATAAGATTGTGTCGCATGAAGTGGTATCAGTTTTGGTATGTCATAGGGTTTAGATACGGGTAGCGCATGTACCGTTTTATCCAACCGGTGTTTGACGGTTTTATGGATCATTTGGTTGCACGGTTGAGTGACTGTGCGCCTTGCATTTGCAAAAGTTGGGTTCGTTGTCGCAAAAAGTTGAGGTTTTAGAGGGTCTAGAGAGCCGGTTGGTGTGGCTCTTGTGACCATGCAGGCCTCATGGGTGGGTGGGTGGGTTTCAAAATGTGACACCACCATTGAATCATGGGTATCAAGGGTTTCAAGGGGGCCGTTTGGGGTTTTCTGCTCGGCCATTGAGTTTTCAAGATCATTTGAGTGTTTGGCTTGACCTTGTATTTGAAGGTGACTTTTGACTTCTTTTGGACAGTACTCATCTTGGTCTTGGCGGTCGCTTTCAATCGGTTGCAATTGTTCCAACAGTGCTAGTTGTGTGAGACTTGGGGTGTCCAAAGTGTTTAGAACAAAGCACTGTGATTCAGTTGTTCTTGTTGGGTCAAATGGGTGAGGGTGTTGCGTTTGAGCCCATAGTTTGAGGTTCTTGAAATCAATCAGTGGCTCAAAACGGTTCAGTAGGTCTTTGCCAACAAGCAATGGAATGGCGTCAAGTTTGGACACGTAGACCGGATGTGTCAAGGTCATGGGTCCAATGGATATGTTTAGTAGTGATACGCCCAACAGGGTTGTTTTAGTAAGCGCACATGGTCGCACAGCTAATGAACAGGGTTCCAGTTTCAAATGTTTGTTAGCGCGGTTAGCGGCTACACGTAGTTTGTCAAAAAGGGTGTGTGACATGAGAGTGATGTCAGCAGCGGTGTCTAAAACAGCGTCCTGACACACCATGTCTTCAAGGGTCAGTGGAAGGTAGAATTTCTGTGCCACCCCCCTCTCGTTTAAATCGCATAGGAATTGTGGAACCGGTGGTTCGACACAGAGTTGCGACATGTTAGAGGAGTGGTCTGTGACCTGTGGTTGGGCTGCCATGACAGCACTGGACTGTGTTGAGTCCTTTGGTCCTTCCTCATTTGCATGAGGGATTTTCTTCTTGCGTTTCCTTCATTTGGAACGCTTGTTTTGAGTTGGCACAGCTGATATAGCTAGAATGTTAGCAGTTTTATTCTCTTTGTTGCTTTGAATCTCTGCTAGGAGGTGTTGGACAATTTCAATAGCTTCTCTACTGAATGTAGGAGTTTCTTCTTCCTTCCAAGGTTTGTGATAGGTCTCTGCTTCTGAGCTTCTGTGATGGGATGGAGACCATTTGTCGCGGTTACGCGTGTCTTCGTAACGGTATCTGTCATCATGGTAGTCCGTATCGCGTTCTCGTGACCTATCCCATGGATATGGTCTACGACGGTAGTCGGGTTTTTGCAAAGTTGATCCAAAGTGATATCCAGAGGACCTAGTGTGGTTTTGACCTTGATGAGGTCGCTTGGGAAAATGCTTCGGCTGTTGATGTACTCGCGGTGTAAGAGGTGGAGTAGAGCGAGGGGCTCCTTCCAACTCCAAGGTGTTAGATGCATCGCTAATAGCTAGCACTGTGGCAGGCTCAGCGTGCTTGTTGCGACTTTGTTGCTGTTTTTGGAACGCATAGTGTGCAAACTCTCTCAGCTGACTTATTGAGTTTGACCTTGGGTTAGCTGTAACTCCTAGGTAATGACTCACAGTGGGATGGAGGTTTTGGATGAAGAGGGTCTTGAAATTGTGGTCTTCTTCCATCCCTGGTGTATTTTGAGATCCAAAATATGCAAGTAGGAGTTTCTGGTAGTAGGCTTGTGTTGGCTCTGAGCGTCCTTGCTTCACGGCTAGGGCTGCGGTTAGCCCTGCCTGTAGGCAGTCGTCGGAGAACTCCTTTTCGATGGCTTTGCGGAGCAGCATGTAATCTGCTTTGATGTTTGTCGGCTGTCTGTCTATGAATTTTGATACTGACCTGTTAGATGTTAGCTTAATCAGATAGATGCGATCGTCAATTGTAGCATCAGGATACTTACGCAGGTAGTAATCAATGTCCTGTAAATAGACTTTGGCATCAGGTGAACCCGTAGGTCCTGGATCAAATTTGGTGATATTTTGCGCGATCTTGTCAAGGTCGCGATCTGAAGGGGCACATGCACGCTGTCCACGCGGTCGTCCGTATTCGAAACGGGAATCGGGCGAGGGAGCGCGGTGGATGTCCCGGTGTTCATATCTTTCCTTTAGGAGCAGTTGACATTCCTTGTAGTCCTTCACATTTTCAAGTTGACCTTCAACTCTTCTGAGTTCCTTCTTTGTGTCTTGAAGGGCATCTTCAAGTTCATTGTTGTCTTGGTGAAGCACGTCATTGTTATGCATCAACCGTTCCTTTTCTGACTCTGCACGGTCCAAATCTTGTAATGCTTCATCCAGTTGGTTTTGAGTTTTGTCATTCTCCTCTTGAGATTGTTCCAAATTTTCTTTCAGTGTTTCATTCTCTTCTTGGAGAGATAGGATCGTTGTTTGTTGATTTGCTAGCTCGTTCTCGGCTACCTTTAATCTTGCGACTAATGTTAGCGCAAACTTACCTAACACACTGGTGAGGTCCTTGCCTTCCGGTGGTTTTTCAGTGTGTTCATTCAAAAGTTCTTCAGCGAGTTGCTCCAATTCTTCGGGCGGTGTTTCCTTGACCCGTGTTGTGAAGCTAGAAATTAAATTAGAAGTCCATGCTTCCAATGTTGTTTGAAGGTCATCCAGTTTGGTAAATTGGTCGGTTGTCTGATGACTCGTCATGTTTGACCGTTGTTGTTATTTAGCTTTTTTTTTAAAAAAAAAAAATTCAACTTGATTATTCTTAAATTTGTTCAACAAGGTTTAACCTTGAGATTTTTATGTTACAACCGTGATAGTTGAAAGTTCCTTTAGAATTTGTTTCAACTTTTAGGCTTGCAGGATGGGAAATAGAATTTTGAAATTATTTAGAAATGTAGAAATGCTTTAATTAATTCGTTCGTTGAAACTATGTTGTTAAATAAAGTTGAATTGAAATTGGATTGAATTTGTTTTACAAAACAAAACTGAAATTTCAGTTGTGTGGATTGACTTCTTTCCTTTGATTTTCAAAGTCTAGTATTGGAATTTGTCATCAATAACTAGCTTTGGGATTTTGCAAAATGTCACTTTGAAAGTGAGGATTTTATTTACAAAAGAAATCCAAAAGCAAAAGAGGCTAAATGCTTTAAAGATTTAGGATTATAAGTCTCCACTTTCTTTTAAAGTTAAGGCTTTCCTTTGGTTTTATTTGTTAAAGCCTATTTTCAGTTGAAGCATTAAATGTTTAAAATATTTACAAATTAGAAACAAGTGAATTGTTTGAGTATTTGATATCCAAGGATTTCTTGGGATTGAAGCCAATAGTGATCTTTCTTGATTGTGATCTATAAATTTCTTATTTACAGAATAATCAATGTTTGCACCTTTTTGACTTTTTCTTAAATCCTGGGAAAAATTCTAAAATTATGCTGGTTGGTTAAATGTTTTTCATTTCCTGTAGAGAAAGCATGAATCAGAAATGACACAATGAGTTTAAATAACACCTAGAGCTTTGCTTAAGTGTTAATTGCTTAATGTGGTTTCCTAAATTTGAGAAAAAGGAAAAATTTTAAATATTCACTAAGTCTGTAAATTTGTCAAAATGCACAGGATTAATCCTACTTTAATGTTACTCTTGAGTAAACATCAGCATTAGGATCCTTGAGCTAAAACTGGGTTTCTGTGGGAAGGGAATCACACCATATCACATTTAAAAACAGCCAAATAAGCACACATATAGCTTCAAAGTTTGCAACTTTTTGCTTAAAAGTGTGTAAATACGTTTGCTTTTAGCTTAAAAGATCATAATATGTGGTTACATAAGTGATTAAATACAATAGGAGTGTTTATAAATGTTCCTGCTATAGGTATCTATGCCATGAGTGGGATTTCACCACTGAGAAAAAAACTTTCAGAAGCCAACAGGTCCTTTTCCTTTTATTCTTGGTATAAAAGTTTGGATTAGTGTTAAATTTAGTTTATTCCGAATAATATGAATGGCTTTGAAGTTACTTTGAAGACTTAATTTGGTTATAAACCATCTTTAAAGATTATAAGTTGAAATAAAAATTGCAGTCCCTATGTTTCACCACAAGATGGAGGCAGTTTTCATCTGCACTTCCAGAAGAGGAAACCCAATGACGTCACAAGGAGTCAAGGATCTCTACTCAAAATGGCAGCTACAGGGAACTCTACCTAGACTTAAGATGGCGTCACTGAGCCGATCTACACATGCGCAGTTTTTTCATGCACAGCTTGACGGTCACGTGCGTGACTGAGCGTGCACGTGCCACGTGGATGTAGCTCAAGCTTCAGTCCATAAAACCACGCCTTGCTTTCCAAAGGCGGGAAAACTTTGGTCTCCCTAAACTTTATTCAACAAGTTTATACAATGGTTAATTCAATTAAATCCCTAAGGGTTTGCTTCGCCTGTGGGGTGTTGAAATAATGGGGAAAACAAATAGGATTTCTTCGCTATTTTGTTCCCAGGCCTATTTTAATTATTCAGCGTGTAATCATGTTTAAGCATGCATTAAACAACAAAAACTAAAAACTGACTAGAGTGCAGTGGGGTCTTCACCCCCACCTTCTCTTGGTCAGCAGACACACACACACACACACACACACACACACACACACACACACACACACACACACACACACACACACACACACAGCAGGAGTAATCAGGGGGGCGAATTCACCCCCTCCCCCTCGTGACACAGAGACAGACAAAGAGCTGCAAACAATTGAACCACCTTTGTGAATTAAAATTGACCAAAATCCCACACAGCTTAAGTATTAATTTCTTTCACTCTGAGTCTGTGTCGTGTCAAGTTCAGCCAGGCCTTCACACGGGAAGCACCAATATAAATGTAACGGAAATATGGAATATTAATAAATAATAAATAAGATCAGGTATGAATTATTTAACTTATATTGATGTATTGGAATCTGAGATCAAATCTCATTTCATACACATCAGAAAAGTTAATAACACTCGTAAGGGGCACCAGCTTCTATCTTTAAGAAGCAATTTGATCTTTAATTTCACTTTATACCTGTTTGATCACTCAATAAATTAATCAATAATCAGTCTCAAAAATTTTCCGTGAATTCGATACCTGGGCTTGAAACAGACTCAGAATGAAATAAATTCCCAACAACTTCTCTCATTTTTAAATATTAAATGAAATGATTAACAGACATTGCAGTAATTTCATTAATCAAATCAATCTTGTAAATGATAGATTAACAATGTCAATATTTTCGGAACCAGGGTTAAACTGAGAGATGAATTTCTATCAGTTTGAGTTAACAGATTATTAAAAACAACGCAAATTTATGGAGAAAGTTTATATGAAGAAGTCCTAAATTAATCTTAAGAAAATAAAAACGGAATTTTAATGAAAAGAAGAGTTATGTTAAGGGCTTCTTAATTTGCATCTGGTTAGATATACAAATTATTACCGAACCTCAGAAGTTTATTCAGCAGTTGAATTAAAGTTTGCAGCTCACGTGATTCTCGGTCGATGATGGTTGTGTCGTCATCCTCAGCCCAAGATTTCGTGGATGTTAGGGGAAATATCTGCCCGCAGATATTTCAGAGTCCACAGTTCGACCTTTAAATTCAAGCGGTCGAAGGAGGCTGGATTCTGGGCTGTATGACCCAGAGTTGCAACTGGGCTCGGAGCCAGATGGTGACGTTTCTTCAGCGCGATGTGGGAGCTGCTTCTTTTCTTCCTGGTAGACAAGCCGCTGCAGAGGTCTTCGATAATAATTAGAAGATATCTAATCCGATTTCAAATTAGAAAAGAAAACTTTCGGACTTTAGATAAAAATAGTAGCTTCTGGTGGGTGCTTGGTCAAGAAAAATATTATAAAATAAAGTCAAGATTAAGTTTACATTAAAATCAAACAAACGGCGGTTTTACAGAAAGTTTAACAAAGAAAAAGTGATGAATAAAAATTGGAGTTTAACTCCGATTAAGAATTGAGCTCAAAGAAATAGGAATTCCTAGGTATTTAAGAGGAAAAGAAAATACAAAGTGACATAAACAAATTACGAGTTATCTGCTCTGTGTTCAGAAAAGCGACATGTGGTCGGACGGTCCTTTGTTCTTCCTTGCTGTGTGTAGACAATGGAGAAGATCAAAAAAAAAGGGAGCCGAGCCGGACAGAGGATCTGCAAAGAGTGTCCGGAGCAGAAGGGAGGCGAAAAAGAGGCTGAAGCCGGAGTCTCTCTCCTTTATATAAGCTCTGTTGAGTTTCGCGGGTTTCTGGCCTGACCGGAATCTCAGCCAATGAGCGTCCTTCGTGGGCGGGCTCGATGAACTTTTAGTCCAATGAACAAACAGTCTATTGTGTGGGAGCGCATTGGAATGAAGAGTTGTCATGCAGAGATTGGCTGTTGGAGTCACATGTGATATCGAGGCAAAACTTTGATACATACTGGAAGTTAATATTTCCCTTTATGTATTAAACTAAGATAACTTTAGTGATTAGTATAAATTATAAGCAGTGCTTCTAAATCAACATGCAGGAATAAACATTCATATAAACATTAGCATGCATATATATAACATCACAGATTAATGCATTTCACACATATTTTCCACATCAAAAACATCAGAGTCCATCTGCATTTTCATAGTTCTGAAAAGAATGAAGGTTTAGAATTGAGTTTGTAATAATGTACTTTAAAGTTGTTTAAATCCAGCGTTTTCAGAGTTTAAGGAAATTAACTGAGTCGTGGATCTGTGTAGGTTTTATGGGGGCAATAAAAGTGAAGCCGTACATTGGGGAAATTCCTTAGGCTGGTTTTAACAAAAGAAAGGGGATTTCAGCTGTGGCCTGGAGGAAGAAAATCCATTTCTTTACGTTATTCCTGGATGAAACAAAAATGTCCTTAAGCAGAAGAATAATTGTTGCTGAGCCAAAGTGAGATGATGCTACAGGACTTTACTGGACTTTCTGCTTTTTATACATCTGTCTTGCATGCATGGCAAGTCTTCACCATAGCCCACATTCCTGAGGAGACACCAGGCATGTGGCTGTTCGAGGAACCACTGTTTTTCAATCAATTCATGGACACTCAAGTGCTTCAGTCTGTTAGTCTGCGAACTTCTTTAAGAGAGGCAGGCTGTACC
Source organism: Pholidichthys leucotaenia (assembly GCA_020510985.1). Lineage (NCBI taxonomy): Eukaryota > Metazoa > Chordata > Actinopteri > Cichliformes > Pholidichthyidae > Pholidichthys > Pholidichthys leucotaenia. The sequence continues at coordinate 355,907,139 of CM035837.1, read as the reverse complement.
AAGCTTGGTCATCTTATGAAGATGTCAACCATGTCCACAGAAACGCTGAGGCGGAGTGCCAACATTACATCTGTCAGACTGGTGCATAGGGTGGTGAAGGAAGTGTGTGCTGCCCTGCCACGACCACTTAGAACCTTTGCGGAAAACCATACTCTTTCCAATCAATGGGATGAGGCCACTGTGTCCAACTTTCCTGCCCTTTCCATAAGTCCAGCAGTGGGAGAGTGGCAGGAGGGAGAGGATCACCTGCTGTCCTTCAGAACTCCTTGTCTGGGCAAGTTCCAGTTTGTAGGGAAGAAAACGGTGTATCACATCTGTGTGAAGGTTCTGAATCTGTGCTCTCTGATGGAGGTGAAAGAGTCGAAGTGGGCGGGGTCTTTGGGGCTGGTATTCTCCCCGAAAGGCAGCTGGCGGTCCATGTACAAGCTCCCCATTGAGAAACGGACAGCAGATCTCCAGTGGAGGATTGTACATGGGGCAATAGCTACGAATAAATACAGAGCACACCTGGATCCTAATGTGGGGGAGGAATGTTTGTTTTGTTCCCAAGTTGAGACCCTGGAGCATTTGTTTGTTAAATGTTTTCGTTTATCTGGGCTTTTTGATCTTTTGAAAATGTGGTTTCATAATTTTGGTGAATGTTTTTCTTTTGGTTTGTTTATTTACGGTCCAAAGTATAAAGTGGCAAAGAAGTCTGTGCACACTTTGATAAACTTCTTATCTGGTACTGCTAAACTTGTCATCTGGCTGACAAGAAAGAATCAGACTATTAACACTGGCAATGTGGATCCTGTGTTTGTTTTCAAGGCCTTGTTAAAAGTCAGACTCCAGGTGGAGTATTCTTACTATAAAATGGTGGACAATTTGGAGGTATTCACCAATAGATGGACTGTCTGGAAAATTTTGTGCTCTGTGGGAGAGGGGGATGAGTTATGTTTGCACTTTTGAAATGTGAGACACTTGATGGAATGATGGTATCATGGTGATCTTACATTTTTGAATTGTACAATAAAGGGATTTTTTTAAACCTCAAACCTCTCTCTCTCTCTCTCTCTCTCTCTCTCTCTCTCTCTCTCTCTCTCTCTCTCTCTCTCTCTCTCTCTCTCTCCTTTTTAGTCAGGTCTTTACATTAGATACACACCCAGACCCAACACTCACGCACGCTGTTGATAGTACATTCTAGAAAAATAGTGACGTGCACAGAGAATGGCCTGTTCACATCAAGGTTAGATTGGCCAATCAGACAGTAACGTATAAGCCCATCCTATTGTATGGGGGGTTGGTCCAAATCGCCAACCCGAGAAGATTAATGTAAGCCACACCCGGAAGTCGGGATCAGTCTGACGACGTTCCCAAGGGAACTGCATCAAACTGATCCAGCGCTGCTTGCTTTACATGTGACCTCCAAATAAATGTTACATCTTTAAATTGAAGAAATCTCCGGCTTGTTCTTGGATCTTTCAATCAAAGAATTGGGTATTTTTCTAACAATTTGGTGCCGATGACCCCGATGAAATTATTCTGAGGCAAGCCTGATCACAATGGAAAGACCTTACTCAGACGACCGTGGCACCTGAACAAAGAAAGGTAAGCAGAAAACCTTTTTACACGAATTTATGCACTTTGTCCATACTAAATTTACAGTTGTCTGATTAAGGGGTATATCCGATCTCCAAATTTTGTTTAACTGGTTATGTGTCAAACTGTTTATGTGATGGAAATCTGCGGTCACATGTAAAGCACGAACCACGTAGTCTCGTACGAGGGAGCGTGAAGAAATGCCCTAGGAACAAAGAGCCATTTTTTTATATTTATGAATAAGGAAGATTTGCAATGCAATAATCTTTTTTACATCAGTAGTGAGTATAGATAAAGGTACTCCAATACATTATAAGAATCTTAAACTTAACCCTCCTGTTGTCCTCGGGTCAAAATGACCCGCCACTGTGTTAAAAACCAAAAAAATTCCCCCTAAACAATATTTTTTCAACTTAAAATTTTATGACTTTTCCTAGATTGACCCCAACATTAGGATAAGTGAATTATTGCCTTTATTCACATTTCCATGTAAGCTGTACAAAAAAGGTACAAAGGTCATCTTCGGGTCAAAATGACCCGACAGTCAAACTGAGTTGAAATCACAGTCACTGAGTTATTTACACACCACAGAATGTGAGAATGTTTTAGTTCTGTCTCAGATCAATCAGTAGCAGATGTAAACAACACAATTGCAGACGTAAACAAGACAAGACAGGTGGCCTTCTCGCGGACTGCAGTGCCTTTGATCGGTCTCAGATCAATCAGTAGCAGACGTAAACAAGACAAGACAGGTGGATTTCCAGAGGTTATAAAGATGCTGCAGATGACAGTACCCCAAATTCTCTCTGTGCTGAAGCCATGAGTGCGCGTTATACAGTCGAACAGGCTATAGAGCTTTTTTTTCCAGATGTCCAGCAAGACAACTCTGATTCAGAAGAGGAAGTGGAGGACGTATCAGAAGAAGAAGATAGGGAGGAATACAACCCAGAGCATGATGAATCATCTTCAGAAGAAGAAGAAGAAAACCCTGAAGCTGAAAGAGAGACTTTCTTTTTAACAAACAAGAAACAAGAATGTAGTACTTCTGAGCACACAGCACAAAGATGCTGCCATTAGCGATCGTGAGGACAGGAAGCCAGCCATCATCCTAGACTACAATTGCAACAAAGGAGGTGTGGACAACCTAGATAAGGTGATTGGGACATACAGCTGCAGAAGGATGACTGCCCGCTGGCCCCTGGTCATCTTCCACAACATCATTGATGTTTCCTCCTACAATGCCTTTGTGGTTTGGAGAGAGCTCAACCCGACCTGGATGCCTCGTAAGCAGAACAAGAGGAGGGTGTTTCTGGAGCAGCTAGGAAAGGCACTTGTAACTCCACTCATTGAAAGAAGGAAGCATATCCCCCGCACAGAAGCCTCTGCAGCAGTTGTGAAAGCTATTCAGAGTGCAGGAACTCCTGATCAACCTGAGGATCCAGCTGCCACAGCCGCTGCCCCAGCTGGGGCAAGTAAGAGGAAGAGATGTCAGTTCTGTCAGCCAAAGAAGGACTGTAAAACACAAACAGTGTGCTGCAGGTGTAAGAAAAAATATCTGCAAAGGCTGTGCACTTGCATACTGCCCTACATGTGCTAATTAGTTGAATGAGTTATGTTGTTTTTCACATTTTTGTATTGCATATTTTCTTACATTGTCCACTAGCAAAAAAAAAAAAAAAAAAAAAAAAATCAAAAGAAACTGAATCATTGGGATGAATAAAAATGCATTCAAAACTAATTTTTGCACATTTCTATTCTTTCTTATACAGGTGAAGAGGGAAAACTCAGGTATTCACACATTTTGTGGTGAATGACAAGTTGTTTCTTCAAGCAAAATAAAATTTGGTGTTTAAAATTCAATTAAGCTGCTTATATTGGGGGTTTAGTGAAGACGGGTCTTTTTGACCCGGAGAACACGGGGTGTATATAGAATATGAGGACAACAGGAGGGTTAATCATGAGTGAGTGATGTATCAAGCAGTCGTAAGAAATTTTTAAGACCTTTATTGAGTGACTGGTAATAAAAAAAGCAAGAAACTTTTTTACATCAATAGTGAGCATAGATAAAGGTACTTTAATACATTATAAGAATCTCAAACTTAATCATGAGTGAGTAATGTAGCAAGCAGCCATAATAATAATAATAATTTACAATAAACGACAATAAAAATAGCTTGTTAAAATCAGTATAAGACTGATCTTTATGATACGATACCTCTTGTATGGATGACCTGACGAGGTCTCGATGAAAGTATCCTCGACATATAAGTTAAGCTATGAGAAAATGAGTACATGCAAATCTGCGGCAAATTCTCCACATCGTGCAAGCTGATCTCTGGTAAATTCTCTGTCTTTAGGGGATAAAAGTGTGGTTTGAGAAATACCGGGGGTGGAAATATCTATTAAACTTTTCCCATAGTTTGATTTAACTAATGGCGCTCTTCTGTCCATGTGGATAGAACAAAGGCTGGTGTGTGTTTTTCCACAAAAGAGGGAGGTAATTCGCTCCCACTCCTGGGTGGAGGTGAGATTGTAAAACAGGTTGCTGAGAGGAGGATTATTTGAGGTATGTGGAGCGTGTAAATAATGAGGCTGATTTGGTTCAAGCGGTTTGTTACACGACTCACACAAGGAGAATAGACAGAATGGCATACAAGTAGGAACTCTTCCCTTAAATAACATGACATCCTTCTAGACTCTTCTCACACACAAAAGATAATCTCCCCCGACTGCAGTCAGTCCATTCATCACACACAAAAGATAATCTCCCCCGACTGCAGTCAGTCCATTCATCCTTGACACCTCCCTGTTATCTTACTAGGGCATCTAGAAACTTCTCACACACAAAAGGTTAACTTCACGTTCTTTGTTCCTGTCTAAGGTGGTAAACCATTATGCACTCCCCAGGTTGCCACAGGTAACAGTATTAAAATGAAGCACTAAATTAAAGTGGTAAGGTTATTCTGGCATGTTTACAGCTGAAGTTAGGGAGGCACCACTCCATTTTCTAAAAAAAAAAAAAAAGTCATGGTTTGTGAACAATAGGCTCCGGAGCCATCTTGCGCATTCACAGTTGTGCATGTGTGGGTAGCTGAAGCACAGTGCTTCTTACATTTGGCCATCATGTGGCCAAATGTAAGAAGTGCACTCTGTCATAAATTGACTGCAAATTAGGGCTTAAAATCTTCCTAATAAATGTAGAACTTTATCTCTTTGGCTGAAAGGAAAGATTTAAGTCTGTGCATGGCAAACAAATATAAAGTCCTCCCTCACCCACCTATGTGGGTTTGATTGTAGTGAGGCAAAAAAGCATGCCCATTTGGCTGGAGAGAAAAGGCTCAACTTTAAATTAGGCAGAGGGAGGTATAAAAATAACTATTCCTACTTATACAGTAAAACTGGAGAACAGGGAGATTTATTCCTCAACAAAACTGTAGGAAATCCTAGGTGGACACTATATAAAGGTGAGATAATTTAAATGAAAAACGGAAAATTGCAGACTGGAACAGATAAGTAAATATATAAATGAATTAAATTATAAACAAATAAATAAATGAATAAATAGGAGTTTTTGTTGTGGAGATGAACCTTGTGGAAATGAGAGTGGGCAGAAAATGGAAAGGGAAATTTGTTTTTTGAGAAAATTGAAAACTGATGAAATGTTAAAGTTTTGTGCAGGACACAAGACAAAATATGGAGAAATGATTGGAGGAAGGAAAGAAAAAAAAACGTAACGTAAGAATAAGAGACTTATGCTGCAACGGTGAGAACAAACAAAATAATCAATAAACACGATAGAACGGAAAAGGACAAAAACACACTGTTTAACAGCTTTTCTGTTTCTCTTATTAAATCTGAAAGGAAGTGGTGGCTATGTGACTGAGGACACCACCCCTCCCCCAGCGACCATGTGTGGTGAGGCCCCCTGAAATTGGCTGTGTCCACCCTCCCCCTCCATGCCATCGGCAACCCCCTCCTCTCTCCGCAACAACAGTACAAAGGGACGTCGAAAGAATGGTTAAAGAGGAACAATTGAGCACATGTTAGTACAGTATTGTTGCTTTCCATAGCAGAGAAGTGCCAAGACCACATACTGAGCAAACCCAATACATGACCAATCTTCAAAAAAGCCATACCCATGCCCCACCTAATTTGCCCTATCAGTATCAGCTGCAGGGCCACAGGAGGTCAGAGTTTTAATAATACAGTCAGAGGCCCCCATGACACTAATACTTACCTATGTCAGCAATTTGGCCACTGAGCTTAAACACCCACAAGGGCACTCGGGGGTCCCCAAATTAGCAACACAATGTGTATCCTCCCCTACAGGATGTTGAAAAAGAACGGTTTTGATATTAATGCCGTTCTGTTTCAAAAGGGGGAGAGTGGGACAGCAACTGATAGAGAAGTTACTAGGTCATTTAAAAGAGTGGGATAGAAAAATTATTAAGTCATTTAATGTTTACTGTCTTGAAGTCTGAAGTTAGGCATTTTGTGAGTTGGCATCCTGTTTAACAAACAGGGAGTGACTCTAACAGTGAAACTAAGATAATTGATCACAATGTTCTCAACCTTACAGCTGAGAGGTCAGTGTGCTTTCTCATCTAAAATGCTACCGTGTATGCAAACTATTGAGTAGCTACAGAAAGAGCGTATAAATATGAATGAATCTTTATTTTTTTGGACAGATTAGATTAAAAGATTAAAAGAAAGGAACAGTACAATATATCAAGGAAAAATCCAACAATCGAATTAAACATTAAATTCCGCTGATTGTACAATTCAACATAAGTTATCCGAAAAGGGTGATGGCTGAAGCCGCAGCTTATATTGCCCACCCATGTTCCGCCTAAGAAACATCTAATAAAAAGAAGGCTTGCAATTAAGACCAAAATCTGGAAAATTCTTGAGGCTTGAAAGGTCATTTTTCCACAGAATATCAGGCAGTCTGACCTTTTGCTAAAAGAAAACTAGCCACCTGCTGGCCAAGAGAAAGGATGCAGGTTTAGGGCTCCTTAATACTCAAGGGCCAGTACATATTTGGAGATTCCCAGACCCTCCTATTTGTATTTTTTACACATTTCCCAAAACTTTATGGACATGAACTAAAATTATTAGCACATTTTCTAGTCTCAAAGACCACCACTAGTACTAATCCTCTATTCTGGGGGCCTATGGGAGAGGGGTATCTGGGGACAATTTGGAACAACCAATTAACCAAACATGTGAGGGCAGTGCAGCCAAGAGTTCAAGAGTAGCTAGTGAAAAGTATTGCTTATGCTTTACAAATTTGTTGAAATCTAATCACATTGTTAAAGTAAGAGATTTGCAGTAACCTTTTTTTTTAACTTGACATAAGGTATGAACATGTAAATGTCAATCACGTACAAATTTGTAAGATGGAGGTGCAAAATATGATAAAAAATGCTAATTTACAATCACAACTTTAGACAAAGGTTGAAAATTTATGCAAAAAGGTTGCAAAGTTCAGAGAAAATTGCACAATTGAGGAAATTTGCCAAATATTAGAAAATGTCACAAATCTCTGAAAAAAATTGCAAATTTACAAAGAAAAAAATCCAAACTTTGTTAGGAGAAAAATGACTATTTAGAGAAAAGTTGCAAGTTTACATGAAAGTCACATTCTTTACACATTCCCTTACACTTTGTATGGGGATGGGGGATGGCAGCGTAACAATGGTGAGGGTTTTTGGTCATCCAGAGATGAGTAAAAAGCATTATAGAAGAAGATGAATTAAAACAAACATGACTAGAGTAGACTAGAGAAACAAGAAGATAATTTGAGGTAAAAGCAGCAAACACTCGGCCGAGTAGACTAAAAAAAATAAAAAAATAAAAATAAAAATGAAGCATATACATACATATAGCTGTGTGCGCAGTGGCCTTATCCAAAGGGTACAAGCACCATAGACGCACGCACAGAGCGGAGGTGGAGCATAAACAAGGCTTTAATGTCCTGTGCACATAGATCTGCAGCTCTGACACACACAAGACAACTAGTGTAGCTTGATAAACAAACCAGCGGTTCACAAACGGATGGTCCGCGTGTCATGTGGTTGTTGAGTCTTGATTTAAATATTTTTAGAATTGTTTTGGGGGGCTAATGAAAGTTTTACATTTTTGTATCTAAAAATTGTTATAGTTTTGTAGGCGTGGTGTTAGCTCGTCTGGAGGTTATCGGTTCAGAAGAAAAAAACAGAAAACTCCATCACACCAAGATACAGATGATTCTGTTATACTTTAGTTTTCAGAGCAATCAGCAGACATCTTATTTTTATACATTCCTCGAAAGGCAGATGTTCAAACCCAGAGGCATTATTTAATTCCAAAACAAATCAAAAGGTCAGTAATTAGAAAGTATCCAACGCCAGGGTAGCGATCAAGAGATGACTAGTTTTGTCACTAGACAGAATTTTGAAATGAGCCACATTGGTTTATTATAAAGCTGACTTTTCAGAATGAAACCGATCACTTTTATGTGCAGGATCTTGCATGGAGCATTAGCTGTGGACAGTAAAGTCAGTAGTATGAACGACAGGACAGTGAATCATGAAGAAGACAAGCAGGTGGTAACAGAATGTTGATGAAGGCTGAAGAGAACCAAGACCAGATGAATGAAAGGAAGTTTTAAAACTGAAAGAGATTATAGATGTGAGATGTGCAGCTTCATCAGCTAGTCCAGGGAAAGGAAGTCTTGTACACAGATGGATAGTGGATGGTAAAAATCGAGTGAGTGTTTCTGATGGAAAAGTACGTAGGGGAAGAGAGAACGGTGAATTTAGCAAGTGTAGAAAATATTTTTGGTTTTGAGATGGAAATGAAAAGAGAAATGAAAGCAGAGTATGTGTAACCAAAGAAAAATTAAGATCCGTGTAAGATTTGCAACTGTAGCTTAAAAAAAACCCCAACAACAATAAATTAAATTTTGCTTAATCCTGAAGAGTGTCAGGAAGAAGGCACAAACACAGGTAGCTATCTTAAGTGTTTCCAAGTACTTAAAGTGGCAATGAGGCATTAGGTATCCATTCTTTCAGTGCATTTCTTTTAGTTGTGAATATTAACATTAATGAGCAAACACTCACAGCAAAGATTATGGCTTTACTGTATACTCAGTCATTTAAAGTCAATCTACCACCCCAGTTATGTTCCTCCCCAATAGAGGGTATGCATAGGATGTCACCAAACAGAACTCTTGGAAGATAAAAATACTGAGTGGCAAAAATGAGTAGCAACATGGAGGTTTATGCAGTGCAACACAAAAAATCCACACAGCATTCAATTACAGCAGTACAAGTAATATCTGTTGGCATTGTGGAGAGTTAATCTTATTATTCCATCTTGTATTAATTAGCAAAGATTAAGTAAAGACTTTGAATCAGTTACTTTCTTGACTCAAGGTTGGAAATCTAAATAAAAGGGAAAATAAAATTTGAAGGAAAAACACACACTTATTTATGAAATGGCTGACACACGGGGAGCCTGAGGCTCCCCATGAATCTGTTTCTTTTATAAAAGGAAGCCAGGAGGAGGAGGGGGAGGACAGCAAGGAGGAGGAGGGAGCATGCCCCACAATGGAAACTGAGTGATGGCCAAACCACTGCTGGGAGGAAGGAGGCGTCCATGGTTCACACCCACCACGGAAAAACTGGACTGCATGCTTAAGACTAGAACAGATAAGTGGACTAACTTCTACACATATACAGAAAATTAGCAAAAATTAAATTATTGCATGTAAAGTAGGAACTCTGGGTAATGACATACAGGATCCGTTTCAAGGTCAGAAAAGTAACAATCAAATTCTGCCAATGGCAAGCTACCAGTAGAACACCTATCAACATCTGTAAAAGTGGCATTGTACCCCATGTACTATAAGCAATTGAACAGATCTGATCCAAATTATTAACAATCATTATCTGCAAATCAATCCTCCAGATTGGTCATAAAACTTGGACTGGTAAACAAGGAAATGTGTGGAAGCATCCATTGTCCTAATTGAAGAGGATAAGAGACATTTCAACCTATGGGGGTTCCACACATCCCGCTGGTTAGACCCAAACACATGTATTGGAAAATATTGGACATTTTGTCACCTCTACTGCGGAAAAGAGCCATCCACGGAAAACCAATACCTGATCTTAACATAGAATATTCTCCCAAATTAAAAACATACACATTTTCTCTTAGCTGGGTAACCACAGCACAAAAGGCAGCACACATTGACATCCAGAAATCTTCTATATGACCAATCTTAACATTAACAAACGAGAGGATGAGGGAAAATTTGAAGCAAATTCCAAATTGGTTATGGTAAAAAGATAACTAGATGTAGATCTAATAAAAGGAACAGAGTACAACACAAAGGCCATATATTCAGAAGCCCAGAAGGGTGTTAACAAATGCAATTTTCCACAGTGGGAGTCATCAGCAAGTCTTAGACCAACTTCTGGGTCGAGAGGAAGAGCTGAGGACTCCAAGATGGAGGATGATGACGAGGAGGACCATTCTGCCATCACAGATTATTTGTAAACACAGTGTGCTACTGATAATACATAAATCATACATAGCTCACCACACATAGGTACAGGTGTGAGACTTATAGTACTCTTGCGTGTTTATTTCCATTATGCTAATTACGGTTAGGTAGCAGGGATAATGATGTCTCCTAACATTGAACGATGTTGTCTACTACCTACCCACTGCTGAAAATATAGGTACCATTACCCAACACACTCATCACAACACAACCACTGCTTGCAGATTTTATATGGTCGACAATCACACACTCAAGGCTAATGGGAGATAACTTACAACAGCACATGGATAACTACAGATGTAGTGAATAAGGATAAAATGGTACAGGCTCCAGCCATTGTGATGACAACCCCTCAGGCCATTATTGGTCCTGCCCCGGCTGAGCCCTTTGTATTGGCACTCGAGCAAGGGTGTAGGGTACAGGGAAGATGCATGCTGGAGGGCACCAGACCATCACGACGTGTGCCTGTGATGTGGAAAAAGGTCGTAGGGTGAGTGACTATACGACTTCAGTCCCTAGAAGAAGAATGGACCTGTACCCGAGCGCATCCACCGCACCTCCAGCATCCGGGGGGAGCCAGGAGCTCGAGCCTTACCAACACCAGCATCTCTACCTCTGTCCAGCAACAGGGGATAGCGTCCCTGGCACAACATCACTGAACTGTTCACTGGCTGGACTGGATGTTACCTACCCTCTGCTACACCCACCAGACTGTCCTATAGACTTCATGGGATGAGATGTGCCTCTGAGAGCGTGGGCACACAGTTGTTCGGCTTCTAATGGTACCGGTGTGTGTCAACGAGGTGGGACTGTACTCCGCAGCTGCGGATGCAGGAAGCAGACACAGAGGAAGGTCAAACCTCTGTCACAACCATATGATGACTACAGCCGAATGATGCGAGCCCTGGCAAGGGTCAACCGGTGGACAAAGGTTTCGTGGGCTTCGGGGATTGACCCTGTTCGACCTTATGACCCCCACATGTTCCACTTCACCAGACAAAGAACTATGATCAGGAGGAGACCTCGGTGGGGATACAGAACTTGGTGATAGTTCATTTGGACAAGGCCCTCTTAGACATCGCTGCACCGCGCTAGGGTGTCCACAAGGGGGGAGGCAAGAGTAGCAGAACCAATGGTGCAAGCCTCTTGGGTTGACACACAATGTAGGGACTTGCCTTATTCAACGTCTGTTAATTGCTAGTGTCTCTCACACCATGCATGGTTGACATGATAAAACGTAAATAAATGTATTTAAATCTAATGTATTTATAATCTTGTTTGCATTGATGTATGTGGTTATTGTTTATTCTGTTTTCATTTTGTTTTGTTTTGTTTTTTCCTTATCTTTCTCTTCTTTTTTTTTTTACCTGTTTCTTCTTTCTAAAGCCCATCCAGGGACAAGAGTTGCAAATTAGCTAATAGCTATACACTCTTTGTGCAACACATCAGATTTTTTTTGTCTATGTTTATTGCACTGTCCCTGTCAAATAAACAAATAAAATAAATAAATGTCAAAGGGGGAGTGAAAGGGTTATGAAAAGTCAGAGTGCCATAACAATAATTCTGTAGGTAATCTCCCATTATGCTCTACACAGATTCTATACATATTCTGCTTCCATGCTTATGAACAAGTATGTGATACTAAACTCTGGTAAACAGGAATTAGGCAAAGCTGTAGGGCTCTCTCTCTCTCTCTCTGTCTCTCTCTCTCCCTTTTAGTCAGGTCTTTACATTAGATACACACCCAGACCCAACACTCACGCACGCTGTTGATAGTACATTCTAGAAAAATAGTGATGTGCACAGAGGATGGCCTGTTCACGTCAAGGTTAGATTGGCCAATCAGACAGTAATGTATAAGCCCATCCTATTGTATGGGGGGCTGGTCCAAATCGCCAACCCGAGAAGATTAATATAAGCCACACCCAGAAGTCGGGATCAGTCTGACGATGTTCCCAAGGGGACTGCATCAAACTGACCCAGCGCTGCTTGCTTTACATGTGACCTCCAAATAAATGTTATATCTTTAAATTGAAGAAATCTCCGGCTTGTTCTTGGATCTTTCAATCAAAGAATCGGGTATTTTTCTAACAAGTGTCTATGCACAACAGTCGCATCTCGGCACCAAGCGTCATTGATGTAAACACACATGCCTCCTCCTCGGGTTTTCCCTCCTTCCATGAATACCCGATCAGCGCGGAGGCATGTTAGCCCCACTAACTGAATACACACGTGGACAAAATTGTTGGTACCCCTCTGTTAATGAAAGAAAAACCCACAATGGTCACAGAAATAACTTGAATCTGACAAAAGTGGTAATAAATAAAAATTCTATGAAAATTAACCAATGAAAATCAGACAATGCTTTTGAATTGTGGTTCAACAGAATTATTTTAAAAAACAAACTCATGAAACAGGCCTGGACAAAAATGATGGTACCCTTAACTTAATATTTTGTTGCACAACCTTTTGAGGCAATCACTGCAATCAAACGATTTCTGTAACTGTCAGTGAGACTTCTGCACCTCTCAACAGGTATTTTGGCCCACTCCTCATGAGCAAACTGCTCCAGTTGTCTCAAGTTTGAAGGGTGCCTTCTCCAGATGGCATGTTTCAGCTCCTTCCACAGATGTTCAATAGGATTTAGATCAGGGCTCATAGAAGGCCACTTTAGAATAGTCCAATATTTTGCTCTTAGCCATTCTTGGGTGTTTTTAGCTGTGTGTTTTGGGTCATTATCCTGTTGCAAGACCCATGATGTGAAACTGAGACCAAGCTGTCTGACACTGGGCAGCACATTTCTCTCTAGATGCGCGTCTCCGATAAACCTTTTTTAAATAACTATATGGTATACTGTAGTGTTATTAATAGTAATGCTAATGCAGCACAGCTGTGATCAAACCAGATAGCTCTCTAGTTTTGTTCTCTAGCTCTCTAGTTTTGACAATGTAATTATGACAACACTTTAAATAGGATTGTAAGGACTTTAACTGCTGTTGGTCTATGGTTTTTGTAAATATGCTGAATCACACTTTCATGGTCTGTTTAAGTTCATCTGTTTTAGCTATGCATGCTTAAAAAAATGGCTGTTATTAAGCTCCAGCAGTTATTTATGTCAGTTCCAGTTAATTTTAGGTTGTAAATGTGTTTTGTTTCTATTGTTTTAAAATATATAAATAAATGTTGTGAAATGTTGGATTCCTGAATTCATTTGTGCCCTTTCAGTTACTGTAGAGAAGATGAAATCTATTGTTTATTCAGTGTGACAGATTCACAAATGGTTTACCTCACCTCTGCACAACTATATTTTCAACCTTTTTGTAATGTAGTGATAAACAAGAACCTATAATACACTGTACATATTAGATATATACATAACATTGTAATCAATAATCCTTAATGAAGTTGGAAATAAGTTATGGTGGAACAATAATCTTTTTTTAAATAATATTGTGTAAAAACAGTACTGCATCTCCAAAAATGAGCACATCACCATTCAGATCTGTATCAAATAGCTCAGACATATTCATCCAAATTTCAAACAAAAACAAATCTTAAAATGGCTAAATTTATATGGGATTATTGTAAAATATGAAAGTTTTACTTTTTAGATGAGTTATTTCTAAAAATAAATTCACCACAATATTCAACTTTTGGAGGTGGATGAGTAGAATGTAAAAGAAAATCTACCTCAAATCAAGTCAGTCAGCATATAACAAACAGGAATTTATTTGGGGGAAAATATTTATTAAAAAATAAACAGTCCAGATGCAGGGTCCATGGGGCAGATCTGGGAGAGCAATAGAGAAATTAATTAAATCATGATTAGGACACTCTGGAAAGCTTTTGTTGTCCCCATAGTCAGTGTTGACCTTTGTTACTATAGTCAGGTACAATTTGTTGATGTAAAAAAGGACAGTCTCTAAGAAAGTATCATCACAGACTAACAGCATTAAAACATGACAGTATGTGAACTACTAGACAGTTTTAGGACTACAGCAATGCTGCAAAGAGTTTGCTTGGTCTACATAATGTGAATGACAATATACTGTCGGTGGAGGAAAGAGCAGATACAGAAATGGAATTACTTTTTATGTGTGTGTTGTGGGAGGAGGGAGGAGACTCCAGGCAGACCCAGGACACATGAGACACTGTCTCCCAGCTGGTCTGAGAACATCTTGGTGTCCTCTCTGAAGACCTGGAGGAGGTGGCTGGGGAGAGGGAAGTCTGGGCTTCTCTGATCAGACTGCTCCCTTCCACAACCTGAAACCCCCAGAAAAGCTGTAGAAGATGGATGGATGGCTGTGTTGTATAGTCATTCCTGCTGCAAGACTGGACCTGATTAAAGAAGAGGAACAACATTTTTTCTCATTGCACATTCTTGGAACACCAAGTGCACAGGCAGGTTGTGGTTTTAATAGAAATGAAAAGTCCAAGACATTTCAGCTGCCAAATTTTGACTATTGTTTTGAGAAGTTATTCAAAAAAGAAAGAAACAAATATCTGTTGCATCTACTTTTGGCAAAATAATCCATAAATATGATTGGTTTGACCAGGTTACTCACTAAATATTAAAAAAACGCTCCTTAACATTTCAAAAACAGTTAAAAAAAATCTCCTTAACAAACACATTTAAAAATTCAAAATAAAGGATTCGCCTTTATACATTACCATGTGTAAAATGTTTTGATAAGACTAAACTTACATTGGTGTGCTGCCAACTGTCTTCCTCACTGGACGATCCCTCTGGTGGTTGTTGTCCTGCTAATGGAGTCCAGGCCTCATACACAGGTGGGGTGGAGGAGAAGCTTCTGCTTATATCATCAGAATGTGGTTTTTAAATGTTGATCTATGATAACACAATCATATTAATAGTCCTTTCTGTGACTTTTTACATGTAAAACTTTGCACCATACTCACCTAAAGGTCAGCTATTGATGTCCTGTCCTTAACTCCCACTGGTCCATCACATCAATGAAGGCTTAAGAAGCTGTTGACCCTCTCTCCAGTCACTGTTTGGTGGAGCTCTTCTCTGCTGTATCATGATGACATTGTCCAAACACCCATCTGTCCTTATTCACCTCATGATGGAGGAAGTCCTTACAGAGGGTGAAAAAATGTGATGGTTTATTACTTGATAGTCAAAAATATGACATAAATTTCTACATACATAATTACCAGAGTGGTGGCTCAGTTGGTAGAGCATCCGCCCCACACCCGGGAGGCAGGGGTTCAAATCCCGGCTGGGTCATGCTGAACACCACATAAAAGCGGAACTTGCTGCCATCCAGCTTGGTGCTCAGCAATAATGGAATGGAGGAGGGAAATCTGTGGCGGTGCCTTGCATGGCAGCGGCCTTTCTGATTCTACACATGGGGTGTGTGTGATTGACACTGTAGATAGGATAAAGCACAATTTTGTTCTACTGTACATGATTGGTTGTATGGTTGAATGACAATAAGGGTTGATTTAATAAGAAAATAAATTAAGACCTGTTTATTCTATTATTAGAACTTAAACTATTTTAACCTCAATTTCCACCATGGTGATCAATAAAGTTTTACATTATTATCTTAATCTGTAACAACAACAAACAACTGTAACTTTTTTCACTGTACACCAAATTATAAGACTGAGCAGCTGCACATCAAAGCTGATAATTAAAAAAAAATTATCTAAAACATGACTGCTGCACAATTAGTATGTACTGTTACATTCATAGATGCAAATGTTGATCATATCATGAACCTGTCATACGTGTCAGCTTGGTAAGGAGCAGTTAGTAGGGTCTATTCCAAACCATATATTGGCTGATATTATTATACACTCATAATTACTGTATAATGTGAACATGTCAGAAATAAAATTTAGTTGGTTACATAGACTTTAGACATCCCCCCCAATCCCCTAACCACCAGATTAGCAGCAGAAGATGAATGAGCTAGTTAGCATCACAGCTAGCACTAGTTAGCTTACCTGTCAGAAGTAAAAAGGTCACCTCCGCATGACTTTTCAGCCCTTTCAGACTCTTCAGCAGACATTAGCTATCAAAAGCAGAACCCATATTTATCCTGCTCCTTTGTCATGCCATACTTGAGAATGATTGGGAAACTGACGTTTGCCTTGAGACTCAGGTATTTAGGTGAAAAATTCACTACCTGGCAACCCAACAACCCAAAATTTGAGGTGGCACATAACATCAAGCTAACAATGCTATTGGCTGTGACATCCTCACTGGACTTCCATGTTTGTCTTACTCCAGCTGCTGGATGTAAATATTTATTATGTTATTGTCGGTCAGCCAAAAATTACAAAATATTTTTTTCATCAATATACCAATTTTTAGAAGAACATTAAGACATACATTGTGCACGTTTCTAAACGCTCTGTTGATGTATTATTTTTTTTTTTAAAAATCTTTGTGTTCATGCAAAATTTTCTATATTTCACCTTTAAGATTTACTATGAATTTTCACCACTTAGTCCGTTTAATTTAGTCATTAATTCATCATGTGCAACAAGTGAACAGATTTATTAATGGTGCATGTATGGGCCAATAAATTACTTGAGCCTGCCCTCAGTGTGGTGGTAGTGCTTAGATCAAGATGGTATTGAAGAAATGTAATGCAGTGATCCATGTAAGACATCAGTGTGAAATACAGTTTACAACTAAAATCTTCCTCTAACATCTTTTAATGAGGGGGTAAAATGTGCTATACTTTCACGAGTCTGGTATGTCAAAGAAGAACAAACTCACCAGGCGGACTTTTTTTCCCCTTATAGCTCAGCTTATAGCAGACCTACTATGCTGGCATATACTGTAGCTTTGACGGCTGTGACCAGAGGTGAACCATACAGCAAAATGTTAGGAAGGAAGGAAGGAAGGAAGGAAAGAGAATGATACTGAAGAGAAGACTAGTCGCCATAGCACCAGATAATACAAGCACATTGTTTTTATGCTGATTTCACATTTTAGTCCATCTCCAATTCTAAATATTTTTTATTCAACTTAAAAATGTGTTGCTTTTCACTATTGCAAAAGAACAGGTCCCTTGTACTGATCTAACTGGCCAACTGTATTTTGAGACTGTCCTCCAACAGGTGTTTTACCAACAGGGATTACAACTTATATGAACGTTTTGATATAAAGCAATCTCTAGTGATCATGTAAACAATGACATTAAGTGACACGGTGGGGGATTATAGTGGTAATTTGTATAAACACTCACCTCTTCCTAACATGAACCACATAAAAATGTGTATTTAATGATTTCTTCTTTCGACTACTCCCTTTAGGGGTTGCCGGAGCAAGTCATCTGCCTTCATCTCACCCTGTCCCTTGCATCCTCTTCTCTCCCACCAACCCTCTCCATGACCTCCTCCTGTGTTCTTCCTCTTTTCCTCCTGCCTGGCAGCTCCATTTTCTACATCCTTTGTTCAGCTTTGCATCTCTTGCTTTGTCTCCAAATCACTCAACCTGAGCTGTCCTCTGAGATATTCATTTCTAATACTGTCAGTCCTAGTCAGTCCCATGGAAGACCTTAGCATCTTCAATTCTGCCACCTTCAGCTCCGCCTCCTCTCTTTTCATCAGTGCCACTGTCTCCAAACCATACAACATAGCAGGTCTCACTTCTGTCTTGTACACCTTCCCTTTCACTCTGCTATTCTTCTGTCACAAATCACCCCTGATCACAAATCACTCGTCTCCACCCATTCCACCCTGCCTGCACTCTTGTCTTCACCTCTCTTGTGCACCATCTATACCTTTGGATGGTTCACTCCAGGTATTTAAACTCATCAACTTTCACTACTTCTACTCCTTGCATCTTTACTGTTAACGACTAAAGGAAATTAACAAAGAAATGAAAATAAAAGTCAAGATGGGGATATAAACATGGAGGAATTATTTTTAATTCCCTCCATCATCCCTGGCCTGCTTCCATGCAATGATTTAAATGTCTTTCACACTCTGAAACACCATGAGCTGCGGTGATATCTCCATCTTCTGATACAACCTATTTGTCAGTGGTAGTAGCAGGACTTGTTAGTGTTTCTGCTCTAATTAGCTCCAACCCATCTAAGAAGGTGTTGGTGGGTGCAGGTTTTATATGGAGAAAGAGTACGTATAGCTTGCAAATGTCACTGTATTCACATTTGGCAGCAATAGTACTGAAAAACTGTCCTCATTAATATCAGCAATATAATAAAGCCACCACAGACTGTTTGTGTTAGACAGGAACAAAAACTATTCGGCTGCAAAAATTATTACAGCAATAGTGAAAAAACAAAAATATCTAGCTATAGTAGGAGAAATTTCTCAAATCATTTATATTCCCACTTGTATTTTAGGACCTTATTTTTGAGTCATCCAAGAGTATGGGGTCTGTGGGATGTGCAGAGACAGTATTCTCCGTCAGCTGGTGATGTTCTTCTAACAAGGCTGTGGCTCTGTTTGCACTGCCACGCTTCCACTTTGAATGCCTGTCATGCTTTCTCAAGGTTGTGAATTTGGACTCCAGTGGCAGAATCAACAAACAGCATGACGGCTGCAGCCTGTTCCCAAGAAAGCCACACAGTAAAAATCTGTTTTCCAAATACAGCATCCATCGCATAGGTTGACTTAAAGGCAACACACAACTTTTCCAAGTCCACCACTCCTAGTGTTTCAAGTCCCTCACAGCATCCATTTAGATTTGCAAAATTAAAGGGCACTAAGAGAGTGGATACCTCCACCAAGGTCTGCTGTGTTTGTGAATGAGCAGGATTACGCAAAAAGTAGTACTGGATTGATTTGATGTGACCCTTGGACTATGGCTGAACCCATTAGATTTTGGAGGTGATCTGGGTCAGAATATGGATTCAGGATCAGTTTTTCCACTGTCTTTAACGCTGCAAGATAGGGCCTTGGTGGAGGTATGTGCTCTCGGATCACCTACAAAATCTAATGGGCTCATCTGCATGCAGTTCAAGGACCACCTGTGGTGAAAATTCCATTAAAGTCTGTCCGGTGGTCATTGCATAATTGTGCACACAAACAGAAAAACAATCCAGCATGATCACATTACCTCTCTGGCAGCGGTAATGAAAAAAGCATAGTTAAACTTTTCTTTCTACATAATCTCTACTGCCAAAAGGGGTCATTTTCTTTTAACTGAAGCTCCTGTTTCCCCACTTTCAGATGAGTGTCATCAACTCACAACAGGCATATTCTTCCTTCCTTTTTAGTCAACCCAAATGCTGATATACTGTACTTCCAACTTTCTTATGATAAAATCACTTAAAGCGAGGTAGTCGGATACCCAAAAGCCAATGGTGTATAGAACACGTATATTAGGATTTGTATGTGAAATTTCGGCATCAAAACTGCTCCCGTTTAGTTGTAATTAATATTCAAAAATGATATTTTCGGGACGAAAGAATTCAAGCGTCCCTGCATTTGTTTACTTCTCGGGGCCGCCGCCGGAGAGCGAGCCGTGTGCAAAATGCGATCGTGTTGTTAATATAGCACATTTTTTGTGGAAATGTTACTATTATTAGTTGTAAAATGTGTTATAAAACGATTAGACAACGATACTATGGCTCTTCCTGCTGTTCCCGTTTCACTGTTTTTTTACCGGATGTAAAATACGGGATCCCTATGGCCCATCAACGCACGAAGTATCCTGGCCGATGTAAACAGCCACGGACCAAAAAACGTACATTTGCTCGTGGAACAGGTCATTCACAGTCACAGAAGATCGCGTTATATGTGTCTATAGGATTTTCTTTCCATGCACGCAAAAAAAAAAAATTTCCCCGGATCCGACTACCTCGCTTTAAAGATTTAGTAACATTTGATATAACTCCCTATTCTGCAGACCTTGTCTTTAAATATGTTCATGTAAGAAAATATTTGATATTGAATGATATGTTAAGGTTTAATAGACCGTACTGTGAAAATGACAAAGGATTTCATGATTAATTTTCCCTTTACAAGATTTCTTAAAATAAGTCACAGAATAAAATTATGATTGCTTTGTGAAGAATATACTACATAGCTACAGTGGGGTAAAAAAGTATTTAGTCAGCCACCAACTGTGCAAGTTCTCCCACTTAAAAGATGACAGAAGTCTCCAATTTTCATCATAGGTATACCTCAACTATGAGAGACAAAATAAGAAAAAAAAAATCCAGAAAATCACATTGAAGGATTTTTAATGAATTAATTGGTAAATTCCTTGGTAAAATAAGTATTTGGTCAATAACAAAAGTTCATCTCAATACTTTGTTATATACCCTTTGTTGGCAATGACAGAGGTCAAACGTTTTCTGTAAGTTTTCACACACTGTTTTTTTTTTTTGTTTGGTTTTTTTTTTTTGTTACTTATTTGTACCCGTAGGTAGACTTGGTTTGCAGTCTGGTGACAAGCCACCGGCTGCTGGTCGCTGCGTGCGCGAGCGCAACTAAACCTACATGTTTTTGGTGTGCGGGAGGAAACCGGAGAAATCCCGGAGTAAACCCGCGCAACACGGGGAGAACATGCAAACTCCACACAGCTCACTGTTGGTCGGGGGCTGGGATCGAACCCACGATCTCATGATCCCCGCGGTCCCCCGGCCGAGGGTAAAACTGTGCTGCCACAGTGCTAAACCACTGCGCCAGCGTGCAGCCCCCACTGTTGCTGGTATTTTGGCCCATTCCTCCATACAGATCTCCTCTAGAGCAGTGATGTTTTGGGGCTGTCGCTGGGCAGCACAGACTTTCAACTCCCTCCAAAGATTTTCTGTGGGGTTGAGATCTGGAGACTGGCTAGGCCACTCCTGGACCTTGAAATGCTTCTTACAAAGCCACTCCTTCGTTGCCCGGGCGGTGTGTTTGGGATCATTGTCGTGCTGAAAGACCTAGCCACGTTTCATCTTCAGTGCCCTTGCTGGTGGAAGGAGGGTTTCACTCAAAATTTCACGATACATGGCCCCATTCATTCTTTCCTTTACACGGATCAGTCGTCCTGGTCCCTTTGCAGAAAAACAGCCCCAAAGTATGATGTTTCCACCCCCATGCTTCACAGTAGGTATGGTGTTCTTTCTCCTCCAAACACGACAAGTTGAGTTTTTACCAAAAAGTTCTATTTTGGTTTCATCTGACCATATGACATTCTCCCAATCCTCTTCTGGATCATCCAAATGCTCTCTAGCAAACTTCAGACGGGCCTGGACATGTACTGGCCTAAGCAGGGGGACACGTCTGGCACTGCAGGATTTGAGTCCCTGGCGGCATAGTGTGTTTCTGATGTAGCCTTTGTTACTTTGGTCCCAGCTCTCTGCAGGTCATTCACTAGGTCCCCCCATGTGGTTCTGGGATTTTTGCTCACCGGTCTCGTGATAATTTTGACCCCACGGGGTGAGCTCTTGCGTGGAGCCCCAGATCGAGGGAGATTATGAGTGGTCTTGTATGTCTTCCATTTTCTAATAATTGCTCCTGTGGGTGACCCCCACAACAGACTTGGACAAGCAAAGCGCTCAGCTGGAGCAATTGGCAGAACAATGTGATGTGTGTATTGCTATCAATAGGCAGCCTCCCTTTGTCTAGCTCTTTCCTGCCAGTAATCTTCCTATTGTTATGGGTGACTCTCAAATGCAAATGTCTTCCTGTCAGTAATCCTCCTATTGATGTGGGTGACTCTCAAATGCAAATGTCCATGCCTACTGCTGTGAATGCATTGTCTGTAGTGGGGTATTTAAACTGCATCGCTCTGTAACTCTTTCTCTCTCTCTGACGACTGCTCAACTGACCACACGATTGCCTGTCTCCTGACGAGAGCCTCCGGGCCCGCTCCGGCGTGCCTGCATGGCGCTGGAGTGGGTGTTGTGATGGCGGTATGATTAATAAACTCCCTCAAAAACTCTCAGTTTGCCGCTTATTATTCCATGCCGCCACACTGGTGACCCCAAGAAAGCACACGCTTTGTGCAACGCAACCTTCTGGTCTGGACAGCCACACTGGTGACCCGACATAGAAAAGGACACGCTGACAATGAACGCAACACCCAGCGGTGATTCTCCGACGACAAGCGAATGCAGCAGCCTGACGCAAATGGACTGCCCTCCCTTCTGCTACAGGGAGACCTCGACGCAGAGCCATCACCAGGCGAACTCTCCGGAGATCATCCACGACCGGGAAAGCGGCAGAAAGCTTCATGGTGCGTCCTTCGCCTGAGATCTGGACATCCACGCTGGGACCGGCCGCTCTCACAGCTCCTCCGCATACACACGAGAGCGCACGCACTTCGTCCTCTCTCCACGACGGCAACCTCCAGGGCCGACGGAGAACGCAGCGCGTGGACCTGAACGCACCATGACCCGGCACTAGCAAACTACAGCAACAGCTTCGACAGGGAGGACCATCGGCGCCGACGACGCTGATCTCCATCAAGCTCCCTGACCCTGACTCGCCTCTCAACAGCGGGACACCCACGCACCGAACCCCCGCGCGCACACCGGGGGGTTACGAGGACGGCGCACCACGCACGGGACAATAACGGCTCCACAGACCCCCATCGTCCTTCGCCGCTGCACACAGAACCTTCAGGGCTGCTCACACACCTGAAGCACGCACGCAGCTCGCTCACAGGATTTTGTACGGGTCTCAGCCATGGCGCACAAGGGAATTCAGCCACCTGCTGTCCCCGAGGGCTTTAGGGCTGCGCGCGCGCACCTAAAGCCAACACGCCAAGTCCCTCACACAGCTGCAGCTCCTTTTCTCTCACAGCCGCTACGCAGCCTTGCAGCTCCTGTTTTTCTTCACAGCTGCGAGAGGAGTCAGAGACAAATTTTTCTTCGCACAGCCGCTGTGGACCTCCGCCACGTTCAACAGGACAGCCCCTCAACATCGCGGATCCACAGGCAATTTTTGCGCGGCCCAAACAATTTCGCCGTCCCGGGCCGGCACTTGCTACCCCCACCCCCCCCTCCCTCCACCGCCGCCTGCAGGGAGCTCCCCCCGCAGCTCGCTCCCAAAGCCGGACTATTGAGGCCTCAGCTTCTCGCTGAGCCCTCTGGGGGGGAGTACTGTGGGTGACCCCCACAACAGACTGGGACAAGCAGAGCGCTCAGCTGGAGCAATTGGCAGAACAATGAGATGTGTGTATTGCTATCAATAGGCAGCCTCCCTTTGTCTAGCTCTTTCCTGCCAGTAATCTTCCTATTGTTATGGGTGACTCTCAAATGCAAATGTCTTCCTGTCAGTAATCCTCCTATTGATGTGGGTGACTCTCAAATGCAAATGTCCATGCCTACTGCTGTGAATGCATTGTCTGTAGTGGGGTACTTAAACTGCATCGCTCTGTAACTCTTTCTCTCTCTCTGACGACTGCTCAACTGACCACACAATTGCCTGTCTCCTGATGAGAGCCTCCGGGCCCACTCTGGCGCGCCTGCACGGTGCTGGAGTGGGTGTTGTGATGGCGGTATGATTAATAAACTCCCTCAAAAACTCTCAGTTCGCCGCTTATTATTTCATGCCGCCACAGCTCTCACAGTTGATTTCTTCACACCAAGCTGCTTACCTATTGCAGATTCAGTCTTCCCAGCCTGGTGCAGGTCTACAATTTTGTTTCTGGTGTCCTTTGACAGCTCTTTGGTCTTGGCCATAGTGGAGTTTGGAGTCTGACTGTTTGAGGTTGTGGACAGGTGTCTTTTATACTGATAACGAGTTCAAACAGGTGCCATTAATACAGGTAACGAGTGGAGGACAGAGGAGCCTCTTAAAGAAGAAGTTATAGGTCTGTGAGAGCCAGAAATCTTGCTTGTTTGTAGGTGACCAAATACTTATTTTACTGAGGAATTTACCAATTAATTCATTAAAAATCCTTCAATGTGATTTTCTGGATTTTTTTTCTCATTTTGTCTCTCATAGTTGAGGTATACCTATGATGAAAATTGGAGACCTCTCTCATCTTTTAAGTGGGAGAACTTGCACAGTTGGTGGCTGACTAAATACTTTTTTGCCCCACTGTATGTCTGTGACAGTGGCCCCAAAAAAATATTTCAGTGGAATCTAAGTTTCAGAAATGACCGAAGACGAAAATGGTGGAAACCACGGGATAATAAAACGGAAAAAAACAAAGTTAAGGGGTTGGCAAAAAGCTGCTTGAATTATCACTCCACAACAGAGACACAGGTCCACGCTTTCAGGTGTGTTCAGACCAAACGCAAATGGGCGAATTTTTCGTGCAGCGTGATTACAATTTAACTCAATGTAAAGACACGAATAGGCATAAATTCACCATCTGAGTGAGTGCAGACAGGCAAAGTTGCCTTTATAACTTCTGCAGCTGTGTTCAACCTGCTGTGGAAATTCCCAAAACACCGCCATGCTTAGGTTTACATTATCTGATGGGGTCTCACCTGAAAAAATTGTCCCTGCCTCCAAAATTTCACCTGGATGATGGGTTGTTTACACTGCTAGCCTGCTAGCCTTGTTAGCACGTCTGTGGCAAGAGCCCTTGGGTAAAAAAACTCCAGCACTCCGATTCAGCTGCAGAGCTCCTGGTCCATCTGTCTCTGGGTGAGCATGAGTCTCATTTTCAAACTGGAAAAGCACTCAGAGAGTGCATACTTCCACCAAGGCTCCTTCCGTCCCTCATGGATCACCTCCAAAATGTAATGGGTTTGTTTTGGAGGATTCTTTCTAACACAGTGTGAGAAGATAAGAGCCTTGGTGGAGGTATGCCTTCTCGGATCATCACTGAAATGTTATGGGTTCCTTTCTAGCCAAGGAACCACCTCTGGTGAAAATTTCATCCAAATCCATCCAGTAGTTTTGGATTATTCTTGCTAACACACTGTGAGAAGATAAGTGCCTTGGTGGAGGAATGCATTCTGGGATCATCATCAAAATGTTATGGGTTTGTCTCTAGCCCAAGGACCACCTCTGGTGAAAATCTAATCCAAATCCATGCAGTAGTTTTGGCGTAATCCTGCTGCACAAATACAAACAAGGTCCGTGGTGGAGGTATGCACTCTCAGATCATCGCCAAAATTTATTGGGTTCATCCTTGGTCCAAGGGCTACCTCTGTGGAAAATTTCATTCAAATCTGTCCAGTACATTTTGCGTAATCCTGCTAACAGTCAGAAAGACAAACAGACAAGCAAACCACCCCAATTACATAACCTCCTTGGCGGAGGTAACTAGTTTACTCTCTAATGTTGATACTTTTACTCAGGTGAAGGCAGAATCT
Source organism: Pholidichthys leucotaenia (assembly GCA_020510985.1). NCBI lineage: Eukaryota > Metazoa > Chordata > Actinopteri > Cichliformes > Pholidichthyidae > Pholidichthys > Pholidichthys leucotaenia. The sequence continues at coordinate 355,881,786 of CM035837.1, read as the reverse complement.
CAAGGTTAGCACTATCCCTCAGACATGAGCACATGAATTTGTGAGATTCGCGTGTGCTCACCTCCTTCCATTGACTTTGTTTGTATTCGCGCCGCCTGTTTACTTTTGGTCTGAATGTGCCTTTACAGCCCAGCCCCTCTTGAAATGTCATAGTAGAGAAACCCCTGGTTGACTTCCTGTTTCAGTTCTGATGGGATGTCATGACCAGTGTTGGGCAAGTCACTAAAAAATAGTCACTAATTACAGTTACTAGGTACCTCTTTTCAAAAGTAACTGAGTTACTTTACCAATTACTGCATGATTAAAGTTACCAGTTACTTAAAAAAGTAACTTTCACGTTACTTTTAAATGCATACTTAAATCATCTTGCACACATAGCAAGATAATTTACTTAATGGATTACATTACGGGCTTATTAATGTCAGGCTGAAAACAAACTGTTTCAGACAGAGCTTTTAGAACCTGTTCAGTCTGCTTTATGTGCAAAAGTGTGCAAAAACGGACCTGGTAAAAGTCAATTTGTTTATATTTTGTCTAGGTTTTAAACTTGCATTCGATCGGTCGGGAGTTACATCTTCCACCAAAACATATGTATTTTTAGAAAGTTTTAGAAAGTTTTTAGGAAGAAGGAGTCCTATCAAGCTTGGTTGGCTTGTGGGACTCCCGAAGCAGCTGAGGTGTACCGGCAGGCCAAGCGGAGTGCAGCTCAGGTGGTTGCTGAAGCAAAAACCTGGGTATGGGAGGAGTTCAGTGAGGCCATGGAACAAGACTTTCAGTCGGCCTCGAAGAGATTCTGGCAAACTGTCCGGCAGCTCAGGAGGGGAAAGCAGCTCCCTGTCCACACTGTGTATGGTGCGGATGGGACACTGTTGACTTTGACTGGGGATATCGTCGGGCGGTGGAAGGAATATTTTGAGGATCTCCTCAATCCCACTGATACGCCTTCCACAGAGGAAGCAGGGTTTGGGGACGAGGGGGATGACTCGCCTATCACAGGGGCTGAGGTCGCCAAGGTGGTTAAAAATCTCCTTGGTGGCCGGGCCCCGGGGGTGGACGAGAGTCGCCCTGAGTACCTCAAGGCCCTGGATGTTGTTGGGCTGTCATGGTTGACACGCCTCTGCAACATTGCGTGGAGGGCGGGGGCAGTGCCTTTGGCATAGCAAACCGGGGTGGTGGTTCCTCTCTTCAAAAAAGGGGACCGGAGGGTGTGCTCCAACTTTAGAGGGATCACACTCCTCAGCCTCCCTGGAAAGGTCTATGCCAAGGTACTGGAGAGGAGAGTCCGGCCGTTGGTCGAACCTCGGATTCAGGAGGAGCAATGTGGTTTTCGTCCTGGCCGTGGCACATCGGACCAGCTTTTTACCTTCTTGAGAATTCTTGAGGGTTTGTGGGAGTTTGCCCAACCAGTTTACATGTGTTTTGTGGACTTGGAGAAGGCATTTGACCGTGTCCCTCGTGGATTTTTGTGGGGGGAGCTTCGGGAGTATGGGGTATCGGGCTTGTTGTTACAAGCTATTCGGTCTCTGTACGACCGTTGTGAGAGTTTGGTTCGTATTGCCAACACTCGGTCGGATTCATTCCCAGTGAGAGTTGGACTCCGCCAGGGCTGCCCTTTGTCACCGATCCTGTTCATAATTTTTATGGACAGAATTTTCTAGGCGCAGCCAGGGAATGGAGGGTGTCATGCTTGGTGACCACAGGATCTCATCTCTGTTGTTTGCAGATGATGTTGTCCTGTTGGCTTCATCCAGCAATGACCTACAGCTCTTGCTGGGACGGTTTGCCGCTGAGTGTGAAGTGGCTGGGATGAGAATCAGCACCTCCAAGTCCGAGTCCATGGTCCTCAGCTGGAAAAAGGTGGATTGTCCTCTCCGGGTTGGGGACAGGCTCCTGCCCCAAGTGGAGGAGTTTAAATATCTTGGGGTCTTATTCACGAGTGAGGGGAAAATGGAGCGAGAGATCGACAGACGGATTGGAGCAGCATCTGCAGTGATGCAGACGCTGTACCGGTCTGTTGTGGTGAAGAGGGAGCTGAGTTCTAAGGCAAAGCTGTCGATTTACCAGTCAATCTACGTTCCTACTCTCACCTATGGTCACGAGCTTTGGGTAATGACCAAAAGAACGAGATCGCGGATACAAGCGGCTGAAATGAGCTTTCTCCGTAGGATTGCTGGACTCACCCTCAGAGATAGGATGAGGAGCTCAGTCATCCAGGAGAGGCTCAGAGTAGAACCGCTGCTCCTCCACATTGAAAGGAGTCAGTTGAGGTGGTATGGGCATCTGATTAGGATGCCTCCTGGACGCCTCCCACTTGAGGTGCTTCAGGCACGTCCCACTGGGAGGAGACCCCGGGGTAGACCCAGGACTCGGTGGAGAGACTATGTCTCTGCTGGTCTGGGAACGCCTTGGTATCCTCTCTGAAGTGCTGGAGCAGGTGGCTGGGGAGAGGGAAGGCTGGGCTTCTCTGCTTGAACTGCTGCTTCCGCAACCTGGACCTCCGAAAAAGCGGTAGAAGATGGATGGACAATGATACCAGGCACTCACGGGGGTTTTCCAGGGACTTGCTGCTAGCAAACAAAGAAAGTCATGATTTATGACTTCTCGTGCCTGTATCTCGTAATGATGTGGTGGGCATTCCAACTCATTTTGACAGCACGGGTCACATATATTTGATATTATATGTATATTATTGTGTAACATGTAGTCAGAGTCCTATCAGAAGTTTGCATGAGTTAAAAACGGACTTGCCACTGTGGGAACTGTGATGTATTTATGTTTTATTGTGAAGTGCGGTGTAGTGGTGGCCACCCCATAAATACCAGGGGGGCATCCATGTTATGGCCTCTTTGCCGATGCCCCTTCCTGGTGGCTGTATTGTGTTGCCAACCCCCTCAATAAAGCTGAGTTCAACTGTGCACCTGGCCTCGTCACTGCAGAGGTAATTTCAGACATAACATTTTGGCGACGAGAATAAACCATGGAGGCGTGTATTCCACCACTTCGGCCCTTCTTGGAGGTCCCGGGTGAACCACTTGTGCCCTGGCTGAGATGGTTAGTGGCCTTTCAGAACTACATCATCCCGCTCGACCTGGGTGAGCTAGATAAACTAAGGGCATGTGCACTCCTGATGCATAGTTTGGGGATTGAGGGCCAGCGTATCCTGCGTACACTCGGGACTTCAGACTCGTATGTGGACAGTCGAGTTGCTAGCGTGCCATTTCTACACCACGGACAGCGTAACCGTCCAGAGGATTAGGTTCCGACACTGACACCTGCGAGTGAGTGAGCCTGTCCGCCAGTTTGTTGCCGACCTGCGGCAGCTGGCCAGCGAGTGTTGTTTTGGGCCATTGGAGGAAGAAATGGTACGTGACCAGCTGGCAGAGCACACAACTAGCGCTGCTTTATGAGCTAGGCTTCTTAAGGCACCGTGTAACCTGACGTTACCTAGGGCTGTCGAGCTAGCTCTCCAAATGGAGACTGCAGACAAGCTAACATCGGAACTAAATTGGCACCAGTCACAACGGCAGCTGGAGCCTCCAGCTGCAGCATTAGTAGTGGACCCAGATAGTGAGACTAGAGTGTATGACGACACAATGGAAGCCAATGCTACCAGCCGTAGGTCTGCCCCAGGAAAACCCTTGTGTATGGGTTGTGGGTCCGCAAATCACCGATATAAGGTCAGGGACTGCCCGGCTAAAGGGAAGCACTGTGGCAAGTGTGGACGCTTGAACCATTATGCCAGGGTGTGCCGTATGTCTGAGCCGCAGAGCCCATGGAGAAAATCAACTTCACTCGCCCCAACAACTGTCCATGTGGTGTCCCCAAGTACCACCGGGTACACATTCTGCAAAGTGACGCTGGATGGTGAGGAGGTGCCACTGCTGATCGACACGAAGGTGGAGGGATCATTATTGAATTGGGCCACGGTGAGGAAATTTTTTCCCCACTACAGAATAAGAGGTAAGCCAGCGCCGCTCTACAGTTACGGCGGTGGCAGACTGCGCACAGTTGGAACACTGGAGTTAACAGTTCGGTACAAGCCGGCGGTGATGGCTGACTTCACGTTCCACATGATGGCCCGAGGCAACAACATCATGGGCTGCAACCTGTTTTATGGAGTGGGGTTCACCATTAAAGACAACGCTGGGGAAGAGTGCACTGGTTGTGGCCAGTGAAACCATCCGGTTCCACTGGTGGAGGACAACGCTGTGTGGAACGAAGATTTACCGGGCACCATGGTGGTCAAGCAGGACCAGCCTCACTCAGGTTCAGCGCAGGAGGGTCTCAGTGCCGGTGCTCGAGGTACAGTAGGAGAGGGTACTGAGTGTGGTGGTGAGGCACATCCGCCAACGAGCTAGCCCCAGATTCCTCCAGAGCTTGACCGCAGAGGGCTGGAGGATCTGCAGCTACAACGGCGATCACTACAGCGGCTTTAAAAGAGGTTGGGGCCAGACCGACAGGCACGGAGGAACCGTGTGCCAGACGGCATCATTGCAAGCCAAGCAGGGCTCCTCTGAGAGTTGCAGACCTGGTCCGGGCTCAAGGAGATGGATGTCCACAGCAGATGTGGGCCAAACTACAGCCAGAGGAACACCAGGAGTGGCTGCACATCGTGGCTAAGTGAAGCACAGCCTACTTCCAGCTGTCAGATGGCACACCAACGAGCTGCGGCGTGCCCGGGAGGAGGCTTCGGATGGAAGGTCCGCATGAGAGGCGTCTGATGGCGAGGAGAAGAGACACTCTCGTCTATGAGGTCAACTGCAACCCTGGGGGTATGCCACTTCCAGGGGCGGATCTACTGAGGGGCTACCCTGGGCCCCCGCATGCCGGTTCTACCCCTTTCTGCCAGAAGGACAGCAGTGTGGTTTTGAAATAAAAATAGTTCTAATGTTCATATGTTTGTATGTTTAAAAAAAAAGTCATTGTTCTGGGGTTTTATTAGTATAGGAACACGGCAGTAATTTTAAGTTATTAATGGACTGTTATTTGTTCTACAGGTGGCAGAATAATCCATCTTGCCGTGTGGGGTAGGGCGGTAGTCCACCCGTCCTCCCTAGTTTTAGGTTTTGTTGTGTGAATGTGATAGGCCATTTAGTGATTTCAGTTTTTGTTTTCTTCGTGTGTGTTTTGGGTCCTAAATTGGGGAGGGTCTTGATTGTGTGTGTGTTGTTGGACTTTCTAAGGAAGGGGGGGGGGTGATGTTGTATTTTATGTTTTATTGTGAAGTGCGGTGTAATGGCAGCCACTTCCTCTTCCGCTACTGCACCGCCCCATAAATACCAGGGGGCATCCATGTTACGGCCTCTTTGCTGATGCCCCTGCCTGGTGGCTGTATTGTGTTGCCAACCCCCTCAATAAAGCTGAGTTCAACTGTGCACCTGGCCTCGTCATTACAGAGGTAATTTCAGACATAATAGGAACATTAACCAGCCAATCAGAAATTAGTTCGTTTTTGCAATTAAGGAGGCAAGAATACGTTCTGAAATTATTTAGCTAATCAGAAATCAGTTTATATTTGTTGCTATGGCAAATTCACTATCTCTTTGCATTGGGAAAAACAAAGTGAAAGAAGGCAAACCTCTAACCAATTGCAGTCTGTCTTTTGGCAACATCCCCGAATGATGTTTTCAATGTGCTGAATACAACACATGTTCATATTCAGCAGTACTATTTACTTTTTTAACAAGTTTAGGAAACTACAGTTGAATCGGTGAATTCAAAAGGGGCCCAAGTCCCCTTTGAAAAAGTGTGGACTTGGGCCCTTTTTGAATTCACCGATTCAATTTGAACATCAGTTTCAGATAAAAACAGTCCAAGGCCTTCCCCTAAACTGGACATTATAAAGAAGTCAAGATGCAGCAGGACAGCGCTCAGGAGACATGCAAAAGTGGAACTTGTAGGAGTCAAGAATTGAGGAGACTGGATGATTTTTCCAGTATCTGTTTTAATTCTCATTCATCCTACGTCCTCTCTCGATCGGAGTGAAAAGAGACAGGACGCAGTCACACACATACATTTATACACTCATCTCTAACAATACATCACACAAAAAGTCTCAATACTCAGCTACATCCTTTCATCTATAATAGAACACCCAGAGTCCTCAGGGGGTGCAGGCACGTCTTCCTCTTGAGGTGTGAAGTCAATACACATGGCTAGCTCAAAGTCTCTCTTGGCTGAATTCAGCCAGCCACATGTGAGTCACATAGGTTACAACTATGGCCTCCACAAACTAACCCATACAATACTCCGCTAGTGCTAGCATTGGCTTAGCATTTTGCAACCATTATTTTAAAACTGGATTTGATGACAGGAAGATTTATCCAGATCCATGAAAAGACATGGTAACCGGTGATTTAAAATCTGTTTCTCTCCTTGTATGCTGTTTTATTTTCAACTTTTTAAATGACTGTGGGAAATATTTTTCATTGGTGCTCCATTTGACTAATTGGGCCAGTAATGAATGAAATCATTTTTATGGGACACCAAAAGCCCACCAAGCGCTCCCGAAAAATCAAATCATTTTTTATGTTGATATTTAACAACAAATGGCCATTCTTGTAATAACTAACAAGACACACAACTCTTAAATAATGCATTAAATCATATTTAACAGGACCACGTGACATCAAGTCAACAAACGAGACACTTTTACAAATACTTGTGACACTTTTATAAATACTTGCAATACATTCCTTTTAATTTGATGTCATTATTTTGGCTTTTTTGTTTCCCGTCTGGTCCCATTCGTTGTTGGTGTTAGGGTGAAGATGTGTCCTCATCCTTTCTTGGTCAGATTTTATCATGCTGAATGAGGCTGGTGTAGTGTTCAGTAATGTTTTCTTGGGGCTTTGTAAGAGCTGCATTTAATATCTGTGGAGCTACAAACTCAGGATCCTCGCAAATATAAGCGTGTCTATTCATGAATAATTTGCCTCCTCGGTGGGATCACCCACGAGCCGCTACTGCTTCAGGGTCAAATGCAAGGTCAATGGACATTCAAGAGTTGTCCCAGACCCCTTTTAGGTTGTGTTAAGATATGGTGATTGTCTATCTCATTATAAAGTGATTATAAGCCAAAACTGATTTTGACCTTTTATGACCCTATGATATTGACTTTTGACCTTTTAATCCCAAAAGCAGAGCCACACGTGCTACTCCCGTGGACCACCTGTGTGCTAAGTTTGGTCACCCCAGCATCATTTCCTCTCGAGTTAGAGCATGGACACACAGACTGACAGATACGCAGATCTCCAACACTGTTGGTGTGGGTAATTAGATTAATATGTGTGTGGGCTAAAGCAATGATGCAAAATAATTGGCTACTTTTTTTTTTTTTTAGTTCTGTTTATGTTTTTGAAAATGAAGGTGAATGGGCTAAAGATGCATTTTCATAAAGTAGCATTAGCTTTTTTCTAAGTCTGTTTTGACGTGTAAAATTTTAAGTGTTACACATCTGATTTATCTTTACGAAATGTCTTTGTAACAAAATGTATTTAAAAGCAAGACCTTAAGTCGTTTCTTCAATGCACAACCATTAAAAATACAGTAGACACTGCAGCACTTCCTTGTGTGCTGGATGCAGTAGCAGTCAAAAAAATTGACTTGTTGCTAATTTTTAGTGATCAGCTGTGGTGAGCTAGCTCTTGTGACACGACTCTGTCTGGTGGAAAAACAAGCATCAGCTGTCTGCTGCAGACAGTTGCATCACAGCTACACTGCGACCAAATGATGGAAATCAGGGGTTAGGCTTGTGTTGTACTCAGATGTACTGCGTTGTCTTCCACGATTAAATGGTGACATTCTTTTAATGCCTAAAAGCTTTGAATCCCAGAAACCAATACATTTTGCTTCTTCTAAACCATTAAAATTGGGAAGGTTCAGGGTGGGGCAATGGAGGAAAAAAGTCAAAGAATATATATTAGGGGACAAGGCAAAAGACTCAAAAATGAGGGATAAAACCAGCCAGCAAATATGCAGTTGGTTAAAAAAAATAAACAGGAAATTGATACTGTCTTTGCAGTAGTACAGCAGAAATGATGACTACTGTATATGGAAAATGCTGGTTAAGAGGAATTGGATGCAACACAGAATGAGTTGAATATATGCAGATGAGCATAATGAGCAATAACAAATTATCTTCACCATGTGCATTTTTGAGAGCTAAATTCATTTTCAAAAACTCCTTCTCATAAAGTACTTGTATTCAAATGAATGCCCACAAGACTCTCTTTTTTTTCAAAACAATACTTTGCAGTACTTCAGCAAATCAGTCTATTCGGGAAAAAAATCTTTATTTAATTTCAGGTAGGCATGCTAATATATAGCTTTGTGAAACAGATCTCACTGGGGTGTATTAAAATGTGGTTTTGATTTATGACTCTGTGTGACTATGATGAATGATTGAGACCAGTCTGAAATTTCAGACCTTCTCCTGCTTGTCATCCATTACAGCTCCCCCCAGTAATACAGACCTCCAAATTCATCAGTAATTCTATATAAGTTTTATCCTCTCTCTCTTTACCTTACTTTGAGTCAGCCAGCATCTGAGAAGAAATGTGCTGTCAGCTTCTTCCTTAAAGGTCACATGAAAAAAAGTCCAATAGACAGTAATGGCTATATTAGAATTTAATCTTTCTCTGTTGCTGCTAATTTTCTCTTAAACCTGACCAAATGTCAGCAGCATGCCTATTTGAAGCTTCCTCAGAATAATGTCAGTTTATGGTTGTTGAAGATGGTTTGAATGGTAATGGATAGTTCTGGAGTCATTAGTGAAACCATGAGAGGGGATCATGCCTACAAAGTTACACTCAAAGACTATTCAATAATACTCTTCAACATGTTATCACCAGTGTTGGGAGTAACGCGTCACAAAGTAATGTGTTACTGTAATGCCACTACTTTTGCAGTAGTGTGCTGTGTAACGAAATTACTGTTTAAAAATTCAGTAATGTGTTACAGCTGAAATTTGATCAGATGAGTTACTCATTATTTGTGACCCATGCTGGCAAAATGATTTGGAATGCGCACCGGGTAATTACGAGCTATAGGCATGTGAAGTCATAAATCATGATTCTTTCTTTGTTTGCTGGCGGCAAGTCCCGGGAAAACCCCCGTCAGTGCCTGATATCATTGTGAAGCTTGGAACTCCTGCTTTCTAAAAATACACGTTTTTGCAGAAGACGTATCTCAGGACCAATCAAACGCGAGTTTTCAAACGAGCCAAAATATAAACAGAATTGGTTTATGCTGGTCCCTTTTTGTGCAATTCCTGCAAATTAAATATCATTTTGAAGGTCCTTCAGTACAGAATATGAAAATAACATTACCTCAGTTTTGAAAATTCCCTCATTGCATCTCATTTTGCCAGCATGGGTCACATTTTATTAATATGGATAGATATTTTCAGTGCAAATAAATGGCACTAAGGTGGCGATCCCCCCCATAGATCACCACCTTATCATGGTGGCGGGTTTGCGTGACCTAGTGATCCCAGAAGCTATGTTGTCTGGGGCAGTTTGCCTCTGATAGAGTCTCCCAAGACAAACTGGTCATGAATGAAGGGCCAGACTAAGAGCGATCCAACAGACTCCATGATGAAAGAAAGATCAAGGATACAGTGTACCCCACCCGGCATGGGGTTACCAGGGCCCCGCCCTGGAGCCAGGCCTGGGGGAGGGGCTCTATGGCTAGCAACTGGTGGCCGGGTTTCTGCTCATGGGACCCGGCTGGGCTCAGCCCGAAGGAGTTCCATGGGTCCGCCCTCCAGTGGGTTCACCACCTGCAGGAGGGACCATGGGGGTCCAGTGCAATGTAGATTAGGTAATAGTCGAAGGCAGAGACCTTGGTGGTCTGATCCCCGGCTTTCGAAACTGGCTTTTGGGACATGGAATGTCACCTCTCTGGTGGAAAAGGAGACTGAGCTGGTGCACGAGGTTGAGAGATACCGGCTAGATATAGTCGGCCTCACTTCAGTGCACAGCTCCGGTTCTAGAACCAGTCTCCTGGAGAGGAGCTGGATTTTGGCCTACTCTGGAGTGGCCCTGGGCATTTGAAGAGAACTGTGAAAGGGTGTGCAAAAAGGGTCAGCAACATTTGCATTGTTTGAGGAAACTTGCATGCTTCCAAACTGACCGAACCCTAATGGCAATGTTTTATCGGGCTTTTATTGAATCTGTTTTATCCTTTTCTTTAGTGTCATGGTTTGGTCAGATAAAACTGAAACAGAGGAAATCCTTGGATCAGGTTGTTAGATGGTCACAGCTGAGCCTGACATCCTTGTACACCAGACAGGTACAGAGGATTGCTACCTCCATTTTAAATGATGACTCCCACCCTTTGCACTGCCACTTTCAGCTTCTTCCCTCAAGACGGAGGTTTGCTGTCCCAAAAAGTAAAACCCAGCGCTACAAAAACAGCTTTGTTCCTGCTGCTGTCAAAGAGTTGAACAAGTTGTAACAATATATTGCACATAATTTAGTTACCTATTTATTAACTCCATTTTATATTTATTTATTTTTGTAGGATTTTTATCTGGGTTCTAAATCTTTTATTGGGTTTTAGACCTTTGAGTTTTTAACCTCTTTGACTAGTCTTTAACTTTTTAATATGACCCTTCTCTCTTATCTCTGGTTTTTCTCTCATCTCTTTGTCTTTATATCCTGATTGATGGAGCTTTGAGTATTTTTATCATGTTTATAGTCAGCTTCATGTGTGCCTGTGTTTGTGTTTATGTTGAATGTAATTGTGGTTTGTAAAAATGGATGTCACCTGACTGCAAAACAAATCTACCTACAGGTACAAATAAAGTAACCTGAACCTGAACCTGGACGAGAGGCGACAAGCAGGGGTGGATATTTTTGTATCCCCCTGCCTTGCTGCCTCAGCCTTGGAGTTTTCCCCGGTGGACAAAAGGGTTGTTTCCCTGCGCCTTTGGGTTGGGAAACAGGTCCTGACCATCATTTGTGCCTATGCACCAAATGATGGCTCAGAGTACCCACCCTTTTTGGAGTCTCTGACTGGGGTGCTGGAGAGTGCTTCTCTTGGAGACTCCATTGTCCTACTGGGGGATTTCAATGCGCACATGGGTAGCAACAGTGAAACCTGGAGGGGCGTGATTGGGAGGGACAGCCTGCCTGATTTGAATCCGAGTGGTGTTCAGTTATTGGACTTCTGTGCCAACCACAGTTTGTCCATAATGAACACCATGTTCAAGCACAAGGGTGTTCATTTGTGCACCTGGCACCAGGACATTCTAGGTCCGTAGGTCAATAATCGATTTTGTTATTGTGTCATCAGACCTGCGACCACATGTCTTGGACACTTGGGTAAAGAGAGGTGCAGAGCTGTCAACTGATCACCACATGGTGGTGAGTTGGATCTGATGGCAGGGGTGGACGCCACTCACCTAAACGTAGACCTAAATGTTTAGTGACGGTGTGCTGGGAACGTCTGGCTGAGGCCCCTGTCTGGGAGGTCTTCAACTCCCACCTCCGGAAGAACTTCAACCACATCCCGAGGGAATCTGGAGACATGGAGTCTGAATGGGCCATGTTCTCCACCTCCATTGTTGAAGCTGCTGTCCAGAGCTGTGGCTGCAGGGTTGTTGGTGCATCTTGTGGTGGCAACCCCCGAACCAAGTGGTGGACACCAGTGGTGAGGGGGGCCATCAAGCTGAAGAAGGAGTCCTGTCGAGCTTGGTTGGCTTGTCGGACTCCCAAAACAGCTGAGGTGTACTGATAGGCCAAGCGTAGTGCAGCTCGGGTGGTTGCTGAAGCAAAAACACAGGCATGGGAGGAGTTTGGCGAGGCAAAGGAACAAGACTTTCGGCAGGCCTCGAAGAGATTCGGGCAAGCTGTCCGGTGGCTCAGGAGGGGGAAGCAGCTCCCTGTCCACACTGTGTATGGTGCAGATGGGGCACTGCTGACTTTGGCTGGGGACATTGTCAGGCGGTGGAAGGAATACTTTGAAGATCTCCTCAATCCCACTGACACGCCTTCCACTGAGGAAGCAGGGCTTGAGGACAAGGGGGACGACTCGCCCATCACAGGGGCCAACATCACTGAAGTGTTTAAAAAGCTCTTCGGTGGCCAGGCCTCGGGGGAGGATGCAATTCACTCTGAGTACCTCAAGGCCCTGAATGTTGTAGGGCTGTCATGGTTGACACGCCTCTACAATATTGCGTGGAGGCTGGGGACAGTGCCTTTGGAATGGCAAACTAGGGTGGTGGTTCCTCTCTTCAAGAAGGGGGACCCGAGGCTGTGTTCCAACTTTAGGAGGATCACACTTCTCAGCCTCACTGGGAAGGTCTATGCCAGGGTACTGGAGAGGAGAGTCTGACCGCTGGCCGAGCCTCAGATCCGGGAGGAGCAATGTGGTTTTCATCCCAGCCGTGGCACATTGGACCAACTCTTTACCCTCTCGAGAATCATCGAGGGCTCATGGGAGTTTGCACAACCAGTCCACATGTGTTTTGTAGACTTGGAGAAAGCATTCAACTGCATCCCTTGTGGTCTCTTGTGGGGGGTACTGCAGGAGTATCGGGTATCGGACTTGCTGTTACAAGCTAGCCAGTCCCTTGTGTTTTATTTTTTCACTGTAAATTGTCTGTGTTTTATTTCATGTAAAGCACTCTGTGACTTTTGTCTGTGAAAAGTGCTATACAAATAAATTTATTATGATATCTATCTATAAATGCAAAGAATCTCTGTCTGTCTGTCTGTCTGTCTGTCTGTCTGACTGTTCCACGCATATCTCTTGAACCGTTCATCAGACTGGCTTCAGATTTTAATAAGTGCTTTGCTGAGATTACGAGGGTGTGCATCCCCGAGTATGGAGTTGCTCAGTCAAATATGCAATTTTTATCAATGAAAGTTTGCCTTCAGTGTGTGCGGGGTGTCCCATTGACTCCATGCTGATTGGATAATATGCAGCTTCACGGCCATGGTGATTGGATAATACGCAGCATCACGGCCATGCTGATTGGATAATACACGGCATCATGACCATGCTGACCGGATAATATGCAGCATCACGACCATGCTGACTGGATTATAAAAGATCACACAAATAAGTGATCTGACAAAAAAATAAACAAGCGGTTCTTAAACAGTGGCTAATACTGGATATCCCATTCATTTTCAATTATTCTGTAATTAATATTCACACAATCAAACAAATCTCTGTTCAGTCCCTTTCATATTTGTCATAGTCTAACATGTGATTGCCTACATATAGGTTATACCTCTGTATTCTACTTTCAAACACAGCTTACATTTGGGCCTGTAAAGCCTGATTGGGCTACCTGTTTCAGACAGGAATACTTGCTTTCTATGGGCATGCACTAGTATACAACCATTGCAAGAGTTTGAGTTGTATTGCCAACACGCAGTGGGACTCATTTCCATTGAGAATTGGACTCTGCCAGGGCTGCCCTTTGTCACTGAACCTGTTCATAAATTTTATGGACACGATTTCTAGGTGCATCCAAGGAATGGAGGGTGTCATGTTCAGTGACCACAGGATCTCATCTCTGCTGTTTGCAGATGATGTCAAAGCTAGTGCTAAGTAATGGCTAACTATGCTAACAACACCGTGTTAGTGGATCTGTCTGATAGAAATCCAGCTGGATTTCTATCACAGGTATGCTTCTGGACAGTTTGTCACCCAGCAAGAATTAAACCTGATTGCAAGAGGACTTATCCAGGACTTCGTGAACTGGTGCCATCGGAACTGCCTCCAGATCAACGCGAGGAAAACTAAGGAGCTGGTGGTGGACTGCCGCAGGCAAGGACAACCCCTCACAGCACCAGTAAACATCCAGGGAACAGACATTGAGGTGGTGACATCCTACAAGTACCTGGGTGTTCATCTGAACAATAAATTAGACTGGTCACACAATACCGACGCACTCTACAAGAAGGGACAGTGCAAGCTGTTCCTACTAAGGAGGATCAGGTCTTTTGGTGTGCAAGGGGCGCTGCTCAAGACATTCTACAACACGGTGGTGGCATCAGCCATCACTTTTGGAGTGGTCTGCTGGGGCAGTGGCATTACAGCAGCCAATAGGAAGAGACTGAACAAACTGATCAAGAAAGCTAGCTCTGTCCTGGGGAAACGCCTTGACCCAGTGGAGGAGATAGGAGAGATGGTGGCTAAACTGTCATCTCTGCTGGTGTCCGAGTCCCACCCTATGCAGGACATACTGAACGCACTGAGGAGCTCATTTAGCAGTAGACTACATCATCCTAGGTGCGCGACCGAGAGGTTTCGCAGGTCCTTCCTACCTACGGCTGTCAGACTTTATAACCTAAGCAGGGCTGCTCACAGAGATAGCAAAAAAAACAAAACCGTGACGACCTAATAGTATTGAATGCAAAAGACGCAACAGACTTAATTCAATTCAATTCAATTCAACTTTATTTATATAGCGCCATTTCACAACAACAGTCATCTCATAGCACTATCAACTGTAGGGAAGACCCCCACAGTTGCAGAAAGACCCCAGCAATCAGGCGATCCCCTGTGAGCAAGCACTTGGCGACGGTGGAGAGGAAAAACTCCCTTTTAACAGGAAGAAACCTCCAGCAGAACCAGGCTCAGGGAGGGGCAGTCATCTGCTGCGACTGGCTGGGGGGTGAGGGGACAGAGAAGAAGAAAAGAACAGACATGTAGAGAGCAAACAGCACGATGGAGACTCAATCTATGGGAGAGAACAAACAAATGTTAATGACCAGCAAAAAAAAAATATTTCATAGAGAGTGAGGAAAGGAGTGAGGCCCAGTGCATTACTGGAGGTCCCCCGGCTGACTAAACCTATTAGCAGCATAACTAAGGGAGGGTTCAGAAACACATGATCCCTCCCTAATTGTAGGCTATATCAAAAAGGTAGGTTTTAGCCCTATTCTTAAAAACAGAGATCGAGTCTGACTCCCGAATCCAGATTGGCAGCTGATTCCACAGGAGAGGAGCTTGATAACTGAAGGCTCTGCCTCCCATTGTACTTTTGGAGATTCTAGGTATTACAAGTAAACCTGCATTTTGGGAGCGTAGTGCTCTGTTAGGATGATACGGTAGTATCAGATCTTTTAAATAAAAAGGAGCCTGATTGTTTAGAGCTTTGTAAGTAAGAAGAAGGATTTTAAACTTAATTCTAAACTCTATGGGAAGCCAATGAAGGGAGGCCAGAACCGGAGAGATATGATCTCTCTTTCTAGTACCTGTTAAAACTCTTGCTGCAGCATTTTGGATCAGCTGAAGACTTTTTAAAGATGTTTTAGGACAGCCTGATAATAAAGAATTACAATAATCTAATCTCGAGCTAACAAAAGCGTGGATCAGCTTCTCAGCATCACTCTGAGACAAGATGCTCCTAATCTTGGCAATATTACGCAAATGATAGAAGGCAGTCTTAGAAACAAATTTAATATGTGAATTGAAGGACAAATCCTGATCAAAAATAACTCCAAGGTTCCTCACAGAGCTATTAAGAGAAAGAGTAACTGCATCCAAACTGAAATTTTGATTTGGAAAGGAATTTCTAAGGTTTTTTGGACCAACAAGAATGACTTCAGTCTTATCTGAATTTAATAGCAGGAAATTACAAGTCATCCAAACTTTGATTTCCTTAAGACAGGCTTCTAACTTGGCTAATTGATTAGTATCATCTGGCTTCATTGACAGGTATAATTGTGTGTCATCTGCATAACAGTGAAAATGTATACAGTGCTTTCTAATAATGTTGCCTAACGGAAGCATATATAAACTAAAAAGAGTAGGGCCAAGCACAGATCCCTGTGGAACTCCATGACTAAGCTTTGAGCTGAGAGAAAACTCATCATTTACATGAACAAACTGGAACCTATCAGATAAATAAGATCTAAACCACTGCAACGAAGTTCCATTAAGTCCAACATAGTGTTCTAATCTATCAAGTAGAATATTATGATCAATAGTATCAAAAGCTGCACTAAGATCTAAAAGGACAAGTACAGAAACTAGTCCATTATCAGATGCAATGAGGAGGTCGTTAGTGACCTTCGCTAAGGCTGTTTCAGTGCTATGATGGATTCTAAACCCAGATTGAAACTCCTCAAATAAACCATTTCCCTGCAGGTGGTCAAATAATTGCGTAGCAACAACTCTTTCTAAGATTTTTGAAATGAAAGGGAGATTAGAGATTGGTCTATAGTTAGCTAAAGCTCCTGGATCTAGCGTTGGCTTTTTGAGTAAGGGTTTAATTACAGCCGTTTTAAAAGCCTGCGGTACATGGCCTAAAGTTAATGAAGAATTGATTATATGAAGAATAAAGCTACCAATAAGTGGGAAGACTTCTTTAAATAACCTGGTAGGAATAGGGTCTAAAAGACAAGTTGAAGGTTTGGATGAGGAAACTATTTTGTCTAACTCACAAAGGTCGATTGGAGTAAACTCATCAAGACAGACATCAATAGAAGGAGTTGTAGTAGTTACAGTATTTAAGTTAACTGTGGGAAGAATCTGATTGATTTTATCTCTGATGGATGAAATTTTATTATTGAAAAAGTTCATAAAGTCCTGACTAGTAAGCTCTAAGGGGATGCTAGGATTGACAGAGTCCTGACTCTTTGTCAACCTGGCTACAGTACTGAAAAGAAACCTGGGATTATTCTTGTTCTCTTCTATTAATGCAGAGTAATAACTCGTTCTAGCTTTTCTAAGAGATTTTTTATAAATTAAAAGATGATTTCTCCAAGCTAAATAGATTTCATCTAAATTAGTAGAGCGCCATTTTCTTTCTAATTGACGAGTCTTCTGTTTTAAGCTACGAGTTTCTGTGTTGAACCAAGGAGTTAAAAATCTCTGATTAGACTTTTTCTTTTTTAAGGGGGCCACCAAGTTTAGAGCCTGATGCAGAGAAGCTGAAACACTATCCACCATGTTATCAATTACAGAAGGAGCAAGCTGTCTATAGCTTATTTCTGTTGTGTTGACACATGGCATAGAGGAAACAATCTGCATAAATTTGGAAACAGCATCATCTGAGAGGCATCTACTGTGATAATATTTTTCTTTAGGAGCCAAATAGTCAGAAATAGTAAAATCAAAGGTTAACAGACAATGGTCTGACAGTACAGGGTTATGAGGAGACACTACAAGATTTTCTATTTCTATGCCATATGTCAGAACAAGGTCCAATGTATGGTGGAGGTAATGAGTAGAATTTCCTACTTTCTGAGAAAACCCAATCGAGTCTAATATTGAATTAAAAGCCACATTAAGGCAGTCACTATCTACATCCACATGTATATTAAAGTCCCCTACTATAATTATTCTATCAGATTTCAGCACTAAATCAGCTAAGAAATCAGGAAATTCGGATAAAAATTCTGAATAGGTTGATGGGGGACGATAAACTATGGCAAATAAAATTGGGTTTAACCTGGAATTGCTAAAGTGCCCAACACTGAGGACCAGGCCCTCAAAGGAATTATAACATGTTTTTTGCTTTACATTAACTAGTAATTTGGAATGGTAAATTGATGCTACTCCTCCTCCACGACCAGAACTTCTGGGATTTTGACAGTTTAAATAACCAGAGGGAGTTGATTCATTTAAACCAACATAATCCTCTTGTCCTAACCAAGTCTCTGTAAGGGAAATTAAATCAATCTGATGATCAATTAACAGATCATGGACTAACAGAGACTTGGGAGTTAGAGACCTAATATTTAATAAACCACATTTAATTTTTAAATTATGAGGAGAAACAGAGGCCAAATCATTCAATTTAGAGGCTTTATGTTTGAATTTTACCAATATTTTGCTTTATCACTTTGGGATGCTTATACATTATATTTTTATTTACTTTGGAGGGAGCAGACAACGATTCTCTGATGGGGAAGACAGGGGCTAAGCTGAGGGGTGGCGGATGAAGAGGAGCTGCAGAGAGGCGTGTAAGACTGCGACTCTGCTTCCTGGTCCCAACTCTGAGTAGTCAGGGTTTTGGAAATTTGGATAAAAAAGATGCCAGATTGTTAGATAAATGAGAAGCACCATCCAAAGTGGGATGAATGCTGTCTCGTCTCATAAGACCAGGTTTTCCCCAAAAAGAGCTCCAATTGTCAATGTAGCCCACGTCATTTTTAGGACACCACACAGACAGCCAGCGGTTCAAGGATGACGAGCGACTAAACATGTCATCACTGGTCAGATTACACAAATGGTCCCCTCCAGTATACAACTAGGACAATATCAGTCGCTACGGAGGGTGACAATATGTATGGGTACATATTCATACTATGTAGGATAACTAAGTAGACAGTTATGCTGTTTATTAAGCTATATAAACAGCATAACTTATTAAGCTACAATTCTCCACACTGTGTATATATATTTATGTGTACATATGTATTCACTGCTCTTATTTTCTTATCTTCTAAATTATTGCTCTGAGTATTGCTGTCCCTGTGCTGTTGCAATCCTGGAATTTCCCCATTGTGGGACTAATAAAGGCTTATCTTATCTTAAGATACGTTGTTAAAGACTGTAGACTTGACAATAGTCACCTTCCATCAGACAGCTGAGACTGTGATCCACTGAAGTTAAAACACATGTACTTGCTACCTGGATAAAGATTATTCAAAAAAGGATTTTGCTCTCCAAAAGGAATTTGAGGGACAGGATCATATTTCTGCCACAGCAGACATTTGGACTGTGGATAATGGACATTTTTTTTTTTTGGATCACTGCACATCGAATTAAATCCATATCATAAAGGTAAGCTAAACATGGACAGCTTTATGCAGTGTTGCCTACTCTCACTCCAAAATGAGGATATTACTGGCAATATGTTGATTTTCTTCAGATTTTTCCCACCATCAGAGCTCTCAAGGCAGGATAAAGCAGACTGAACATGTTCTAAAAGCTCTGTCTGAAACAGTCTGTTTTCAGCCTGACATTAATAAGCTCGTAATATCACTCTATAAAAGCAAGAAATCTGTGTGTGTGTGTGTGTGTGTGTGTGTGTCATGCTTCATAGGACATCAAAGGACAGCCTATGATCTCTGCCTGAACATCATAGGATGTCCAGTGAACTCAGGCATCATAGAACACATAGACAAATGTATCTTTATGATGTCATATAGACCATGAACTCAGACATCATAGGACGACTCGTGATGCCTATATCATGGCACATAGACAATTGTGTCTTTATGATGTCATATACAAGCCTGCCTTCATGTCTTTATGATGCCATATACAGTGACAGACATCAGACAACATGTCTTTATGATGTCATACATCAAGGTTGCCTTCATGTCTTTTTGATGTCATATACAGTGAGTCCATTCCGGAAAGTCTCTTTTGGCGTAGATCTATTTTCATGATCCTGTCCATGAACTGGAATTACGACACACCTATCCCTCAACCAGTGGTCTCAACGAAGAAGAAGAAGAAGAAGAAGAAGAAGAAGAAGAAGAAGAAGAAGAAGAAGAGCAATAGAATGACGACAACTGCTGCACATCAGAAAAGATGCCATGAAGATGAAACACCTGAGGTTCCAGCAGTACATCACACCCGTCTGAGACAGGAGGACACCCTTCACCAGCATAGGGTATGACAGACTTTAAAATACGTTTCTAGGACATCATTGGATGGCCTATGATCTCTGCCTCATCATCATAGCGCATCCTATGAACTCAGGCATCATAGGACGACTCGCCATGCCTACATGACGGCAAATGTGTAACCCTGACGAATGCCAGTCTACACTACAAATGTGTAAAATGCTAAGCAAAGCGCTGATTTTCTCCAGGTGCTCCGGTTTCTTGGTTTCTACGGGATGCATGGGCCTTCCTGAACAAGGTTGAAAGCCACTTTTTCAGGATCGTGCCCATGAACTGAAATTACGATGCACCTATCCCTTAACCAGTGGTCTGAACGAAGAAGAGGAAGACCCACCAGATGGAGAGCAATAGAATGGGGAGAACTGCTGCACGTCAGAAAGGATGCCGTGAACATGAAACACCTCAGGTTCCACCAGTACACCACAGGCATGACTGTGAACAACACAGCTGTCTGAGACAGGAGGAGACCCTTCAGTGGTCTGAACGAAGAAGAAGAAGACCCATCAGATAATGTCTATATGACGGCACATAGACAGAGCATATGACTCCCTACAAGATATACAGTATATAGACACAGGTAAGCAACATAACACAGAACAGTGACAGGCAGGAGAAGAAATAACAAGCAAGGGCAAACAGCCCCAGATGGCAGGGCATATTTTGTATGATTTTTATGTTTGGCTGCATACAAAAGCCATCATATGTGACTGCCACTTAGTGCTGTGTTGTTATACCAACTGTCCTGTAACTGGCAAGAATTCTGTTCCAATGCATCCCCTCTACGGGTATGCACGGGTTTCTACGGGCTTGCACGGGTATGCACTAGTAATCCATTAATGAAATTATCTTGCTATGTGTGCAAGATGATTTAAGTATGCATTTAAAAGTAACGTGAAAGTTACTTTTCCAAGTAGCTAGTTACTTTAATCATGCAGTAATTGGTAAAGTAACTCAGCTACTTTTGAAAAGAAGTAACTAGTAACTATAATTAGTTATTATTTTTTAGTAACTTGCCCAACACTGGTTATCACACATACTGTGCATCAGAATAGTTAACCCAGTGTCATGGTCAAGCATGTAATTGACACATTGGTCCACTTCAGGAAACCATATCCAGCCCAGTCTCACCAAAATGTAGAGAACCGAGAGAACCAAACAGCATGTACAGAAAGCAGAGTACATATGAGCTTTGAGAAACGTTGACACAGCATGTATCTGGGGTTGTGAAAATGGGTGAGGGAGCACCTTACCCTAAAACCTTTTCCTAAATCTACCCATTGGTGGAGTTAATGGCTAGTGGGGAACATACACAGTAAAGGCTCCTTTACACAGCATGGAGATCACTGAGAGATCAAAAATTGGCCTGCTCTCTCAATGATCTCCTAAAGCCTGGAAAAAGCAGTTTCTGTGTAAATGTTTGCTAGATCAAAAATTCAATTTTCGGCAACTTTCATGGCGATCTATAGAGACCTTTGAAAGATCTGTGAGAGATCATTGAGAGACCAGGAGAGATTGTTGAGGGATCATTAAGACTTTCTTGGGCCACCAAGGGGGATGCTGAGTGTTTGAGAGGATTCTAGTGCTCTTCTACCCCCTTTACACAGGGGTGGAGTTTTCTAATAGAAATAACAAAAATGGCCAGATCTCAAAACAATCTTTCAATAATCCCTCAGCAATTGGCAAGAGCTTTCAGTGATCTTCCAGTGATCTCCACCGGCTCCCCTCAGTTCTGACTTAGTCCTAAACAAACTCTCAACAACCACCAAAGGAAAGCAATTGCTCAGTGAGGCCTCAGTAATCTCATTCATCTCCCAATGATCTACCAGTGATCTCAAAGATTTTCAAAGATTCAAGATTCATAGATTTTTATTTGTCAATACTTCTATACGCACAGGACATACAGGAAAATTGAAATGCTGTTTCTCTCTCTCTTAATGGTGTGGCAATATATAAGAAGAAGGAATAAGGATGAAAAACATCAACAGAAGTCTATGTACAGTAATGCTACCCATAGTGGAAATAAAGACAAAACCCAGCAATCCCGTAGTGCAAATAAAAATAAACAGTAACACCCAGCAGTCCTATATACAGAAAAAGTGGAGCCATAATACCCATAATTGCAAGTTCAATGCAGTAGTGTAGGTGCAGACAGTGACGGACTGGACTGCACATAATCAATATTTCAATAACAGACATACAGCAGCACAAGTAATTACTGTTGGTGTCCCAAGTCTTTCTGTGCCAACAGCTGAGGTAGTTATTGTGCGGGTGAGTGTGTTATGGTTTGGGGGGGTGGGGGGGGAGTGGAAAAAGTTCAGGATCCTGATGGCCTGGTGAACAAAGCTGTTTAGCAGTCTTGTGGAGTGGGCCCGGAGGCTCCGGTACCTTTTCCCTGAGGGCAGGGGGCTGAAGAGGGAGTGTGAGGGGTGGGAGGTGTCGCCTGCAATGTTGATGGCCCTGCGGGTGAGGCAGGTATGGTAGATGTCTGAGAGGGAGGGCAGAGGGCCACCGATGATCTTGCTGCCTGCTTTCATTGTGCGTTGTAGTGTCTTCTGGCAGGAGGTGGTGCAGCCTCCGTACCACACCGTGATGCAGCTGGTGAGGATGCTCTCAATGATGCCCTGGTAGAATGACCACATGATGGGGGGTGGGACTCATGCTCTCCTCAGTTTGCAGAGGAAATAGAGTCAAGTTTGAGCCTTCTTGGCCAGTGATGTGGTGTTGTTGGACCAGGAGAGGTTCTCAGAGATGTGCACCCCCAGGAACTTGGTGCTGCTCACCCTCTCCACAGCTGCTCTATTGATGATCAGAGGGGGATGCTGTATATGTCCTCTCCTAAAGTCGACCACAATCTCCTTGGTTTTTCCCACGTTCAAGAAGAGATTATTGTCTTTATCCCACTGGACCAGTTGGCTCACCTCATTTCTGTAGTTGGCCTCCTCATTGTTGGTAATGAGGCCCACCATCATTGTGTCATATGCAAACTTGATGATGTGGTTGGTGCTGTATGCTGATATGCAGTTATGGGTCAACAGGTTGAAGAGCAGCAGGCTGACCACACACCCTTGTGGGGCCCCTGTGCTCAGTGTGATGGTCTTGGAGGTGCTGCTGCCGACCTGCACCTTCTGTCGCCTTCCTATTAGAAAGTCCAGCACCCAGTTACAGAGAGAGGTTTTGAGTCCCAAGTGTCTAAGTTTTTGTATAAGGTGCTGGGGGATGATTGTGTTGAATGCTGAACTGAAGTCCAAGAACGGCATTTGCACGTAGGTGTTCTCTGAGTCCAGGTGGGTGAGGGCTGGATGGAGAGCAGCAGAGATGGCGTCTTCTGTGGATCTGTTTGACCTGTATGCAAACTGAGATGGGTTGTGGGAGGGAGGAAGGATGGACCTGATGTTATGCATGACTAGCTGCTCGAAGCACTTCATTATGGTGGAGGTCAGTGCTACGGGCCAGTAATCATTGTAGCTGGATGGGACAGGCTTCTTTGGGACTGGTATTATGGTAGCAGTTTTGAAACACGTGGGGACAACAGCTTGACTCGGGGAGATGTTGAAGATGTCAGCCAGGACATTCTTGAGCTCCTCCATACAGTCCTTCAGAATGCGATCTGGTATGTTGTCTGGTCCAGCTGCCTTGCTTGGGTTGATCCTGGAGAGGGTCCTCTTCATGCTAGCCGGATCCAGACTTATGGCCTGTTCGTCTGGAGGAGTGGTCTTCTTTGCTGATGTGCTGTTTTGTACTTCAAAGCAGCCAAACAAGTCGTTTAGGTTGTTAAGCAATGCGATGTCACTTGCACAGGTCTGAGATGGAGGTTTGTAGTTGGTGAGGGTCTGTATGCCATGCCAGAGAGAACATGCATCTCTGGTGTTGCTGAAATGTTCGGATACTTTCTTGCTGTACTGTCGTTTTGCCTCCTTGATACCACGGGACAGGTTGGTCCTAGCTGTTGTTAGTCCTGCAGTGTCACCGGCCCTGAAGGCTGCGTCCCAAGCCCTCAGGAGCCTGTGGACCTCTGCTGTCATCCATGGCTTCTGGTTGGCACGAACAGTGATGGTTTTGCAGTGAGTCACATCATCAGTGCATTTAGTTATGTATGCTATAACAACCTCAGTGTACTCCTCTATGTTTGTGTGTCCACTGTGAGTGGCTGTATGCTTGACAGTGTCCCAGTTTGTAGTGCTGAAGAAGTCTTTCAGAGCATCAGAGGCTCCCTCTGGCCACACGTACCTGCTTTTTTGTTGGTCTGATGGCTTTCACTCTGCATCTGTATGCAAGCCTTAGCAAGATGATGTGATCAGAGAGACCCAGATGGGGAAATGGGGAGGCTCTGTATGCTCTTTTGTGAGTTGTGTACACGAGGTCCAGCAAGTGGTCTCCTCCTGTTGGAAAGTCCACATATCGGTGTAGTTTTGGTAGGAGGGTCTTTAAATCTGCATGGTTGAAGTCTCCTACTGTGATGAGGAATTCGTCTGGGTGCGCTGTTTGTGTCTCACTGATTGCCTGATAGAGTTAATTTAGTTCATCTCTGTCTCAGTCTTTCAATTGGTCTTTCATTAAACGCTCAGCAATTCCTCACTGATCTCAGTGCCATCTCTACCTTTGGAGTGGAAAAATTTGGAGTTCATTGAAAGATCACTGAAAGATCACTGGATCATCAAATAGACTGTTGAGCGCTCCTTGACAGTTTAAGACATTGCTTCCCTTTGGTGATCCTTGAGAGATTGTTTTTGACCAAGTCAAAACTATGAGGCTCGTAGAAATCATTGAGGATCATTGAAAGATCACTGCAATTGCTGAGATCACTAAGAGATTGTTAAGAGATCTGGCCATTTTTTCCATCACTCAACAATCTCTACCCCTGTAAAGGGAGAAAAACAAACATTTTTGGAGTATAGGCTTTTGTAGTATTAATGGTGTATTTCCTTTTAGTTTTTAGTATCAATAGTACATGTGGAAAGCATCTTAATTGTGCTACTTTTGGTGGGATCAGGAGGCCTTATTATTGTCATGGCTTCTCACAGATGAGTCAAGATCTTCAGCATTTAAAAAGTGCACAAATCCTCATACCGAGGTGGGTGGAGGTTGGTTGGTGGTATTAAAAACTGCACTCTCACTCTATCTGCCTCACTTCACATCCATTCCCATCTACAGTATACTCACCTTCACATTTTACTTTCTTTAGGAATTCAATACACATTTTCATATGGTTAAGGTTAGAGCCATGGTTAGGGTGAGGGACTCCTTACGGTAACAGATAAACTTAGAGTTATGATAAGGTGATGGGCTCAGTTTAAAACTCTTCCCACGGCACTTCTCTCTCCCATGTTGCTGCAAGCATTTATTTTCACATCCACTACTTTGTCTTTATAATCATACCACAGAAACATATCCATTTTACATTCAAAAAACCCTTTTTTCTGTATATAACACACATTCTCTAAGTGTGGGTAAATGTGCTATTTTTAAACATTTCATGAGACTACGCAGGAATATAAGGGTTGAGTGTTAGCATTGGGGTTCATTGTGGTAGCAGTGGTATAAAGGCCACAGAAGAATGTTTAAAAAGTCTCAAGTGTCCACGTGGGCTTCTCCAATCTAATGGCCAGAGAATGTGCTTATGTAATAATTATATAACCACAACAAACACCTTAAGTTGAAAGAAAAGAACTAATTTGCAGCTGTGTTTACAGATACCTGATATATACAGTGTAATAAATACAAGTTCAGTTTGCCACTGAACACTTTAGTGGGTAAATGCTGCATTGAATTATATAATATACTGTATAATTGCATTCAATACAGAGCAGGTAGTGTAAAGAAAAGCAGCACAACTCTTGGCCAGAAGTCCAAAGCCATGGGCTCTATAGTTTGCTTAATGCACTAAAGCTAAGTAGACCTGAAAGGAACTTGTGGTGGCTGTGGGTTACCCACTGATTTATTACATGAGGAAACACTGAAAAGCCACCATGACATCATCCACTGAATAAAAGGCTTTCAAATTGATTTCTCTTCCTTATGTTTATGGGTTTTGCCATCTCGTATAGAGTCACATATACCTACTAATGCAATGGCTAAACTCGCATGCCAAAAGAGCACATGTCAAACAGTAGAGAAGAGCATTTTACTTATCAGATAATAAGTACATAAAAACTTTGAGAAAGTCTGTCAAAACTGTCATAAGCCTTGAAAGAAATCTAGATGGGGGGGGGGGGTGGTAATGATTTGCTGCATACAAAGATATACCAGGCTGTAAATAAACTTCACCTCCGACAATTTTTTACAAGAAATTTCAGGTCTCAGGGTTACCGCTGGGTAAACAGAAACAACAGTGACACAGTGCAATGTTTGCTTGTTTTTTAATTTTACACACACACACACACACACACACACACACACACACTTCATGGCATATATTGTAAGCCAATGTTAACAGTTTTAGTATTCTTGAGTGTAGCCTAGGATGGTCCAAAAGTATCTTTTTTCAAATACCCCCCTCCCCTATTTCTAATGACCAACTGAGAATATTCCTCAACTTTCAAGAAAATAGGAAAATATTTATAAAGTAACTGCCAAAATGCTCTTTTATCAGCATTCCTCTATATTGTTCACACAATCTGGAGATGAACTAGTTGTACAAGGGCTGTTCATTAAAGATTTCCCCTGACTCATTTCCTGAATGGCCCCTAAGGAAATTAGCTGTTAGCTTGCCCACTTCTGATAACTTTTAATGGAGCCGTTTCTGCCAAATGAAGAAAACTTTAAAATTCAATAAATCTTAGAAGGTGGGCCCTAAAAAAAAAAAAAAAAAAAAAAAAAATTGGCCCGAGAGGAACCAAAATAGTCAAGATAATTTTTTTCAACAGACCCCACACTGATGTTGACATTGCTAGTTGGTGAATGGTTCTGTGGTGATCCTAGAAAACGGTGGTCTCCACTTTCTGGACGGTGTCTTCATCAATATTGCACTGTGGCCGCCTAAGAATGGGTGCCGTTTCCACCAATGTCCAAGCACACGTGAACCAGTGTGAGCCAGTGACTACATCATACGATGGGGCAGCCTCCCCTTAAGTCTCGTCTGCTTTACTATGTGTGCAGTGTCCGGCTCCTACAATAACCAGAAGGGGTCAGGGGAAACCTAATGAGCCACCCTCATAATTCCACTAGAACTTCAAAGTAAATATAGGGTAAAGACAGTGCAAATACACAGTAAGTAGAGTGTGTACTTAAGAGTTAAAACTCAATAGTTACAATGTATGTAATTACAAGGTAGTACAGCATAAGTACATGGTAAAAGTACTGTAGTTACCCTGTTAACTATGCTGAAGCAACAGTGCACCATCTCTACAGTCGTGAGAGAGAGCCTTTACATCTGCATTTGCATTACACTCACTTAGTACTTACTGTACACTAATTTGCTGACTGCATTAAGGGCTGCCAAAATGTTAACTTTTAAAGTTCATTTTGTCTGTAGCTGCTGTACTGTAATTAATCATCTCTACAGTACTTTCCTTGTGTGAAATAGCATACCCACAAATAGTTAAGTGATTAAGTGAACCATTTAGACAAAACAGCATTTTCATGGCTAAAAGATATTCTATAAATCTGAAGCATACTACCTAAACTATGGGCAGTATGCTTTACTATCAGATCTGAGTCATCTGCAAGAATCAGAAATGAGAAAGTCCTCTGTCTTTAAGTGGATGTAATGTGTGGTGTGTAATTACAGACACGCTTTCACACTGACAGTGCTCATCCAATTTATAAAGACTAATATGTGACTTTACCATTACACTGGATGAGGCCAGTTCTGCCTGGAAAATACACTCATCAAATGGTGAAAGGGATCCTTTGCATACTTTGTACATAATTACCTTCTATTGAATTTACTGTACATTTGAGATCCTTCTTTCTCTAACCTCTCACTCACACTGGGGGTTGCTTTGTGAAGTGGGAACCAACACGTCAGCGCTTCCCTCACTTGTGCAGTGCAAAATTGTGGTGTGTGTCAGAGGGAGGGAGGGAGAGAAGTGCTCTCAGACAAAACATGAAGACACGGGTAAGAGAGAGAGAGAAACCACTTAACAAGGCAACTGCCAATACAAGGATGTGTATATAACTGCTGGAAGCCAATAGAAGCAGAGAGAATGGCAGGCTTCCTTGTTTGTTGAGCTGTAAGGAGATTACTTACCACTGGCCACAACATCTTATCCTCTAAATCCCTCTGAAACACTTGGCAGCATGAGGAAAATACAGATCTCATGCTCCTTGTTACCACCCAATTCTGGCACTCGTCCTTCATCCTGGGTGTCAGGAAATAAGACAATATAAAACACAGAGAGACTAGACTAAACAAAAATCTATGTATTCTAGATGAAGTCAAAAGAGTAGAAAGCAGCACAATATATCAAAGAACCTATTAGTCCTGTAGACCTCTGTGATTACAGCCCCATTCACCCCTGGCATTAAAGGGTATTGTGTGTGATCGGATAGCCAGTGGATAGTGAGTGACCACGTATACACCTCCTATTAACGTGTTTTCTGCTATCTGACCACGGTCCCTGCTGCTGTCCAATACAAATTGAATGAGTCAAAAGGGGAAAAGAAAGAGTGGGTGAAGAATAGTTACCGATTAACTGGACTAAAGAAACATCTCTGGCAGCAAGTATGAACAACTGATAGGTTAAATGAATCTTATTCTGTCTTTTTCAAGGAAAGCCTTGCAGATTTGCTAAATAGCATACTACATCTAACACATATCTCATCGAAGAGAAATCTGGCTGCTGGACTAGCTGTCTGAAGTCTAAAATTCCATTTCAGAAAGCAGGTTTAGTGACAACTCAGAGTTGGTGTCCTTCGACTTGTGGTCAATTAACTCCAAGTTAGGACAGGACCATGTTTACCACTGTGAAGCACCCTCTCTTAACAGCTGCTTGTAAACATCTGGAAACTGAGATCAGCTGCTGCTCCTTTGAGAGTGCATGGTTGTCCCATTCTTGTCTAATATAGGATTAAAGATGCTCAACAGTCCTGGATTTTCTTTGTCATATTTTGTATTTCATGATACTCCAAATGTTTTCAGTTGGTCAAAGGTCTGTGCTCCATTTCAGAAAGCAGGTTTAGTGATAAATCTTGAGACATGTTGCCATCATCAAATTCAAGATGAGCAAACATTTTTTAAAGAAATAGAAATATGTCTTACTTTATCATATTGTTCTATTGTGAATAAAATTGTGGTTTATGAGATTTGCAAATCATTGCTCTTAATTTTTGGTTTAGATTTTACATAGGGTCCCAGCCTCTTTGGAATTATAGCTGTTTTAACACATCAAGCTTAAAAAATCAAGTGAGCCTTGGGGTTGTGGTTATCATAGATACTGTACATGTGTTCAATGAGGACAAAATGCATCCCTGAAAACCTTCAGAAGTGGTTTGGCGGATTGGATTACAATCTGTCCTGAGTGTTCTGTTAATTTATACCTGTACTTAGCAATATGCACTTTCAATCTGTTCTCCCAGCATTATAATTTTAAAGCAGCACTACGTAACTTTCTTACTTATGGTAGGAACACTGAAAAGACAATTATGGCAACTGTGACCTCAGTCCCAACAGCCAATCAAAGGGTGTTCAGTTGTTGGTGGCTAAAGCTGTGACATGTGATTGGCTGTTGGGACTGATGTCATTGTCGCTGTAGTTGTAGTCCTTTCAATGTTCCTACCAGGAATAGAGCTGTTTCAGGCAATGCGGCCCACTCAGAGCGTGGGGGAAGTGAAATTTACCTGGTCGAAGGTTGATGTCCCATCAAAATAAATTTGGAAACATTATTTTAATGTGAAAATCTTACATCCCTTCCATGGATCACTACCTTATCATGGTGGAGGGGTTTGCGTGCCTCACTGATTCCAGGAACTACAGTTAAGTCCAAATAATTTGGACAGCAACACAGGCTTTGTTATGTTAGCCATTTTCCAAAACATATACAAGATACAGTTACAGTATATAATCAATATGGGTGTATAGTACAGACTTTCACCTTTAATTTGAGGGTATTCACATCCAAATTGGAGGTGCAGTTTAGGAATTGCAACTATTTTTATACAAAAACTCCTCATTTCAGGGGACTTAAAAGTAACTGGACAATTGACTCAAAAGACATTTCATAAGTTACATGGGCTGTTCCCTCATTACTCCTTCATCAATTAAGCAGGTAAAAGGTCTGGAGTTGATTGAAGGTCTGACATTTGCATTTGGAAGCTATTGTTTTGGACCCACAACATGAAGTCAGAGGAGCTCTCAAAGGAAATGAAACAGACCATCCTTATGCTGAAAAAAAAAAAAAAATCATCAAGGAGATGGCAGACATGTTAGGAGTGGCCAAATCATCTGTTTGGTATGAGGGGGGCTGAAAAGTTCATAGTTGTCAAATTTGATCAAATGTGGTGTATTTTTCAACATAGTCGTCCCTTCAGTTCACACACTTCTTCCATCGATGTTGCAGTGCTTGGATCCCTGCGGTTGAAAAATAAACCACATTTGGTCAAATTTGACCACCATGAACTTTTCAGCCCCCCCCCCCCGACCCTGTACATTCTGAGAAAAAAAAGAGTGCACCGGTGAGCTCCACAACTCAAAAAGGCCTTGATATCCATGAAAGGATGATCATGGGATCTTTTCCATGGTGAAGAAAAATCCCTTTACATAATCCACCGAAGTGAAGAACACTTTCCAGGAAGCAGATGCATCAGTATTCACGAGAGCAAATACTGAGGGTTCACCACAAGGTGCAAGCCAATAATTAGCCTCAAAAGTAGAAAAGCCAGATTATACTCTGCCAAAAAACATCTAAAAAAACAGCCTAGCTCTGGAACAGCATTTTTTGGACAGATGAAACCACGATCAACCTGTACAAGAATGATGGGATAAAGAAAGTATGGGGAAATCTTGCAACTTCTCATGATCCAAAACACATCACATCTTCTGTAAAACCTAGTGGAGGCAGTGTGATGCATGGGCATGCATGACTTCCAAAAGCCCCGAGTCACAAGATGATTTAGATTAATTGATTTTGTGACAGAAGACAGAAGCGGAAGAATTCTGAAGTGTATCGAGATATACTGTCTGCTCGGATTCAGTCAAATACAGCAAAGTTGATTGGAAAGCACTTCACAGTACAGATGGACAATGACCTAAAACAAACTATGAAAGCAACCCAGGAGTTTTATTATTATTATTCTGCAAGTCAATCACCAGATCTCAACCAGATCAAGCATGCATTTCACTTGCTTAAGATAAAATTTAAGGCAGAGAGACACACAAACAAGCAACAACTGAAGACAGCTGCAGTAAAGGCCTGAAAAAACATCACAGAGGAGGAAACCCAGCATTTGGTGATGTCCAGGGGTTCCAGACTTCAGGCAGTGATTTCCTGCAAAGGATTCTCAACAAAGTATTTAAAAAAAAATGAACAATTAATTTATGGTAATGTTAAGTACCATGTTTGTCCAATTACTTTTGAGCCCCTAAAATGAGGAGATAACAAGAGCACTCTGAGGCGAGTGCAATATCCCCCGCCTCCATTTTGCCTCCCTCGCCTCCAATAATCTCTTCCTGAACGTGGGAAAAACCAAGGAGATTGTGGTCAACTTCAGGAGGGGGCACACACAGCATCCCCCTCTGATCATCGATGGAGCAGCTGCGGAGAGGGTGAGCAGCACCAAGTTCCCGGGGGTGCACATCTCTGAGGACCTCTCCTGGTCCAACAACACCACATCACTGGCCAAGAAGGCTCAAACTTGCCTCCATTTCCTCCGCAAACTGTGGAGAGCACGAGTCCCACCCCCCGTCATGTGCTTATTCTACCGGGGTACCATTGAGAGCATCCTCACCAGCTGCATCACAATGTGGTATGGAAGTTGCACCACCTCCTGCCGGAAGACACTACAACGCATAGTGAAAGAAGTCAGCAAGATCATGGGTGCCCCTCAGTCCCCCTTCTCAGACACCTACCTCACTCGCTTTACCCACAGAGGCATTAACATTGCAGGCGACACCTCCCACCCCTCACACTCCCTCTTCAGCCCCCTGCCCTCGGAGAAGAGGTACCGGAGCCTCCGGGCCCACTCCACAAGACTGTTAAACAGCTTTGTTCATCAGGCCATCAGGACCCTGAACTCTGTCCACCACTCCCCCACCACCCAGACTGTAACACACTCACCCCCACAATAACTACCTCAGCTGTTGGCACAGAAAGACTGGCACACCAACAGTAATACATCTGCTGCTGTATGTCTCTGCACTTTACTACAACCATTTGCACAAATGTCATATCTGCTGCTGTCTGTCACTGCAATACTGATCATGTGCAGTAATATCTGTTACTGTCTGCACCTACACTAGCGCAATGAACTTGCAACTACGAGTATTACTGCTCTACTTTTCTCTATATAGGATTGCTGGGTTTCAGTGTTTATCTTTATTTGCACTATGGGATGTCTGGGTCTATCTCTTGTCGCCATTTGCACTACGGGTAGTGCTGTGTTTTTCCAGCCTTATTCCTTTTTCTTTTTTTATATTGTGCACATCACTGAAGAGAGAGAGATACATCATTTCAGTTCTTCTGTATGTCCTGTACATATAGTAGTATTGACAAATAAAATCTTTGAATCTTCTTTGACGATCCCAATACAGTACTTGCTGACAGACAGCAGTTTTCAACTTTTCAATATAATTACTGTGGCAGAATCAAATTATGATAAGTCCATCATCCACAAATATACACTAAAGTATATAATCCGTAGTTGTAGAGCAGGATCCTGAGGTGAACCCGTGAAGCAATTAGGATGATCCTAGAGAAATTTACATGTTCTATAGTAAGAGGTCATAGGGAGTGCCAACCTTGACCTTTGACCCCAAACCTGTAGTCAGAGGTTATGGTCTCAGAGTGAACCTGTGTACCAGGTTTGGTGGCCCTTTCTTTGTTGCTGAGATATACTTTATAAGGCATTTTGATGTTGACCTTTGACCTCGCACTTACAAAACCACAGTCACACTTCAGGGTCACAGGGTGAACCTGTGTACCAAGTTTGGTGGCCCTAGCTTTACTTGTTTTTCAGTAATAAGACATAAGAAATGTTAACCTTGACCTTTTGACCCCAAGCCCATAGTCAGAAGTCAGGATCCCAAGGTGAACCTGTGTAGCAAGTTTGGTGGCCCTGACCTTTTGACCCCAAGCCCATAGTCAGAGGTCAGGATCCCAAGGTCAACCTGTGTAGCAAGTTTGGTGACCCTAGCTTTCTTTGTTGTTGAGATATAGTTTATAAGCCATTTTGATGTTGAACTTTGACCTTTTTTTTTTTTTTTTTTTTTTTTGTTACTTATTTGTACCCGTAGGTAGACTTGGTTTGCAGTCTGGTGACAAGCCACCGGCTGCTGGTTGCTGCGTGCGCGAGCGCCCTAAACCTACATGTTTTTGGTGTGCGGGAGGAAACCGGAGAAATCCTGGAGTAAACCCGCGCAACACGGACAGAACATGCAAACTCCACACAGCTCACTGTTGGTCGGGGGCTGGGATCGAACCCACGATCTCATGATCCCCGCGATCCCCCGGCCGAGGGTAAAACTGTGCTGCCACAGTGCTAAACCACTGCGCCACCGTGCAGCCCAGCGCCACCTTGTGATCCCAAAACCACAGTCACAGTTCAGGGTCACAGGGTGAACCTGTGTACCAAGTTTGGTGACCCTAACTTTACTCGTTGTACAGTAATAAGGCATAAGCAATGTTAACTTTGATCTTTTGACCCCAAACCCATAGTCAGAGGGTGAGCCTGTGTAGCAAGTTTGGTGACCCTAACTTTACTCATCACTCTATAAAAGTACTCTATAAAAGCAAGAAATCTCTGTGTATGTCTGTGTGTGTGTCACGCTTCATAGGACATCATAGGACGGCCTATGATCTCTGCCTGAACATCATAGGACGTCCTATGATCTCAGGCATCATAGGACGACAAATGCGTCTTTATGATGTCACATAGACCACAGAGATCATAGGACGATTTGTCTTTATGATGTGACACATAGATTTGTCTATGTATCTATGTGCATAGGACGTCTTGTCACGGTTATAGGACTTCAAGAAATCTGTGTGTGTGTGTGTGTGTGTGTGTCTGTCATGTTTATAGGACATCATGGGACGGCCTATGATGTCTGCCTGATGTCCTATGATGATCCTATGATCTCAGGCATCATAGGGCTTGCGATGCCGTCATAAAGATATGATATCTATATGATGGCACATAGACAGAGCACATCATAGGACGGCCTATGATGTCTATATGACAGCACATAGACAGATCTATGATCTCAGGCATCATAGGACTCGCGATGCCGTCATAAAGATATGATGTCTACATGACAGCACATACACAGAGCACATCACAGGATGGCTATGATGTCTATATGATGGCACATAGACAAAGCACATCATAGGACAGCCTATGATGTCTGCGTGATGTCCTATGATGCATGATGTCCTATGATGACCCTAAAAGATATGATGTCTATATAATGTCATATAGACATAGCACATCATACAACACCCTATGACATCTGCATGATGTCCTGTGATGATCCGATGATATCCGGCAACATAGGACTCGCGATGCCGTCATATAGACAAATGTGTCTTTATGATGTCATATAGACCATCACTTATGATGCCTAGACAAATGTGTCTTTTTGATGTCATATAGACCATCACTTATGATGCCTAGACTAATGTATCTTTATAATGTCATATGATTCAAAATTGGCAAGGTGAGTAACTCACAGGGCCAGTCTTTGCATTCGTGTTCTCTGCACAACAGATTTCTGCAGCCATGGCCAATTCTACATTGCCACAAGCAGAGTTGCCAGATCAAGCAGTCTTCGTATTCTTGCTCAAGATGAAGAAACTTTCTCAGCGATGTCGTTTTTAAAGAGGTGGTTTCTGGGTTTCTATGGGCTCAAGATGAAGAAACTAAGCAAAAGCATCGCTTTCTCAGCAATGTTGTTTTTAAAGAAATGGTTTCTGGGTTTCTACGGGCATGCACAGGCCTTCCTGAACAGGGTCGAAAGCCACTTTTTGCTCAGACCTATTTTCATGATCCTGCCCATGAACTGGAATTACGACGCACCTATCCCTCAACCAGTGGTCTGAACAAAGAGGAAGACCCACCAGATGGAGAGCAATAGAATGAGAAGAACTGCTGCATGTCAGAAAAGATGCCGTAAAGATGGAACACCTCAGGTTCCAGCAGCACGCCACAGGCATGACTGTGAACAACACAGCCGTCTGAGACAGGAGGAGACCTTTCAGCAATGGGCATGCAGAAATAATTGCTTATACTTGGTTTCTATGGGCATAGACAGGTATGCACGAGTATGTACTAGTTGTACAACAATAAGGCATAGGGAATGTTAACACTGACCTCTGACCTTTTGACCCCAAACCCATAGTCAGAGGTCAGGATTCCAAGGTGAACCTGTGAACCAGATTTGGTGGCTCTAGCTTTATGTGTTGTACAGTAATAAGGTATAAGGAATGGTAACCTTGACCTTTGGACCCCAAACCCATAGTCAAACTTCAGGATGCCAAGGTGAACCTGTGTACCAGGTTTGGTGGCCCTAGCATCACTTAGTAATAGGAAATAATACATTTCCTTTTACTAAAATTTCTACTAAAATTTTTACTAAAAACTGAAATTTCCTATTACTTATAGTAATAGGAAATGTAGCATTTACCATAGTGCAACTGCAGTGTTAACTTTGAACTTTGATCCCTTGACCCCAAACCCATAGTTAGGTGAGGATTGTAAGTTGTCCAAGATGTGTGCTAGATACAACTCCTGTATCGATGTGAAAAACTTACATCATTTCTTTCAGTCATTATTGTGTTTAGAAGATTTTGGGAACAATCTGACCTTTGACCTCAAGGTCATTCAATGAGAGTGAAATTGCAATATGCGCATCATCAGAATATCTCAAAACATGGTACCAAGTTTCAAAACAATCTGAACAAAAACTGTGGGAGGAGTTGATTTCACAAGACAGTTACTGTCTATGAAGTGAGGTGAAAGAGGAGGTCATAGGTCAGGGGCTACAATTGTTGCAAAAATTATCCGATCAGAACCAAATTGCAATATGCGCATCATCAGTGTACAGTGGTGTGAAAAAGTGTTTGCTCCCTTTATGACTTCTCATTTTCTTGTATTGTATATGAGTTTGGCCCTAGGGGCTTGCCGTAGCCACCCTGCAGAGTGACGTCAGGCGGGCTGCAGCCAGTGTATAGATTTGTGTGTGCTCTCAATGAAGGGCAGTTGGATGTTCAGTCCAAGATGACTCCCGTCTCATTGATTACAGACATAACATTTTGGCGACGAGGAGAAACTATGGAGTCATATGGGCCACCTCCACCACCGTTTCTACAGTGTTCGGGAGAGCCAGTAATCCTGTAGCCTAACTGGTTGGCCATGTTTGAGGGGTACATCATGGTGTTGGGCCTGAGTTGGCTCGACGGAATGCGGAGAAGAGCCCTTCTGGTCCACCATCTCGGCGTAAGGTCCGAAAATTTTCCACATGTTGGGGGACACCGGGTCTTACACAGATGCTGCCAGACGGATGGCTGAATACTTTGCCGAACACACAAGGAGCACAAAGCTGTGGGTGGGAAAGCTGTTGGCACCAAAAGTAGCTAAGCTAGCTTGCTCGGGGAAGCTAACAGCTCAGCCAGTGGCAACGGTGAAGTTAGTCATGGAGCTAGGTCGGCGCCAAACACTAGCTAAAAGCTATAAGCTAGTTTTCACGGTAGAGTCGAAGCTACAGGAGAGGGAGCCCATGTCCACTGAAAACGACAAGCCAGCCAAAAAGCACAGCAGGGTGAGTGACCACAGCACTGGAGGTGAACAAAGGGCGGTGAGCGAAGATGGCACGGGGGGAGAGCAGCGACCAGACTCGGCTCAGTTTTCCCCGCAGCTAGGGATGGAGCAGCGGGGGGATGGGGGGGGGCACGAGCATGCTGAGAACCCCGAGAAACAGCAGTGACAGCTGGGCACAGAGACGGACATTGGGAGCGAGCAGTACAAAGATTTGCCGGCCACCACGGAGGTCGAACAGGACCAGCCTCACTTAGGGTCGGCACAGGAAAACCTCAGTGCCGGAGCCCAAGTTGCCCTGGACAAGGGTACTGGGCATGACACCTGCATCGTCGAGCGAGACCGACAAGCGAGCTCCAGTTTTCCCCGGAGCTCGGCCACAGGGGGCCAGTGAATCTGGGGCTACAACGGTGACAGCTGCAGCGGTTTTGAAAACAGTCGGGGCCAGACCGACAGGCACGGAGAAACCGCATGCCAAGCAGCAACACTGCAAGCCAAGCAAGACCCCTTTCAGAGTTATGGACTTAGTTCGGACTAGAGGGGAAGAATGTCCGCAGCGGATGTGGGCCAGACGACGGCTGGAGGGGTGCCGGGAGTGGCTGCGCATCATGGATAAGCTGGGCGCAGCTTATTTTTAGCTGTCAGGCGGCTCGAGGAGGCACGCCAACGAGGTGCGGAGTGTCCGGGAGAAGGCTTCGGATGGCGGGTCCGGAAGAGAGGTGCAGTCGATGGTGAGGAGAAGAGGCACTTTCATCTGAGAGTTCAGTTACGACCCCAGGGGCACCCTACTTCCAGGGGTGCGCCTACCGAGGGGCTGCCCTGGGCCCCCAAGCCGGTTCGACCCTTTTCTGCCTGAGGGCAATGGTGAAACTTGAAATATTCCAATGTTCATATATTTATGTGGTGTTAAAATAGTAATAATAATGAGTATGTTTATATGTTTGCATGTGTTTTGGGAAATGTTCTAATATTTATGTGTATGCTGTGATATGGGATTATTTTATGTATTGTTTAGTTTAGGAACACGGTAGCACTTTTAGTTTATCAGAGGCAGAATAATCCACTGTGCCATGTGGGTTGTGTGGCAGTCCACCCACCAACTCTGTTTTAGTTGTTTTTGTGTGAATGTGTTAGGCCATTATAGTACATCCTTTTCCGTTATTTTAGTGTGTGATTCGGGTCCTAAATTGGGGAGATTTTCAATTGTGTGTGTGGTTTTGGACTTTTCTAAAGTGGGGGAGAATACTGTATCTGAGTTTGGCCCTAGGGGCTTGCCGTGAATGAATGAATCTTTATTTCAGATAGATTAGATTCAAAGATTAAAAGAAAGGAACAAAATAATATAACAAGGGGGAAAAAAATCCAACAAGGTCAAATTAAACAGTAACTCCTCGGATTATACAATTCAACATAAGTTATCTGAAATGGGTGATGGCTGAAGCCGCAGCTTATATTGCCCACCCATGTTCCATCTAAGAATTCAAAAATAAAATAAAAGTGATTACAAATCAGAACAAAGCTAAGACAAAACGTGACAAAACAAAACTTAGCAACAGCACAACACAGACTGGATATGATAATCCTTATATACAAAACAACATGTAAAATCACATATGTTTGGAGCATTTCTTCCTTTAGTTTTTGTTTAAATTGTCCAAGCGTTGTACATGATTTTAATTCAGGTCCAAAAGCGTTCCACAGTCTGACTCCTTGCACTGAGACACAGTATTGCTTAAGATAGATAAGATAAGATAAGATAAGCCTTTATTAGTCCCACAACGGGGAAATTCCAGGATTGCAACAGCACAGGGATAGCAACACTCAGAGCAACAATCAGAAGGCAAGAAAAAAAACAAGCAAGCAAGAGCAGCTAATAAACATATGTACGTATTACTATAAAATATATATATATACACACACACACAGACACACAGTGCAGAGCATTGTAGCTGGATGGAATAAATATATGAATATATGAACACACAGTGCAGAGCATTGTAGCTAGATGGAATAAATATGTAAATATATAAACACCCACAGTACGGAGCATTGCCGCTAGGTGGAATAAATATGCAAGTATATAAACACACACAGTGCGGAGCAATGTAGCTAGATGGAATAATATGTAGATATATAAATATATAAACACCCACAGTACGGAGCATTGTAGCTAGATGGAATAAATATGCAAATATATAAACACACACAGTGCAGAGCATTGTTGCTAGATGGAATGAAACAGCATAACCGTCTACTTAGTTATCCTACATAGTATGATTATGTGCCCATACATATTCTCACCCTCCATAGCGACCGGTATGTTCCTAGTTGTATGCCGGAGAGGACCATTGTGTAAGTCTATTGCATCTTTTGCATTCAAAAAACTATTAGTTTTAGCTTGGTGGTAGTTCTCACTGAAGGTTTTTGAAATATACATGTTCCTCTGAAATGATATTGTTTCTCCCTTATTTGGAACAACTTTTAGATATTTGTGGGCAGTGATAGATTCTTCACTTTAAACATTATTAGTGCAGTTTTAAAATCAACCAGATCTTTCAACTTGAGAGCTTTTTAAGAAAAAGTGGGTTGGTTCCCTGTAAGCAGCTTTGCTTTTTATTCTAATAGCTCTCTTCTGAAGCATTAAGACTGGATATATGTTTGTTTCATATGTATTTCCCCATACTTCAGTACAATATGTCATGTATGGGAGTATTAATGAATGATACAAAGTATATAGTGTGGGTTGATTCAGCAAATATTTCACTCTTTGTAGTATTGCGATTGATTTGGATATTTTACCTTTAATATACTGCTTAAAAAAATAAAGGGAACACTTTGAAAACACATCAGATTTTAATGGGAAAAAATAAGCTGGATATCGAAATTGTGGCAGGCTAGTCCAGCTTACTCAGATTAAAGGAACACTTCATTACAAACTTTCACAAAAAAAAAAAACTTTATTCGACGGACCAAGAAAATGTTCTTTCAGACATAAAAAAAAAAGAAAAAAATGATCTGCATCTCCAACAGCTGTTGTTTCCAAGGCAACCAGTATTCGCACTGGCAAAAGACAATTTGTGCAACAGCACAGCCTAGTGGTAGAAAACTAACACTGCAAAGACATAAAACCACCCACCACACCTATTGCCCACAAACAACTCAAAACTAATCAAATGCCTGTAAAAAATAAATATATATATATATATATCCCATAGATTAAAAAAACATGTCATATACACATTATCACCAAATACTGTACCAGGTGGATGCCCTCAATTTCCCCTCTGGGGATCAATAAAGTATACAAAATCAAATTGTCCTCTTACATCTATATTTTCTTTTTTTAAATTCCCCCTTCTCTACATTTCTCTTTCATTCCTGCATGTCTGAACTGAGTTTTGATCTAAAAACATCTGTTTTCACCAGCATTTCAGTCAACGTTTGCCAGTGGAGTTTAACTTGGGCTGACTTTGGTGAACTCTGCACAACTTAACCCAGCGCTCAGGAACTTTTACAAACTGAGCACAACTTTTACCAATGTTTATTTCAAAACGTCACCAAATTCTCAGCATGCTGAAAATTCTCAAAGAATTCAACTTTTGCCAGTGTTTGCCAACAAACACCATCATTAACTTTAATCAACTTTTGCCAGCAGAGCCAGACGTTTGCCAAAAAGTCAGTAAAAGTTGGCCCAAACGTAGTGTGAATTAACCCAAAAAAGCAGGTCCAGGATGGCAGAAAGCCTCTACAAACACTGATCTTTATATGAGCGTCACCTGACCTGTGCTGAGTGTTTATTTGCTTAAGTCAGGGGTGTGCAATCAATCGTGTGCCATGGAGGGCCAAGACCCTGCAGGCTTTACCTCCAACCAGTGTCTTCAACAGCAGATTTCACTGAATTTCTTCCCACTGATTGCCGATCAGTGAAAACACCTGCTGAAGAGACTGGGTAGAAGAGAAAACCTGCAGGGTCTTGACCTTCCATGGCACATGATTGGACACCCCTGGCTTAAGTTAACCTAAAATGGCAACTGCTACACATACATTAGCCTAATTTGGCAAAAGTTTGACAACGCTGAATGCAACGCTGGGAAATGCTAGCAAAAGTTTGTAGAAGTTGGTGTATGCTCACAAACATTATAGATAGATGTACTTTATTGATCCCAAACTGGGAAATTGCAGTGTAACCGCAGCATGACAGTAGACAACCAAATGACAGAAAACAAATGCATGACAGACAAAGGGATTACCCATGGAAGGTAAAACTACTACTATAAAAAAGCCTATATACATCATAGCTGAATAGATGGTGACCCGTATAAACACATGAATCATACCCACTGCACAATGCAGGATTATCAGGAGCAGAGTGAAATGTGAGGTACCAGTTAGACTGTAAGGTGCAGTATGGCAGCATAGTTATGACCAGAATACAACATCATAGTGAGTTACTGTACAGTGAAATGGCATGTGGCAGGAAAGATGTCCTGTACCATTCGATAGTGAAGCTGTAGCAGTCTGCTGGAGAAAGTGCTCCGCTGCCTGTCCAGTGTGTGGTGTAGGGGGTGATCAGGATTGTCCATGATGGATCAGTTTTGTGTCCTCCTCTCCACCACTGTCTCAAAGGTCTCCGGCCTGAGACCAATTACAGAGCCAGCCTTCTTGATTATCTTGTTAAGTCTGTTGGTGTTGCTGGCTCTGATACTGCTACCCCAACAGACAGCAGCAAAGACGATGGCGCTCGTGACAATGGTCTGGTAGAAAAGCTCCAGCATCCTGCTGCACACGTTGAAGGACCTCAGCTTCCTCATGAAGTAGAGTCTGCTCATCCCCTTCTTGTGCACAGCATCGGTGTTGGATCTCCATTGCAGCCCGTTGCTGATCCTGACACCCAGATATTTGTAGTCCTCAACCACCCCCACATCCTCCCCCCAATCTGCAATGGCTGAGAAGTTATCCTCTTCTTCCTGAATTTCACCAGCATTTGGACTAATTTCTCTGATTTTTCCAAATGTCAGTAAAAGTCAGTCCAAACGTCATAGTGTGAACCAAGCTTAAGGATATACACAAGTCCAGGCTAGATAGATGGTCACTGGAAGTTTTCAAACCCAGAAATAAAGATCATTCTTTCTGTCATGCCAGTAAATACACAGAGATGATTTTGTCCAATCCAGTTTATTCTTTCCTTAATAAAAGCAAAATTTTGGGAAGGGGAGGCAAAAAGTAAAGCAAAAGAAACAAAAAAATAAGTTTTCCACATCCACCTTATGTTATTATAACCACATTATAACTCAGAATGCAGCTCTACACTTCAGTGTAAGTCAAAGTAAAAGGTTAAATGAGGTTTTCTTTAAGATACATGTTATTCATTCATTATGCATTTCCTTTGCTTCCACATTCCATTAGGAAAAAGCAAAACATTTGGAAGGTCATTTGTTGATTTTAGCTTTCAAAAATTTGCTTACCCCAGGTTTACAACAGCATCTACAGTGTGACAAGAAAAGGGAAGATTGGGGAAAATAAGGGGAAAAATAGAGCCATCAATACAGCAAAAGATGAAGGAAAAAGAAATAAGGGAGGAGTAAAGATGGCATGTGATCTTACAATGCTAATCGGAAATCAGTAAAAGGGATATTCAAGTATACATCAAAGGGAGTAAAATCCTAATGCATTAATTCCCGTTTCAAAGCTGGAACCAAAAACAAACCTTAAAATGTGTTGATAACTAAACTGGAACATCAGAGTCCCAAACAACCACCATAATCCCAAAACGGAAATCTGACTTTGCTATTGCAGCTTCAGTCCAAACTCAAATGTGTACAGCAATATTTGATTTTACCTGTTTGTGCTCAATGTGAACAACAGCTGAGCAGGTGAAAAGATACAAAGCTGAAGTGTGTGCAGTTGAAAAACAATACAATGTGTAACAACACAGACATTCCAGGTCCCATCAAAAAAAAAAAAAAAAATCCCAAACAAACTTCATCCCTTATGGTCTGTAAAATGTCCTCCTGAAGTCTGTCTACATGCCGCACACATCAGCCGCACACTTGCTGAAAAAGACTATAGATGTGAAGAGGAAATGTCTCTTACATGGAAAGATTTGTAGAGATTAAGGAGGCGCAGACAAAAAAAAAAAAAAAAAAAGGAAGACTGAGAAAATCCTCAGCAAATGAAGTCTTCATTAGTCCCATCTCCAGCACTGAAGAAGAGCTGGTGTGTAATCCAAGGACAAGTTCAATGATCCCAACACCAGAATGTGTCCCAAGTGCTAAATATGAACTATAGAATCCCAACAGTTTTGTCACATGTGGCAGAAAAACCTTTAAAACAAAAGAGTGAATGTTGTCCTGTTGAGTTTTGTGGAAGAAGGAGGGGAAGACTGAGCACTTCAATGTAATTTTCATAAGATTAGGACTATAGGTGTGAGTGGCCAGGGGGTAAGACACTGAAGCAAACCGAGGCGGTTTGTTTGCATCACAAAATCCATGCTTGGCGCAGAATACAAAGGAGCTCTGGTCTGATTTTGAGGTAAAGAGCACAGTCAATAAGGAGCGCCAAAGTCAAAGAGTACATGAAGGATAACCTTTTATTTCCCCTCTTGCTCACTGGGATTCTTTTTTTTTTTTTCCATTTTCTGAGGTAAAAAGTATAATCTGGCTTCCATTACAAACTTCTACGAAGTATTGGGATTTTTTTTGTCTTCATCATTCTATTCATTCTTACTTTATTCATTCTTGTGCAGTTGAGCACTTGCAAAATAAACCGAAGAAACCATATATTTCCATTGCTTTTTATAGTTCTGTCAGTCTTGCTTTTTTTTTTCTTAAGGCATCTTAGCTGCAGGGATATGATTGAGCCATCAGTAGCAGAAAACCAGGATGTTTGTGAAAGTGGAATTTTAAAAAGAGCAATCTTGTATTAAAATGAAAATAGTTGAGGTCTGTATCCCCAAAAATTGAAAAACTGAGAAAAAAAAAAAGACAAATCATATCCCCGTTTGTGCTGAGACACCTTCCGGTTGCCAGGATTTTTGGAGCGGAGGGAGGAATTCAAGAGCACTCCTCCCCGATGCGCTGGCATGAGCGGCCCACCTTGCGATCGAGCTTAACCATCTTGCGGATGGCTTCCTGGCGGCCACGGCCCAGGTGGTCAAACAGACACTCGTGCTGCTCTGGAAGCCGGTGGAGCATACAGAAGACATAACCTGAAAGGTGGGTGGGGGTGATGGGCATAAGAGACAGAGTGGTTAATTTTCTGTGAAACGATGGCTGAAGGTGTTGTATGGAACTTTCAGAAACTGGTTTTAGAGACACTTTATGGTTGATGGGGGAACTGGAGCCTCATTTATTTAATTTCTGAGAAGCACTGTGGGTTCACAGCCACAAAGTGTCACTAAAAACAAAGTTTCTATATGGTTTCTTTAATACAAACAATTTAAAGCACAAAAACACATTTTCCCTTTTGGAAAGGAAACAATCACAACTATACAACTTAATTAATATATTAATTAGGGCTGGGATAACTAATGTGTTTTTTTTGTGATTAATGTGTGCCAATTAACAAGAATTGTCACTGTCACATCATTCCTGAGGTGGTGTGGGCTGTGGTGACAGGTTTGTCTCAGCAGCTGGCTCAGCTTAAACAATGAGTAGGTCTTTTTTTTTTCAGGGTTTAATTTTGCAAAGTTTACACAACACTACACGGATCTCCTGGCACTCAGGGCACCTGAAGTGTGCCATCTTGCCCTGCACACACACTCCACTTTAAATACATACACCTGAAGTAGTGCTCATTGATTGGCTCTGCTCAATCAAGAGAATGAAAAGATGGAGAGT
The DNA here is from genome assembly GCA_020510985.1 of Pholidichthys leucotaenia. Classification (NCBI taxonomy): domain Eukaryota; kingdom Metazoa; phylum Chordata; class Actinopteri; order Cichliformes; family Pholidichthyidae; genus Pholidichthys; species Pholidichthys leucotaenia. The sequence goes on along the minus strand of CM035837.1, from coordinate 355,837,436 downwards.
TTCCATCAGAGTTAGCAAAGGAAAACAACTCACTCAACACACACTCTGATATGTAAAATGAATAACAACATCTAATGCACCTTTAAGATCAGCATTAGGCATGTTCTCTGGAAACCAAATGACCCATTTGTACTTTTATATGCCGAGATAATTAGTAAAGTTACCTTTGGTAGACGTATTGACTTTCTCTCTGACCACTTCAAAATAAAAGTGGAAATGTAAGAATGAAATTGAAATGGTAGTTTAAAAACTAATTAGGGACCACTGCTTCAGCAGTATTTTTGTTGAATAAGGATCACAGATACTATATTGAATTAATAAAATACGTTCTTCAGCATGCTTTGTTTTCAGTGATTCTTTCTGGCAAGTTTAGCAATAAATTTGTTTGATTACTTTTTTTTTTTTTTTTAAATCGATGCATAGCCCTAATATTAATATATTCCGTCTCTATGTCCTTGTTAACAAGTGAGACAAAAAAGAATCCAGCTTGTTGGATGCATAAAAGACATCCAAGGATTGTATCACTGACAAAAGGGCTTTTGTTGTGAACTGTGACAGTCACTACGTCTATACCCTATATAAGGTCATCATACACACTCAGTTTCCTGTTCGACTGTACAGACCATGTCAGTCACCAGGCCGATGACAGGCCAAAAAGGGAAACCACCAAGCCACAAACTTTGTTCATATTAAAAAAAAAGGAGTTCGAGCCATTATATGGAAATGAACTCATAAAAATTTGGTTTTGTGTAGTCTCAGCTCTTGCCACTGGACTTTAAAAAAAAAAAAAAGGGAAATATAGCACATACACATGTGGACAAAATTGTTGGTACCCCTCTGTTAATGAAAGAAAAACCCACAATGGTCACAGAAATAATTTGAATCTGACAAAAGTGGTAATAAATAAAAAATTCTATGAAAATTAACCAGTGAAAATCAGATAATGCTTTTGAATTGTGGTTCAACAGAATTATTTTAAAAAACAAACTCATGAAACAGGCCTGGACAAAAATGATAGTACCCTTCTTAATTTTTTGTTGCACAACCTTTTGAGGCAATCACTGCAATCAAAACGATTTCTGTAACTGTCAATGAGACTTCTGCACCTCTCAGCAGGTATTTTGGCCCACTCCTCATGAGCAAACTGCTCCAGTTGTCTCAGGTTTGAAGGGTGCCTTCTCCAGACAGCATGTTTCAGCTCCTTCCACAGATGTTCAATAGGATTTAGATCAGGGCTCATAGAAGGCCACTTTAGAATAGTCCAATGTTTCACTCTTAGCCATTCTTGGGTGTTTTTAGCTGTGTGTTTTGGGTCATTACCCTGTTGCAAGACCCATGACCTGCAACTGAGACCAAGCTGTCTGACAGTGGGCAGCACATTTCTCTCTAGAATACCTTGATAGTCTTGAGATTTCATTGTATCCTGCACAGATTCAAGACACCCTGTGCCAGATGCAGCAAAGAAGCCCCAGAACATAACAGAACCTCCTCCATGTTTCACAGTAGGGACAGTGTTCTTTTCTTGGTATGCTTCATTTTTGTGTCTGTGAACATACAGCTGATGTGCCTTGCCAAAAAGTTCCAGTTTTGTCTCATCTGTCCATAGGACATTCTCCCAGAAGCTTTGTGGCTTGTCAACATGCAGTTTGGCAAATTCCAGTCTGGCTTTTTATGATTTCTTTCAACAGTGGTGTCCTCCTTGGTCATCTCCCATGAAGTCCACTTTGGCTCAAACAACGGCAGATGGTGGGATCTGACACTGATGTACCTTGACCATGGAGTTCACCATGAATGTGTTTAGAGGATGTTCTGGGCTCTTTTGTTACTATTTGTATTATCCGTCTCCTCCTGCGGTCATGTCCAGGGAAGTTGGCTACAGTCCCGTGGATCTTAAATTTCTGAATAATATGTGCAACTGTAGTCACAGGAACATCAAGCTGCTTGGAGATGGTCTTACAGCCTTTACCTTTAACATGCTTGTCTATAATTTTCTTTCTAATCTCCTGAGGCAACTCTCTCCTTTGCTTCCTCTGGTCCATGTTTAGTGTGGTACACACCATGTCACCAAACAGCACAGTGACTACCTGTCACCCTAAGTATTTATGTTGAACCACAATTCAAAAGCATTGTCTGATTTTCATTGGTTAATTTTCATAGAATTTTTATTTATTACCACTTTTGTCAGATTGAAGTTATTCCTGTGACCATTGTGGGTTTTCTTTCATTAACAGAGGGGTACCAACAAATTTTGTCCACGGCTGTAAATATAATTTGTACATGCTTACAGATGTCACAATTCAAAATTTTTCAAAATAAAAAATTCTATAATGATGCAGTACTACACATTACTGACAACAGAATTATATTTTATTCCACATTTTTATAGGAAAAAATGGATGTCAATATCAAGTGGTCAATAAAAAAAATGACGTGAGGGTTTGACAAGAGACAGAATGTCTATATTTAACGGCATTTGCTGGGTTTGGACTCATTGCCTTTTTAAAGAGCCTTTGTTAAAGAGAAGACAATCAACGTGATAGCTTCCTTTTTCAACACCATTCAGCAGACAACTCATCTCTCTCATCGACTCTCTGTCTCTACAGTAGCGCTTTCAACAAAAGGCTCTGCCAATGTAGGAGGCTCGTTAAGCTCACAGAAGCTCGTTAGCGCTCGTCGTCTTAAATTCATTCATTAATACACAACACTGCTGGCGTTTAATATGTGGTGATTAAAAGCGGAGTTTAACATCTGGTTTCAAAGCAATTAAAAACCACACAATTACACAGCATACACAAATGGATTAGTAACACATTGGACAAAACTTTCTTCCTTTCAGAAACCACAAGTCAGAATTTTTCTACCATGTTCACTGCTGACATTCTCTAACAAAATGGTAAAGGGAGTTCTATTCAAAGATTAATGAGCTGGAAAGGAAGTGTGGTGATTTGAGAATGTTTTGAATAGTAAAATATCATCTGTGTGCAACAAAAACCTTGAGCGTTGCAAGGTTTTATCATCTAAAAAAAGTGTGCCATCTTAAATATTTATTTCACCTAAAGTAGCAATGAAAAAGGGCATAAATAAAGACAAAAAAGGCCCACAAACTGTCAAGACAGCTGTAGAAAGACAGTACTACACCTAGAATGTGCCTCAGTCTGAACATGTCTATGTTAATCTCTGCTACTGTCCTTGCAAGGCATACGTGTCTCGGCCACATGCCTTCTGGTAAGAACTCAAGATTCCTTTAGTTGTAGTCTACCAAAACTGATTAGAAATGTGGCGGATTAAGACTTTCACCTCTGCTGTGCCTCCCTGGAAATTACCTGCACTTCAGCTCTGCTTCTCTCCCTTTCTCCTTGTGGAACTCTAAAGGCTAACATTTACTGGAGTGCTGAGTGGGTGAGTCACTAGTTACAGGAGAGAATACATTAATAAATGAGGTAATTATTTACACAGTGGTTTACATCATTCTTGCTGCTTCATGACATGCAGTGTGCAAGCAAAGGCTAATAGATTTCAACCACTGTGATTATAGTGTATCATTTTAACCAATTATTCTTCCTTCATGAATAATGCTTTTGGTTTTGTAGCCCAGATCTGTTAAGACACACAAGGTCACTCCGCTAATTTGAATGGAACAAAAAAAATGCAATCAGACACACATTTATGAGTGAATTCCAGGTCACTGGTTGTAAGAAATGTTTTTGGTTTTTGCAAATTTAGGATGACTACAATGAGAGAAGATATGGTTAAATACTGCTTTTGTTTAAGTTCTTCACAAATGAAGGCAAGAGTTAATTGGCCATTTTATCCCCTTGCCTTTAATCTGTGTCATAATAGCACCTACACAGATGAGGAAGCAGTGAGTGAGAGCAGAAGCCTGCCGAGTATGACAACATTGGATCAGATACTCAGCTGGAGCAATCTTTTCTCCTCCATTTACAATCTGAAAAGCATTCAAGCTTTCAACTCATTATCAGACCTTCTTGGCTTACACTGTGGAACATTCTGCAGAAGCATTAGCGAAGTATTCTGCAATTACTGCAATAGTCAGAAATCACTGTAATTGCCACTGTTTCAGTCTGTAAAAAGCATGTTTTCTTAGTAAGCATTGAACTATTAAGGATGAATGGCCCGTGTATTAAGCAGTGCCTGGCAGAAAAAAGACAAGTCAATTTCCAATTTAGAAATTATTGCGTCGGGTTAAGTATACCGGTCTTTAAACAGTGAAGAGCTGTGACTTTTTAAGTACTTTAATTTGTATGCAAACAAGTTGATTAGCAGGCCAAGTATTGGTTTAAACTGCATTAGTGTTTGTGGTAATTGGCTTATGTTTTATGTGAAACATTCAGGCCTTCTGTAATGTTTTCTCAAGGGTAGCAAAAGCAGTCACTGACATTTCTGTCAACACATAAAGCCACGCCAAGGTAATGAGAGCATTTCTCTGTGCTCCTTGTCCAACCTAAAAAAATTATGACCAGGTTAACTAAAATGTAATTATGCATTAGGCCAATATAAATCAATGCAAATGTTCTTTCTTATATCATGCACACAAGTGAGTTCTTTAATAGCCACCTTCGTTTATTGTTTGCACTTAAAGCATATGCTTGTGTGTGACATGCAGACATCAATGTCTGCTTATGAGTCATACGATGTGTATAACGGTGTGAATTCTGATCAGGCAGGAGCAGAACCCTGCTGAATATGACAACATCGCATTATTTGTACAGAGATGTGTAACCATACCACAGCGACAGGATCCCAGTTCTTGCTGTACCAGCTCCAGTTTGGTTTGGCAGCAATGGCAGCGTTTGCGGCTCCTCTGTTTAGAGCCAGTTCGAGACAAGGATGACGCCGATAAAGATGATGATGATGATGTAGACTCCTCATTTTCTGGGACCTCACTCACTCTTGCTCGCTTCTGTGGTGAAACTTCGCTTTCCGACTCTGAGGCTGAAGATATATAAACACATGCGTATACCGTATAAGTGAAAAAGACTGTAGTATTATTTTGACTGCTGTATCGTATTTTTAAAATATTCCTGGAGATACACTCCTGATCAAAATCTTAAGAACTGGGGGAAAAATTACAAGTATTTGTTTTTCATGATGGTGGATCGTAACCAGGTTGGGAGTAGAGCTTCAAAATGCAAAAAGAAGAGGAACAAGAGACAAACCCCCCCCCAGAAAACTGCATTTAAACCCAAACTGGCCGTTCACCAACTGATCAAAAGCTTAAAACTATACCCCCCCCCCCCAAAAAAAACACACCATTCTTGTTGATCACTTCAAAAATTAATATAGGCATGCTTGGTGTGAGTGTTTCCAGGAGGCTGGAGGGAACGTTGCTCCATGTGGTGAAGATGACTTCACGAAGAGCATCCATGGTCTAGAACCAACGTCCGTTTTTGTAAACTTCCCTTGCCATCCATCCACAAATGTTCACAATGGGATTTTGATCAGGGAAACATGCAGGATGGTCCAAAATTGCTGAGCCGGAGGATTTGACAGGCTGTCTGTGAAGACGTAGGCGACCAAAATTAAGGCCCTTACTGATTCTGACTGAAGCCCAATAAGACGTAATAAGACGGCATCTATAAAGGGCTTAAAAAAAATGTCTCCAAAGGCCACATTTCCTCCCACGCCACAAACTGTCTGATTTGGACTTTGCAAGGGAGCACCGAACATGGGACATTGCAAGGTGAAAGTTTTATTCTCTGACGAGAAAAAAATTTAACCTGGACAGTGCTGAGAACTTCCAACACTGCTGACATGACAAAGATTCCACTGGAGACGTTTTCTATGTGCCACAGAGGAGGTGGCTGCATCATGATTTGGGGTGGCATTTCCTTCAGTGAAACAATGCAGCTGCATCAAACAGCAGCGGGCTGCATGGAGATGTTGCAGCGGGCATCCCTCTTGACTGAGGACCCTCGTCTATGTGATAATCACTGGGTCTTTCAACAGGACAATGCTGCAGTTCACAACGCCCGCCTGACGAAGGACTTCTTCAAGGTGAATCGCGGTACTCTTTAAAATCTAAATCCCATTGAGAACATTTGGGGATGGATGGCAAGGGAAGTTTACAAAAGCAGATGCGAGTTCCAGACCATGGATGCCCTTTGTAGGAGATGACTGCCTCGGCCCGAGTCTGGTTCTGCCAGACGTTTCTTCCTACAAGGGAGTTTTTCCTTCCCACTGTCACCTTGTTCTTGCTCATAGGAGGTCATTTGATTGTTGGGGTTTTCTCTGAACTACTTATAAATTCTCCTTTATTTTTTTAAATGTCTTCACAGTCTTGCTCCAACTTACCTCTCTGACTTACTTCAGCCTTAGGTTCCAACACGATCCTTAAGATCAGCTGATCAGCTGCTCTTGGCGGCCCCTAAAACCAGGCTGAAGCTCAGAGGGGATCGGGCCTTTGCTACTGCAGTTCCTGGGCTATGGAACGAGTTGCCATTACATGTCAGGCAGGCCTCCGCACTTTCTCGTTTAAAAACACATTTGTTTTCCTCTGCTTTTAACTTGCTTTAAATTTTAATTTTTTTATTGTCTGCTGTGTTTGGCATTTTGTTCTTACACTTTGTTTTTACACTTGTTGTGAGTTGTATTTTGTATACTTTAGTTGCTTGGGGTTGCTTCATTTCTGCTGCATGTCTGTTACATTGTCTTTTACATATCTTATGTCTATTTGTATTTTATGTTATTAATTACTGTGCAGCACTTTGGTCAATGTTGTTTTTAAATGCGCTTTATAAATAAATCTGGTATGGTGCTTATGAGTCTTGTCTTATGTATGTAGCACCTTGGGATGACTTTTGCTGGGATTAGGTGCTATACACAAAGCTGAGTTGAACTGAAATGAATCAGTGAAGCCATCTTCATCAAACGGAGGAATATTCTCACATGTCTGGAAACACTCGCATCAAGCATGCCTGTTGAAAGCCCCCCCCCACACACACACACACACAAATTGTTACAGTGGTGGAGGTCTATATGAAACATGGCCACAGTTTCAAACAATAAGATTAGTATATGTGACAAATAATCCCTATAAGACAAAAGCTCAGACTTCAGACTGCTCTCCACTTCAGCTCTTGGCTCTGTCTGACAAAGACAGTGGATATCCCCAATATGGTCAACTTAGACACAAAGCTCTGAATGTAAACATGGCAAACTCACTTATCTGTAGTTTGGGAAAAAAAGGCAGGCCCTACAGGAAGAGGGATTCATTTCACACACTAGATGAAGTGAAGAGTTGCACATTAGTCAAATACGAGAAAATATGGATAATGGTGAACTTTAAAGCCTACGAAGTTACTCTATAGCAAAAATAACCATAACACAGACTCCTTTGTCTGAGATGACTATATTAGAGACTTGAGAAAAATTTACAAAGAACTGCATTTAAAGCAGTTTGAAGCTATTGCAGTTGGCTTATTGTTTAAAGCTTTAACCTCTTGCACTCCGGTGTACCGCGGGTGGACACGTCTCTGTGTCCTAGAGCGCACGAGGGCACATGAGGGCACTGCGTCCTAGAGCGCACTGAAAAAATAAAAGCTGCATTTCCGTTCTTCCACTACAGACACAGCCGCGAACAGAAAGCCAAAGGAGTGCTTTGATTGGTTTAGATGCGATTGACCTCTCATTCGACTAATAAGAGCCTTGAATTGGGTTTCTGAAACCTTGAAGAACCAATGACTGAAAACCTAGCAAGAAGGACCCGCCTACCAACGGCTGCGAATACAGCCAGCCAATTGAAGCACAGAAGTTCAAAAGCTGTTTTGTGTAAGGCTGGGTGACACACAGGCGTTCGCCAGTCTTTTTTTCTTACTACTGTTCTTATTTGTTTTGAAAAATCGTTCGCCAACACCGCAATCATGGAAGCGCAAAACCGCAATAATGGAATTATGGTTTGACCAGGTCGCGTGACCAGAACCACGAGTCCGTAACAAGCGGACCAGCGTCATGTTCGTCTGACAATGAGGAAGAGAAGTTCGCCAGCGACACTGCTGTTGTGGATAGGTAAGTGTTATAAGCTAAATTATTCTTTATCCCTGAAAATTGTAATCCAAATGACTTTTGACCAATCGGTAAATTACAACTGTGTGTTAGCGCAACATCCGGGTCCGTCATGTTGCGAACGCCCCCCCCCCCCCCCCCCGCTACTCTTCTGTAGCGGATTGCAGATATATTGCAGATATTTTAGTACAACTGTGCGTAGTAGACCGCGGCGCACCGTCACCGCTTTCCGTCATGTAGCGATGGGCGATGTCTGTCCTCTGTAGCGGGGGTGGGGGGGTGGGAGTTGTTATCTTCTACATTACAGATATTTTAGTATAATTTTTAGTGCACTGTAGGTTATTTTTTCTTGCAAAAAAAAGCCACACATTTTTTACTTGGCATGCTTCTTTGTGTGTGGGGGCTTGTTTGTTCATTCATTCATTCATGAATGACTAAACAACCCCCCCACACACACACACAGCCCTTCACCTTTCATTAAAGCCCAAGATGAAGCTTCTATATTGAATCATTCAAAAGTTAGACATTTTTCCAAACTGTGCCATTTGGCACAGTTCAAAAACGCCTGGGAACAACCTAAGAAAAAAGCTGTGTAATATATTCATTTTTTGTGGTATTGTTACAAAATTTTGACCACAGCTGGATAACACTTGGTTCTACATTTCTGTTGCATTTTCCAGCCAGTATCTGAAGCTGTGTGTTTTTTGCAAGCATTTGTATCCAAAAAAACACCCAGGCGAAATTTATTTTCTTCAAGTTCAGTATGTTTAGATGACTGTTACTCAGAGGCAGGAGCACTTAAGAGAGATTATGACTGTTTTGCCAAAAAATTCAAAGTGTTTTCTTTTAAATGAGACCAACCCCATGAAGATGCTGCAAAGGGTTGAAGAACAGCTTTTGATTTACTTTGGGTACGCTATTTTTTGGCGTTTTTAGGGAAACTGACCAGAGTGCAAGGGGTTAATATAAACATCAACTTTTTAAAAGTTTATCTATGATAAAATTAATAGAAAACAATCATATTAAAACTAGGTGATAAGATGCACACAAACTAAAATTCTAGAAGTTCAAAAGTGACCTTTAGTCATTTAGAAATATCACCTAGGCACAAAATAATCCACAAACTATTAATCATAGCATTTCAAATACTGCCATGCTGAACTTAATTTAAAGAAGAAACTTTAAATCCCCAACAAGATTTGTTCTGTTATGTAGTCCAGTCTTAGACTGGGAGACAGCAGATGGTGGCACACTGGGACAAAAGCCATTTTGTGTTAAATTAAAAAAGGAGATTAATAGTGCTCCTGCAGTTGATCACACAAACTCGAGCACATCTGAGACAGCAAGAACATGTAGTGAGCTCTAACTGGCCGCTCCGAATTTCAACGCAGCCTTTCCCATCAATCGTGCAGACTTTTTCACTACCCCGGCCAAAATGCAGATCAGCTCAATAAATCTCTGAGAACTAGGCCAAGCTGAGCAGTTGGATCCCCCATCGATCCCTGGATGGGGGTGTGTGTGTACATGTGCAGCTGCATGTTGGGGAAAAAAGGGGATACGCTGCTGCTACCATTTTGAAAAGAGTGACGGCATTACATTTGACTAGTTAAATACATTTTCAAAAATAGATATGTTTGATACAACTGATTATTTAATGCTAATAGTTTGATACATGGATATAAGAACTAAACACACACTGTACTAAAAGACATTTTAAAATATGCAGGCATTAAAGGTCCCATATTATTCAAAACTGTTTTCATAGATTTTAATCACACATATAAATCATTCATATGTCATTACTAAAACTTTCACTTCACTGAAAAATACACACTGCTTTTATTTAGTCAAGTTCTTAAAGATGGCCCATCCATCCATCTTCTACCACTTTTCCGGAGGTCTGGGTTGCAGCTCAAGCTTGCAGCTCAAGCAGAGAAGCCCAGACTTCCCTCTCCCCAGCCACCTGCTCCAGCTCTTCTGAGAGGATACCAAGACTGGGAGACATAGTCTCTCCAGTGTGTCCTGGGTCTGCCCCGGGGTCTCCTGCCAGTAGGACGTGCGCAAAACACCTCAAGTGGGAGGCATCCTGATCAGATGCCCAAACCACCTCAGGTGGCTCCTTTCACTGTGGAGAAGCAGCGATTCCACTCTGAGCCTCTCCCGGATGACTGAGCTCCTCACCCTATCCCTAAGAGAAAGCTCATTTCAGCTGCTTGTATCCGCAATCTCATTCTTTTGGTCATTACCCAAAGCTCATGACCACAGGTGAGGGTAGGAACATAGACTGACCGGTAAATCGACAGCTTTGTTTTAGAGCTCAGCTCCCTCTTCACCACGACAGACCGGTACAACGTCCGCATCACTGCAGATGCTGCTCCAATCTGTCTGTCAATGTCCCACTACTCCGTTCTCCCCTCACTTGTGAATAAGACCCTGGGATACTTAAACTCCTCCACTTCGGGCAGGCGGTCATCCCCAACCCGGGGAGGGCAATCCACCCTTTTCTGGCTGGGTACCATGGACTCAGACTTGCAGGCGCTGATTCTCATCCCAGCCGCTTCACACTCAGCAGCAAATCGTCCCAGTAAGACCTGTGGGTCATTGCTCGATGAAGCCAACAGGACAACATCATCTGCAACCAGCAGAGACGAGCTCCTGTAGTCACCAAACAAGACACCCTCTGTTCCTTGGCTGTGCCTAAAAATCCTGTCCATAAAAATTATGAACAGGTTCAGTGACAAAGGACAGCCCTGACGGAGTTCAACTCTCACTGGGAATGAGTCCAGTGACTGTGGTTTGATTAGATGCTGCCAGTTCATGTAAAGTCACCAGATTCCTCCCCACTGACCATCTCCAATTTGGTTCATACTTTTATGGAAAATAATACTGTTAGTCTCAGTAACCACCACACAAAATACCAAACAAAATGTCAGCCTTATATCTTCAGGAGTTTTTGAGATTAGAGTTCTGAAAATGGGAAGTGATGCTGAAAATGAGTGGTTCAAAAAAAGATGCTAAGTTCAATAAGTTACTGCTCTTGAACTACAGTAGGGCAAAAAAGTATTTGGTCAGCCACCAATTGTGCAAGTTCTCCCACTTAAAAGATGAGAGAGGTCTCCAATTTTCATCATAGGTATACCTCAACTATGAGAGACAAAATGAGAAAAAAAATCCAGAAAATCACACTGAAGGATTTTTAATGAATTAATTGGTAAATTCCTCAGTAAAATAAGTATTTGGTCACCTACACACAAGCAAGATTTCTGGCTCTCATAGACCTGTAACAACTTCTTTAAGAGGCTCCTCTGTCCTCCACTCGTTACCTGTATTAATGGCACCTGTTTGAACTCGTTATCAGTATAAAAAACACCTGTCCACAACCTCAAACAGTCAGACTCCAAACTCCACTATGGCCAAGACCAAAGAGCTGTCAAAGGACACCAGAAACAAAATTGTAGACCTGCACCAGGCTGGGAAGACTGAATCTGCAATAGGTAAGCAGCTTGGTGTGAAGAAATCAACTGTGGGAGCAATTATTAGAAAATGGAAGACATACAAGGCCACTGATAATCTCCCTCGATCTGGGGCTCCACGCAAGATCTCACCCCATGGGGTCAAAATTATCACGAGAACGGTGAGCAAAAATCCCAGAACCACATGGGGGGACCTAGTGAATGACCTGCAGAGAGCTGGGACCAAAGTAACAAAGGCTACATCAGAAACACACTACGCTGCCAGGGACTCAAATCCCGCAGTGCCAGACGTGTCCCCCTGCTTAAGCTAGTACATGTCCAGGCCCGTCTGAAGTTTGCTAGAGAGCATTTGGATGATCCAGAAGAGGATTGGGAAAATGTCATATGGTCAGATGAAACCAAAATAGAACTTTTTGGTAAAAACTCAACTTGTCGTGTTTGGAGGAGAAAGAACACCATACCTACTGTGAAGCATGGGGGTGGAAACATCATACTTTGGGGCTGTTTTTCTGCAAAGGGACCAGGGTGACTGATCCGTGTAAAGGAAAGAATGAATGGGGCCATGTATCGTGAAATTTTGAGTGAAAACCTCCTTCCACCAGCAAGGGCATTGAAGATGAAACGTGGCTGGGTGTTTCAGCATGACAATGATCCCAAACACACTGCCCGGGCAACGAAGGAGTGGCTTCGTAAGAAGCATCTCAAGGTCCTGGAGTGGCCTAGCCAGTCTCCAGATCTCAACCCCATAGAAAATCTTTGGAGGGAGTTGAAAGTCTGTGTTGCCCAGCGACAGCCCCAAAACATCACTGCTCTAGAGGAGATCTGCATGGAGGAATGGGCCAAAATACCAGCAACAGTGTGTGAAAACCTTGTGAAAACTTACAGAAAACGTTTGACCTCTGTCATTGCCAACAAAGGGTATATAAAGTATTGAGATGAACTTTTGTTATTAACCAAATACTTATTTTACCGAGGAATTTACCAATTAATTCATAAAAATCCTTCAATGTGATTTTCTGGATTTTTTTTTTCTTATTTTGTCTCTCATAGTTGAGGTATACCTATGATGAAAATTGGAGACCTCTCTCATCTTTTAAGTGGGAGAACTTGCACAATTGGTGGCTGACTAAATACTTTTTTACCCCACTGTATTCATGAAATGTTCAGGAGTTGTTCTACGATATAAGGTGTCTTTAACTTCTGTAAATGAAGATCACAACTGCACACTTGCTAAATTATAGCATGCTGAAAACTAAAAAAGAAAAAAAAAAAGTTTCCTCTGTGCTTCAGAGCAGTTTTGTCCTTCTGTATCTCCAAATTGACGCACGTCAGATCTTTCAAATTTTGGTATTTACAGCCGTGGACAAAATTGTTGGTACCCCTCTGTTAATGAAAGAAAAACCCACAATGGTCACAGAAATAATTTGAATCTGACAAAAGTAGTAATAAATAAAAATTCTATGAAAATTAACCAATGAAAATCAGACAATGCTTTTGAATTGTGGTTCAACAGAATTACTTTAAAAAAAACAAACTCATGAAACAGGCCTGGACAAAAATGATGGTACCCCTAGAAAAGATTGAAAATAATGTGACCATAGGGACATGTTCAACCAAGATGTGTCCTCTAATTAACATCACAGGTGTCAACAAACTTGTAATCAGTCAGTCGGCCTATTTAAAGGGTGACAAGTAGTCACTGTGCTGTTTGGTGACATGGTGTGTACCACACTAAACATGGACCGGAGGAAGCAAAGGAGAGAGTTGTCTCAGCAGATTAGAAAGAAAATTATAGACAAGCATGTTAAAGGTAAAGGCTATAAGACCATCTCCAAGCAGCTTGATGTTCCTGTGACTACAGTTGCACATATTATTCAGAAAGTTAAGATCCAAGGGACTGTAGCCAACCTCCCTGGACGTGGCCGCAGGAGGAGACGGATAATACGAATGGTAACAAAAGAGCCCAGAACATCCTCTAAACACATTCATGGTGAACTCCAAGGTCAAAGTACATCAGTGTCAGATCCCACCATCCGTCGTTGTCTAAGCCAAAGTGGACTTCATGGGAGACGACCAAGGAGGACACCACTGTTGAAAACAAATCCTAAAAAAGCCAGACTGGAATTTGCCAAACTGCATGTTGACAAGCCACAAAGGTTCTGGGAGAATGTCCCATGGACAGACGAGACAAAACTGGAACGTTTTGGCAAGGCACATCACCGCTATGTTCACAGACGCAAAAATGAAGCATACCAAGAAAAGAACACTGTCCCTACTGTGAAACATGGAGGAGGTTCTGTTATGTTCTGGGGCTGCTTTGCTACATCTGGCACAGGGTGTCTTGAATCTGTGCAGGGTACAATGAAATCTCAAGACTATCAAGGTATTCTAGAGAGAAATGTGCTGCCCACTGTCAGACAGCTTGGTCTCAGTCGCAGGTCATGGGCCTTGCAACAGGATAATGACCCAAAACACACAGCTAAAAACACCCAAGAATGGCTAAGAGCCAAACATTGGACTATTCTAAAGTGGCCTTCTATGAGCCCTGATCTAAATCCAATTGAACATCTGTGGAAGGTGCTGAAACATGCCGTCTGGAGAAGGCACCCTTCAAACCTGAGACAACTGGAGCAGTTTGCTCATGAGGAGTGGGCCAAAATACCTGCTGAGAGGTGCAGAAGTCTCATTGACAGTTACAGAAATCGTTTTGATTGCAGTGACTGCCTCAAAAGGTTGTGCAACAAAATATTAAGTTAAGGGTACCATCATTTTTGTCCAGGCCTGTTTCATGAGTTTGTTTTTTAAAATAATTCTGTTGAACCACAATTCAAAAGCATTATCTGATTTTCACTGGTTAATTTTCATGGAATTTTTTATTTATTACCACTTTTGTCAGATTCAAGTTATTTCTGTGACCATTGTGGGTTTTTCTTTCACTAACAGAGGGGTACCAACAATTTTGTCCACGTGTGTATTTCTCATGTTGCAGTACTATTGTGGTGATTAAGTATTTTTCTAGAATAAATAAAATTTCTTGATTTATGACACATTAAAATGAAAAAAAAAAAAATCATGCCCGCATTTAAAATGCATACTTCTCATGTATGACAGGGTCTACCATAAAAACAGTTATTTCACTGGAAATAGCATGCCTGCACTGATACAGGCACAAAATATGAAGTTAGCATCTTTAACCTGGTAGGGTCTCCCCAGGCAAACTGGTCCTGGGTGAAAGGCCAGACTAAAAGTGGTCCAGTGGATCTCCATGAAAAACGTTACATCAAGAACCCAGTGTACCCAAAGGAGGAACATGGTTCCACCCTCCAGTGGGCTCACCACCTGCAGGAGGGATCATGGTGCTATGTGAACTGGGTGGAAGTCTGGGCTACTCTGCCTGGACAGATACACCCACGACCTGGATACCGGTAAGTGGTAGAAGATGGATGAATGGACGGACGGACGGACGGACAGACGGACTTACATATGTCAAAACTTAAAATGAATACCTGGAAAATGCATAATATGGGACCTTTAAAGTAAAATACAGACGACAGAAAACATTAAGACTTCATACCATGGACAACAGATGGAAATTAGCCACTGGCTACAATCTGGCAAGTTTACATTGATATCAATGTTTATCAACTTGCACTGTCCTTAAAAACAGCAATTTGAAATTTATATCAGTTAACATTTCTAAGTGATAGGGTAAGTGCACAGTTTGGTTATTACCTCTGCCAAGGCAGGACGGAGGTAATGTTTTAGTGGCGTTGGTTTGTTGGTTTGACTGTTAGCAACATTACTCTAAAAGTTATGAATGGATTTGGATGAAATTTTCAGGAAAGGTGTGTAATGGCACGGGGAACAGATCATTAGATTTTGGTGGTGATTTGGATTACAATCTGGATGCAGGAATTTTTTGAATATCATTTGATATATATTAATCTGGCATCTTTCATGTACTGCCCCTTTAAGACGTGTCCACTGAGTTACGTGTGTGGCCACGTGCCTCGGCAACCTGGAAGCAAAACCCTGCAGAGGAAGTATTGGGGGCATGTCCACCAAACTCGTTTTTTCTGCTGTGGGCGACTATTTTCTATTCATTCTTTATGTAGTCCAGCGTTTATGAAACGCTTTGAGCGGTGGCCGCTTTTTGTCGCGGTGCTCAGGGCTGAAAAAAGTTCAACTTTTCAGACTACTGTACAGCTGTGCCCGTCAATGTCAGAGCTTTCTAAGCAGCCAATCAGAATTAAGGAAGGACGGGATATAGGACGCCGGTACGGGAAGACAAGAATAGTAGGTGACAGTGGAGGAGGTGGAGGCTGAACTTTGCTGCATCAAACAACCCGGTACTTTTTGATGTGACACTAAAAGGATATCATGATCAAAATTTCAAAGCATACGCTTGGAGGAACATGTCCGCATCTGTCGGCGTACCAGGTGAGCGTTTGTGCCTTTGTCATGGTCATATTTCTTACAAGTTTGTTGCGGTAGATAATACGTATGGATACTATGTGAATTTGTAGTTGATAACCGCAAAAAAATGGAATAATACCGCACTGTTGTATAATATTGCTTAATAATTATGAACCTTGTCAGTGAACTGTAATGGAGAAGAGAGGAGGAAAAAAAAAAGAAAAACTAACCTCAAAGATTCAATAAACCATGATGCTGATTTAAGGTGGAAATGCCCAGCCCCAATGTATGGTCACTACAATGACAGTGTTGTTATTACTATTATTATGTAGTCATAATGTAGTCTCATTGTTTTTGCTGTCGTTTCTCTGTCTGTTAATAATAATAACAATAATAATAATAATGATGATAATGGATTGCATTTATATAGCACCTTTCATTCAAATTTCCAGGAAAGGTGTGTCATGGCACACTGAACACATGATTAGATTTTGGTGATGATCTCAAAATGCATACCTCTGCCAAGGTTCTTATCTTATTAGTGTTAGCAACAATACTCAAACTACTGCATGGATTTGGATGAAATTTTCACCAGAGGTGGTTCTTGGTCTACAGATGAATTCATTACATTTTGGTGATGATCTGAGAATGCATACCTCAGCCAAGGCTCTATTTTTTCATAGTGTGTTAGCAACAATACAATAAAACAAAATAATGGACAGACTTTGACGCAATTTTCACCAGAAGTGGCTCTAGGCCTACACACAAACCCATTACATTTTGGAGGTGATCCATGAAGGACGGAAGGAGCCTTGGTGGAGGTCTGTGCTCTGAGTGCTTTCTAGTTAGATAAGGGGTAATGGTTTTCTCTTATTAGTTTAGCTTCTCCACTGTACAAATGTTTTAAGTCTTGTGCATTTCCATGTGAATGTAGATGTGCAAACAAAATAAAGGGAAATCCAGACTGGAAAAGAGTTTGCTGTAATTTATAAACTTTGTTCCGCTTATTTTAATCAATGCTTCTGACCATGTGGGGTCTTCGCGAGTCCCTGTTTAGCTTTACTGGAGTCTGTTGTATATTTTGCTTCCTGTTCAACAATTTAAACCTAATTTGAAAATCTATAAAGTGCAGAGCCTTCCTATTGTGATTCAGTGATGCCAACCACAGGGCAACAATGCCTCTTTTTATGCAACTGTAGGTATTTTGCGTTACACTGCAATGTCTGGTGTTCTGCTCCACTATTGTGTATGTATACTGTGTGTATAAAATATTCATTCAGTGTAGTAACAACATTACAGGCTTCACACGCTCTGCTGCATGCTCAATCTCCTCCCATGTGCCGTTTCAACATACCCATTTCAAATCAATCCAATCCTACTGATGCTAATGGCTCCTCTAATTTAAACTCTTTAAGTGGACATGACAAACACAAAGTGAAAAATACAACAATTGACATAGTGGCTGTTGCAGGTGAAGCTTACCAGATTCACAGGAGCGTTTTGTGTGAGTGGAGAGAGAACCCAAGACTCTGTCTGCACTGGATACTCCTAAAAGAGCAGCATAGAGAAAAGGAAAGATAAAACAGATGACAAAGAGCAATGACAGCAAAAATAGAAGTCTTCCTGTCCCCCTTATTCTGATTTGCTATTTTTCTAACCAAAACAACTTAAAAAGTAGTCTCTCTCTGACTCACAGTTGCCTTTTCCATTATTCTACAAGCTATATTTCAGATAAAATTCCAAAAGCTATTATTTTAATGCTCTCTGCTGACAGTTTTAGTTCACCTCCTTTTACTCCTAGACAGTAGCTAACATTAACTTTGGAATTAAGCCAACTAATTCCCAAGTTCCGAGAACCCTAGCACAAGCTCATTATTATGGTTTCCCTCAAAAAGTTAAGTGCAAGGTAATTCTAAAAACAAAAAAAAGACAGCAAATGGGAATAATGCACTAAAATGCATGCAGACAGAAAAATGTACCTCTTCAAAAAAAATTTACAAGCCTCATATAGAACCCATTCAGCTGTGCAAAAAACACTATACTGCAGGGGTGTCCAACCATGTGCCATGGAGAGCCAAGACCCTGCAGGTTTTACCTCCAACCAGTGTCTTCAACAGCAGATTTCTGTGAACTTCTTCCCACTGATTGCTGATAAGTGAAAACACCTGCTGAAGAGACTGGGTAGAAGAGAAAACCTGCAGGGTCTTGGCTCTCCATGGCACATGGTTGGACACCCCTGCTATACTACAACTTCCTGAAACACTGTTAGGCTACTTTACAAGGCGCACAGCTCATAAAAGCCTGAGGAAAAACAGTTAAATAATTGGCTGTGGTTTGATTAGATGCTGGTCCCATTTATCACATTATATCACAGCCAGAAATCAGTGACGAAACCTTGTACGTCATACAGCAGTGAATGCTGACAAATGTTGCAAGTTTTGGATTTTTTTTTTTTTTTTTTTTTTGTTACTTATTTGTACCCGTAGGTAGACTTGGTTTGCAGTCTGGTGACAAGCCACCGGCTGCTGGTCGCTGCGTGCGCAAGCGCCCTAAACCTACATGTTTTTTGGTGTGCGGGAGGAAACCGGAGAAATCCCGGAGTAAACCCGCGCAACACGGGGAGAACATGCAAACTCCACACAGCTCACTGTTGGTCGGGGGCTGGGATCGAACCCACGATCTCATGATCCCCGCGGTCCCCCGGCCGAGGGTAAAACTGTGCTGCCACAGTGCTAAACCACTGCGCCACCGTGCAGCATTTGCCAACTTTTCAGACAAATGTTTGCAAAAAATTAGGGTTTGCCTCCATCATTAGTGATATCTAGCAACGTTTAACAACAAGTGATTTAGAGAAAGTGTTTGCGAAAGACAATTGGTAACATTAGCGGCTGTTAGTAAACGTTAGCAATAGTGTTTGCGACAATTACCAACTATGTGGCTTTATTTTTTTCCTCTTTTGCCAGTTTGGGAATGTTTGGAACCTTTTTGTTATCGCCAGGTAAAATATCAGGTGAATTTCAGGCGAATCTTGGACCCAACCCAATAAAAAGGGTGAGCAAACCCTCCCCAGTATTCAGATTTCAAGAGTTTGTAAAGGTTCTTAAACAGTTGCTAGGGCTCACTACTTGGTGAACCAATAGCTTTTGCGATGTGTTACAATTGTTTGCAAACACAACTATTTTGCAACTGTTTGCGGAAAAATAAAAGAAAAACTGTTCATGACCTTAAAAATTGTTTGCAAACCATTTTACATCCTTTTACGAACCCTGACGAAACCCCTAAATCGCATTGTTTGTCAGCATTCGCCACTCTATAAGATACTAGCTTAACATTTGTGGAATTGTTCACTGTACTGCAAACACAGCATTTTTTAACAAGATTTGAAGGAAAGACCACAGTCTACATGTGTACAAATTGAGGCAAGCCAAGAGGCATGGGTGGGTTAAAAAATTAATTACATAAATTATTGTTGTATCAAATATATGTATATGATCAATCTGTTCAATTACATTTTGATAAAATGATAAAATTGTTTAAATCTTTTACACACATTTCAATGCTTCTGATGATCGTTACTGGAACAGTATTTTCTTTTGCAACAATGGGGATATTGATAGGGAAACAAAATTCAATAATTAGTCATTATAAAATTCATTATTTTAAGGTGATAAATCAAGCTGACTGAAAACAAACCAAACACTGATAAAATGTGATTTGAAACATGGAACAGATGTGAGCAGATGTGAGCACTCATCCTAATTTCCTATGCAACTATTCAGTCAATAGAGGAATATGTTTAAGTTATAACGTGGTAGAATGAATTATAAGCTTCAAGAGGTGATTTTTAATTTACAAAATTCATGTTTTCATGGGCAATGATTCTCTTCTTTATTAAACTATGTTCTGCTGTAACATAGCACCAGGTTAGTGTGGGATTCTTTGCGTCATGTCTGCACATCCATTTGGTAGCCACTTTATTTTTCTGTCCTGAATTGGCCTCCACAAATAACCTTGTCAGTGTATAGCAATGACGGATGACCTGGCAATTGTAGGTGTCCTCTTAAAACCTTCACTTCTGAATAGATACCCTTTGCTATCATTCCATCTGTGCCATGAGGACAAATATAGCCTGGGCAGGAGCACTGCGGCTGCTGCTTCAGCTGGCAAAATTTTGCAAAAGTGAGAGATGGACTCAACAAAGTTACTTTAGCTGTGACCATTAAATATTGTAAGCTGTGCATTTAAATACCTTTGAACTCCTGACTAATAAGCATATATTACTTGCAAGTGAAGAGCAGGCATTACTGTAAGCCGTTTGCACACCATACTGGACAGAACTTTTTTTATTTATCCATCAATGTGGGAATCTTCCACTCTTTGTCCAAAGAACAAACCCACTGATTAAGTGCCGTCTTACCCTCCTCAACAGGTTTAGAAGTTACTCCCGTCTTGGGCAACAAGTCTTCTGATGTGTTAGGCATTGACATCAGGGTCTGACTAATGCTGCTGTTTGATTCATTACAGAAGATGTCTGCTTGACTGCTGCTGGAGCTTGATGAGGCCTTTGGGGCACAGTCATCGTTTGGCTGTTTCTTCTGAATGTCTAGAGGGGGGGAAAAAAGGCAAGGTGAATTTTTTGCATGTGTTTATAGACATTTTATGGCATTTGTCAACTCTAAAGTAAGAATTAACTAATGAGGGCATACAGGAAAACACTGTTACACCAAAGATTTAAAGAAAACATTTAGCCTCTTTACACAAAACAACTATGCAGCGTACCACCACTCCAGAAAACTTCAGTATTTTTTTCATGTTCTCTCACCCTGCTCAAGCAGCAAAGACTGTGTCTGACTTTCCAAATTTATATAGGACTGAATATATATATATATATATTGGAAGATGGGAAATATATTGGAAGATGGAGACAGATGAGGCAGCAAGGTAGATGACACACAAGCTTTATTCCACTTCCAACATAAGCACAGAAACTCTGAAACCTGAGTGCCTGAGCAAACTCCTTTATATACTTTAATTCCCACCTCTGGCACTCAGGGTGACACATTAACATTCAGACTGCAAGACATGCACACACATTAACCTAACACTGACCCACGCATCACAGAGCAGGTCTTGCTACAATATATTTGCATATTTGCACCCCTGTGTCCTCAGGTGTCAGCCTGGCGCGGCAGGGGGCGAAAAGCACATCTTTGTTTGGTTGGCTTCACTCAGCTTTCCCCATTAGCATATCTAACCATCTTCTCCCCACCAACCCCCTTGTCCTGGGTGGAGTGCCATGTGTATTGTGTCCACCACACTGCCCCCCAACACCCAGAAAGGACTCTAATCCTCTGGCACCTTGGGCTTGAGCCGGTGCCCGAAATGGCTGTAATGTGGACTGGCCAAAGTGTCTTGCTGTTGAGAAGGGCAGGAGACCAAATCGGTCTCCGGCGCACAGTCCTGTGGAGGGGGAAAAACCTAGTCTGCTGCCAACAGCTCTCTGCAGGGGGAACACCAACTTGCGGAGCCACTGTAGGTGGGCGTCCGCGCCGGGGAACTTGAGCCAACACCACCTGTTCGTCTGCCAACACATAAGCGGGCTTAAGCCTGTCAATGCAGACAGGTTTCCTTATGCCCCCCCATGTCTAACACAAAATGCTTTGCCCCGGTTTCCAACACTCTGAATGGTCTGTTCATACGGACCAGGGTTCTGTGCATCGTGCCTAACAAAAACGAACTTGGCACTCTGTAAGCTCTTTGGGACGAAGGTGTGGGGAAAACAATGGTGCGCCAGACCCGGCATGTTAGTGGCCCCTGTACTGTAAAATAATTGCATGGCCAGGTCGGTCCCAGGTGCTGGGTTTTCCGGTAAAAATTCCCGGGGGAACCGTAGGGGCTGAGAAAAAACAAGTTCCGCCGGGGAGGCTTCCAGATCCTCCTTAGGCACAGAGCGCAACCCCAATAGGACCCAATGCAGGCGGTCGACCCAATTTGCATCCGTGAGTGAGGCTCTGAGCGCTGCTTTAAGTGACCAATGAAAGCGTTCGCATAACCCGTTAACCTGGAGGTTGTACACGGTGGTGCGGTGGATTTTGACCCCCAGGCTCTGGGCCATTGTGGACCAGAGTTCCGAAACAAATTGTGGACCCCTGTCAGAAGTGATGTCCGATGGGGATCCGAACCGTGCAACCCAAACTGACAAAAGAGCACAAGCCACTTCTGCAGACGTGGTGGAAGCCAGAGGGGCCACTTCAGGCCAACGCGTGGTGTGGTCCACGATTGTCAAAAGATGTGTGAACCCTTGCGACAGTGGGAGGGGGCCCACCAAATCCAGGTGGATGTGGTCGAACCTCCTGACCAGAATTTGAAACATCTCAAGGGGGGCTTTGGTGTGTTTGTGCACTTTGGCCCGCTGGCACGCGACGCACGGTGCAGCCCACTCTTTCACGTCCCTGTGTAAGTGAGAAGAGACAAATTTCACCCCCACCAGTTTAAGCGAGGTGCGCACAGCGGGATATGAAAGGCAGTGGACTGACTCAAAAATGCGGCGGCGCCAAGAGCTCAGAACCACCGAGATGTCGCAGAGCGGGGGGGGGCACCCTTCTTGCACCACCCTGCTCTCCGTGGCCATGGAGGGGAAATCTAATCCCATGCAGACCGGGGAGACTAACACGCGTGACAGGCAGTCGGCCATGACATTAAGCTTGCCGGCTACGTGATGAATGTCAATCATGAACTCCTAGATCGCGGCCAAATGTCGTTGCTGCCGGGCTGACCACGGTTTCAAGACTTTGGACATTGCGTATGTTAGCGGCTTATGAGCAACGGACGCAGTGAACTCGCGCCTTTCCAGCCAAAACTGGAAATGGCACATCATCAGGTGGAGGGCCAACAACTCTCTGTCAAACGTACTGTATTTGCATTCGTTGTCACGCAAAGTGCAGCTGAAAAATGAGAGCAGCTGCCAGGCACCGGAAACGTACTGCTCCACCACTGCCCCTATGGCAATGTCAGACGCGTCAGTGGTGAGTGCTATCCGTGCTGACGGGACAGGGTGGGCTAGCAAAGCGGCGTTAGTGAGTGCTGTTTTGGCGTTTGTGAAAGCCTGGACTCGCTTGGGGGTCCAGTTGATGTTTTCTGTGGGCTTCTTTTTCTTGAGCCTCCTTAGGTGCAGAGCGCAACCCCAATAGGATCCAGGGCAGGCGGTCGACCCAATTTGCATCCGTGAGTGAGGCTCTGAGCGCTGCTTTAAGTGACCAATGAAAGCATTCGCATAACCCGTTAGCCTGGGGGTTGTACACGGTGGTGCAGTGGATTTTGACCCCCAGGCTCTGGGCCATCAAAACTGGAAATGGCACATCGCCAGGTGGAGGGCCAACAACTCTCTGTCAAATGTTCTGTATTTGCGTTCATCGTCATGCAAAGTGCAACTGAAAAATGAAGAGTGGTTGCCACGCATTAGAAATGTACCGGTACTGCTCCACCACTGCCCCTATGGCAATGTCAGACGAGTCAGTGGTGAGTGCTATCTGTGCTGACGGGACAGGGTGGGTTAGCAAAGAGGCGTTAGTGAGCGCTGTTTTGGCATTTGTGAAAGCCTGGACTCGCTTGGGGGTCCAGCTGATGTTTTCTGTGAGCTTCTTTTTCTTGAGCATGGCATACAACGGCTGCAGCAGCTGGGCTGCTCGGGGGAGGAATCGGTTGTAAAAGTTGACCATGCCCAAAAATTCCTGCAGGTCCCTCACGGTCTGCGGGTGCGGAAAATCCGACACGGTACGCACCTTAACAGGCAGCAGAATTGCGCCCTCCGGCAAGATGCAGTGACCCAAAAAAATCGATCACTGGCACGCTGAACTGGCTGATGTTTTCCGTGAGCTTCTTTGTCTTGAGCACGGCGTACAATGGCTGCAGCAGCTGGACTGCTCGGGGGAGGAAACTGTTGTAAAAGCTGACCATGCCCAAAAATTCCTGCAGGGCCTTCACGGTCTGCGGGTGTGGAAAATCCGATACGGTACGCACCTTAACAGGCAGCAGAATTGCGCCCTCCGGCAAGATGTAGTGACCCCAAAAAATCGATCACTGGCACGCTGAACTGGCTGATGTTTTCCGTGAGCTTCTTTGTCTTGAGCACGGCGTACAACGGCTGCAGCAGCTGGGCTGCTCGGGGGGAGAAAACGGTTGTAAAAGTTGACCATTCCCAAAAATTCCTGCAGGGCCTTCATGGTCTGCGGGTGCAGAAAATCCGATGCAGTACGCACCTTAACAGGCAGCGGAATCACGCCCTCCGGCAAGATGTGGTGACCCCCAAAAAATCGATCACTGGCACGCTGAACTGGCACTTTGCCGGGCTCACGATAAGCCTGTGTGCTTCCAACCTCCAGAAAACTAGTTTGAGATGGGCGAGGTGCTCCTCCTCAGACTTGCTAGCCACCAGAATGTCGTCTAAGTAGACAAAACGAAGGGCAGGTCACGGAGCACCACGTCCATCATTCTTTGGAAGGTTTGCGCCGTGCCCTTTAACCCAAATGGCATGTGGAAAAACTCGAAAAGGCCAAAAGGAGTTATTACCGCAGTTTTGGGAACGTCCTCCGCATGCACCGGGACCTGGTGGTAACCATGGACCAGAACCACTTTTGAAAAAACACGTGTCCCGGCCAGGTGCATGGAAAAATCCTCGATGTGTGGGATGGGATACCGATCATGTTCTGTGGCGTTGTTCAAATGCTGGAAATCTCTGCACGGTCGCCACGACCCGTCGGCCTTAGGCACCATGTGTAGTGGGGATGCCCACGGGCTGTTGGAGCACCTAACGATGTCCAGCTGCTCTAAGCTGGTAAACTCCTCGCGTGCGCTGGCTAGCTGAACCGCATTCCATGCTCCGAGGTCGTGCGAACACCGGTGGGCCTTTTGTGGTTATGAAATGTTCAACGCCGTGTTTGGTCACTGTAGCAGAAAATGTCAGAACTGTGAGTGCTGGGAACTGTGAAAGTAAATGCTGGTACTTACCCCCTGGAGCTATAACACTAGCCTGTGTTGTTGGCCCAACTCCCTGAGCTGTGCAGGGCCAGGAAGTAAAAGAGACAGCATCTACTAAACGTCTGTTGGCAACATCGACGAACAACCCATAAGCACATAAAAAAATCTGCACCTAAAATGGGGACAGAACATGCCGCCACCACAAAATCCCATTGGTAACTGTGTCCGTGTAAGCACACGTCAACGTCCGTTCGCCAAACGTCCTGATGTCGACTCCGTTGGCGGCCGTGAGCTCGGGACCGCTGCCTCCTGCCGATCTGTTTGCACTGACCGGCAGAATGAGGCTCTTCTGGGAGCCGGAGTCCATTGAAAAATGTCTCCCCGAACGTGTGTCTGTGATGAACAGCAGTTTGTTCCTGTCGCCAGCAGTCGCAGCTGCTACTGACTGCTGGCAGTGTCGTTTCCCTGGCTTCTTGAATTGGCACGGTGGCAGGCAGTGTTGGGCATCCAAGCCAAAGCGGCGGTGATAGACACAGAGTGTCCCATTTCTGCTTCTCTTGGCATCCGTCCCAGCCACCACCAACGGCACCTCAAACTCACTGGAGTCCATCCCGGATGCCGGTGTCGTTGCATGCAAGGTCAGAGTTCTGGTTGCTAGGGTGATGCGGTCCGCTTCCTGCGCCACAGTGCGGTAGGTCCTGGTTACCAGCAGTGGCGAGTTGGCCAGGATCGCCCTCATTGTACCAGGTAGGTTCCTGAAGAAGAGGTGGGGGAAAAGGAAGGATTCGTTGTTCTTCCCCCTCAATGCTAACATGCTCTCCCTCAGCTCCACATCTGATTTGTCACCTAACTCTGAGCGCTTTAGGGGTCTCTCTGCTCTCTCACTGTCCGACAGGTTATACCACTGAATCAGCATCTGCTTGAGTGCGTCGTATTTCCCCTGGGCCGGCAGTTCCTGGAGCAGGTTCGTCACTGGCTGAGTGGCGCACGCATCCAGCGCAGCGACCCCATAATATTTGGTGTCGTCCGTTGTGATCCCGCGGACTGTGAATTGGGCTTCAACATGTAGAAACCAAGCTGTCGGATTGTGAAGCCAACAGTCTGGGAGCTTGACTGTGACAGCGCATGCCGCGCTGGTGTTCTCCCTCTGGGTTGTCTCCGGGGTGGTGCTCGACTCGTTATCCATTGCACGTCTTAGGGTCACCAATGTGGAAGATGAAAACAGATGAGGCAGCGAGCTGGACGATACACAAGCTTTATTCCACTTCCAACATAAGCACAGAAACTCTGAAACCTGAGTAAACTCCTTCATACACTTTAATTCCCATCTCCAGCACTCAGGGTGACACATTAACATTCAGACTGCAACACATGCACACACATTAACATAACATTGACCCACGCGTCACAGAGCAGGTCTTGCTACAATACATTTGCACCCCTGCGTCCTCAGGTGTCAGCCTGGCGCAGCAGGAGGTGAAAGGCACATCTTTGTTCGGTTGGCTCGACTCAGCTTTCCCCATTAGCATCTCTAACTATCTTCTTCCCCACCAACCCCCTTGTCCTGGGTAGAGTGCCATGTGTATTGTGTCCACCACAATATATTTAAAAAAAAAAATAGCTGGATTACAGTCAATATGGGTTTTGATCAGACAGATCCACTTCACTAGCAATGATTAAAATAATTGACAATATTACAACAGCAATAAAAATAAGAACTATACAACTGGGGTATTAATTGATTTTTTTTTAAAACCATTTGATATAACAGACCATAACATGTTATTAATTAAATTACATACACATGGGGTACAAGGAGTAGTCCTAATTGGTTCAAGTTATTTAGATAATATACAGCATATACTGTATGTATCCCCTTTGCAGATCGCCACCTCATCATGGAGGAGGTGTCTGAGTGTTCAAATGATCCCAGAAGCTATGTTGTCAGGGGCAACTTAGTCATGGTAGGGTCTCCTAAGGAAAACTGGTCCTGGGTGAAGGGCCAGATTTAGAGTGGTCCAGTGGTTCTCCATTAAAAACATTACATCAAGGACCCAGTGTACCCAAAGGAGCCGCATGGGTCTGCATTCCAGTGGGCTCACCACCTGCATGAGGGATCATGTGAACCGGGCGGAATACTGGGCTGCGCTGCTCGGACAGATGCCCCCATGATCTGGATCCCCAGATAAGCAGTGGAAGACAGATGGCTGGACGGACAACCGCATGTACAGTTGGCTGATATTTCTTTGATTGATTGAAAATTGAACGTGGAATCTCACAACAATCTATCCTTGGGCCTACACTTATTTTGTGTATTGAGATTATATGTGAAGTGGGAAGCGCAAAGGAAATTTTATTTCAAGCATCAGTATGGATGGACCACACTGACACAGATGCATGTCAATAGTCATAGTTAAATGTTGGAATTCCCTAAAGAGTAGTTCAAATATTTATCATTAAAAAAATAGATGTATAAGGAAAAATGTCACATGAAAATGATGCTCATTGATTTTTTTCCTTCTCCCTGTATCTGTAAGTAGAAGATGGTGTGTGGTTGATATCAACAGTCTAGCTGTATTCACAGCTACCTGTATTTTGAATAATGGGGCAGGTAAAAATTAAGATTTTATTCCTACTACTTCCATTTTAGTCATGGAATGTGAATTATGTGATGGATTCCGGTGTGGTGAACTGTGCTTTTCCACCAATTAAATTTTAGAACAAAAGTGGAAGCAAAATCAGTTAATAAACCAATAACAGAACAATGACTTACCAGCAAAACATTTTGAACAGAGATTCATAGTTTTGCTTGACCTGGAAAAGAGAAAAAAAATGACATAAATCATTTAGTTTGTGTGAAAACAATAAGATGTAGGCCTCCCAGTCACAGGATAAGACTTGGAGCAAAGGGGCATTTTTTTTTTTCTTATCAATACAAAGAAAAAAATAAAACAATGAAGTTTTTATTTAAACCAAACAAATGTGTCAAAAGGAAATCTAACATACTACAATATGTCTGTGTCTGATCGGAGCCAATAAAAACTGAACAGTAACCAAAATGTACTTTCTGATTCACTGAGGTGAGCGGTAGATGAAAACTCTAGTGAAGCATTTTTCCACACCAATTTAGCTAACTTTTTTTTAATCCTAATTTCAGTAAAATTGACATGCAAGTCTGAAACCCAATCCCAATTTCATTTAATAATGTCAGCAATATTTAATCCAATCCTGCATGAACAAAAGTCAAGATTGTTTAGGAGTCATTTTAAAATTTACCTGTCAATTTGTCAAATAGCTTTTCAAGACTCAAGAGCTTTTTAATCATTTATAAAGTTGTGGCTTTCAGAGACTGGTTGACTGAACTAGAACTAACAGCATATATATAACACTGGCCTGAAATTCTTTTGTCCACAGCCGTGGACAAAATTGTTGGTACCCCTCTGTTAATGAAAGAAAAACCCACAATGGTCACAGAAATAACTTGAATCTGACAAAAGTGGTAATAAATAAAAATTTCTAAAATTAGAAAGAAAATTGCAGACAAGCATGTTAAAGGTAAACGCTATAAGACCATCTCCAAGCAGCTTGATGTTCCTGTGACTACAATTGCACATATTATTCAGAAATTCAAGATCCACGGGACTGTAGCCAACCTCCCTGGATGTGGCCACAGGAGGAGACGGATCCAATTTCCCCATTGTGGGACTAATAAAGGCTTATCTTATCTTATCTTATAATATGAATGGTAACAAAAGAGCCCATAACAACCCCTAAACACATTCATGGTGGACTCCAAGGTCAAGGTACATCAGTGTCAGATCGCACCATCCATCATTGTTTGAGCCAAAGTGGACTTCATGGGAGACGACCAAGGAGGACACCACTTTGAAAACAAATCATAAAAAAGCCAGACTGGAATTTGCCAAACTGCATGTTGACAAGCCACAAAGCTTCTGGGAGAATGTCCTATGGACAGATGAGACAAAACTGGAACTTTTTGGCAAGGCACATCAGCTCTATGTTCACAGATGCAAAAATGAAGCATACCAAGAAAAGAACACTGTCCCTACTGTGAAGCATGGGAGGAGGTTCTGTTATGTTCTGGGGCTGCTTTGCTACATCTGGTACAGGGTGTCTTGAATCTGTGCAGGGTACAATGAAATCTCAAGACTATCAAGGTATTCTAGAGAGTAATGTGCTGCCCACTGTCAGACAGCTTGGTCTCAGTCGCAGGTCATGGGTCTTGCAACAGGATAATGACCCAAAACACACAGCTAAAAACACCCAAGAATGGCTAAGAGCCAAACATTGGACTATTCTAAAGTGGCCTTCTATGAGCCCTGATCTAAATCCTATTGAACATCTGTGGAAGGAGCTGAAACATGCCGTCTGGAGAAGGCACCCTTCAAACCTGAGACAACTGGAGCAGTTTGCTCATGAGGAGTGGGACAAAATACCTGCTGAGGGATGCAGAAGTCTCATTGACAGTTACAGAAATCGTTTGATTGCAGTGATTGCCTCAAAAGGTTGTGCAACAAAATATTAAGTTAAGGGTACCATCATTTTTGTCCAGGCCTGCTTCATGAGTTTGTTTTTTAAAATAATTCTGTTGAACCACAATTCAAAAGCATTGTCTGATTTTCACTGGTTAATTTTCATAGAATTTTTATTTATTACCACTTTTGTCAGATTCAAGTTATTTCTGTGACCACTGTGGGTTTTCTTTCATTAACAGAGGGGTACCAACAATTTTGTCCATGTGTGTAACTTGTGGACTGCAGCAGTATCCAATCCAACTTTATTTCTAAAGCACTTTAAAAACAACTACAGGTGACATAAAGTGCTGTACATCAGGAATAAATAAAATGTGAAAGACATCTAAAACATAAAAATAAATAAAAAAATAATAAAATACAGCTTAAAAAAGTATAAAACAGGACAGGTAAAAATTACAATCATACAATAAAAGCAGTAAATCAAGGCGGGGCAAGGCCATTTAATGATTTAAAAACAATAAAATAATTTTAAAATGAACCCTAAAGTGCACAGGCAGCCAGTGAAAGGAAGCTAAAATAGGTGTAATATGGTCCCTCTTACATGTTCCAGTTTAAAGATGTGCAGCAGCATTCTGAACCAACTGGAGACGTGAGAGGGAAGACTGGTTGACTCCGAAATAAAGTGCATTGCAATAATCCAGCCGCAATGTAATGAACGCATGGCTTACTGTTTCAAAGTGCTGTTTTGAAAGTATGGGTTTAACCTTTGCCAATTGCCTTAAACATACCTGCAAACTCAGAAGGGGTGAAAAAAAGTGAAACCAAACCCCTGTGGGGGGGGGTCACCCCCCCTAAAAATTTAGTGATGTCAACACATAAAATTAAGCATTCTGGTGTACTCTGTGAAGAAAATAAAGGGAAAATACAACACTTGCTTCAGACAATATAGTGCATTATTAACAGCATTTAACGCACTTAACTATTTTTTTCAGCCTTTCAGTGCTACACATTAATGTAGCAGTAAAATTAATCTATAAATGATGAAAACATTTTATACAATGACCAATTTTATTTCAAGTTTTTTTGTATGACATAAGAATTATTAATATTTCATACTTTGTCATTTGGTTGAGAATACTTTCATACTTGTATAACTCAAGTTTTTAATGTGGAACAAGGGGCATATTTTGGGCGTTATTAGACTGCTTTTACTGGATTTGAATACTTGTGTCAAGAGTCACACCTGGCCACAATTAACCCTAATGGCAGTCTCACTCTACTCATCTATTTAAACAGCTAAGCCTACAAGCTTATATTTCATGAATAAAAACATTTTTCTCAATAAATTTGGGTTCAGAAGAAAGATAAGAGATTGATGTAGAAGTGTCAGAATCATTATCAAATGTACTGTTTCAGAGTAAACTCAGCTAGAAAACAGCAAAAAAACAATTTACAGTTCCGCCTAAAAAAATGTAATATGGCTATATTTTATGTGATTAGTGCAGTGTTTAATGATTTTTTTGCAGAGCTGCCTGTTCTACCCGGGGGACCCTCGGACAGATTGGAATCACATAATAGGGATGCAGTGGAAATAGCCTTCCCAAAATTATTCGCTTTGAACTGAGCGATATTAGGCTAACATTAACACACAATTCACGGATGTTTACTGACCCCTTAACAAACAGACGAGCTTTCCCTTAAACATGTTGGAAAATGTGTCATCAGAGAAAAGGATTACGACACACTTTATCGACATTAAGTTACACAGCATATTATATCGTTGGCAGGCAGACAGCGACACTTACTTCCAAACTCCCGCTGATAATCCATCCAACGGCAGGCTGCGCAAAAGACGGAAGACAATGCAGTTATCTTGACTGTGATTGCCCAAATGACGACGCATGATGTGTTCCAAAGATATTTTATTGTGAAGATGACTGTCCCCTGTTGTTTCTGAAAGCTCCGTTTTAGGGGAAATTGCCGGCGGCCACCACCAACACCCCCCACCCCCCCAAAAAAGTCTTCGGATCTACACGATTTACGTGAGTGACATATTTGGGATTCATTTTGGCTATTTTTGCCGAAAACCAACTAGTTTGCAGGTATGCTTAAATGAAAAAAAGTTGCACTTCACTACTGCAGCAATTTGACAATCTAATTTAAAATCACTGTCCATCTTAAAACCCAGATTAGTAACAATAGGTTAGACCAACCCTGCCAAGGGGCCCAGGTCCACAGGGAGGGGATTCACAGGAGCCACTGGGTCCAAACACAATCATTTCTGTCTTCTCATTAAAATTTAAGAAGTTTACTGCTATCCAATCTTTAATGTCATTAAGGCATTCAAGAACTGATTTAATTGCGAAAGCCTCCTTCTGCCTTAATGGAACACAAATCTGATAGTCATCAGTGTAACAGTGGAAGGGATACCATGCTTTCAAAGAATTGAACCCAGTGGAAGCAGATAAAATGAAAAGAGCAGGAGCCCTAAAATTGAGCCCTGTGGGACCCCACATGACAGGGAAGCAGAGGAGGATTCAGAGCCAGCAAGGCTTACATACATGGTTCTATTGGCTAAATAGGACCTGAATCATTCCAGTGCAGTACCAGAAATACCCACAAAATGCTGCAGGCAAGAAATTACAATGTCATGGTCCACTGTATCAAAAGCGGCGGTTAGGTCTAGCGGAACAAGAATCACAATCACCAGAGTCAAACATCAAAAGGATGTCACTAAAAACCCTTAATGGTGCTGACTCTGTACTGTGTAGGGCAGGGATGGGCAACTATGCGCCATGGAGGGCCATTCCACTACAAGTTTTCTGTTCCACCCAGACTCTTCAGCAGTTGCTTTCTCTAATTAGCAAACCTTGAAGCACATGAGTGCAAACACCTGCTGAAGAGACTGAGTGGAACAGAAAATCTGCAGTGGAATGGCCCTCACTGCCCATCCCTGATGTAGGGTTTTAAAACCCAATTGAAACACCTCCAGAATATCATGCTCATCCAAAAAAGCCTTCACCTGGAAATAAACTATTTTTTCCGATATTTTTGAGATAAAAGGCAGCTTGGAGATTGGCCTAAAATTAGCCAATACAGTGTGATCAAGACCAGATTTCTTAATCAGGGATTTAACTACTGCATGTGTAAAATTTGCAGGAACCACACCAGAAGATAAACTGTTGTTTAAAATAGTTAAAACAACAGCATGACTAAAAAATTAAGCCAAAGTTGCATTTGTGGGTGCTCATTTCAAATCCAAAAGACTATATAGACACTGTTATTTCCTTAGCACATTCTGGTCTGATGACACTACCCCAGAACACTCAGCTCTCCTGATGTTTAACCCTGACCTTGATACAGACCTGGATACAGACCCACCTGTGAATTATTGTGCTGTGGTGACACAACAGGAGATTGCACTCCATCCGGGACTTTGGGGAATTGGGGGAAGGAGGTGAGGGATGGAAATGAGGAGAAGAAGGGAGAGGAACCAAGGATGGGCGCCAGAGCGCTAGGGGGTAATAAACCAAATGAAGATGCACCTTCACTCCTGGTATGCCAGGTGTGAACCTATTGTGTGGGGTGGAAGATGCTGTTCACACCTTGGGTATGCTGGGCGCCAAAGTATTGTGTTGAGTCATGCTCTATTGTCGTGTATGTTAATGTGTGTACTCCCGGTGCCAAGGGCGGGAATAAAGCTGTAATAAAGAGATTCACTCAGGCACCCATTCAGTCTGTTCTGCTTGTTGGAGGAAATAAAGCGTGTGTCTTTAGCTGCTCGTGTCTCGTCTGATTCACCCTCCACACTGGTGACCTAGAGACGTGAAAATGGAAAACAGACCGAGCACCTCTGTGCAGACACTCCCGCTGGAGTCTCCCCCCGCTGCATGCGCCGTAGCAGTCAAACTCCCGGACTTTTGACCCCATGACCCAGCCACTTGGTTTATCCAGGTGGAAGCCCAGTTCGCCCTCCACGGAGTCTCAGCAGACAACACAAAGTACTATCATGTGATGGCTTCGCTGGACGTGCCCTCCACTCATCGAGCAATGCATCAACTCCGAGCTACTCCAGCCCAAGGAAAATACGATGCTCTCAAGCAGCTGCTGCTGTGACGTTACACCCTTTTGGACAGAGAGAGGGCAGAAAAACTTGTCTCCCACACGGAGTTGGGAGACAGATCAGCTGTGGAGGTCATGGAGAGCATGCTTGCGCTGATGGGCACGGACGACGGGTCTTTCCTCTTTGCCCACCTCTTCTTCAAGAAGCTCCCGGCATCGGCACGAGCGATCCTAGCAAACTCACTGCTGCTGGCAGCCAAGGATTACCGAGTGCTGGCAGAGGAAGCAGACCACATCATTCTGGCAAACAGGAGCTTCAGTGTCCAGGCAGTGAAACCAGGATCTATGGAGGAGTCCAGCGAGGTCGAGGAGCCGATGGTGCTGGCCGGGACAGCCACGCGGAGACGAAGGAACGGGATGGTGTGTTTTTATCACCGGCGTTTTAAGCTCTGAAGCGCAACGTTGTCTACAGCCGTGTCACTTCAAGAAGTCAGGAAACGGGCGAGCCGGTGGTCAGTAGCAGCTACGGCCGTTGGTGACAGAGAGAAGCTGCTTTTCATCGAGGACAAACATTCTGGGAGACGGTTCTTGGTGGACTCTGGCTCCCAGAAGAGCCTCATTTTGCCAGTCAGCACGGACAGGCTGGCAGAAGGCTGCGGTCCATCGTTAACGGCCGCCAACGGATCTCCGATCAGGACGTTTGGTGAAAGGTCGGTAACTATGTATGCATGGACGCAATGAGTGGGACTTTGTGGTAGCTGCATGTTTGGTTCCTATTTTAGGTGCTGATTTTCTGTGTGCTTATGGTCTCCTTGTTGATATTGCCAACAGACATTTAGTGGATGCTGTTTCCTTTTCCTCATTACCCTGCATAGCTTGGGGAGTTGGCTCACTAACACATGCAAATGTTTTAGCTCCAGGAGATAAGTACCAGCGTTTGCTTGCCGAGTTTCCCGCACTCACGTTGCCCACCTTTTC
The DNA here is from genome assembly GCA_020510985.1 of Pholidichthys leucotaenia. Lineage (NCBI taxonomy): Eukaryota > Metazoa > Chordata > Actinopteri > Cichliformes > Pholidichthyidae > Pholidichthys > Pholidichthys leucotaenia. The sequence continues at coordinate 355,803,013 of CM035837.1, read as the reverse complement.
CGCTACCGTAACCAAGCATGGGGTCGAGCACTTTATCACCATGAAGGGCCCACCGTTTTTTGCGCGTCTGCGCCGCCTGGACATGTCTAAGCTAGCAGTTGCGCTTGAGGAGTTCACTAACGCCTAGGGATCGTTAGGTGCTCCAACAGTCCTTGGGTGTCCCCGCTGCACATGGTGCCCAAGTCCGATGGTTCGTGGCAGCCGTGCGGTGATTTCCATCGCTTGAACAATGTCACTGAACACGACCATTACCCCATCCAGCACATCCAGGATTTTTTTATGCACCTGGCCGGAAGGCACATTTTTTCAAAAGTGGATCTGGTCCACGGTTACCACCAGGTCCCGGTTCACGCCGAGGACGTCTCCAAAACGGCGGTAATAACTCCCTTCGGTCTTTGAGTTTTTACGCATGCCATTCGGGTTAAAGGGCGCAGCACAAACTTTTCAAAGGATGATGGACGTGGTGCTCCGTGACTTGCCATTCGTTTTCGTCTACTTAGACGACATTTTGGTGGCTAGCGTGTCAGAGGAGGAGCACCTCGCCCATCTCAAGCAAGTTTTCCAACGGTTGGAAGCACACGGGCTGATTGTTAATCCGGCCAAGTGTCAGTTCGGTCTGCAGGTAATCGACTTCTTGGGCCACCGCATCTTGCTGGAGGGCGCGATCCCGCTGCCGGATAAGGCACACCCAGCGCCAGATTTTCCGTGCCCACAGACCGTGAGGGCGCTGAAGGAATTTTTGGGGATGGTCAATTTTTACAACCGCTTTCTCCCCCGCACAGTCCAGCTGCTGCAACTGCTGTACGGCGCGCTCACAAAGAGGAAACCCGCGGATAGAATTGACTGGACCCCCGATCGGGTCCAGGCTTTCACAGGTGCCAAAATGGCACTTGCCAGTGCGGCTTTGCTGACCCACCTAGCCCCATCATCATGGATAGTGCTCACCACAGACGCATCAGATTGTATTTATTTATTTAGCGAATGCAAAGTCCTCAAAGCCAAGCAGTTGCCTCCTGGTTTGCTGTATGGAGGTTGTGTAATCCTCCTTCCAGTCTTTGGAGCGGGCAAGCTTCTATGATGTGTTCCATTGTTTGCTCCTCTCCACATGCGCACAGTGGGCTAGGGCTACTGCCCCATCTGTGAAGGCTGGCCAAGAAAGGGCCATGTCCAGTCCTGAAGCGATTGAGTGTAGACCACTGTCTCCTTGGGAGGTTGGTGCCCGGGACCTGTTGGTTGGGGTTTGTCACCAGGTGTTTGTTTGGGACCTCCTTGGTCTCCCATTCCTCTTGCCAAGCTGTCTGGATGGTGAAGTCAGCTGGGGGAGGGTTTTTCCAAATCGGCCGTCTGGATGGAAGTCGGGCAGTGGGTGGGGTGTAGATATCTGCATGGATTGGTAAGTGAGGAGAATCTTTGGCTTTTTGAAGCATCCTTTGAGTTAGTGCTGCTCGCCGGATGTGTGTGGGGGGGGCTATGTTTGACAGTACAGGGAGCCAGGGGAGTGGTGTTGAGCAGATTGTCCCAGTTATGGTTCTCATGGTTGTGTTGAGCTGGGGGTCTACGTGGTGTATGTAGGATGACCTGGACCAGACAGGGGCACAATATTCTGCTACAGAGTATGAAAGAGCCAGTGCTGAGGTGCGCAGGGTGGAGGCTGCCGCCCCCCATTTTGCACCAGCGAGCTTGCAGAGCAGGTTGTTTCGTGCCTTCACCTTAGCAGCCGTCCCCTTTAAATGTTCCTTGAAGGATAGGGTCTTGTCAAGGGTCACTCCAAGGTAGGTTGGATTCGAGGCATGCTTAAGCTCAAGTCCGCTCAGGTGGATGTTTAGTTCTCTGGCAGCTTTTACATTGTGGAGATGGAATGCACTGGAGATGGTTTTTGCTGGGCTTGGTTTTAGGTGATCAGCGTTCTCGTCGCGCCCTCCGCCAGTACCCGGGCTTGCCCAGGGAAGCTAATGATCTTACCAGCAGACTAAATTCGAAGAGACGACGCCTCAGTGCCAAGTCAAAGAAGAATCCTAGTCACAGTCCCAAAGCCGAAAGCAAACAGCCCCGAGAGCACCTTGCGGTAGGACCTGCCCTTCACATACTACGCATCAGATGTCACGGTAGGAGCCATACGTCTCCAGTTCGTGGCAACCCCTCGCCTTTTTCAGCCATACTTTGCACAACAATGAGTGCAAGTATAGCACTTTTGACAGAGTTGTTGGCTCGCCACCTGGCTACGCGTCATTTTTAGTTCTGGCTCGAAGGTCGCGAGTTTACCATGTTTGTAGATCACAAACCACTAACCTACGCAATGTCCAAAGTCTCGGAACCGTGTTCGGCTCGGCAGCAACGGCACTTGGCCGCAATTTCGGAATTCACAACCGACATCCATCATGTAGCCAGTAAACTTAACGTTGTGGCGGACTGCCTGTCGCGCGTGCTGGTCTCTCCGGTCAATGTGGGTATTGATTTTTCCGCAATGGCCGTCAACCAAACCGGGGACACGGGCAGTCGTACGCTTCAGTCCACAGGTACCGGATTAAAACTGGAGAGCAGGGCAGTACAAGGGTGCCCCCCACCCCCACAACGTCTCCACTGGTCATTCCCCCCACCCCCCCAGTGGTTCTGAGCTCATGGCGCCACCGCGTTTGAGTCCATCCACTCCCTTTCACATCCCAGCGTACGAACCGGTTAAGCTGGTGGGGTCCAAATTTGTCTGGCCTCGCTTATGCAGGGATGTAAAAGAATGGGCTGCAGCGTGCGTTGCGTGCCAACGGGCTAAGGTGCAGAGGCACACCAAAGCCCCCCCTCAAGCCTTTTCAAATTCCGGCCAAGAGGTTTGACCATGTACACGTGGATTTAGTGTGTCCCCTTCCGCCGTCGCAGGGGATCACACACCTTCTGACAATTGTGGACCGCACTACGCATTGGCCAGAGGCAGTTCCGCTGAATTCTACCACATCTGCCTAGGTGGCCTGCGTGCTTTTGTCATCTTGGGTCACACAGTTCGGATCCCCATTGGATATCACTTCCGACAGGGGTCTACAATTCATTTCGGAACTCTGGTCCACCATGGCCGAGAGCCTGGGGGTCAAAATCCACCGTATCACCACATACAACCCACAAGCTAATGGTTTGTGCGAGTGGTTTCAAAGGTCGCTTAAAGTAGCGCTCAGAGCTTCGCTAACGGACACAAATTGGGTCGACAGCCTCCCTTGGGTCCTACTGGGGTTGCGCTCCATGCCTAAGGAAGATTTGGTAGCTTCCCCGGCAGAGCTCATTTTTTCTCAGCCGTTGCGGATCCCCGGAGAATTTTTGCTGGAGAGCCTTGCGCCCGGTTCCGACCCGTCTATGTGCCCTTTTTCCGGGACAGAGGCTGGCAGCGTCCCAGGGCCGGTGCATCATTGTTTTTCCCGCACTTTTGTTCCAAAACGTCTGGAAAATGCCAAATTCGTTTTCATTAGGCACGACACCCACAGAACACCGCTACGTCCGCCGCACGATGGCCCGTTCAGAGTGTTGGAAATGGGGGTGAAACATTTTGTGTTAGACCTTGGGGAGTGTAAGGAAACCATCTGCATAGACAGGCTGAAGCCCGCTTATGTGTTGGCAGATGAGCAGGTGGTGCTGGCCCAGGCTCCCCGGCACGGACGGGGAGTGGTGTTCCCCCTACAGAGAACTGTTTTCAGGAGACTAAATCCCCCCAGAAGACTGCTCGCTGGAGGCTGAGTTTTTCTCCTACCCACCTCTACAGCAAGGCACTTCGGCCGGCCCGGCGGCTCCACATTACAGCCGTTATGGCCGCTTGCTCAAGCTCAAAGGACCGGAGGGTTAAAGCCCCTTCTGGGTGTTGGTGGGGGGGCTGTGTGGTGACACAACAGGAGATCGCACTCCACCCAGGACTATGGGGAACTGGGGGAAGGAGGTGAGGGATGGAAATGAGGAGAAGAAGGGAGAGGAACCAAGGACGGGTGCCAGAGTGCTACGGTGTAATAAACCAAATGAAGATGCGCCTTCACTCCCGGTATGCCAAGCGTGAACCTATTGTGTGGGGTGGAAGACGCTGTTAACACCTTGGGTATGCTGGGCGCCAAAGTATTGTGTTGAGTCATGCTCTATTGTTATGTATGTTAATGTGTGTACTCCCAGTGCCAAGGGCGGGAATAAAGCTGTAATAAAAAGATTCACTCAGGCACCCATTCAGTCTGTTCTGCTTGTTGGAGGAAATAAAGCGTATGTCTTTAGCTGCTCGTGTCTCATCTGATTCATCCTCCACAGTGCACAACTTTGGTGAATTTTGGGGCAACTGCCTAGCAAAAATAGACCGTTTTGGAAAAAATAAAATTAAAAAAAGTGTCCACATATCCTGACCTTTGACCCCAACCTTGAGCCCAACCTGGATGCAGACCCAACTGAGGATCATTGTGAGGAGAAGCAGTTCCCATGGACAGATATAAACAATGCATTAGTTCTTTTCTTCTTCACAAGAAGAAGACAAAAATGACTTAATACAGCTATAAAATGGGTTGAATGAAAATTATTTTTTGTCACTCTTCTTATCTGTTACATACATGTACACAGTCAACTTTCAGGAATTTCCCCAAAAATATAATCATGTGCAATAGTTGATTAAATTCATGACTAGCTAGTAATGGTCAACTGCAACTACGTACATTAAAGAAAATATTCATTTTGAGCTATGAAGTAGATAAAGGCTTCAAAGAGTTCAGCATTGTGGAAGAAAAGGGTTTAAAATTTGGTTAGCTGGCAATATACACCGCACGAATGACAACTTAATGGTGGAAGAATACTGGTATTGCAACACTGGGGCTCTCTCGGGAGGATAAGGTACACAGCTGGGAAAAACAAGTCAAGTGAGCAGATGTGCTGAACAGACTCAATAACTGAGAAAAAGAATTGAAAAAACAACACAAAAGGAAAAGTATCTCTGCTTTCTGCATCTTCTCCAGGGCTTTTCCCTCTTCCATTTCTGATATACCCTTATGTTTATTGGAAGTTAATTTGAAATTATTAGATAATAGTAATGACATTAAAAATATATATATTTTTAATATGCATATAATGGCTATACAAGTGACCGCTGATGTTCTCTCCTAATTATGTCAGAACTCAAAGGGTGTAATTATGCCACTTCTGCATTGACAGGATTCCAGCAAAACAAGCCAGAAAACTCCAAGTCTCTTGTTATCCATTGTTAGTAATGCTCACTGAAAACAAAACAGCTCACAGTAATTTGCACAGTATAGAAAAACACAGTAGTTAAATGTTAGAAGACAGAAGTTGGGCAGTAGTGTATAATATACTAGGGATGTTAATGATTAATTGGCTTTTGGTTAATTAAGAATTTAGTCGACTAAATTAAATTAGTTGTCAATTAATTGATAACTCAGCAGTCCTTTTCAATGGGAGCTTATTGTGTGAAATGTAGTGGCATCGCTGTCCAGGCGGGGGGCACACGGTCACCCACTGCTGCATTTCAACCAAAAGCCAGAAGACGCTAAGCCTTCCAGAGCAAAAGCGCTCCAATGGCACACGAGCTTGAAGAGCCACCCGCCTGCTTCAAATCAACAGGGCAGAGAAATGGACCCCAGCAAAGAAAACAACTACACAAGTTCCCAAAGCAAATAAAATAATGACTCATCAAACATGAGTTGGAAACTTGAACTTGACAGTTTAATTAGAAGTGTTTTTAGCAACACAGTTCAATAATAGATGCTAAAGGGCAGTCTTTTAACCCCCAAAATAAAGTGCAAAAAATCAAATGGCAACCTCTGCTACTCCATAAAGGGCTGTTGTAATGCTGCATGTTCATAACAAAGCAGCATTACCATTCAACTCCATCCATCCATCCATTTTCTACCGCTTTTCTGGAGGTCCGGGTCGCGGAGGCAGCAGCTCAAGCAGAGTAACCCAGACTTCCCTCTCCCTTTCAATTAAAGTACAAAAAGAAAATAAGCTAGCCCATCCTGCTTGAAACCTTGCTGGGTCTAGAAGTTTAAAAGTTTAATTAGGTTTCAGATGAAAATTACAATAACTTCTTCCAGTCCAAAGTAAATTTACAAGCACTTTAAATATCAGTGCAGGATTGTGATCCTTCATCACACATACAGTGAAATATTTATCAAGCCGTTTTAATTTATTTGTGACGTTTATCCTTTTTTAATTAAAGTAAAAATCATGGTATTCTAATTTATCAAGATGCACCAATATTCAGAATGAGGGCTGATATTACCGTGACAATAATAGAGAATACGAAAAAGAGTAAGCTGCTCATGTAATTCACCCATTTACTGCAGTTAACATACAGCCAGCATAACGGAAGCAGCTCAGCTGTCAGCAAGCATCGTCAAAGGGAGATTATTGTCTGACAGCAGGTAAACTATTTAAACAGCATGTACTAATAGTATGGTCAGTTTTCTAAAGCTGAAAGAGTCGCTCATTGAAAATAAGAAGCACTAACATTACTTGCCAACCTTACCGGTGCAGTCTGCTGACAAGTGGCTGGAGACGGCGGAACGGAGAGGTGAAGGGAATGGATGCATCGCTGCAGTACAGCTGTGATATGACAACACTGCTTTACAGTCTGCATTTAACTTGTTTCATTTATTTATTCTCAGTAAAATCCTCCCATACTTTGAAAACTTTTGGCCTTCTCTGTGATTTTCTCTCCGTGTCGCTATGATGCGTTCCTCTTCTTCGTCGCTGGAACAGTTAAACTGAACATTCCTGCAGCATGCATATAAACTTTAAAATCAAAGGACTCGTCAACAATAAAAATCTGCGTCGACAAATTTTTATGATCAATGTTATCGACTAATCGTTGCAGCCCTAGGTCACACTCACACATTCACACCTGGAAGATGCCCAGTACAACCACAGGCTGAGCAACTCCACTGGAGCAGCTGGGGTTAAGGGCCTTGCTCAAGGGCATCACAGTAGTGTTAAGGAGGGTGGGGCAAACACAAAGGTAGCACAATTACCAATGCTACCATTCAATTTCTAAAATCTAAATTTTCTTGTTAACAATTACAAATGACTTATTAATTGACATAATTTTGTATTTATATTTAAATAGATGGAATGATCACAGATAAACAACATGAATAGCAATAGCGACCGGTTGTACACATACGTAGGTATCTTTGGTTAGTTATGTATGGAGTTTATCACTGAAGCCTTACTGATTTCAGCAGCAAAGCCCTTTCAGAAAAGATGCCTCTTCACTCTGAGAAGGTTCCTCTCATTTCCTCTCCAGCCCTCGTCCTTACCGTCTGTGCACCAAGCGTGACGGTCGCTGCTATCAGTCACATCCTATTTATTTTGGGTGCTTCATTGCGCACCTTTGTCCTCATTTCTAAATGTAGGGTCAGTTGCAGTCAGGGGGTTGTCTGTCAGTCTGCTGGTGTGCAAGCTTGGCTATAAAAAAAAAAAAGAAAAATAGGAAGCAAGAAGTCAGAATAGAGGAGAGACCTCATTATGACAAAACTAGCACAGACGATGCCAATGCTGGGCAAACAGCAAGTCGTATCCTGCTATTAGCCTTATATATCAGTAGTAATTTAACCCATTCATTACAAAAGGGAAGGGAAACATGTAAGAATCAGTGAAGGAAAAAAACTCGCACCACAGGGAGCCTACACAGACTGTACAACAAGTGTGAATCTTATAGCTGGGCTGCTGCTGTAACTAATGAGAATATTTGATTGCCATATACAAAAGATGGGCTCTGTTGCCTCAGTGATTCAGCATGGATGACACACAGAAAGAAGAGACCGGATGGATGACAAATATTTTGAAAGAATAAAACTGCCAACAGATATGGACATGATCAATATAAAAAAAAAAAAATAAGAATAAAAAACATGATTATTCTCTCAGCAATCTGAGTAATCCTCAAGAATGTGGCTAAATTTGTCAGACAACTTTCTCTGCATCTGCACAGGGAAACATGCAGTATGCAGTGCAATATGCTTATCTGCTTTAGGGATCTGGATGTCAAGAAGAAGGAAAAAAAGCCTGCTCATCCACCAAAAACTCAAAATGAAAATTTCTATATCAATTATGGATGTTAATGACTGACTTTCGATTATTTGTCGATAAGAATTTAGTTGACTAAATTAAATTAGTTATCAATTAATTGAAAGTGGCACTGCTCTTTTCTTTTTCATTAAATGTAGTGGCGTCGCCAGTCCTGGCGATGGCGCTATAGCCTAATGTCTACCACATCTGACATACTTTAACGCAGCGCACTGATCACCCTAGGAAATGAAGCGGTCTAAACGGAGTGCAGTGTGGGATCATTTTAAACTGGTAAAAACTAATAACAAAGCTAAATATACACTATGTGGTACTACATCGAAATACAACTGCTCAACCAGTTTGCCAAGTTACCATCTAAAGAACTCACATTCAGCTGTACTGCCAGGAGCGACTAGCTCGGCTTCATCACAACCGACAGTTACCTCAGTCTTGGGGAGGCAGGTATGTGATGAGGAAGCTGGAGAGTATTAACTCAGAGGATTTGCAACATGGTTGAATAAGACATGATGCCAATAAGTACTTTTGAAGGAGAGGGCTTTCAGGAGCTGATAAACTTTATGAAGCCAGAGTATAATATTCTATCTAGAAGAATGATAACTACCTGCTTGGAAGCATGCTACATGAAAAAAAAAAAAAAAGCTGCCCTGAAAATACAGCTAGACACTGAAAATGTGGTGCTGACAGCGGATTGTTGGACTGTGCTAACTACAGAACGACATTAGTCACTTGCCACTACATTGATAATGACTGGTATGTAAAATCAGCAGTTCTTCTCAGAGAGCATGTCCGATTTTATGTAGTTTTTAATATTATGTGGACTAAGTTCACATATTTTTTTATTCAGAATTTATGTTGCTGAAGTTTAGTATCAGCCAGTGCACATATTTTTATGTTGCCGTAGCCTTAATATTTATTTTTGAGTTTATTTTGTTGTTAATGTTTAACATGCAACAGATTACATTACATAAATAAATCAAATCCTTGAGGAATATGACATGCATTTTTTTATTCAGTATATCAAACAATAATTGGCTTATGTTATAGACCATAATATACAGTCATGTGAAAAAAAATTAGGATACCCCATTAAATATTTTATTAAGAAATGTTCACATATCTATGTTTAACCTTGTTTTTGTTATTATTTGCATTTTTTAACATTTATTTTAGCCATTGTAAGTGGGAATGAATGTGGGGGTGTCCTAAAAAAGATGGTGGGTATCCTAACTAAAAAAATTTGAAAAAAGTCTTTAATTCATTTTTAATTGTTTAGTTGTATTACATGAATCTCCCAGTATTTTAAACACTAATATTAAATACCCATATGCCCAAGGGAAATTTAAATTCTCAGGAAAAATGCCGCTTATCAATTCATCGTTAATCAATCAATAGGGTGAATCAACAATTAATGAATTAATCGATAACTTGCATCCCTAATATCAATAGTTAAAACAGAAGGATGACTCTAGGAGTGTTTATTATAGGGCTGTGCAATTTGACCTTCAATCAGCATCACGGTTATTTGCAGTTTTCAAGTTGCCGTCCCCCCTTACAGTTCACTGACAGGGCTTGGCTCAACTACAAGGGAGTGAGGCATCAATGACTATATCACTGTGGTGATTCAGCCATAAATAAGCACAATATAATAAAGAAAACGCCCATTGTCACCTCACATACAAGCAACAAAACTAAACACTGTCCAGTGCAGAAGTCAGTGTAAACACATACCTCTTGAGGGCCCTGGGGCCACGTGACTCACACCGGCAGCCAGCCAGCTGTGCTGGGGGAGCCCTTCATGCAGCCATGACCACACCACACAGGGACCACGAATCTCTGATCAGGTTCTTAAATATTGCCTTAGCTCATCCACCCTGCCGCATACTCCCATTGTAAAA